>CM048753.1:89027229-90361812 GCA_026315105.1 Locusta migratoria | reverse complement strand
CTAAAACAAGTTCACTCTTGGTGTGACTTCTTTAAAGATACAGTGAAACCTGTCGGGTACGTGCCTTCCTGTTGCTGTGTCTCTCTGGTGGGTTTGCTGCTGATCGCTGGATAACGAACATACTGTCTACCGGATGACGTGCTGGTGGCGGTATGTAGATGTAGAATTCCAGGCGGAACTAAAACAAGTTAACCCTTGGTGTGACTTCCTTAAATACACAGTGAAACCTGACGAGTACGTGCCTGCCTGTCGCTGTGTCTCTCTGGTGGGTTTGCCGCTGATTGCTGGATAACGAACATACTGTCTGCCAGATGACGTGCAGGTAGCAGTATGTAGATGGAGACTTCCAGTCAGACCTAAAACAAGTTCACCCTTGGTGTGACTTCTTTAAAGACACAGTGAAACCTGTCGGGTACGTGCCTTCCTGTTGCTGTGTCTCTCTGGTGGGTTTGCTGCTGATCGCTGGATAACGAACATACTGTCTACCGGATGACGTGCTGGTGGCGGTATGTAGATGTAGAATTCCAGTCGGACCTAAAACAAGTTAACCCTTGGTGTGACTTCCTTAAATACACAGTGAAACCTGTCGGGTACGTGCCTGCCTGTCGCTGTGTCTCTCTGGTGGGTTTGCCGCTGATTGCTGGATAACGAACATACTGTCTGCCGGATGACGTGCTGGTAACAGTATGTAGATGTAGACTTCCAGTCGGACCTAAAAAAAGTTAACCCTTGGTGTGACTTCCTTAAATACACAGAGTAAGCTGTCGGGTACGTGCCTGCCTGTTGCTGTGTCTCTCTGGTGGGTTTGCTGCTGATTGCTGGATAACGAACATACTGTCTACCGGATGATGTGCTGGTTGCGGCATGTAGATGTAGAATTCCAGGTGGACCTAAATAAGTTAACCCTTGGTGTGTCTTTCTTAAATACACAGTGAAACCTGTCGGGTACGTGCCTGACTGTTACTGTGTCTCTCTGGTGGGTTTGCCGCTGATTGCTGGATAACGAACATACTGTCTGCCGGATGACGTGCTGGTAGCAGTATGAAGATGTAGACTTCCAGTCGGACCTAAAAAAAGTTAACCCTTGGTGTGACATCCTTAAATACACAGAGAAACCTGTCGGGTACGTGCCTGCCTGTTGGTGTGTGTCTCTGGTGGGTTTGCCGCTGATTGCTGGATAACGAACATACTGTCTGCCGGATGACGTGCTGGTAGCGGTATGTAGATGGAGACTTCCAGTCGGACCTAAAAGAAGTAAACCCTTGGTGTGACTTCCTTAAATACACAGTGAAACCTGTCGGGTAAATGCCTGCCTGTTGCTGTGTGTCTCTGGTGGGTTTGCCGCTGATTGCTGGATAACGAAAATACTGTCTGCCGGATGACGTGCTGGTAGCGGTATGTAGATGGAGACTTCCAGTCGGACCTAAAACAAGTTAACCCTTGGTGTGACTTCCTTAAATTCACAGTGAAACCTGTCGGGTACGTGCCTGCCTGTTGCTGTGTCTCTCTGGTGGGTTTGCCGCTGATTGCTGGATAACGAACATACTGTCTGCCAGATGACGTGCAGGTAGCAGTATGTAGATGGAGAATTCCAGTCAGACCTAAAACAAGTTCACCCTTGGTGTGAATTCCTTAAATACACAGAGAAACCTGTCGGGTACGTGCCTTCCTGTTGCTGTGTCTCTCTGGTGGGTTTGCTGCTGATCGCTGGATTACGAACATACTGTCTACCGGATGACGTGCTGGTGGCGGTATGTAGATGTAGAATTCCAGGCGGAACTAAAACAAGTTAACCCTTGGTGTGACTTCCTTAAATACACTGTGAAACCTGTCGGGTACGTGCCTGCCTGTTGCTGTGTCTCTCTGGTTGGTTTGCCGCTGATTGCTGGATAACGAACATACTGTCTGCCGGATGACGTGCTGGTAGCGGTATGTAGATGGAGACTCCCAGTCGGACCTAAAACAAGTTAACCCTTGGTTTGACTTCCTTAAATACACAGTGAAACCTGTCGGGTAAATGCCTGCCTGTTGCTGTGTGTCTCTGGTGGGTTTGCCGCTGATTGCTGGATAACGAACATACTGTCTGCCAAATGACGTGCTGGTAGCAGTATGTAGATGTAGACTTCCAGTCGGACCTAAAAAAAGTTAACACTTGGTCTGACTTCCTTAAATACACAGAGAAACCTGTCGGATACGTGCCTTCCTGTTGCTGTGTCTCTCTGGTGGGTTTTCTGCTGATCGCTGGATAACGAACATACTGTCTATCGGATGACGTGCTGGTAGCGGTATGTAGATGTAGACTTCCAGTCGGACCTAAAACAAGTTCACTCTTGGTGTGACTTCTTTAAAGATACAGTGAAACCTGTCGGGTACGTGCCTTCCTGTTGCTGTGTCTCTCTGGTGGGTTTGCTGCTGATCGCTGGATAACGAACATACTGTCTACCGGATGACGTGCTGGTGGCGGTATGTAGATGTAGAATTCCAGGCGGAACTAAAACAAGTTAACCCTTGGTGTGACTTCCTTAAATACACAGTGAAACCTGACGAGTACGTGCCTGCCTGTCGCTGTGTCTCTCTGGTGGGTTTGCCGCTGATTGCTGGATAACGAACATACTGTCTGCCAGATGACGTGCAGGTAGCAGTATGTAGATGGAGACTTCCAGTCAGACCTAAAACAAGTTCACCCTTGGTGTGACTTCTTTAAAGACACAGTGAAACCTGTCGGGTACGTGCCTTCCTGTTGCTGTGTCTCTCTGGTGGGTTTGCTGCTGATCGCTGGATAACGAACATACTGTCTACCGGATGACGTGCTGGTGGCGGTATGTAGATGTAGAATTCCAGTCGGACCTAAAACAAGTTAACCCTTGGTGTGACTTCCTTAAATACACAGTGAAACCTGTCGGGTACGTGCCTGCCTGTCGCTGTGTCTCTCTGGTGGGTTTGCCACTGATTGCTGGATAACGAACATACTGTCTGCCGGATGACGTGCTGGTAACAGTATGTAGATGTAGACTTCCAGTCGGACCTAAAAAAAGTTAACCCTTGGTGTGACTTCCTTAAATACACAGAGTAAGCTGTCGGGTACGTGCCTGCCTGTTGCTGTGTCTCTCTGGTGGGTTTGCTGCTGATTGCTGGATAACGAACATACTGTCTACCGGATGATGTGCTGGTTGCGGCATGTAGATGTAGAATTCCAGGTGGACCTAAATAAGTTAACCCTTGGTGTGTCTTTCTTAAATACACAGTGAAACCTGTCGGGTACGTGCCTGACTGTTACTGTGTCTCTCTGGTGGGTTTGCCGCTGATTGCTGGATAACGAACATACTGTCTGCCGGATGACGTGCTGGTAGCAGTATGAAGATGTAGACTTCCAGTCGGACCTAAAAAAAGTTAACCCTTGGTGTGACATCCTTAAATACACAGAGAAACCTGTCGGGTACGTGCCTGCCTGTTGGTGTGTGTCTCTGGTGGGTTTGCCGCTGATTGCTGGATAACGAACATACTGTCTGCCGGATGACGTGCTGGTAGCGGTATGTAGATGGAGACTTCCAGTCGGACCTAAAAGAAGTAAACCCTTGGTGTGACTTCCTTAAATACACAGTGAAACCTGTCGGGTAAATGCCTGCCTGTTGCTGTGTGTCTCTGGTGGGTTTGCCGCTGATTGCTGGATAACGAAAATACTGTCTGCCGGATGACGTGCTGGTAGCGGTATGTAGATGGAGACTTCCAGTCGGACCTAAAACAAGTTAACCCTTGGTGTGACTTCCTTAAATACACAGTGAAACCTGCCGGGTAAATGCCTGCCTGTTGCTGTGTCTCCCTGGTGGGTTTGCCGCTGATTGCTGGATAACGAAAATACTGTCTGCCGGATGACGTGCTGGTAGCGGTATGTAGATGTAGACTTCCAGTCGGACCTAAAACAAGTTCACCCTTGGTGTGACTTCTTTAAAGACACAGTGAAACCTGTCGGGTACGTGCCTTCCTGTTGCTGTGTCTCTCTGGTGGGTTTGCTGCTGATCGCTGGATAACGAACATACTGTCTACCGGATGACGTGCTGGTGGCGGTATGTCGATGTAGAATTCCAGGCGGAACTAAAACAAGTTCACTCTTGGTGTGACTTCCTTAAATACACAGTGAAACCTGTCGAGTACGTGCCTGCCTGTCGCTGTGTCTCTCTGGTGGGTTTGCCGCTGATCGCTGGATAACGAACATACTGTCTGCCGGATGACGTGCTGGTAGCGGTATGAAGATGTAGACTTCCAGTCGGACCTAAAAAAAGTTAACCCTTGGTGTGACTTCCTTAAATACACAGTGAAACATGTCGGGTACATGCCTGCCTGTCGCTGTGTCTCTCTGGTAGGTTTGCTGCTGATCGCTGCATAACGAACATACTGTCTGCCGGATGACGTGCTGGTAGCGGTATGTAGATATAGATTTCCAGTCGGACCTAAAAGAAGTTAACCCTTGGTGTGACTTCCTTAAATTCACAGAGAAACCTGTCGGGTACGTGCCTTCCTGTTGCTGTGTCTCTCTGGTGGGTTTGCTGCTGATCGCTGGATAACGAACATATTGTCTACCGGATGACGTGCTGGTGGCGGTATGTAGATGTAGAATTCCAGGCGGAACTAAAACAAGTTAACCCTTGGTGTGACTTCCTTAAATACACAGTGAAACCTGTCGGGTACGTGCCTGCCTGTCGCTGTGTCTCTCTGGTGGGTTTGCCGCTGATTGCTGGATAACGAACATACTGTCTGCCGGATGACGTGCTGGTAGCAGTATGTAGATGTAGACAACCAGTCGGACCTAAAAAAATTAACCCTTGGTGTGACTTCCTTAAATACACAGAGAAACCTGTCAGGTACGTGCCTTCCTGTCGCTGTGTCTCTCTGGTGGGTTTGCTGCTGATCGCTGCATAACGAACATACTGTCTGCCGGATGATGTGCTGGTAGCGGTATGTAGATGTTGATTTCCAGTCGGACCTAAAAGAAGTTAACCCTTGGTGTGACTTCCTTAAATTCACAGTGAAACCTGTCGGGTACGTGCCTGCCTGTTGCTGTGTCTCTCTGGTGGGTTTGCCGCTGATTGCTGGATAACGAACATACTGTCTGCCAGATGACGTGCAGGTAGCAGTATGTAGATGGAGACTTCCAGTCAGACCTAAAACAAGTTCACCCTTGGTGTGACTTCTTTAAAGACACAGTGAAACCTGTCGGGTACGTGCCTTCCTGTTGCTGTGTCTCTCTGGTGGGTTTGCTGCTGATCGCTGGATAACGAACATACTGTCTACCGGATGACGTGCTGGTGGCGGTATGTAGATGTAGAATTCCAGGCGGAACTAAAACAAGTTAACCCTTGGTGTGACTTCCTTAAATACACAGTGAAACCTGTCGGGTACGTGCCTGCCTGTCGCTGTGTCTCTCTGGTGGGTTTGCCGCTGATTGCTGGATAACGAACATACTGTCTGCCGGATGACGTGCTGGTAGCAGTATGTAGATGTAGACTTCCAGTCGGACCAAAAAAAAGTTATCCCTTGGTGTGACTTCTTTAAATACACAGAGTAACCTGTCGGGTACGTGCCTGCCTGTTGCTGTGTCTCTCTGGTGTGTTTGCTGCTGATTGCTGGATAACGAACATACTGTCTACCGGATGATGTGCTGGTTGCGGCATGTAGATGTAGAATTCCAGGTGGACCTAAATAAGTTAACCCTTGGTGTGACTTTCTTAAATACACAGTGAAACCTGTCGGGTACGTGCCTGCCTGTTGCTGTGTCTCTCTGGTGGGTTTGCCGCTGATTGCTGGATAACGAACATACTGTCTGCCGGATGACGTGCTGGTAGCAGTATGTAGATGTAGACAACCAGTCGGACCTAAAAAAATTAACCCTTGGTGTGACTTCCTTAAATACACAGAGAAACCTGTCGGGTACGTGCCTTCCTGTTGCTGTGTCTCTCTGGTGGGTTTGCTGCTGATCGCTGGATAACGAACATACTGTCTACCGGATGACGTGCTTGTGGCGGTATGTAGATGTAGAATTCCAGGCGGAACTAAAACAAGTTAACCCTTGGTGTGACTTCCTTAAATACACAGTGAAACCTGTCGGGTAAATGCCTGCCTGTTGCTGTGTGTCTCTGGTGGGTTTGCTGCTGATTGCTGGATAACGAAAATACTGTCTGCCGGATGACGTGCTGGTAGCGGTATGTAGATGGAGACTTCCAGTCGGACCTAAAACAAGTTAACCCTTGGTGTGACTTCCTTAAATACACAGTGAAACCTGTCGGGTAAATGCCTGCCTGTTGCTGTGTCTCCCTGGTGGGTTTGCCGCTGATTGCTGGATAACGAAAATACTGTCTGCCGGATGACGTGCTGGTAGCGGTATGTAGACGTAGACTTCCAGTCGGACCTAAAACAAGTTCACCCTTGGTGTGACTTCTTTAAAGACACAGTGAAACCTGTCGGGTACGTGCCTTCCTGTTGCTGTGTCTCTCTGGTGGGTTTGCTGCTGATCGCTGGATAACGAACATACTGTCTACCGGATGACGTGCTGGTGGCGGTATGTAGATGTAGAATTCCAGGCGGAACTAAAACAAGTTAACCCTTGGTGTGACTTCCTTAAATACACAGTGAAACCTGTCGAGTACGTGCCTGCCTGTCGCTGTGTCTCTCTGGTGGGTTTGCCGCTGATTGCTGGATAACGAACATACTGTCTGCCGGATGACGTGCTGGTAGCGGTATGTAGATGTAGACTTCCAGTCGGACCTAAAAAAAGTTAACCCTTGGTGTGACTTCCTTAAATACACAGTGAAACCTGTCGGGTACGTGCCTGCCTGTTGCTGTGTGTCTCTGGTGGGTTTGCCGCTGATTGCTGGATAACGAACATACTGTCTGCCGGATGACGTGCTGGTAGCGGTATGTAGATGGAGACTTCCAGTCGGACCTAAAACAAGTTAACCCTTGGTGGACTTCCTTAAATACACAGTGACACCTGTCGGGTACGTGCCTGCCTGTTGCTGTGTGTCTCTGGTGGGTTTGCCGCTGATTGCTGGATAACGAACATACTGTCTGCCGGATGACGTGCTGGTAGTGGTATGTAGATGGAGACTTCCAGTCGGACCTAAAACAAGTTAACCCTTGGTGTGACTTCCTTAAATACACAGTGAAACCTGTCGGGAACGTGCCTGCCTGTTGATGTGTCTCTCTGGTGGGTTTGCCGCTGATTGCTGGATAACGAAAATACTGTCTGCCGGATGACGTGCTGGTAGCAGTATGTAGATGTAGACTTCCAGTCGGACCTAAAAAAAGTTAACCCTTGGTGTGACTTCCTTAAATACACAGTGAAACCTGTCGGGTACGTGCCTGCCTGTTGCTGTGTGTCTCTGGTGGGTTTGCCGCTGATTGCTGGATAACGAACATACTGTCTGCCGGATGACGTGTTGGTAGCGGTATGTAGATGGAGACTTCCAGTCGGACCTAAAACAAGTTCACCCTTGGTGTGACTTCTATAAAGACACAGTGAAACCTGTCGGGTACGTGCCTTCCTGTTGCTGTGTCTCTCTGGTGGGTTTGCTTCTGATCGCTGGATAACGAACATACTGTCTACCGGATGACGTGCTGGTGGCGGTATGTAGATGTAGAATTCCAGGCGGAACTAAAACAAGTTAACCCTTGGTGTGACTTCCTTAAATACACAGTGATACCTGTCGGGTACGTGCCTGCCTGTCGCTGTGTCTCTCTGGTGGGTTTGCCGCTGATTGCTGGATAACGAACATACTGTCTGCCGGATGACGTGCTGGTAGCAGTATGTAGATGTAGACTTCCAGTCGGACCAAAAAAAAGTTATCCCTTGGTGTGACTTCTTTAAATACACAGAGTAACCTGTCGGGTACGTGCCTGCCTGTTGCTGTGTCTCTCTGGTGTGTTTGCTGCTGATTGCTGGATAACGAACATACTGTCTACCGGATGATGTGCTGGTTGCGGCATGTAGATGTAGAATTCCAGGTGGACCTAAATAAGTTAACCCTTGGTGTGACTTTCTTAAATACACAGTGAAACCTGTCGGGTACGTGCCTGCCTGTTGCTGTGTCTCTCTGGTGGGTTTGCCGCTGATTGCTGGATAACGAACATACTGTCTGCCGGATGACGTGCTGGTAGCAGTATGAAGATGTAGACTTCCAGTCGGACCTAAAAAAAGTTATCCCTTGGTGTGACATCCTTAAATACACAGAGAAACCTGTCGGGTACGTACCTGCCTGTTGGTGTGTGTCTCTGGTGGGTTTGCCGCTGATTGCTGGATAACGAACATACTGTCTGCCGGATGACGTGCTGGTAGCGGTATGCAGATGGAGACTTCCAGTCGGACCTAAAAGAAGTTAACCCTTGGTGTGACTTCCTTAAATACACAGTGAAACCTGTCGGGTAAATGCCTGCCTTTTGCTGTGTGTCTCTGGTGGGTTTGCCGCTGATTGCTGGATAACGAAAATACTGCCTGCCGGATGACGTGCTGGTTACGGTATGTAGATGGAGACTTCCAGTCGGCCCTAAAACAAGTTAACCCTTGGTGTCACTTCCTTAAATACACAGTGAAACCTGTCGGGTAAATGCCTGCCTGTTGCTGTGTCTCTCTGGTGGGTTTGCCGCTGATTGCTGGATAACGAAAATACTGTCTGTCGGATGACGTGCTGGTAGCGGTATGTAGATGTAGACTTACAGTCGGACCTAAAACAAGTTCACCCTTGGTGTGACTTCTTTAAAGACACAGTGAAACCTGTCGGGTACGTGCCTTCCTGTTGCTGTGTCTCTCTGGAGGGTTTGCTGCTGATCGCTGGATAACGAACATACTGTCTACCGGATGACGTGCTGGTGGCGGTATGTAGATGTAGAATTCCATGCGGAACTAAAACAAGTTAACCCTTGGTGTGACTTCCTTAAATACACAGTGAAACCTGTCGAGTACGTGCCTGCCTGTCGCTGTGTCTCTCTGGTGGGTTTGCCGCTGATCGCTGGATAACGAACATACTGTCTGCCGGATGACGTGCTGGTAGCGGTATGAAGATGTAGACTTCCAGTCGGACCTAAAAAAAGTTAACCCTTGGTGTGACTTCCTTAAATACACAGTGAAACATGTCGGGTACATGCCTGCCTGTCGCTGTGTCTCTCTGGTAGGTTTGCTGCTGATCGCTGCATAACGAACATACTGTCTGCCGGATGACGTGCTGGTAGCGGTATGTAGATATAGATATCCAGTCGGACCTAAAAGAAGTTAACCCTTGGTGTGACTTCCTTAAATTCACAGAGAAACCTGTCGGGTACGTGCCTTCCTGTTGCTGTGTCTCTCTGGTGGGTTTGCTGCTGATCGCTGGATAACGAACATATTGTCTACCGGATGACGTGCTGGTGGCGGTATGTAGATGTAGAATTCCAGGCGGAACTAAAACAAGTTAACCCTTGGTGTGACTTCCTTAAATACACAGTGAAACCTGTCGGGTACGTGCCTGCCTGTCGCTGTGTCTCTCTGGTGGGTTTGCCGCTGATTGCTGGATAACGAACATACTGTCTGCCGGATGACGTGCTGGTAGCAGTATGTAGATGTAGACAACCAGTCGGACCTAAAAAAATTAACCCTTGGTGTGACTTCCTTAAATACACAGAGAAACCTGTCAGGTACGTGCCTTCCTGTTGCTGTGTCTCTCTGGTTGGTTTGCTGCTGATCGCTGGATAACGAACATACTGTCTACCGGATGACGTGCTTGTGGCGGTATGTAGATGTAGAATTCCAGGCGGAACTAAAACAAGTTAACCCTTGGTGTGACTTCCTTAAATACACAGTGAAACCTGTCGGGTAAATGCCTGCCTGTTGCTGTGTGTCTCTGGTGGGTTTGCCGCTGATTGCTGGATAACGAAAATACTGTCTGTCGGATGACGTGCTGGTAGCGGTATGTAGATGGAGACTTCCAGTCGGACCTAAAACAAGTTAACCCTTGGTGTGACTTCCTTAAATACACAGTGAAACCTGTCGGGTAAATGCCTGCCTGTTGCTGTGTCTCCCTGGTGGGTTTGCCGCTGATTGCTGGATAACGAAAATACTGTCTGCCGGATGACGTGCTGGTAGCGGTATGTAGACGTAGACTTCCAGTCGGACCTAAAACAAGTTCACCCTTGGTGTGACTTCTTTAAAGACACAGTGAAACCTGTCGGGTACGTGCCTTCCTGTTGCTGTGTCTCTGGTGGGTTTGCTGCTGATCGCTGGATAACGAACATACTGTCTACCGGATGACGTGCTGGTGGCGGTATGTAGATGTAGAATTCCAGGCGGAACTAAAACAAGTTAACCCTTGGTGTGACTTCCTTAAATACACAGTGAAACCTGTCGAGTACGTGCCTGCCTGTCGCTGTGTCTCTCTGGTGGGTTTGCCGCTGATTGCTGGATAACGAACATACTGTCTGCCGGATGACGTGCTGGTAGCGGTATGTAGATGTAGACTTCGAGTCGGACCTAAAAAAAGTTAACCCTTGGTGTGACTTCCTTAAATACACAGTGAAACATGTCGGGTACATGCCTGCCTGTCGCTGTGTCCCTCTGGTGGGTTTGCTGCTGATCGCTGCATAACGAACATACTGTCTGCCGGATGACGTGCTGGTAGCGGTATGTAGATGTAGATTTCCAGTCGGACCTAAAAGAAGTTAACCCTTGGTGTGACTTGCTTAAATTCACAGTGAAACCTGTCGGGTACCTGCCTGCCTGTTGCTGTGTCTCTCTGGTGGGGTTGCTGCTGATCGCTGTATAACGAACATAATGTCTGCCGGATGACGTGCTGGTAGCGGTATGTCGATGTAGACTTCCAGTCGGACCAAAAAAATTTAACCCTTGGTGTGACTTCCTTAAATACACAGTGAAACCTGTCGGGTACGTGCCTGCCTGTTGCTGTGTCTCTCTGGTGTGGTTGCTGCTGATCGCTGTATAACGAACATACTGTCTGCCGGATGACGTGCTGGTAGCGGTATGTAGATGTAGACTTCCAGTCGGACCTAAAAAAGTTAACCCTTGGTGTGACTTCCTTAAATACACAGTGAAACCTGTCGGGTACGTGCCTGCCTGTTGCTGTGTGTCTCTGGTGGGTTTGCCGCTGATTGCTGGATAACGAACATACTGTCTGCCGGATGACGTGCTGGTAGCGGTATGTAGATGGAGACTTCCAGTCGGACCTAAAACAAGTTCACCCTTGGTGTGACTTCTATAAAGACACAGTGAAACCTGTCGGGTACGTGCCTTCCTGTTGCTGTGTCTCTCTGGTGGGTTTGCTTCTGATCGCTGGATAACGAACATACTGTCTACCGGATGACGTGCTGGTGGCGGTATGTAGATGTAGAATTCCAGGCGGAACTAAAACAAGTTAACCCTTGGTGTGACTTCCTTAAATACACAGTGAAACCTGTCGAGTACGTGCCTGCCTGTCGCTGTGTCTCTCTGGTGGGTTTGCCGCTGATCGCTGGATAACGAACATACTGTCTGCCGGATGACGTGCTGGTAGCGGTATGTAGATGTAGACTTCCAGTCGGACCTAAAAAAAGTTAACCCTTGGTGTGACTTCCTTAAATACACAGTGAAAAATGTCGGGTACATGCCTGCCTGTCGCTGTGTCTCTCTGGTGGGTTTGCTGCTGATCGCTGCATAACGAACATACTGTCTGCCGGATGATGTGCTGGTAGCGGTATGTAGATGTAGTTTTCCAGTCGGACCTAAAAGAAGTTAACCCTTGGTGTGACTTCCTTAAATTCACAGTGAAACCTGTCTGGTACGTGCCTGCCTGTTGCTGTGTCTCTCTGGTGGGTTTGCCGCTGATTGCTGGATAACGAACATACTGTCTGCCAGATGACGTGCAGGTAGCAGTATGTAGATGGAGACTTCCAGTCAGACCTAAAACAAGTTCACCCTTGGTGTGACTTCTTTAAAGAAACAGTGAAACCTGTCGGGTACGTGCCTTCCTGTTGCTGTGTCTCTCTGGTGGGTTTGCTGCTGATCGCTGGATAACGAACATACTGTCAACCGGATGACCTGCTGGTGGCTGTATGTAGATGTAGAATTCCAGGCGGAACTACAACAAGTTAACCCTTGGTGTGACTTCCTTAAATACACAGTGAAACCTGTCGGGTACGTGCCTGCCTGTCGCTGTGTCTCTCTGGTGGGTTTGCCGCTGATTGCTGGATAACGAACATACTGTCTGCCGGATGACGTGCTGGTAGCAGTATGTAGATGTAGACTTCCAGTCGGACCTAAAAAAAGTTAACCCTTGGTGTGACTTCCTTAAATACACAGAGTAACCTGTCGGGTACGTGCCTGCCTGTTGCTGTGTCTCTCTGGTGGGTTTGCTGCTGATTGATGGATAACGAACATACTGTCTACCGGATGATGTGCTGGTTGCGGCATGTAGATGTAGAATTCCAGGTGGACCTAAATAAGTTAACCCTTGGTGTGACTTTCTTAAATACACAGTGAAACCTGTCGGGTACGTGCCTGCCTGTTGGTGTGTGTTTCTCTGGTGGGTTTGCCGCTGATTGCTGGATAACGAACATACTGTCTGCCGGATGACGTGCTGGTAGCTGTATGTAGATGGAGACTTCCAGTCGGACCTAAAAGAAGTTAACCCTTGGTGTGACTTCCTTAAATACACAGTGAAACCTGTCGGGTAAATGCCTGCCTGTTGCTGTGTGTCTCTGGTGGGTTTGCCGCTGATTGCTGGATAACGAAAATACTGCCTGCCGGATGACGTGCTGGTAGCGGTATGTAGATGGAGACTTCCAGTCGGCCCTAAAACAAGTTAACCCTTGGTGTGACTTCCTTAAATACACAGTGAAACCTGTCGGGTAAATGCCTGCCTGTTGCTGTGTCTCTCTGGTGGGTTTGCCGCTGATTGCTGGATAACGAAAATACTGTCTGCCGGATGACGTGCTGGTAGCGGTATGTAAATGTAGACTTCCAGTCGGACCTAAAAGAAGTTAACCCTTGGTGTGACTTCCTTAAATACACAGTGAAACCTGTCGGGTAAATGCCTGCCTGTTGCTGTGTGTCTCTGGTGGGTTTGCCGCTGATTGCTGGATAACGAAAATACTGCCTGCCGGATGACGTGCTGGTAGCGGTATGTAGATGGAGACTTCCAGTCGGCCCTAAAACAAGTTAACCCTTGGTGTGACTTCCTTAAATACACAGTGAAACCTGTCGGGTAAATGCCTGCCTGTCGCTGTGTCTCTCTGGTGGGTTTGCCGCTGATCGCTGGATAACGAACATACTGTCTGCCGGATGACGTGCTGGTAGCGGTATGAAGTTGTAGACTTCCAGTCGGACCTAAAAAAAGTTAACCCTTGGTGTGACTTCCTTAAATACACAGTGAAACATGTCGGGTACATGCCTGCCTGTCGCTGTGTCTCTCTGGTGGGTTTGCTGCTGATCGCTGCATAACGAACATACTGTCTGCCGGATGACGTGCTGGTAGCGGTATGTAGATATAGATTTCCAGTCGGACCTAAAAGAAGTTAACCCTTGGTGTGACTTCCTTAAATTCACAGTGAAACCTGTCGAGTACGTGCCTGCCTGTTGCTGTGTCTCTCTGGTGGGTTTGCCGCTGATTGCTGGATAACGAACATACTGTCTGCCAGATGACGTGCAGGTAGCAGTATGTAGATGGAGACTTCCAGTCAGACCTAAAACAAGTTAACCCTTGGTGTGACTTCCTTAAATACACAGAGAAACCTGTCGGGTACGTGCCTTCCTGTTGCTGTGTCTCTCTGGTGGCTTTGCTGCTTATCGCTGGATAACGAACATATTGTCTACCGGATGACGTGCTGGTGGCGGTATGTAGATGTAGAATTCCAGGCGGAACTAAAACAAGTTAACCCTTGGTGTGACTTCCTTAAATACACAGTGAAACCTGTCGGGTACGTGCCTGCCTGTCGCTGTGTCTCTCTGGTGGGTTTGCCGCTGATTGCTGGATAACGAACATACTGTCTGCCGGATGACGTGCTGGTAGCAGTATGTAGATGTAGACATCCAGTCGGACCTAAAAAAAGTTAACCCTTGGTGTGACTTCCTTAAATACACAGAGAAACCTGTCACGTACGTGCCTTCCTGTTGCTGTGTCTCTCTGGTGGGTTTGCTGCTGATCGCTGGATAACGAACATACTGTCTACCGGATGACGTGCTGGTGGCGGTATGTAGATTTAGAATTCCAGGCGGAACTAAAACAAGTTAACCCTTTGTGTGACTTCCTTAAATACACAGTGAAACCTGTCGGGTAAATGCCTGCCTGTTGCTGTGTGTCTCTGGTGGGTTTGCCGCTGATTGCTGGATAACGAAAATACTGTCTGCCGGATGACGTGCTGGTAGCGGTATGTAGATGGAGACTTCCAGTCGGCCCTAAAACAAGTTAACCCTTGGTGTGACTTCCTTAAATACACAGTGAAACCTGTCGGGTAAATGCCTGCCTGTTGCTGTGTCTCCCTGTTGGGTTTGCCGCTGATTGCTGGATAACGAACATACTGTCTTCCGGATGACGTGCTGGTGGCGGTATGTAGATGTAGAATTCCAGGCGGAACTAAAACAAGTTAACCCTTGGTGTGACTTCCTTAAATACACAGTGAAACCTGTCGAGTACGTGCCTGCCTGTTGCTGTGTCTCTCTGGTGGGTTTGCCGCTGATTGCTGGATAACGAACATACTGTCTGCCGGATGACGTGCTAGTAGCGGTATGTAGATGTAGACTTCCAGTCGGACCTAAAAAAAGTTAACCCTTGGTGTGACTTCCTTAAATACACAGTGAAACATGTCGGGTACATGCCTGCCTGTCGCTGTGTCTCTCTGGTGGGTTTGCTGCTGATCGCTGCATAACGAACATACTGTCTGCCGGATGACGTGCTGGTAGCGGTATGTAGATGTAGATTTCCAGTCGGACCTAAAAGAAGTTAACCCTTGGTGTGACTTCCTTAAATTCACAGTGAAACCTGTCGGGTACGTGCCTGCCTGTTGCTGTGTCTCTCTGGTGGGGTTGCTGCTGATCGCTGTATAACGAACATAATGTCTGCCGGATGACGTGCTGGTAGCGGTATGTAGATGTAGACTTCCAGTCGGACCTAAAAAAAGTTAACCCTTGGTGTGACCTCCTTAAATACACAGTGAAACCTGTCGGGTACGTGCCTGCCTGTTGCTGTGTCTCTCTGGTGTGGTTGCTGCTGATCGCTGTATAACGAACATACTGTCTGCCGGATGACGTGCTGGTAGCGGTATGTAGATGTAGACTTCCAGTCGGACCTAAAAAAAGTTAACCCTTGGTGTGACTTCCTTAAATACACAGTGAAACCTGTCGGGTACGTGCCTGCCTGTTGCTGTGTGTCTCTGGTGGGTTTGCCGCTGATTGCTGGATAACGAACATACTGTCTGCCGTATGACGTGCTGGTAGCGGTATGTAGATGGAGACTTCCAGTCGGACCTAAAACAAGTTAACCCTTGGTGTGACTTCCTTAAATACACAGTGAAACCTGTCGGGTACGTGCCTGCCTGTTGCTGTGTGTCTCTGGTGGGTTTGCCGCTGATTGCTGGATAACGAACATACTGTCTGCCGGATGACGTGCTGGTAGTGGTATGTAGATGGAGATTTTAGTCGGACCTAAAACAAGTTAACCCTTGGTGTGACTTCCTTAAATGCACAGTGAAACCTGTCGGGAACGTGCCTGCCTGTTGATGTGTCTCTCTGGTGGGTTTGCCGCTGATTGCTGGATAACGAAAATACTGTCTGCCGGATGACGTGCTGGTAGCAGTATGTAGATGTAGACTTCCAGTCGGACCTAAAAAAAGTTAACCCTTGATGTGACTTCCTTAAATACACAGAGAAACCTGTCGGGTACGTGCCTGCCTATTGCTGTGTCTCACTGGTGGGTTTGCTGCTGATTGCTGGATAACGAACATACTGTCTACCGGATGATGTGCTGGTTGCGGTATGTAGATGTAGAATTCCCCACGGATCTAAATAAGTTAATCCTTGGTGTGACTTTCTTAAATACACAGTGAAACCTGTCGGGTACGTGGCTGCCTGTTGCTGTGTCTCTCTGGTGGGTTTGCTGCTGATCGCTGGATAACGAACATACTGTCTGTCGGATGACGTGCCAGTAGCAGTATGTAGATGTAGACTTCCAGTCGGACCTAAAAAAGTTAACCCTTGGTGTGACGTCCTTAAATACACAGTGAAACCTGTCGGGTACGTGCCTGCCTGTTGCTGTGTGTCTCTGGTGGGTTTGCCGCTGATTGCTGGATAACGAACATACTGTCTGCCGGATGACGTGTTGGTAGCGGTATGTAGATGGAGACTTCCAGTCGGACCTAAAACAAGTTAACCCTTGGTGTGACTTCCTTAAATACACAGTGAAACCTGTCGGGTAAATGCCTGCCTGTTGCTGTGTCTCTCTGGTGGGTTTGCCGCTGATTGCTGGATAACGAAAATACTGTTTGCCGGATGACGTGCTGGTAGTGGTATTTAGATGTTGACTTCCAGTCGGACCTAAAAAAAGTTAACCCTTGGTGTGACTTCCTTAAATACACAGTGAAACCTGTCGGGTACGTGCCTGCCTGTTGCTGTGTGTCTCTGGTGGGTTTGCCGCTGATTGCTGGATAACGAACATACTGTCTGCCGGATGACGTGCTGGTAGCGGTATGTAGATGGAGACTTCCTGTCAGACCTAAAAAAAGTTAACCCTTGGTGTGACTTCCTTAAATACACAGTGAAACCTGTCGGGTACGTGCCTGCCTGTTGCTGTTTCTCTCTGGTGGGTATGTTGCTAATCGCTGGATAACGAAAATACTGTCTACCGGATGACGTGCTGGTAGCGGTATGTAGATGTAGACTTCAGGTCGGACCTAAAAAAGAGTTAATCCTTGGTGTGACATCCTTAAATTCACAGTGAAACCTGTCGGGTACGTGCCTACCTGTCGCTGTGTCTCTCTGGTGGGTTTGCCGCTGATTGCTGGATAACAAACGTACTGTCTGCCGGATGACGTGCTAGTAGCGGTATGTAGATGTAGACTTCCAGTCGGACCTAAAAAAAGTTAACCCTTGGTGTGACTTTCTTAAATACACTGTGAAACGTTTCGGGTACGTGCCTGCCTGTCGCTGTGTCTCTCTGGTGGGTTTGCCGCTGATCGCTGTATAACGGACGTACTGTCTGTCAGATGACGTGCAGGTAGCAGTATGTAGATGGAGACTTCCAGTCAGACCTAAAACAAGTTCACCCTTGGTGTGACTTCTTTAAAGACACAGTGAAACCTGTCGGGTACGTGCCTTCCTGTTGCTGTCTCTCTCTGGTGGGATTGCTGCTGATCGCTGGATAACGAACATACTGTCTACCGGATGACGTGCTGGTGGCGGTATGTAGATGTAGAATTCCAGGCGGAACTAAAACAAGTTAACCCTTGGTGTGACTTCCTTAAATACACAGTGAAACCTGTCGGGGACGTGCCTGCCTGTCGCTGTGTCTCTATGGTGGGTTTGCCGCTGATTGCTGGATAACAAACATACTGTCTGCCGGATGACGTGCTGGTAGCAGTATGTAGATGTAGACTTCCAGTCGGACCTACAAAAAGTAACCCCTTGGTGTGACTTCCTTAAATACACAGAGAAACCAGTCAGGTACGTGCCTGCCTGTTGCTGTATCTATCAGGTGGGTTTGCTGCTGATTGCTGGATAACGAACATACTGTCTACCGGATGATGTGCTGGTTGCGGTACGTAGATGTAGAATTCCAGGCGGACCTAAATAAGTTAACCCTTGGTGTGAATTTCTTAAATACACAGTGAAACCTGTCGGGTATGTGCCTGCCTGTTGCTGTGTCTCTCTGGTGGGTTGGCCGCTGATCGCTGGATAACGAACATACTGTCTGCCGGATGACGTGCTAGTAGCGGTATGTAGATGTAGACTTCCAGTCGGACCTAAAAAAAGTTAACCCTTGGTGTGACTTCCTTAAATACACAGTGAAACCTGTCGGGTACGTGCCTGCCTGTTGCTGTGTGTCTCTGGTGGGTTTGCCGCTGATTGCTGGATAACGAACATACTGTCTGCCAGATGACGTGCTGGTAGCGGTATGTAGATGGAGACTTCCAGTCGGACCTAAAACAAGTTAACCCTTGGTGTAACTTCCTTAAATACACAGTGAAACCTGTCGGGTACGTGCCTGCCTGTTACTGTGTGTCTCTGGTGGGTTTGCCGCTGATTGCTGGATAACGAACATACTGTCTGCCGGATGACGTGCTGGTAGCGGTATGTAGATGGAGACTTCCAGTCGGACCTAAAACAAGTTAACCCTTGGTGTGACTTCCTTAAATACACAGTGAAACCTGTCGGGTACGTGGCTGCCTGTTGCTGTGTCTCTCTGCTGGGTTTGCCGCTGATTGCTGGATATTGAAAATACAGTCTGCCGGATGACGTGCTGGTAGCAGTATGTAGATGAAGACTTCCAGTCGGACCTAAAAAAAGTTAACCCTTGGTGTGACTTCCTTAAATACAAAGAGAAACCTGTCGGGTACGTGACTGCCTGTTGCTGTGTCTCTCTGGTGGGTTTGCCGCTGATTGCTGGATAACGAACATATTGTCTACCGGATGATGTGCTGGTTGCGGCATGTAGATGTAGAATTCCAGGCGGATCTAAATAAGTTAACCCTTGGTGTGACTTTCTTAAATACATAGTGAAACCTGTCGGGTACGTGCCTGCCTGTTGTTGTGTCTCTCTGGTGGGTTTGCCGCTGATCGCTGGATAACGAACATACTGTCTGCCGGATGACGTGCTAGTAGCGGTATGTAGATGTAGACTTCCAGTCGGACCTAAAAAAAGTTAACCCTTGGTGTGACTTCCTTAAATACACAGTGAAACCTGTCGTGTAAATGCCTGCCTGTTGCTGTGTGTCTCTGGTGGGTTTGCCGCTGATTGCTGGATAACGAACATATTGTCTGCCGGATGACGTGCTGGTAGCGGTATGTAGATGGAGACTTCCAGTCGGACCTAAAACAAGTTAACCCTTGGTGTGACTTCCTTAAATACACGGTGAAACCTGTCGGGTACGTGCCTGCCTGTTGCTGTGTGTCTCTGGTGGGTTTGCCGCTGATTGCTGGATAACGAACATACTGTCTGCCGGATGACGTGCTGTTAGTGGTATGTAGATGGAGACTTCCAGTCGGACCTAAAACAAGTTAACCCTTGGTGTGACTTCCTTAAATACACAGTGAAACCTGTCGGGAACGTGCCTGCCTGTTGATGTGTCTCTCTGGTGGGTTTGCCGCTGATTGCTGGATAACGAAAATACTGTCTGCCGGATGACGTGCTGGTAGCAGTATGTAGATGTACACTTCCAGTCGGACCTAAAAAAAGTTAACCCTTGATGTGACTTCCGTAAATACACAGAGAAACCTGTCGGGTACGTGCCTGCCTGTTGCTGTGTCTCTCTGGTGGGTTTGCTGCTGATTGCTGGATAACGAACATACTGTCTACCGGATGATGTGCTGGTTGCGGTATGTAGATGTAGAATTCCCCACGGACCTAAATAAGTTAACCCTTGGTGTGACTTCCTTAAAAACACAGTGAAACATGTCGGGTATATGCCTGCCTGTCGCTGTGTCTCTCTGGTGGGTTTGCCGCTGATTGCTGGATAACGAACATACTGTCTGCCGGATGACGTGCTAGTAGCGGTATGTAGATGTAGACTTCCAGTCGGACCTAAAAAAAGTTAACCCTTGGTGTGACTTCCTTAAATACACAGTGAAACCTGTCGGGTACGTGCCTGCCTGTTGCTGTGTGTCTCTGGTGGGTTTGCCGCTGATTGCTGGATAACGAACATACTGTCTGCCGGATGACGTGCTGGTAGCGGTATGTAGATGGAGACTTCCAGTCGGACCTAAAACAAGTTAACCCTTGGTGTGACTTCCTTAAATACACGGTGAAACCTGTCGGGTACGTGCCTGCCTGTTGCTGTGTGTCTCTGGTGGGTTTGCCGCTGATTGCTGGATAACGAACATACTGTCTGCCGGATGACGTGCTGTTAGTGGTATGTAGATGGAGACTTCCAGTCGGACCTAAAACAAGTTAACCCTTGGTGTGACTTCCTTAAATACACAGTGAAACCTGTCGGGAACGTGCCTGCCTGTTGATGTGTCTCTCTGGTGGGTTTGCCGCTGATTGCTGGATAACGAAAATACTGTCTGCCGGATGACGTGCTGGTAGCAGTATGTAGATGTACACTTCCAGTCGGACCTAAAAAAAGTTAACCCTTGATGTGACTTCCGTAAATACACAGAGAAACCTGTCGGGTACGTGCCTGCCTGTTGCTGTGTCTCTCTGGTGGGTTTGCTGCTGATTGCTGGATAACGAACATACTGTCTACCGGATGATGTGCTGGTTGCGGTATGTAGATGTAGAATTCCCCACGGACCTAAATAAGTTAACCCTTGGTGTGACTTCCTTAAAAACACAGTGAAACATGTCGGGTATATGCCTGCCTGTCGCTGTGTCTCTCTGGTGGGTTTGCCGCTGATTGCTGGATAACGAACATACAGTCTGCCGGATGACGTGCTAGTAGCGGTATGTAGATGTAGACTTCCAGTCGGACCTAAAAAAAGTTAACCCTTGGTGTGACTTCCTTAAATACACAGTGAAACCTGTCGGGTACGTGCCTGCCTGTTGCTGTGTGTCTCTGGTGGGTTTGCCGCTGATTGCTGGATAACGAACATACTGTCTGCCGGATGACGTGCTGGTAGCGGTATGTAGATGGAGACTTCCAGTCGGACCTAAAACAAGTTAACCCTTGGTGTGACTTCCTTAAATACATAGAGAAACCAGTCGGGTACGTGCCTGCCTGTTGCTGTGTCTATCTGGTGGGTTTGCTGCTGATTGCTGGATAACGAACATACTGTCTGCCGGATGACGTGCTGGTAGCGGTATGTAGATGGATACTTCCAGTCGGACCTAAAACAAGTTAACCCTTGGTGTGACTTCCTTAAATACACAGTGAAACCTGTCGGGTACGTGCCTGCCTGTTACTGTGTGTCTCTGGTGGGTTTGCCGCTGATTGCTGGATAACGAACATACTGTCTGCCGGATGACGTGCTGGTAGCGGTATGTAGATGGAGACTTCCAGTCGGACCTAAAACAAGTTAACCCTTGGTGTGACTTCCTTAAATACACAGTGAAACCTGTCGGGTACGTGCCTGCCTGTTACTGTGTGTCTCTGGTGGGTTTGCCGCTGATTGCTGGATAACGAACATACTGTCTGCCGGATGACGTGCTGGTAGCAGTATGTAGATGAAGACTTCCAGTCGGACCTAAAAAAAGTTAACCCTTGGTGTGACTTCCTTAAATACAAAGAGAAACCTGTCGGGTACGTGACTGCCTGTTGCTGTGTCTCTCTGGTGGGTTTGCCGCTGATTGCTGGATAACGAACATATTGTCTACCGGATGATGTGCTGGTTGCGGCATGTAGATGTAGAATTCCAGGCGGATCTAAATAAGTTAACCCTTGGTGTGACTTTCTTAAATACATAGTGAAACCTGTCGGGTACGTGCCTGCCTGTTGTTGTGTCTCTCTGGTGGGTTTGCCGCTGATCGCTGGATAACGAACATACTGTCTGCCGGATGACGTGCTAGTAGCGGTATGTAGATGTAGACTTCCAGTCGGACCTAAAAAAGTTAACCCTTGGTGTGACTTCCTTAAATACACAGTGAAACCTGTCGTGAAAATGCCTGCCTGTTGCTGTGTGTCTCTGGTGGGTTTGCCGCTGATTGCTGGATAACGAACATACTGTCTGCCGGATGACGTGCTGGTAGCGGTATGTAGATGGAGACTTCCAGTCGGACCTAAAACAAGTTAACCCTTGGTGTGACTTCCTTAAATACACGGTGAAACCTGTCGGGTACGTGCCTGCCTGTTGCTGTGTGTCTCTGGTGGGTTTGCCGCTGATTGCTGGATAACGAACATACTGTCTGCCGGATGACGTGCTGGTAGTGGTATGTAGATGGAGACTTCCAGTCGGACCTAAAACAAGTTAACCCTTGGTGTGACTTCCTTAAATACACAGTGAAACCTGTCGGGAACGTGCCTGCCTGTTGATGTGTCTCTCTGGTGGGTTTGCCGCTGATTGCTGGATAACGAAAATACTGTCTGCCGGATGACGTGCTGGTAGCAGTATGTAGATGTACACTTCCAGTCGGACCTAAAAAAAGTTAACCCTTGATGTGACTTCCTTAAATACACAGAGAAACCTGTCGGGTACGTGCCTGCCTGTTGCTGTGTCTCTCTGGTGGGTTTGCTGCTGATTGCTGGATAACGAACATACTGTCTACCGGATGATGTGCTGGTTGCGGTATGTAGATGTAGAATTCCCCACGGACCTAAATAAGTTAACCCTTGGTGTGACTTCCTTAAATACACAGTGAAACCTGTCGGGTACGTGCCTGCCTGTCGCTGTGTCTCTCTGGTGGGTTTGCCGCTGATTGCTGGATAACGAACATACTGTCTGCCGGATGACGTGCTGGTAGCAGTATGTAGATGTAGACTTCCAGTCGGACCTACAAAAAGTTAACACTTGGTGTGACTTCCTTAAATACACAGAGAAACCAGTCGGGTACGTGCCTGCCTGTTGCTGTGTATATCTGGTGGGTTTGCTGCTGATTGCTGGATAACGAACATACTGTCTACCGGATGATGTGCTGGTTGCGGTACGTAGATGTAGAATTCCAGGCGGACCTAAATAAGTTAACCCTTGGTGTGACTTTCTTAAATACACAGTGAAACCTGTCGGGTATGTGCCTGCCTGTTGCTGTGTCTCTCTGGTGGGTTTGCCGCTGATCGCTGGATAACGAACATACTGTCTGCCGGATGACGTGCTAGTAGCGGTATGTAGATGTAGACTTCCAGTCGGACCTAAGAAAAGATAACCCTTGGTGTGACTTCCTTAAATACACAGTGAAACCTGTCGGGTACGTGCCTGCCTGTTGCTGTGTGTCTCTGGTGGGTTTGCCGCTGATTGCTGGATAACGAACATACTGTCTGCCGGATGACGTGCTGGTAGCGGTATGTAGATGGAGACTTCCAGTCGGACCTAAAAAAAGTTAACCCTTGGTGTGACTTCCTTAAATACACAGTGAAACCTGTCGGGTACGTGCCTGCCTGTTACTGTGTGTCTCTGGTGGGTTTGCCGCTGATTGCTGGATAACGAACATACTGTCTGCCGGATGACGTGCTGGTAGCGGTATGTAGATGGAGACTTCCAGTCGGACCTAAAACAAGTTAACCCTTGGTGTGACTTCCTTAAATACACAGTGAAACCTGTCGGGTACGTGGCTGCCTGTTGCTGTGTCTCTCTGGTGGGTTTGCCGCTGATTGCTGGATAACGAAAATACTGTCTGCCGGATGACGTGCTGGTAGCAGTATGTAGATTTAGACCTCCAGTCGGACACAAAAAAAGTTAACCCTTGGTGTGACTTCCTTAAATACAAAGAGAAACCTGTCGGGTACGTGCCTGCCTGTTGCTGTGTCTCTCTGGTGGGTTTGCCGCTGATTGCTGGATAACGAACATACTGTCTGCCGGATGACGTGCTGGTAGCAGTATGTAGATGTAGACTTCCAGTCGGTCCTACAAAAAGTTAACCCTTGGTGTGACTTCCTTAAATACACAGAGAAACCAGTCGGGTACGTGCCTGCCTGTTGCTGTGTCTCTCTGGTGGGTTTGACGCAGATTGCTGGATAACGAACATACTGTCTGCCGGATGACGTGCTGGTAGCGGTATGTAGATGGAGACTTCCAGTCGGACCTAAAACAAGTTAACCCTTGGTGTGACTTCCTTAAATACACAGTGAAACCTGTCGGGTACGTGCCTGCCTGTTACTGTGTGTCTCTGGTGGGTTTGCCGCTGATTGCTGGATAACGAACATACTGTCTGCCGGATGACGTGCTGGTAGCGGTATGTAGATGGAGACTTCCAGTCGGACCTAAAACAAGTTAACCCTTGGTGTGACTTCCTTAAATACACAGTGAAACCTGTCGGGTACGTGGCTGCCTGTTGCTGTGTCTCTCTGGTGGGTTTGCCGCTGATTGCTGGATAACGAAAATACTGTCTGCCGGATGACGTGCTGGTAGCAGTATGTAGATGTAGACTTCCAGTCGGACACAAAAAAAGTTAACCCTTGGTGTGACTTCCTTAAATACAAAGAGAAACCTGTCGGGTACGTGCCTGCCTGTTGCTGTGTCTCTCTGGTGGATTTGCTGCTGATTGCTGGATAACGAACATACTGTCTACCGGATGATGTGCTGGTTGCGGTACGTAGATGTAGAATTCCTGGCGGACCTAAATAAGTTAACCCTTGGTGTGACTTTCTTAAATACACAGTGAAACCTGTCGGGTATGTGCCTGCCTGTTGCTGTGTCTCTCTGGTGGGTTTGCCGCTGATCGCTGGATAACGAACATACTGTCTGCCGGATGACGTGCTAGTAGCGGTATGTAGATGTAGACTTCCAGTCGGACCTAAGAAAAGATAACCCTTGGTGTGACTTCCTTAAATACACAGTGAAACCTGTCGGGTACGTGCCTGCCTGTTGCTGTGTGTCTCTGGTGGGTTTGCCGCTGATTGCTGGATAACGAACATACGGTCTGCCGGATGACGTGCTGGTAGCGGTATGTAGATGGAGACTTCCAGTCGGACCTAAAACAAGTTAACCCTTGGTGTGACTTCCTTAAATACACAGTGAAACCTGTCGGGTACGTGCCTGCCTGTTACTGTGTGTCTCTGGTGGGTTTGCCGCTGATTGCTGGATAACGAACATACTGTCTGCCGGATGACGTGCTGGTAGCGGTATGTAGATGGAGACTTCCAGTCGGACCTAAAACAAGTTAACCCTTGGTGTGACTTCCTTAAATACACAGTGAAACCTGTCGGGTACGTGCCTGCCTGTTACTGTGTGTCTTTGGTGGGTTTGCCGCTGATTGCTGGATAACGAACATACTGTCTGCCGGATGACGTGCTGGTAGCGGTATGTAGATGGAGACTTCCAGTCGGACCTAAAACAAGTTAACCCTTGGTGTGACTTCCTTAAATACACAGTGAAACCTGTCGGGTACGTGGCTGCCTGTTGCTGTGTCTCTCTGGTGGGTTTGCCGCTGATTGCTGGATAACGAAAATACTGTCTGCCGGATGACGTGCTGGTAGCAGTATGTAGATGTAGACTTCCAGTCGGACACAAAAAAATTTAACCCTTGGTGTGACTTCCTTAAATACAAAGAGAAACCTGTCGGGTACGTCCCTTCCTGTTGCTGTGTCTCTCTGGTGGATTTGCTGCTGATTGTTGGATAACGAACATACTGGCTACCGGATGATGTGCTGGTTGCGGCATGTAGATGTAGAATTCCAGGCGGACCTAAATAAGTTAACCCTTGGTGTGACTTCCTTAAATACACAGTGAAACCTGTCGGGTACGTGCCTTCCTGTTGCTGTGTCTCTCTGGTGGGTTTGCCGCTGATCGCTGGATAACGAACATACTGTCTGCCGGATGACTTGCTAGTAGCGGTATGTAGATGTAGACTTCCAGTCGGACCTAAGAAAAGATAACCCTTGGTGTGACTTCCTTAAATACACAGTGAAACCTGTCGGGTAAGTGCCTGCCTGTTGCTGTGTGTCTCTGGTGGGTTTGCCGCTGATTGCTGGGTAACGAACATACTGTCTGCCGGATGACGTGCTGGTAGCGGTATGTAGATGGAGACTTCCAGTTGGACCTAAAACAAGTTAACCCTTGGTGTGACTTCCTTAAATACACAGTGAAACCTGTCGGGTACGTGCCTGCCTGTTACTGTGTGTCTCTGGTGGGTTTGCCGCTGATTGCTGGATAACGAACATACTGTCTGCCGGATGACGTGCTGGTAGCGGTATGTAGATGGAGACTTCCAGTCGGACCTAAAACAAGTTAACCCTTGGTGTGACTTCCTTAAATACACAGTGAAACCTGTCGGGTACGTGGCTGCCTGTTGCTGTGTCTCTCTGGTGGGTTTGCCGCTGATTGCTGGATAACGAAAATACTGTCTGCCGGATGACGTGCTGGTAGCAGTATGTAGATGTAGACTTCCAGTCGGACACAAAAAAAGTTAACCCTTGGTGTGACTTCCTTAAATACAAAGAGAAACCTGTCGGGTACGTGCCTGCCTGTTGCTGTGTCTCTCTGGTGGATTTGCTGCTGATTGCTGGATAACGAACATACTGTCTACCGGATGATGTGCTGGTTGCGGCATGTAGATGTAGAATTCCAGGCGGACCTAAATAAGTTAACCCTTGGTGTGACTTCCTTAAATACACAGTGAAACCTGTCGGGTACGTGCCTGCCTTTTGCTGTGTCTCTCTGGTGGGTTTGCCGCTGATCGCTGGATAACGAACATACTGTCTGCCGGATGACGTGCTAGTAGCGGTATGTAGATGTAGACTTCCAGTCGGACCTAAAAAAAGTTAACCCTTGGTGTGACTTCCTTAAATACACAGTGAAACCTGTCGGGTAAATGCCTGCCTGTTGCTGTGTGTCTCCGGTGGGTTTGCCGCTGATTGCTGGATAACGAACATACTGTCTGCCGGATGACGTGCTGGTAGCGGTATGTAGATGGAGACTTCCAGTCGGACCTAAAACAAGTTAACCCTTGGTGTGACTTCCTTAAATACACGGTGAAACCTGTCGGGTACGTGCCTGCCTGTTGCTGTGTGTCTCTGGTGGGTTTGCCGCTGATTGCTGGATAACGAACATACTGTCTGCCGGATGACGTGCTGGTAGTGGTATGTAGATGGAGACTTCCAGTCGGACCTAAAACAAGTTAACCCTTGGTGTGACTTCCTTAAATACACAGTGAAACCTGTCGGGTACGTGCCTGCCTGTTGCTGTGTGTCTCTGGTGGGTTTGCCGCTGATTGCTGGATAACGAACATACTGTCTGCCGGATGACGTGCTGGTAGCGGTATGTAGATGGAGACTTCCAGTCGGACCTAAAAAAAGTTAACCCTTGGTGTGACTTCCTTAAATACACAGTGAAACCTGTCGGGTACGTGCCTGCCTGTTGCTGTGTCTCTCTGGTGGGTTTGATGCTGATTGCTGGATAACGAACATACTGTCTGCCGGATGACGTGCTAGTAGCGGTATGTAGATGTAGACTTCCAGTCGGACCTAAAAAAAGTTAACCCTTGATGTGACTTCCTTAAATACACAGAGAAACCTGTCGGGTAAATCCCTGCCTGTTGCTGTGTCTCTCTGGTGGGTTTGCCGCTGATTGCTGGATAACTAAAATACTGTCTGCCGGATGACGTGCTGGTAGCAGTATGTAGATGTACACTTCCAGTCGGACCTAAAAAAAGTTAACCCTTGATGTGACTTCCTTAAATACACAGAGAAACCTGTCAGGTACGTGCCTGCCTGTTGCTGTGTGTCTCTGGTGGGTTTGCCGCTGATTGCTGGATAACGAACATACTGTCTGCCGGATGACGTGCTGGTAGCAGTATGTAGATGTAGACTTCCAATCGGACACAAAAAAAGTTAACCCTTGGTGTGACTTCCTTAAATACAAAGAGAAACCTGTCGGGTACGTGCCTGCCTGTTGCTGTGTGTCTCTGGTGTGTTTGCCGCTGATTGCTGGATAACGAAAATACTGTCTGCCGGATGACGTGCTGGTTGCAGTATGTAGATGTACACTTCCAGTCGGACCTAAAAAAAGTTAACCCTTGATGTGACTTCCTTAAATACACAGAGAAACCTGTCGGGTACGTGCCTGCCTGTTGCTGTGTGTCTCTGGTGGGTTTGCCGCTGATTGCTGGATAACGAAAATACTGTCTGCCGGATGACGTGCTGGTAGCAGTATGTAGATGTAGACTTCCAATCGGACACAAAAAAAGTTAACCCTTGGTGTGACTTCCTTAAATACAAAGAGAAACCTGTCGGGTACGTGCCTGCCTGTTGCTGTGTCTCTCTGGTGGATTTGCTGCTGATTGCTGGATAACGAACATACTGTCTACTGGATGATATGCTGGTTGCGGCATGTAGATGTAGAATTCCAGGCGGACCTAAATAAGTTAACCCTTGGTGTGACTTCCTTAAATACACAGTGAAACCTGTCGGGAACGTGCCTGCCTGTTGATGTGTCTCTCTGGTGGGTTTGCCGCTGATTGCTGGATAACGAAAATACTGTCAGCCGGATGACGTGCTGGTAGCAGTATGTAGATGTACACTTCCAGTCGGACCTAAAAAAAGTTAACCCTTGATGTGACTTCCTTAAATACACAGAGAAACCTGTCGGGTACGTGCCTGCCTGTTGCTGTGTGTCTCTGGTGGGTTTGCCGCTGATTGCTGGATAACGAACATACTGTCTGCCGGATGACGTGCTGGTAGCGGTATGTAGATGGAGACTTCCAGTCGGACCTAAAACAAGTTAACCATTGGTGTGACTTCCTTAAGTACACAGTGAAACCTGTGGGGTAAATGCCTGCCTGTTGCTGTGTCTCTCTGGTGGGGTTGCCGCTGATTGCTGGATAACGAAAATACTGTCTGCCGGATGACGTGCTGGTAGTGGTATTTAGATGTAGACTTCCAGTCGGACCTAAAAAAAGTTAACCCTTGGTGTGACTTCCTTAAATACACAGTGAAACCTGTCGGGTACGTGCCTGCCTGTTGCTGTGTGTCTCTGGTGTGTTTGCCGCTGATTGCTGGATAACGAACATACTGTCTGCCGGATGACGTGCTGGTAGCGGTATGTAGATGGAGACTTCCAGTCGGACCTAAAAAAAGTTAACCCTTGGTGTGACTTTCTTAAATACACAGTGAAACCTGTCGGGTACGTGCCTGCCTGTTGCTGTGTCTCTCTGGTGGGTTTGTTGCTAATCGCTGGATAACGAAAATACTGTCAACCGGATGACGTGCTGGTAGCGGTATGTAGATGTAGAATTGCAGTCGGACCTAAAAAAAGTTAACCCTTAAATACACAGTGAAACCTGTCGGGTACGTGCCTGCCTGTTGCTGTGTGTCTCTGGTGGGTTTGCCGCTGATTGCTGGATAAAGAACATACTGTCTGCCGTATGACGTGCTGGTAGCGGTATGTAGATGTAGACTTCCAGTCGGACCTAAAAAAGAGTTAATCCTTGGTGTGACTTCCTTAAATTCACAGTGAAACCTGTCGGGTACGTGCCTACCTGTCGCTGTGTCTCTCTGGTGGGTTTGCCGCTGATTGCTGGATAACGAACATACTGTCTGCCGGATGACGTGCTGGTAGCGGTATGTAGATGTAGACTTCCAGTCGGACCTAAAAAAAGTTAACCCTTGGTGTGACTTTCTTAAATACACAGTGAAACCTGTCGGGTACGTGCCTGCCTGTTGCTGTGTGTCTCTGGTGGGTTTGCCGCTGATTGCTGGATAACGAACATACTGTCTGCCGGATGACGTGCTGGTAGCGGTATGTAGATGGAGACTTCCAGTCGGACCTAAAAAAAGTTAACCCTTGGTGTGACTTCCTTAAATACACAGTGAAACCTGTCGGGTACGTGCCTGCCTGTTGCTGTGTCTCTCTGGTGGGTTTGACGCTGATTGCTGGATAACGAACATACTGTCTGCCGGATGACGTGCTAGTAGCGGTATGTAGATGTAGACTTCCAGTCGGACCTAAAAAAAGTTAACCCTTGATGTGACTTCCTTAAATACACAGAGAAACCTGTCGGGTAAATCCCTGCCTGTTGCTGTGTCTCTCTGGTGGGTTTGCCGCTGATTGCTGGATAACTAAAATACTGTCTGCCGGATGACGTGCTGGTAGCAGTATGTAGATGTACACTTCCAGTCGGACCTAAAAAAAGTTAACCCTTGATGTGACTTCCTTAAATACACAGAGAAACCTGTCAGGTACGTGCCTGCCTGTTGCTGTGTGTCTCTGGTGGGTTTGCCGCTGATTGCTGGATAACGAACATACTGTCTGCCGGATGACGTGCTGGTAGCAGTATGTAGATGTAGACTTCCAATCGGACACAAAAAAAGTTAACCCTTGGTGTGACTTCCTTAAATACAAAGAGAAACCTGTCGGGTACGTGCCTGCCTGTTGCTGTGTGTCTCTGGTGTGTTTGCCGCTGATTGCTGGATAACGAAAATACTGTCTGCCGGATGACGTGCTGGTTGCAGTATGTAGATGTACACTTCCAGTCGGACCTAAAAAAAGTTAACCCTTGATGTGACTTCCTTAAATACACAGAGAAACCTGTCGGGTACGTGCCTGCCTGTTGCTGTGTGTCTCTGGTGGGTTTGCCGCTGATTGCTGGATAACGAAAATACTGTCTGCCGGATGACGTGCTGGTAGCAGTATGTAGATGTAGACATCCAATCGGACACAAAAAAAGTTAACCCTTGGTGTGACTTCCTTAAATACAAAGAGAAACCTGTCGGGTACGTGCCTGCCTGTTGCTGTGTCTCTCTGGTGGATTTGCTGCTGATTGCTGGATAACGAACATACTGTCTACTGGATGATGTGCTGGTTGCGGCATGTAGATGTAGAATTCCAGGCGGACCTAAATAAGTTAACCCTTGGTGTGACTTCCTTAAATACACAGTGAAACCTGTCGGGAACGTGCCTGCCTGTTGATGTGTCTCTCTGGTGGGTTTGCCGCTGATTGCTGGATAACGAAAATACTGTCAGCCGGATGACGTGCTGGTAGCAGTATGTAGATGTACACTTCCAGTCGGACCTAAAAAAAGTTAACCCTTGATGTGACTTCCTTAAATACACAGAGAAACCTGTCGGGTACGTGCCTGCCTGTTGCTGTGTGTCTCTGGTGGGTTTGCCGCTGATTGCTGGATAACGAACATACTGTCTGCCGGATGACGTGCTGGTAGCGGTATGTAGATGGAGACTTCCAGTCGGACCTAAAACAAGTTAACCATTGGTGTGACTTCCTTAAGTACACAGTGAAACCTGTGGGGTAAATGCCTGCCTGTTGCTGTGTCTCTCTGGTGGGGTTGCCGCTGATTGCTGGATAACGAAAATACTGTCTGCCGGATGACGTGCTGGTAGTGGTATTTAGATGTAGACTTCCAGTCGGACCTAAAAAAAGTTAACCCTTGGTGTGACTTCCTTAAATACACAGTGAAACCTGTCGGGTACGTGCCTGCCTGTTGCTGTGTGTCTCTGGTGTGTTTGCCGCTGATTGCTGGATAACGAACATACTGTCTGCCGGATGACGTGCTGGTAGCGGTATGTAGATGGAGACTTCCAGTCGGACCTAAAAAAAGTTAACCCTTGGTGTGACTTTCTTAAATACACAGTGAAACCTGTCGGGTACGTGCCTGCCTGTCGCTGTGTCTCTCTGGTGGGTTTGTTGCTAATCGCTGGATAACGAAAATACTGTCAACCGGATGACGTGCTGGTAGCGGTATGTAGATGTAGAATTGCAGTCGGACCTAAAAAAAGTTAACCCTTAAATACACAGTGAAACCTGTCGGGTACGTGCCTGCCTGTTGCTGTGTGTCTCTGGTGGGTTTGCCGCTGATTGCTGGATAACGAACATACTGTCTGCCGTATGACGTGCTGGTAGCGGTATGTAGATGTAGACTTCCAGTCGGACCTAAAAAAGAGTTAATCCTTGGTGTGACTTCCTTAAATTCACAGTGAAACCTGTCGGGTACGTGCCTACCTGTCGCTGTGTCTCTCTGGTGGGTTTGCCGCTGATCGCTGTATAACGAACATACTGTCTGCCAGATGACGTGCAGGTAGCAGTATGTAGATGGAGACTTCCAGTCAGACCTTTAACCAGTTCACCCTTGGTGTGACTTCTTTAAAGACAGAGTGAAACCTGTCGGGTACGTGCCTTCCTGTTGCTGTCTCTCTCTGGTGGGTTTGCTGCTAATCGCTGGATAACGAACATACTGTCTACCGGATGATGTGCTGGTTGCGGTACGTAGATGTAGAATTCCAGGCGGACCTAAATAAGTTAACTCTTGGTGTGACTTTCTTAAATACACAGTGAAACCTGTCGGGTATGTGCCTGCCTGTTGCTGTGTCTCTCTGGTGGGTTTGCCGCTGATCGCTGGATAACGAACATACTGTCTGCCGGATGACGTGCTAGTAGCGGTATGTAGATGTAGACTTCCAGTTGGACCTAAAAAAAGTTAACCCTTGGTGTGACTTCCTTAAATACACAGTGAAACCTGTCGGGTACGTGCCTGCCTGTTGCTGTGTGTCTCTGGTGGGTTTGCAGCTGATTGTTGGATAACGAACATACTGTCTGCCGGATGACGTGCTAGTAGCGGTATGTAGATGGAGACTTCCAGTCGGACCTAAAACAAGTTAACCCTTGGTGTGACTTCCTTAAATACACAGTGAAACCTGTCGGGTACGTGGCTGCCTGTTGCTGTGTCTCTCTGGTGGGTTTGCCGCTGATTGCTGGATAACGAAAATACTGTCTGCCGGATGACGTGCTGGTAGCAGTATGTAGATGTAGACTGCCAGTCGGACCTAAAAAAAGTTAACCCTTGGTGTGACTTCCTTAAATACAAAGAGAAACCTGTCGGGTACGTGCCTGCATGTCGCTGTGTCTCTCTGGTGGGTTTGCTGCTGATTGCTGGATAACGAACATACTGTCTACCAGATGATGTGCTGGTTGTGGTATGTAGATGTAGAATTCCAGGCGGACCTAAATAAGTTAACCCTTGGTGTGACTTTCTTAAATACACAGTGAAACCTGTCGGGTACGTGCCTGCCTGTTGCTGTGTCTCTCTGGTGGGTTTGCCGCTGATCGCTGTATAACGAACATACTGTCTGCCGGATGACGTGCTAGAAGCGGTATGTAGATGTAGACTTCCAGTCGGACCTAAAAAAAAGTTAACCCTTGGTGTGACTTCCTTAAATACACAGTGAAACCTGTCGGGTACGTGCCTGCCTGTTGCTGTGTGTCTCTGGTGGGTTTGCCGCTAATTGCTGGATAACGAACATACTGTCTGCCGGATGACGTGCTGGTAGCGGTATGTAGATGGAGACTTCCAGTCGGACCTAAAAAAGAGTTAATCCTTGGTGTGACATCATAAATTCACAGTGAAACCTGTCGGGTTCGTGCCTTCCTGTCGCTGTGTCTCTCTGGTGGGTTTGCCGCTGATTGCTGGATAACGAAAATACTGTCTGCCGGATGACGTGCTGGTTGCAGTATGTAGATGTACACTTCCAGTCGGACCTAAAAAAGTTAACCCTTGATGTGACTTCCTTAAATACACAGAGAAACCTGTCGGGTACGTGCCTGCCTGTTGCTGTGTGTCTCTGGTGGGTTTGCCGCTGATTGCTGGATAACGAAAATACTGTCTGCCGGATGACGTGCTGGTAGCAGTATGTAGATGTAGACTTCCAATCGGACACAAAAAAAGTTAACCCTTGGTGTGACTTCCTTAAATACAAAGAGAAACCTGTCGGGTACGTGCCTGCCTGTTGCTGTGTCTCTCTGGTGGATTTGCTGCTGATTGCTGGATACCGAACATACTGTCTACTGGATGATGTGCTGGTTGCGGCATGTAGATGTAGAATTCCAGGCGGACCTAAATAAGTTAACCCTTGGTGTGACTTCCTTAAATACACAGTGAAACCTGTCGGGAACGTGCCTGCCTGTTGATGTGTCTCTCTGGTGGGTTTGCCGCTGATTGCTGGATAACGAAAATACTGTCTGCCGGATGACGTGCTGGTAGCAGTATGTAGATGTACACTTCCAGTCGGACCTAAAAAAAGTTAACCCTTGATGTGACTTCCTTAAATACACAGAGAAACCTGTCGGGTACGTGCCTGCCTGTTGCTGTGTGTCTCTGGTGGGTTTGCCGCTGATTGCTGGATATCGAACATACTGTCTGCCGGATGACGTGCTGGTAGCGGTATGTAGATGGAGACTTCCAGTCGGACCTAAAACAAGTTAACCATTGGTGTGACTTCCTTAAGTACACAGTGAAACCTGTGGGGTAAATGCCTGCCTGTTGCTGTGTCTCTCTGGTGAGGTTGCCGCTGATTGCTGGATAACGAAAATACTGTCTGCCGGATGACGTGCTGGTAGTGGTATTTAGATGTAGACTTCCAGTCGGACCTAAAAAAAGTTAACCCTTGGTGTGACTTCCTTAAATACACAGTGAAACCTGTCGGGTACGTGCCTGCCTGTTGCTGTGTGTCTCTGGTGTGTTTGCCGCTGATTGCTGGATAACGAACATACTGTCTGCCGGATGACGTGCTGGTAGCGGTATGTAGATGGAGACTTCCAGTCGGACCTAAAAAAAGTTAACCCTTGGTGTGATTTTCTTAAATACACAGTGAAACCTGTTGGGTACGTGCCTGCCTGTCGCTGTGTCTCTCTGGTGGGTTTGTTGCTAATCGCTGGATAACGAAAATACTGTCAACCGGATGACGTGCTGGTAGCGGTATGTAGATGTAGAATTCCAGTCGGACCTAAAAAAAGTTAACCCTTGGTGTGACTTCTTTAAAGACACAGTGAAACCTGTCGGGTACGTGCCTTCCTGTTGCTGTCTCTCTCTGGTGGGTTTGCTGCTAATCGCTGGATAACGAACATACTGTCTACCGGATGATGTGCTGGTTGCGGTACGTAGATGAAGAATTCCAGGCGGACCTAAATAAGTTAACCCTTGGTGTGACTTTCTTAAATACACAGTGAAACCTGTCGGGTATGTGCCTGCCTGTTGCTGTGTCTCTCTGGTGGGTTTGCCGCTGATCGCTGGATAACGAACATACTGTCTGCCGGATGACGTGCTAGTAGCGGTATGTAGATGTAGACTTCCAGTCGGACCTAAAAAAAGTTAACCCTTGGTGTGACTTCCTTAAATACACAGTGAAACCTGTTGGGTACGTGCCTGCCTGTTGCTGTGTGTCTCTGGTGGGTTTGCCGCTGATTGTTGGATAAAGAACATACTGTCTGCCGGATGACGTGCTGGTAGCGGTATGTAGATGGAGACTTCCAGTCGGACCTAAAACAAGTTAACCCTTGGTGTGACTTCCTTAAATACACAGTGAAACCTGTCGGGTACGTGGCTGCCTGTTGCTGTGTCTCTCTGGTGGGTTTGCCGCTGATTGCTGGATAACGAAAATACTGTCTGCCGGATGACGTGCTGGTAGCAGTATGTAGATGTAGACTGCCAGTCGGACCTAAAAAAAGTTAACCCTTGGTGTGACTTCCTTAAATACAAAGAGAAACCTGTCGGGTACGTGCCTGCATGTCGCTGTGTCTCTCTGGTGGGTTTGCTGCTGATTGCTGGATAACGAACATACTGTCTACCGGATGATGTGCTGGTTGCGGTATGTAGATGTAGAATTCCAGGCGGACCTAAATAAGTTAACCCTTGGTGTGACTTTCTTAAATACACAGTGAAACCTGTCGGGTACGTGCCTGCCTGTTGCTATGTCTCTTTGGTGGGTTTGCCGCTGATCGCTGGATAACGAACATACTGTCTGCCGGATGACGTGCTAGAAGCGGTATGTAGATGTAGACTTCCAGTCGGACCTAAAAAAAAGTTAACCCTTGGTGTGACTTCCTTAAATACACAGTGAAACCTGTCGGGTACGTGCCTGCCTGTTGCTGTGTGTCTCTGGTGGGTTTGCCGGTGATTGCTGTATAACGAACACACTGTCTGCCGGATGACGTGCTGGTAGCGGTATGTAGATGTAGACTTCCAGTCGGACCTAAAAAAAGTTAACCCTTGGTGTGACTTCCTGAAATACACAGTGAAACGTGTCGGGTACTTGCCTGCCTGTTGCTGTGTCTCTCTGGTGGGTTTACCGCTGATCGCTGTATAACGAACATACTGTCTGCCGGATGACGAGCTGGTAGCGGTATGTAGATGTAGACTTCCAGTCGGACCTAAAAAAAGTTAACCCTTGGTGTGACTTCCTTAAATACACAGTGAAACCTGTCGGGTACGTGCCTGCCTGTTGCTGTGTCTCTCTAGTGGGGTTGCTGCTGATCGCTGTATAACGAACATACTGTCTGCCGGATGACGTGCTGGTAGCGGTATGTAATTGTAGACTTCCAGTCGGCCTTAAAACAAGTTAAACCTTGGTGTGACTTCCTTAAATACACAGTGAAACCTGTCGGGTACGTGCCTGCCTGTTGCTGTGTCTCTCTTGTGGGGTTGCTGCTGATCGCTGTATAACGAACATACTGTCTGCCGGATGACGTGCTGGTAGCGGTATGTAGATGTAGAATTCAAGGCGGACCTAAAAAAAGTTAACCCTTGGTGTGACTTCCTTAAATACACAGAGAAACCTGTCGGGTATGTGCCTGCCTGTTGCTGTGTCTCTCTGGTGGGTTTGCCGGTGATTGTTGTATAACGAAAATACTGTCTGCCGGATGACGTGCTGGTAGCAGTATGTAGATGTAGACTTCCATTCGGACCTAAAAAAAGTTAACCCTTGGTGTGACTTCCTTAAATACACAGAGAAACCTGTCGGGTACATGCCTGCCTGTTGCTGTGTCTCTCTGGTGGTTTTGCTGCTGATTGCTGGATAACGAACATAGTGTCTACCGGGAGATGTGCTGGTTGCGGTATGTAGATGTAGAATTCCAGGCGGACCTAAATAAGTTAAAACTTGGTGTGACTTTCTTAAATACACAGTGAAACCTGTCGGGAACGTGCCTGCCTGTTGCTGTGTCTCTGGTGGGTTTGCCGCTGATCGCTGGATAACGAACATACTGTCTGCCGGATGACGTGCTAGTAGCGGTATGTAGATGTAGACTTCCAGTCGGACCTAAAAAAAGTTAACCCTTGGTGTGACTTCCTTAAATACACAGTGAAACCTGTCGGGTACGTGCCTGCCTGTTGCTGTGTGTCTCTGGTGGGTTTGCCGCTGATTGTTGGATAACGAACATACTGTCTGCCGGATGACGTGCTGGTAGCGGTATGTAGATGGAGACTTCCAGTCGGACCTAAAACAAGTTAACCCTTGGTGTGACTTCCTTAAATACACAGTGAAACCTGTCGGGTACGTGGCTGCCTGTTGCTGTGTGTCTCTGGTGGGTTTGCCGCTGATTGCTGGATAACGAAAATACTGTCTGCCGGATGACGTGCTGGTAGCAGTATGTAGATGTAGACTGCCAGTCGGACCTAAAAAAAGTTTACCCTTGGTGTGACTTCCTTAAATACAAAGAGAAACCTGTCGGGTACGTGCCTGCATGTCGCTGTGTCTCTCTGGTGGGTTTGCTGCTGATTGCTGGATAACGAACATACAGTCTACCGGATGATGTGCTGGTTGCGGTATGTAGATGTAGAATTCCAGGCGGACCTAAATAAGTTAACCCTTGGTGTGACTTTCTTAAATACACAGTGAAACCTGTCGGGTACGTGCCTGCCTGTTGCTGTGTCTCTCTGGTGGGTTTGCCGCTGATCGCTGGATAACGAACATACTGTCTGCCGGATGACGTGCTAGAAGCGGTATGTAGATGTAGACTTCCAGTCGGACCTAAAAAATAGTTAACCCTTGGTGTGACTTCCTTAAATACACAGTGAAACCTGTCGGGTACGTGCCTGCCTGTTGCTGTGTGTCTCTGGTGGGTTTGCCGCTAATTGCTGGATAACGAACATACTGTCTGCCGGATGACGTGCTGGTAGCGGTATGTAGATGGAGACTTCCAGTCGGACCTCAAACAAGTTAACCCTTGGTGTGACTTCCTCAAATACACAGTGAAACCTGTCGGGTAAATGCCTGCCTGTTGCTGTGTCTCTCTGGTGGGTTTGCCGCTGATTGCTGGATAACGAAAATACTGTCTGCCGGATGACGTGCTGGTAGTGGTATGTAGATGTAGACTTCCAGTCGGACCTAATAAAAGTTAACCCTTGGTGTGACTTCCTTAAATACACAGTGAAACCTGTCAGGTATGTGCCTGCCTGTCGCTGTGTCTCTCTGGTGGGTTTGCCGCTGATCGCTGTATAACGATCATACTGTCTGCCGGATGACGTGCTGGTAGCGGTATGTAGATGTAGACTTCCAGGCGGACCTAAAAAAGAGTTAATCCTTGGTGTGACATCCTTAAATTCACAGTGAAACCTGTCGGGTTCGTGCCTACCTGTCGCTGTGTCTCTCTGGTGGGTTTGCCGCTGATTGCTGGTAAACGAACATACTGTCTGCCGGATGACGTGCTGGTAGCGGTATGTAGATGTAGACTTCCAGTCGGACATAAAAAAAGTTAACCCTTGGTGTGACTTTCTTAAATACACTGTGAAACTTTTCGGGTACGTGCCTGCCTGTCGCTGTGTCTCTCTGGTGGGTTTGTTGCTAATCGCTGGATATCGAAAATACTGTCTACCGGATGACGTGCTGGTAGCGGTATGTAGATGTAGAATTGCAGTCGGACCTAAAAAAAGTTAACCCTTAAATACACAGTGAAACCTGTCGGGTACGTGCCTGCCTGTCGCTGAGTCTCTCTGGTTGGTTTGCCGCTAATCGCTGTATAACGAACATACTGTGTGCCGGATGACGTGCTGGTATTGGTATGTAGATGTAAACTTCCAGTCGGACCTAAAACAAGTTAACCCTTGATGTGACTTCCTTAAATACACAGTGAAACCTGTCGGGTACGTGCCTGCCTGTTGCTGTGTGTCTCTGGTGGGTTTGCCGCTGATTGCTGGATAACGAAAATACTGTCTGCCGGATGACGTGCTGGTAGCAGTATGTAGATGTAGACTTACAATCGGACACAAAAAAAGTTAACCCTTGGTGTGACTTCCTTAAATACAAAGAGAAACCTGTCGGGTACGTGCCTGCCTGTTGCTGTGTCTCTCTGGTGGATTTGCTGCTGATTGCTGGATAACGAACATACTGTCTACTGGATGATGTGCTGGTTGCGGCATGTAGATGTAGAATTCCAGGCGGACCTAAATAAGTTAACCCTTGGTGTGACTTCCTTAAATACACAGTGAAACCTGTCGGGAACGTGCCTGCCTGTTGATGTGTCTCTCTGGTGGGTTTGCCGCTGATTGCTGGATAACGAAAATACTGTCAGCCGGATGACGTGCTGGTAGCAGTATGTAGATGTACACTTCCAGTCGGACCTAAAAAAAGTTAACCCTTGATGTGACTTCCTTAAATACACAGAGAAACCTGTCGGGTACGTGCCTGCCTGTTGCTGTGTGTCTCTGGTGGGTTTGCCGCTGATTGCTGGATAACGAACATACTGTCTGCCGGATGACGTGCTGGTAGCGGTATGTAGATGGAGACTTCCAGTCGGACCTAAAACAAGTTAACCATTGGTGTGACTTCCTTAAGTACACAGTGAAACCTGTGGGGTAAATGCCTGCCTGTTGCTGTGTCTCTCTGGTGGGGTTGCCGCTGATTGCTGGATAACGAAAATACTGTCTGCCGGATGACGTGCTGGTAGTGGTATTTAGATGTAGACTTCCAGTCGGACCTAAAAAAAGTTAACCCTTGGTGTGACTTCCTTAAATACACAGTGAAACCTGTCGGGTACGTGCCTGCCTGTTGCTGTGTGTCTCTGGTGTGTTTGCCGCTGATTGCTGGATAACGAACATACTGTCTGCCGGATGACGTGCTGGTAGCGGTATGTAGATGGAGACTTCCAGTCGGACCTAAAAAAAGTTAACCCTTGGTGTGACTTTCTTAAATACACAGTGAAACCTGTCGGGTACGTGCCTGCCTGTTGCTGTGTGTCTCTGGTGGGTTTGCCACTGATCGCTGTATAACGAACATACTGTCTGCCAGATGACGTGCAGGTAGCCGTATGTAGATGGAGACTTCCAGTCAGACCTTTAACCAGTTCACCCTTGGTGTGACTTCTTTAAAGACACAGTGAAACCTGTCGGGTACGTGCCTTCCTGTTGCTGTCTCTCTCTGGTGGGTTTGCTGCTAATCGCTGGATAACGAACATACTGTCTACCGGATGATGTGCTGGTTGCGGTACGTAGATGTCGAATTCCAGGCGGACCTAAATAAGTTAACTCTTGGTGTGACTTTCTTAAATACACAGTGAAACCTGTCGGGTATGTGCCTGCCTGTTGCTGTGTCTCTCTGGTGGGTTTGCCGGTGATTGTTGTATAACGAAAATTCTGTCTGCCGGATGACGTGCTGGTAGCAGTATGTAGATGTACACTTCCAGTCGGACCTAAAAAAAGTTAACCCTTGATGTGACTTCCTTAAATACACAGAGAAACCTGTCAGGTACGTGCCTGCCTGTTGCTGTGTGTCTCTGGTGGGTTTGCCGCTGATTGCTGGATAACGAACATACTGTCTGCCGGATGACGTGCTGGTAGCAGTATGTAGATGTAGACTTCCAATCGGACACAAAAAAAGTTAACCCTTGGTGTGACTTCCTTAAATACAAAGAGAAACCTGTCGGGTACGTGCCTGCCTGTTGCTGTGTGTCTCTGGTGTGTTTGCCGCTGATTGCTGGATAACGAAAATACTGTCTGCCGGATGACGTGCTGGTTGCAGTATGTAGATGTACACTTCCAGTCGGACCTAAAAAAAGTTAACCCTTGATGTGACTTCCTTAAATACACAGAGAAACCTGTCGGGTACGTGCCTGCCTGTTGCTGTGTGTCTCTGGTGGGTTTGCCGCTGATTGCTGGATAACGAAAATACTGTCTGCCGGATGACGTGCTGGTAGCAGTATGTAGATGTAGACTTCCAATCGGACACAAAAAAAGTTAACCCTTGGTGTGACTTCCTTAAATACAAAGAGAAACCTGTCGGGTACGTGCCTGCCTGTTGCTGTGTCTCTCTGGTGGATTTGCTGCTGATTGCTGGATAACGAACATACTGTCTACTGGATGATGTGCTGGTTGCGGCATGTAGATGTAGAATTCCAGGCGGACCTAAATAAGTTAACCCTTGGTGTGACTTCCTTAAATACACAGTGAAACCTGTCGGGAACGTGCCTGCCTGTTGATGTGTCTCTCTGGTGGGTTTGCCGCTGATTGCTGGATAACGAAAATACTGTCAGCCGGATGACGTGCTGGTAGCAGTATGTAGATGTACACTTCCAGTCGGACCTAAAAAAAGTTAACCCTTGATGTGACTTCCTTAAATACACAGAGAAACCTGTCGGGTACGTGCCTGCCTGTTGCTGTGTGTCTCTGGTGGGTTTGCCGCTGATTGCTGGATAACGAACATACTGTCTGCCGGATGACGTGCTGGTAGCGGTATGTAGATGGAGACTTCCAGTCGGACCTAAAACAAGTTAACCATTGGTGTGACTTCCTTAAGTACACAGTTAAACCTGTGGGGTAAATGCCTGCCTGTTGCTGTGTCTCTCTGGTGGGGTTGCCGCTGATTGCTGGATAACGAAAATACTGTCTGCCGGATGACGTGCTGGTAGTGGTATTAAGATGTAGACTTCCAGTCGGACCTAAAAAAAGTTAACCCTTGGTGTGACTTCCTTAAATACACAGTGAAACCTGTCGGGTACGTGCCTGCCTGTTGCTGTGTGTCTCTGGTGTGTTTGCCGCTGATTGCTGGATAACGAACATACTGTCTGCCGGATGACGTGCTGGTAGCGGTATGTAGATGGAGACTTCCAGTCGGACCTAAAAGAAGTTAACCCTTGGTGTGACTTCCTTAAATACACAGTGAAACCTGTCGGGTACGTGCCTGCCTATTGCTGTGTGTCTCTGGTGGGTTTGCCGCTGATTGCTGGATAACGAACATACTGTCTGCCAGATGACGTGCTGGTAGCGGTATGTAGATGGAGACTTCCAGTTGGACCTAATAAAAGTTAACCCTTGGTGTGACTTCCTTAAATACACAGTGAAACCTGTTAGGTATGTGGCTGCAAGTCGCTGTTTCTCTCTGGTGGGTTTGCCGCTGATCGCTGTATAACGAACATACTGTCTGCCGGATGACGTGCTGGTAGCGGTATGTAGATATAGACTTCCAGTCGGACCTAAAAAAGAGTTAATCCTTGGTGTGACTTCCTTAAATTCACAGTGAAACATGTCGGGTACGTGCCTACCTGTCGCTGTGTCTCTCTGGTGGGTTTGCCGCTGATTGCTGGATAATGAACATACTGTCTGCCGGATGACATGCTGGTAGTGGTATGTAGATGTAGACTTCCAGTCGGACCTAAAAAAAGGTAACCCTTGGTGTGACTTTCTTAAATACACTGTGAAACTTTTCTGGTACGTGCCTGCCTGTCGCTGTGTCTCTCTGGTGGGTTTGTTGCTAATCGCTGTATAACGAAAATACTGTCTACCGGATGACGTGCTGGTAGTGGTATGTAGATGTAGAATTGCAGTCGGACCTAAAAAAAGTTAACCCTTAAATGCACATTTAAACCTGTCGGGTATGTGCCTGCCTGTCGCTGTGTCTCTCTGGTGGGTTTGCCGCTGATCGCTGTATAACGAACATACTGTCTGCCGGATGACGTGCTGGTAGTGGTATGTAGATGTAGACTTCCAGTCGGACCTAAAAAAAGTTAACCCTTGGTGTGACTTCCTTAAATACACAGTGAAACCTGTCGGGTATGTTCCTGCCTGTGTCTGTGTCTTTCTGGTGGGTTTGCCGCTGATCGCTGTATAACGAACATACTGTCTGCCGGATGACGTGCTTGTAGCGGTATGTAGATGTAGACTTCCAGTCGGACCTAAAAAAAGTTAACCCTTGGTGTGACTTCCTTAAATACACAGTGAAACTTGTCAGGTACGTTCCTAACTGTCGCTGTGTCTCTCTGGTGGGTTTGCCGCTGATTGCTGGATAACGAACATACAGTCTGCCTGATGACATGCTGGTAGCGGTATGTAGATGTAGACTTCCAGTCGGACCTAAAAAAAGTTAACCCTTGGTGTGACTTCCGTAAATACACAGTGAAACCTGTTGGGTACTTGCCTGCCTGTTGCTGTGTCTCTCTGGTGGGTTTACCGCTGATCGATGTATAACGAACATACTGTCTGCCGGATGACGTGCTGGTAGCGGTATATAGATGTAAACTTCCAGTCGGACCTAAAAAAAGTTAACCCTTGGTGTGACTTCCTTAAATACACAGTGAAACCTGTCGAGTACGTGCCTGCCTGTTGCTGTGTCTCTCTGGTGGGTTTACCGCTGATCGCTGTATAACGAACATACTGTCTGCCGGATGACGTGCTGATAGCGGTATGTAATTGTAGACTTCCAGTCGGACCTAAAACAAGTTAAACCTCGGTGTGACTTCCTTGAATACACAGTGAAACCTGTCGGGTACGTGCCTGCCTATTGCTGTGTCTCTCTGGTGGGTTTGCCGCTGATCGCTGTACAACGAACATACTGTCTGCCGGATGACGTGCTGGTAGCGGTATGTATATGTAGACTTCCAGGCAGATCTAAAAAAAGTTAACCCTTGGTGTGACTTCCTTAAATACACAGTGAAATCTGTCGGGTACCTGCCTGCCTGTCGCTGTGTCCCTCTGGTGCGTTTGCCGCTGATTGCTGGATAACGAAAATACTGTCTGCCGGATGACGTGCTGGTAGCAGTATGTAGATGTAGACTTCCAGTCGGACCTAAAAAAAAGTTAACCCTTGGTGTGACTTCCTTAAATACACAGAGAAACCTGTCGGGTACGTGCCTGCCTGTTGCTGTGTCTCTCTGGGGGGTTTCTGCTGATTGCTGGATAACGAACATAGTGTCTACCGGATGATGTGCTGGTTGCGGTATGTAGATGTAGAATTACAGGCGGACCTAAATAAGTTAAAACTTGGTGTGACTTTCTTAAATACACAGTGAAACCTGTCGGGTAGGGGCCTGCATGTTGCTGTGTCTCTCTGGTGGGTTTGCCGCTGATCGCTGGATAACGAACATACTGTCTGCCGGATGACATGCTAGTAGCGGTATGTAGATGGAGACTTCCAGTCGGACCTAAAAAAAGTTAACCCTTGGTGTGACTTCCTTAAATACACAGTGAAACCTGTCGGGTACGATCCTGCCTGTTGCTGTGTGTCTCTGGTGGGTTTGCCGCTGATTGCTGAATAACGAACATACTGTCTGCCGGATGACGTGCTGGAAGCGGTATGTAGATGGAGACTTCCAGTCGGACCTAAAGCAAGTTAACCCTTGGTGTGCCTTCCTTAAATACACAGTGAAACCTCTCGGGTAAATGCCTGCCTGTTGCTGTGTCTCTCTGGTGGGTTTGCCGCTGATTGCTGGATAACGAAAATACTGTCTGCCGGATGACGAGCTAGTAGCGGTATGTAGATGTAGACTTCCAGTCGGACCTAAAAAAAGTTAACCCTTGGTGTGACTTCCTTAAATACACAGTGAAACCTGACGGGTACGTGCCTGCCTGTTGCTGTGTCTCTCTGGTGGGGTTGCTGCTGATCGCTGTATAACGAACATACTGTCTGCCGGATGACGTGCTGGTAGCGGTATATAGATGTAGACTTCCAGTCGGACCTAAAAAAAGTTAACCCTTGGTGTGACTTCCTTAAATACACAGTGAAACCTGTCGGGTACGTGCCTGCCTGTTGCTGTGTCTCTCTGGTGGGGTTGCTGCTGATCGCTGTATAACGAACATACTGTCTGCCGGATGACGTGCTGGTAGCGGTATGTGGATGTAGACTTCCAGTCGGACCTAAAAAAAGTTAACCCTTGGTGTGACTTCCTTAAATACACAGTGAAACCTGTCGGGTACGTGCCTTCCTGTTGCTGTGTCTCTCTGGTGGGTTTACCGCTGATCGCTGTATAACGAACATACTGTCTGCCGGATGACGTGCTGATAGCGGTATGTAATTGCAGACTTCCAGTCGGCCCTAAAACAAGTTAAACCTTGGTGTGACTTCCTTAAATACACAGTGAAACCTGTCGGGTACGTGCCTGCCTGTCGCTGTGTCTCTCTGGTGGGTTTGCCGCTGATCGCTGTACAACGAACATACTGTCTCCCGGATGACATGCTGGTAGCGGTATGTAGATGTAGACTTCCAGTCGGACCTAAAAAAAGTTAACCCTTGGTGTGACTTCCTTCAATACCCAATGAAACCTGCCGGGTACGTGCCTGCCTGTTGCTGTGTCTCTCTGGTGGGGTTGCTGCTGATCGCTCTATGACGAACATACTGTCTGCCGGATGACGTGCTGGTAGCGGTATGTAGATGTAGACTTCCAGTCAGACCTAAAAAAAGTTAACCCTTGGTGTGACTTCCTTAAATACACAGTGAAATCTGTCGGGTACGTGCCTGCCTGTTGCTGTGTCTCTCTGGTGGGTTTGCTGGTGATAGTTGTATAACGAACATACTGTCTGCCGGATGACGTGCTGGTAGCGGTATGTAGATGTAGACTTCCAGTCGGACCTAAAAAAAGTTAACCCTTGGTGTGACTTCCTTAAATACACAGTGAAACCTGTCGGGTACGTGCCTGCCTGTTGCTGTGTGTCTCTGGTGGGTTTGCCGCTGATTGCTGGATAACGAACATACTGTCTGCCGGATGACGTGCTGGTAGCGGTATGTAGATGGAGACTTCCAGTTGGACCTAAAACAAGTTAACCCTTGGTCTGACTTCCTTAAATACACAGTGAAACCTGTCGGGTAAATGCCTGCCTGTTGCTGTGCCTCTCTGGTGGGTTTGCCGCTGATTGCTGGATAACGAAAATACTGTCTGCCGGATGACGTGCTGGTAGTGGTATGTAGATGTAGACTTCCAGTCAGACCTAATAAAAGTCAACCCTTGGTGTGACTTCCTTAAATACACAGTGAAACCTTTCTTGTACGTGCCTGCCTGTTGCTGTGTGTCTCTGGTGTGTTTGCCGCTGATTGCTGGATAACGAACATACTGTCTGCCGGATGACCTGCTGGTAGCGGTATGTAGATGTAGACTTCCAGTCGGACATAAAAAAGAGTTAATCCTTGGTGTGACTTCCTTAAATTCACAGTGAAACCTGTCGGGTACGTGCCTACCTGTCGCTGTGTCTCTCTGGTGGGTTTGCCGCTGATTGCTGGATAACGAACATACTGTCTGCCGGATGACGTGCTGGTAGTGGTATGTAGATGTAGACTTCCAGTCGGACCTAAAAAAAGTTAACCCTTGGTGTGACTTTCTTAAATACACTGTGAAACTTTTCGGGTATGTGCCTGCCTGTCGCTGTGTCTCTCTGGTGGGTTTGTTGCTAATCGCTGTATAACGAAAATACTGTCTACCGGATGACGTGCTGGTAGTGGTATGTAGATGTAGAATTGCAGTCGGACCTAAAAAAGTTAACCCTTAAATGCACATTTAAACCTGTCGGGTACGTGCCTGCCTGTCGCTGTGTCTCTCTGGTGGGTTTGCCGCTGATCGCTGTATAACGAACATACTGTCTGCCGGATGACGTGCTGGTAGTGGTATGTAGATGTAGACTTCCAGTCGGACCTAAAAAAAGTTAACCCTTGGTGTGACTTCCTTAAATACACAGTGAAACCTGTCAGGTACGTTCCTACCTGTCGCTGTGTCTCTCTGGTGAGTTTGCCGCTGATTGCTGGATAACGAACATACAGTCTGCCTGATGACATGCTGGTAGCGGTATGTAGATGTAGACTTCCAGTCGGACCTAAAAAAAGTTAACCCTTGGTGTGACTTCCGTAAATACACAGTGAAACCTGTTGGGTACTTGCCTGCCTGTTGCTGTGTCTCTCTTGTGGGTTTACCGCTGATCGATGTATAACGAACATACTGTCTGCCGGATGACGTGCTGGTAGCGGTATATAGATGTAAACTTCCAGTCGGACCTAAAAAAAGTTAACCCTTGGTGTGACTTCCTTATTTACACAGTGAAACCAGTCGGGTACGTGCCTGCCTGTTGCTGTGTCTCTCTGGTGGGTTTACCGCTGATCGCTGTATAACAAACATACTGTCTGCCGGATGACGTGCTGATAGCGGTATGTAATTGTAGACTTCCAGTCGGACCTAAAACAAGTTAAACCTCGGTGTGACTTCCTTAAATACACAGTAAAACCTGTCGGGTACGTGCCTGCCTATTGCTGTGTCTCTCTGGTGGGTTTGCCGCAGATCGCTGTACAACGAACATACTGTCTGCCGGATGACGTGCTGGTAGCGGTATGTATATGTAGACTTCCAGGCAGATCTAAAAAAAGTTAACCCTAGGTGTGACTTCCTTAAATGCACAGTGAAATCTGTCGGGTACCTGCCTGCCTGTCGCTGTGTCCCTCTGGTGCGTTTGCCGCTGATTGCTGGATAACGAAAATACTGTCTGCCGGATGACGTGCTGGTAGCAGTATGTAGATGTAGACTTCCAGTCGGACCTAAAAAAAAGTTAACCCTTGGTGTGACTTCCTTAAGTACACAGAGAAACCTGTCGGGTACGTGCCTGCCTGTTGCTGTGTCTCTCTGGGGGGTTTGCTGCTGATTGATGGATAACGAACATAGTGTCTACCGGATGATGTGCTGGTTGCGGTATGTAGATGTAGAATTACAGGTGGACCTAAATAAGTTAACCCTTGGTGTGACTTTCTTAAATACACAGTGAAACCTGTCGGGTAGGCGCCTGCCTGTTGCTGTGTCTCTCTGGTGGGTTTGCCGCTGATCGCTGGATAACGAACATACTGTCTGCCGGATGACATGCTAGTAGCGGTATGTAGATGGAGACTTCCAGTCGGACCTAAAAAAAGTTAACCCTTGGTGTGACTTCCTTAAATACACAGTGAAACCTGACGGGTATGAGCCTGCCTGTTGCTGTGTGTCTCTGGTGGGTTTGCCGCTGATTGCTGGATAACGAACATACTGTCTGCCGGATGACGTGCTGGTATTGGTATGTAGATGGAGACTTCCAGTCGGACCTAAAGCAAGTTAACCCTTGGTGTGACTTCCTTAAATACACAGTGAAACCTGTCGGGTAAATGCCTGCCTGTTGCTGTGTCTCTCTGGTGGGTTTGCCGCTGATTGCTGGATAACGAAAATACTGTCTGCCGGATGACGAGCTGGTAGCGGTATGTAGATGTAGACTTCCAGTCGGACCTAAAAAAAGTTAACCCTTGGTGTGACTTCCTTAAATACACAGTGAAACCTGACGGGTACGTGCCTGCCTGTTGCTGTGTCTCTCTGGTGGGGTTGCTGCTGATCGCTGTATAACGAACATACTGTCTGCCGGATGACGTGCTGGTAGCGGTATATAGATGTAGACTTCCAGTCGGACCTAAAAAAAGTTAACCCTCGGTGTGACTTCCTTAAATACACAGTGAAACCTGTCGGGTACGTGCCTGCCTGTTGCTGTGTCCCTCTGGTGGGGTTGCTGCTGATCGCTGTATAACAAACATACTGTCTGCCGGATGACGTGCTGGTAGCGGTATGTAGATGTAGGCTTCCAGTCGGACCTAAAAAAAGTTAACCCTTGGTGTGACTTCCTTAAATACACAGTGAAACCTGTCGGGTACTTGCCTGCCTGTTGCTGTGTCTCTCTGGTGGGTTTACCGCTGATCGCTGTATAACGAACATACTGTCTGCCGGATGACGAGCTGGTAGCGGTATGTAGATGTAGACTTCCAGTCGGACCTAAAAAAAGTTAACCCTTGGTGTGACTTCCTTAAATACCCAATGAAACCTGTCGGGTACGTGCCTGCCTGTTGCTGTGTCTCTCTGGTGGGGTTGCTGCTGATCGCTGTATAACGAACATACTGTCTGCCGGATGACGTGCTGGTAGCGGTATGTAGATGTAGACTTCCAGTCGAACCTAAAAAAAGTTAACCCTTGGTGTGACATCCTTAAATACACAGTGAAACCTGTCGGGTACGTGCCTGCCTGTTGCTGTGTCTCTCTGGTGTGTTTACCGCTGATCGCTGTATAACGAACATACTGTCTGCCGGATGACGTGCTGATAGCGGTATGTAATTGTAGACTTCCAGTCGGACCTAAAACAAGATAAACCTTGGTGTGACTTCCTTAAATACACAGTGAAACCTGTCGGGTACGTGCCTGCCTATTGCTGTGTCACTCTGGTGGGTTTGCCGCTGATCGCTGTACAACGAACATACTGTCTGCCGGATGACGTGCTGGTAGCGGTATGTATATGTAGACTTCCAGTCAGACCTAAAAAAAGTTAACCCTTGGTGTGACTTCCTTAAATACACAGTGAAATCTGTCGGGTACGTGCCTGCCTGTCGCTGTGTCCCTCTGGTGCGTTTGCCGCTGATTGCTGGATAACGAACATACTGTCTGCCGGATGACGTGCTGGTAGCAGTATGTAGATGTAGACTTCCATTCGGACCTAAAAAAAGTTAACCCTTGGTGTGACTTCCTTAAATACACAGAGAAATCTGTCGGGTACGTGCCTGCCTGTTGCTGTGTCTCTCTGGTGGGTTTGCTGCTGATTGCTGGATAACGAACATACTGTCTGCCGGATGACATGCTAGTAGCGGTATGTAGATGGAGACTTCCAGTCGGACCTAAAAAAAGTTAACCCTTGGTGTGACTTCCTTAAATACACAGTGAAACCTTTCTTGTACGTGCCTGCCTGTTGCTGTGTGTCTCTGGTGTGTTTGCCGCTGATTGCTGGATAACGAACATACTGTCTGCCGGATGACGTGCTGGTAGCGGTATGTAGATGGAGACTTCCAGTCGGACCTAAAACAAGTTAACCCTTGGTGTGACTTCCTTAAATACACAGTGAAACCTGTCGGGTAAATGCCTGCCTGTTGCTGTGTCTCTCTGGTGGGTTTGCCGCTGATTGCTGGATAACGAAAATACTGTCTGCCGGATGACGAGCTGGTAGCGGTATGTAGATGTAGACTTCCAGTTGGACCTAAAAAAAGTTAACCCTTGGTGTGACTTCCTTAAATACACAGTGAAACCTGACGGGTACGTGCCTGCCTGTTGCTGTGTCTCTCTGGTGGGGTTGCTGCTGATCGCTGTATAACGAATATACTGTCTGCCGGATGACGTGCTGGTAGCGGTATGTAGATGTCGACTTCCAGTCGGACCTAAAAAAAGTTATCCCTTGGTGTGACTTCCTTAAATACACAGTGAAACCTGTCGGGAATGTGCCTTCCTGTTGCTGTGTCTCTCGGGTGGGTTTACCGCTGATCGCTGTATAACGAACATACTGTCTGCCGGGTGACGTGCTGGTAGCGGTATGTAGATGTAGACTTCCAGTCAGACCTAAAATAAGTTAACCCTTGGTGTGACTTCCTTAAATACACAGTGAAATCTGTCGGGTACGTGCCTGCCTGTTGCTGTGTCTCTCTGGTGCGTTTGCCGGTGATCGCTGTATAACGAACATACTGTCTGCCGGATGACGTGCTGGTAGTGGTATGTAGATGTAGACTTCCAGTCGGACCTAAAAAAAGTTAACCCTTGGTGTGACTTCCTTAAATACACAGTGAAATCTGTCGGGTACGTGCCTGCCTGTTGCTGTGTCTCTCTGGTGCGTTTGCCGGTGATCGCTGTATAACGAACATACTGTCTGCCGGATGACGTGCTGGTAGTGGTATGTAGATGTAGACTTCCAGTCGGACCTAAAAAAAGTTAATCCTTGGTGTGACTTCCTTAAATACACAGTGAAACCTGTCGGGTACGGGCCTGCCTTTTGCTGTGTCTCTCTTGTGGGGTTGCTGCTGATCGCTGTTTAACGAACATACTGTCTGCCGGATGACGTGCTGGTAGCAGTATGTAGATGTAGACTTCCAGTCGGACCTAAAAACAGTTAACCCTTAGTGTGACTTCCTTAAATACACAGTGAAACCTGTCTGGTACGTGCCTACCTGTCGCTGTGTCTCTCTGGTGGGGTTGCTGCTGATCGCTGTATAACGAACATACTGTCTGCCGGATGACGTGCTGGTAGCGGTATGTAGATGGAGACTTCCAGTCAGACCTAAAACAAGTTCACCCTTGGTGTGACTTCTTTAAAGACACAGTGAAACCTGTCGGGTACGTGCCTTCCTGTTGCTGTGTCTCTCTGGTGGGTTTGCTGCTGATCGCTGGATAACGAACATACTGTCTACCGGATGACGTGCTGGTGGCGGTATGTAGATGTAGAATTCCAGGCGGAACTAAAACAAGTTAACCCTTGGTGTGACTTCCTTAAATACACAGTGAAACCTGTCGAGTACGTGCCTGCCTGTCGCTGTGTCTCTCGGGTGGGGTTGCCGCTGATCGCTGGATAACGAACATACTGTCTACCGGATGACGTGCTGGTAGCGGTATGTAGATGTAGACTTCCAGTCGGACCTAAAAAAAGTTAACCCTTGGTGTGACTTCCGTAAATACACAGTGAAACCTGTCTGGTACTTGCCTGCCTGTTGCTGTGTCTCTCTGGTGGGTTAACCGCTGATCGCTGTATAACGAACATACTGTCTGCCGGATGACGTGCTGGTAGCGGTATATAGATGTAGACTTCCAGTCGGACCTAAAAAAAGTTAACCCTTGGTGTGACTTCCTTAAATACACAGTGAAATCTGTCGGGTACGGGCCTGCCTGTTGCTGTGTCTCTCTGGTGGGTTTACTGCTGATCGCTGTATAACAAACATACTGTCTGCCGGATGACGTGCTGGTAGCGGTATGTAGATGTAGACTTCCAGTCGAACCTAAAAAAAGTTAACCCTTGGTGTGACATCCTTAAATACACAGTGAAACCTGTCGGGTACGTGCCTGCCTGTTGCTGTGTCTCTCTGGTGGGTTTACCGCTGATCGCTGTATAACGAACATACTGTCTGCCGGATGACGTGCTGATAGTGGTATGTAATTGTAGACTTCCAGTCGGACCTAAAACAAGATAAACCTTGGTGTGACTTCCTTAAATACACAGTGAAACCTGTCGGGTACGTGCCTGCCTATTGCTGTGTCACTCTTGTGGGTTTGCCGCTGATCGCTGTACAACGAACATACTGTCTGCCGGATGACGTGCTGGTAGCGGTATGTATATGTAGACTTCCAGTCAGACCTAAAAAAAGTTAACCCTTGGTGTGACTTCCTTAAATACACAGTGAAATCTGTCGGGTACGTGCCTGCCTGTCGCTGTGTCCCTCTGGTGTGTTTGCCGCTGATTGCTGGATAACGAAAATACTGTCTGCCGGATGACGTGCTGGTAGCAGTATGTAGATGTAGACTTCCATTCAGACCTAAAAAAAGTTAACCCTTGGTGTGACTTCCTTAAATACACAGAGAAACCTGTCGGGTACGTGCCTGCCTGTTGCTGTGTCTCTCTGGTGGGTTTGCTGCTGATTGCTGGATAACGAACATAGTGTCTACCGGATGATGTTCTGGTTGCGGTATGTAGATGTAGAAATCCAGGCGGACCTAAATAAGTTAAAACTTGGTGTGACTTTCTTAAATACACAGTGAAACCTGTCGGGTACGTGCCTGCCTGTTGCTGTGTCTCTCTGGTGGGTTTGCCGCTGATCGCTGGATAACGAACATACTGTCTGCCGGATGACATGCTAGTAGCGGTATGTAGATGGAGACTTCCAGTCGGACCTAAAAAAAGTTAACCCTTGGTGTGACTTCCTTAAATACACAGTGAAACCTGTCGGGTACGTGCCTGCCTGTTGCTGTGTGTCTCTGGTGGGTTTGCCGCTGATTGCTGGATAACGAACATACTGTCTGCCGGATGACGTGCTGGTAGCGGTATGTAGATGGAGACTTCCAGTCGGACCTAAAACAAGTTAACCCTTGGTGTGACTTCCTTAAATACACAGTGAAACCTGTCGGGTAAATGCCTGCCTGTTGCTGTGTCTCTCTGGTGGGTTTGCCGCTGATTGCTGGATAACGAAAATACTGTCTGCCGGATGACGTGCTGGTAGCGGTATGTAGATGTAGACTTCCAGTCGGACCTAAAAAAAGTTAACCCTTGGTGTGACTTCCTTAAATACACAGTGAAACCTGACGGGTACGTGCCTGCCTGTTGCTGTGTCTCTCTGGTGGGGTTGCTGCTGATCACTGTATAACGAACATACTGTCTCCCGGATGACGTGCTGGTACCGGTATATAGATGTAGACTTCCAGTCGGACCTAAAAAAAGTTAACCCTTGGTGTGACTTCCTTAAATACACAGTGAAACCTGTCGGGTACGTGCCTGCCTGTTGCTGTGTCTCTCTGGTGGGGTTGCTGCTGATCGCTGTATAACGAACATACTGTCTGCCGGATGACGTGCTGGTAGCGGTATGTAGATGTAGACTTCCAGTCAGACCTAAAAAAAGTTAACCCTTGGTGTGACTTCCTTAAATACACAGTGAAACCTGTCGGGTACGTGCCTTCCTGTTGCTGTGTCTCTCTGGTGGGTTTACCGCTGATCGCTGTATAACGAACATACTGTCTGCCGGGTGACGTGCTGGTAGCGGTATGTAGATGTAGACTTCCAGTCAGACCTAAAAAAAGTTAACCCTTGGTGTGACTTCCTTAAATACACAGTGAAATCTGTCGGGTACGTGCCTGCCTGTTGCTGTGTCTCTCTGGTGCGTTTGCCGGTGATCGCTGTATAACGAACATACTGTCTGCCGGATGACGTGCTGGTAGTGGTATGTAGATGTAGACTTCCAGTCGGACCTAAAAAAAGTTAACCCTTGGTGTGACTTCCTTATATACACAGTGAAACCTGTCGGGTATATGCCTGCCTGACGCTGTGTCTTTCTGGTGGGTTTGCCGCTGATCGCTGTATAACGAACATACTGTCTGCCGGATGACGTGCTGGTAGCGGTATGTAGATGTAGACTTCCAGTCGGACCTAAAAAAAGTTAACCCTTGGTGTGACTTCCTTAAATACACAGTGAAACCTGTCGGGTACGGGCCTGCCTGTTGCTGTGTCTCTCTGGTGGGGTTGCTGCTGATCGCTGTATTACGAACATACTGTCTGCCGGATGACGTGCTGGTAGCAGTATGTAGATGTAGACTTCCAGTCGGACCTAAAAACAGTTAACCCTTAGTGTGACTTCCTTAAATACACAGTGAAACATGTCGGGTACATGCCTGCCTGTTGCTGTGTCTCTCTTGTGGGGTTGCTGCTGATCGCTGTATAACGAACATACTGTCTGCCGGATGACGTGCTGGTCGCGGTATGTAATTGTAGACTTCCAGTCAGCCCTAAAACAAGTTAAACCTTGGTGTGACTTCTTTAAAGACACAGTGAAACCTGTCGGGTACGTGCCTTCCTGTCGCAGTGTCTCTCTGGTGGGTTTGCTGCTGATCGCTGCTAACGAACATACTGTCTGCCGGATGACGTGCTGGTAGCGGTATGTAGATGTAGATTTCCAGTCGGACCTAAAAGAAGTTAACCCTTGGTGTGACTTCCTTAAATACACAGTGAAACCTGTCGGATAAGTGCCTGCCTGTTGCTGTGTCTCTCTGGTGGGTTTGCCGCTGATTGCTGGATAACGAACATACTGTCTACCTGATGACGTGCTGGTAGCGGTATGTAGATGGAGACTTCCAGTCAGACCTAAAACAAGTTCACCCTTGGTGTGACTTCTTTAAAGACACAGTGAAACCTGTCGGGTACGTGCCTTCCTGTTGCTGTGTCTCTCTGGTGGGTTTGCTGCTGATCGCTGGATAACGAACATACTGTCTACCGGATGACGTGCTGGTGGCGGTATGTAGATGTAGAATTCCAGGCGGAACTAAAACAAGTTAACCCTTGGTGTGACTTCCTTAAATACACAGTGAAACCTGTCTTGTACGTGCCTGCCTGTCGCTGTGTCTCTCTGGTGGGTTTGCCGCTGATCGCTGGATAACGAACATACTGTCTACCGGATGACGTGCTGGTAGCGGTATGTAGATGGAGACTTCCAGTCGGACCTAAGAAAAGTTAACCCTTGGTGTGACTTCCTTAAATACACAGTGAAACATGTCGGGTACATGCCTGCCTGTTGCTGTGTCTCTCTGGTGGGTTTGCTGCTGATCGCTGCATAACGAACATACTGTCTGCCGGATGACGTGCTGGTAGCGGTATGTAGATGTAGATTTCCAGTCGGACCTAAAAGAAGTTAACCCTTGGTGTGACTTCCTTAAATACACATTGAAACCTGTCGGGTATGTGCCTGCCTCTCTCTGTGTCTCTCTGGTGGGGTTGCTGCTGATCGTTGTATTACGAACATACTGTCTGCCGGGTGACGTGCTGGTAGCGGTATGTAGATGTAGACTTCCAGTCGGACCTAAAACAAGTTAACCCTTGGTGTGACTTCCTTAAATACACAGAGAAACCTGTCGGGTACGTGCCTTCCTGTTGCTGTGTCTCTCTGGTGGGTTTGTTGCTGATCGCTGGATAGCGAACATACTGTCTACCGGATGACGTGCTGGTGGTGGTATGTAGATGTAGAATTCCAGGCGGAACTAAAACAAGTTAACCCTTGGTGTGACTTCCTTAAATACACAGTGAAACCTGTCGGGTACATGCCTGCCTGTCGCTCTGTCTCTCTGTTGGGTTTGCCGCTGATTGCTGGATAACGAACATACTGTCTGCCGGATGACGTGCTGGTAGCAGTATGTAGATGTAGACTTCCAGTCGGACCTAAAAAAAGTTAACCCTTGGAGTGACTTCCTTAAATACACAGAGAAACCTGTCGGGTACGTGCCTTCCTGTTGCTGTGTCTCTCTGGTGGGTTTGCTGCTGATCGCTGGATAACGAACATACTGTCTACCAGATGACGTGCTGGTGGCGGTAGGTAGATGTAGAATTCCAGGCGGAACTAATACAAGTTACCCCTTGGTGTGACTTCCTTAAATACACAGTGAAACCTGTCGGGTACGTGCCTGCCTGTCGCTGTGTCTCTCAGGTGGGTTTGCCGCTGATTGCTGGATATCGAACATACTGTCTGCCGGATGACGTGCTGGTAGCAGTATGTAGATGTAGACTTCCGGTCGGACCTAAAAAAAGTTAACCCTTGGTGTGACTTCCTTAAATACACAGAGAAACCTGTCGGGTACGTGCCTGCCTGTTGCTGTGTCTCTCTGGTGGGTTTGCCGCTGATTGCTGGGTAACGAACATACTGTCTGCCGGATGACGTGCTGGTAGCGGTATGTAGATGGAGACTTCCAGTCGGACCTAAAACAAGTTAACCCTTGGTGTGACTTCCTTAAATACACAATGAAACCTGTCAGGTAAATGCCTGCCTGTTGCTGTGTGTCTCTGGTGGGTTTGTCGCTGATTGCTGGATAACGAAAATACTGTCTGCCGGATGACGTGCTGGTAGTGGTATGTAGATGGAGACTTCCAGTCGGCCCTAAAACAAGTTAACCCTTGGTGTGACTTCCTTAAATACACAGAGAAACCAGTCGGGTACGTGCCTGCCTGTTGCTGTGTCTCTCTGGTGGGTTTGCCGCTGATTGCTGGATAACGAACATACCGTCTGCCGTCCCCAGCAGCGGCACCACGCCCCCACGCAGCCGACCGTGAAATGAGCTTCCCGCTACGCTACCTGGACACGCCGCCACGCCGTTCTCACACACACACAGTCACTACGTTTAAAGTGACGCATCTCCCGGAAGATGAAAACCGAATTTCGTAAAACCGTGTTTTAGCTGTCATCATTACATATTACAGCCTCAATCGGATTTCCTTGGCCACACAATATGGCGGCTGAAAGACAGCTGATGCAGTTCCTGATTTAGTCAGCGTAATTGCTTTATGTCTTTACTTAAGGGGAGTTGTTGTTATGGTCTTCAGTCCAGACACTAGTTTGATGCAGCTCTCCACCCTGCTCTATCCTGAGCAAGCCTTTTCATCTCCTCATAAGATCGGCAACCCACATTCACTTGAATCTGCTTACTATACGCGTCTCTTGGTCTCCCTCTGCGATTTTTACCCCACACACTTCCCTCCAATGCTAAATTTACGATTCCCCGATGTCTAATAATGTGTCCTACCAATCTATCCCTTCTTTTCGTCACGGTATATCAAAAATTCCTTTTCTCACCAATTCTGTTCAGTACCTCTTCATTAGTTATGCGATCTACCCACCTAATCTTCAGCATTCTTCTGTAGCACCAAATTTCAAAAGCCTCTATTCTCTTCCTGTCCTTCAGGGGAGACGGAAGTCAATTTTATCCCTATTCTCACAATGCTATTTTACCCTTTGAATAGGTACACTTTTTCAAAGGAACTATAAGTGAGAAAACAACGAAATTTTTACTGCATATACATAACATACATGTCTCAATTTACAAGTAAAATGAAAATAATAATGGTATTGAAAAAAAAAGAAAAATTTTATTCTTTCAACAATAAAATCTAACTTTTTTAGTACATTAATTATTATAAAACAGTTGATGATTGGGCAGCCGCGGTGGCCGAGGGGACTGCGGAGCGCCAGTCACGGTCTGCACGGCCACTAAGGTCGGCGGTTCGAATCCCCCCTCGGGCATGGATATTTGTGCCGTCCTTAGTGTTAGCTAGTTCATAAGTAGTTTGTAAGTTAAGTTACTGATGACCCCGTAGTCAAATCCCATAAGCTACACAAACATTTGAACATTTGATTTTGATGATTGTTTTGTGATTCTCACTTTACTTGTAATGATTTATTACCGTCTTCAGTACAAAAAGGCCAAATTTCTTCTTTCTAACCCCATTAGTTTATCAAATAACGGTACCTGAAATTAAAAAAATGTAGTTTTGATAAAAATCAATTTACAGTTTAATATTACAATTCTAGTACAGTTATTGATGGGAATTACTTACCACTAATATTTCCTGCACCATATTGAGCATCATCGGAATCACACTGTTCTTCTTTCTTCTCTTGGTACCTCTTCTTTTCTGTCTAGCTTCTTTTGTGCATTTTAAATTAGCAATATCGGCTTTGCGGATTCTCACTTTATCTATTTGCACCAATGATTTTGCAGTATTTCCACTAGATTGTATGCCCAATAACTGCAAAACATCCAATTTTCTAGTTACACCATCACTGAAGCATAAAATAGCATCATAAACACCAAATTTGAAGGTTGTGATCTGAACAAATACAGTTTTTGGTAACTGGGTCCAATAACGTTTGAAAACAATAACAAACACACTCGGAACAAAAAGTATCGATAGTAGATACAGGGTTGCAAACACTGAAATGATAAAAGCAATAGAATCATGAAATAATACAGAAGGAATAAAAGAATGCTGTGTGCATTTTCTCCGCATGGAGTTAAACGGATGGGGTAGCCACATTACACAGAACACAGCCACAGAAAAACCATCATAACTCACGAAAAGATTGTCGTATTTATACAAAACAAAAACTGTTTCACGCAGGAAATACCAGGCATTTCAAATATGATAAAATCTAAAAATCGAATCTTTGAGCCCAGTTGCTTTCCGTGTCCCGTTAAGTACTCAGATTACTGCTCACTCTAATATTTAAACATTTTTTATCCGATTCGGGTAAAACTTTGTCAACTTATTGCTTGCACTCGCACGAGCGTTACAGGCGTACTAAAATTAACTTCGTATGGTGTATGGTGGAGGGTGCTTTACAATTGGTTAATTCGTTTCTTACGCCTTCACGCTAAAATGGCTGGACGGATATAGATGAAATTTGGAACAGAGGTAGCTTCTAATCTGATTAACACATAGGCTACCTTTCGTAAGCTACTGAATGGTGCATGGCGGAGGGTACGTTACAACACACATCCAGACTGTTCGACTGGTCACCATGAAAGTCAGCACACAAGTGTATGAAAGTCCAACATAATGAAGGAAGCGGGACAAGCAATGTTTTACGAACATTTTATTCTTCACATTTTCCGTCGAGGCTGCATTAAACATTTATTTGGTGATTAGTTTCGGATCATCCTGTACACTTTTAAACCATATGCGTACAAAAATCTACCAGAAGTCAGAAAATTGACAAAATCTTTTTTTCCCTTTATTGTCATTTCATTCCCCAATACAGGGAGGTCTGTCAGCGCTCGTAGGCGCTATTCGGCCTACAGAATTTAAAACATGATTCGTAACAATATGTAGAAGGCACGGACCTACAATGCTGTTCATCCAAACACTAGAACCCCGGCTAGCCCCCAACTGCAGAAAAAAAACTCAATTTATCCCATTCCATCATAGGAACTTGACTAAATGAAAGCAACAAAATACTTTATGGGGAAAAGAAATTGCACAATGTGTGTGTCGCACAAGTACAAAGTGCGCGCCACCTACTATCGCCGCGCGGCCATGCACGCACGGCGCGGCGTTCTCACGACGACAGCCACGAGCGCCCTCTGCTGCAACCCCGCTCGTGGCCACCACGGAAAGACACCGGTCACTTCGGACGGAGATAGCAACCAGTTAGGACCTTCGTAATCAGATAGGCACCATTGAAGACTTTGCTATCGTACAGGCACTAGGCAGGCCTCTAACAACTATGTATCAACATTCTGCAGTACTATGTAAAAGTTAAGTATTTTTACTTTTGTGTCCCAACTTCGTCGCCGCTTTTGTGTCCCAGCCTCGTCGTAGGTGTCGGTGGCCGAGTGGAATGAGACCGACACGCTGGTGCAGGTACGGAGGGGAGCAGCCAGAAACTATAAACACTCGAGTAAATTAGAAAGAGATATATTGCATAGAATGTAACAATACTTAACTTTTACATAGTACTGCAGAATGTTGATACATAGTTGTTAGAGGCCTGCCTAGTGCCTGTACAATAGCAAAGTCTTCACTCGTGCCTATCGGATTACGAAGGTCCTAACTCGTTGCTATCTCAGTCCGAAGTCACTATATCTTTCCGTGGTGGCCACGAGCGGGGTTCCAGCAGAGGGCGCTCGTGGCTGTCGTCGGAAGAACGCCGCGCCGTGCATGCATGGCGGCGCGCGGCGAAAGTAGGTGGCGCGCACTTTGTACTTGTGCGACACCACACCCCTCCCCCCCCAAACCGCCGCGCCGTCGTGGCGTAGGGCTGAGGGCCACGGCGACGGCACTGGGAGGAGGGCCTGGGCGGGAGCGTTACTGGTGGGACGGGCGTCGTAGCTGAGGCCGGGACCGAGACGCCGTCCGCGCCCCGGCATCCGCCTTGAGATCCTCCAGGAAACCCGCCGAAACCTGGGGAAGGGCGCCCGCCCCCGCCCAGAGGGAGCAGGTCATCTTCTTCTGAGGTGCGTGGCCCAAGCTGGGGCGGCACGCACGGTCCCGGAGTCCCTCTCGGTGACGCTGTCATCCGCGGCGGCGACAGCGGCGGCGTCGCGTCGATCTCCATCGGGACGATCTCGTAGTCCGGGGACGAACGATGTGGTTGTGCTCCCTGGCGGTAAACTGGGTCTGGAATCAAGAAACCGGAGACAGGATCGCGCGGCCTGTGCAGGCGCAATTGGTTTGCGTGGCGCCGCAGCTCCGACCCTGTGGAAGAACGTACAACAAACATATTGCGCCCGAGCACGCGCTGAATGGTGCCCGGCAACCATGTCTTCTTGTTTCCAGCAAACACCCTGTACAGCACCGGCGTAGAAACCTGAAAACGCGTAGCGCCATACGAACCGACTCGATGCGTGGGAGGCTGCAGCAGGTGAAGGAGAGTGCGGTGACGGCGGCCGTGTAGCAGCTCGGCAGGAGACGGGCCGTCACGTGGCATGCACCGATACGTAGACAGGAAAATTTGAAGAGCTTTCTGCCTGGAGTGCTGACCTTTCATCTTCTCCATGTGAGACTTGAATGTTCGAACGATACGTTCTGCTTCACCATTGGACTGAGGGTGAAAAGGTGCGGTGGTGATATGCTGAATGCCATTCACACGACAAAACTGTTGAAATTCCGCACTAACAAACTGAGGTCCATTGTCACTGACGATAGTTTCAGGCAAGCCTTCGATGCAAAACACTGATGTTAAGGCAGTGATTGTACTAGACGCCGTCGTTGTGTTCATGGCAATCACAAAAGGAAACTTGCTGAAAGCGTCTACAACTATTAACCAGCGCGTATTCCAGAAAGGTCCGGCAAAGTCAATGTGTAAACGTTGCCATGGTCCCTTGGAGCGTGGCCAGTCTGAGAAACGTTGCGGAGGAGCCGCCTGATGCTCCGCACAAACTGTACACTGTGATGTCATGCTCTCTATCTGAGCGTCCATACCAACCCAGGTACAATGACGTCTGGCCAGTTGCTTTGTCCTAACAATGCCCCAATGTCCTTGATGCAGGATGCGTAACACTTCTCGTTGCAGGGAACGAGGAACAATCACTCTCGCTTGGTCGTTGTCGGTATGCAACAACAGTACACCCTGACTTAAAGATAATGCATGACGTTGTGCAAAATAACGTCGAACCAGAGGCCGATCAATGTCTTTGGCTCTGGCAGGCCACCCTGAGCGAACAAAACGTGCTACCACACTTAGGTCTGCATCCGCAGCTGTTTCCTGTGCAACCCGACGAGAGTTCAAAGGAAAGTCTGCGACAGCGGAAGCATCTCTGGAGTCTATCTGACAACATGCCATTTCTGAAGAATCAAACGACACATCCTGGCCAACCGGAAGTCGGGAAAGTGTGTCCGCGTTGGCATGTTTAGAGGTAGGTCGGTACAAAATCTCATACTGATAATTTGACAATATCAAGGACCATCTCTGAAGCTTTTGTGCCGTTCGTGGCGGAATTGGCTTTGTGGGTGAGAACAACGACGTGAGAGGCTTGTGGTCTGTCAACAAATAGAATTTTCTGCCATACAGATAATGATGAAACTTTGTGACGCCGTAAATGATTGCTAAGGCCTCCTTTTCTATCTGACTGTAATTCTGTTGCGTCGGCGTCAGTAGCTTGGATGCAAAGGCAATAGGACGATCGTGAGATCCAATGCGATGTGAGATTACCGCGCCCAGACCGTACGATGAGGCGTCAACTGCTAACACTACAGGCTTCTGTGGGTCAAAGGGAATCAAACATGCATCACTGAGTAGTGCAGACTTTAACTTGTCAAAGGCAACTTGGCAATCTTTGGACCAAACAAAAGGAACATTTTTCCTACGTAAGCGATGCAGTGGAGCTGCAATCTGAGACGCATTGGAAATAAACCTGAAATAATAGTTCAGCTTTCCCATTACTGCTTGCAATTCGTGCACATTCTTAGGAGGAGGCAAGTCTTTGATTGCTCTAAGATGTGACTGTAAGGGATGAATTCCTTGGGCATTAATCACATGGCCTAGGTACTCTATTTCAGTTTGAAAAAACGAACACTTTGCTTTATTGCAACGTAGACCTGCTGCAGTCAAAACTTGGAAAAGGCACTCCAGGTTTGCTAAATGTCCTTCAACTGTACGTCCGGATACCACAATATCATCTAAATAGTTCGAACAACACGGTACAGAAACTGTCAGCTGTTCCAAAAAACGCTGAAAAATAGCGGGGGCGGAAGAACTGCCAAAGGGTAGGCGTTGAAATTGAAAAAGGCCCATGTGAGTATTAATGACAAAAAGCTTTTTTGATTCGTCATCGAGCGGAATCTGTAAGTATGCCTCTGCTAAATCAATCTTAGAAAAGAAGCGAGACTGTCCTAATTTGTCCATTAGTTCGTCAGGTCTGGGCAGGGGGTAAGTGTCTACAATTGTTTGACTGTTCACTGTTGATTTGAAGTCCGCACAGAGACGAAGTTTTCCTGATGGCTTGGGTATAATTACTAAAGGCGAGGCCCACTGACTCGCAGAAACAGGAGAAATCACCCCACTATCTTGCCAACGTTTAAGTTCTTCGGCAACTGTATCACGCAATGCGATAGGCACTTGTCTAGCTTTGCGAAATTTTGGAACTGCAGATTCTTTTAAAGTCACATGTGCCACGAAGTCTTTTGCACAACCTAGTTCCGGCGAAAACAAGTCACTGTATTTGTCACACAATGCATTGATTTTATCCCGAGGCACTATTGACGAAATTTGAAGCACATCTCTTTGAATTGATAAACCAAACAAGTCAAAAGCATCTAGTCCAAAAATGTTCTGCGTAGATTTGACCTGAAGAACACCAAAAGCCACTGTTTTCGTAACACCTTGAAAAGAGGCAGGCAGGCTACACGTTCCTAGCACGGGAATATTTTGACCTGTATAAGCTGTTAGCACTTGTTGACACAGCGATAATTTTGGCGAACCCAGAAGTTCATAAGTATCTTTATTAATTAAGGTAACAGCGGAACCAGTGTCGAGCTGAAATTGCACAGTCTTATTGTCAATGGAAAGATTCACAAAAAGTTTTTGCTTTCGGCGCTCGACAGGTGCGCGAATGTGGGCAACGTCTGCTACGGTTTGTTTACTGCGCTTGCGCGGGCCGCGTAGTGAAGGAAGCGGCGCAGACTCGGCACGCAGTGGATTAACAACACTGTCACTAGATGACACTACCGCCGGATCGGCGTCCGCGCAATGCGAGGCTACCCCAGATGTACTAACTACTGCACTACACTTTTGAGTAGCTACTTGATGTCTACTGTCACTAGCTACACAGTACTGGGCACTATTACAAGGAGCAGTTGCAGAAGGCACTATTTTCACTACAGGAATGCACTGTTCATAGTCATATTGCTTGTCCCGAACCCTTTTCCGTTGCACTGTTTTACGCGCTCGTCGGCGCTTGCTACGTGGTGCACTATACAGATTTGCCATAGGCGCAGAACTACTTTCTTGCAATTGAGATCCAAGGAAAGCAGTGTTCAATTCCACAGCCCATATAACATTTACAGAAGGAACTGTTCTCGCACTCTGCGAAGCACTGTTTCTAACGTTACTGTTCTTTGAGTTTTTAATTTGCATACACACAGACTGCACATGTCCCAATTTGCCACATTGATAGCAGGTTGCATTGCGACTAGGGCAATGTGCACGTTTGTGGCGAGATACACACTGGGGGCAAGACTTACGAACATTTTTCTGAAATGGGCGTTGGCGCCCGTTATTCAAATTACTGTTTCTAATACGACGGGGCGACCTTTGTGTCGCACTTTTACACTGGCTACTGTTCACTGTCTCTTCAGCACGGCCTGTACTAGTGTAAGAACCACTAGTGCTACACTGAGAACTACGGCTAGGAAAGCGTCCGTTGCGGCGCACTGAATTTACACTATGGCTTTGCATTTCTACATCTGCTAAGTCAAAAGTATCATGCGCTTCTATAAGCTGCAGTACACTGTCTAATGAGGGGTCAGACTGTTTCAGAATTGCTGCTCTAATTCTGGGGTCCTGAATATTCTGCGTAATCGCATCCCTCAACATCACGTCACTATACGAAAGTCCACAAGAGCAAGTAAATTTACATTGGCGGGTTAAGCCCTTCAATTCCGTAATCCACTCTTGGTGTGACTGCTGCGGTAACTTTTTAAGTCTGAAAAATCGGTATCGTGCAGCGGCGTGTCGGCGGCGTGTCGGTCTCATTCCACTCGGCCACCGACACCTACGACGAGGCTGGGACACAAAAGCGGCGACGAAGTTGGGACACAAAAGTGGCGACGAGGATGGGATACAAAAGTGGCGACGAGGAGTGATAGACGAACCTTAGACCAGCCCTCTTGCAGCAGCCAGACAGCAGCAGTCGGAGCACGCAGAAATTGCTCCCGCCCACCCACCCTTATTATAAGATTTTTTGGGGGAACATTTTCAGTTACGTGTTTTGTGGACTTTTTTGTTGCAGAGCGTCCTCATTTATCTTGCATTTGTGTTTTGTACTAATTTACTTGTATACGCGGCGCCTAATCGGTCAGCATGGCCACTACCCCGAACCCAAACTTAATGGAAATTATTCAGTTACAGACGGCGCAAATCACTCAACTACTGCAGGCCGTGTCGCAGTTGACGGCACAGGCTGCTCACCAACAACAACAGCCGTCACATCAGCAGCCCACACCTGCCGCTGTACCGCTCCCTACGTTCCGCCAGTACAACGAACGTGAGGAAGAATGGAGCGACTACTTCGCACAGTTTCAAGAACTCGTCGCGGCTCATCAAATTACAGGTCAGAGAGTGAAGAACCTTTTCTTATCGATTGTGGGCCCCCAGACCTTCGTACTATTGCAGAAACTATTCCCTCACGCATCTCCTCGTGATGTAGACTTTGAACAAATTGTAGATGCACTGAATGCTCATTATGAGAGAAAAGTTCTTGTAGCCGCTGCACGATACCGATTTTTCAGACTTAAAAAATTACCGCAGCAGTCACACCAAGAGTGGATTACGGAATTGAAGGGCTTAACCCGCCAATGTAAATTTACTTGCTCTTGTGGACTTTCGTATAGTGACGTGATGTTGAGGGATGCGATTACGCAGAATATTCAGGACCCCAGAATTAGAGCAGCAATTCTGAAACAGTCTGACCCCTCATTAGACAGTGTACTGCAGCTTATAGAAGCGCATGATACTTTTGACTTAGCTGATGTAGAAATGCAAAGCCACAGTGTTAATTCAGTGCGCCGCAACGGACGCTTTCCTAGCCGTAGTTCTCAGTATAGCACTAGTGATTCTTATTTTTCTACCGGCCGTGCTGAACAGACAGTGAACAGTAGCCAGTGTAAAAGTGCGACACAAATGTCGCCCCGTCGTGTTAGAAACAGTAATTTGAATAACGGGCGCCAACACTCATTTCAGAAAAATGTACGTAAATCTTGCCCCCAGTGTGTGTCTCGCCACAAGCGTGCTCCTTGCCCTAGTCGCAACGCAACCTGTTATCAATGTGGCAAATTGGGACATGTGCAGTCTGTGTGTATGCAAATTAAAAACTCAAAGAACAGTAACGTTAGAAACAGTGCTTCGCAGAGTGCGAGAACAGTTCATTCTGTAAATGTTATACGGGCTGTGGAATTGAACACTGCTTTCCTTGGATCTCAATTGCAAGAAAGTAGTTCTGCCCCTAAGGACCACGCTCCAATTTCAATGTTTCCTCCTTCTTTCTTTTTCCTCCTGTATTCTATCATCTTTTCACTATGCATCCTTTTCCTCTCCTCAGACCACTTTACTCCTTCTCCCTCTTGCCTTGGAATCTTTCCATTTTTAACACTTTCTTCTTAAAAATTTTTTTCTGTTGCATCTTTTTCACTTATATTCTTTCTTTCCAAATCTTTCCTAACTTCTTTAATACCTGCTATTGTTTTCTTGTCCCAGAGACATTTAAAAATCGGTTTGGTTAACCTGTTACTGTTCATTCGGTATAAATGTACAAAAAATAGCAGTCGCCTCTTCCGTAGTGTTTCGGTTATGTTTTCTATGTTGCAATAAACTTCTGCATTACTTCTTAGTTTTCATACCTCTGGTGAAGATGGAAAAACGAATACCTGTTGCTACTAAGAAACTACCATGAAGTGAAAGGCTATTGATGAGGAAGAGGACCCAGAATAGGAGAGGTTATTCTGCTTCAGGAGGATATGAAATCCTGACAGATGTGGAAGAGAGCAGTGGTGGAAGGAGTGCGGTTTGGCAGAGACAACAAGATCAGGTGCATCATTCTGCGGCAGCCTGATGGAATGATGATCTGTCGGCCGGTTCAGCTGGTCATCCCGTTGGAGATAGAACTAGGTGGGGGGGGGGATGTTGCGTGTGATGAATGGACATTTACGCCATCTACTGACGGTTTTGTAACTTGTGTTGACGGTGCTGCCCTCAGCAAGGAGTGTTGTAATTTACTTCAGACTGTTTTCACTACTGTAAGATGGAGGTATCGAAATAAAGCTGTGTGTGTCAAGTTCACTGTGTTCAGTTCTCGTAATACTAGCGTGCAGCAACAAGAGGCAATGAAGAGAACGAGGTGGGGAAAGGAAAGAGATAGTAGAGGATGCCTGTGGGGTGGATCAAGGGCGATATGGAAGGCGAGGCGGAGGGCATGGCGTTCCAGTGTCTCCAGAGATTTGTAGAAGGATTGGGGGGGGGGGGGGGGGGACGGAGATCCAGGCTGGAGAGGCTACATAGAGCATAGGACAGTTGAGGGATTTGTAGGTGTAGAGGACGGTGGAAGGGTTCGGCCTACATTAATTTGAGAAGGCAGAGGTGGGAGTGGCCTTTTTCTTGGATGGTGGGGAGCCGTGGAGTACAGGAATTTTGCCATCAGTAATGACGGCCAGATACTTTAGGGTAGGAGTGAGGCGGATGGGACTGTGATGAAAATCATGGGGATGGAAGATAGGTGTGGTATGACCTGCGATGATCGCCTGGGGTTTGGTAGCTTTGACAGATAGGAGACACTGGTTGTACCAAGTGGTGAAAATGTCAAGGTGTTGTCGGCGGAGACGATTGGAATAGGTGTGGGTGGGAGCTAGGGCAAGGAAAGATGTGTCATCAGCATATTACAAGAGGTGTTTGGGAGGGGCAGGCTTAGGCATATCTGACGTATAGAGGAGAGAAATGATAGGACAAAAGACTGAAGCTTGGGGCACGCCAGCAGTAGGGTAGAAAAGACGGGGTTGTAGATGGTAACATTGGTGGGGTGGTTGACATAATCTACAACATCATAATAAATATTAAATGTTGTTACACATAATTTCGATTACAATTAAGTGACTTTACATATCATGTTACTTACCTCATCATAAATGTTACATTCAATGGGTCATTTCTATGCAGCAAACCCAAAACATCATTAACACAAGCTAAACTGACAAATTTCAGTTACCATATGTTGTAGTTCATGTAATAGTACACAGCTGACTGACACTCTATGGTCCACACTACACGAGTTGCGTGGTAGCCTTGACAGAGGTCGGTAATAACCAGGGGCTCTGCATTGCTCCTCGTACATTGCCCCACATAGTACGTACAATCCCCGATATTACAAAAGGTAATACAGGTTCAAAGGAGTTTATTAAATCTTCTATGTAAGATCTCGGACAGTAAAGACCTGTAAATCCAAGTTAAAATGCTCACTGCTGCTCTAAATTACTTTATGAGTGGCCACAATACTTGCGCAATGGAAATTAACTGCTCAATCTTTAAGGGAGCAGCCAACGTTTTAACAAACACAAATAATATATATATAAAGGAATAGGTAATAAATCATGGGATGAGGAGTATGAAATTATAAAGCAGAGCTTTGATGCTTTAAATCATCATCTGTTCAATAAAACGAACAAGCAAATAAATATGGGGAGACCAAATTAAGCACAATAAAACACACACCTTGTACAAAAATGAATTAAATCATGAAGTTACTGCCCATGATAAAATTGTTTCTTCCCTTTATGAATATGGAGGTAAAGTGGGAGGACATTTGCAAATACACAGTGGATAAAAGAAAGGACAATCATTCAGTCACAGACAGGCGCATAATGCTTGCGACATCTTACTCATGCAGGAACACTTGATAGCAACGGAAAACGAAGCGTCAGTGGCGTTTTGACGAGATGGCAGATGTCTTCCAGCACAATTAAAATCAAACATTGCACCAAACGAACTCGTGTTTGGGGAGGAAGTGGCATAGTATCCTTACGCACCATGTGGTGTACAACCACCGTGAATTATAGAGAATTTACAAAAATAAATTAATTTAGAATAAGCAAATAAAGCACACATGAGAATTCATATAGAAGAAACTAGTATCAGTAAGAGCATGGTTGAAGGTCGAGGTAACATTATGAAAGCACGTAGTGCATCAGTCATACCGAGACAGGAAAGACGGAATCGATCCAGACAGTCTGAGAAGAATTTAGCATACTTGCGGATACAGACATGACACGAAAACGTTAGGTAAAAACAGCAAGGGAAGACATACTAAGTTTACACAAAGGCTGAGGACCACACACGTGTATTCTATCTTGAAAAAAGCCGATACAAAATCATCAATGTAATGAAAATGCAAATACTAAGTTTAGACTGAGTTACTCGAGTTCTTTAAATTAAGAAACACTTCGCCTCACATAGCGAAAGAATTACTCAATAAAATTATCACTGATAAACCGAGACTGTCTGATCACAAAGAAAGCAAAGTTCTGCCAACCCTCAGCATGATTCGACGAAGTATTTACTTCCACGGTCGCAGCAAGAGTGAAGCCCTAAGGCCACGCCAATACCTTCCACACCACACACCGGATGTAGGGCGCGCTAAAACCCATACAGAGCACGTTCAGACCCTACTGTCTACCAACCCTCGCTACCTGAAGAAGATAATGCCCTCTGCTAGAGCTCCAGAGAGGTCTCTTGTCACCTCTTTTGCCTAAGATTAGGTTGGTACGACACTAAGAACACGGCCACCTCGCCATCTTGCCACGTACGCTTGTCTTTGGCCAGCCAGCAGACGGCAGTGCAGACGACAAACGAAGCCATGCGTTCTTAACAAAAGTAAACGAGGCCTAAAGCGCGAGGCGGTGACTGTAAGCCATTACGCGGCCGTCAGTCAATATTCAGTCCGCATTCACATGAACGTACAAGTTCAATCACATAGGTGGAAACATATATAAACAAGGGGCATTGATAATTAATAAAGGAATAAAATAATTGACATACAAACAGACAATATTAATGGCGGAGAAACACGTAAGAGAAATGAATAACTCAAAATGGAACACGACCGCACATTCAGTGGACGTGTTTCAAGGTCACCAGTCTCATCCACTTTAAACATGCATGCAATAACTAGTCCTAAAATAGTTAAAAACGAATGGGCATATCCATTTTGTGTCATCACCACAGTAATTAGATCTCATTAAAATTTTAATAAAAATGTTTACCACTGATCTCACTAATAATTATACCCCATTTATTGTAACAGTAATGTGTAAAACATTTTACAATCTAAACAACATGTGTTACATATGTAATGTGCATTTCTGCATCTCCTATACCAGCATCATGCATTGCAGTTACATTCACAAGGGCTGTCACAAAACGTATTACCTACATAAAACCTCACAACAGACAGTAGAACCAACTAAAAGGCCATTTCTACCTCTATGGCGTCAGAGTTCCACACTAAAATGATTAAAATAAAAGGTATTACTAAATGTATGTCTTTATGAAGCTGATTTTTATATGCAAGCCAGGGAATTTAGCATGGTGGAGGATATCTTGCGACCTTCACACCATTTGAAGGGTCACCATGAAACCTGGCAGATATCTGTATGTTTTTATATACAGGGTGTCTCACGAAAGACGCCTGCCAGGCGTCCTTGGATCGCTGTGTTCGGTACGGCTCCCGGCCGCCGCCACCGCAACCGCCGGCCACGGCAGCGCCCGATTCTCGGACTCTTTTGTGCGGCGGGCGCATACACTGAGTTAAAGCCTAAAAAACATTGCCTTCTGGGTAACCTAAGCTTACCTTTATTTACAGTGGATGTTCAAAATGATGTCCCTTTGTGGAAAGAGCTGCCTGACATCTCTTGAACACATTTGGGAATACTCGAAGAATTTCGGCTGCCGAAATCTAAGAAATGAGTAGTCGAATCCTGTCTTCCAACACTTCGAGTGTATGGGGATTGCTTGCATACACCTTGTCTTTTAACATTCCCCAAAGATAAAAGTCACAGGGATTTAGATCTGGAGAACGAGCAGGTCAGTCAACTATCCTATCATCAAAAACGTATTGCTGCCATAGAAGCATTGGCAATGTGTGGTCTTGCATTGTCCTGCATGAAATAACCGTACAGCTTTTCGTTGGGTGAAAGTAGCTGAAAAAATGGATGCAGGATATTTTTCACATACCTGTCAGAATTTATTGTGTCGTGAAAAAAGATTGGTCCAATTATTCGCCTCGCACTAATTGTACACCACACTCCAGTTTTCAGTCATGAAGAGGTTGTTGATGTAACTCATGTGGATTTTCTGAGCTCCAACGTCGACTGTTCTGCGAATTTACGTAGCCTGACAAATGCAGCCATGCTTCATCAGAAAAATAAAGCATCTCAGTATCAACTTCCCCATCGTGCACGGACTGTAACAGCCAGGAACAGTAACGACATCGAGCAACAGTATCTGAGTTCGGGAGTTGATGCACTACCGCTATTTTGTACAGCTTCAAACTCGGCTTGAGTACTGGTCTGTGAGCAGATGCTCTTGACACACCTGTCTGAAATGCCAAACGGCGAAGAGATTTTCCCGGGCTTTTTCCAAGGCCTCCCCTACCTCGTCTAATTTATTTCGGTTAGAACACTACCTCCTCGAGGCCTTCGGTCGTCTAACACAGTCCCAGTCTTTCGAAATCTCTTCACTAATCTGCGTATCGTGGATTCATTGGAAACATGGACACTGGAAAACTTCCGTATGAAATCTAGCCGACATTCCACAAACGATTCTGTTTTTGCATAGTTCAGCACAAGAAACACTCGTTGATCCTTTGTGTATACCATAGTGAAAGGAAACTCGACAGCAAACTCAAAACAAAACACCCAAACACTCTGTCACGCAATACAGAACACAAGAGCTCGGTGTTTCTACCGGACTCTGCGCTGTTGGCAAGTGTCCCAGAAGACGCCCAGCGGCGACCGGTAGGCGGAGCGGCAGCAGCCGGGAACTCACGGACCTCTGCCAGGCGTCTTTCGTGAGACACCCTGTATATAGGAGGGAGAGGAATAGGTGGAGGAGGAGATGGACAGGGAAGGAGAATGAGAGAGGGTAGATGGTGACAGACAGATGAAAGGCGATGAAAAGTGGGAGGGGGGGGAGGAAATGGATAGAGAAAGGGACAGGGGAGACGGGGGAGAGCAGCAGATGAACTGAGAGAAGGGAAAGGAGGAGATGGACTAATGGACTATAGGAAACATATCTATTTGTTCGTATTTAATGCGCTGCGATAACTTCATCTGATTGTGATAAAACTTCGTAATTAACCAACCTAACACTTTCAAATTTCGAACGTTATTTGCACAATTATTTCTTCTGTGACAGCAAGGCACTGGTTTGTTATCGTCTTCAGAGACTGGTTTGATGCAGCTCTCCACTCTACTCTATCCTGAGCAAGCCTCTTCATCTCCTTATAAGAACGGCAACCCACATCCACTTGAATCTGCCTACAATACGGGTCTCTTGGTCTCCCTCTGCGATTTTTACCCCACACACTTCCCTCCAATGCTAAATTTACGATTCCCCGATGTCTAAGAATGTGTCCCACAAAGCGATCCCGTCTTTTAGTCAGGGTATGCCAAAAATTCCTTTTCTCGCCAATTCTGTTCAGTACCTCTTCATTAGTTATGCGATCTACCCACCTAATCAGCAGCATTCTCCTGTAGCACCACATTTCAAAAGCCTCTATTCTCTTCCTGTCCGCACTGCTTATCGTCCATGTTTCACTCCCGTACAAGGCAACACTCCATACAAATGCCTTCAGAAAAGACTTCCTTACCCTTAAATTAATATTCGATGTTAGCAAATTTCTCTTTTTCAAAAATGCTTTTCTTCCCATTGCCATTCTGCATTTTATATCCTCTGTACTGCGACCATCGCATGTTATTTTACTACCCAAGTAACAAAACTCATCTACCACCTTCATTGTTTCGTTACCTAATCTAATTCCTTCAGCATCGCCTGATTTTCTAAGACCGCATTCCATTATTTTTGTTTTGCTCTTGTTAATGTTCATTTTATACGCTCTCTTCAACACACTATCCATTCCATTTAACTGCTCTTCCAGATCCTTTGCTGTCTCTGATAGAATTACAATGTCATCAGCAAAACGCAATGTTTTTATTTCTTCCCCCTGAATTTTAATCCCTATTCCAAATTTTTCCTTGATTTCCTTCACCGCCTACTCGATGTACAAATTGAATAACATCGGAGAAAGGCTACAACCTTGTCCTACTCCCTTCCCAACTGATGCTTCCCTTTCATGCCCTTCGAGTCTAATAACTGCGGTCTGGCTTTTGTACAAGTTGTAAATAACTCTCCTTTCCCTATATTTTACCCCTGCTGACTTCAGAATTTGAAAGAGTGTATTCCAGTCAACATTGTCAAATGCTTTCTCCAAATCTACAAAAGCTAAAAATGTAGGTTTGCCTTTCCTTAATCTAAGATAAGACGTAAAGTGAGTATTGCCTCCTGGGTTCCTATATTCCTCCTTTTTGTGTCCCAACTTCGTCGCCGCTTTTGTGTCCCAGCCTCGTCGTAGGTGTCGGTGGCCGAGTGGAATGTGACCGACACGCTGGTGCAGGTATGGAGGGGAGCAGCCAGAAACTATAAACACTCGAGTAAATTAGAAAGAGATATATTGCACAGAATGTAACAATACTTAACTTTTACATAGTACTGCAGAATGTTGATACATAGTTGTTAGAGGCCTGCCTAGTGCCTGTACGATAACAAAGTCTTCACTCGTGCCTATCGGATTACGAAGGTCCTAACTCGTTGCTATCTCAGTCCGAAGTGGCCGGTGTCTTTCCGTGGTGGCCACGAGCGGGGTTGCAGCAGAGGGCGCTCGTGGCTGTCGTCGTGAGAACGCCGCGCCGTGCGTGCATGGCGGCGCGCGGCGAAAGTAGGTGGCGCGCACTTTGTACTTGTGCGACACCACACCCCTCCCCCCCAAACCGCCGCGCCGTCGTGGCGTAGGGCTGAGGGCCACGGCGACGGCACTGGGAGGAGGGCCTGAGCGGGGGCGCTACTGGTGGGACGGGCGTCGTAGCTGAGGCCGGGATCGAGACGCCGTCCGCGCCCCGGCATCTGCCTTGAGATCCTCCAGGGAACCCGCCGAAACCTGGGGAAGGGCGCCCGCCCCCGCCCAGAGGGAGCAGGTCATCATCTTCTGAGGGGCGTGGCCCAAGCTGGGGGGGCCCGCACGGTCCCGGAGTCCCTCTCGGTGACGCTGTCATCTGCGGCGGCGACAGCGGCGGCGACGACTGCGTCGGATGTACGTCGACGTCCATAGGGATCTCGTAGTCCGGGGACGAACGATGTGGTTGTGCTCCCTGGCGCAGAACTGGGTCTGGAATCAAGAAACCGGAGACAGGATCGCGCGGTCTGTGCAGGCGCAATTGGTTTGCGTGGCGCCGCAGCTCCGACCCTGTGGAAGAACTTACAATAAACATATTGCGACCAAGCACGCGCTGAATGGTGCCCGGCAACCATGTCTTCTTGTTTCCAGCAAACACCCTGTACAGCACCGGCGTAGAAACCTGAAAACGCGTAGCGCCATACGAACCGACTCGGTGCGTGGGAGGCTGCAGCAGGTGAAGGAGAGTGCGGTGACGGCGGCCGTGTAGCAGCTCGGCAGGAGACGGGCCGTCACGTGGCATGCACCGATACGTAGACAGGAAAATTTGAAGAGCTTGCTGCCTGGAGTGCTGACCTTTCATCTTCTCCATGTGAGACTTGAATGTTCGAACGAAACGTTCTGCTTCACCATTGGACTGAGGGTGAAAAGGTGCGGTGGTGATATGCTGAATGCCATTCACAAGACAAAACTGTTGAAATTCCGCACTAACAAACTGAGGTCCATTGTCACTGACGATAGTTTCAGGCAAGTCTTCGATGCAAAACACTGATGTTAAGGCAGTGATTGTACTAGACGCCGTCGTTGAGTTCATGGCAATCACAAAAGGAAACTTGCTGAAAGCGTCTACAACAATTAACCAGCGCGTATTCCAGAAAGGTCCGGCAAAGTCAATATGTAAACGTTGCCATGGTCCCTTGGGGCGTGGCCAGTCTGAGAAACGTTGCGGAGGAGCCGCCTGATGCTCCGCACAAACAGTACACTGTGACGTCATGTTCTCTATCTGAGCGTCCATACCAACCCAGGTACAATGACGTCTGGCCAATTGCTTTGTCCTAACAACACCCCAATGTCCTTGATGCAGGAGGCGTAACACTTCTCGTTGCAGGGAACGAGGAACAATCACTCTCGCTTGGTCGTTGTCGGTATGCAACAACAGTACACCCTGACTTAAAGATAATGCATGACGTTGTGCAAAATAACGTCGAACCAGAGGCCGATCAATGTCTTTGGCTCTGGCAGGCCACCCTGAGCGAACAAAACGTGCTACCACACTTAGGTCTGCATCCGCAGCTGTTTCCTGTGCAACCCGACGAGAGTTCAAAGGAAAGTCTGCGACAGCGGAAGCATCTCTGGAGTCTATCTGACAACATGCCATTTCTGAAGAATCAAACGACACATCCTGGCCAACCGGAAGTCGGGAAAGTGTGTCCGCGTTGGCATGTTTAGAGGTAGGTCGGTACAAAATCTCATACTGATAATTTGACAATATCAAGGACCATCTCTGAAGCTTTTGTGCCGTTCGTGGCGGAATTGGCTTTGTGGGTGAGAACAACGACGTGAGAGGCTTGTGGTCTGTCAACAAATAGAATTTTCTGCCATACAGATAATGATGAAACTTTGTGACGCCGTAAATGATTGCTAAGGCCTCCTTTTCTATCTGACTGTAATTCTGTTGCGTCGGCGTCAGTAGCTTGGATGCAAAGGCAATAGGACGATCGTGACATCCAATACAATGCGACAGAACAACACCCAGACCGTACGACGAGGCGTCAACTGCTAACACTACAGGCTTCTGTGGGTCAAAGGGAATCAAACATGCATCACTGAGTAGTGCAGACTTTAATTTGTCAAAGGCAACCTGACAATCTTTAGACCATACAAAAGGAACATTCTTCCTACGTAAGTGATGCAGTGGAGCTGCAATCTGAGAGGCATTGGGAATAAATCTGAAATAATAGTTCAGCTTCCCCATTACTGCTTGCAATTCGTGCACATTCTTAGGAGGAGGCAAGTCTTTGATTGCTCGAAGATGTGACTGTAAGGGATGAATTCCTTGGGCATTAATCACATGGCCTAGGTACTCTATTTCAGTTTGAAAAAACGAACACTTTGCTTTATTGCAACGTAGACCTGCTGCAGTCAAAACTTTGAAAAGGCACTCCAGGTTTGCCAAATGTTCTTCAACTGTACGTCCGGATACCACAATATCATCTAAATAGTTCGAACAACATGGTACAGAAACTGTCAGCTGTTCCAAAAAGCGCTGAAAAATAGCGGGAGCGGAAGAACTGCCAAAGGGTAGGCGTTGAAATTGAAAAAGGCCCATGTGAGTATTAATGACGAAAAACTTTTTTGACTCGTCATCAAGTGGAATCTGTAAGTATGCCTCTGCTAAATCAATCTTAGAAAAGAAACGAGACTGTCCTAATTTGTCCATTAGTTCGTCAGGTCTGGGCAGGGGATAAGTGTCTACAATTGTTTGACTGTTGACAGTTGATTTGAAGTCCGCACAGAGACGAAGTTTTCCTGACGGCTTGGGTATAATTACTATAGGCGAGGCCCACTGACTCGCAGAAACAGGAGAAATCACCCCACTATCTTGCCAACGTTTAAGTTCTTCGGCAACTGTATCACGCAATGCGATAGGCACTGGTCTAGCTTTACGAAATTTTGGAACTGCAGATTCTTTTAAAGTTACATGTGCCACAAAGTCTTTTGCACAACCTAGTTCCGGCGAAAACAGGTCACTATAGTTGTCACACAATGCATTGATTTTATCCTGAGGCACTATTGACGAAATTTGAAGCACATCTCTTTGAATTGATAAACCAAACAAGTCAAAAGCATCTAATCCAAAAATGTTCTGTGTAGATTTGGCCTGAAGAACAACAAAAGCAACTGTTTTCGTTACACCTTGAAAAGAGGCTGGCAGGCTACACGTTCCTAGCACGGGAATATTTTGACCTGTATAAGCTGTTAACACTTGCTGTGACGGCGACAATTTTGGCGAACCCAGAAGTTCATAAGTATCTTTATTTATTAATGTGACAGCGGAACCAGTATCAAGCTGAAATTGCACCGTCTTATTTTCCATGAAGAGAGTTACAAACAGTTTTTGCTTGCGGCGCTCTACAGGTGCGCGAATGTGGGCAACGTCTGCTACGGTTAGTTTACTGCGCTTGCGCGGGCCGCGTAGTGAAGTAAGCGGCGCAGACTCGGCACGCAGCGGATTAACAACACTGTCACTAGATGTCACTACCGCCGGATCGGCGTCCGCGCAATGCGAGGCTACTGCACTAAAATTACTTTCAGTATCTACAACAAGTCTACTGTCACTAGCTACACAGTACTGGGCACTATTACAAGGAGCAGTTGCAGAAGGCACTATTTTCACTACAGGAATGCACTGTTCATAGTCATTTTGCTTGTCCCGAACCCGTTTCCGTTGCACTGTTTTACGCGCTCGTTGGCGCTTGCTACGTGGTGCACTATATAGTTTAGCCATAGGCGCAGAACTTCTTTCTTGCAATTGAGATCCAAGGAAAGCACTGTTCAACTCCACAGCCCGTATAACATTTACAGAATGAACTGTTCTGGCACTCTGCGAAGCACTGTTTCTAACGGTACCGTTCTGTGAGTTTTTAATTTGCATACACACAGACTGCACATGTCCCGATTTGCCACATTGATAACAGGTTGCGTTGCGACTAGGGCAATGAGCACGCTTGTGGCGAGACACACACTGGGGGCAAGATTTACGTACATTTTTCTGAAATGAGCGTTGGCGCCCGTTATTCAAACCACTGTTTCTAACACGACGGGGCGACCTTTGCGTCGCACTTTTACACTGGCTACTGTTCACTGTCTGTTCAGCACGGCCTGTACTATTGTAAGAACCACTAGTGCTACACTGAGAACTACGGCTAGGAAAACGTCCGTTGCGGTGCACTGAATTTACACTGTGGCTTTGCATTTCTACATCTGCTAAGTCAAAAGTATCATGCGCTTCTATAAGCTGCAGTACACTGTCTAATGAGGGGTCTGACTGTTTTAGAATTGCTGCTCTAATTCTGGGGTCCTGAATATTCTGCGTAATCGCATCCCTCAACATCACGTCACTATACGAAAGTCCACAAGAGCAAGTAAATTTACATTGGCGGGTTAAGCCCTTCAATTCCGTAATCCATTCTTGGTGTGACTGCTGCGGTAATTTTTTAAGTCTGAAAAATCGGTATCGTGCAGCGGCTACGAGAACTTTTCTCTCATAATGAGCATTTAGTGCCTCTACTATTTGTTCAAAGTCTACATCACGAGGAGATGCTTGCGGAAAAAGTTTTTGCAATAATACGAAGGTCTGGGGGCCCACAATCGATAAGAAAAGGTTCTTCACTCTCTGACCTGTAATTTGATGAGCCGCGACGAGTTCTTGAAACTGTGCGAAATAGTCGCTCCATTCTTCCTCACGTTCGTTGTACTGGCGGAACGTCGGAAGCGGTGCGGCGGCAGGTGTGGGCTGCTGATGCGACGGCTGAGTTGTCAACTGCGCCACTGTGTTGAGAAGTTGTGAGATTTGCGCCGTCTGTAACTGAATAATTTCCATTAAGTTTGGGTTCGGGGTAGTGGCCATGCTGACCGATTAGGCGCCGCGTATACAAGTAAATTATAACAAAACACAAATGCAATATGAAAGAGGACTCGCTCTGCAACAAAAAAGTCCACAAAATACGTAACTGAATATGTTCCCCCAAAAATCTTATAATAAGGGTGGGTGGGCGGGAGCAATTTTTGCGTGCTCCGACTGCTGCTGTCTGGCTGCTGCAAGCGGGCTGGTCCAAGGTTCTATCACTCCTCGTCGCCACTTTTGTGTCCCAACTTCGTCGCCGCTTTTGTGTCCCAGCCTCGTCGTAGGTGTCGGTGGCCGAGTGGAGTGAGACCGACACGCTGGTGCAGGTATGGAGGGGAGCAGCCAGAAACTATAAACACTCGAGTAAATTAGAAAGAGATATATTGCACAGAATGTAACAATACTTAACTTTTACATAGTACTGCAGAATGTTGATACATAGTTGTTAGAGGCCTGCCTAGTGCCTGTACGATAACAAAGTCTTCACTCGTGCCTATCGGATTACGAAGGTCCTAACTCGTTGCTATCTCAGTCCGAAGTGGCCGGTGTCTTTCCGTGGTGGCCACGAGCGGGGTTGCAGCAGAGGGCGCTCGTGGCTGTCGTCGTGAGAACGCCGCGCCGTGCGTGCATGGCGGCGCGCGGCGAAAGTAGGTGGCGCGCACTTTGTACTTGTGCGACACCACACTCCTGAATCCAAACTGATCTTCCCAGAGGTCAGCTTCTACCAGCTTTTCCATTCTCCTGTAGATAAATCGTGTTAAAATTTTGCAACCATGACTTATCAAACTAATGGTTCTGTAATTTTCACACCTGTCTGCGCCTGATTTCTTTGGAATGGGGATTATTACATTTTTTTAAAGTGTGAGGGTATTTCGCCTGTCTCATACATCCTACAAACCAGTTCAAATAGTCTTGTCATGGCTGGCTCTCCCAGAGACTTTAGTAGCTCTGAGGGTATGTCATCTACTCCTGGGGCCTTGTTCTGACCTAGGTCTTTCAGGGCTCTGTCAAATTCATCTCTCAGTATAGTATCTCGTATTTCATCTTGATCTACGTCCTCTTCCCTTCCTACAACATCGTCTCTAAGTTCATTTCCTTTGTAGAGCTGCTCTATGTACTCTTTCCTCCTTTCAGCTTTCCCTTCTTTGCTGAGAACTGGTTTCCCATCTGAGTTCTTGATATTCGTAGAGTTGCTTTACTTGTGCCCAAATGTCTCTTTTATTTACCTGTAGGCGGTATCTACTTTTCCCCTTCTTATACATTCTTCTACATCCTTGCATTTGCCTTCTAGCCACTCCTGCTTAGCCATTTTGCACTTCCTGACAATCTCATTTCTTAGTCGTCTGTACTCCATTTTGCCTGTTTTATTTACTGCATTTTTATATTTTCTTTTTTTCATCAATTAAATTTAGTATTTCCTGTGATATCCAAGGATTTTTTGTAGGTCTTGCCTTTCTACCTACTTTGTCCTCTGCTGCCTTCACTATTTCATCTCTCAATGCTACCCATTCCTCTTCTACTGTTTCATTTCCCCCTATTTCTGTCAATTGTTGCCTAAATCTCCCTCTGAAATTCTCCACAACTTCACTTTCCTTCAATTTATCTAAGTCCCATCTCCTTATTTTCCTACCTTTCTGCAGTTTTTTTAGCTTCAGCCTACAGTTCATGACTAACAAGTTATGGTCAGAGTCTATATCTGCCCCTGGGTATGTCTTACAGTTTATCACCTGGTTCCGGAATCTATGTTTTACCATTATAAAATCTATCTGATACCTTTCGGTGTCTCCTGGTCTCTTCCACGTATACAACTTCTTTTGTGTTTCTTAAACCGCGTGTTTGTTATGATTAAATCATGTTCCGTGCAAAATTCTACCAGGCGACTTCCTCTTTCATTCCTCCTGCCCAGTTCATATTCACCTACTATTTTTCCTTCTCTTCCTTTTTCTACTAACGAATTCCAGTCTGGAATTCCAGCTGGTTACCAGCTACTAAAAAATGTGGTACCCTTGTTAAGGTGACCGCGATTTTGATCGATTGCCGGTAGATATCTCCTGGGGGATAGTAGAGGTACTGATAATGGTTTCAATGTTGTCCGCCAAGATGTAGCGTGGCCACAGACCTGCTAGATCGCCATTTGTGTGTAAACTTTAAAAGGTAAAGCTTACAGCTGATTGATACCTTCACTACGCGATAGCAATGGTAATACTACCGACGACAGTACTGCTAAGGCAGAATTACTAAACACAGCTTTCCGAAATTCTTTCGCCAAAGAAGACGAAGTGAACACTCCAGTATTCAATCCAAGAACAGCTGGCAGCATGCGAAACTTAGAAGTTTCATTGGCAGAACGCTTAGACGATGCACCAGCTCCACCAAAGAGACTGCCTACATCACACTTGTGCGTCCTCTCTTGGAGTACTGTTGCCCCTTGTGGGACCGTCACCAGGTGGGACTGACGGAAGATATTGAGAAGGTTCAGAGAAGGGCAGCTCGTTTTGTTTTATCACGTTACGGGGGGGAAAGCGTCACGGAAATGTTGCACGAATTGGGGTGGAAATCATTAAAAGAAAGACGTTATTCATTACGGCGTGATCTGTTTGCGATGTTTCAATCACCGACTTTTAGTTCTGAATGTGAAAATATTTTGCTAGCACCCACCTACTTAGGGAGACATGACCATCCCAATAAAATAAGAGAAATCAGATCGAAAACGGAACGATTTAGGTGTTCTTTCTTCCCGCGCGCTATTAGAGAATGGAACGGTAGAGAAAAGTTATGAAGGTGGTTAATGAACCCTCTGCCAGGCACTTAAATGTGATTTGCAGAGTATCGATGTAGATGTAGATGTAGATGTCAACGCGTCGAGCAAACTAGCATGCCATGGAGTCGCAGTCGTGCTTCCTACAGGCATCTCAGTATAATTCAAGGGGTGAAACTGTGGCCATCTGAAAGGCAGGATGTCCCTTTGGAAAACCGCCTTACAAGTTGGACGTGCTGGCCACTTGCGCGAAGAACCTCGCTGCAACACTGACACGAAAAGTTAGTTGGGAGCCGGCGCGATCGCTAGCCTACTGGCCGGCCGCTGGGGCAGAGCCACTGCGTCATAGCGGGCAGCCACTGAGCTAGCGGTCGCGCCGGCCAAGGTATATAGAAAAAGCAGGTAGGCCATTCCGGCGCCTGGCGAGCAGAAAACTCCCAGACGCCTTTGCGCGCCGTGACGTCACGGCGAGGACGCTGCAGTATTATGCACTGAGCAGCATACGGAAGTCGCGGTGTACATCCAAGAAAAGTAATTTGTTTCGAGGCCGTCATGAGCAACGGTCACTGTAATTGTGCCGTGGCGCAATGCACTAATATGCTCGAACTACGACGAACGTTATTTATATTGCATAGGCGGTTAAATTTTAAATCTTATCCCGGCGACTTCGCGTGATAATGTTGGCAAGGAATGCTAAATGCCGGCAATCATGTGACGTTGCCATTGACCAATCGCGCGACTACTTAAATATTTTGTCATGAAATCTTCGTTTTACGAGGGCATTTATTTTTACTGAGCGGACAAGAGCACATAGAAGAACGTGTCAGCCATAGAGGAGGAGTAGCATTGCTTATTTCCTTCACGGCCTGCACGAAACACTAATCTACCGTATTCATTATATGCGGTTCAGATTTGAATATTATATATTTTGGCAAAGACTTTCTACCGTCCTGTTGGTGTTACCAACATATCACGTGATGACGCCAGAACAGAAAGTAAAATTTTACCGATGTAAAGGTACAAATTACGCGCTATATGCGGATTTTGTTATTTGAACTATAAACCAGTTTAAAGTAGTTAACATATCGGGTATACGTAAAACTAACGGCTATTGCTAAGCCTCTTGAAGCCATTATATCCAGGATGAAAAGTAAATTTACGTGAGCAACATTATTTATTGCCTATACAGTTAAAATTTTAGTTACTAATTATCCCGGCGCTATAATGTGATTATGTTGGTAACATCAAAAAGACGGTAGAAAATCTTTGCCAAGATCTAATATTAAAATCTGAACCACATAAAATGAATTGATTAGTGTTTCTATATACCTGTCCGCTCAGTATACGTAATTGCCTTCGTAAAAACGAAGATTTCATGACAAAACGTTTAAGTAGTCACGCAATTGCCGGCATTTAGCATCCGTCACCAACATTATCACGCGAAGTAGCCGGGATAGGAACTAAAATTTACCCATTGTAGTCGTTTATGCCATTGATATTTAATAGCTTTTGTCTATTTATCTGATTTTTAGTGAAAAATCAATGTAGTTGCACAGTACTTAGTAAAGAATTTTTGGAGTAGAGCTTCGTAAATAAGGAATAATAAAATGATAAAATTAAAGTTAAAGTTAAATCCATAAGTCGTGCACAACGCTGTTGAGCAAGAAGTTTGCAAAACCGAGCTTTGACGACTTTAGACACTGTATCACGGAAAAAAAAAAGTCGACCGATCTTCAAGTACAGATTCCGTTCATGAACTCATTGAAGCAGTGAATAAGTATTTGGAAATTAAGGAACTGAGGGCAGAGATTCAACTGTGATGGCGCTTTGCATCATCGTCTGGTAAACGGCAAAAAACACAGACTACACTAACATTTGCTTCTTCATCTTTCATGTTAATTATAATTTATTTAATCTTAGTGTGTACAAAACCTGTGATGGCGGTTTTTTTTTCTTTTTTTTTTTTCTTTTTTTTTTTTTAGTAAAATGAACGACTAATACGGCAGAGAGTCGGTGATGCGGCGCATTTGCCGCGCTGCGCTAGCGTCCTCGCCGTGACGTCACTGCGCTCCAGCCAATAGCAAGCGTCTTCGCCGGAGTGCCGCCGGCTCCCAACTGCCTTGCTTACGTGGCATGGCGCCTGCGCTGGGGCCTGTCTTTCTCGTTGGCCGCGGTGAGCACAGCCGACACGAATGGGCGCCACAAAAAACTTATAAAACGATTGCCGGAAAACCATATGGTGAAAAAAATTGATTTTTTTACATCTTACAGCAGCTTGACATCTCCGCTCGATGAAGGACTGAATACCTTTTTATGATCCTGCATACTTTTTTTGTACTGTATAAATGAAGTAAAAGGTTGCAATAAATTTTATGATTTTGTAGAGGTAAAAACGCACTGCATAGACTTTCTGTATTATTCATTTTAGATCATTTGATACTGTACCCCAAAAGCGGCTTCTAATGAAATTGCGTGCTTATGGAATATCTCCCCAATTGTGCGATTGGATTCACGATTTCCTATCAGAAAGGACACAGTTCGTTGTAATTGACGGTAAGTCATCGAGTAAAGCAGAAGTGATAGCTGGCGTTCCACAGGGAAGCCTTATTGGTCCCCTACTCTTCCTCGTGTTCATAAACGATTTAGGAGATAATCTGAATAGCTCCCTTAGACTGTTCGCGGATGATGCTGTCGTTTATCGGTTAGTGAAGTCAACAGAGGATCAAAAGCAACTGCAAAGCGATTTAGACAAAATTTCTACTTGGTGCGAAAATTGGCAATTGACACTAAATAAAGAAAAGTGTGAAGTAATACACATGACCACTAAAAGAAATCCGCTGAACTTCAATTACGCGATAAATCAGTCAAACCTTAACCTCGTAAATTCTACCAAATACCTAGGAGTTACAATTACGAACAACTTTGACTGGAGAGAACACATAGAAAATATTGTGGGGAAGGCGAACCAAAGGTTACGTTTCATTGGCAGAACGCTTAGACGATGCACCAGCTCCACCAAAGAGACTGCCTACATCACACTTGTGCGTCCTCTCTTGGAGTACTGTTGCCCCTTGTGGGACCCTCACCAGGTGGGACTGACGGAAGATATTGAGAAGGTTCAGAGAAGGGCAGCTCGTTTTGTTTTATCACGTTACGGGGGGGAAAGCGTCACGGAAATGTTGCACGAATTGGGGTGGAAATCATTAAAAGAAAGACGTTATTCATTGCGGCGTGATCTGTTTGCGAAGTTTCAATCACCGTCTTTTAGTTCTGAATGTGAAAATATTTTGCTAGCACCCACCTACTTAGGGAGACATGACCATCCCAATAAAGTAAGAGAAATCAGATCGAAAACGGAACGATTTAGGTGTTCTTTCTTCCTGCGCGCTATTAGAGAATGGAACGGTAGAGAAAAGTTATGAAGGTGGTTAATGAACCCTCTGCCAGGCACTTAAATGTGATTTGCAGAGTATCGATGTAGATGTAGATGTAGATGTAGATATGTTGCTGCGTATGAAAGTTGTGAACATGTTGAAGTAAATAATTATTTCGTGTATTAGTTTATTGTTCTCACTTGTTAAATGATAAACTTATTTAGTTAATTCAGCTACAATTATTCCATCATTGTCAACGGCAGTGCTCGCTGAAAGGAGTTTCGGAATTAGTACACCTAGTGATTTCCTCAACGGAATTGTTTATACAAATTATGCTGTCATCCTTGTCATTTGTTGTTGAAAATTACATTTGTACTCCTTTTCGGTTGTTCCGTCTTTCTACTCTGACTTGACGGCATTCAGAAGAACCTGTCTTGACTACGTAGATGCACTTAGTCAGCTTCTAAGTAGGGATCGCATCTGCCTTCAATATACGTTTCAGTGGAAGGTTTCAAAGTTCATTTTTCAAGTGTCGAACATAATCAGACTCTTTAAAATGTTGTGAACATACACGCGTTTATCCACTTCAATCTTACCTCTTTATCTCTCGGAAATCTGTGAAATATCGTATTCTTCTGTCTGCCGTGGTTCGTTCCAAATGTTCAAATGTTTGTATAGTCTATGGGACTTAACTATGGGCTCATAAGTCCCTAAACTTACAAACTACTTATGAACTACTTACGAACTAGGACGGCACAAATATCCATGCCCGAGGGGGTATTCGAACCCCCGACCGTAGTGGCCGTGCAGACGGCGACTGGAGCGCCTTAGTCCCCTCGGCCACAGCGGCCGGCCGAGGTTCGTACAGCACACAACAGCACAACACACCATCGTAGCTAATAAGCCATCACATACCACTCACAACTACTTAATACATACACAAACTATAAAGAGCCAGTGGGAAACCATTTCTGTGGAGATACACTCATAATACAACACTATGGTCGCGCGGGAAAAGTGTGCTGGTCTACGCGGTCAACGAGAAAGACAGGCCGCAGTGCAGACGTCATGCCACGTAAGCAAGGTAGTTCCGAGCTCAGTGGCTGCCCGCTATGACGCAGTGGCACAGAATAGGGAGTATACAGAAAGGAAACTCCCGCTGCAGTCTGTCGTCCAAAATTTAGTGCGCATGCGCGGAATCGGCCATCTTGAAAAGCAGTAAACGTGTGATCACTCCCTACTCTGTGGCGTGGTAATGCGCCGTCTTTGTTTGTTAATTCTGTATTTTAACTGCCTGAATCGCATAAAAGTAAACAAGTATTTAGTGCAGTGAAAAGAAAGAACTGTGTGTCAGTAGTTGAAGCTGTTCCGTTTTTATTATGAGCAGCAATAAAAGAAAGGCGGCCGATGGTGTTCAGCACCTAAATCGCGCAATAATTCTCATACAAATAAGGATATAAGTTTCTTCACCTTCCCAAAAGATGCTGAGCAGTAAGTGAACGTCGCTAGATGTGTAGTGAAAGTTAAATGTTATCAGTTTCGAATCAGAGTAATGTGTGCATAATTATTAAAAGTAGCCTTGCTTCTTCTCTTGACGATAACTCTCGCTGTTGCTGTTGCTGCAGCAGTTGAACAGCATCGAGATGTTGAAGTACATTTATATTTTATAAGTTTAACGTTGCAGGGAATAATATAAATTGAATGACAAAGAATAGTGCGTAAGTAGGCAGGTAAAATTTTACTTACGGCTTTGGAGGTGTAGTGTGCTAATGTTGACAACGAATGCTCTTCTGATACTCAAACAAATAGATTAAGGGGAATAATTATTTTATGCTGTTCCTGCTCTGTGGTTGACAGATTCCTCTATATGCCCTTCTCCGATAAGTAAATTAATGACACTCCTAAAGCAAATACAATTTTTATATATGCCCAGACGTCATTAGTTCTGTGCAATCACGTCGTACTGCCAAGTCTGACTCAATATTTTGTGCGCATTTATTCGTGTCAAATAAAACCTGGCAGTTGTAAAATCACTTTCTTGTTTATAACTAATTTCCCACACATAACTCCGCTATATTTGGAATTTTTCTAGAGATAAGCACCAAATAAAACGATCATCGATTCCACTGTACATTTCCATAGTTGTATTAAAATTTAGGCCTATTTTTTTTCGTTGGCTTACAGTTAGGTGCAAGAAGATGGCGCAAAATAGATGAACGCCGTTTCCTTTCGTAAAAGTCGGTGAGATTAGCTGCAGTTCATAAAAAGTCCATTTCCAGCCAACGTACTAAGTGGCTATAGTGCCGGGTTTACTGCTTTTCAATATGGCGTCGAGCGCAACGCTTGGTAACATACAGATCAAAGGCGCCGCCCCCAGCTTTCCCTTCTGTATGCTCCCTATTCTGAGTCCTGTGAAGTTGGCACCCCTTTTTTGGAAAATGTACATTTTTTTCAGAGTTTTAGACAGATATGCAATAGTTCTGGAGTTCTCTGTACAAAATTTAAATAGTTCTGCAAAATTTCGCCGAAAAAATACGAAAAATTACCGCAAAATTTGGTTTTTTCAAAATAATTTTTTGCCTAATTGTACAAACATAGTTTTGATCACAGTTCTAAATAGCTCTCAAAGAGTTCTACAGGGAATCCTAATGACATTTTTCTGTGCAGATTATACTTCATGAGATAATTGCAATAATGGGGAATCCATTTACACGCTACTGTGAAGTTGGCACCCCTTTTCTCAAAAATGTGCATTTTTCAGAGTTCTAGGCAGATAAGCAATAGTTCTGGAGTTCTCTGTACAAAATTTAAATAGTTCTGCAGAATTTCGCCGAAAAAATAGTAAAAATTACCACAAACTTGAGTTTTTTTAGTTTTTTTAAAATAATTATTTGCCTATTAGCGCAAACATAGTTCTGATCACAGTTCTAAATAGCTGTCAAAGAGTTCTACAGGAAATCCTAACAGCATTTTTATGTGCAGATTATACTTTATGAGATAATTACAATAATGGAGTATCCATTTACATGCTACTGTGGAATTTGCACCAGTTTTTTTTTTTTCAAAAAATTAGACTTTTTCCAGAGTTCTATGGACATGTGCAATAGTTCTTGTTTACGATAAGCAGTAATCACTCAGACGTAAAAACAACAAATTGAATGTGCAGCGGATAGAATATCTGTGAAGACCTAAGAAAAAAGTATATTTCTCGAATAAGGGGCACAAATAAGACAGCTTATCAGATATTCAAAATTGTGTACATATTTTTTTTTCCGGCAATTATATAGAAATATTCACATGAACTCTAGAACTATAGTATATGTACTCAGAACCCCAAAAAACAATGTGTATTTCTCGAAAAAAATGGTGCCAATTTACAGTAACGTGAAAATGAATTCCACATTACTGCATTTATCTGATAAAGTATAATCTGCACAGAAAAATGTTATTAGGATTTCCTGTAGAACTCTTTGAGAGCTATTTAGAACTGTGATCAGAACTATGTTTGTGCTAATAGGCAAATAATTATTTTAAAAAAACTAAAAAAACTCAAGTTTGTGGTAATTTTTACTATTTTTTGGCGAAATTCTGCAGAACTATTTAAATTTTGTACAGAGAACTCCAGAACTATTGCATATCTGTCTAGAACTCTGAAAAAAAAATTACATTTTTGAAAGAAGGGGTGCCAACTTCACAGCTCTCCCACTATTCAGAATTGCGATATTTCACGAAATTCTGCAGAACTATTTAAATTTTGTACAGAGAACTCTAGAACTATTGAATATCTGTCTAGAACTCTGAAAAAAATTTACATTTTTGAAAAAAGGGGTGCCAACTTCACACGACTCTGGCGCAATTTTGTGTAGTTCCTCATTTACGCAATTAGCTCATCTGGGCAAAAAAATATCATTACGATTTTCTGCAGAACTCTTTGAGAGCTATTTAGAACTGTGATCAGAACTATGTTTACGCTTATAAGCAAATAATTATTTCGAAAAAACTAAAATTTGTTATAATTTTTTGTAATTTTTTCGCGAATTAGTGCAGAACTATTTAAATTTTGTACAGAGAACTCCAGAACTATTGCATATCTGCCTAGAACTCTGAAAAAAATGCACATTTTTGAGAAAAGGGGTGCCAACTTCACAGTAGCGCGTAAATGGATTCCCCATTATTGCAATTATCTCATGAAGTATAATCTGCACAGAAAAATGTCATTAGGATTCCCTGTAGAACTCTTTGAGAGCTATTTATAACTGTGATCAAAACTATGTTTGTACAATTAGGCAAAATATTATTTTGAAAAAACCAAATTTTGCGGTAATTTTTCGTATTTTTTTCGGCGAAATTTTGCAGAACTATTTAAATTTTGTACAGAGAACTCCAGAACTATTGCATATCTGTCTAGAACTCTGAAAAAAATGTACATTTTCCAAAAAAGGGGTGCCAACTTAACAGGACTCCTATTCTGTGGTAGTGGGCAGTGCCCCAGCGGCCGGCCAATCGGCTAGCGATCGCGCCGGCTCCCAACTACGTTGCTTACGTGGCATGACGTCTGCGCTGGGGCCTGACTCTCCTCGGCCACGGCTGGTCTCCTGGTGACGTCAGTGGCGCGGCATACGACTGCGCATCCGTTGGCTGACCCCTACCGTCTGTTCTAGTATCCGTGGCCGAATACCAACTGTTGTGCCTGCGGAAGAAGTATTGCGTAACTTACGGCCTGCCACGCCACGCGCCTAGAGAATGAACATTATTGGCTTACGTTCCATATGTAAAAATCTTATTTACATTAAAACCAAAGGTATTCATCCACAAATTTGTCAACACGTATCAGAATTTACACAACTCTTGCCTTCCTTTCTCTATAATCAAACGCGATTTCCTTCTGTATATTTCTTACGGGGATGTCCTTGCTGTAAACTAAAGTCAGTTGGTCAGGCCGTTCTATGCGACCGATTTCCTTCATTTTTGCTTTAAACGAAAGGTACTCATTCACAGATTTGTCATCAAGTATCAGAATTATCTTAAGTATATATATCATTTATTTGTATTCAAACGCGGTATCCTTCTGTCCTTGTACTGAATATTTTAATCGGTTTGTTTTACGATATCTTCGGTTCTAATAAAGGTACGCAGTTGTTTTTGACGTAACAACACTGAGCGTATCAAGCTCTTTCACTTGCGCTTTTCAACACTTGCATCGATTGATTCTGAAGAACGCTATGCTCCAACATTCAACTTTACTTCCATTTTCCTCCAATTCTTTTGTCATTCCACTAACGGTGTGAAGTATTCTCAAGGGTCCTCAAGTTTATTTAATAAATAAGTTCCGTTCATTGTACAATATTAAGAAATGTAATCACACAAAAAATGAATAAGGAGTATAACTTCTGACCTCAGTTTCAAATATTGTTCCTTAATGTTGCACCATAGCCATGTTGTACTTTATTAGCAAAGTGTCTTACCTCCAAATTGGACCCTTCTTATTTACCTAGCAGAGGCAATCGGTTTTTAATGACTCAGTTAGGTGCTTTTTGTCATAAGTCGTAATTGGAAATCATTTTAAACGTCTACGTTGTTTGGTATTAACTTATTAAAAAACTAGTTTTTAGTTTCATTCTGAAGACAGCTACTTTGGGGGGAAAAAAAGAAAAAAATAATGGTTGGAGACGATTGAATATGACAGCAATACCAACCATTTTCAGTGATCTATTCCTCTCTTATTCATTAATCTTTTATTGCATCCTAGTTTATCATGGTAATGTACTTTGGTAGCTTGTGCATTAAAGAAGCATTTTATAAGAATTTTGAAACGTATTGCGGCGCGCCATTCACGGTCTGCACGTCCACTACGGTCGGGGGTTCGAATCCCCCCTCGGACTTGGATATTTGTGCCGTCCTTAGTATTAGCTAGTTCATAAGTAGTTTGTAAGTTTAGGGACTGATGACCTCGTAGTTACGTCTCATAAGCTATACAAACATTTGAACATTTGAAACATATTGCGTAAAAAAAGCAAAGGGCTGGGATTGTATTCTGAGCAGATTTATCAAATCATATTCGGAAACGTAGAGCTACCGGGAAACTATGGAAGTGCGTATGGCATCCGATAAAACTGAGTTGTCCAATACGAAAAAATTGTTCCGAATACAGGCCACGAGGCCAATTTTTCAAGCTATATCCAATTATTTCTTATGACCAGTTTAATTTTAATCAAAATCTTTGTTTACTTCTTGTTATATGTATTACAAGCGAAGCAAACAATATTTGAAAGCAATGACAGCAAAGAACTCCGCCTTTGAGGAGCCTACGCTGTCGCCACTTGGAACAAAAATGGCGGCGGAAGCTGCTGTCACAGCAGAAGTTGATGCGCATGCACTTATGTATCCAGGCATCTTGCTAGAAACGACAACGCCACAAAAAGTCTCTCATAGAAACTTATTGACTTGGTAATCACGCTATTGTGTCTCTTTTGTGTGGTGTCATATGTTCTAGAAGCACTAAAGATGTTCCCTCATCCATTCGTTAATAAGTGAACCAGACATCTTTTTCGAATCTGAGTTCTTTTAAAACCTTAGCGTGTGAAAGAGACATACATTTTAAAAATCAGTCCTTTGTCAGATTTTGAGGTTGTGGCTTTAATAATCACATTTACTTAGTTTGCCCATAGCCTCTAAAACGTTGACAGAACATCTCAAGACTGAGCAAGTATTTTAAAAAACTGCATAGACAACCATCTGCTGTTTATTGTTTTCAAAAATTTACCAGTTTCGGATATTGTCTATCATCAGAAGAGTCTGTTAATTTTTTTTACAATCAATAATTATATACAAGTTAAAATGAAATATGACATAAACCAGTAGTGTCATCCAGAAGATACTTACAAAATTATATAGACATTGAGAACTACATAGCTGTAGTGATATAGTTAGCAGAGATCGAAGTATTTGACCGCCATGACAGGATATATCTCTGATGAGGTGTCAAGGCGACTGATAGAGTGTTATGTAAACATTACGTGTACTGACAGTTTGGACCATGAAAACAATAAATAAATATGTTTCATAACAACCATCGTTTATCAAAGTCTAAAGTAAGGTAAATGAAATATGCATAAAAACGTAATGTTGCGTAATGTTGTAGAATATAGCAGAATGTTATCCTGTGACAGACTAGTACATTATAATGAACATATGCAGAGGTACACTAATGGAAGGTATTGACCATACTGTTATAACATAGTATGTCCATTATAATACTATGCTCAATACCATCCATTAGTGTACCTCCGCATATGTTCATTATAATTGTACTAGTCTGTCACAGAAAAACATTCTGCTATATTCCCCAACATTACGTTTTTATGCATATTTCATTTACCTTACTTTATACTTTGACATACAGTGGTTATTTGAAACATATTTATTTATTGTTTTCATGGTCCAAACTGTCATTTTACGTAATGTTTACGTAACACTCTCGGTATGAGTCGCCTTTGCACCTCATCAGAGATACATCCTGTGATGGCTGTCAAAGATATATTATTTTCGCACCGTCAATACTTCAAACTCTGCTAACTACATCGCTACAGCTATCTAGTTCTCAATCAGTCTGTTTAATATTGTGAGTATCTTATGGATGACACTACTGGGTTATGTCATGTTTCATAGTAAATAGTGTATAATTCACGATAGTAAAATTGTAACAGACTCTTCAGATGATGGATAATATCCGAAACCGATATAAAGTTGAAAACAATAAACAGCTGATGGTTGACTATGCATTATTTAGAAATGTATTACGGCTGAAAAGGAAAGTACTTGGGCTGGAACAAACACATATACATCAAAATCGTATGAGAGATAATGTAAAGATCCCTTATTGCACTAGTGACACTCTCGCATCTGCAAAACTCTGCAGTCGTCCCTTAGAGGCCTCTGCGTGTGCCATGCCGCATTGCACTTTGACCTGTCGGTTCGCCAGTACGGACGGCGCAGTGTGCCTCCGAAGTTGCGTTTTGTGACGTTATTTGAGTGGTGAAGCGTCAGATGGGGCGGCGATTGATAATAATGCTAAAGTATTGCGATTGAGATGAAGTTACGAAGAACCATTCTTCGTGAAGATGGTATTAGTGTAGAAGATGAATCATTGGCATGCTTCTTCTGTGGTGTCGCACAAGTCCAAAGTGCGCGCCACCTACTTTCGCCGCGCGCCGCCATGCACGCACGGCGCGGCGTTCTTACGACGACAGCCACGAGCGCCCTCTGAGGCAACTCCGCTCGTGGCCACCAGTGAACGACATCGTTCACTTGGGACTGAGTTAGGAACCAGTTAGGACCTTCGGAATCAGATAGGCACCAGTGAAGACTTTGCTATCGTACAGGCACTAGGCAGGCCTCTAACAACTATGTATGAGCATTCTGCAGTACCGATCTCTGTAAAGTTAAGTATTGTATAAATTCTGTTCAATATATATCTCGTTCTAATTTACTCTAGTGTTTCTAGTTCTGGCTGCTCCCCTCCGTACCTGCACCAGCGTGCTATCTGTATTTCTGTGTCGGTCTCATTCCACTCGGCCACCGACACCTACAACGGAACGAGACACAAAAGCGGCGACGAGGCTGGGACACAAAATCTTCGTATCATGGTACAGAAATATGCGCATAAGTTAGATACTGTTGCAACACTAACACATATTGATGATAATAGGGATGATAATGACGAACAACTCATTGCTAGTGGTAGTGGTACGGTAAGTGCGGGAAGAGGCGATGGAAGCAGTGGCAATGAATACCAACAGTCTTCCGAGAAGAAGGTTAAAGTTGCAGCTATCATCACGGCTTTTGATGACAATTCGCTAGAGAACATGTACAACGATTATTATATAAGTTACAGTTAAGATATCTGCATTACGTATGGCATCTACAATTACATCTACAGTGCTATCTAGAGAATGGTTGCAGAGCTTTGCATAAAAACGACGCCCACCAGCACATTGAGGTGTACGTAGAGATACTGTAACCAAACGTACATAAAAAAAAAAAAAAAAAAAAAAAAAAAAAATCAAATGTCTGTAGAACTTATGGGACTTAAGTATGGGGTCATCAGTCCCTAAGCTTACAAACTACTTATGATCTAGCTACTACTAAGGACGGCTCAAATATCCATGCCCGAGGGGGGATTCGAACCCCCGACCGTAGTGGCCGTGCAGACCGTGACTGGAGCGCCTCAGTCCCCTCGGCCACCGCGGCCGGCAAACGTTCATACAGATATGTTTGTTCGAGCCCAAGTACTTTCCTTGTAAGTAAAAATTTGAGCAAGTACGTAGCTAGTGGCTGCTTTTGGGACGTGTAAATGCAACTGTCAAACGGGAGCACGGAGACGGCGGCAGCGGTGTGGTGCCGTGCGCAACGCCCCGCCGCCTCTCCGCTTCCTGATTCAAATGTGGACCGGACTGGACGGACGACGGACCCTCATCTGCATGGCGATGCGTGCACCCCGCGCTGTCTGCCCGCTTACGACACGTCTGGTGCTAACGACGCGGCTTTGCTGCATAATTCTCTCACGTATCCTCTGTTCTAATACAGTAAATTTGTCCGAGGCGGAAAAGCTTCCCTTTATGCATCGGCACGGCTTCAGGAAGCATCGATCGTGCGAAATCCTGCTTGCCCTTATCTCTCATGATATTTGTGAGAGCTATGGATGAACGGCATCAGGCAGACTACAAAAAGGTAAATCCGGGAGAGATGGCGCGCATTTTCAAAAATTATTCAGAAAAAAAATCCCATAATGTACTTACGGCAAAATAATTTCTTTCAAATGTTCAAATGTTTGTAAATCTATCGGACCAAACTACTGAAACCTAGGTAAACTCATCTAAGGACAAACAAACACACCATGCCCCAGGGAGGACTCGAACCTCCACGGCGAGCAACCGCGCGCTCCGCACCGAGACGCTTTAGACCGTTCGGCTACTCCCACCGCGGCAATAATTTCTTTCACAAGTAAACAAACCAGTTTGGCTTAAAATATAATTAATGAAATAAATCGCAATTTGCGATCACTTATGGCTTCACTGTACTAGGTTTAGATGGAATACCAAAGTGTGGCGAATGAAAATTTGTGCCCGGCCGGGATTCGAACCCGGGATCTCCAGTTCACTAGGCAGACGCGTTGACCACTCCGCCACCCTTTTTTTTCCGGGTCTTCATCCTCCCCTACAACCCGTCCTTCCGCTCGCCAAAATAGCCTTCATCGGCTAGCTGCAGTAGCTACGATATAGTACTTGTATTCCTAAAAGGAAAAGCTCATTTCTTCTTTAGAGACAAATAAAATTTCTTCTTATAAAAAAGTTAAATTGTCGCGAGGACTCCTTCTTCTAGAGTCTGTGAAAGAAAACGTTTTTATGAAACCAAATTGAAACTTCTTCTTCGAAATTTTTGTTTTTAATGTTCTTCTGTGAAAGCCAAATTAAATACAAACAGGACCTAAAATAAATAAATAAAAACTGATTCTTCTCCTTCCTCCTGAACTTCTATGGATGCACATGAGCTGGAAATAAAGGGGTCTTGACGAAGGCTGATAAATCAATCATATTCTATACAGGCGTTCCTTTTTCAGCACGGTGTATGCCCTCGGAGTTCGTCTTGTCGAAATTTATTTTGTATTTTACCGTTGATAATCGAATTCGAAATGTTCATCCTCTCATCTAATCAATATTTATTGCAAAACTGGGGCTTCTCTTAACTCCGATTACGCAACCGGCCGAAAATTGCAGCGCTAAATATTTCATTATAAATGTCTTGTTACAGTCAGCGTTTCAGATGATTGTTCTTCTCAGAAAACATGCATAATGCTTTTTGTAATTTTTCTTCGAGTTAGTGTATGGTGCTGGGTCGTGATGTAGAGCCAGTAATCTTCCTTGCTCTTGTTATCGTACGTCATGATGTAGTGCACTGTGTGTCCTATTATCCAATTGACGGCATTTCGTTTGGTCATGGGGTAAGGATTTGCCTGTGGATTCAAAAAACATGATGGTTTGTAGACGTTAGGCGCCGTCCTATTGATCATCGCTAGTTTCTGTGTGACCAACTGCCAAATGTTCTTGACACTGTCACATACCAGCCTGTGTTCTTCTGTATCAGTAAGATGGCATGATGTACACAAGGGAGAGTTGACGAGATGTATGGCATGAAGTTTGTCGTTAGTTGTTATTTTCCGGTTTACAGCTTTGTACCATGTGGCTCTTACTTTAGAAGGAATGTTGGGGTCGTGAATATTTTTCCAAATTATTTTTGTTCGATGGCATTATTTTCCTTGTGTTTCGTGAGTTTCTTGTAAACTTCCTTCACGATCACCATCTTCTGTCCTGTTATTTTCGAAGATATATAGCTATATTCGACTAAAAAGTGTCTAAGATGATAAAAGCCAATAGGAATGTGATGTACATCAATTGGAGGTTGTATACTGACATGAACTATTTCATTCAGCAGCTGGGCCGTGAGGCTGTTGGGCGACGTTTTCCATAGCTTGTACGTCTTGCACACATACAAAGATCTTAACTTATAGTTGACATCTGTGAGGTTCAGTCCACCTTTCTGTGTAGGAAGTGTGAGTGTGCTGAACTTCACTTTAAAAATATTGCCTTGGCTGACAAAGTTCCCCAATGCCGACATGATTCTGTGTGCGATGCCGTGCGGTACGGGAAAGCCTTGTGCAACATAATTAAGTTTCGACGTCATATATACATTAACAAGAGTGGTTTTTTGAAGTTCGTCAAGGTGCCTCAGTCTGTTTTCTTGAATAACTGCACGTATTTTAGCAAGTAGTTGTCTATAGTTTATAGCGATAGTACGCTGGATATTATTCCTGAATTCAGTCCCTAAGCACTTGAGTTGATCTACTTCTGGTAACTGTTCTAGGCTTCGCGTACATTTCCCTTTACCGATATTCATAATGCCTGACTTCCTTTTGTTTAGCTTCGCTCCGGATGCCACTTCATATTTGTGCACAATCTGCAGAGCTTGTGCCACTTCTTGCTCGTTCATAACCAGGAAGCCAACATCATCTGCGTACCCGTTACATACTATTTTCTGGCTATTTATCTGCAGTCCTTGTAGTTGTTGTGTAAGCGTGGAAAGCAGAGGTTCGATCGCAATGGCAAATAACGCCATTGACATGGGACATCCTTGTCTTACAGAGGAATCCATCATAGTCGGTTGGCTTAATTGTCCATTTATCATTACACGTGCTACGCTATTACGTAATATTTCTTCAATTATCCGCAGGAAACCCGGAGAGAACCCCACTACTTTCATGGTATTAAGAAGGTATTGATGATTAACTCTGTCAAATGCCTTCTCAAAGTCTAGCGACAATATTGCACACTTTATTTGACAGACTTCCGCAGTTGATATGATATCGCGGTATTCGCATATATTTTGTAAGATACTTCTATCTTTACCAACACATTTTTGGTACTGGCCAGTTATTGAATTCATGATGAATTTCATTCTTCTTGCCAGAATGCGTGCGAAAATCTTATAGTCACTATTCAATAGTGTGATCGGACGTAAAGTTTCAATTCACTTGCTTGTTGAGTTCTTAGGAATTAGGACTATAACGCCCTCTGGGAATTCTTTTGCGATGTCGACATTGCCGGTCAGAAGTTCGTTACACATACATAGTAATTTGCTCTTCAGTATAGGCCAGAACACTTGGTAAAATTCTATGGGGTTCCCATCAAGTCCTGGGGATTTATTTTTAGGACTCCGCGCTATTGCATCTTTCAGCTCGTCCTCTTCTATATCCGTTGTGAGGTGTCCTCGTTCCTCCACAGTCAGTCTGCCTGTTACGTTACTTGTCAGCTCATACTGCATATTTTCATCAATGTGTTTATGTGACATTAGCTCCGATATGTAGTTATGAATTGCATCTTTAATTTCATTTTGTTTCCTAAGCATTTGTCCATTAGGTAACTTAAGTTCTGTCAGGATTTTTCTACTCCCTCTCTTGTTTTCACGCATAACGTTCTTCCCCGTCTATATTATTCTGCACTCTAGACCGTATTTTAAAACCTTCCGCTTGCTTCCGTTTTAGAGCTAAAATTTTTGCTTTGATTTTCTGAATCCTTGAGTAATTGTCTATCATTTGTTCATCCATGGTGTACAAATCCCTAAGACATTGAAAATAAAATTCAGTCGTTTTTTTTATACCAAAAGTTCCTCTGTCGTGAGTATTCCATCAGCGCTTTTCGTATCTTTGGCTTCGCACACTGCAGCCACCAAGCTGTGATCCAGCTGTATGACGGTATTCTGTTCTCACATTGTTGCCAGACATTGGTGATCACCACGCGACATTCCTCAGGGGACTACTCAGGAGGATGTGATCATCAGGAAAAACAATACTGGCATTCTACGGGTCGGAGCGTGGAATGTTAGATCCCTTAATCGAGTAGGAAAATTAGAAAATTTAAAAAGGGAAATGGATAGGTTGAAGTTAGATATAGTGGGGATTAGTGAAGTTCGGTGACAGCATGAACAGGATTTCTGGTCAGGTGAGTACAGGATTATAAATACAAAATCAGTTGGGGGTATCACAGGAGTAGGATTGACAATGAATAAGAAAATAGGAATGCGGGTAAACTATTATGACCAGCACAGTGATCGCATTATCGTAGTCAAGATAGATACGAAGCCTACACCGACAAAAGTAGTACAGGTTTATATTCCAACTAGCTCTGCCGATGATGAGGAAATCGAAGAAATATATAAGGAGCTAGAGGAAATTATTCAGACAATTAAGGGAGAGCAACACTTCATTGTTATGGGAGACTGGAATTCGGTAGTAGGACAAGGAAGGGAAGGGAAGATAGTAGGTGAATATGGTCTGGGCAAAAGGAATGAAAGAGGAAACCGCCTGGTAGAATTTTGCACAGAAAATAATTTAGTTATAACAAACACCTGGTTCAAGAATCACAAAAGAAGGTTGTATACGTGGAAGAGACCAGGAGACAACGGAAAATACCAGATAGATTTTATAATGGTAAGACATAGATTTCGGAATCAGGTTCTACAGTGTAAGACATACCCATGGGCAGATATAGACCATAACTTGTTGGTTATGAACTGTAGGCTGAAACTAAAGAAACTACAAAAAGGTAGGAAAATAAAGAGATGGGACCTGGATAAATTGAAAAAATTCTTAAAAATTTCAGGGGGAGCTTTAGGCAACAATTGACAGAAACGGGGGGAAATAAAACAGTAGAGGAGGAATGGGTAAAATTGAGAGATGAAATAGTGAAGGTAGCAGAGGACAAAACAGGTAGGAAGAAAAGACCTACAAAAAATCCTTGGATATCACAGGAGATACTAAATTTAATCGATGAAAGGAGAAAATATAAAAATGCAGTAAATGAAACAGGCAAAATGGAGTACAGACGACTAAGAAATGAGATTGTCAGGAAGTGCAAAATGGCTAAGCAGGAGTGGCTAGAAGGCAAATGCAAGGATGTAGAAGAATGTATAAATAGGGGAAAAATAGATACAGCCTACAGGAAAATAAAAGAAACATTTGAAGATAAGAAAAACAGCTCTATGAATATCAAGGACACTGATGGAAAACCAGTTCTCAGCAAAGAAGGGAAAGCTGAAAGGTGGAAAGAATATATAGCGGGGCTCTACAAAGGAAATGAACTTCGAGACAATATTGTAGGAAGGGAAGAGGAGGTAGGTGAAGATGAAATAGGAGATACTGTGCTGAGAGAAGAATTTGACAGAGCCCTGAAAGACCTAAGTCGAAACAAGGCCCCTGGAGTAAATGATATTCCCTCAGAGCTACTGAAGTCTCTGGGAGAACCAGCCATGACAAAATTGTTTCACCTGGTGTGTAAGATGTATGAGACAGGTGAAGTACCCTCAGACTTTAAGAAAAATGTTATAATCCCCATCCCTAAGAAAGCAGGTGCAGACAGGTGTGAAAACTAAAGAACCATCAGTTTAATAAGTCATGGCTGCAAAATATTAACGCGAATTATATACATAAGGATAGAAAGCTGGTAGAAGCCGACCTCGGGGAAGATCAGTTTGGGTTCAGGAGAAATGTAGGAACACGGGAGGCAATACTCACTTTACGGCTTATCCTAGAAGATAGATTAAGAAAAGGCAAACCTACATTTCTAGCTTTTGTAGATTTGGAGAAGGCTTTTGACAATGTTGATTGGAATAAACTCTTTCAAGTTCTGAAGCAAGCAGGAGTAAAATATAGGGAGCGTAAGGTTATTTACAACTTGTACAAAAACCAGACAGTGGTTGTCAGAGTTGAAGGGCATGAAAGGGATGAAGTGGTTGGAAAGGGAGTAAGACAGGGCTGTAGTCTTTCTCCGTTGTTGTTCAATTTGTACATTGAGCAAGCTATAAAGGAAAGCAAGGAGAAATTTGGAGAAGGAATTAAAGTTCTGAGTGAAGAATTAAAAACATTGCGTTTTGCCGACGACATAGTAATTCTGTCAGATACAGCAAAGGACCTGGAACAGCAATTGAACGGAATGGACAGTGTGCTGAAAGGTGCATATAAGATGAACATTAACAAGAGCAAAACTAGGGTAATGGAGTGCAGTGTAAGAAAATCAGGTGATGCCGAAGGAATTAGATTGGGAAACGAAGCAATAAAGGAGGTAGATGAGTTTTGTTATTTGGGCAGTAAAATAACAAATGATTGTCGCAGTTCAGAGGATATAAAATGCAGAATGGCAATGGGTAGAAAAGCGTTGTTGAAAAAGAGAAATTTGTTAACATCGAATATTGATTTAAACCTAAGGAAGTCGTTTCTGAAGGCATTTGTATGGAGTGTTGCCTTGTATGGGAGTGAGACATGGACGATAAACAGTGCGGACAGGAAGAGGATTGAGGCTTTTGAAATATGGTGCTACAGAAGAATGCTGAATATTAGGTGGGTGGATAGCGTAACTAATGAGGAGGTACTGAACAGAATTGGGGAGAAAAGGAATTTCTGTCATACCTTGACTAAAAGAAGGGATAGATTGGTAGGACACATTCTTAGACATCAAGGAATTGTGAATTTAGCGTTGGAGGGAAGTGTGTGGGGAAAAAATCGCAGGGGAAGACCAAGAGATGGATACAGTAAGCAGATTCAGACAGATGTAGGTTGTCGTTCTTATGTGGAGATGAAGAGGCTTGCTCAGGATAGGGTATTGTGGAAAGCTGCATCAAACCAGTCTCCGGACTGAAGACCACAACAACAACAACATCTGATCTTTAGGACTAAGAACACAATTGAAGTCACCAGCTAGGATAATATGGTCTGTATGGTTACGGAAGAGAGGAACGATGTCACTTCTATAAAATTCCGCTCTCGCACGCCTGTTATTGTTTCTGGATGGTGCGTACACATTGATAATACACGTGTTGTTGATAGTTGCCGCAAGTCCTCTACTGCTTACAAGTTTTTCTATTTCTGCGACACGAATGCCTTCTTTCGTTAAAACTGCGGTTCCTAGTTCTGCGCCGTTGCCCGGGTTGGTGATTACATTATAGCCCTGTATCGTATCTAGATTGATATCTGATACTTCCTGCAAAAGTAGTATGCAATTTCGGCTGCGTACGCAAAATCTTTCACGTGTTGGAGACGGATGGAGGAGCGTATCTTATTCAAATTCAGCGTGGCAACTTTGAAAGCTTGTGTTGCGTTCATATTGTTATTCGTTTATATTAAAATTCGTCATATGAAGTACTGTCAGAGACATCTCCTGTTCCACTCATCTGTTCCAAGGAAGTTGTATCCATCATGTTCAGTTCATCTTCCTGTTGATCAAGGGGCTTCGCGGTTGTAACAAGATCCGCCATTTCTTCATCTGCATTCCTTTCATTGAATTCCTCTGCCCAGCTTCTGTGCTGGTTGCTCTTCAGGGTGTCTGCGTTTGAACCTCGTGTTTCGGAAGAAACTTTTACACCGCAAGGGGGTTTCTGCTTCACTTTTTCTTGTGGCAGATGGTCCGGTGGGATAAGACACAATGAACGTTTTCCAGTTTGCACTAGTTCGGATTGCTGCGTGCTCGCAACTGAAGTCTTCAGTGATTCCTCACGTTGCTTCTTGCTGATCTCCTTAGCTTTTTCCCGCAAGGGACGTGCTAGTTCTTCAGCATTCTTAGCAGCAAGTCTCCTCTTCTTATTTCTTCTTGTAGGACTTTGTTGTGGAGAAGCTCCACTTTCTTGTTGTTTCTTGAACATGGTCTTTGGCTTTTTGGTTGACAGCTCTGGCTTTGTGTCTTTCTCGCCGGTCAATTCCGTCAGATTAATGGTCAGCTCTGCGCTCGGTGGCGTCTGAGTAGCAGCAACAGCTTCTTCTTCCTGACGATTTTCTTGAGTCGCCACTGTCGTTGGGCTAGTGTCCATTATTAAATCAGAAACCTGTTCCTCCACGACTACAGCAGATGTTGGAGTTTCAATGTGCGTAGAGGGGTTCTGGTGTGAGGTTACAAAAACGTTATCTGCCTCAGGTACTTCATAAGACGTGCTGGCTTCTGGGGCCGCAGTTGTAGCAGCGGGTCTGCGCGCCGCGGCGGCGTACGTCACGGGCATGGATGTCAACACGGGGGGCCTGTCTGCTAGAGCTCTGCATTTCGATGAAAACAACCGCTCGAGCGTTTCCCGTTTCGTGCCGCTGCTCGACGGCTGGGGTAGGCGCACGCTGCGACACGGCTGCGGCCGTCTAATGCAGCATTTGTGGCCGGTCGCCCTCCGCCTCTCGGTTATCGGCGCAACCGTCGAGCGCTGCCGGGCGCTCGAGCGCTCGAGCGCTCTCGCAGTCTCGGCCGGTGACAGTGCGACCGCCGCGCGCTCCTCACTGCGGAATCACATTGGAAACCGACCTGGCTTTGAGCAACGCAGTCAATATCAGTACAATGTATACGTGGCCGAGTTTGGACATACTCTGCACATAACGCACGATTAGACTACTGTATTACCGTTTGTCTACCGAACGGAAAAAATACTATATACGGAAATTACAGTTTTTAACGTTGCAGTTACTGGAAGACATGATCACCTCAATAGTCGAAACTCCAGTAGTTTGCAAAATAGTTAAAAATGTTTAAATGTTTGTAAAGCTCATGGGACTTAACTTGCGGGGTCATTATTCTCTAAACTTACAACATCAAATATCAAATGTAACATATACAATTGTAGTATTTGGGTTATAGAACTGATAGTAAACAACCAAAGACATTTGTAAAAGAAATAAGTTGTTAGTATGAAGCGGTGGTCTCTCATCTCTGATATACATTAATTACTTGCCATTCTAAGTCGATGAAGGTTAGTTGTTTTTGCTGATAATACAAGTATAGTAATCACATCCAAAAATCGAGAACTAACAGATGTAATCGTAAATAACGCCTTCCACAAAATTATTAAGTTGTTCTAACCAAACGGACTCTCATTAACTTTTGATAAAACACAGCATATACCGTACCGTACAGTAAATGGCACAACTCCAGTGATAAATATAGAGATTGAACTGAAGTCCGTAGCTAAGGTAGAATTTTCAAAATTATTCGTTCGTTTTGAAGGGAAACCAGAGATTTTCAAAAATTTTAGATGTGTGAATTGATGAGAGATTAAACTTGAAGCAACACATTGATCGTCTGCTAAAAGTTTTGGGTTCAGCTACGTATCCTATTAGGGCTTTTGCAAAGTTTGGCGATAATAATCTCAGTAAATTAGTTTACTACGCCTATTTTCATTTACTGCTTTCGTATGGCATCATATTCTGAGGTAATTCACCATTCAGTAAAAAAAGTATTCATTGCACAAAATCGTGTAATCAGAATAATTGCTGGAGCGGACCCAAGATCATCCTGGAGACCAGATGTTTACATGTTTGTAAATCTATCGGACTCAACTGCTTGGTTATTAGTCCGTAGCTTGGAAACAATTTAAACTAAGGTAAACTAACCTGAGGACAACACAGACATCCATGCCTGAGAGGGGACCCGAACCCCAGATGGCGAACGGCCGTGCGCATCCCGCATGGCTAATCCGCCGCGTCAAACCAAGTTCAAAAGTAATAGCAGTAATAGCAGTATAACAACAGGAGAAATGATGATATTACTACGCAGGGTTAAATCTCACTTTGGCACGTAAAGGGATGAATTATGCTGCCACAAAAGTCTTCGGTCACCTATCAAACATCATCAAAACCTGACAGATAGCTAACTAGCATTTACAAATTAAAAGAATATCTGAATGATAACTCCTTCTACTCACTGCATGAATTTTTAGATATGAATTAGTAAAACTAAAAACAAAAAATAAAAAAGTAAAAATAATCATAGAAAGAAAAAGAAAAAAATAATACAAAATATATTTGTGTCATATAACATTTTGTGAAATGTAATATCTTGTAAAGACACCTTTCATTAACCTGACACGTTCCACATCATTACGAAGTGTCGTATTCATGATCTACGGAACAAGTATTAATGTAAGCAGTATTAATGTGTAAGTATTAATGTAAGCAGTGTGACGCGGTGCAGCTCCCCGTCGCTGAGTGCGCCGGTTTTGTCGACCGGCCGAGCGTTCGGCGCGCTCGGCCGAGCGCTGGCGATCGGTTGCCCGCGACCGGTAGAAGATGACGCTCGGCCGCACACTCCCGAGAGCCAGAGGGGCGAGCGGGACTCGCCGGTAAAAATCGGACATAATGCAGACCTCTACTGCCTGCCTCGCCGGCGGGCAGCTGCGCCACGCGCCGCTGCAGGCACTCGGCTCGCACGTGGCCTGTTTTGCCACAAGCTGCACACGTCTTAGGCTGGTCATCGTACGTAACTATCGCACGGTAACCACAAACCTCAATGTACGATGGAATGTGTCTCCGTAGATCGACTTTCAATTGGCGGACCCCGTTTAGAACCGGAAATTTATGGGCATTGGACCATCTCTCGCCAACGTTAGTAATAACTCTGCCATACTTAGAAATCACGTCGTCGATCTCTTCACTGGTTATTTCAAAGGGAAGTTCAAATATGCGAACTGTCCGTATTCCGAAGCCAGCATGAGAAACGTAAACAGTGCCAACTTTTCCGTCACTGTATTTAAACTTTGTCTCGCCTCCACAAGATTCGACAATTTCCGAGCATAAATCAGATGGAGCTAATTTCACGAAAACCATGGTGCTTACAATCGACAGATGGATCCCAATTATGTCATCTAGTCCTAGTTTAAATTCAGTCTCTAACCATTCCTCAATTTCGAACGGTTTTGGTCGGGGCAAGTTCTTATCAAACGTGAACCTCAGGGTATCTTTCCTATCCTTTACAACCGGTTGCGTCATCACGAAATCGTTCTCATTTTCTGTACAGCACAGCTAATACCGCTACAGCAAGCGCAGCGACTCACCGCTCGTAAACAGCGTCGGCGCAGCGTACAGCACGGCACACCGGCAGACTTCCACCGAGGACACAGCGACCAGCCCGACTGCAGCGGACTCCTCCCTGCACGTATAGGAAAGAGACAGCGTGATGAATGAAGAGTTGTGTGTGGCGGGGGACGCGCAGGGAAGAGTCCTCTGCAGTCGGGCTGGTCACTGTGTCCTCGGTGGCGGAGTGGTGTACGCGTCTGCCTAGTAAGCACGAGAGGGTTCGAATCCCCGCCGGGCACAAAATTTCATTCGCTGCACATTGGTATTACATCTAAACCTAGTACAGTGAAGTCATAAGAGATCGCAAATTGCGATTTGTCATTAAAAGTGAACGCTGTAACGTCGTCAAAAATATATACCTTTTTGAAAAGTTTACATGCACTCATTCGTCATGATGTTTGACCATTCAGAAAGCCTTACAGTGCGGCATCCATCCCTTAGGCTAAGGGTGAGATGCCGCACCCTTATGGGTGACATGTCGCATGATGATATTTTTTTTTAATTTATAATTTCTTGAACAAAATATGTTAAAATTTTAGTTAATGATTGTAACAATTTAGGAATAAAAATAAACAGTGAAGAATTAGCAAACATTCACAGAATATATGACATCAACTGCGATTGGGCAAACCTGAAAATGTGTACCCAGCCGGGATTCGAACCCGGGTCTCCTGCTTTCTAGGCAGTTGCGCTGACCCCTACACCACTGGGAACACAGTGCAAGCAAGGACTACCTAGGCACGCCTCCCGTCAGATACAAATTCCCAGCTTCGCCCTGCCCACAGTACTCAAACTCGTAGTTTAACTAATTCCCGTAAGAGTAAGGGGTCAGTGCAACTGCCTAGAAAGCAGGAGACCTGGGTTCGAATCCCGGCTGGGTACACATTTTCAGGTTTGCCCAATCGCAGTTGATGTCATATATTCTGTGAATATTAAATAATAACAACTGCAGGATCAGAAGTGACGTCTGTTCTTTCGGAACAGACACCACATGTATATATATAATTAGCAAACAAATCCTTTGTTATTATTAAATCAAAAGAGTTAATTAAATTTTAAATTATTTTTAAAGATTAAACTTGGGCCTATCAGAGTTTTTCAAAAGAAATCCTCTGCATCATTAGCTTTTATTCCTAATTTCCCTGCCACAGTCAACTCAATAAGTAACAAAGATTGTACAATTTTTCGTGAACCCAAAGCTTACATGCCAAGCAGCATAACCAGTCACATTTTTAGTGCTTTCACAATTCTTTGCACTCCTTACGTGGTGTCTTATCAAGAGATTCTTGTTTTGGTGTAGGCTTAGGCCTAGGCCTATATTTATTGAAGTCCGGATCGTAACTTTTGTCCTGTGTTGCAAGTATACCTAAAAAAGAAAAAAAAAATGTGATAGGACCGCTGTTATTTTCTATCAACATAAATGAGCTGTACAGGGTGTTACAAAAAGGTACGATCAAACTTTCAGGTTTCAGGAAACATTCCTCACACACACGAAGAAATAAAATATGAGCACATGTGTCCGGAAACGCTTAATTTCCATGTTAGAGCTCATTCTGTTACTTCTCTTCAAATCACATTAATCATGGAATGGAAACACACAGCAACAGAACGTACCAGCGTGACTTCAAACACTTTGTTACAGGAAATGATCAAAATGTCCTCCGTTAGCGATGATACATGCATCCACCCTCCGTCGCATGGAATCCCTGATGCGCTGATGCAGCCCTGGAGAATGGCGTATTACATCACAGCCGTCCACAGTACGAGAACGAAGAGTCTCTACATTTGGTACCGGGGTTGCGTAGACAAGATCTTTCAAATGCCCCCATAAATGAAAGTCAAGAGGGTTGAGGTCAGGAGAGCGTGGAGGCCATGGAATTGGTCCGCCTCTACCAATCCATCAGTCACCGAATCTATTGCTGAGATGCGTACGAACACGTCGACTGAAATGTGCAGGAGCTCCATCGTACATGAAGGACATTTTGTGTCGTACTTGTTAAGGCACATGTGATGAGCACTAATCAGTTGCTGCTACGTACTGATGTGCTTGATGCTAGGACTGTACAGTAATGAGTCGCATGTCAACAGAAGCACTGAAGTCAACATTACCTTCCTTTCAACTGGGCCAACTGGCGGTGAATCGAGGAAGTACAGTACATACTAACGAGACAATTGGGTATTTTGACAAGTGTCTGCACGAATTATTTCAATTTACGTTTAAAGAGAAATACTAAAATGAGCTCTAACATGGAAATTAAGCGTTTCCGGACACATGTCCACGTAACATATATTCTTTCTTTGTGTGTGAGGAATGTTCCTGAAAGTTTGGCCCTACCTTTTTGTAACACCCTGTATAAAGGAAGGTATAAGATGAACATTAACAAGAGTGAAACAAAGGTAATCGAATGTAGTGTCAGAAAATCAGGCGGTGCTCAAGGAGATAGATTAGGTAACGAGACAATTAAAGTAGTAGATGAGTTTTGTTCTCTAGGTAGGAAGATAACTTTGTATCGCCGAAGTAAAGAAGGAATAAAATGCAGAAAGACTACGGGAAAGCCGCGGCGGATTAGCCGCGCGTACTGGAGCGCCGTGTTGCGGTGCGCGCGGCCGTCCGCCGTCGGGGGTTCGAATCCCCCATCGTGCATGCATGTATGTGTCGTTTTTAGTATAAGGTAGTTCATAATTAGTTTGTAAGTTCAGGGACTGATGATCCCGCCGTTAAGTCCCTTAAGCTTTACAAACGTTTGAAGAAAATCGGGAAGAAAAGCGTTTCTGAAGAAGCGAAATTTGTTGACACCCAGTATTAGTTTAAATGTTAGGTTGTCCTTTCTGTGTGTATTTGTTTTAAGTGTAGCATTGCATGGGAGTCAAATTTGTTAACCTAAAATTAGTGTAAATGTTAGGAAGTCCTTTCTGAAAGCATTTGTCTGGAGTGTAGCATTGTATGGGAGTCAGAGATGGACGATAAGGAGTTGAGACAAAAAGATGACAGAAGCTTTCGAAATGTGGCGCCACAGACGAATGACGAAGATCAGACTTGTAGATCACGTAACTAATGAGGAGGTGCTCAACAGAATTGGGGAGAAAAGGAGTTTCTGGCATATCGTAAGAGAAGGGATAGATTGGTGGGACAAATTCTGAGACACGAAGAAATCGGCAACTTAGCATTAGAGGGAAGCTTGAGGGGTAAGAATCGTAGAGGGAGACTAAGGGACGAATACAGTAAGCAGATTGAGAAGGATGTAGGTTGCCGAACGTATTGTCAGATGAAGAGACTTGCCCAGGACAGGGTAGCGTGGAGAGCTGCATCAAACCAGTCTGCGGACTGAAGACCACAAAAACAACCTCTGACGCACACAGTGATTTGCACTCTGCGGCTGTTTTCTGACTGTGCTGTGGAGTACATGAAGGTGTCGTCATTGAATGACTGTAATCGGATGCGGTATGACTTGGGTGGTGTGAGAACTGGCAGCTAGCTCTAAATGTAGAGAAATATAAAGTGATGCAGATGAGTAGGAGAAATTATCTCGTAATGTTCGAAGGCATTAGTAGTGTGCTTGCTTCTTTACGACAGTTACCCCTAGAACGGTCGGCCGAAAAATAGTTTCAGGAACGGTTGGGCTGGGTCTGTGGGACCCAATAACTAAAATGCCTATAACATGTGCCAAACAGTGTATTTACATCAAATGACGAGTTTCTATATTGTTTAGGTCCTACTAAATGCTGTAGGAACATTGTATCAGTGTTCTGAATTTCGCACTTACTGTAAAAAAAAGTATAAAACATACTTATTTATAGTAATAAATTTAAGCACACTGGAAGTACAAGCAAATTAGATTGAAATACAAATATAAATGAAAATAATTTGTAGAACTGAGAATCGGACAATTTGAATATGTGTTATATAAATCGATTTTGTGAATATAATGAATAGTTTGTGTGATATTGTGCTCTAAAATCATCACTTTTTCTAACAGACGACACAAACTATTTCTGCATGCATATTTTGCAAATTTTACAGAAGTATTTCGTTTTGCTGTCCTTCCACTTACAGCATCTTCCCCTTCATCCCCACTTATTTCACTATTGCTGTCATGATCACTGTTTATTTAGAAGTCTGGGTCTGCGTCAGAATCGTCAATTTCATTCATCTCATCGCATAAAATGTTGCAAATTTACAGTATGAAACACTTTCTCTTGAAATTTTCTATTTTAAATTATTGACAATGTTAATGTGGTGCCGGCCGCGGTGGCCGAGGAGACTGAGGCGCTCCAGACACGGTCTGCACGGCCACTACGGTCGGGGGTTCGAATTCCCCCTCTCGGGCATGGATATTTGCGCCGTCCTAGTTCGTAAGTAGTTGATAAGTAGTTTGTAACTTTAGGGACTGATGACCCCGTAGTTAAGTCCCATAGACTATACACACATTTGAACTTTTTTTTTTTTTTTGTTAATGTGGTGCTAGGACATCAGAAATAGTCTACAAAGTTATTTGAAACTGGATGAAACACAAAATAAAAATCGGTCCGCACTGGTAGAAATTAATAACGTTAGCGGTTGGGCTGGGTGTGACAGACCCTCCCGCTTTTTGGAGAACTGCCGAACATTGTCTAGACAATTTAAAACCTTATTCATGATGTTAACGCTTTCTCTTGCATGTTTCAGGAAGCTAGCAGAGCGCTCGAGTCAGATCAGCGACTATAAGCATATAAATTCATTGAAATAGAAACTAGGGCTGACCGTTCTAGGGCTGAAGATCTAGGCGCAAGGCTGTAGTGGAGTGTTTTTCAACCTGCGGATCTCGACCCCCAGGGTCGCTGTTCCAGGAGTTAGTACTGGTGCCGTAAAATAACTAGGAATTCAGTAATTAAAAAAGGCACACCTAAGTGGAATTTATGTAGTATTCAAATTATGCAGTACTTTATGTAACATTCACCACGTATGGAACAGACCATAGATTATATTATATGACATAGTAGTAAGGAGTGTGTGACTAATTATTTATTATATTCCACATATATAGTGGTTAAGCCATGTCACACAAATTGAATTTCAATTTACAAAACGTAACTAGTTTCAATGAACTATTTAATTGTTATTAATTAAATAAATAATAATTAAATAATGAATAACAATTAAATAACACAAAATAATTAAATTATTTTCTCAGTTTTGCTTACGTTTGGTAATGATGACAGAGTTCATTGAAAGTAGTTACGTTTTGTAAATTGAAATTCAATTTTGTGTGAAATGGCTTAACCACTATATATGTGGAATATAATAAATAGACCATAGATTGTTTTAAAATACAGTGTGCCGGCCGAGGGGACTGAGGCGCTTCAGTCACGGTCTGCACGGCTACTACGGTCGGGGGTTAGAATCCCCCCTCGGGCATGGATATTTGTGCTGTCTTTAGGATTAGCTAGTTCATAAGTGGTTTGTAAGTTTAGGGACTGGTGACCCCGTAGTTAAGTCCCATAAGCTATACAAACATTTGAACATTTTTTTTTTTTTTTTGGTACAATACAGTCTGTTATTGATGAATAAGCGCAAAACCCGAAAAATGTTTCCGTAACCAATCGATAGCTAAAAGCAGAACAGTGCATAGCACAAGCAGAACAAACCGCTATTTTGAATCCTATGCCGAAGGCGCGCATTTAAAGACTACGGAACACTTACGCTTTTTAGTATGCTATTGAGGCCATTGAATATTGTTACACCAAAGCTGAACTGTGGAAGGAATATATAGAGGGACTATACAAAGGAAATAAACTTGAAGCCAGTATTCTAGAAATGGAAGACGAAATGCAGGAAGATGATATAGGAGATATGATACTGCGAGAAGAATTTGACAGAGCGCTGAATGACTTGAGTCGAAACAAGGCCCCTGGAATAGATTATATTCCGTCTGAATTGCTGATGTCGTTAGGAGAGCCAGTCGTGAAAAAATTGTATCACCTGGTATGCAAGATATATGAGACAGGGGAAATGCCCTCCAACTTCAAGAAGAATATTGTAATCCCAATTCCAAAGAAAGCAAGTGCAGACAAGTGAGAAAATTACAGTTTAATAAATCATGGTTGCAACATACTAACACGAATTATTTACAGACGAATGGAAAAACTCGTGGAATCCGACCTCGGGGAAGATAAGTTTGGATTTAGGAGAAATGTAGGAACAAGGGAGGCGATACTCACATTACGACTTATCTTAGAAGATAGGCTAAGGAAAGGGAAACCTACGTTTTTAGCGTTCGTCGATTTGGAGAGAGCCTTTCACAATGTCGACTGGAATACACTCTTCTAAATTCTGAAGGTGTCAGGGGTAAATAATAGGGAGCGAAGAGTTATATTCAACCTATACAAAAACCAGACAGCGGTTATTAGAGTCGAAGGGCAAGAAAGGGACGCAGAGGTTGGGAAGGGAGTAAGACAGGGTTGTAGCCTTTCCCCAACGTTGTTCAATCTGTACATTGAGCAGGCAGTGAAGGAATGGAAGGAGAAATTTTGAGAGGGAATTAAAGTGCAGGGAGAAGAAATAAAAACATTGAGGTTTTCTGATGACATAGTAATTCTGTCAGAGACCGCAAAAGATCTGGAAGAGCAATTGAATGGAATGGACACTGTCTTGAAAGGAAGATAAAAGATGAACATTAACAAGAGTAAAACGAAGGTAATGGAATGCAATGTCAGAAAATCAGGCGATGCTGAAGGAATTAGATTAGGGAATGAGACAATAAAAGTAATAGATGAATTTTGTTATTTGGGTAGCAAGATAACTTCTGATGGCCGAAGTAAAGAAGTTATAAAATGAAAAATGGCTATGGGAAGAAAAGAGTTTCTAAAAAAGAGAAACTTGTTAACATCCAGTATTAATTTAAATGTTAGGAAGTGCTTTCTGAAAACATTTGTCTGGAGTGTAACATTCTATGGGAGTGAAACATGGACGATAAGGAGTTCAGATAAAAAGATGACAGAAGCTTTTGAAATGTGGTGCTACAGACGAATTATGAAAATTAGATGGGTAGATCACATATATTCTGACAAAGAGAAGGAACAGATTGGTTGGACACATTCTGAGATATCAAGGAATTGTCAACTTAGCATCAGAAGGAAGCGTGTGGGGTAAAAATCGTAGAGGGAGACCGAGGGACGAATATAGTAAGCAGATTCAAAAGTATGGAGGTTGCCGAACGTATTCTCAGATGAAGAGACTTGCACAGGACAGGGTAGCGTGGAAAGCTGCATCAAACCAGTCTGCGGACTGAAGACCACAACAACAACAACAACAACAAGAACAGATAAAATATGTTACAGTTATCGTGATTTCTGGTTTATAAATAGTAAGTCCACATACGTTTGCGGTAGCTAACAGTTGCATTCGAAAACAGTCACGGAATAATGTTAAATTGCGATATTGTACTTCCCGTATTCCCCCTCTAATGTCTCGCATATTTTACACACGGCATATTTCAGAGGAGATGTTACGTCAACATTTTTGTTTAATAACTATGAACGTCTTGTTTCGTTTGATAACACCTAAAGTCTGGCACTTTGGCATAAAGTGAATGTTGCATGCTATGTTTCGAATTTATTGCCTTTCACGTACGATTTCTCTCTTCTGCCCATTCTTTGCGAATTTTAATTTTTTATTATTTATTTTTATTTTTCAGACTTCCTGTTCACTTCTTGGCTTAGGCCTACAAATCTCCGTGTTGAGAGTCACATTAAATTAATCACTGGACTAATGCGAAATGATATAATGTAAAAGCCGCTAGCTGGTTAACGCCAGCTGCTCTCTTGCACTCCTTAGAATACAATTAATAGCCATTAGAATAGCTCCTTACTAGGTGTAAGTAAAATCAAGAAAAGCAGTATAACTTGTATGTCATGTTACGTTAACAACCTGCAGCAAAATTAAAATAAACCATTACTTACATGCAAAAGTTTATGTTTTTCATTACTACCTCTCTGTGAGTGTAAATATTTCTAAAAAAGAAAGAAAAAAAGAAGAAGAGGGATTTGTTCTTAACGTTACACAGATAGTTGCTCGATTTTAGTGTCCATACTTGGCGTCTTTTACGCCACCTTTTACGCCTATCTATGTTTGAAGAAAACCGATAGAACGTATAGCGACGATGTGTGCTATTATTTGCACAGTCTGAAGTTACACAGCCCACCATTTCACAATGTGAAACAATGAAAACACAAAATATTCGCCGATTCACTTTGCTACAACACACGGAGCATACAGCGCTGTCGCAGGATTGGGATTCAAATTGGCGGATTGTTCATCTCGGTATATCTAGTTCTTTAAGTAAAGGAACATAATACACTTAGTAACTCTAGAAAATTCCAACAGAAATACGTGAGCTTGATGTGATGTTTAAAGCTTTCCCGGCGTACAGATATTTCCATAAGATCTCGGGCTTTTATAGTGTGGCCTCATGGCGTGGAACGTCTGCAAGACTTTTTACACCATATGAACTCCATACATGAAAACATAAAGTTTACTATGGAGATCGAGAAAAATGGTCGTTTGCCATGTTTAGATGTTTTCGTGCGACGCAGAAGTGATGGCTCACTTGGTCATTCGGTATACAGGAAGCCCACTCATACAGATTCGTACTTACAAGCTACTAGTTGCCACCATCCAGCACAAACAATGGGCGTCCTCAAGACTCTAATCCATCGAGCCCACACCATCTCTGATGCTGACAGTCTTCACACGGAACTGGAACACCTGCAAACAGTATTCCTAAAGAATGGATATACAAGGAAGCAAGTAAATCGAGCGATGCACACCTCCAAACGACAGAACAAGGAAGAAGAGGCTTTCAAATCGACTGCTTATCTCCCATATATTGGGAACATTTCATAGCAGATAGGCAGAATACTAGGAAAGTATAAAGTAAGAGTCATCTTTTGTCCTCCTCCTAAAATTTCATCGCTGTTGGGTTCTGTCAAAGACGGTCTGGAGCTGCGTAAAGCAGGTGTTTACAGGATTCCGTGCGAGTGCAGCAAGTCGTATATATATAGGGCAGCCGACGCGCACTGTGCAGGAGCGCATCGTGGAACACCAGCGTCATACTCGGCTACTCCAACCCACCAAATCCGCAATCGCCGAACATTGTATTTCCACAGGTCATTCAATGAAATACAATGAAACGAAAATTGTGGCCCACACATCAAACTTTTGGATCTCAATTATTAATGAAGCTGTGAAAATAAGATTGTCTGACAGTGAGACTCTTATCAATCGAGACAGCGGTTTCCAAATAAATGCTGCATGGAATCCTGTCATTGAAAAACTTCGTAGTCGGCGTAGTTCCCTGCAACTGAATGACGATGAGAATCGATCTGATATCGAAGCGGCAAGCCTCCACCACGGAGGGCGCTCGGAGCAGCGTACGTAGTTGTAGTGAACGCGCACGCTAAGTACGCGCATGCGCAATGTCGCCTGAATTGGTCATAAATAGCACAGATCAGTGCATCTTCGCAAGTACTTCGGCGGTACTCACCTGAAGATGGCCAGAAGACTCTGCGGCGAAATATCGTGGCAACAAGTTACGGACATCCGGCAGTTCGCCCGAGATCTTATAGAAATACATGAGCTTCTTCGCAAATTGTCTCTATAGTGGGTCCTTCCTTAGTTAGTATAATTCGCTTCTGAGTCTTATCTGAAATGCCCAAACACTCATTAAGGAATATTAATTATTTTGTCAAGAAGGCTCAACCACAGATATCGTGTAAAAACACTATATATGACGCGTTTCAAGGGTCAAGCCCTCATCATCAGATAATCTGTACAAGAATCTTAAAACATGAATCCATAAAAATCTAAAACGTAATAAAAGAATACGTGGTTACTTCCCTTGTAACCGTGTCTACGAAGAAAGCTCCACAGCATACTGTGCTTCGTCAGGACTCAAACCAGACCCCAGCACTGGCGGCGCATAACACAACCGAAATGCACCGAGTCAACAACACGACTGGGGCGCACGTATGCACATCAAAACAAACACCTCTAAATACCAAAGATCATCCACAAGCTAGTGGGTACATTCAGGAGTCGCGAAATCGTTTGCACAGTAAGACAGAGGTTGAAATTTAAAATAAACGACTTTTGTTATAATAGGTCCACAAAGTTTTTAAGTGTCAAGTAATTAAGGACATTTCCAGTTTTGGGCAAATAAGCAAGGACAAGGGGGAGGGGGAACTGTACAACAAGAAACCGCCCTTCGACGTCAAAAATTCCGTTGTATGACACGGGACGTTCTTAAGATGCAATATCGACTTTTCTGCCATGTCACTTCTCACTCGATTCACAGCCTCTCAAGAACATCTTCCTAAAACATTAAAACATTGGATTGACAGTTTATCCTGCAAAATCTAATTCTTTATCCACGACTCCTCTGTTATGATTTTTTTAATTCTTTATTTTACTTATTTATTTATTTATTGTGGTTTTTTTTTTTTTTTTTTTTTTTTTTTTTTTTTTTTTTTTTTTTGTGCTCATCCGCCTGTGACGACACGACTAAAGCATTGGTGACCACTGGATATTTTTCGAGGACCGTGTGAGGTACCGCAGTGCTAGCATACTGGACGGTGGTTCAAATCCAACTCCTGGCATCCTGTTTTATTTTTTCAGTGATTACCATAAATCACTCCAAAGAAATGTCCGGATGGTTCCTTTCAAAGTGCAGGCGCGATTTTCTTTCGCTATCCTTAACCATGTTGACCAAGCTGTCGATGGGACGTTCACACCCAAGCTTCATTTCTTTCCTTTCTCTCGAGAAGATCAACGTACACGTTTCTTCCTTTGTCCTCCCGCTCAGTTTTGAGATTTTTTTGGGCACATTTTGGCACAAAACTCTTTTTTACATTTGCCAATTTTTGGTGAAAATTTGAGGAACGTTGAGTGTTCATACAATGTAAGCTTTCACGGCCGGCGTCAACTTCTTTTAAAACTTCCGGGCTCATAAGCCGTGGTCGATTTGTAAAACTTTCCCCTAACGTTTCATCTTCGGCTGCGGAAGACATCTTCAGAGGTAGAGTGGCGAACTGCGGTGAGAACTTGAAGGAACGCCATATATATAGGAGACGCAGAGGGCACCACAACACATCACGTGACGTCGGCTACGACACTATCTCTGGTATTGCCAACATTCTTAGCAGAGAAGAATCGCTTGTCATTCCGCTGGTGTAAATTTCTGTCTAATTTAACTGCTTCCTCTTTCCTGTTAAAATTATTGCGCTGTTTATAGATCTCGATTGCTTCTCTATATGTGTGCGCATACGTTCAGGAGAAACACGACGTTCTGTGGCTGCACGAAAAACGTTATTTGACATGATGATCCTTTCAGGGTTCATCCGAGCTGAAATCCATAAATGGTGTTCATCAGCTACTTTGGCAGCCTTTTGGCGACCGGAGCGAGGAAGGTCCTCGACAGTTTCTGTATCTCTGTACATCCTGCATGCCCAAACATAATGCCTCTGGTTCACTCTGAGACACCTGGAAACTTCCCTTGATGAGAGTCTGTGCTGATACAAAGTAACGATGGGTATATGATCTAAATTTGGAATTGACCTTTATGTATGTTCAAATGTTTGTTAAGCTTATAGGACTTAACTGCGGGGTCATCAGTCCCTAAACTTAAAAAAATGCTTATCAACTACCTTATACTAAGGACGGCACAAATATTCATGCCCGAGGGGGGATTCGAACCCCCGACCGTAGTGGCCGTGCAGACCGTGACTGGAGCGCCTCAGTCCCCTCGGCCACCGCGGCCGGGTGACCTTTGTGTATCTCACATCTACAGTCAACACAAGTGGTATACTGTCTTCCTACTGACAAGGGAACATCATCAACTCGACCACATATTTTCTAGAGAAAAAATACACGAGCAAGATATAAACCGAAGAAATCAATATGACGTGAAAATTAGGGCCATTAGATACTACAAAGTTACAGCCTCCTAAAAGTATAGCTTTTAAACGTCAAAGCAGCTTTCACCACCACTGACGATCTCAATCCCACGCACAAGTCCCGTCGAAGCAATGAAAGTGCTAGTCGAATCTGACGGCGGTGAAATGGCAGCGTCGTTATCGTCGACGTCATCCCCTTGTAAATCTGCACCCAACGTCAAACCGTTATCTTTTTCTATATCCAGCACGTCTTCATCAGTGCAATTGTCTATGATATCTGCAACGCAGTCGAAAGATATAAGAAAAAGCATAAAGAAAGCGCCATGTATTTTCTTTTACCATGCACAGTACGTCTAATAACTGGAAATGATTATGCTTACCGGTGACGACTTTAAATAGCTCTAATTCCTTGACATATAATCTTTGCAGTTTAGTCGTCATTCCATACCGCTCCTGGAGGTATCCCACGATAGCCTGTGGATTAATTTACTTCGCGAACACAAACCCCTTACCAGTCTCTGCTCACAGTTCTGGACGTTCGGGCATTAAGCGGCCGCAGTTAAGCTGGCCGAGTGAGGAACAGCCCGAGCGTGCAAATGTTTAAAAGCTGTACTCTGAGGAGGCCGCAACTGCGTAGTATCTGAATAATGGCCCAAAGTTTCACCTGATATCTATTTCTGGGACTGATATCTAGCTCATGTATTCTTTTCTCAACAAAGTATCAGGTCGAGTTGATGATGTTCCCTTGTGAGAGGAACCGATCTTCGTTCTTAACCACCCTGTACCATTGACACTACATAAACATGATTGTTTACATCTTTTTGCTGGTTGATAGACGTCTATGGACATTCTAACGAACTGTGATCTTGCTGCAGAATAGACATTCAATGTCAGTTTTAAGGAGTTCTTGCAACCAAGACGATGCAACACTTTTGGCCCACTTAAGATTACGGTAGTAACACTGAAAGTGGGCCTATGCGATCGTCTTTTGGCAGCTCGGAATTTAAGTGAAAATAACTCTTTAACCGTTCATCTGACACGGAAACTGAATATATGAATCTGTAGATGAGAGATAACTCTACAACTTTGCTGTCTTATGTTTTTTTCCACATATCGCTTCGTTTCACAGATATTTGCAAAAATAACGGCGATTTTGGGATGTCTGTCTGTCCGTAACGTATTCCCAGTTTTTAAGCCGAAACGCTCAACTAATCAGCACCAAATATTACATACATACTCGTAGGCCGTCAGAGACCAGAACCTCTCTTTTTCAAATTTTTCGTACAAAAAAGCTGTTTGTAATGTAACTGTAATTGCTAACGAAAAGTTCATCTGACAAGAAAAGTGAATAACCGAATTTCTAAAGGAGAAAATTCCCTACTGCTTCGCTCTATTGTGTGTGTGTGTGGTTTTTTTTTTTTTTTTTTTGTTTTTTTTTTTTTTTTTTTTTTTTTTGTTTTTTTTTTTTTTTCATAACTTGCGTCGTTGCAGAGGTATTTCCAAAAATAACGGCGATCTGACGACGTTTGTCTGTCTGTAACGTGTTCCCACGTTTTAGGTCGAACCGTTCAATGAATCGGCACCAAATTTTAGAGAAATAATTGTTGGCCGCCAGAGACCAGAACCTGGCTTTTTTTTTATAAATATTTCGAACAAAAACTACGTTAGAAACACGAAAAAAAGCCGTTTGTAATATAATATTACTTGCAAATAAACCGGTCATCTGACACGAAAATTGAATAACCGAATTTGTAGAGGAGTAAATTCTCTACAACTTTGCTCTCTTATGTTTTTTTCATATCTCGTATCGTTTGAGACATATTTGCAAAAATAATACGAACACCAGCCGCTCGCAGATGCCACGTGACATTCCTCGCCCAGAATTCTCTGTGGCATACGCCATCTTCCGTTGCGTATTTGATGATTTTCTTATTGTAACTTACACGTTGTTATTTCAAAGCAGCGTCGCACTGAAGAATTAAGAGAAACACGTCGTTTTTCGTACGATAAATGATAATCTAGTGTTTAAAAATGCTATATTAGCGTCCGTTAACAACTACCATCAATAGTACAAAAATAAAGGACCAATTTGGTAACTGTCCGCCGTAGTGTAGTGGGCAGCGCGTTGGATTGTAAAGCGCACGGTCACTGGTTCGCAACCCGCTGAATATTGTAAATAATAGATCAAAGGTAGCTTTTCCAAATGTTAATTATGACATCAAAAATTGTAAAACAAAGCCCCCTTCCCACAAAGAGATGAAATAAAGTTTACTAACACAAAAGAAGGAAAATAAAGAATGCCAGTTTTGACCTCTAATTTTTTTTCGATAAAAAGGGAAGAAAAAGAAAAAAAGGTGAAAAAAGCCGCTAAATATTTTTTTTTCTTTTTTTCCCAAAAGGGGTACTTGTTGGGTGCATAGATATGACGTAATCATATCAATATAATTTTTTATAATTTACGTTATTATTGCTGTCCGAAATGTTTGCAAAAAATTGTAAAACTGCAAATGTAAAGTGGGCCGTAAAACATGTCAGTACGACTTTTTTGTTATGTGTACACGGATTAAATTCCTAGCTATGTGCGTACAGGATACACAGCGCTTTTAAAGAGCTTGCGGAACTAGTGGTACAGCGTAGTGAAGCACCCTTCTCACTCGGTGGTGACGCTGCTACGCGGTAGTGGGCGGACTCGTGCGTGTCGCGGCAGCGGTGGATTCGCGCGGCCCCAGGACGGACCCCCGCGGGCCGCTCGACACGCCGCCTCACGCGCGGAGACAGCCAGGCCGCTTTGTGGCGGAAACAACAGGTGGTGTCGGGTGGCGCAACCCGAGCACGCCCGTGTCACAGGACAGGACAGCCGGCTGCTTTTGTGAGGCGCTGCGCAGCGTCGGCGGCGAGACCCGCGGACAAAGGGCGCGAGCAACCCGAGCCGCCGCTGCCCGCTCACCTGTGCCCGCCCGATGCCCGGCTACATGACGTCACACCTGTCAGCCGCGAACTACCGTTACCAGCTTTTTTTTTTTTTTTTTTTTTTTTTTTTTTTTTTTTTTTTTTTTTTTTTTTTTTTTTGCCAGACCGGCAACCCCCAACAGCTACTGTACGTAACAGACACTAAAGCGCCGAGGAAACGTGCCTGATATCGTGTGGAGAACTCCCGAGGACGCAGAAGTACCACAACGCGACGTGTCGTGAAGTTTGTGACAGTTGCGGGGAGTGACACTTGCGCGAAGAGGGAATGTGTAGACACTTGCGGGGAGACCCGGACGCTGCAGGTAGTGGACAGGGTGTTCCCGAAGTAGGGATACACCACCCCTACTCCACGCCCTCCAGCCGCTACCTGTGCCGTATTCAGGGACCGGCCGCGCAATTTGCGACACAAATTACATGTTTGATAATATCAATTTAATGCACAGAAGTATGAAATCACATCAAGACTACTTCCTGCAAACATTTCGACAGCAAAAGTTGGCACTAAGTTTAGAAAAACAAAATTCTGGTATATTGGATTTTAACATTTTATCAAAAAATGAATGTTACTACAAGAGATACAGCCATTCAAATTTACGGGCACCATAACGTTTTCCCTTCCTGAGTAAATGAGCTGCTTCTTGTAGTTTCAACATCACAGTAGCCTTTTTCTTGAATGTTCTGAATATAAATCTTCACACAGACTTCTTGAGGAGGAGAGTGATACGGATATCTAATTGTAAGCCACTGCCTATTACCTTAGACCTTTTTGTCTGTACTGAATAAGAGTTCCGCGTATTCCGTAATTTATATTTATACAATTAAAAAACGACATGTTGATCATAGCTGTTTATTAATACTCAATGCTACCGGTTTCGGTTTTGTACCATTGTCAAGCGTTAGCCTGAAGTACATAAAAAGTTATTAAAGTATTAGTCAACAAACATAAAACGTTAACAAAATTACAGCAAGATACATGTCAAGTACTTACAGAGATTAGCTAATAGCTTAACATGTCGGAATATAAAAATACAAAATTATACCACAAGTATTCGTTGTCATTGTTCAAGTTATTGTCACAGTAGCTGACTGCTATAGAATGAAGGATATATTGATGAGTATGAAGTTTTAAAAAACCCCAAGATAAGAACATGTTTACATTAAATTTCACTGCACAAAGATTATAGGGCATACAGTTATGCTATGTCTATAACAGTCTTTGGTCCTTAGGATCTATGATGTAAACAATGTGACTTATGTTTATAAACAAGTGCTATATAATATGATGAAGTGGAAGTTTGAGATGTACATATTCAATGCTATGCAACTGTGATGCTAATATATTCTACAATTTGTAGCTATACATTACATCAATGAAATGACAAGTGCCTATTTAGCTATGGGAAAGGAAACGTAATTTCGGATACTGAAGTCAAGAATAACGTAATTACAAAGACCTTTCGAGTTAATTTTCAAGCAGTACAGATTATGTCATTAAAAGTAATATGGAAATGTTATTTCTAATAATCTGAACATAATAATCTGAGGTGACAAACTTAATAGCACATCTTATTTTTGGTGTAAACATAGCATAGTTGTAGCATATTAATTTAACTGCCCAACATGGAAAATAAATGTGTGAACCACAGTAACATTCTGGTGCTTATTATACAATTGTTTGATATGAATACATGGAGAGAAAACATTGACAACAAAACCTTGTTTTGATATTAACATAACAAAGTTACAGCCATAGGGAATTAAGGTAAGTTTATTACATCATTCACTTAAGTAAACAATCTTTTGTAAACATGCATTTGAAATTTGTCATTATGATACACACAAACATATTAACCAAAAAGGTTATGTCAGCCTAAAAACACAATTGTCAAGAATAAAATTTAAAATGTGATGTAGCTTAGGAATAAAGTGTACTTATCTAAGATATTGGGTTCAATAGAAAAATATATGTAGCTTAGGAATAAAGTGTACTTATCTAAGATATTGGGTTCAATAGAAAAATATTTTTCTATTGAACCCAATATCTTAGATAAGTACACATTATTCCTAAGCTACATCACATTTTAAATTTTATTTATGTAGTTAACCTCACTATCACGCAACTTCCATCTCTTTTAATAGGAGATGCAACCTTAAACCTTCGATTAAAACCGTTAATAATAAGTCAATGACTATTTTACATACTTGATGCGTTTATACTCGAATAAACGCATCAAGTATGTAAAATACTCATTGACTTATTATTAACGGTTTTTAATTGAAGGTTTAAGGTTGCATCTCCTATTAAAAGAGATGGAAGTTGCGTGATAGTGAGGTTAACTACATAGCGGTCAATTACATCGACGTATCTGTGCAGGATGCCTAATATATTTATTGTTTGCGCAGGTGTCTTGATATGCTTAGTGTTCTGAATAATATGCTTTTAGGAGGTATGACTGTTGAAAGTCATCGTCTTGTAGTAGCAGAGAATGTCTTAATAGCCCTCCAGACATAATCACTGTTAAAATACCGTTTTGTTTTCAGGAGGAACACTCAACATTAGAACAAGTTTCGTGTTATGTTGACAGTGCTAGACTTGTTGGTGTGCCTGTACCCAGGAAAAGGCATTAGCCGCCCCAAGGGCCCCGGGTTCCGCGCAAGTGTCACTCCCCGCAGGTGTCACTCCCAGCAACTGTGCCAACCCCGTGTCGTGGACTGGACTGAGGTGAGGAAATAAGAGCAGAAGAGAGGAGGAGAGGAGAGGAGAGGAGAGGAGAAAGGAGAGGAGAGGAGAAAGGAGAGGGAGAAAGGAGAGAAAATAGGAGAGGACTGGAGAGGAGAGCAGAGGAGAAAGGAGAGGAGAGGATGAAGGAGATGAAATAGAACAGGAGAGGACAGGAGAAAGGAGATGAGAGGAGAGGAGAGGAGAAAAGAGAGGAGAAAGGAAAGGAGATGAAATAGGACAGGAGAAAGGAGATGAGAGAAGAGGAAAGGAGAAAGGAAAGGAGAGGAGAAGTCCTTTCTGAATCACCCTGTATTATAAACTGTCGGAAGTAAAAATTAGTACCCCCTCTTACTCTCAAGTCGCTCAAGATTTGTTGATGAAAGAGTACTTATGGAGTAAGTAAAGATCAGCTACTCAAGCAACACTGAGGTAGCAAGTGTTGATCCCTGTGAAACATTCATACCAGTACGTGGTGTAGCTTCCACAGGTGCTTATTCTGGCATCGATTCGATCATGCAGATGGCGAATACTTTGAGGCGTACATTATTGCCTACCTGCTCGACGTGTTCACGTAGCTGTGCGTTCAGTTTCACGTGTAGCCTGTGGGCGAGCATTGTCCTGTTGGAGCCACTTCGCCACGGTGGATTGGCCGAGCGGTTTGAGGCGACTAGCTGCGGAGCGCGCGATCGCTCGCCATCGGAGGTCTAAATCTACACTGCAATCCACCGTAAGGTGCGTGGCGGACGATACACTGTACCACTACTGGGCATTTCCTTTTATATTCCACTCCCAAATAGAACGAGGGAAAAAAGAACCAGTTATATATGTGGCGCATGTTCTTTCGTACCTGTACGAAAGTACAGACGTCACTTTTGATCCGGCAGTTATCTATTCATATTCACGGAATGTATGACATTAACTGTGGATGGGTAAAGTTGAAAAGATGTACCCAGCCGGAACTCGAACCCTGGTCGCCTGCTTTCTAGGCAGTTGTGCTGACCCCAACACCACTTGGGACACAGCGATCACTACACTTGCATGGAATTACTCAAGTACGCCTCCCGTCAGTTACAAATTCTCAACCTTACCCCTGCCCGCTACAACTCAAACTCGTAGCTATTGTAAATTAATTCCCAATTCCCATAAGAGTAAGGGCCTAGGAGTGCTCCGCACTGAAGAAACCATCATTGTCCGTCATCGGCATATATATATATATATATATATATATATATATATATATATATATATATATATATATATATATATATATGTGTGTGTGTGTGTGTGTGTGTGGTGTCAAGTATGGGAGAAGTACTTGAGTAATTCCGTCTCCAGCCACTACACATGTTATTGGTTTCACAGCTTATGCTGTTGAAGCAGAAATGCTACTCATAAGAATTGTGTGGCATCCTCAGTCCAACAGTACTGCTACAACTAAATCTACTTCTATATCTAAACTCCGCAATCTACCGTAAGGTGCGTGGCGGAGGGTATGCTGTACCACTACTAGGCATTTCCTTTCCTATTCTACAGCCAAGTAGAACGAGGGAAAAAAGAATGCCTATATGCCTCTGTACGAACCCTTTTTTCTCTTATCTTGTCTGTGATCTTTACGCGAAATGTAAGTAGGTGACAGCAACATCATACTACACTCGGCTTCAAATTCCGGCCCTCTAAATTTCCTCAACAGAAATTCACGAAAAGAACGTCGTCTTTCTTCCAGCGATCCCCAATTGAGTTGCCGGAGCATTTCCGTGACACTCGCGCATTGGTCGAACCTACCAGTAACAAACCTAGCTGCTCGTCTCTGAACTGCTTCTATGTCTTCCTTTAAACTGATCTGTTGCGGGTCACAAACACTTGAGCAATACTCAAGACGTGGTCGTAGAAGCTTTTTATACGCGGTCTCCTTTAGAGATGAAATACATCTTTCGAAAATTCTCCCAATAAACCGAAGTCGGTTGTCCGCCTTACTCACAACTGTCCTTACATGTTCGTTCCATTTCATATCGCTCTGCAATGTTACGCCCAGATATTTGAACGACGCGACAGCATCAAGAAGCTCACCACTAATGCTGTATTCGAACATTATGTTACATTGTTTTTCCTACTCATGCGCATCACCTTACATTTTTCTACATTGAGAGTTAGCTGCCATTCTTCGCACCAACTAGAAATTTTGTCTAAGTCATCCTGTATGGTATTACAGTGAATTAAAGACGACACCCTCCCATACACCACAGCATCATCAGCAAACAACTGCAAATTACAAGTTGGTCTGTTCATCAGATCATTTATGTTGTTGTTGTTATGGTCTTCAGTCCGGAGACTGGTTTGATGCAGCTCTCCACCCTACTCTATCCTGAGCAAGCCTTTTCATCTCCTTATAAGAACGGCAACCCACATCCACTTGAATCTGCTTACTATACGCATCTCTTGGTCTCCCTCTGCGATTTTTACCCCACACACTTCCCTCCAATGCTAAATTTACGATTCCCCGATGTCTAAGAACGTGTCCTACCAAGCGATCCCTTCTTTTAGTCAAGGTATGCCAAAAATTCCTTTTATCACCAATTCTGTTCAGTACCTCTTCATTAGTTATGCGATCTACCCACCTAATCTTCAGCATTCTTCTGTAACACCACATTTCAAAAGCCTCTATTCTCTTCCTGTCCGCACTGCTTATCGTCCATGTTTCACTCCCGTACAAGGCAACACTCCACACAAATGCCTTTAGAAAAGACTTCCTTACCCTTAAGTTAATATTCGATGTTAGCAAATTTCTCTTTTTCAAAAATGCTTTTCTGCCCATTGCCATTCTGCATTTTATATCCTCTGTACTGCGACCATCGCATGTTATTTTACTACCCAAGTAACAAAACTCATCTACCACCTTCATTGTTTCATCACCTAATCTAATTCCTTCAGCATCGCCTGATTTTCTAAGACCGCATTCCATTATTTTTGTTTTGCTCTTGTTAACGTTCATTTTATATGCACTCTTCAACACGCTGTCCATTCCATTCAACTGCTCTTCCAGGTCCTTTGCTGTCTCTGACAGAATTACAATGTCATCGGCAAAACGCAATGTTTTTTTTTTCTTCCCCCTGAACTTTAATCCCTATTCCAAATTTTTCCTTGCTTTCCTTCACCGCCTGCTCGATGTACAAATTGAATAGCATTGGAGAAAGGCTACAACCCTGTCTTACTCCCTTCCCAACTGATGCTTCCCTTTCATGCCCTTCGAGTCTAATAACTGCGGTCTGGCTTTTGTACAAGTTGTAAATAACTCTCCTTTCTCTGTATTTTACCCCTGCTGACTTCAGAATTTGAAAGAGTGTATTCCAGTCAACATTGTCAAACGCTTTTTCCAAATCTACAAAAGCTAAAAATGTAGGTTTGCCTTTCCTTAATCTATCTTCTAAGATAAGACGTAAAGTGAGTATTGCCTCCCGGGTTCCTACTTTCCTCCTGAATCCAAACTGATCTTCCCCGAGGTCAGCTTCTACCAGCTTTTCCATTCTACTGTAGATAATTCGTGTTAAAATTTTGCAACCATGACTTATCAAACTGATGGTTCTGTAATTTTCACACCTGTCTGCTCCTGATTTCTTTGGAATGGGGATTATTACATTTTTCTTAAAGTCTGAGGGCATTTCGCCTGTCTCATACGTCCTACACACCAGTTCAAATAATCTTGTCATGGCTGGCTCTCCCAGAGACTTTAGTAGCTCTGAGGGTATGTCATCTATTCCTGGGGCCTTGTTCCTACCTAGGTCTTTCAGGGCTCTGTCAAATTCATCTCTCAGTATACTATCTCCTATTTCATCTTGATCTACTTCCTCTTCCCTTCCTACAACATCGTTTCTAAGTTCATTTCCTTTGTAGAGCTGCTCTATGTACTCTTTCCACCTTTCAGCTTTCCCTTCTTTGCTGAGAACTGGTTTCCCATCTGAGTTCTTGATATTCGTAGAGTTGCTTTTCTTGTCCCCAAATGTCTCTTTTATTTTCCTGTAGGCGGTATCTACTTTTCCCCTTGCTATACATTCTTCTACAGATTTGCATTTGGCTTCTAGCCACTCCTGCTTAGCCATTTTGCACTTCCTGTCAATTTCATTTTTTAGTCGTCTGTACTCCATTTTGCCTGTTTCATTTACTGCATTTTTATATTTTCTCTTTTCATCAATTAACTGTAGTATTTCCTGTGATATCCATGGACTTTTTGTAGGTCTTGCCTTTCTACCTATTTTGTCCTCCGCTGCCTTCACTATTTCATCTCTCAATGCTACCCATTCCTCTTCTACTGTTTTATTTCCCCCTGTTTCTGTCAATTGTTGCCTAAATATCCCTCTGAAATTCTCCAGAACTTTACTTTCCTTCAATTTATCTAAGTCCCATCTTCTTATTTTCCTACCTTTCTGCAGTTTTTTCAGCTTCAGCCTACAGTTCATGACTAACAAGTTATGGTCAGAGTCTATATCTGCCCCTGGGTATGTCCTGCAGTTTATAACCTGGTTCCGGTACCTATGTCTTACCATTATAAAATCTATCTGATACCTTCCGGTGTCTCCTGGTCTCTTCCATGTATACAACCTTCTTTTGTGATTCTTAAACCACGTGTTTGTTACGATTAAATCATGTTCCGTGCAAAATTCTACCAGGCGACTTCCTCTTTCATTCCTCCTGCCCAGTCCATATTCACCTACTATTTTTCCTTCTCTTCCTTTTCCTACTACCGAATTCCAGTCTCCCATCACAATTATGTTTTCCTCTCCCTTAATTGTCTGAATAATTTCCTTTAGCTCCTCATATATTTCTTCGATCTCCTCATCATCGGCAGAGCTAGTTGGCATATAAACCTGTACTACTGTTGTCGGTGTTGGCTTCGTATCTATCTTGACAATGATAATGCGATCACTGTGCTGCTCATAGTAGTTTACCCGCATTCCTATTTTCTTATTCATTATCAGTCCTACTCCTGTGACACCCCCAACTGATTTTGTATTTATAATCTTGTACTCACCTGACCAGAAATCCTGTTCATCCTGCCACCGAACTTCACTAATCCCCACTATATCTAACTTCAACCGATCCATTTCCCTTTTTAAATTTTCTAATTTTCCTACCCGATTAAGGGATCTAACATTCCACGCTCCGATCCGTAGAATGCCAGTATTGTCCTTCCTGATGACAACATCCTCCTGAGTAGTCCCCGCCCGGAGATCCGAATGGGGGACTATTTTACCTCCGGAATATTTTACCCGAGAGGATGCCATCATCATATTTTCATACAGTAGAGCTGCATGTCCTCGGGAAAAGTAACGGCTGTAGTTTCCCCTTGCTTTCAGCCGTTCGCAGTAGCTGTGTGGCAAAGCCACATTAGCTGATGTTACAAGGCCAGCTCAGTCAATCATCCAGACTGTTGCCCCTGTAACTACTGAAAAGGCTGCTGCCCCTCTTCAGGAACCACACGTTTGTCTGGCCTCTCCACAGATACCCCTCCGCTGTGGTTGCACCTATGGTACGGCTATCTGCATTGTTGAGGCACACAAGCCACCCCACCTCGGCAATGTCTGTTGTTCATGGGGGTGGAGATCATTTATGTTGACAGAAAATAATAGCGGTCCTATCACACTCCTTTGGAGAACGCCTGACGATATACTGTTGTATCAACGCACTCTCTGAAACAGCGATCTCCAAGTGTACACCGAACGCGCAAACGACCATCACTTCCTTCCAAGCAGAATCTCGTTTCATCGCTGAAGACAATTTCCCGCCATTCCATGTTGCAAATGACATTCTGGCGACAGCAGTTGAGCCATGCACGACGAAGCTCACAGTCCCACTGCTAGTAATCGGTTGGCGAGAGTTCATGTTTACACTACTGGACTCTTGTAAAAGTTTCTCACATTTGCGAGGGGGGAGGAGATCCTCTCAATCAATTAATTTTTTTAATTATTTTTATTATTTACATAAATGATGTGCCTTCTATTATAATAGGTGATTGTAAAATACTTTTGTTTTTGATGACACCAGCTTGGTAGTGAAGGATGTTGTTCGTAATATTGACACAGTCCAAAAAAATGGCTTGTAGAAAACAGATTGATGTTAAATCACAGTAAGACTCAGTTTTTACACATGAGATTGAACAAAATTTTTAGGTGTTCAGATAGTAAGGTGCCGTGCAAAACCCATTTTTAGTATCTTGTTCAAAAAATAAATTCTGTTTTATTTAGCATTAGAACAGTATTTGAAATAAGTGATTTTTCAGCACGAAACGTAGTCTAGTTTGCTTACTTTCATTCACTAATAATATATGGCGTTATTTTTTGTGGTAACATGACAACATATTGACTGATAAAAAATGATATTTTTGGCTCAGAAACGGGCGGTTCGAGCAACATGTGGTGTACGTTCACGAACATCATGACGACCCCTTTACATTTGTCTGAGAATTCTGACATTTATACGTATTTTCTTTAATGTCGCTTGTTGTTAACAATATCAGCTTATTCCGACGAGTTAGCAGTAGCTATCACTCGGTGAATATTAGACAGAAATCGAATGTTCATTGGATGACACCACCTTGACACGAAAGGTCTGCAGTATTCTGCAGCATCCACTTTTGAAAAGCTGCCACAAGAACTCAAGTGTCTTAATGTTGATCCACGCATTTTCAAGTCTAAATTCAAGAGTTACCTCATAGGTTACTCCTTTAAGTTTTCGAAGAGTACCGGAAAAATTAAAAATTACGTTAATTCTTTTTATTCGTTTTTCACTCTTTTTTCTTATGTTTAAGACTGTCATGTGCATAGGACTACTTTCAGGTTTTTTGTGGTTTCCGTCGGTTATCCTGCAGACATCCCATCGGCAATTGATTTCTTCCCAAACCCATATAACATTGCAGGTGTAACTAGCTCAGCGGCGGCGTAGACTCTCTTTCTAAGTTCCTGTACAGTGGCCGGCAAAGGAGGTACGTACGCCATATCTTTGATGAAGCCCCAGGAGAAAAAGTCTAGCGGTGTCAGGTCTGGGGAACGGGCAGGCCATGCAATTGGCGCAGCACGGCCAATCCATTTACCTGGAAAACGGTCATTGAGAAAATCCCGGTCATTAGTCAGATAGTTCCGTCTTGCATGAAGGAAACATTTCGTTCTCCGTCGTCATCGATCTATGGAATCAAAAATTGTTGCAACGTATCCAGATACACTATCCTGTTGATGGTTCGTTCTTGAAAAAAAAAAGGGGCCGTACATTTTCTTCTTGCTCAACGAACAAAAAACGTTCACCTTAGGGCTATCACGGGCATGTTGAAATGTTCCATGTGGATTACAGTTATGTGTGTTAACCTTGCCACTTAAGTGAAAAGTTGACTCGTCAGAAAATATTATGCTGTCCAAGAAATGTTCATCATCATCCACTCGGTCTAACATATTCGCACAAAAGTTCTTCTGGGAAATCTTATCAGCGTCTGTAATTGCTTAGAGAAGCGACAATCTGTACGGTTTCAAACGCAAACGTTTCCTCAACACGCGCCAAACTCTTGTATGTGTGACTTGCATTTCACGAGATGCATGCTGGGTCGATTTCGTAGGGCTGTTGACAAAACTCTGTCTCACTTGCTCGACGACTTCGTCAGATGTGCCTGGAGGACCTGGTACTTTATTATGTCTTACTGAGTGCCCCGGTTGTCCAAAACATTTATGCCACTCATAAATTGTAGGCCTACTAGGAGGATCTTTAGCACCCTCGGTACGAAATTTACGATGAACAGTCATCGCCGACTTTGATTCTTCAAACCAAAACGCAAGCTAGCACGCTCTGGTCCAGTGAAGGCAGCCATGTTTAACGTAACTGCCGCTAGCGCTTGTTGCGGCGCGATTCTGCACTAGCGAGCTACGCGAGTCAGAACTTGATGTGTTTTCCTTTGATACAACACTGTGCCGTGCCGGAGCCTTCTTGCAGTTGCGTGTCGCCTGCCGGACTGGTACTGCCGGTGGTATCGAGAGCGAATTCGACATACCGGCCAGAGGGCGTAAGTGGCAGCGCGCTGTTTTTCCTGGAGGCGAAAAGGTCGGAGCGGGTGAACAGCAACGTTTGGACGGAGAGAGTGAAGAAAGTAAAGTGTCCACAACGAACGATCGGGGTCGGAGTTATACACGAGGGCCTGTGTGTGTGCTCGACGCGGAAATGATCTGAAAAGTCTAGTCAGCTCCAGGAACAGCTGGTGTTGCGGCTTAACCGGAGGAGCCAACGTGAGGAAAGGTCAACCAATTGTGGCCAAACTGTCACGAAACTTCGGAATGTACAAGGATTGTGTCACTTGTTATTGTGCTGTCTGCGCTCCCGACAGACGGAAATGGTTTGATGCCTGTGTACAGCCGTCCCGCTGAGAGACTTGCGCTGCTAACATGTCATGTCACATTTTGCTGCGATTGTTTCAATTTGACATTTACATGGTGTTTGTCCTATATGTGGCTAACCTTATGTTTTCTGTGTATGTGTGGTAACAGTTCCTGTGTTTCAGGTGTTTCGCCCAAGTTGGTTCCTTGTGCCTTGTAACTAAATATAAGTAGCAAAACATATGAGGCCCAGAGAAGGGGCAATGTCTTACCTGTTGGATGGCAGTGCGTCGGGAGGACGTAAAATGTAGCTCCTGTGATGATGACTCAATTAAAGCCAACCTCTCAAGTTGAATAATACCTTCATACTATGTAATTACGTAATGCCTTCAGACAAAACCTGACTGTTTCCTTTCAAGTACCGTCTGAGCAAGGCTAAGTTTCTGTTATTCATTGATTTCATTTTGTTAAAGGTTGTCGGTAGTTAAGGTACATTCTCTCTTGATATTTGATTGTTGGTGAAAATTCTGTGTCATGAGATATGTGTTTAGTAACCAAAGGAGGTCTCTAAGTTTGGTTTTATGTAAATAATTGCTGTAATAAATTGGCTATATTTTATAACAGTTTATTTAGGCTCAGTACCTTACCACTTCCTCCCCTCCCCTACCATACCAAACACTAAAACCACCATTGTATTTCTTTTCAATTAATATATATTAATTTTCGAAGTTGTAAAGTCCCTCTTGGAACACCCTCTACAACAATAATTTCTGATTAGTCAAAGAGAGTCAAAAATTTATGTGTTTTCCTTTGTTACAACACTGAAGCCATCTCTGTACCTCTTTTTAATTAATATATAATAATTTTCGAAGATGTGAAGTTCCTTTTGGAACACCCCGTACAACAGTAATTGTTGATTAGCCAGAGAGAGTCTAAACGTGATGTGTTTTTTTTTCTTTGATAAAACACTAAAACCATCTCTGTATCTCTTTTTAATTAATATATACTAATTTTCGAAGTTGTAGAGACCATTTTGGAACACCCCGTACAACAGTAATTGCTGATTAGCCAGAGGGAGTCTAGACGTGATGTGTTTTCCTTTGATAAAACACTAAAACCATCTCTGTATCTCTTTTTAATTAATATATACTAATTTTCGAGGTTGTAAAGTCCCTTTGGGAACATTCTGTACAAAAGTAATTTTTGATTAGTCAGGGAGTGTCAAAACTAGATGTGTTTTCCTTTGATACAACACTAAAACCATCTCTGTACTTCTTTTTAGTTAGTATATATTAATTTTGTAAGTTGTAAAGTCCATTTTGGAACACACTGTACAACAGTAATTGCTGATTACTCAGAGTGAGTCTAAACTTGATGTTTTTTCCTTTGATACAACAGTAAAATCACCTCAGTACCTCTTTTCAATTAATATATATATATTAATTTTAGAAGTTGTGAAGTCTCTTTTGGAACCCCCTGTACAACAGTAATTTCTGATTAGTCAGAGAGAGTCTAAACGTGACGTGTTTTCCTTTGATACAATACTATAACCATCTCTGCATCTCTTTTTAATTAATATATACTAATTTTCTAAGTTGTAAAGTCCCTTTTGGAACACCCCGTACCACAGTAATTTCTGATTAGTCAGAGAGAGTCAAAACTTGATGTGTTTTCCTTTGATCACTAAAAACCACCTGAGTTCAAATATATTGATTTTCGAAGTTGTAAACTCCCTTTTTGAGCACCCAGTAGAACAGTAATAGGTGACTAGTGAGAGAGAAGGCTGTGTGCTGGCAGCAGCACAGTGGCAGGTGGGACGCAGCGGCCAGAGGTTCTGAGGCAGCCCGCCCGCCTGGCCAGGCGTCTGCGGGAGTCCTGGCGCGGTCGCCAGTCCGGCTGCTGCGCTGATTGGCCACTTGACCGCAATCTGCCGCCACTCCCACCAGGCCGCGCTCTCCAACAACCCTCCGGCGTCTCCTCCCGAGGCCAGCACAGCTGCACAACACAACTAGTCTCTATTTACTACTGCCACGGTTGAAATCTACTGTCTTCCCATATTGCTCCATTAAGACAACTTCAGTTGATAGCATAAGAAGGGAATGATATACTGATGTTTAAATAACAGTAAACACTATGTATTTGTTCCACAATAATATTTATTTTTGTTGTGTATGTATAATTCTGCCACCATACTTGTCGAAATTGTGTAATGTCTCTCACCCACATTCCAATGTTGGCCACTTTAGGTTACGGTAGTAACACTACATGTGGGCCTTTGCGATCGTCTTTTGACAGCTAGAAATTTGTGAAAATAAAACGGCTTAACCATTCATCTGGCACGAAAATTGAATAACCTCAATTGTAGAGGAGAAAATTCTCTACAACTTTGCTCTCTTATGGGTTTTTTTTTTTTTTTTCATATCTCGTATCGTTTCAGAGATATTTGCAAAAATAACGGCGATTTTGGGTTGTCTGTCTGTCTGTCTGTTCGTAACGTGTTCCCTGTTTTTAAGACGAACCGTTCAACCGATCAACACAGACATGATTGTAGGCCGCCAGAGACCAGAACCTCCATTTTTCATATTTTCCGGATGAAAAATACGGCAGTAATACCAAAAAAGCCGTTTGTAATATAATTGTAATTGCAAACAAACCGCTCATTTGACACAAAAATTAAATAACCCTATTGGTAGAGGGGAAAATTATCCACAACTTCGCTCTATTATGTTTTTTCCCCATATCTTGTATCGTTGCAGAGCTATATGCAAAAATAACGAAATTTTAACACCGTCCATTGAATTAACGAAAACTAGCCGTTCGCAGATATCACGTGACATTCATCGCCCAGAACTCTCTGTGGCATACGGCATCTTGCGTTGCGTATTTGATGATTTTCTTATTGTAAGAATTAACAACAACACGTCGTTCTTCGTACGATAAATGATAATGTAGTGTCTACAAATATCATATTAGCATCAGTTAACAACGGCCACCACGAGATTAAAGAACGTACCTTCCAATTGTTGGTCGTAGCGTAGTGGGAAATGCATTGGACTGTGACTCTGAAGGTCAGTGGTTCGGAACCCGCCACTACCTAATTTTTTTTTCTAAAGGGGTTTCAGACACTCTTATTAATTAATTTTTTTATTATTTAGATTATTATTTTGGTCTATAATGTTTGCAAAAACTTATAAAACTACAAATCTAAAGTGGTCCGTAAAACATAACAGTGCGATTTTTTCCTCTGATGTGTTACTCACACCACTCTCTTCAAAACCAGCAACTTTTAATACAGGCTATATACTTCTATAAGCTCATTTATTCCATATTAACATACCCCAAACTTACGTAATTGTTCCCCACCAACATTTCATTTTTATGTCTTCCTCACTCACCTGTTCCCCTCCTACTATATCTTCGTATATATAAGTTAATTTAATACACAATTGTACTTACTAGTATTCACTGAACCATTGTTTCAACCTATTTGTTGAAAATTAAAGTTCAGTTATGTCTCAGTTACAGTTTTGTTTTAATTGGTTGGACGTCTCTGTTTATAAAATACTCAAAGGCTACATAGTCTATGACAGACCGTTATCTTTGTAAAATCTTTGTACTCGAAACACAGCAGCTGGTGTGATGTGGATAATCTGCAGTATTAAGTTGTCTGAAGATGGCATAAGAAACCGGAAGCTAGTGCACAACAAAAATAAATTTTATTGTGGAACAAATAAACAGTGTATACAGTTATTTAATTTGTCTATGTTCCACCAACAACCGACGGAAGGGTCCATAAATATATACTGACGTGTTGCATACCGGATGAACAAGGTGTAGAGGAAAGCAGTGTGAAATTTAGAGAATGAATTTGAATTCATGGTGAAGGTTAAAGGGTTTGAGATTTGCCGATGATGATGTAATTCTGCCAGAGACAGCAAAGGACCTGTAGGGAAAAATAAACAGATTTGACAGTATCTTGAAAGGAAATGTGAACATTATAAGAGCAAAACAAGGTTACTGGAATTGAATGTAAGAAAGTCAGGAATTTGATAAGGTAACGAGACAATAAAGATTGTAGGTAGATAACTTTTGTTACTTGACCGAATTAGAGAAGAAACAAAATGCAGAATGGCGATGGGAACAAAACCGTTTCTTAACCCCTTAATTCATAGTGTAACTGATCAGCTACATACTTATTTTTTCAATTATCGCTCAAACTGATCAACATTGTACCACAAATTCATTTGTTGCTGCTTCTATACATAATGTTACACATGCAAGTATCTCGTCCTGGAAAGTATAAATTGCAGAGTGCTACTAAATCAGTCGAACAATTAGCTGCATTGAGTTACTCCTAAAATGTGTGTTTGTTTACTTTAGTATTCCTCCTTTGCCATGTAAAAGTAGTCAATCACATACTGCTGTTGCATTGTGAGTTGCATTCTTTTCTGGAAAGATTAGAGGGATAATAATGACATTTACTGCATTAGGTACATCATGGAAGCACTATATAGTTGATCAGCTATGAATTTTTTGTTGCTAGTAGTCCATAATAATTTTAAGGATTTTTTTTTTCAATATTTTTCTCAGTATATACGCACTACACATTAATCGTGGTAGTTTTATAGCTTCAAATATAAAGTCATACATTAAAGGGAACAGACACATTTTTACCATCCAATAATAAACTGTTAGTAAGTCCTTTCTGAAAGAATTTGTATGCAGTGTTGTCTTGCACTGGAGTGTATCATCAACAACAAATAGTTCAGAAGAGAATGGAAGCTTGTGAAAGGTGGTGCTACAGATGAATGATGAAGATTATATGGCTAGATTGCGTAACATATGACGAGGTATTGAACTGATATTTCTGGGATTACTTGACTAAAAGAAATGTTCCATCGGTAGGATATAGTCGTAGACAAGAAGGAATCATTGGCTTGATATTGGAGGGAAATCGCAGAGATCAAGAGACGAATTCAGTAACCAGATTCAAATGGATGTGGTTACTGATCTTATTCAGAGATGAAGTGGCTTGCTCAGGATAGAGTAAGTTGGAGAGTTCCATCAAACCACGCTGAATACCACAACAATTTGTGTGTATTTGTTTAGAGCTAGAAACCCGCCTCACAATTTCAAGAAACATCTACTAATTATGTTTTGATTTCTTCCTTACTATTGAAAGTAGCCTGTTAAGTTTTCTAAGTAAGATCTCGGGCAGTTGAGATCTGCAAATCCAAGTCAAAATGCTCAGTGCTGCTCTAAATTACTTTACAAGTGGCCGTTTTTTTATCAAACTGCTCACTCCTTACGGAAGCAGCCAACGTTTTAACAAACACAAATAACACATATAAAAAGGAATAGACAATTAAACATGGGATAGGAAGCATGAAATTATAAAACGGAGGTTTGATACGTTAAATCATTATCTATTCAATAAAATGAACAAGCAAATAAATCTGGGGAGACCAAATTAAGCACACACCTAGTACAAAAGTGAATTAAACCATGAAGTTACTGCCCGTAATAACATTGTTTCTGCCCTTTATGAATAAGGAGGTAATGTGGGAGGAAATATGCAAAAACACAGTGGATAAAGGAAAGCACATTCATTCACTCACAGACACACACATAATGCTTGTAATACATTACTCATGTGGTAACCCTTGATAGCAGTGACAAACGAAACATTGACGGTGTTTTGACAAGATGGCAGGTGTCTCGAAGCACAAATTAGATCAACTATGCACCAAACGAACTCATGTGTGGGGAGGTGGCGGCATAATATCTTTAAGTACCACGTATTGTCCGACCACAATGAATTACACAGAATTTACAAAATAAATTAATTTGGAATAAGGAAGTAAAGCACATGCAAGAATTCATATAGAAGAAAACTAGTATCAGTAAAAGCATGGCTGAAGGCCGAAGTAATGACCGTTACAAAACACGTGGTGCAGTCGGTCATACCAGATAGGAGAGATGCAATCAAACCACAAAGTCTGAGAAAAATTTTGCATACTCGCAGATACAGACAGTATCCGAAAACATAATTAAATACTAAGTTTACACAAAGGTTGAAAGCCACACAAGTGTATTCTAACTTGAGAAAAACCAGACACAAAATCATTACCAGAATGAAAAAACAAATACTAAATTTAAACTGCATTACTAGAGTTCTATAAATTAAGAATCACTTCGCCTTACATTGCGAAAGAATTGCTCAAGAAAAACTATCACTGAAAAACCAAAATTGCCTGATCACATAGAAGCAAAGTTCTGACAGTCTGCCATCCCTTCAGCATGATTCCACGATATACTCACTTCGCCCGTATGAGTAAGAGTGCCACCTAAGGCCACGTCAAAAGCCTTCACCACCACACACCGGATGTTTAGCGCACTAAAAGCAACCAAGAGCGCGTTTAGAGCATAGTGTCTACCAACCATCGCTACATGGGGAAGATAATACCCTTTTCTAGAGCTCCAGAGAGGTATCTTTTGTCACCTCTTTCGTTCATGATTAGGTTGGTACCACACTAAGAACACGGCCACCTCGCCATCTTGCCACGTAAGCTTGTCTCTGGCCAGCCAGCAGACGCCAGCGCAGACGACAAACGAAGCCATGCTTTCTTAACTACAGCAAAACGAGGCCTAAAGCGCGAGGCGGCGACTGTAAGACATTGCGCGGCAGTCTGTCAATATTAAAAGGAAACTTCCACATTCACATGAACACACAGTTTCAAGCAGACGGGTGGAAACATATATAAACATGGGTCATTTATAATTAATAAAAAGAATTGACATACAAATCGGTAATATTAAAGGTGCAGAAACACTTAATAGTAATGAATAACTCAAAATGGAACACGACAAGACATTCAGTGGTCGTGTTTCACTATATAAGTGTCTTATAGTACAGAATTGACTGTTAAGTAAACCAGTACTCTCACCACTATCTAAATAATAAATTACGTTATGACTTCACTGTTAAATTCACTGAGCCCTGTATATGAAATCAAATGTTATATACATCATTTCATAATTGTGTAAACTACTTAATCCATAATGTGAACACACATCGCGGTATTCAAAATGAACACTTTTACGAATTATCATTTAAAAAACCTCGTCTGAAACCTTCAACGGTAATATTAATTTTCTAAGAAATTGTATTGCCAACTCTGTTCATGTCAAATGTACGCCTGTCACATTTGTGTAATTATTTATTAAATTTAGTACAAAAAGTCAGAGTATGTATCCTCACTTTTCGTAATCTTAAAAAAGCTATTGAACAAAGCGCTTAGGAACAAGTTGTATGAAGTCAGTCTGTCTTGCTGTTCCGAATGTTAACATAGCTGTTATGATTACTGTGCAAAGAGCCTGTATGTCACTTAAGTTTTGTGAATGAGCTGGTCAGATGACTTATTGCATAGCAAATCACGGACCAATTGTCAAGTGTATAAAATGTTATGTCATTCACACATGTTTCAAGACTACATTATCCCAGTCTCCAGGGAAACACATATTAAAATATGGCTCAAAATTTCGACTACTCGCTAACTAAAATGCAATTCGCAAATCTAAGATGCCTAAAAAATTTTTCTGCCATTACGCCAACAGTATCAATAAAATACATGCGGCGTGTATGCTTTGTCAATGTAAGTACGTTGGTTAGAAGAAAACATACTGGTGTGAGGGTCCAAAGGTTTGGACCACAGAAGAGCAGCTCTCACATGCCTAAGGTACTCTATATGCGTCGAAACTGTCAAGGGTGACCTACGATAATACTGTCCTGACAGCCGAGAAATTATGCCTCTATTCCATCCAAAAACATTAAATCCACTACATACGGAATACGTCCCTAAGTTAACCAGCGATACTGAAGCTTGACACCACAACTTAAAACAGAGAAAAACTCACTGCTTCTCTAGGAGGAGTTGCTATAATGTGCCCAGTAACGGAATTTAGGCAGTTCTGTGTTCTCATTTAGCACATTGTTGGAGTCGTCCCTTAGAGCACAAAAGGTCTCAACTTCCCCCAAATTAGATAGCAACCATCCTTTGTCCTCAAAGTAAATTACCATCTTTCTATCACTGATGTTGCCCAACGAATGCTGTTTAACATAGGAACATTGACATACATCGGCAGTATTCAGAATTAGTTTTTTACTTAGACTGAGTATATCGTTCGTTATTTCTTGAGTTAAGGCACTACCGCTCAGATTAATTATGTCGCTCGCGTCATTCTAACGAACACCATTTCTACTTTAACAGTGTAACACGAAAAGCCACTTAACGTAACTAACATACAAAACTACACCGAATACTGAGCCCTGTGAAGCATCATGTATAATCGGTTGAATATCGGGTAAATGACTCACTCGTTGCGCGACGAAGGTCATACATTCTAAATTTATCCACAAGAATGTTGCCGTTATCTTATTAGAACATCTAAGACTGATTACAAAATGTTACAGTAATCTAAATGCTATCTTAAAATCAACAACCTCGCAATCTAATGGATACCCAAATCTTCAACATTTAACATATAGCCAAAGCATAAAACAACATTGGTCTGTTGTAGTAGTGGTATGAATAGGTAATTGCGATACGTGATGAAAAGTAGTTATTACTTAATTGAATATTTTGTTTATTGTTCCTTGATAAGCGGGTCAAAGGCCACTATCCAGTCACTCGTTGATCATTCCGGGGCAGTGACAGAAGAAAGCAAACGGCAAGCTGAAGTTCTAAATTTAACCTTTAAGAAATCTTTCACGTAGGAGGACTGCAAAAATGTACCATCATTTGATCAACGCAGTAACTCCCAAATAGAGAACACAAGTATTTATGTGTAGAGAAGCAGATGAGATAGCTGAAAACAAAAACGTCTCCTGGTTCGGATGGAACACCGGTTTTACAAAGAGTATTCTGCGGCGTTGGCCCCTTACTTAGCTTGCGTGAGTCTTTAATTCACCACAAAGTTCCTAGTGAATGGAAAGAAGCGCAAATGACCCCCGTTTATAAGAAAGGTAAAAGCTCTGACCCACATAACTACAGGCCAATCAGTTTCCTGTAGGATTTTGGAGCATCTTCTCAGTTCAAATACAGTAAATTTCCTTGAGACGGTAAAGTCTCTTTCTATGAATCAGTGCGGGTTTAGGAAACATCGTTCATGTGAAACTCAGCTTGCCCTTTTCTCACATGACATCTGGCGAGCCATGGATGAAGGGCAACAGGCGGATTGTGTTTTTAATCGACTTCAAAAAGGCGTTCGACGCGGTGCCACACTGCAGACTGCTAACGAAGATACGAGCTTATGAAATAGGTTCACAGATTTGTGACTGGCTGGAAGACTTCCTAAGTAATAGAACGCAGTACGTTGTTCTCGACGGCGAGTGTTCATCAGAGACGAGTGTATCGTCAGGCGTGCCCCAGGGGAGTGTGATAGGACCGCTATTATTTTTTTATCTATATAAATCATCTGACGGACAGAGTATCTTGTAATTTGCGACTGTTTGTTGCTGAAGCAGTGGTGTATTGGAGAGTGTCGTCTTTGATTCACACAAATCAACATGCCTTTAAATTATTTTATATCTTCTTTACTTCGGCCTTCAGAAGTTATTTTGCAACCCAAATAAAGAAGCTCATCTATCTCTTTTATTGTCTCATTATCTAATCCAAATCCTTCAGCGTCGCCTTATTTACTGACATTCCATTCCATTACCCTCGTTTTACTCTTGTTAATGTTTCTCTTATATCTTCCTTTCAAGACACTCTCCGTTTAATTTCTCTTCCAGGTCCTTTGCTGTCTCTGACAGAATTACAATGTCATCAGCAAACCGCAGAGGATCATACAGGCAGAAGGACAAGGACTAATAGAATTCCCTGGATAACACAGGACATACTGAGCTAAACTGATGAAAGGAGAAAATATAAAAATGCACCAAGTGAAGCAGGCAAAAGGGAGTACAGAAGTCTGAAAAATGAGATTGACAGGAAATGCAGACTGGCTAAGGAGGAGTGGCTTGAGGAGAATTGCAAGACCGTAGAAGAATGTATAACTAGGCGAAAGGAAATAAAAGGGACATTTGGAGACAAGAAAAAAAGCAGTATGAATATCAAGAACTAAGGCGTGATGTTTAGATGTTTGTATAGTCTATGGGACTTAATTACGGGGTCATCAGTCCCTAAACTTACAAACTACTTATGAACTACTTACGGACTAGGACGGCACAAATATCCATGCCCGAGGGGGGATTCGAACCCCCGACCGTAGTGGCCGTGCAGACCGTGACTGGAGCGCCTCAGTCCCCTCGGCCACCGCGGCCGGCTCTAAGGCGTAAAACCAGTACTAAGCAAAGAGGGGAAAGTTGAAAGGTGGAAGAAATATATAAAGGCCTTTACAAAGGAAATAAACATGAAGATAGTATTCTAGAAATGGAAGATAAAGTAGAGGCAGATGAGACAGGAGATATGATGCTGCGAGAAGAATTGGACAGAGCGATGAAAAATTTGAGTCGAAACAAGGCCCTGAAGTGAATGATGTCACTCTGAACTACTGATATCAGTAGGAGAGCCAGTCATGAAGAAATTGTTCCACCTAGTACGCAAGATATATGAGACAGGGGAAATACCCTCAGACTTCAAGAAGAATATAGTAATTCCAATTCCAAAGAAAGCAAGTGCAGACAGTTTCGTAAGTCATGACTGCAAAATACTAACACGAATTATTTACAGACGAATGGAAAAACTAGTGGAATCCGACCTTGGGGAACATTGGATTTAGGAGAAGTGTTGGAACATGGGAGGCAATACTCACATTACGACTTATCTTAGAATATAGACTAAGGAAAGGCAAACCTACGTTTTTAGCATTTGTAGATTTGGAGAAAACTTTTGACAATCTCGACTGGAATACACTTTTTTAAATTCTGAAGGTAGCAGGGGTAAAATATAGGAAGCGATGAGTTATATTTAAGGTTTTCAAAAACCAGACAGCGGTTATTAGAGTTGAAGGGCAGAGATTGGGAAGGGAGTAAGACAGGATTATAGCCTTTCCCCTCAATGTTGTTCAATCTGTACATTGAGCAGGCAGTGAAGGAATGCCAGGAAAGATTTGGAGAGGGAATTAAAGTTCAGAGAGAAGAAATAAAAACATTGCTGTTAGCCGATGACATAGTAATTCTGTCAGAGACCACAAAGCATCTGGAAGAGCAATTGAATGGAATGGACAATGTCTTGAAAAGAGGGTATAAGATGAACATCAACAAGAGTAGAACAAGGATAATGGAATGTAGCGTCAGAAAATCAGGCAATGCTGAAGGAATTAGGTTAGGTAATGAGACAACAAAAATAGAAGACGAGTTTTGTTACTTGGGTACCAAGATAACTTCTGATGGCCGTAGTAAGGAAGATATAAAATGCAGAATGGCTATGGGAAGAAAAGCGTTTCTGAAGAAGCGAAATTTGTTGACATTCAATATTAGTTTAAATGTCAGAAAGTCTTTTCTGAAAGCATTTGACTGGAGTGTAGCATTGTATGGAAGTGAAACTTGGACGATAAGGAGTTCAGAGAAATAGATCATAGAAGCTTTCGAAATGTCGTACTACAGACAAATGATGATGATAACATCATGTAACTTATGAAGAAGTGCTTATGCAAATTGGTGAGAAAAGGAGTTCTTACAACATAACACAATGGAGAATGTGTTGCAAGTATTTTAACCGTTTTATGTGTGGCGAACCATTGGTCAAAGTCAAATGTTTTATGATTGACGTAGCATTTTAATGTCATGCGCCTTCACTAAACGATAACATAGAACACAAGTGACCAGGTGATGATACCTTAAGTGTATCGAAACCGGTTGTCAGGAAAAGTAAATCAGTATTTGCGAACTTGGCATTTTAATACCTCAAAGTAGAAAGATCGCCGTGCTACCATCAAAAAATTAAATATTTTGTACTTATGTGTGCAGAATGTGCAGCATGGGACTTCAATATGTAAAACATCTGTAGCGTCTCTTTCCAGGTTATCAGTATCGGTCGACGTATGACCGAACCCTAGAATCAAACGAGGGGCGCGTAAAACGAAAGGGTGTGAACAAAGTAACACACTCCTATACAGGACAATACACTGTGACCCTTTCAAGAACACTATTGTCACGTGCTTACTTATGCCTACTGGCACTCTTGGACTGAAGGTTAAGAAATCAGTTTCCGAACAGGTAGCAAAATTAATTTACTTATTTGGTAGGGTAATTTTTATAACGCAATAAAAGACGTCACTGCCACCGGATCTAAGCGAAAGAGGGGGGGGGGGGCGGGGCAAACTGGCGCTTTGGACGCAGCGAAGAATGCGGGGGGGGGGGGGGGGGGCGCCGATATATCGTCGCGCCGACCGGAGGAAAGGAAATATTGTAGATCCGGCACTGAAAGAAGTGAACCCCCATTTCATATGAAAAAGCAGCCGCCGCTGCTTGTAATACAGCAGGTGAAACGCAATTCGAAAACGAAATTGTGCGAGCGACAGGACTGGACAGCAGTCTTGTGTAGTTCGCGAACGAACTAGTTCGGAAGAGCGCTCCAACAGGCGAACTACGCGAACTAGTTCGCTTATCCCTCGTCTCTTAGTTTGTCCTGTCCTTTTCCGAAGACTGACGGGTAACAGCGAGAGGACGCGAGAGCGCGCAGAATCGCGTGATTTCCTTCTGCCAGTTGCCGTCTTTTCGAGTTGAGATGCAGCTCAGCTGTAGTTTTAGTAGCGGTAGCAAAAGCCAAAACTAAAAAGAACGACCTACTTCGCCGCCGAGCTGTAGAACTAAAAGGAGAGCTACCGGTCGCGAACTATAATATGCGCGATAGGTTGCGACCTAAACAATGCTTGATAGGTCGTGAACTAAAATATGCTCAATAGGTCGCGAACAGAATTAAAAATCACGTGTTTGCCTTCTGCTGATGTGAGGCATTTCAAGGTTAACGTCTGCCTGCTAGATTACGTAGTTCAGTGCTACAAAATTTCTGCTTTGAAGTATTCTGCTCTAATATCTGACTAATAAATTCCATAATGCCAAGATATAGAGATAAATCTAAACTTAAACGCGAGAAATTATCCACAAACTGTTTCTTTTGGTTTGCGTGATATCGTTAGCGGCTCAAGCAGCAAGCGCATGAAGCAGCTAGGTAGGGGAACTTCTCCCTCTACCTGCATGCGCAGACCGTCACTGGGAGCGAACGAACTAAAAGAGCGAACTAGTTCGCGGCAGAGCTGCTTCCGATCGCGAACTATTATGCGCAAGTCTACTGGACAGACGGTCGTGAGCAATGCAGCGGTATTCCCGCTACTAAAGCTCTGTATAATACGGAAAGTACGGCCATCCTTTTCCGCGCCGCTTTCCGCCGTGTGCAGCTCGTGATTGGCTGAAATCGAGTCACGTGGTTCATTCCGCCATCTTGGTCCTATAAGTTGCTTGGCTGCCATGAGAAGCCTTGTAAATATTCGTATGTTTCGGTTTGAAGAATGCCACAGTGTTGTACTTTTGCGTCTTCTTATAAAGCGAAAAAGAGAGAGGTAAACATTACAGTACTTCCATTAGATATCAGAAATGCAGTCTGACTGATCAACGTCGACTGAGAAAACTAGGATCCCAGAAGCGAATTTCGTACTTGTGGTGTCATCTTTTAATTCGTAAGGTAAATTAATAGATTACAGATTCACTAACGACTGGATGACGCATCAGATATTTTTGACTTGAATAAATTTCTGAAGAAAATACCTGCACAATGTCGTGAGGTTAAATTATTCACTGGTTATTGTTTTATCTGCAGGTAGTTGTCGAAGACATACAAATTTTGGACATATTAGTGACTGAACTAAATTCTCGTTTAGTAATGAAATTAATATACAGTTCCTGAAGCAAGCTTTTCTCGTTCGTTTTCATGCGTTAAATGTACCGTTACAGGAAACAAAGAATTGAAAGAAGACAAATACGAGGCTCGTCCAGAAAGTAAGTTCCGTTTCAATTTATCTCCGCTGCAGCGCTGCGATTGCAGTTCCGCACATGCGCTGTAGACGATGTGTATCACGGAGAAGAACGTGCGCCATTTCGAGATCGCTGTCAGTTACGTACGCTTTGTTGTGCTCGTTTGAAATGTCGGCGTTGATTGAAAATCCCGCCACCTGTGAAATCATCGGTGATTCGGTTTCTGAATAGAAGGAAAGTGAAACCGAGTTAAATTTATTGGCAAATTTGCGATGTTTACGGACCAAATGCGATGAGTGATTCGATGGTGAGAAGATGGGTCCGACAGTTCAATGGCGGGCGTAGTGATGTGCACGATGAAGAACGAAGTGGGCACCTACCTTTGGTTACAGAGGAATTGGTTCACGCGATTGATGACAAGATCCAGGAAAACCGTAGGTTTACAATTAGTTCTTTCGCTATGGACTTCCCCCAAATTTCACTTCACCAATGACTGGTTGAAGACACAGGCGGCAGATTTCTATGAAGAAGGTATACAAAACCTGGTGCCACACTATGACAAATGCCTGCAAAATTTCGGCAGTTATGTGGAGAAGTAGTTAAAGAGTTGTAGTTAAAGCGGTCCATTTTTAATTTTTTTTAATTTAAATGTAAATGTTCAAATGTTTGTATAGTCTATGGGACTTAACTACGGGGTCATCAGTCGCTAAACTTACAAACTACTTATGAACTACTTACGAACTCGGACGGCACAAATATCCATGCCCGAGGGGGGATTCGAACCCCCGACCGTAGTGGCCGCGCAGACCATGACTGGAGCGCCTCAGTCCCCTCGGCCACCGCGGCCGGCTACGTTGACTAGTTTCAACTCATGGATTAGAAGGTGTTAACACAGAATGGTAAAATGCATCAAATAAAATACATCCAACTGAGACAAACAGGATTCAATATAACTAAAAGTGTAAAAATTACATACTATAGTCTGTTCTTACCTTTTTGTTATGTTTGACTGATAGGTTTTATCTAAGATGACGATTGTAATTTTTACACTTTTAGTTATACTGACTCCTGTTTGTCTCAGTTGGACATATTTTATTTGATGCATTTTACCATTCTGTATTAACACCTTTTTTATCCATGAAGATTGTCTATGACCGAAACTGGTAGATGTATAAGGTTTTGAATAAGCAGCTGATTTTTTTTTTTTTTTTTTTTTTTTTTTTTTTTTTTTTTTTTTTTTAAAGGTTCATAAGTAGTTCATAAGTTTTAGGGACTGATAACCCCGTAGTTAAGTCCCATAAGCTCTACAAACATTTGAATAATTTTTTGAAATTCAGTTTTCGCGTTTCGGAAGTTGGGTCGCAAGTAGAAGAAGCAAGTATTACTGTGTGAGTTAGGCTTTGTTGTCTGCGTTGTTACTCTGTTCTACATGTCCGTAGTTCGTAATGTTTCTTTTTCTTGCGATGAGTGTACGTAATTGCTGCAGTCAGGATCAACATTAAAAATGTCAATGCGTACGAGGATTTCAGTTTCGTTTACAAACTACATTTAAGCGATACTTTATTTACGTCCCCCCCCCCCCCCCCCCCCTGCTAGAACCATCTAAATTCTACCATATGTACTGTTTGCCCACGATAACTTGACGATTTTGTTGGTGCTGCCACAAGCGGAGAAAATCGACACCAGTTGAAAGTTATTCTTTTATTTACATGCGCTGCCAACCTTACAATGGTCCTTAACGCGAAGAATTACTGTGCACATTGTTAGGGCAACGGTTCCAGCACTGCAGCACGCAGCCGATTCTGCCTTCCGTTCGTGCAAGACAAGCTCCCAGCAGCCACCGCGCGAATCGTCAAGTTATCGTGGCCAAATAGTATTTATATTAGTGAAAGGGTGTCGCGCCAAACTGTAAGCTCATTTTCTGAAGCAAGGTTTTCTCATTCGTTTTCATACATTAAGTGTATCATTCCAGGAAACAAAGAATTGAAACAAGACAAATATTAATAGGTTTCAGAAATTACAGCAACCAGTCGCCTTTTGTTTCTTCTTAATGAAGATTTATTTAGACCATTACCGGTTTCGAGCTGCCTAGCAGCTCATCTTCAGATGGTATAAAATATTACAAGTTACATTTCAATAGTTATGCACTTTACATGTAGTTTGTCCATATTTGGTCCGCTTATTGATAGAATATCAGAACATGATGATGGAAAAGAAGTGTTCTGATATCCTATCAATAAGCGGACCAAATATGGACAAACTACATGTAAAGTGCATAACTATTGAAATGTAACTTGTAATATTTTATACCATCTGAAGATGAGCTGCTAGGCAGCTCGAAACCGGTAATGGTCTAAATAAATCTTCATTAAGAAGAAACAAAAGGCGACTGGTTGCTGTAATTTCTGAAACCTATTTCAATAAACAGTCGCAGGTTCCTACACAATGGATAAAAGACAAATATTAGACATACAAATGTAACTGGCGCTTTAAAGGCGCCTTTAATTTCTGTTTTTGGTAGAAGTCATCTAGTAGGTATCGCCTTGCATTTTTCATAGTTCATGTAAGATCTAAGTACATAATACGGAAGAAAATACTCATCAAAGACTTCTCAATTGTTTTCTTAATCTGCACTAGATTCCGATAGTATGTTCGCAGTCTTTTCAACTATTTAGCTACGGTGCAGGTCAATATGAATTTGTAGGTGAACTCAGGGTCGGATCTAGGGAGGCGCAAAGGGGGCAGTTGCACCGGGCGGCAGAATTTAGAAAGCGGCAAATTTTGGCCGACCTTTTTTATTTTATTTTATTTATTTATTTATTTTACAGAATATATCTTTCTGGTGTATTTCAATAAAATTAACTGACACAGAATTATTAAAAGTAAAATGACTGCAAGAAATACCGAAATCATTTAATAAAACTAAAATTCCTGGTTGCTGACTTCAGTGTTGCCCTGTCACAGGTACTTCAGCTAATCAAACTTTAAAAATCTACTAGATATTAGCCAGAATGAGGGAGATGTTTGCGTTATTGCATAAGTAAATGCACAATGTTTATTAATTTGCATAGATTTCCTTTTGCAGATAAATGAATATTCATTTTTCATATCAAGGTAATATTTGTAGAACAGGTGAATTTGAATAACGTTCCAGTCCTGATAAAGTAAATAAATAAATAAAAATTAAAGTATTTCAGGTGCGCACACTTCTTATTGAAAGTCAAAAGCATTAAGCATCTAGAGTCCTCTCTCGGTAGCGGTGGAATTGATGGACATCTACATGGGATACCCTGCAAATCACTTTTAAGTGCCTGGCAGAGGGTTCATCGAACCACAATTAGACTATTTATCTCCCATTACATTTTCGAATAGAGCGCGGGAAGAAAGAACATCTGAATCTCTCTGTTCGAGTTCTGATTTCAAGTATTTATTCAGATTATCTTTTCTACTTATTTAAGTGGGTCGCAACAATATATTTTCGCATTCGGAGGAGAATGTTGACGATTGTAGTTTCGTAAGTAGCCCACGTCGCAACGATAAACGCCTTTGTTCTAATGAATCCCATCCCAGATCCTGTATCATTTCCGTGACGCTGTCTCCCTTCTATCACGACAATAAAATACAAGCTGCCCTTCTTTCAACTCTTTCGATGTCCTCCGACAAACCCAACTGATAAGTATCGCACACTGGGCAGCAAAACCGTATAAAACAGGAGGAATCTTACTGTATTATTGATGCAGTCCTTTTTCTACATAAGCAAGGAAGTCATTTTAGAGGAACAAAAGAAGATGGTGATTTTGGTTATCCGCATATTGGACCAAACTGCGTGGTCATCAGTCCGTACCTTACAAACTACTTAAACCTAGGTAAACTAACCTAAGGACAACACACACACCCATGCCCCAGGGAGGACTCGAACCTCCACGGCGAGCAACCGCGCGCTCCGCAGCGAGACGCTTTAGACCGCTCGAATTCGAATGACTCAGAGGTAGTGGAAAGTTTTACTGACTTTTTTACAGTTACAGACAAAACAGGAGAAGGCCTTAGTTAAGAGATACCGCAAAAATTGGAACAAGATGGGTTGAACATTAAGTACTGCAGGGGGCAGTCTCATGACAATGGGGCAAACAGGGCTGGAAAGTACAAAGGGGCCCAGTCAAGAATACTTCAGAAGAATGAACTGCGCCTATTTCGCACCATGTGCTGCTCACTCTTTAAATTTAGTAGTAGCAAATTGAGCAGACATTCAGCAAGACTAGGTGATCTGAAAGAGTAGATGGAGTTCAAGCTGTTTACAAGCATTTTCATAAAGTTTTGAAGGCCCTGGAAGAAAGTGAAACTTATAAATTGTCAACACCAGAAACAAAATCAGAGACAAGATCTAGTTTTTAAAAAATATGACAAAACTCAAATTCATCACTTTAACTTGTTTCTGGTGTGCAATTTTAAAATAAATTGCTCATGTTAATCAGTTTCTGTGAAGTTAATAGTTTACAATTGATAAAGCTGTTCGAAACATTCAAGGACTATTGGTCTTTCCCAAATCTTTCCGGCATTCTTGTACCTCTGAAGCTATTTCTGATGCCAAAGTGCTATCAGAAGATAATGAGGTATCAACGGTATTCTCCGAAAAAAGGATTTGAAGAAAGAAGAAAATGGCTGATGAGTTTTGTGAGGATGAAGTATCCAATATTCACAGAAAAAATAAGGAATAATTGACAGCTTAGTACCAGGTTTACCGCACTTGAGAAAATTGGTGCAAAAATTAGTTTTCTTTGTGGTGTGCAAATTCGAGAAATGGAAGTGGAGGACTTGAAGGTCAAAGCAGCGGAACTGGCAGAAGATCTTAGCGAGGATGAACTTGAAGTTGAAAGTTTCAGACAACATGCGCTGGCAGTAGACAGAGCCTTGCAAGATTCCACTGTATCGTCAACATTACGTTTAATTTATAAAAATAAATTGGTAGAGGGGTATTCCAACCTTACCACAGCGTTAAAATATATCTTACCATTCTAGTTTCAGCAAGCTGAAACCAATTAAATACACTTGAGGAGCACGACTGCTTAATAAATCGGAGTATAATTTCCATAGAGCATAAACGAGCTGCTTCTATAAACTATGATAATTTCAAAAACAGTTTTGCAGCAAAAAAAGCGAAATTTTGAACTGATTTTTGTACGATGAGTAATCTTGTAATATTTTTGTATGTATTAAAATTGTTCTGTTTTCCTTTGATCTTAATTCAGTTAATAAAATAAGTTCATGTTGTGAGATTGTGACATTTATTTAGAAATATGTAACCCAATTAGCGTCAAAAAGTCGATTCTTACGGGGGGGGGGGGGGTGAAAGAAGGGGCGGCAAATTTAAGCTTGCCCCCCTTGGCAAATGTCCTAGATCCGGCACTGGGTGAACTGATTATGTCCAGAGCCACAAACCAAAGAGTTTTCTTAAAATCGGACCATAAGTGTTTCGTAGTGCCGGTAAGTTCGTATGGACAGAACTACGCGAAGTTCCCGCATGTTTCGGTCCGATGTAACACCCTGTGTCTCGAGAATGAAAACAGTTATCGTTCTGTTCTGAGCCGAAAATAAAATTTCGGTATCTTACCTACATTTCGTCCGCAGCATTGTATGTGCTAAAATCAACCATACGCAAAGTCTACGCAATGCGATTTTTCCTCTGCAAAGCCTACAAAATTTTGCGCAATACTAAATTTGCTGTAGCACGGAAATTATAACTAATAATAATGAATAGAAAATACGCTCGTTGTCGAGCGAATATATCACAGTATAATACGTGAAAAAGTTACATTGTTTCATTGGATAGTTTGCACCGAATCGGTTGATAAGTATTGTTAAGCGCTGGGAACGTTGCAGCAGTCAGTGTGTAGTATTCTTGTGTAGTTCGTGAACGAACTAGTTCGGAAAAGCGCTCCCACAGGCAAACTACGCGAACTAGTTCGCAGATCCCTCGCCTCTTTGCTCACCCGCTCATTTACCGAAGACTGACGGGGAACAGCGAGAGGACGCGAGAGCGCGCAGAATCGCGTGATTCCCTTCTGCCTGTTACCGTCATTTTCAGCTGAGATGCAGCTCAGCTGTAGTTTTAGTAGCGGTAACAAAAGCCAAAACGAGCGGACGAACTAAAAAGAGCGACCTACTTCGCGTCCGAGCTGCGAACTAAAAGGAGAGCATCCGGTCGCGAAGTAAAATATGCACAATAGGTCGCAGGTCGCGAACTAAAATATGCGTGAAAGGTCGCTAACTAAAACATGCGCGATAAGTCGTGAACAGAATAAAAAAATCACGTGTTTGCCTTCTGCTGATGTGAGACGTTTCAAGGTTAGCCTCTGCCCGCTAGATTACACAGTTCATTGCTACAAAATTTCTGGTTTGAAGTATTCTGCACTCTGCAATATCTGACTAATAAATACCATTACCACTAATAAATACCCACTCCCATGAACCACAGACATTGCCGAGGTGGGTTGGCTTGCGTGCCTCAACGATGCAAGATAGCCGTACCGTAGGTGCAACCACAGCGGAGGGATATCTGTGGAGAGGCCAGACAAACGTGTGGTTCCTGAAGAGGGTCAGCAGCCTTTTCAGTAGTTACAGGGCAACAGTCTGAATAATTGACTGAGCTGGCCTTGTAACATCAGCTAATGTGGCTTTGCCACACAGCCACTGCGAACGGCTGAAAGCAAGGGGAAACTACAGCCGTTACCTTTCCCGAGGACATGCAGCTCTACTGTATGAACATATGATGATGGCATCCTCTCGGGTAAAATATTCCGGAGGTAAAATAGTCCCCCATTCGGATCTCCGGGCGGGGACTACTCAGGAGGATGTGATCATCAGGAAAGACAATAATGGCATTCTACGGGTCGGAGCGTGGAATGTTAGATCCCTTAATCGGGTAGGAAAATTAGAAAATTTAAACAGGGAAATGGATAGGCTGAAGTTAGATATAGTGGGGATTAGTGAAGTTCGGTGGCAGGATGAACAGGATTTCTGGTCAGGTGAGTACAGGATTATAAATACAAATTCAATTGGGGGTATCACAGGAGTAGGATTCATAATGAATAATAAAATAGCAACGCGGGTAAACTACTATGCCCAGCACAGTGATCGCATTATCGTAGTCAAGATAGATACGAAGCCTACACCGACAAAAGTAGTACAGGTTTATATTCCAACTAGCTCTGCCGATGATGAGGAAATCGAAGAAATATATAAGGAGCTAGAGGAAATTATTCAGACAATTAAGGGAGAGCAACACTTCATTGTTATGGGAGACTGGAATTCGGTAGTAGGACAAGGAAGGGAAGGGAAGATAGTAGGTGAATATGGTCTGGGCAAAAGGAATGAAAGAGGAAACCGCCTGGTAGAATTTTGCACAGAAAATAATTTAGTTATAACAAACACCTGGTTCAAGAATCACAAAAGAAGGTTGTATACGTGGAAGAGACCAAGAGACACCGAAAGATACCAGATAGATTTTATAATGGTAAGACATAGATTTCGGAACCAGGTTTTAAACTGTAAGACATACCCAGGGGCAGATATAGACTCTGACCATAACTTGTTGGTTATGAACTGTAGGCTGAAACTAAAGAAACTACAAAAAGGTAGGAAAATAAGGAGATGGGACCTGGATAAATTAAAGGAACCTGAGGTTCTTAAGAATTTCAGAGGGAGCTTTAGGCAACAATTGACAGAAACAGGGGAAAATAAAACAGTAGAGGAGGAATGGGTAAAATTGAGAGATGAAATAGTGAAGGTAGCAGAGGACAAAATAGGTAGGAAGGCAAGACCTACAAAAAATCCTTGGATATCACAGGAGATACTAAATTTAATCGATGAAAGGAGAAAATATAAAAATGCAGTAAATGAAACAGGCAAAATGGAGTACAGACGACTAAGAAATGAGATTGACAGGAAGCGCGAAATGGCTAAGCAGGAGTGGCTAGAAGGCAAACGCAAGGATGTAGAAGAGTGTATAAATAGGGGAAAAATAGATACAGCCTACAGGAAAATAAAAGTAACATTTGGAGATAAGAAGAGAAAGCTGAAAGGTGAAAAGAGTATATAGAAGGGCTCTACAAAGGAAGTGAACTTCGAGACAATATTGTAGGAGGGGAAGAGGATGTAGATGAAGATGAAATAGGAGATACTGTACTAAGAGAAGAATTTGACAGAGCCCTAAAAGACCTAAGTCGAAACAAGGCCCCTGGAGTAGATGATATTCCCTCAGAGCTACTGAAGTCTCTGGGAGAACCAGCCATGACAAACCTGTTTCACCTGGTGCGTAAGATGTATGAGACACGTTAAGTACCCTCAGACTTCAAGAAAAATGTTATAATCCCCATTCCAAAGAAAGCAGGTGCAGACAGGTGTGAAAAACACAGAACCATCAGTTTAATAAGTCATGGTTGCAAAATATTAATACGAATTATATACCGAAGGTTGGAAAAGGTGGTAGAAGCCGACCTCGGGGAAGATCAGTTTGGGTTCAGGAGAAATGTAGGAACACGGGAGGCAATACTCACTTTACGGCTTATCCTGGAAGATAGATTAAGAAAAGGCAAACCTACATTACTAGCTTTTGTAGATTTGGAGAAGGCTTTTGACAATGTTGATTGGAATAAACTCTTTCAAGTTCTGAAGCAAGCAGGAGTAAAATATACGGAGTGTAAGGTTATTTACAACTTGTACAAAAACCAGACAGTGGTTGTCAGAGTTGAAGGGCATGAAAGGGATGCAGTGGTTGGAAAGGGAGTAAGACAGGTTTGTAGCCTTTCGCCATTGTTATTCAATTTGTACATTGAGCAAGCTATAAAGAAAAGCAAGGAGAAATTTGGAGAAGGAATTAAAGTTCAGGGTGAACAATTAAAAACGTTGCGTTTTGCCGACGACATAGTAATTCTGTCAGATACAGCAAAGGACCTGGAAGAGCAATTGAACGGAATGGTCAGTGTGCTGAAAGGTGCTTATGAGATGGACATTAACAAGAGAAAAACTAGGGTAATGGAGTGCATTGTAAGAAAATCAGGTGATGCTGAAGGAATTAGATTAGGTAACGAAGCAATAAAGGAGGTAGATGAGTTTTGTTACTTGGGCAGTAAAATAACAAATGATGGTCGCAGTACAGAGGATATAAAATGCAGAATGGCAATGGGTAGAAAAGCGTTCTTGAAAAAGAGAAATTTGCTAACATCGAATATTGATTTAAGCCTAAGGACGTCCTTTCTGAAGGCATTTGTATGGAGTGTTGCCTTGTATGGGAGTGAAACAGGGACGATGAACAGTGCGGAGGAAGAGGATTGGGAGTTTTGAAATGTGGTGCTGCAGAAGAATGCTGAAGATTAGGTGGGTGGATTGCGTAACTAATGAGGAGGTACTGAACAGAAGTGGGGAGAAAAGAAATTTTTGGCATACCTTGACTAAAAGAAGGGATAGATTGGTAGAACACAGTCTTAGACATAAAGGAATTGTGAATTTAGCGTTGGAGGGAAGTGTGTGGGGTAAAAACCGCAGAGGAAGACCAAGAGATGGATACAGTAAGCAGATTCAGACAGATGTAGGTTGGCGTTCTTATGTGGAGATGAAGAGGCTTGCTCAGTATAGGGTATTGTCGAGAGCAGCATCAAACCAGTCTCCGGACTGAAGACCACAAGAACAACAACAAATACCATAATGGCAAGATAAACTTAAACACGAGAAATTATCCACAAACTGTTTCTTTTGGTTTGCGTGATATCGTTAGCGGCTCAAGCAGCAAGCGCGTGAAGCAGTTAGGTGGGGGAACTTCCCTGCACCTGCATGCGCATACCACGCCACTCAGCCGTCACTGGGAGCGGACGAACTAAAAGAATGAACTAGTTCGCGGCAGAGCCGCGAATTAAAGTGAGCGCTGCCGATCGCGAACTATTATGCGCAAGTCTAGGGTGCAGTAGGCAGCAACGGAATTTAATTGGCCCAGCATGGCTGCCGCTGGCAGGCTGGCCATACTTTCCCTGTACAGAGCTTTAGCCGCTACTGTGCGGTTGCGCAACGCTGTGAGTCCGCGCCTGATGGTTCTGTTTGTGCGGGCGTCACTCATCGTTTGCCGGCCGGCGAAGACGACCTGAGCGGCTGCAGCGGAGGGTCAAGTGCCCGAGCACGGCGGTCCAGGCGGACGCCGCACTGCGTCTGTCGAGGCGAACGGTCCACTCCAAACACCGTCTATAAATACACAACTGGCCGTTAAAAGTGCTACACCGAGAAGAACTGCAGATGATAAACTGGTATCCATTGGACAAATATATCATAATAGAACTGACAAGTGTCTACATTTTCACGCAATTTGGGTGCATAGATCCTGACAAATCAGTACCCAGAACAACCACCTCTGGCCGTAATAACGGCCTTGATACGCCTGGGCATTGAGTCAAACAGAGCTTGGATGGCGTGTACAGGTACAGATGCCAATGCAGCTTCAACACGATGCCACAGTTCATCAAGAGTAGTGACTGGCGTATTGTGACGAGCCAGTTGCTCGGCCACCATTGGCCAGACGTTTTCAATTGGTGACAGATCTGGAGAATGTGCTGGCCAGAGCAGCAGTCGAACTTTTTCCGTATCCAGAGAGGCCCGTACAGGACCTGCAACATGTGGTCCTGCATTATCGTGCTGGAACGTAGGGTTTCGCAGAGATCGAATGGAGGATAGAGCCACAGGTCGTAACACATTTGAAATGTAACGGCCACTGTTCAAAGTGCTGTCGATGCGAACAAGAGTTTAACCGAGACGTGTAACCAATGGCACCCCATACCATCACGCCGGGTGATACGCCAATATGGCGATGACGTTCGAATACACGCTTCCAAAGTGCATTCACCGCGCTGTAGAGCAACATGGATGCGACCATCATGACGCCTTGCCATTCCTGCACCAAGGTGCGTCCTTGCGTACGCCATCGCAGGCGCTCCTGTCTGTGATGCAGCGTCAAGGGTACCCGCAGCCATGGTCTCAGAGCTGATGGTCCATGCTGCTGCAAACGTCGTCGAACTGTTCGTGCAGATGGTCGTTGTCTTGCAAACGTCCCCATCTGTTGACTCAGGGATCGAGACGTGGCTGCACGATCCGTTACAGCCATGTGGATAAGATGCCTGTCATCTCGACTGCTAGTGATACGAGGCCGTTGTGAACCTGCCGATATTCCGGTAACAGTCATTGAATCGCGACCAACGCGAGCAGCGATACGATAAACCGCAATCGCGATAGGCTGCAATCCGACCTTTATCAAAGTCGAAAACGTGATGTTACGCATGTCTCCTCCTTACACGAAGCATCACAACAACGTTTCACCAGGCAACGCCGGTCAACTGCTGTTTGTGTATGAGAAATCAGTTGGAAACTTTCCTAATGTCAGCACTGTGGTGTCGCACAAGTACAAAGTGCGCGCCACCTACTTTCGCCGCGCGCCGCCATGCACGCACGGCGAGGCGTTCTCACGACGACAGCCACGAGCGCCCTCTGCGACAACTCCGCTCGTGGCCACCACGGAAAGACATCGGTCACTTCGGACGGAGATAGCAACCAGTTAGGACCTTCGTAATCAGATAGGCACCATTGAAGACTTTGCTATCGTACAGGCACTAGGCAGGCCTCTAACAACTATGTATCAACATTCTGCAGTACTATGTAAAAGTTAAGTATTGATACATTCTGTGCAATATATATCTCTTTCTAATTTACTCGAGTGTTTATAGTTTCTGGCTGCTCCCCTCCGTACCTGCACCAGCGTGCTATTTTTGTTCCTGTGTCGGTCTCGTTCCACTCGGCCACCGACACCTACGACGAGGCTGGGACACAAAAGCGGCGATGAAGTTGGGACACAAAAAGCACGTTGTAGGTGTCGCCACCGGCGGCAACCTCGTGAGACTACTCTGGAAAGTTTAATATGAATAAATAATCCATGAGACGGATTTACGTCTCAAATATGTCAAAGACATTATTGATGGATGTGAAGCATTGAATTAAAATTTGTGGTGCGGCCGGGAATCGAACCCGGACCTCCATGCTTACTAGGCAGACGTCTTAACCGTTAGACTACCACACCACTAACGATTAAGGCGCCTTGGAATAGTCTATGCACGATTTCCCTCCACAACACAAACTTTAATTCAGCTTCTTTGTTCCAAAGATAGTTGCCACTACTGCCAAGGCTCTCCATGCAGCGGAATAGCACCTCAGCAATGGACATGGTGGAACAATCCTGTTATGGTGATATAAATATCAATTAATATGAATAAATAATCCATGAGACGGATTTACGTCTCAAATATGTCAAAGACATTATTGATGGATGTGAAGCATTGAATATGTCTTTGACATATTTGAGACGTAAAATGGATTATTTATTCATATTAATTGATATTTATATCACCATAACAGGATTGTTCCACCATGTCCATTGCTGAGGTGCTATTCCGCTGCATGGAGAGCCTTGGCAGTAGTGGCAATTATCTTTGGAACAAAGAAGCTGAATTAAAGTTTGTGTTGTGGAGGGAAATCGTGCATAGACTATTCCAAGGCGCCTTAATCGTTAGTGGTGTGGTAGTCTAACGGTTAAGACGTCTGCCTAGTAAGCATGGCCGCACCACAAATTTTAATTCAATGCTTCACATCCATCAACAATGTCTTTGACATATTTGAGACGTAAATCCGTCTCAGGGATTATTTATTCATATTAATTGATATTTATATCACCATAACAGGATTGTTCCACCATGTCCATTGCTGAGGTGCTATTCCGCTGCATGGAGAGCCTTTGCAGTAGTGGCAATTATCTTTGGAACAAAGAAGCTGAATTAAAATTTGTGTTGTGGAGGGAAATCGTGCATAGACTATTCCAAGGCGCCTTAATCGTTAGTGGTGTGGTAGTCTAACGGTTAAGACGTCTTCCTAGTAAGCATGGAGGTCCGGGTTCGATTCCCGGCCGCACCACGAATTTTAATTCAATGCTTCACATCCATCAATACTCTGGAAAGCTATCACAGCACTTTCTTCCTGTCAGTTTCGCGTCTGCAGCACATCATCTTCGTGGTTTAGCAATTTTTATGGCCAGGAGTGTAAATATATTGAGTGCCCCACCCCAAATAACACGGGCGTTTCCAAAGTCCGCGAGATGGCATTACCGGCGTGCAGTTATTAGCATCTTTGGAAAGGACGCGCACCATGTTTCAGGCATATTGGCCTATTTGTTTGTGTTTGGCATTCGTGTGAATCAAGAAAGAATGCACGAAAACGAGTTTCATGTTCAGATTAAACATTCCTTTGTGAAAGGCAAAAGGCCTCGGGAGACTATGAAGAAGCTTGATAAACGTTGTGGTGACTGCACCTTAGATTACAACAGTTTACGTTTCAAAATTTTCGGAGTGCTCGTATGGACACAAGTGACGCTGAACGTTCTGGACGCCCTGTGGAGGTTACGACACCAGAAATCACTGATGATGCATGACAGAAGAGGTGCGTGAGGTTGCTAGTGCTGTGGGAATATGGAATGAATGGGTGCATAATATTTTGCATAAACATTTGGATATGAGAAACCTATCGAGGATGGGTGCCGCGATAACTCACGCTTCACCGAAAACGGAATCGAGTGAAGTGTTGCAAGCACGGTTTGCAGCTGTTCAGGAAGAATCCTCAGGACTTTACTGTCGTTTCGTCACTGTAGATGAAACATAGATACATTACTCTACTCCTGAGACCAAAGAACAATCTAAACAATGCGTTACCAAGGAAGAATCTGCACCAAAACAGGTGAAGACCGGTCCTTCGGCCGTCGATTGGCCCACTAAAAAGTCCTTTTCCATCACGACAACGCACCAGCACACACCTCAGCAGTTGTGGTCGCAAAATTATTGGAAATATGATTCCAGTTCGTTTCACATCTCCCGCATTCTCCAGACTTGGCTCCCTCGGACTACTATTTGTTCCCCAATTTGAAGAAATGTCTGGCGGGACGATGATTTCATTCAAACGAGGAGGTGATTGCAGAAACTAATATCTAGTTTGCAGGCTTGAACAATTCCTATTATTCTGAAGGGATCAACAACTTAGGACAACGTTGGACGAAGTGTACAATCTAAAAGGACACTATGTCAAAAAAAATGGTTTTCCTCAAACACGTTAGTGGTTTTTATTTTTCCACGGGCTTTTCAAACTCTTTTCGTATGTGTGCCGTTTACATGAGTTACGCGGTAGCAGCATTGGTTACACTGGAACTGAGAGAGACTTGTAGCCTACATACAAGTTGTTGTTGTTGTTGTTGTTGTGGGTAAGTTACATCCGAAGAGCCGCGGTGTAGTAGCCGAGTGGTCACAGTTCGCCGGCGGCAGTGGTCGTGAGCGGTTCGGTGCTGAGCGCCGCGGCCGATTGCGCTTTCGCTTGGTGAGTGTTTCGCTATTGCAGCTTGTAGCTGTAACTTATTCGTGGATTGAAGTCTCTGAAAGATGAGTCCGTGATGTCTGAGCCGTTTCGTATTGATACGTTGAAGTTCACGTTGAATCGTAGCCGTCCGAGACCGAATTCTTTTGAATTTGAAACGTTCCTTGAAGAAACAGTGAAGTTGAATTTTGACGACATTATAGGGATCTATATGTCTATCGTAAACAGTGACGTTTTTGTAAAGTTGAAAAGTGCGGAACTATGTGAAAAGTTAGTTCAGTCATGTGGAGGAACTTTAAAGTTCAAACATCGCGATGGACACATTGGCGATGTCGAAGTTACCCATGCAGGATCTCGAATTAGGACCGTACGAATATTCGAACTGCCTTTCGAGGTTTCGGCCGAGGAAATAAATGCAGTGGTGTCTATATACGGGAAAGTACTTAGCAATGTAGCTGAGAAATGGTCGACCTCTCATAAATTTCCCGTACTGAATGGTATCCGTCAACTTAAGGTCGACCTTCACAAGCACATTCCATCGTACATAAATGTTTGCGGGTATCGCGCCATAGTGTCATACGACGGGCAGCCCCGCACCTGCGCCGCTTGCGGTAAACAGGGACACGTGCGCGCCGAGTGCCTGCAGCGGCGCGTGGCTCAGCTGCCGGCCGGCGAGCCCGCCAGGCCAGCCGTGATGACGTCGCTGCCTGTGACGTATGCGTCCGCTGCCAGCGGCAGACAGCTCGTCACACTCGCCACGGAACTGAACCACTCACCCACCGTCATTGACAAAGACGTCCCGATGCCAAGCCCTGAAATTGCCGAAGTTGTCTCTGCTACATCACAGTCCACTGATTTGTCGGCACAACCACGAACACCCCAGGTTGACAAAGAGGTTCCGATGGAAATCCCAGACACTGTGGCGGTTGTATCTGCTACATCGCAGTTAACCGATTTGCCGACACAACCACCACGGGAACAGAACAGCACCAACGTCGAGGACACACCTACTGATTACACAACTACGGAAACTGAACTGACAAGTTCTGTAGAAGCTATGACATCCCCAAAGAAAAAACGTACCACTCGGACTCATAAAAAGCGAAGGATTGCACATGAAGGTGCAGCAGAAACTGCCCCCAAACTGCGAGAAAAAGCCAGACAAATCGCTAGTACGTTACCTGACAACGCGGGAAACCACTTCACCGCTTCCTTACCAGCCCTTGTACCAACTGCCACCAAAGCCGAGATCCTATCGGAAGCCAGTCAACGCGGTAGTGATGGGGAACCGCAAACGACTGCTGTGGATAATAATACAAGATTTCCGTCCACCGACTGGTCACAGGATCCAATGGAAGATGTCGATATGAATGAACCAGGCATCGTTCAAGGTGAAGCATCGCCAAATACCACTGATCATGACAAGGCCAGCGGCTACGAAACTGACACGTACTGAAATGTTTGATAGTGATGTCTTTTCCCGATACCGGTTATTTACTCAATTATGAACACTTTTCAGGCCTATCGAATTGCTACCTTAAACATAACTAGTATACGAAGTTCAGTTAAGTTGGAATGTTTAAAAGACTTTTTATATGCTGCAGATGTAGACATTGCTATGCTCCAAGAAGTGACTGACATTGCCTTAGACAATATACATGGGTATAACGCTCACAGCAATGCCGGTAACGGCATCGCTTTGGGGACTGCAATTTTAGCGAAAGAGGGCATAATTGTCCACAGCATCGAAAAACTGACCAATGGTAGAGGAATAGCTTGTACCTTTCATAACGTTAGGCTAATTAACGTGTATGCCCCGTCAGGAAGCACAAATCGACGCAATAGAGCGGTGTTTTACAAACATGAAATCTTACCTCTGTTTGGACCCCGTCAAGACTGCATTATTCTAGCGGGTGACTTTAACTGTGTCCTGAGCCCAAAGGACCAGGTCCCTAATTTCAACACCTCTCCTGAATTGGACTATCTTGTTAAAGAACTTCACCTGACTGATACGTGGGAATACACACACGGTGATGCACCAGGCTTCACATTCATTACGCGAACTTCAGCGAGTAGATTAGATCGGATGTACGTATCGAATACTATGCACGACCGTATTTTGCACGCAGAAATATGGCCAACCAGCTTCACTGACCACGCTGCTTATATAAGTACAATCAACATGAAACGACAAGGGACCTACCGTGCACGAGGGTATTGGAAATTAAACGTCACCCACCTGCACGATGCGGGATGTCGTGAAAGATTCCACGAAACATGGGAGGCATGCGAACGACGTCTCCCGTCGTACAATTCCGCTCTTAGCTGGTGGATGTCCTGTGCCAAACCTCAACTGAGGAGAATGCTGATTGACTACTCCAGGGAGAAAGCTTATTGGTACAAGAGGACATCTGAATTTTATTTCCAATGTTTGCGGGAATTATACACGCTTGACGGATCAGTCATTGACAATTATATCCAAATAAAGAGAATTAAATCCAAAATTTTGTCTCTGAAGCGAAAGCAATTAAACGGCTATCAAGTAAGGGCACGTATACAGAATGCTCTCAACGGTGAAGAATCGTCCATCTTCCACGTTATCCGGGAACAGAAGAGAGGTCAACAAAAAATAATCACTGAAATCAAAAGACCAGATGAAACCAGTCTTACTAAACAAAATGAAATTAAAACTGAAATTCATGAATATTTCACAAGTCTCATGTCCGGCGGTGCGGTTAGCGCTGAGGCGCAGGGAGATTTGTTCCGACACCTGCGAGCACGGCTTAGCACTGAGGCGTCTGACAGCCTGGTCGCTGAGATCGACGAAGACGACTTGGACGCTGCCGTCCTACACAGTCCCAAAAACAAATCACCGGGACCCGATGGCCTGCCGGCCGAGTTCTACCAGGTTTTCTATAGGCAGCTGAAACCCAAACTACTACTCATTTACAAAGAACTAATGAATTCCGACAGTGACATCCCAGAGGATTTTCTTGCCGGATTCGTTGCACTTATCCCGAAAAATCCACGTTCTGCGCAAATTGAGAATTTAAGACCAATAACACTGCTTAACAGTGATTATAAGATAATGACCCGCATTTTAGCCCGACGGCTCAAACTGATAATGAATGAGGTAACTGGTCCGTACCAGACTAGTGTTGGCAAGGACAGGTCAATTTTACAAACAGTGTGCGGATATCGCGACATAATATCAACGGCGGATGTTCTCAATATTAATTGCGCACTAATGACTCTAGATTTTCAAAAGGCGTTTGACAAGGTCAATCATGATTACCTCCTCCAAACGATGTCCAGAATGGGCTTTCCACACCGCTTTGTAAACCTCATCGCCAGGATTTTAAAACACAGCACATCCAAAATTATGGTGAATGGCCAGTTCACCAGGAGTATTCACTTCAAGAGTTCAGTGAGGCAAGGATGTCCCATGTCCACGGCTTTGTTCGCCATTGCTATCGAGCCTTTACTCGCAACACTGTACCAGCAACTACAAGGACTACGCATAAACGATCACAAAATTGTCTGTAACGCCTACGCAGATGACGTAGGTGTCATAGTCACCAACAATGAAGACATAGAACGGACGTTGGAGGTTATACACAAGTACGAACTGGCATCAGGTGCAACATTAAACAGAACTAAATCCAGTATAATGAATTTAGGCCAAGGTCTATTGGTGCAGAACGTACACCTACCAGTGGTCGACCAGCGGACAATTTTGGGAATTACTTATCGGCGCCACATAAAAGAAACGATAGCAGTTAACTATAGGAACCTTCTTACCAGCGTGAGAGCCAGAATTAGGCAACACAGTATGCGACACATTGACGAAATCCAAAAGACAACCCTTGTCAATATCTACATCGCTTCCAAGATCAATTATGTCGCACAAGTTTTACCCATGCCAGGTGCCATTGCTGCGAGGATAATGTCAGCTTTCGGCCACTTCATCAGTCGTGGGAATCTCTTTAAAGTCAGATTCGACACGTTAACTCTATCAGCTGCAAATGGGGGGCTCAACCTTACTGATATCTTCATGAAATCCAAAGCATTATTTACAAGCAATCTGCTCAAGCTCTGGAAGATGACACCTAACTCATTCACCGCCAACTTACTAACGGAAATTGCTCCTACAGATTTCACCCCACCCATTGACGTTCGGCACGTTCCCATAGGACTCTATCTTTTTCAACAATTTCTAGTTGAACTTAGTTATCTTCCCACAACGATCATAGCCCAGCAGACGGCCAAAGCGAAAACGATATATGACATATTGATGAAAACGAAACCCGGAAATGTGGTGGAACAGAAATACCCTGGTTATGACTGGAAGGCCATCTGGAGCAACATCAGTAGCCGATTTCTACCGACCACTGTCAGAGCTACGTGGTATAAAGCCGTCAACAGGAAACTACCGACCAATTCTAAGTTGCACCGCATCCACCTCGCAGACTCACCCAAGTGTCCGACCTGCAATTTAGTTGACACTGAAGAGCATCGACTGGTTTGCGCTGAAGTCGACGAAATCTGGCAAATCACTCGACAACTCATAGCCAAGGTCACCCGAACGGCTCCACATACCGTTACACCGAAGGACCTTCTAAACCCCAGCGACGTGCCTTACCCAGCCACGAAAAGAAATGCCGTTAACTGGATAAAAGGGCACGCTTTACACTACATACTGGCAGAAGAAACGAAAAGCAAATATAGTTTCCACTTGTACCTCCATACACAGCATCAGAAGCTTATGAAAAGAAAGAACTACAAGAAGCTCTTCGCTAACTTTCTGCGATACACAATTCAGTGATTTCTCTACAACTCGTGCCACGTATGCACTCTACTTGACGACGTTATTATGCCTCGATTTCTGCGTTTTCCCGATGCTTGTTCATAGAAGAATGTTTTTTCACATTTCGAGTCAAAGAGAAGATTTAGTGTTTTTGGATTCAAGAAGAACATATTCTTTCATTTATTTATCTGCTGTTGAGAATTCAGCAAGAACAGATTATTTTCAGTATGGCAGCATTTTTCTGCTGCTCCATTTCCCAGGAAGATCGTTTTCGTTTACAATCATATGATGGTGTATTTATTTCCTTTCATTTACTTCGAAGAAAGCGACAGAAGCTCGCCGAAGAAGGCACAATTTGGAGAGCGTAAGGAAGGGCTGTGAGGGGAGAAGGGAGGCCCAAAAAAAAAAAAAAAAAAAAAAAAAAAAAAAAAAAAAAAAAAAAAAAAAAAAAGTGGTCTAAAGCGTCTCGCTGCGGAGCGCGCGGTTGCTCGCTGTGGAGGTTCGAGTCCTCCCTGGGACATGGGTGTGTGTGTGTTGTCCTTAGGTTAGTTTACCTAGGTTTAAGTAGTTTGTAAGCTACGGACTGATGACCACGCAGTTTGGTCCGATAGATTTACAAACATTTTTTGAAAATCTGAAGATAATGTGAAGTGAATTTGACGTCTGAAATACAATAACGCGCAGTCAAATTCACTTCGCATTATCTCCAGATTTAGTAGACGTATAGCTATGCAATCAACGCATTCTTTTTGTGGTTTTACATGCTATTGATTTAATGAGATATAATATGGGGTATCGATTTAAAAAACGTAAGTTCGTGTTGTAAAAAAATGTTTGTTTATGTTTTAACCTATATCGTAGTAGAGACATTAATGATAAAGGTGAAGCATTGAATTAAAATTTGTGATGCGGCCGGGAACCGAACCCCAACCGCCATGTTTACTAAACAGACGTCTTACCTCTAGTTCACCGCAGCACTAGCGATTAAGGCGCCTCGGAATAGTCTAAGCACGATTTCCCTCCACGCCACAAACTTTAATTTAATGTGGCAATATTTCATAGGAACACGGAAGCTGAATTGAAGTTTGTGACGTGGAGGGAAATCGTGCTTAGACTACCGAGCCGTTTTAAACGCCAGTGCTGCGGTGGTCTAGCGGTATGACGTCTGCTTAGTAAGCATGGAGATCCGGGTTCGATTCCCGGCCGCATTACAGATTTCAATTCAATGCTTCAACTTTATCATTAATGTGTCTGACATTACTGAGACGAAAAACAGTCTCAGGGTGTATAAATTTCTACTTATAATGACACTAGCTGCTCCCCGCGGTGTTACCCGCGGTTCAGTAGTCACACATTAAAGTGCCCAGAAAGGGCATAAATAACTACATGACTGTTTGCGACATTGTTAGCACGGAATATATAATTGTCTTGGAACGAATGGACAGCCAAAAACCTATTGCAATACGTCCCTGTAAACGGCGTTTCGAGACTTCTTGTTCTCCGAGTATATATAGAGATTTCTAGCTCTCGATACACGGGAGCAGCCTACGTAGAGCTGCCCGTGCGAGAAACAAGTTAAGCATCAATAAAACAGGCACACCCACCTTCAGCTCCAACTTGTGGGATGGCACCCCTGACAGTAAGTAACTACAATAACAACAATACAGTAATCGAAAACAAATGCCAAGTAAAGGAACGAAATAAACAGCAAACCTAACGGAGAAATGTAACGAAATAAACAACAAACCTAACGGAGAAAAGTAGAGAGATAAAAAAGACATCTAACGGAGAAACGAACTGTTGAGATCCTACAAATGCAAAGCGAACCGACAAAAGTACTAAATGCAAACGTTCGAATGCTACAAATAATCGAAATCACCAAATAAACTATTATTCATTGAAATCCAAAGAGAATACAATTTTAAAGAATTACGATAACATCACAATGTTCGAACATCTATAACGTTTCATATGTTAACTGCAGCGTACCGCCTGCCATCTGTTGAGTGCATTTGCTACTACTTTCGCTGCAGTTTACGTACGCTATTTATACGTGGCAGTTCGCGCTTTGTACATAAAATACGGCTTGGTATCTAGATCCCATTCTACACAAAACGTCAATGTTTTTTCTTACCATAGTACTTAGAGCATATTTTATTTAAAGTCTTCAATTTATATACATACTTCCTTCATTTGTTACAACAAATGAAAATGAATGCGGCATAAACGCCAACATTCAGATTTCTTGTGTATGTAATTATATATCAGTTAAGCCGTTTTGGCAGTATCCAAGAATTTTTTTGTATATTCGAAAGTAAAAAAGATAACAATAACAAAGAAAAAAATTTCACTGTAGCAGGACCCGAACCATTGCCCAAAATAACAGAATACTATTACATCATGCGTTAACCCACGCGGCTAAACATGACATACCTTACAAATCTCTTCTGCTGCTGTATTAGAAGCTTCTTACAACCGTTACGTATTTCTATGGATATATTTCAAATAAATAACTTGTAATAAACATTTTGAAATACAGCCTATGTCCTAATCCGAGACATAAGAAATCTCTATATGAAATTTCATCTATATCAGTGCTGTAGTTTTAGCGTGATGCGGTAACAAACATGCAAGCTTTCGCATTTATAATATGTATAGGATTTCTCATAGTAGTTACTGTCGTAAGTCCTTGCCGTAAGTACATGTACGTAAAAGACGAGTTTCAATAGCTATTCTTGTTCCAAGGATAACTTAATGGCATAAGTGAAACACTATGTATGTGTACCGTGTACATGAGACATGCAGTAGTAGCACGGAGGCAAGCTGTGCTCGGGAAGAGCTCTAGACCTGTAGCCTGTATCCAATTCTACTGCTGTTGTTGTTCTGGTCTTCAGCCCGTAGACTGGTTTGATGCAGCTCTCCACGCTACTCTGTCCTGTGCAAGTCTCTTCATCTGCGAGTGAGAGTAGCCACCCACATCGGTTACCGTATTCGTCTCTTGGTCTCCATCTGCGATTTTTACCCCACACACTTTCCTCCAGCCATAAATTAACGATTCCCTGATGTCTCAGATTGTGAAGACATGGAGGGAAAACGACGAATGTCAATTTTTACCGTTACAGAGAAAATCGATGTTTCAACGTTGAAACCACGTTGTGTGGAAATTTATTAAATAATTCATATACAGTTGTGGTTTACATAAAGTTTGCATATTAGGAGTATTATTTATTTGTTTTTAGCTAGTACTATGTAGTAACAACAATGAACACTCTTTTCTAAACTTATGCACTTTTAGAAGCATGTTTAGGTTTCTTGAAACATTTCATATTCATTGCACTAATTATTTTATGAAAAGTGCTTTCTATCTTAAGGAAGTAGCCTAATAGAATACTCAAATTTAAAGATCTGAAAATGTAAAAACAATGAATGATTATGAAAATCAGACTCGGCTTGATCCTTATGACTTCGTCTTTGTTTGATGAAATGGATTATTAGCCCCGACAAATGTAAGGTTTGAGCATTCCTATCAGATAACCCATTAAAATGCTTTATAATAGTCAGAATGTTGTCAAAACATTTAACTCTACTACACTCAAAGTTGTTCCCAGTTTCATGCGTGTGGTTTCCTGTCTTCTTAGCAGCATGTGACACTCGACCATACTTCTCTCTTTCCTTTGGATTAACTTTCCACTCTGCAGGAACATTCTCATTTGCATCCATTGTAGAAACCGAAAAAATAACACCCTTGCACCGACAAAAGAGCACTTCTTGTCACTATAACTCATTGAAAAACATTGAACTTAAGCGAAGTGGCTCTCGAACCTGTTGTCATTTTAAAAATTGAATTGATAACAATGGAAACAACAATGGAAATACTTAACGTTGTAAGACAAACATGAAATTCAAACAGATGAAAAACACTCATCTTCTTAGCAAAACTACGTGGCAATCATCATTATTCCCGCTTCCTAAGATTCTAAATGTGTGTATAACTACTGACACTAATCGCTGTTCGAGGAAGCAACTACACCAGAAGTGTGTAATAGAAGCATACACAAAATTGTGAAAAAAATGACACTCATCGCCCCCCCCCCCCCCCCAATGTCTTCATGTGTCCTAAGAACTAACATGTCAGAAATGTCTTCTTTCTGATTGTGTTCAGTACCTCCTCATTACTTATTCGATCTGAGCCTCAGGATTCATCAAAAGCTTCTATTATGTTTCCCTCTTAACTTTTTATTACCCACGTTTAACTCCAGTGCAGTGCTACACTTCAAACAAAAACTTTCTGAAAAGACCTCCTAACGTTTACAGCGTCTACCGCAAGACAACGCATACAGATCTATATCTCCAGTTCACATGCTGCCACCATCCTGCACAACGTTGAAACATGTCTGCACAAATTCTGTAATACTGTTTCGCCTGTTTTGTATCGATATTTGTATGCAAAATGTTATATGTGCTTCTTTGGTTAACTACGTCTATGGTTTACTCTGTTGTGAAATGTTTCTGACAAAGACAATGTATGTGAGGAGTCGCTGAACAGACAGAGTCAGTCGGTGAGTGGCTCTGGTATTGAACGGACGTGCTTTGGTTAACTGCTTTTGTACGAGCTGATGGAATAATTTTGTATTTTAATTTTGTGGAACATACACCATTCTGTCGTTATAAGATTTTGTATCATTCATATATGTATCACTCTGAGAAGATTTTGTTGTTCTCCAATCATAAGGTAATGTAATAATTATTGCTAAAATAATTGAAAAAGTTAAATTTTTTACTAGTTTCACTTTTGTAGTTAGAAAGCTAACCCTTTTCCTTTCATTGCAAGTTATTTACTATTCAAGTCAAAGCATGGTATTGATTAAGATGAGTTTGAATAACAAATTTCCTTATTGCAGTGACGTATTATTGATAGCAGTGATTGTTGTGCAGTACTGCACGCAAGTGAACAAGATACTAAGTTTCTGCAATCAGTCAGCGGGATAAATTCTCGCAGTTGCTTTATTAGAAAGTGATTTGTGTTTGGTTTTTTTTTTCCAGATTTTTCTCGCAGTCAAATTCAGAGTGTAGTCAGTGAGCATTATGCAAACTACGTATTGCTCTTGCTTTGTTCAAAATATCCGTTGCGCTTTCAATCAGTTCAAACGTACTTTTCTTAATTAACTGTGATGGTATTAATATTAGGGCCATAACCAAACAGAATTATAGTGTTAATAAATAATAAATGTGTTCAACTAATTTTTAACCACCTTTAGTTAGTTCAAAATGTTTTTTGTTAAGCTTAAGGGACTTAACTGTGGGGTCATCAGTCCCTAAACTTACAAACTACTTATGAACTACCTTATACTAAAGACGATAGATAACATCCATGTCAGAGGGGGGGATTCGAACCCCCGACCCTAGCGACCGTGCAGACCGCTCGGCCACCGCGGCCGGAGAAAAGTTAGTTGTCGTGAGTGTTAACTACCAGATGATGACAATTATTAGTGCTGCATTTAACATCAGATCAGTTTTGAACGAGTAGTTTTGAAACAGACCTCCTTTAGCTGCTCACAATTGCGAAATCCCTGTAGCGACCCTGTTTTTCCTATCAATAGAACAGTCTTACCTTATTCCACCAATCAACGTACCTGTTTTGCTGCCACCACCCTGCAGAATGCTGAATGCTGTAGAGCACGTGTGGTATCTGATCCTGAAACCCTGCAAGTGAAATGCAACATTTGAATACAGTGTTCCGACAATACGGATATTCTAAGACACAGAAACGTAATGCATTTAGGCCCAAGAGACTTCACTCCACGGAGAAAATGACACAAATACACGTTCCACCTTGGCGTTTTTGCCGTACTTTGGTGCCACGTCGTCGAGAATTGCAACAGTCCAGAACCGAGGAACATGTTAGGATCGATCAAGGATGATCTTGGTCTGAGGAAACGTGGAATATATAAGATCCCTTGTCAGTGTGGATCGGCATATATAGGCCAGACATGTCGCACAGTGCAAGAACGCTGTGATGAACATCAGCGACATACACGCCTGTATCAATCAGAGAAGTCGGCAATTGCAGAACACTGTCTGAACACAGGACATCGCATGTTTTATGAGAAGACAGAAATTTTACTAATGCAAATATTTATAAAGCTTATGGGACTTGACTGCGGGGTCATCAGTCCCTAAACTTACAAACTACTTATGAACTAGCTTATACTAAAGACGACACAAACATCCATGCCCGAGGGGGGATTCGAACCCCCGACAGGGAACGGCCTCCCGAATCGTAGCACAGCGCTTCAGTGCGCTCGGCCGCTCCGCCGCGGCCATAAATTTTATCCCCGGCTTCATCCTTTTGGGATTGCGTCTTTAAAGAAAGCAATACCTATCCGTACAATTTGGAATAGGGATTAAAGTTCAGGGTGCAGAAATAAAAACATTTCATTTTGCTGATGACATTGTAATTATGTCAGAGACAGCAAAGGACCTTGAAGAGCAGTTGAATGGAGTGGACAGTGTGTTGAAGAGAGCGTATAAAATTGAACACTAACAAGTGTAAAACAAAGATAATGGAATGCGGTGTTAGAAAATCAGGCGATGCTGAAGGAATTAGAGTAGGTAACGAAACGATGAATGTGGTACATGAGTTTTGTTAGTTGGGTAGTAAAATAACATATGACGGTCGCAGTACAGAGGATACGGCAATGGGAAGAAGAGAATTTTTGAAAAAGAGAAATTTGCTAACATCGAATATCAATTGAAGTGTAAGGTAGTCCTTTCTGAAGGCATTTGTGTGGAGTGTTGCCTTGTACGAGAGTGAAACATTGATGATAAACAGTGTGGACAGGAAGAGAATAGAGGCTTTTGAAATGTGGTGCTATAGAAGAATGCTGAAGATTAGGTGGGTAGACCTCATAACTAATGAAGAGGTACAGAACAGAATTGGAGATAAAAGGAATGTTTGGCATACCTTGACTAAAAGAATGGATAGATTGGTAGGGCACATTCTTAGACATCAAGGAATTGTGAATTTAGCGTTGGAGGGAAGTGTTTGGGGTAAAAACCGCACAGGAAGACCAAGAGATGGATACAGTAAGCAGATTCAAATGGATGTGGGTTGCTGTTCGTATGAGGAGATGAAGAGGCTTGCTCAGGATAGGGTAGGGTGGAGAGCAGCATCAAACCAGTCTCCGGACTGAAGACCACAACAACAACAACATGCCTTCACGCTGAAATGACTGGACGTATATAAATGAAATTTGGAACAGAAGTAGCTTATACCATGATTAGTACGTGAGCTACCTGTCGCAAGCCACTGTAAACTGCATGGTGGAGGGTACGTTGGAACATGCGTCCAAACTGACTGCTCACCATGAAAGTCAGCACACAAGTGTATGAAAGTCCGTCAGCAACATGTAACCACTTGAAGATGTCGGACAGATGCTCCGAAGAAATACTGTAGGATTTACAGAACGTTATCCGGCGGCAAACCCGTGAAGACTATATGCAACATATCCGCCGAGAAAGCTTGAAAAATCACATTTATATTAATGTTGAGTCTCTCGCGAATTTCGCTACCTCCGAAATGTTTTTCTTCCCATAGCCACTCGGCCTTTCACATCTTCTTCACTTCGGCCATCAGGAGTTATTTTGCTACCCAAATAACAAAACTCATCTGCTACTTTTGTTGCCTCATTATCTAATAATATTATTCTCGGGTCTGCAGCTGGATAACATTGTCTACGCGACACAATATTTCAACAAACCAACCGGCTGCCCTACTCAGGTGAGTATGCCGAATGCACTTACTCGCACGAACTCACCTTAGATGGCAACCAGTTGGTCTATCGAAATATTGTGTCATGCAGACGATGTTACCCATCCGCAGACCCGAGAAGAATATTATCAGTTATTACGCCGAGACAGTCTGCGCAGCCACGCCCCATTATCTTTTTCAGTATCGCCTTTTTTTCTTACACTACATTATCGTTGTGTGGTTCTTGTTAACGTTCATCTCATAACCCGCTATCAAGTCAATGTCGATTCCGCTCAGTTTCTTTTCGAGGTCATTTGCTGTCTCTCACAGAATGACAATGTCACCGTAAAACCGCAAAGTTTTTATTCATTCCTCCTAAACTGGAATTCCGACTCGTAATTTCACCTTGCATTCTTTCACAGGTTGCTCAATGTACAGATTGAATAACATTCAGGAAAGGCTACAACTCTGTCTCACTCCCTTCCCAATCACTATGTCAGTTTCATGTTCGTAGACTCTAATAAGTACTTTCTGGTTTTGTAAATGTTGTGTACAACTTTTCGTACACTATATTTTACCCCTGTTATCTTCAGAATTTGAAACAGTTAAAAAAGGTAAAAACGTAGGTTTGCCTCTCCTCAGTCTATCTTCCAAAATAAGTCTTAATGTGAACATTGCCTTCTAAATGCAAACTGATCGTCCGCGAGGGCGGATTCTATCTGTTTTTTACAGTTCTCTATAAATAATTCGTGTTATGATTCTGCAATCATTATTAATTATATTGACATATCTATAATTTTCACAGCTGTCTACACTAGCTTTCTTTGGAATTGAAATTATTATATTCTCCTTGAGGCGTGAGGGTACTTCCCCTGCCTCACACATTTTGCACACAAACTGGAACAGATTCTTCATGACTGGTTCTCCTAATGATGTTCAGAAGGCGTATCATATACTCCAGTAATCTTCTTCGAATTACGTCTTTCAGTGTTCTGTCAAATTCCTTTCTCAGTATAGCAATTCCTTACTACTCTTCATATATTTCCTTTCCTCATTCTACAATATTTAAGTTCGTTTCCTCCGTAGATTCTCTCTACACATTCCGTCCACTTTGCAGCATTACTTTCTTTGCTTAGTAATGGTTTTCCATCTGAGCTGTTAATATTCATGGAGATGTTTTTCTTGTCTAACGTCTGCTTCATTTTCCTGTAGGCGGTATCTTTGAGCTATTCCTCTACGGACTTGCATTTGTCTTCTAGAAACTTCTGCTTAGCCAATCTACACTTTCTACCAACCAATTTTTTTAGCCATCTGCACTATCATTTCCTGCTTCACTCGCTGCCTTTTTATATTTTCTCCTTTCTCAAAGAACTTTAGTATCTAGCGTCTTTCTATGAGGTCTTATCCCTCTATCGCACTAAAGTTTCCGCTCCAGTTGCCACAATGTAAAAATGTCCGAACGACATGTTTCGGGCCAACATTAGCCCATTCTCAAGTTCTAAAAGGAGAAAGCAAAGGAAAAACGTAAATTAAAACGAAATCGCTAAAACCTTAAATACGATCCATGTCAATATAACAAAGCATGTTCATCCTATTAAGTCTTAACTTGAATTCTAAAACATATCTGTCCTAAGGCAACGTCAAACGTAAAATGTTTTCGGCATATGCGCAATGTCCACAGATAAACATTCCTCACCGTAAAAGACGTTTCTAGTTGGAGGCACAGTTGTGGGCTGCTAACTATCTGCTCTGCTGTTTTCACCCCTTCTTTGTTAAATAATTTAGCCACTTTATGTGAGATATGATAGATATTTAGGACGGACAACAGATTAGAACAGAGGTTGAAACACAAGATTGATTCAGGAGACGATTGTGCGGGGAAAGCGGAAGTTTATGAAGTTAAATGTTTAGATTGTGAAATGAAATACGTGGGACAGACTAGTAGGAATTTTAAAATTCGATTTAAAGAGCATAACAACGTTGAGAATGGCTCTTCGGCGGTGGCGAAGCATCTAAAAAATGATCGGCATTCGTTGGGCAATATTAATAACAGTACGAGGCCAATACATTATGAGGATAAGAGATGGTTGCTGTCTAACCTGGAGGAGGTTGAAATTTTTTGTGCGTTAAGAAAAGAACCGAATAGCACATTAAATGAACAGACGGAATTGTCTAAAGGATATTTCTGGTCTCATTTTGGTAATGTGCTTCTCGATAAACTGTGAAACTTCCCCTCGCATTTGGTTCCTTGGGATTGGGGTTGGCTGATTTACTGTTAGAAGTTTTTTGGATACATTTTAAATTTTGGTTTTTAGACGGGTTTACTTTCGATAGTAGCAATACGGTAGATTTATCTTTGGTAGTGGGTAGCGTTTGGACTATCTCTGACATAGCAGATAGTTAGCAGTCCACAACTGTGCCTCCAACTAGAAACATGTTTTACGGTGAGGAATGTTTATCTGTTGACATTGCGCATATGCCGCAAACATTTTACGCTTGACGTTACCTTAGGGCAGATATGTTTCAGAATTCAAAGTAAGCCAGTCTAGGATGAACATACTTTGTTGTATTGACATGGATCGTATTTAAGGTTTTAGCGTTTTCGTTTTAATTTACGTTTTCCTTGGCTTTCTTCTTTTTAGAACTTGAGAATGGGCTAATGTAGGCCCGAAACATGCCGTTCGGACGTTTTTAAATTGTGACAACTGGAACGGAAACCTTAGTGCGATACTTGTCTACCTTTTTCCACTTTCTTAAGTTTTAATCTGTAGTACCTAAGTAATAAGTTCTACATATACATCTGTATCTACATTAATACTCTGCAAGCCACATTGAAGTGCATGGCAGAAGGTTCATCGAACCACTTTCATGCTATTTTTCTATAGTACCGTTGTCTCATAGCTCCTTCCGTTTTCGATCTGATTTCACATGTTTTATTATGATTATCATGTCTTCCTATGTAGGTGGGTGCTACCGATATTTGTATGCATTCTGAATTTGCTGAAAGAAAATTTCGCAAATAGATCTCGCCGCAACAAATGATGCCTTTCTTTTAATGACTTCCACATCAACTCGTGCATAACTTTCGTTGCACTCTCTACACTATATCACGATAATGCAATAGAGCTGCCCTTCTCTGAACTTTTTCTAAATCGTCCGTCAGTCCCACTTGGTGTCAATCCCACAATGCACAGGAGTACTCCAAAATAGGTCGCTCAAGTGTAGTGTAGGCAGTTTCTTTAATAGAACTGTTGCATCTTTTAAGTGTCCTGCCAATAAAACGTAGTCTTTGGTTCACCTCCCCCCACAATATTATCTACGTGTTCTTTTGAATTTAATTTGTACGTAATGATTACTCCTAGGTATCTAGTACAAACAACGGCCTGTGGGTTTAATTGATTTATCGTATAAATGAAGTTCAATGGATTTCATTTTGTGGTCATATGGATGACCTTAAACGTATCATTATTAAGGGCCAATCACCAATTTTTGCAGCATGTGGATATCTAATTAATTATGCAGGTGCTTTTGATCTTGTGGTGCCTGTACTAACCGATAATAGGTACCCCGCGAACAGTCTAAGAGAGCTTCTCAAATTGTCTCCTAAATCGTTTGTAAAAATAAGGAACATTAGGTGCCCTATAACACTTCCGTGGGGAACACCGGATATCACTTCTGTTCTACTCGATGACTTTCCGCCAATTATAACGTACTGTGTCCTTTCTGACAAGAAATCACGAATCCAATCGCACAAATTTAGCGATATTCCATAAGCATGCAGTTTGATTAGAAGACACTTGTGGGGTACATTGTCAAAAGCCTTCCGGAAATCTAGGAACACGGAATCGATTTGACATCCCTTGTAGATAGCAGTTATCGCATCACGTCAGTAAAAATGTTCAAATGTTTGTATAGCTTACGGGACTTAACTACGGGGTCATCAGTCCCTATACTTACAAACTACTTATGAACTAGCTAATCCTAAGGACGGCACAAATATCCATGCCCGAGGGGGGATTCGAACCCCCGACCGTAGTGGTGGCCGTGCAGACCGTGACTGGAGCGCCTCAGTCCCCTCGGCCACCGCGGCCGGCACGTCAGTAAAGAGCTAGCAGTGTGTCACATGAACGATACTTTCTGAATCTGTGTCGACTACGGGAGCATAGGTCGTTCTCTTCGAGGTAGTTAATAATACCGGGTGATCAAAAAGTCAGTATACATTTGAAAAATAATAAATCACGGAATAATGTAGATAGAGAGGTAAAAATTGACACACATGCTTGGAATGGCATGGGGTTTTATTAGAACATACCAAAAAAAAGTTCAAAAATAGCGCACGTCGTTTGGTGATGATCGTGTGCTCAGCCGCCACTTTCGTCATGCTTGGCCTCCCAGGTCCCCAGACCTCAGTCCGTGCGATTATTGACTTTGGGGTTACCTGAAGGCGCAAGTGTATCGTGATTGTCCGACATCTCTAGGGATGCTAAAAGACAACATCCGACGCTAATGCCTCACCATAACTGCGGACATGCTTTACAGTGCTGTTCCACGATTACAGCTATTGTTGAGGAATTATGGTGAAGATATTGACCTTTTCCTGTAAAGAACATCGTCTTTGCTTTGTCTTAATTTTGTTATGCTAATTGTTGCTTTTCTTATCAGATGAAGCGCCATCTGCCGGACGTTTTTGAATTTTTTGATTTCTAATAAAACCCCATGTCATTCCAAGCATGTGTGTCATTTTTTACCTCTGTATCTACATTATTCCGTAATTTATTAAGTTTTCAAATTTATACTGACGTTTTGATCACCCGGTATTTGAGGAAAGTATATGTTGCAAAATCCTGCTGCAAACCCACATCAATGATGTAGACCTGAAATTTTGCGGATCACTCCTATTGGCTTTCTTGAATATTGGGGGTGACCTGTGCAACTTTTCAGTCATTGCGTAAATAACATTCCTTGAGCGAGAAGTTGTATCTGATAGCTAGGTAAGGGGCTATTGCATCCGCATACTCTGGAAGGAAACTAATTAGTATATAAGCAGGAGCAGGAGACTTACGTCTGACTGACTCTTCTGTTAATTTGTCACTTATTATAAACGTTTTTCCGTGAAGTGATTGCGAGAGAATAAGGCTTTGTACTAGTGTTGATCAATATTCATTGATCTTAGATTGACATTGATGTTAGATTCAATTTTAAAAAATATATATTTTTTAAAAACTGATGCTATTACCATGAATGAGGGAAATATGTTACAACTGGACAAAGAGACAGAGTACAATAGAGAATACAGATGTATTTATACCTAGTTCGTTTGTAGCTTGGTACGTTGGACCACATCCAAATTTTATTAGAGAAACCAGATGAATTTTCAGGATGGAGATACCGATGGTCCGATATTGCATTCATACCACCGATGTGTTTATGTTTTAGAGAACCTAACACCGATGTAAGAACATCGCTGTTTCCCACTGAACATCAATGTCTATCTAACAGCGAAGAATATCGATCAACTCTAGCACAGAGCATTAGTCTTCCGGTAAAACTTGCCTTTGCTATGACCATCAAATAAGTCTCAGAGGCAAACGCTCAAACAAGTTGGCATTTTTTTTTACCTGAGCCAGCATGCGGTCATGGTCAACTTTTTCTTGCCTCTTCAAGAGTCCGTCAGAGAAGGCGTACTCTATTTTTCGCAGTATAGTAAGTAGAAGGGGGAAACCCCGTGAAGCCGCCTGCCCTGGGTAATTCAGTTTGAAATAGCAGACACCTATGCACAGATATTCTTAATCACAACTCATAGTATCTAGAACAGCAGAACAGCAGACAATTCTGCCGGGCTTTTATAATAATAATAATAATATGGTTTTCGGTTCCACAGGACCTAATTGAGGAGTGAGACTCCATGGTCAAGGAACAAGTCAGTACATGAAGTTTAACACAAGAATGGTAACAGAAAATTTTTAAGTAGTCCTATACACACGACAATCTTAAGACAAAGTGAAAAGAATCAAGGAAGAAAAAAAATGAATTAGTTTAATTGTTTAACTTTTCTAGGAGTTCCTCGACATAATAAAAGCAGTGACCCATGAGGCAACTCTTCAATTTAGATTTGAAAGAGTGTGGGTTAGTACTGATATTTCTTTAGTTCTTGTGGCAGCTTACTGAAAATGGATGCCGCAGAATACTGTACGCCTTTCTGCACGAATGTCAGGGTGGTGTGACTCAAATGTAGATTCGACTTCTGTGTAGTATTCACCGAGTGAAAGCTACTAACTTGTGGAAATAAGCTGATATTAATAACAACAAACGACATTAAAGAAAAACCGTATTGTGACGTCAGTTCGGACCTCGGTTTTTTTTTTTTTTTTTTTTTTTTTTTTTCAGTGTGCACTTTAAGCCATCCTTCACCTCTCAACGATGTGAGGAGTCGTCAGAAACGACACGTGGTTCGGATTCCACGTTAAGCTGTAGGTCCCCTTCCCTTTCCCCGGTTGGATAACTGGGGTAGGCTAGGGACACGCAAGTCGCCGAAATGGCGTTCAATTGAAAGACTTGCACCAGGTCAATGAGCCACACGAAATTATTATAGTGTCGAAATTCCCAGACTACTGAAAAGGGGTCAACAAGACGTTCGTGAACTTACAGCACTTATTGCTCGAACCGCCCGTTTTTGAGCCAGAAATATCCGTTTTGTATCAGGCGAGTTACCCCAAAAAAACAACGTCGTACGACATAAGTGAGTGAAAGTAAGCGTAATAGACTACTTTTGGTGTTGACAAATCAGTTATTTCAGATATTGTTCTAATGGTAAATGTAGCAGAATTTAGTTTTAGAACAAGATCCTGAACATGGGCTTTCCACGACAGCTTAGTGTCTATATCAACACCTAGAAATTTAAACTGTTCAGTCTCACTTATCATGTGCCCATTATGTAATGTCAGCTTTCGTCAAATTGTGTGTTGGATATTTTGAAAACTGAGTTTTACTGTGATTTAACATCAATGCTCTAGAAGCCACGAACATATCTCTTGAACTGCATTATTTGATACACCACATATTGCTCGAACCGCCCGTTTTTGAGCCAGAAATATCCGTTTTGTATCAGGCGAGTTACCCCAAAAAACAACGTCGTACGACATAAGTGAGTGAAAGTAAGCGTAATAGACTACTTTTCGTGTTGACAAATCAGTTATTTCAGACATTGTTCTAATGGTAAATGTAGCAGAATTTAGTTTTGGAACAAGATCCTGAACATGGGCTTTCCACGACAGCTTACTGTCTATATGAACCTAGAAATTTAAACTGTTCAGTCTCACTTATCATGTACCCTTATGTAATGTCAGCTTTCGTCAAATTGTGTGTTGGAAATTGTAAAAACTGAGTTTTACTGTGATTTAACATCAATGCTCTAGAAGCCACGAACATATCTCTTGAACTGCATTATTTGATACTGTGTCAATATTACGAACAACATCCTTCACTACCAAGCTGGTATCATAGTTAAATATGATTGAAAGAAACGACATACAATCATAGCGATTAAGCAAGTGACCGCACCATTCATAGAATTAGAAATTATCTGAAATGCAGCACGCGTATAGTGGGAGAGACAGTTTCGCCATCACAGGTATGTTCCACTGCGTAAAAAGACGTTGATCTGGTGTGTTGGTTAAGACGACCAACCGTCCCGAATTCTGCGGGACAGTCCCACATTTGGACTGATTGTCCCGCAATGGGATGATTACTAGAAATGTCCCGCATTCCAATAATTTTAAAACTGTTAGTATAAGAGCCCAAGACGAAACTATTTGTGTACGGCCCTGCTTGCAAATCAACTGCACAATGCATCATATACGAATAAATGACAGTCTTCTTACATTAAATACGAAAGAAAAAAAAGAAGATACACATCAACTGGTACTGCATTTTGTGATAGGATGACTTATTAAACAATTGCCTTTTTTGGCATATTTTCTGTGCCTTCTTAAGTACGTTTCAATAAGTGCAATCGAGTATTTTTCAGTGCTCAAGGTGGCAAACATGGTGTTATATTATGTATGAGTGCATGTTTTCGCGACGATATCCATTAGTGAAATCTTCTCTGGTTAGATGCCGCGTCATGTGGTTTACTGCCAGTGCCAGTGGCTTGTAACCAGAGAAGATTTCACTAATGGTGTTATGTTATAATAGTCTGCATAAATGTATTTTAAATTTAAAATGCCAATACAATGTAAGCATTCATCTTACTTCCTTCAGGAATAAAAAGGTGATAAAATTCCGAAAACGCAACAACAAAGTTGAGTGAGCATTGCATGTAGTAAGGCACAATTAAATTCTGCTCGCCATCGAAAGAACTTCTGTAATACAGTAGTACAAATGGTTTTAAAAAGTAGTTTTTTACTCAATTTAATTCGAGGGCGGCGAAAGCTAGCTATCAAAATTTGTGCAGCACGATGCTCTAAGAGTTGGAACAGATAAAAGAAGAACAGACAACGAAGGTAATCGGAAAAACGTATCGTAGAAGGAATATGTAAAAGTTATTAAACATAAGGAGAGGCAAGTATTAAAATATATCCTGTGGCTGGGATTCGAACCAAGGGACCTCCTGCTTACCAGGTAGGCGCTTCCTACCACTCAGTTAACAGCGTTGCATCCACAGCGACTACACCGACTGTCTTACAGCACGTCTCCCTCCACACCACGTACTTTAATTCTGCCTCATGTTTCGTGTGAAATGCGTATCAGATTGCCAGGGCTCTCCTGTATTGGAATAGCACCCCAGCAAAGAACGCGAGTGGGAACAATCCCGCCTTGTTCCTCAGGTCGAGGTGATATAAATATCAACAAATAATACAATTCAAAAATGTTTGTTAAGCTTATGGGACTTAACTACGGGGTCATCAGTCCCTAAACTTACAAACTACTTATGAACTACTTACGAACTAGGACGGCACAAATATCCATGCCCGAGGGGGGATTCGAACCCCCGACCGTAGTGGCCGTGCTGACCGTGACTGGAGCGCCTCAGTCACCTCGGCCACCGCGGCCGGCAGTAATACAATTACTTGAGACAATACTGTCTCGTTATACTAAAGGTACTAAACATAAGGAAGTGCACACTGGATAAGCAGGACTGGAGGGAGACGTGCTTTAAGACAGTCCGTGTAATCTCTTTGGCTGCAACGCTGTGGTAGCTCAGTGGTAGCCGGGCGCCGTGGCTCAGCACGCCCGGTCAGAGGGCTGAACGCCCTCGTTAAAAAAAAAAAAAAAAAAAAAAAAAAAAAAAAGCTGAGCCGAAGAACACGTAGAACCACAACGAACAAACACGATCAGCGTCCGCAAGGACAAGAACTACCCATACAGCAAAAAAAAAAAAAAAAAAAAAAAAAAAAAAAAAAAAAAAAAAAAAAAAAGTGATCTAAATGGTCTAAAGCACCTACATACTAAGTAGGATGTCCAGGGTTCGAATCCTAGCCACGGGATTCAGTGCCTCTCCTTATGTTTAATACCTGTGGTATAAAGAGACAATGTTGTCTCAAGTAATAGTATTATTTGTTGAATATCTAAAAATTGACAGACTTCAAAATTCAAACTAGGAATATGAGAAAATATTTCTGAACTGTAAATAAAGAATGAAAATTAAGAATACTTTAGACATGTTACTTTAAAAGTAAATGGGTGGGCCTGCCCTGCTCACATAAATTTCTTTCCTAGTTTCAGAATAACTGGCACAATGATCTTAGTCCTTCATCTCCTAGAAATGTCCCGCATTGAGTTTTGAAAAATTTGGTCGCCTTAGGGTTGATGCGCGGGCAGAATTTCACAGTGGGCCTAGTGACGGCGCTGGTAGTAACAACGATCGAAAGCATTACATGGGATATACAATAATCTATATCTATAAAAGTGAATGTCTGTTCGGTGTACTTTTATCACGTCTGAACCACAGTACATAAAGAGTTAAAAATTTGTACAGTTACTAATGTCTACCCGGGGAAGGCTTTAGGCACGGTTTTATGGCGATCGGATAGCTATTTATCTATACATATTAATGAGAATGTCTGTTCGGTGTACGCTTATTACGTCCGAACGACAAGACACAGAAACTTAAATATTTGTACAGTTACTAATTTATACCTGAGGAAAGTTCTAGGCACGGTTTTATAGCGATAGGATAGATATTTAGTAATTTGAAGAATATAACGCGAAATGCAAAACAATAATGATTCTTTGAAAAGTATGTTTACTCTTTGAAAATGGTTTCATTCGTTGCATTGTTGCTTGAGGGTTGATAATGATAAAAGGGTGGAGTATATTGGGATGGAAAGTGTATACAAAATACTACGTGTGTGTATGTGTTAATATTTCGCTCTGCAGCGAAAACTACAGAACGCAAACGAATGGTCTGTGTGTAATTGTTGTCCGAAGTCTCCCGTTGTACAACATAGCAATTCCATGCCGATAGCTATAAGGGGGTGGAAGATAAGCTGGTTGAAATTCGTAAAATTATAAAAATTTCGGACTGAAGGCCAGCGATGACGTTTGCGACTCTATAGCAAGGAAGTTACACACAGCGAAACGTGATGCCACAAACCGTATCGCCGGCCGCGGTGGCCGAGGGGACTAAGGCGCTCCAGTCACGTTCTGCACGGCCACTACGGTCGGGGCTTTGAATCCCCCCTCGGGCATGGATATTTGTGCCGTCCTAATTCGTAAGTAGTTCATAAGTAGTTTGTAAGTTTAGGGACTGATGACCTCGTAGTTAAGTCCCATAGACTGTACAAACATTTTTGAACAGACCGTATCTTTGGTCTACGCGTGCTACAATGTTTTCAGCTCTTTAAAAATTAAAATTTTTGTTAAGCTTATGGGACTTAACTACGGGGTCATCAGTCCCTACACTTACAAACTACTAAGGACGGCACAAATATCCATGCCCGAGGGGGGATTCGAACCCCCGACCATTGTGGCCTTGCAGACCGTGACTGGCGCGCCTCAGTCCCCTCGGCCACCGCGGCCGGCTTTCAGCTCTTTTCCTGTAAGGATAAGCATACGAATAAGGAAATATAAGAATAAATACCACCCCCATGAACCACAGACGTTGCCGAGGTGGGGTGGCTTGCGTGCCTCAACGATGCAGATAGCCGTACCGTAGGTGCAACCACAGCGGAGGGGTATCTGTGGAGAGGCCAGACAAACGTGTGGTTCCTGAAGAAGGGCAGCAGCCTTTTCAGTAGTTACAGGGCAAGAGTCTGGATGATTGACTTAGCTGGCCTTGTAACATCAGCTAACGTGGCTTTGCCACACAGTTATTGCGAACGGCTGAAAGCAAGGGGAAACTACAGCCGTTATTTCTCCCGAGGACATGCAGCTCTACTGTATGGACATATGATGATGGCATCCTCTCGGGTAAAATATTCCGGAGGTAAAATAGTCCCCCATTCGGATCTCCGGGCGGGGACTACTCAGGAGGAAAAACAATACTGGCATTCTACGGGTCGGAGCGTGGAATGTTAGATCCCTTAATCGAGTAGGAAAATTAGAAAATTTAAAAAGGGAAATGCATAGATTGAAGTTAGATATAGTGGGGATTAGTGAAGTTCGGATGAACAGGATTTCTGGTAAGGTGAGTACAGGATTATAAATACAAATTCAATTGGGGGTATCACAGGAGTAGGATTCATAATGAATAAGAAAATAGGAATGCGGGTAAACTACTATGACCAGCACAGTGATCGCATTATCATTGTCAAGATAGATACGAAGCCAACACCGACAACATTAGTACAGGTTTATATGACAAGTAGCTCTGCCGATGATGAGGAGATAGAAGAAATATATGAGGAGCTAAAGGAAATTATTCAGACAATTAAGGGAGAGGAAAACTTAATTGTGATGGGAGACTGGAATTCGGTAGTAGGACAAGGAAGGGAAGGGAAGATAATAGGTGAATATGGTCTGGGCAAAAGGAATGAAAGAGGAAGCCGCCTGGTAGAATTTTGCACAGAACATAATATAGTTATAACAAACACCTGGTTCAAGAATCACAAAAGCAAGTTGTATACGTGGAAGAGACCAGGAGACACCGGGAGATACCAGATAGATTTTATAATGGTAAGACATAGATTTCGGAACCAGGTATTACAGTGTAAGACATTCCCAGGGGCAGACATACACTCTGACCATAACTTGTTGTTTATGAACTGTAGGCTGAAACTGAAAAAAAAAAAACTACAAAAAGGTAGGAAACTAAGGAGATGGGACCTGGATAAATTGAAGGAACCTGGGGTTCTTAAGAATTTCAGAGGGAGCTTTAGGCTACAAGTGACAGAAACAGGAGGAAATAAAACAGTAGAGGAGGAATGGGTAGCATTGAGAGATGAAATAGTGAAGGCAGCAGAGGACAAAATAGGTAAAAAGGCAAGATCTACAAAAAAATCCTTGGATATCACAGGAGATACTAAATTTAATCGATGAAAGGAGAAAATATAAAAATGCAGTTAATGAAACAGGCAAAATGGAGTACAGGCGACTAAAAAATGAGATTGACAGGAAGTGCAAAATGGCTAAGCAGGAGTGGCTAGAAGGCAAATGCAACGATGTAGAAGAATGTGTAAATTGCGGAAAAATAGATACAGCCTACAGAAAATAAAAGAAACATTTGGAGATAAGAAAAACAGCTCTATGAATATCAAGGACACTGATGGAAAACCAGTTCTCAGCAAAGAAGGGAAAGCTGAAAGGTGGAAAGAGTATATAGAGGAGCTCTACAAAGGAAATGAACTTCGAGACAATGTTGTAGGAAGGGAAGAGGATGTAGATGAAGATGAAATAAGAGATACTGTACTGAGAGAAGAATTTGACAGTGCCCTGAAAGACCTAAGTCGAAACAAGGCCCCTGGAGTAGATGATATTCCCTCAGAGCTACTGAAGTCTCTGGGAGAACCAGCCATGACAAAATTGTTTCACCTGGTGTGTAAGATGTATGAGACAGGCGAAGTACCCTCAGACTTTAAGAAAAATGTTATAATCCCCATTCCAAAGAAAGCAGGTGCAGACAAGTGTGAAAACTACCGAACCATCAGTTTAATAAGTCGTGGTTGCAAAACATTAACACGAATTATACATAGAAGGATGGAAAAGCTGGTTGAAACCGACCTCGGGAAAGATCAGTTTGGATTCAGGAGAAATGTGGGAACACGGGAGGCAATACTCACTTTACGGCTTATCCTAGAAGATAGATTAAGAAAAGGCAAACCTACATTTCTAGATTTTGTAGATTTGGAGAAGGCTTTTGACAATTTTGATTGGAATAAACTCTTTCAAGTTCTGAAGCAAGCAGGAGTAAAATATATGGAGCGTAAGGTTATTTACAACTTGTACAAAAACCAGACAGCGGTTGTCAGATTTGAAGGGCATGAAAGAGATGCAGTGGTTGGAAAGGGAGTAAGACAGGGTTGTAGCCTTTCTCCATTGTTATTCAATTTGTACATTGAGTAAGCTATAAGGGAAAGCAAGGAGAAATTTGGTGAAGGAATTAAAGTTCAGGGTGAAGAATTAAAAACATTGCGTTTTGCCGATGACATAGTTTTGTGTCCCAACTTCGTCGCCGCTTTTGTGTCCCAGCCTCGTCGTAGTTGTCGGTGGCCGAGTGGATGAGACCGACACAGGAACAAAAACAGCACGCTGGTGCAGGTACGGAGGGGAGCAGCCAGAAACTATAAACACTCGAGTAACTTAGAAAGAGATATATTTTGCACAGAGTGTAACAATACTTAACTTTTATATAGTACTGCAGAATGTTGATACATAGTTGTTAGAGGCCTGCCTAGTGCCTGTACAATAGCAAAGTCTTCACTGGTGCCTATCTGATTACGAAGGTCCTAACTCGTTGCTATCTCAGTCCGAAGTGCCGATGTCCTTCAGTGGTGGCCACGAGCGGCGTTGTCGCAGAGGGCGCTCGTGGCTGTCGTCGTGAGAACGCCGCGCCGTGCGTGCATGGCGGCGCGCGGCGAAAGTAAGTGGCGCGCACTTTGTACTTGTGCGACACCACACCCCTCCCCCCCAAACCGCCGCGCCTTCGTGGCGTAGGGCTGAGGGCCACGGCGACGGCACTGGGAGGAGGGCCTGGGCGGGGGCGTTACTGGTGGGACGGGCGTCGTAGCTGAGGCCGGGATCGAGACGCCGTCCGCGCCCCGGCATCCGCCTTGCGATCCCCCGGAAAACCAGCCAAAACGAGGGGAAGGGCGCACCCCTCCGCCCAGCGGGAGCAGGTCATCTTCTTCTGAGGTGCGTGGCCCAGACGGCGGGGGCACGCACGGTCCCGGAGTCCTCCTTGGTGACGCTGTCATCTGCGGCGGCGACGGAGGCGGAGGGGCCGACTGCGTAGGAGGCGCGTCCACCTCCATGGGTACGATCTCGTAGTCCGGGGAAGCTGGACCCGGCGGCGAGCGATGTGGTTGTGCTCCCTGGCGGTGAACTGGGTCTGGAATCAAGAAACCGGAGACAGGATCGCGCGGCCTGTGCAGGCGCAATTGGTTTGCGTGGCGCCGCAGCTCCGACCCTGTGGAAGAACGTACAACATACATATTGCTACCGAGCACGCGCTGAATGGTGCCCGGCAGCCATGTCTTCTTGTTTCCAGCAAACACCCTGTACAGCACCGGCGTAGAAACCTGAAAACGCGTAGCGCCATACGAACCGACTCGGTGCGTGGGAGGCTGCAGCAGGTGAAGGAGAGTGCGGTGACGGCGGCCGTGTAGCAGCTCGGCAGGAGACGGGCCGTCACGTGGCATGCACCGATACGTAGACAGGAAAATTTGAAGAGCTTGCTGCCTGGAGTGCTGACCTTTCATCTTCTCCATGTGAGACTTGAATGTTCGAACGAAACGTTCTGCTTCACCATTGGACTGAGGGTGAAAAGGTGCGGTGGTGATATGCTGAATGCCATTCACACGACAAAACTGTTGAAATTCCGCACAAACAAACTGAGGTCCATTGTCACTGACGATAGTTTCAGGCAAGCCTTCGATGCAAAACACTGATGTTAAGGCACTGATTGTACTAGAAGCTGTCGTTGAGTTCATGGCAATCACAAAAGGAAACTTGCTGAAAGCGTCTACAACAATTAACCAGCACGTATTCCAGAAAGGTCCGGCAAAGTCAATATGTAAACGTTGCCATGGTCCCTTGGGGCGTGGCCAGTCTGAGAAACGCTGTGGAGGAGCCGCCTGATGCTCCGCACAAACTGTACACTGTGATGTCATGCTCTCTATTTGAGCGTCCATACCAACCCAGGTACAATGACGTCTGGCCAATTGCTTTGTCCTAACAATGCCCCAATGTCCTTGATGCAGGAGGCGTAACACTTCTCGTTGCAGGGAACGAGGAACAATGACTCTTGCTTGGTCGTTGTCGGTATGCAACAACAGTACACCCTGACTTAAAGATAATGCATGACGTTGTGCAAAATAACGTCGAACCTGAGGCCGATCAATGTCTTTGGCTCGGGCAGGCCAACCAAAGCGAACAAAACGTGCTACCACACTTAGGTCTGCATCCGCAGCTGTTTCCTGTGCAACCCGACGAGAGTTCAAAGGGAAGTCTGCGACAGCGGAAGCATCTCTGGAGTCTATCTGACAACATGCCATTTCTAAAGAATCAAACGACACATCCTGGCCAACCGGAAGTCGGGAGAGTGTGTCCGCGTTGGCATGTTTAGTGGTAGGTCGGTACAAAATCTCGTACTGATAATTTGACAATATCAAGGACCATCTCTGAAGCTTTTGTGCCGTTCGTGGCGGAATTGGCTTTGTGGGTGAGAACAACGACGTGAGAGGCTTGTGGTCTGTCAACAAATAGAATTTTCTGCCATAGAGATAATGATGAAACTTTGTGACGCCGTAAATTATTGCTAAGGCCTCCTTTTCTATCTGACTGTAATTCTGTTGCGTTGGCGTCAGTAGCTTGGATGCAAAGGCTATAGGTCGATCGTGAGATCCAATGCGATGTGAGATTACAGCGCCCAGACCGTACGACGAGGCGTCAACTGCTAACACTACAGGCTTCTGTAGGTCAAAGGGAATCAAAAATGCATCACTGAGTAGTGCAGACTTTAATTTGTCAAAGGCAACCTGACAATCTTTGGACCATACAAACGGAACATTCTTCCTACGTAAGTGATGCAGTGGAGCTGCAATCTGAGAGGCATTGGGAATAAACCTGAAATAATAGTTCAGCTTTCCCATCACTGCTTGCAATTCATGCACATTCTTAGGAGGAGGCAAGTCTTTGATTGCTCGAAGATGTGACTGTAAGGGATGAATTCCTTGGGCATTAATCACATGGCCTAGGTACTCTATTTCAGTTTGAAAAAACGAACACTTTGCTTTATTGCAACGTAGACCTGCTGCAGTCAAAACTTTGAAAAGGCACTCCAGGTTTGCTAAATGTTCTTCAACTGTACGTCCGGATACCACAATATCATCTAAATAGTTCGAGCAACACGGTACAGAAACTGTCAGCTGTTCCAAAAAGCGCTGAAAAATAGCGGGAGCGGAAGAACTGCCAAAGGGTAGGCGTTGAAATTGAAAAAGGCCCATGTGAGTATTAATGACGAAAAACTTTTTTGACTCGTCATCAAGTGGAATCTGTAAGTATGCCTCTGCTAAATCAATCTTGGAAAAGAAACGAGACTGTCCTAATTTGTCCATTAGTTCGTCAGGTATGGGCAAGGGATAAGTGTCTACAATTGTTTGACTGTTCACTGTTGATTTAAAGTCCGCACAGAGACGAAGTTTTCCTGACGGCTTGGGTATAATTACTATAGGCGAGGCCCACTGACTCGCAGAAACAGGAGAAATCACCCCACTATCTTGCCAACGTTTAAGTTCTTCGGCAACTGTATCACGCATTGCGATAGGCACTGGTCTAGCTTTACGAAATTTTGGAACTGCAGATTCTTTTAAAGTTACATGTGCCACGAAGTCTTTTGCACAACCTAGTTCCGGCGAAAACAAGTCACTATATTTGTCACACAATGCATTGATTTTATCCTGAGGCACTATTGACGAAATTTGAAGCACATCTCTTTGAATTGATAAACCAAACAAGTCAAAAGCATCTAGTCCAAAAATGTTCTGTGTCGATTTGGCCTGAAGAACAACAAAAGCAACTGTTTTCGTAACACCTTGAAAAGAGGCAGGCAGGCTACACGTTCCTAGCACGGGAATATTTTGACCCGTATAAGCTGTTAACACTTGTTGACACAGCGATAATTTTGGCGAACCCAGAAGTTCATAAGTATCTTTATTAATTAAGGTAACAGCGGAACCAGTATCAAGCTGAAATTGCACAGTCTTATTGTCAATGGAAAGATTCACACAAAGTTTTTGCTTGCGGCGCTCGACAGGTGCGCGAATGTGGGCAACGTCTGCTACGGTTTGTTTACTGCGCTTGCGCGGGCCGCGTAGTGAAGGAAGCGGCGCAGACTCGGCACGCATCGGATTAACAACACTGTCACTAGATGGCACTACCGCCGGATCGGCGTCCGCGCAATGTGAGGCTACTGCACTAAAATTACTTTCAGTATCTACAACAAGTCTTCTGTCACTAGCTACACAGTACTGGGCACTATTACAAGGAGCAGTTGCAGAAGGCACTATTTTCACTACAGGAATGCACTGTTCATAGTCATTTTGCTTGTCCCGAACCCTTGTCCGTTGCACTGTTTTACGCGCTCGTCGGCGCTTGCTAAGTGGTGCACTATATAGTTTTGCCATAGGCGCAGAACTACTTTCTTGCAATGGAGTTCCAAGGAAAGCACTGTTCAAGTTTACAGCGTGTATGACATTTACAGAATTAACTGTTCTCGCACTCCGCGAAGCACTGTTCCTAACGTTACTGTTCTTTGAGTTTTCAATTTGCATACACACAGACTGTACATGTCCTGATTTGCCACATTGATAACAGGTTGCGTTGCGACTAGGGCAATGAGCACGCTTGTGGCGAGACACACACTGGGGGCAAGATTTACGTACATTTTTCTGAAATGAGCGTTGGCGCCCGTTATTCAAATTACTGTTTCTAACACGACGGGGCGACCTTTGCGTCGCACTTTTACACTGGCTACTGTTCACTGTCTGTTCAGCACGGCCGGTAGAAAAATAAGAATCACTAGTGCTATACTGAGAACTACGGCTAGGAAAGCGTCCGTTGCGGCGCACTGAATTTACACTTTGGCTTTGCATTTCTACATCAGCTAAGTCAAAAGTATCATGCGCTTCTATAAGCTGCAGTACACTGTCTAATGAGGGGTCAAACTGTTTCAGAATTGCTGCTCTAATTCTGGGGTCCTGAATATTCTGCGTAATCGCATCCCTCAACATCACGTCACTATACGAAAGTCCACAAGAGCAAGTAAATTTACATTGGCGGGTTAAGCCCTTCAATTCCGTAATCCACTCTTGGTGTGACTGCTGCGGTAATTTTTTAAGTCTGAAAAATCGGTATCGTGCAGCGGCTACAAGAACTTTTCTCTCATAATGAGCATTCAGTGCATCTACAATTTGTTCAAAGTCTACATCACGAGGAGATGCGTGCGGGAATAGTTTTTGCAGTAACACGAAAGTTTTGGGGCCCACCACAGACAATAAAAGATGCTTAACAGTCTGACCTGTAAGTTGATGAGCCGCGACGAGTTCTTGAAACTGCGCCAGATAATCACTCCATTCTTCCTCACGTTCGTTGTACTGGCGAAACGTAGGAAGTGTTGCGGCGGCAGGTGTGGGCAGCTGAAGCGGCGGCTGTTGTTGTTGGTTAGCTGCCTGCGCTGTGAGCTGGGACACCGCCTGGAGGAGTTGCGTTATTTGCGCCGTCTGTAACTGAATAATGTCCATTAAGTTTGGGTTCGGGGTAGTGGCCATGCTGACCGATTAGGCGCCGCGCATACAAGTAAATTAGAACAAAACACAAATGCAATATGAAAGAGGACGCTCTGCAACAAAAAAGTCCACAAAATACGTAACAGAATATGTTCCCCCAAAAATCTTATAATAAGGGCGGGTGGGCGGGAGCAATTTTTGCGTGCTCCGACTGCTGCTGTCTGGCTGCTGCAAGCGGACTGGTCCAAGGTTCTATCACTCCTCGTCGCCACTTTTGTGTCCCAACTTCGTCGCCGCTTTTGTGTCCCAGCCTCGTCGTAGTTGTCGGTGGCCGAGTGGATGAGACCGACACAGGAACAAAAACAGCACGCTGGTGCAGGTACGGAGGGGAGCAGCCAGAAATCATAAACACTCGAGTAAATTAGAAAGAGATATATTTTGCACAGAGTGTAACAATACTTAACTTTTATATAGTACTGCAGAATGTTGATACATAGTTGTTAGAGGCCTGCCTAGTGCCTGTACAATAGCAAAGTCTTCACTGGTGCCTATCTGATTACGAAGGTCCTAACTCGTTGCTATCTCAGTCCGAAGTGCCGATGTCCTTCAGTGGTGGCCACGAGCGGCGTTGTCGCAGAGGGCGCTCGTGGCTGTCGTCGTGAGAACGCCGCGCCGTGCGTGCATGGCGGCGCGTGGCGAAAGTAAGTGGCGCGCACTTTGTACTTGTGCGACACCACACATAGTAATTCTGTCAGATACAGCAAAGGACCTGGAAGAGCAATTGAACGGAATGGACAGTGTGCTGAAAGGTGCATATAAGATGAACATTAACAAGAACAAAACTAGGGTAATGGAGTGCAGTGTAAGAAAATCAGGTAATGCTGAAGGAATTAGATTGGGAAACGAAGCAATAAAGGAAGTAGATGAGTTTTGTTACTTGGGCAGTAACATAACAAATAATGGTCGCAGTACAGAGGATATAAAATACAGAATGGCAATGGGTAGAAAAGCGTTCTTGAAAAAGAGAAATTTGCTAACATCGAATATTGATTTAAGCCTAAGGAAGTCTTTTCTGAATTCATTTGTATGGAGTGTTGCCTTGTATGGGAGTGAAACATGGACGATAAGCAGTAGGGACAGGAAGAGGATTGAGGCTTTTGAAATATGGTGCTACAGAAGAATGCTGAAGATTAGGTGGGTGGATCACGTAACTAATGAGGAGGTACTGAACAGAATTGGGGAGAAAAGAAATCTCTGGCATACCTTGACTAAAAGAAGGGATAGATTGGTAGGGCACATTCTTAGACATCAAGGAATTGTGAATTTGGCGTTGGAGGGAAGTGTGTGGGGTAAAAATCGCAGAGGATGATCAAGAGATGGATACAGTAAGCAGATTCAGATAGATGTAGGTTGCCGTTCTTATGTGGAGATGAAGAGGCTTGCTCAGGATAGGGTATTGTGGAGAGCTGCATCAAACCAGTCCTGGACTGAAGACCACAACAACAACAACAACAAGAATAAATAAATAAAGCAGTAAAAAAGAAATTTCTTTTAATACATCTCTTAAAAATTGATTTGACGTTTCGCCCATTACATCAAGTGATCGATCTATTATATTACTTCAATCATTATTATTGGATTTCGTGATTGGATTCTTCGAAACGAGTGCATTTTTACGTGTGATTTGATCTACCAACACACAAGCAGAGCCGCGGTTTTAAGCTAGTTTAAAATAAAAGCAGTATATGTATAATATATATAACAGAAAATTATGTGGAGTAATAATGGCCAGATGTTAAGTATTTTAAAAACTAGCAAAGTTTAATATAAACGAAATGGAACCAGTGTTGACGCAATAGAAACTAGAGCTCTGCCTCTCTTAGAATGTCTTATGAGTCATAGCATGAGTTTTGCCTCGCTCGTTCCTACATTCCTTCTAAATCCAAACAGTTCTTCCGCGAGGTAAGATTCCAACAGTTTTTCTATTCGTCTGTTAATAGTTCGTTTTAGAATTTTTCGACCCTGACTTATTACACTAATAGTTATGTAATTCAAAGACACGCCTCCACTTGCTTGCTTTTATAATTAGAATTATTATATTCTTGTTGATGTCTGGGGGTATTTCCCCTGCCTCATACATTTTGTACGCAAGGTGGAACAATTTCTTCATGACTGGTTCTTCCCACGTTGTTTGCAGTTTAGAGGGAATATCATCTACTCCTCTGGCCTTCGTTGAACTTAAATCTTTCACTGCTCTGTCAAATTACTGTCGCAGTCTCACATCTCCTATCTCATCTTCATTTAATTCGTCTTCCATTTCTAGTATACTGCCCTCAAGTTTATTTTCTTTGTAGAGTTTCACGTATTCCTTCCAATTTTCAGATTTCCCTACTTTGCTTAGTACTGGTTTCTCATCTGAGTTCTCGATATTCATACAGCTGTTTTTCTTGGCTGCAAACGTTAATTTTATTTTCCTTTAGTCGGCATCTATCTTTCCCCCAGTTATATAACATTCTACTGATTTACATTTGTCGTCTAGCCACTCCTACTTATCCAGTGTGCACTTCCCTTTTCTCTGCTTCACTAGCTGCATTTTTATATTATCTCCTTTAATGAATCAAGTTATCTCTTGTGTTATCCAAGGATTTCTTGTCCTTCTATATACATGATCCTCTGCGGCCTTTATTGCTGTGTCGCTATTGTGTCATTTTTCATCTTATCTTTTACTTTTTTCCGTCTCGGTCAACTCTTGCAAAATGCTCCGTCTGAAACTCTTTGCAATCTCAGTTTACTTCGGTTTATCAACCTTCCGTCTCCTTATTTTTCTACCTTTTTGCAGTTTCTCAAGTTTGAATCTACAGTTCATATCCAGTATGTTGTAGTCAGAACCTACATCTGTCCGTGGATGTACCTTAAAATTTATAACGTGGTTTCTAAATCTATATCTTACAATTATAAAATCAATTTGGTACGTTTCGATGTCTCCTGGTCTCTTCCATGTAATTGTTTATTATGGGGATACAAATCTATAAATAAAGTGATCACTCTGAAATATATTTTATACTGCGAAGGACCATTAACTTTTGACATAAGAAAGTCTGTCGCGGAAGACCTACAAACATAAAAGAAATTAATGTAGTGTTGTTTTAGAGAAAAATAGGGAAGAACAAAATCTGCCGGGGCAGCTAGTTAAGTATAAAAATGAAATAAAAAATAAAAAAAAATCAAACATGCAAAGTTTTAAAAAATTAAGAAGGTGCATGTCTTCTAACATGTAAAGATAGCGATCCATTTATTAAAATGAAACGTTCCACGTCATCAGAAAATGTCATATTCATGATATATGGAAGAGGCGCAAATCTAAACTTGTCGTCTTAGGGCCGGTTTTTCAATGTCTCGTTAATTTCCAGTTAAGATTTTAACTTGTCGTTAGCAGAGAATTGCGTTTGTCAATGTTTCGTTATTAGTTAACCTGACGTTAAGAGACCTCAAACTGGCCGTTAAGTTAACGAGTAAAATTCTGCTCGTTACACGGCTAACGACCAGTTAAGTGAGAATATGTATCAAAATGGCAGGATTCCAAAGCGCTAAAATACCGCAATATTCACGTAAAAAAGATCGATTTATCGAACAAAATAACAGAAAAACTACATGTATGAAAAACTAGTGTGGAGAGAAGCTTTATTGGAAAATCCATCCATGTCAGTAGCGATTAAATGGGATTGATATATTGCAGATAGCCAACATAACCTTAAAATTATTGTTGCGATATCAAAATACAAACTTACGGGTAACGACTGGTTAAGTGAGAATCGGTATGATGAAAATGGCTGGAATACGATTTGTTTGACAATGAAGAACGATGTCAATATTTTGGACAATCTAGAGGTCATTGCCCCTATATGGCGTCCTAGACGTATTTATGTTCGTCCAAATCACTTTGAATGCTGCGATGATGTACAGTTTGTTACGTGATTTCGTCTTCGAAAAGCCACTTTGGAAACGCTGCATGAAAAACTCCACGACCATCTGAAGTGTGCAACAAATATTTACGAATTTTGCGAGTTATCTGTCGTAATAGAAAACAGAATACATTATTTATGTCTGCAAACGTATTAATTCAGCATTTACTTATTCTTGTTGCGCCTAGTGTAAGGCCTAAAATGTAATTTCTTCCTCCGATCTACAGGACCAGTGCACTTTCGCCTAAGAGCAACTTATTGCTTGCACTAGGGTACTACGCACTTGGCAGTATGTTATCTTACTAGGCCCTAAGCATTTTGCTGTCCTACATCTTCCATGGACAGAATTGACTTCCTTCCATGTCGTAGCGTCGATTTTTTTTTACATTCCAATGTGTTTTCATATTTCCCTATTAAGGACGCAAGACTCTCGCACTAACTTATTTAAAATTCGAGCTTCTTCCACGTTTGTTTGTCATGGCGCCAAATAACAACTCTCTGCTAACCTCTTAAATAGGTTTCCTCCATGTGCTTTAGTTATACGGCGGACTGCAAAGGAAATATTTGTTTATGTTTAAAATATATTGTATTATTTATGTTGTGTGCATGCGGATTGTTTGTTTTTAGTAAAATTGAATTTGCCACGATTCATGTTTAATTGTTTTGTAATAACAATAATGGTACGTATGCAAAATGCAATATGTGTTAATAAACTTTAATGGACAGTGTAATCTTAGGTAAGTTACTACGAGGCTTTTCCGTTGTCAGTTTTTGGATGCTTTATGGTTTTTTTTTTTTTTTTTTTTTTTTTTTTTTTTTACGGCTGCGCCTAGTTAGTACAGCATTGCATTTTTAGGCCCTTCTATGGCCTTGTTGTTTCGGATTGGTATTGAAGTAGGTAACTCTACCAGGGCCGTACTACAAAGTAATGCAGTACGGCAGTATCGTAAGAGGGACGGCATAAGGTGTAAAATCATGACACATGTAAGCACTGAAGAATGAGAAATATTTAGTTTTCATTTAAATCACAGTTTAAGGTTATTGGAAAACATATATTTATATTCCTAATAAAATATAGGAATACCCCGTATCATTAAACGATATATGAGTTTATATTGCATTTATAATTAATCACAAGAATAAATTCTGCTTCATTATGCTATTAGAAGAAAAATTTTAATGGTGCTTCACACCAAACAACGAAGTTTCTTGCGCTACGGGCAACGCATTAGAAGTGATACTTCTGGCGCGCGTGTTTATTATAGAATACTTATCTGCAGAACACCGCATAAACACCCTGCCTAATATAGTTCGGAAAACGATTTCGACTATCAGTTCCGGACCCACAGAATAGTTCCCTATTTCATTTTGCAATCCAGGCAATGTTGGGTTAAAAGCAACGAATTCCGTTAATGTATTTTACTCCTGTCTCGAGCTTTGCGTAAATGATGTAAAGTCCGAAATCTTACATTTCCCGTCGAGCACAAAATTCTGGACCTGGATATCTTATAAAGCACATAATTCCACCTATAGTTTGGTAATGTTACACTAGGAACAACAAATTTCACTGAGGTACTTTACTCTTGATCCCACGGCGCGAAAACACTTAAAATTGCTATTATTTACGTAAATAATGCAGCTGGAAGGTTGGGGTTTGTGTCATTTAAGAGTAACAAAATTAGCAAAAATTTCCACGTGGTTGTTATTCCGAAATTTTGTTTGGAAATGTGATTTTCAGAGGTGGGGGTGCTAGCTTAATGTTAAGCTAGCCCCGCACTCTTAAATTTCGATTTCCGGCTAAACGGCTCGAGGAAAAATTTTTGAATAGAGCAAAAAATTAGTATAAATGGTATAAATGGTTTTTTGATTTTTTATGGTGGGGGTCAGTGGCAGCTGGTGGGCTGTTTATTAGGAGGGGCGGCATCCCTCTTCAATTGTACTCGACATTTTGTCCCTTCTGAACATTTCTTGAACGGGGAGAATATAGCATTAATTTTATTAGCTAGTTACGTAATTTAACCCTTCATCTAACACGACTTTTTCCTCCTATTCCAAAATACGAACAAATTTACGCACAAATATGTCGTTTTTAATATTTTCTGCAGGCAATGGAAACCTTGTAACTCCATTTTATTAGCTTTCACAAGAGACCCAAAACTGTACCTTAAAATAATATAAAGTAAGAAGTAAATTCGTTGTGTGTGTGTAACTATATAAGTGTTGAGAGAACACAAATGCTTCGTCACGACAAACATATGTTACTGAAATTAGAAGACTGTCACCAACAAATGTAGTAATACCATTGGTATGCTTATATATTGGTGTGTTTATATGAAGCAGGATTAAATTTCCTAGTGAAACTACTTTTGCTTTTGCACACATTTTGTGTCTGTACAAAGTTCAAATCATGTCTTGGTGGTGCTAACCTTTTTAATTCCAACTTTTCTTCAAAAGTCAATTGTTTACTACCAAATGTTAAAATGTAGTTAACGCTATTTATATTATTCATTCTAAATAGGGAACTAGAAAAACAGGCAACAACACGCACCTTCACAACAACGACACTAGTATCGCGTGCACTGCGCCTGTTAGAAACCGCCTGACCGGTGCCGGTGCGCCTTTGTATATTTCGCGCCCTTGGCTCGGACGCCGTCCTAAGCGGCCCGGTTCAGCACACTACCCCTACCCAACCCCCAGTACCCCCACTCACCCCAAGCGCCCGTAGCCAGCCTTTAACCGCGCGGACGGATCGCGTAGAGTCCGACAGTCAGTCCATTCTGAAAACATTCGGTGAGCCTGGCTGGCAGACTACCTAGACTAAAAACATTGGTCATTCACATACACGGGTTGCTGCTACACGAAAATTATTCAAGTCGATTTGCGATTAACGATTGGTACGTATTCCGTGTTGGATATTTTTGGGAGGGCGCCGCCCCAGAGTCCTTAAGGAGTAGCCGCCACTGGTGGGGGTGCTAGGTTAATTTCGCTGTTGAGCAGCTGCGTGGCGCATGCGCGTGGCCCGCTCAGAGTGGAAGACAACTGGCAGTGTTGACAGTATTGGCAGTCGATTGGGGTCAACTGGCGGGTCCCCCGCGTCTGTTTCTGGACCCCGCTGCGTCCGGCGGGCACGTGACTGCATGACGTCACAGCACGTGACCAGACGCTCCGGGGGCGGGTGCACCAGGCACGACGCTCGGGAGAACACACGAGGCCAGCTGTTGGCTCGCTTTCCTAAGGGCGGTAGGAGGCCAGTAGATACGGAGGTTAGGGACCAGCGCGCCGAACACGAAGAGGCCACTGGCAAGTGTGTAGTTGTCATCCTGGGTTGACCGCTACCAATTCCGGGTTATACACTTTGTTCGATCATTATGAACTACCTCGAAAGCCGGCCGCGGTGGCCGAGGGGACTGAGGCACTCCAGTCACGGTCTGCACGGCCACTACGGTCGGGGGTTCGAATCCCCCCCTCGGGCATGGATATTTGTGCCGTCCTTAGTCTTAGCTAGTTCGTAAGTAGTTTGTAAGCTTAGGGACTGATGACCCTGTAGTTAAGTCCCATTAGTTCTACAAACATTAACTACCTCGAAGAGAACGACCTATTAACCAATAGGCAACACGGATTCAGAAAGTATCGCTCTTGCGAAACACAGCTTGCCCTTTACTCACATGAAGTGATAAGTGCCATCGACAAGGGACCTCAAATCGATTTCCGGAAGGCTTTTTACACGTGCTTATGCAATATCTCCCCAATTGTGCGATTTGATTCACGCTTTCCTATCAGAGAGGACACAGTTCGTAGTAATTGACGTTAAGTCATCGAGTAAAACAGAAGTCATATCTCGCGTTCCACAGGGAAGCGTGATAGGTCCCCTACTCCTTCCTGTGTTTTAAACGCTTTAGGAAACAATCTGAATAGTTCACTTAGACTGTTCGCGGATGATGCTGTCGTTATCGGTAAGTAATGTAAACATAGGATCATAAGCAACTGCAGTGCGATTTAGACATTTCTACTTGGTGCGAAACTTGGCAATTAACACTAAATAATGAAAAGTGTGCAGTAATACACATGAGCACTGCAAGAAATCCGCTGAACTTCAATTACACGATAAATCAGTCAAACTTTAAGGTCGTAAATTCTACCAATTACCTAGGAGTTACAATTACGAACAACTTAGACCGGAGAGAACACACATAAAATATTGTGGGGAAGGCGAACCAAAGGTTACGTTTCATTTGCAGAATGCTTCGAAGATGCACCAGCTCCACCAAAGAGACTGCCTACATCACACTTGTGCGTCCTCTCCTGGAGTACTGTTGCCCCTTGTGGGACCCTCACCTGGTGGGTCTGACGGAAGATATTGAGAAGATTCAGAGAAGGGCAGCTCGTTTTGTTTTTATCACGTTACAGGGGGGAAAGCGTCACGGAAATGTTGCACGATTTCAGGCGGAAACCATTAAAAGAACGACGTTATTCGTTGCGGCTAGATCTATTTGCGAAATTTCAATCACCGACTTTTAATTCTGAATGTGAAAATGTTTTGCTAACATCCATCTACATAGGGAGACATGACCATTCCAATAAAATAAGACAAATCAGCTTGGATAAGGAAGGATTTAGGTGTTCTTTCTTCCCGCTCGCTATTAGAGAATAAAACGGCAGGGAAAGGTTATGAAAGACGTTAATGTACCCTCTGCCAGGCACTTACATTTGATTTGCAGAGTACCTATGTAGATGTACCAGTTACATATTGAAATGTGTCAATTTTTACTCTATCGTTGGTGCATAGTTTTATCAAAATCCTCTGAGAGGATGACGTATAGTTGAACCAGGTTTGTAAATGGAATCACCTGAGACCGAAAAAAAACTAAATAAACAAATTGAATGCAACACACAAGATTTCTGTGAGAGATTATGCAAATTTATTGATTTTACAATTCACGCTGTAATGTAAATTCCTGTCATTGATAATATATGTGACAAAATAATAAATTAGACATTATCTTAAGAAATATAGATCGAAACAATAGAAATTCCTTGAAAAATTGACAAAAAAGTATATTACCTAAAACAGGTCCATGGAAGCGTGTGGCTAATTTCAATGAAACATCTTTGAATATACGTTAAAATTTTAATCGGTTAACTTAAATTATTGTTACAAGTAAAATAATGCATTACAGTTTATATTAGACCTGTTTAAAATAACTTTTTATCAAAAGACCAGTGTGCCGACTGTTCCTAATGAGTGTAGACAATCTTGTATGGAGGACCAGTACCAATAAATTTAGAACGCAGTACATGTTTGTACTGTCTTCTAAATTTATTCGTACTGGTCTTTCATAACACATATTTCCGGTATGATACCTATAGTTAATGACAATATTGCAGTTCTCACCAATATGCCAACCATATATTGTCTCTTTTTATTTTTTTATTTGCAGACAATTTTGATTGTGCATGGTATATGGTAAGATGATCAATGCAGCACATCAGTACATTACCATCTATTTCACCGATGCAGGTTCTTCTCCTGCTGTATAGTATGGATTAATTTATGGTCAGAAATGGTATTCAGTCAGCCCTTTAAATAGCCTGGGTCCAGTTACCAAATCACCTATAATTTTTTCAAAATCTATTTCAGTGCCAATGTCTATCAATTCTTATTATTTTGCAACTTCTAATTTTTCTTATTGATACGTTCGAAGATGATGCCACAGCGCATCAAAACTAGTTACGTTAATGTGAATAAAGAATTTTTGTACATTCTTGGTGACTGTGTCTTAACCACCATATATGTGTTATAAAATAAAATATTACGTTGTCAATCACGTTGACAGTAACGACATCCAAAAAGAAATTAAAAAACTTAATTAGTTTTATGAACCAGTGCAATCATATATCTGAAGAAGGGCACCAAGTGAGCTAAAAGGGTTAATAAATCAATTAAATGCAAATGGCTTTACTGTTTATATTTGCAGACATATTCCCCATTCAGATCGATATTTTTGTAGGGTTTGTAAAATTCACGACTTTTTAAAAATATTTTTTTAATTTATTATTATTATTATTTAAATATTAATTTCGCCTCCTCAGTGCTAGACATCTTCAGTGTACAACCATCAGTAAAACAATTTTTTTTTTTTTGTTTTGTTTTAACTCCAGCTCACCCTGCAGAAGAATGTTTCATACAAATGGCTATAAATAAAAATGGAAACATTCTCAATAACCAAAACAACAACAGGAGACCAATTTTTAAACTAATTCACATTTTCCCATAAAATATTAAAAAATATATAAAAAACAAAAAATCGCACTGACGTGTTTTACGACGCACTTTAGATTTGTAGTTTTATTAATTTCTGCAAACATTTTGGATCAAAATAATAATCTAAATAATAAAAAATTAATTTTTAGGAAAAAAATTAGATAGTGGCGGGTTCCGAACCACTAACCTTCAGCGTCACAGTTCAAAGCATTGCTCACTACGCTACAGCTAACAGTTAGAAGTTACGTTCTTTAATCTCATACTATTGATGGCCGTTGTTAACTGATGCTAATATGGCATTTGTAGACAGTAGATTATCAATTATCGTACGAAGAACGACGTGTTGTTAATTCTTCATTGCACCATTGCTTTGAAATGACAACGTGTAAGTTACAATAAGAAAATCATCAAATACGCAACGCAAGATGCCGTATGCCAAAGAGAGTTCTGGGCGAGGAATGTCACGTGACTTCTGCGAACGGCTGGTTTTCGTTAATCCAAGGGAAGGTGTCAAAACTGCATTATTTTTGCAAATATCTCTGAAACGATACGAGATATGAAAAAAAACCATAAGGGAACAAAGTTGCAGAGAATTTTATCCTCTACAAATTCGTTTATTCAATTTTCGCATCTGATGAACGGTTTATTTGCAATTAAAATTACATTACAAACGGCTTTTTTTTTATTACTAACGTATTTATTGTCTGAAATATTTCAAAAAGCGAGGTTCTGATCTCTGGTAGCCAACAATTATGTTTGTATAGTTTGGTGCCGTCCGGTTGAACGGTTCGACCTAAAAAGTGGGAACACGTTACAGCCAGACAGACATCGTCAAATCGCCCTTATTTTTGTAAATATCTCTGCAACGATGCAAGATATGAAAAAAATAGAGCAAAGTTTTAGACAATTTTCTCGTCTACCAATCAGGTTATTCAATTTTCGTGTCAGATGAACGGTTCGTTTGCAATTAAGATTATATTACAAACGGCTTTTTTTGGTATTACTACCGTATTTTTTATCTGAAAAAATTGAAAAAGGGAGGTTCTGGTCTCTGGCGGCTTACAATTATGTCTGTAAAATTTGGTGCTGATGGGTTGAACGGTTCGTCTTAAAAACAGGGAACACGTTAAGGACAGACAGGCAGACGGACAGACAGACATACACCCCAAAATCGCCGTTATTTTTGCAAATATCTCTGAAACGATAAAAGATATGACAAAAATATAAAAGGGCAAAGTTGTAGAGAATTTTCAAATTTGGTTATTCAATTTTCGTGTCAGATGAATGGTTAAGCCGTTATTTTCATTTAAATTTCGAGCTGTCAAAAGACGATCGCAAAGGCCACTTTTAGTGTTACTACCATAACCTAAAGTGGGCCAATTAAATAAAAGAAGTATTATGAATTAAAGTAAATAAAGTTAAAACTTAAAAAACATTCCACACGCAGACAGAAAATAGGCACACCACTCACCACCACACCCTACCTCATAAACCAACTCAATTATCTCATTACCCCCTCAATCAGCTCCCATGATCCTCTAGCAAGTTTTAAAGCATGTGCAAAACCAGTCGAACTTTATGCAATTTGGAGGATAGGCTATGTACTTACATGGACAATGTTACAGATAGTTAATCTATGGCATTTTCATTTAGGACGTTTAAAAGAGCAAACTTGATTGAAACTTAACAAAGTAGTGTAAATATAAAAAAAAAAAAAATGTAGCCAGTTCTTTGGAGATTGCGGAAAACAGTCACTATATATCCAAATCAAGTCATACAGAGTTTGAAGATTTTAAATTTTTCATGTGTTATGCATTATTGATGATGCCCCGCACTGAATAGCTGAAAAATGTATGGGTATTGATGAATGAGATAAAACAAATTTCAGTTTCAAATAGTCGGGAATTTTCACATCTTTATGCTAAAATTACTTATATAAATAAACGATTAGAGAAAAATTGTATTAGAAGCCCTTTCGTGGTTTCATACAAGAGGAAACTTAAGCAGTTGTACGAATATACTGAGGTTCACATATTTATTTAATAAGTATATGGAAATGAGGCGCATTATGAGAGTATTCATATAGTGGAAGATATATACATATGAAGCATCAAAGGACAATAATATTTTAGGTTAACATCCTTAAATAATGATGTTATGATGTTGCATCATGAACTCTTATATTGCTGTGGTAGACGCGGACATACGTCCGACCTCGCACGGGAATCCGTAATGGCGAGTGTAAGAGGGTATGAACGATAGGGGCGCTACAAACATAGCGTGCCACTTGTGGAAGTTTGAGACGGAAGAAAGGCGAAAACGGGTAGCCAAGTGGTTAAGGCGGTCATTGGCCCGAAGCGGAAGACCCGGGTTCGATTTCCGGCCTGGCTCACATTTTCACTTGTCGCCATTGTTTGCTTTCAATGCCCTAATGCAACCTTTCCTTCATAATCCTTCTTCCTTCCTCTCCTTTATCAATAATTTGCATCATATATGCCTTGTGAATTTCATACAAGGAAAGCTTGTAATGTACCAAAAGGTAGTTCAGATGAAAGTGGGAGGTTTTCCATTCTGCATATTCAAAGACTCAACCGTGTAAACAAAACGTGCAATTAAAACCGGATGGCCGGCCGCGGTGGCCGAGGGGACAGAGGCGCTTCAGTCATGTTCTGCACGGCCACTACGGTCGGGGGTTCGAATCCCCCCCCTCGGGCATGGATATTTGTGCCGTCCTTAGAGTTAACTAGTTCATAAGCAGTTTGTAAGCTTAGGGACTGATGACTCCGTAGTTAATTCCCATAAGTTCTACAAACATTTGAACATTTTGAAAACCAGCTGGGTTAGTTAGTGGAAACAAAATGCCTGAATGCTCGTTCTACAGATAGCAGAAGATGAAAACAGTAGTTGAGAGTCTAAGTCTGGGCATAAATACACTGTGTAACAGGGTGAGTGTACTTATGATATTCACGAAGATTGGTAATCGCGCCACCCCAGTTTTACGACGAACGGCCGGCAGTACAGTAGAGTACGCTTGTCAGAGTTCTATCTCCGTTACCTACCACGGAACTAATTCCTGTGGTCGCCGTTCGTGTTTGTTGACAGGTATTAATCGTGTGAAAGAAATTGTTACTTTCGACGTTTTGGATCTAATTTTCGAGCCTCCGTATATTATTGAAATAAGTACCTCTGTAGGCTGACAGTGCTTTTCAATTCTCGTATTAGCGTAATCTCTAGATATTTAGCTTCGATTTCGTAACTCTAACCTAATTGTTTCGCAAAATCTCAGACTTTAAATTCACGTTCTTTGCCATATTTTGCAACTGGGGCAATGACGCCGTAGTGGAGAATTTAGGCAAAACTAAGTGTAATATAGATGCATACATTTTGTGAAATTGGTACTTGCAGAATGTAGTAGTTTAGAAGTGCTAAAAACTATGTTTCCGTTTTTTGCGGTGTCTTAATCAAGCCTAAATTATAAAATGTATTTTTATTCCAATCTTACATCGACAAGTACCTGAAACCTTCTAAATGTACAATACAGAAGATTGATAAGTATAAATTACAACAGTTATAACACTTATCTACTACTACTCATTCATCATGTAGGTTTATCCTTGATTCTCAAATGTATGGCGTCATTACCCCGGATCCCAGGATAATGGCGCCAGTGCGTATTCTTTCATAATATATTTTTTAAGAATAAAACTTAACAAGCACATGGCTGAAAAAAATTATAATAAAGTAGTATTAGTTGGCGTAGCTGTAGTATTATTGTGTACGAACAAATCAAACTTTTAATATCGTAAAAATAAAAAATAAAAAAATAAAACAGGTTCCCTTAAGGCGGCGCCATCCCCCTCTTCTCCCCTACCCCTGATAAACTTACAGACTGAGCAGTCTTTGAAAAATGTTCAACGTTTGTCAAACTTGTTAAAATTTGCTTAGATGATAAATCAATCAACAGTGAAGGCCGTAAAAAATACCTAGGAATTGCTTCAGATTTAAACTGGAAAGAACACGTAGATTATGTCGTGGGAAAAGCGACCCAGAGACTGCGTTTCATTGGTAGAACCCTTAAAAGATGCAGTACTAAAGAGACTGCATACACAACACTTGTCCGTCCATTTTTGGAGTATTGCAGCCCAGTGTGGGATCCTTATCAGGTGGGTTTGACGGTGGACTTCGAAAGAGTCCAGAGAAGGGCAGCAGGGGAGACAGGGGAGACACCGTCATGGAGATGATACAGGATCTGGGATGCGAATCATTACAACAACGGCGCTTATCGCTGCTTACGAAATTCCAATCGCCAACATTCTCCTCCGAATGCCAAAATATATTGTTGTTTCCCACCTACATAGGTAGAAATGAACATCCGAATAAAATACGAGAAATCAGAGCTCGAACGGAGAGTTTCAGGTGTTCCTTCTTCCCGCGCGATATTCGAGAATAGAATGGTAGATAAATAGTATAAAGTTGGTTCGATGAACCCTCTGCCAGGCACTTAAATGTGATTTGCAGAGTATCAATTCAAATGTTCTAATGTTTGTAGAGTCTATGGGACTTAGCTACGGGGTCATCAGTCCCTAAACTTATGAACTAGCTAATCATAAGGACGGCACAAATATCCATGCCCGAGGGGGCATTCGAACCCCCGACCGTACTGGCCGTGCAGACCGTGACTGGAGCGCCTCAGTCCCCTCGGCCACCGCGGCCGGCTGCAGAGTATCGCATGTCGATGTAGATGTAGAATCTGTTGGTCCAAACTACTGTGGCAATCAGTCGATTTGATTACAAACTACTAAATCTAACTCGAGGGAAATAGACACGCACAGATTCATGCTCAAGGGAGGTCTCGAACCTCCGTCGGGAACAGCCTCGCAGCCCCTGACAAGGCGCCTAGATCCGCCTTATGAAGAAGTGACGTAAGGGAAAGTGTTAGGTTGACCTTTCAATTGCGTTTCCTGAAAAGTTTGTTTTTTAAAGTTTATGTACCTTTTCCCAGATTGTATGAATGCTAGAATAATGAAATTTTGTAGACATGTTTCAGCAAATCTAATAAACTTTGTGCCAAGAGCAAATTTTGAAATATTGATTGCAAGCTGAGATATGGGACAAAGTGGTTGGAATTTTGCATGAATTTAAAAATTGCACTTGTGGAATTAAACGAAAATATTATGAAAATTCCAAGAACCTCACGAGAGAAGCTTAGAACATATAAAGAGATAAAACAGAGAACTTTTTGTAGAAATCTCTTGAATACTTTCTGAGAAAAAGGAACATACATTATTTTTTGAAAATTGAAATTCCATTTAAAAAAAGTTGAACAAATATAATCAAAATATGTCAATTTGTTACATTCATGTAAAGGTGGTACAAATTTTCATTGCCATATCTCCAACCGAGCTAGGTGGCTTCAGCAGTGGTAAGACACTGGACTCGCATTCGGCAGGATGGTGGTTCGAATCCACCTCCGGGCATCCAGATTTAGGTTTTCCGTGATTTTCCTAAATCACCCCAGGCAAATGCCGGAATGGTTCCTTTCAAAGGGCACGGCCGATTTCCTTCCCTACCCTTAGCCAAAACAACCCGGGCGTATCCTCCGCCTCTAATGACCACGCCGTCGACGGGACGTTAATCACCAATCTTCCTTCCTTCCTATCTCCAAAACTGTGGATTTTTTTTTTTTTTTTTTTTTTTTTTTTTTTTTTTTTTTTTTTTTGCAGTTTTGGAATATTGTGTGTTTTTCATCAACGCCCCGCGTTAAGTAGGTTGTAACTCTAAGGACTATGACCTTAGCAATTTGGTCCCTTGCGATTAGAACCTTTCGGTGTTGAACTCTGGATGGCCAGCCAGCAGTGTGTATCATCAGGCATGCACGTGGTAGAATGGAAGGAAGAGCTACGTCAAATCGGAACACTTATTTTTTTTCACTGCTGAAACTCATTGTAATGACCCACCATCTTTTTGCATACGACGGGCCCTTATATCTCATTGAGAGTCTGGTCTCTTAGCCGTCACACCTAGCACATCCCGAGTCTACTAGATGTGACGTTGCCCGTATCCCACCACATGGAGGTGGACCAGTTTTTACCCTCTTTCATTGTACTTGTTTGCAGCTAGTTGAAATCATATCATAAAAAATAAAATAAAATTGTTGTACATAGTACATAGTAATTAGTACACATAATGGGCATGTGATAAGTGAGACTGAACAGTTCAAATTTCTAGGTGCTCATATAGACAGTAAGCTGTCATGGAAAGCCCATGTTCAGAATCTTGTTCCAAAACTAAATTCTGCTATATTTACGAGTGAGCATCCTGTCACGGTCGCCAGTTTGGCGCGGACCTAGCGCTATGCCGTCTGCCGTGAACGTCGCTACTGTACTTCCGGAACTGGTTCTGAACGCTGTTATCGTCGTGTGAAGGCGCTTGCGAAACCGCCAGTTGGTGCCTTGCGTCATGTGCCGGCCGTTATTACTGGTGTACAGCCGGCTATTTTGGCGCCAGTACAGAGCGGCACTCAGAGGCTGGCAGTGTCGGAGGCAGCGCCTGTTGCGTTAGCGGCCGGGGTTATCGCCGGCGGAGTTCTCCTTGAGGGGGCGGGTTATCGCCGATAAGGCCGCAAACAGAACAACAAGCGAGAGACCCGCGCAGGAGCGGCTGCGCGTTGTTTCAGGCGCGTCTGTTGGGTGCGGCCGGAAGGACAAACAACCGCCGCCGGTGGCAGAAACAACTCCCACTCCAGCCGACACCTCACTGTGCTGCAGATTTCTGGTCTCGGAACCAGATAATGTAAATAAATGTAATCTATGCATAACACTGATGATGTAACACAACTGAAGTATATGAAGTTTTGTATCCCATCGTCGTCGCCACTTTTGAGTTTCGTTTCCGCCGGTTGTCCTGGGTGTCGGTGGCCGAGTAGAGAGAGACCGGCACAGGGAAATAGGATGCACGCGTGTGCGGGTACAGAGTCTGAGGTGACCAGCCAGTGCGACAGTAGAAACTAGAAACAATAAGCTAGATTAGAACAAGTTGTATAATATCAAAAAGGAACAACTTCCTGATGTTCTGCAAAACTTTATTATTGGTCACAAACCGGCTTTCGGCTTCTTAGGCCATCATCCGGTGACAACTGAATGTAGTTCACATGTTTTCAAAGATAATAAGATTTACAAAGATGTTATCACAGACAATCGATACTTCACAGGAAAGTTCATCGCAAAAACTTATTTATCAGACTTATTAACATTTATATAAAAATATAATAAATATGTGTAAAGAATCAAAACTAATAGGATTATTTTTGTTGAAAAGGAAGGTTGAAAATAAAACTTATTTCAGTACAGGTGTAGAGGCGAACTGGATCTGATCCAAATGTTTATTGATTTCCAATATTTCCAGTAGTGTCATCTTTCTGCTTTTCTTCAGGGGATGTAGAATCTCACAGTTTACATCATAATCATGGCCTTCTCTGAGCAGATGTTCAGCAAAGGTTGAATCTGACTTTTTTTAACCTCCAGCTTCTCTCATGTTCTGATAATCTGATAGCTACAGCCCTGCCAGACTGACCAACATATTTCGTAGAAATAGGATATACCTAACTTTTACAAAGTTCATGACTGCGAACTAAGTGTACTGCTGACACATAAGTTAAATACGTAGAGGCCTGTCTACTGATGAGTCCGTTTCAGTGCCTGTCCTAATCCCAAGTGACCGATGCAGTTCAGTGGTGGCCACGAGCGGGATAGCAGCAGAGGGCGCTCGTGGCTGACGTCGTAAGAACGCCGCGCCGTGCTTGCATGGCGGCGCGCGGCGAAAGTACGTAGCGCGCACTTCAGACTTGTGCCACACCACATGAAGATCACAATCAGTATCATTACTCTCACTGTAGTAGTATAGTACTGTAGCACTATCAATGTCTAATTCAGAGTACTGTTGTTGTTGTAGTCTTCAGTCTGAAGCCTGGTTTGATGCAGCTCTCCACAACACCCTATCCGGAGCAAGCCTCTTCATCTCTGCATAAGAACGGCAACCTACATCTGTCTGAATCTGCTTGCTATATCCACTTCTTGGTTTTCCTCTGCGGTTTTTGCCCCACACGCTTCCCTCCAATGCTAAATTTACGATTCCTCGGTGTCTAAGAATGTGTCCAACCAAGCAATCCCTTCTTTTAGTCAAAGTATGCCAGAAATTCCTTTTCTTCCCAATTCGGTTCAGTACCTCTTCATTACCTTTGCGATCTACCCACCTAATCTTCAACATTCCTCTGTAGCACCACATTTCAAAAGCATCTATCCCCTTCGTATCCGAAATGCTTATCGTCCATGTTTCACTCCCGTACAAGGCAACACTCCACACAAATGCTTTCAGAAAAGACTTCCTTACCCTTAAATTAACATTCGATGTTAGTAAATTTCTCTTTTTCAAAAATGCTTTTCTTCCCATTGCCATTCTACATTTTATATCCTCTCTACTGCGACAATCGGATGTTATTTTACTACCCAAGTAACAAAACTCATCTACCACCTCCACTGTTTAGTTACCTAATCTAATTCCTTCAGCATCTCCCGATTTTCTAAGACCGCATTCCATTATTTTTGTTTTGCTCTTATTAATGTTCATTTTATACACTCTCTTCAACACACTGTCCAACCCAATCAACTGCTCCTCCAGGTATTTTACTGTCTCAGACAGAATTACGTCATCAGCAAAACGCAATGATTTTAATTCACCCTGAACTTTAATTCCTTCTCCAAATTTCTCCTTGCTTTCCTTTATAGCTAACTCAATGTACAAATTGAATAACATTGGAGAAAGGCTACAACCCTGTCTTACTCCCTTTCCAACCACTGCATCCCTTTCATGCCCTTCAACTCTGACAACTGTTGTCTGGTTTTAGTACAAGTAGTAAATAACCTTACGCTGCCTATATTTTACTCCTGCTTGCTTCAGAACTTGAAAGAGTTTATTCCAATCGAGCCGGCCGCGGTGGCCGAGGTGACTGAGGCGCTTCAGTCACGGTCTGCACGGACACTACGGTCGGGGGTTCGAATCCCCCCTCGGGCATGGATATTTGTGCCGTCCTAGTTCGTAAGTCGTTCATAAGTAGTTTGTAAGTTTAGGGACTGATGACCCCGTAGTTAAGTCCCATAAGCTGTACAAACATTTGAGCATTTTTGATTTGATTCCAATCGACATTGTCAAAAGCCTTCTCCAAACCTACAAAAGCTAGAAATGTAGGTTTGCCTTTCCTTGATCTATTTTCTAAGATAAGACGGTAGTAGTGTAGTACTATAGTACTATCAATGTGTAATTCAGAGTACTATCAATCTCTAATTCAAATGATGTACCTAATCATGATTGATGTAACAAAACGTATAATGTTTCAAAGTACAATAATTACATTTAGTATTTATAGAATAACCCATTTCGTAACTATTTAGTGCTAGTTTTAGCAATCTTTTAGCAAAATAATGTGCGTAACTAATATCATGCAAAAGCACCTACAAGGTACTAGACTTGTAGTTTAGTTTATAGTGGAATACTTAAACCAGATAATGTAAATAAATGTAATCTATGCATAACACTGATGATGTAACACAACGCCGGCCGCGGTGGCCGAGGAGACAGAGGCGCTCCAGTTACGGTCTGCACGGCCACTACGGTCGGGGGGTTCGAATCCCCCCCTCGGGCATGGATATTTGTGCCGTCTTTAGTATAAGGTAGTTGATAAGTAGTTTGTAAGTTTAGGGACTGATGACCCCGTAGTTGTCCCATAAGCTTAACAAACATTTGAACATTTTTTTGTAACACAACTGAAGTATATGAAGATCATAATCAGTATCATTACACACACTGTAATAGTGTAGTACTGTAGTACTATCAATGTCTAATTCAGAGTACTACCAATGTCTAATTCAATTTAATACAAATAAACAATTCCTCAGACGGATTTTCGTCTCAAATATGTCAAAGGCATTATTGATAATTATGAAGCATTGAATTAAAATTCGTGGTGCGGCCGGGAATCGAACCCGGACCTCCGTGCTGAATACTTAGACTATTCCGAGGCGCCTTAATCGTTAGTGGTGTGGTAGTCTAACGGTAGCCGGGCGCCGTGGCTCAGAGCGCACAGTCAGAGGGCTCCACGCTCTCTGTCATAAAAAAAAAAGCTTAGCCAACAACGCATCGAACAAGAGCGAACAAACACGATCAGCGTCCGAAACAACGAGAACTACCAAAAACAGCAAACAAACAAAAAAAAATAATAATAAAAATAAAAAAATAAAAATAAAATAAAAAAGTTAAGACGTCTGCGTAGTAAGCGGGACACACTCCGTTGACATCAGAAAAACCAACATCACATCTGAAATCTCTTGAACACGAAAAAAGCTGGAACTGGCGTCAGACATTAATCTGTCCTAATGTCTCTCTCACACACAACTCCTCGAAGTACTTGCAAGCCTTCCATCGCCTTACTAGCAGTCACTCCACCCTCCCCCCCCCCAAACTATCCGCTCCTCCACAATGAACTTCCTTTCCTGGACAATGCCAGTAAGTCGAACCACTTCACCACCCACCTTAATGACACCTTTTCCATCCCAGACAATCCCAGGTTTGATTGTTCCCTCTTCCCGGATGTCCACTAGTGAACAAACGCCTCCATCCCTCCATTCGCCCCTGGCTTTCAATACTTGGGCACCATCCCCCTCACAGAACTAATTTCACCAATCATGGCCCTTGACATTGAGCCAACACACTGTATCAACACCGCTCCCAGCCACGAACACCTCACATTGGACCTGCCCCCATTTGTTCCATATAGCCCTTGGTTTCTGTACACTGTACCCTCTAAACTGGCCTCTTTCCCGACCTGTGGAAAACCCATATTCTCATTTTCCTCAAATGCCTCATCCTATCATCCCATCAACTTCACCTCGGTGTTCGGCCAGGTCCTGGAAAATATTCCATATCGCCGTATTCACCAACATATCTGTCAACACCATTCTTCCCCTTTCCCAATGTCGCTTCCAATCATCCTTATGTTTATCATCCTTCTTTGTCGATGACCAACTCCTGTGCCTCACCTACCTCCTTTCCATTTAGATGCTCTCGTTGTGCTGCTAACCTTGTCTCCCTCAAGATCAACAGGCACTACAACTGTGTATGGCATTCCAGTCTCCTTTACAAGCTCCAACTCTACAACCCTCCTGTTTGTCCGCTTCGTTACATGCTGTCTCGCCTGCCATCCATCCTACGTCACTGTCAATCACTTCCCTCTGCCAGGGTGCCCAAGGCCTCCGTTCTCACCCCCCTCCTCTAGCTCATATACTCGGTTGCTGTGCCACAACCCCAGCCTCCTGTCCACCTCCTGCAATATGCTGACCACTTTCCTTGCTCTTGCCCCCTCCCTCACCTAAACCCAACACCTCCATCAGCCCCATCTCTCCGAACTGGTGTCACCAGTGGCTTCTCACGGTTAACTCCACCGAATCTCAAGCAATCTTCATATGTCACACCACCCCTTCCTTCCGCCACTGCGACCTATACCTTATGCTCCATGACCGTCTTATCCTGCAGACCAAAACCCTGAAATACCTAGGCCTAACCCTCGAACGATCCCTCTCCAGGAAACCCCACCTTGAAACACTCCATGAAAGTCTCCCACCTCAACCTCCTCCAACTCCTTTCCGGCCCAACATGGGGCCTCAACCCCTACATTTTCCTATTCATCTACCGTTCTATAATGTGCCCTGTCCTGTGCTGTTTCCACCCCACTAGGGGTGCTGCCCCCCTGCCCCCTGTCCACTACCATCCCCTCCAGATCCTTGAACACCACACCCTCTGTCTCGCTTAGTGTATCTGCCTCCCATTCCCCATGCGGATCCTGTACATCCTTATTCCTCTTCCAACCCCGCTCAAATTCCTCGAACACCTCCACCTCAGATATATCTCCCACAAACTTGAGTCCCAACACCCGCTTGTCTCCTGCTTTCTGTTGCATCCTGGGCGTCTACCACGCCGTTACCTTGTTATCCCTTCTTCCTTCACCTTCAAACTCTCCACATCCTCTCTGAGGGTAACTCCCTCTCCCAGATGACGCCATGCCATCTATCCATTCTACCAACCTTAGTGCATCCCCGTATTTGTACTTCCCCTCTTCTTCCCCTCCCTCCCACGCTTGGCTTTTCCATCCTTCCCCAACCCTCAGAGTCCTTGCGCCTTCCTCCCCCATCCTACCCCAACCATTCACCTCCCATACTGTCTGTCTGCACATCCCCTCCCTTTTATCCCCTGTGGGGAACCTGTGCCCAATAACTTTGCACCGTCAGTGTTGTAGTGCCAGTGCTAGTGATCAGTGTTCATTGTTTGAAGTTTTAAGACGTCAGCAACCGTCGAGTGGGCAGAATATTGCGATGCCATGTGCTTTTAATTGTAAGCTCTCGTCATCGTGTACTGTTCTCCAGTAACTGTGTTTTAATCCCCAAGATTGTTAACTCTGCATGTATATGTGTTGTAACCAACGTGGCTATTTTAATTACTGAATATGTATTTTAAAAATTCTTTGAACAGTCCCCAACGTTTAACCTCCAGGCAAGTTTTTAATCCTGCAATTTTTCTCGCCGTTGAATGTGTTCGTGCCAAACTGTTAAAATTGTAAAACCGTTCGGCTGAAGAGCAGCACAGAAGCTTCTGCTGTGGCCGAACACTGTCTTGACACAGGACACCCTATGGAGTACAACAAAGCGGAAAATCTGGCATGCACTTCCAGCTACTGGGACTGCGTTATCAAGGAAGCGATAGAAATAAAACCAAGTGACAACCTTATGAATATGGATGGAGGCTTCTGCTTACATTCCGCTTGGGATCCTGCTCTCTCACTTGTCAAAAAACAGAGGGACACAACTAATCCGACCTCATCTGTCAAGAACTGATGTTTATTATCGATATTCTGACCGGTTTCATCTTTGGCCGTATCGGCGCTGTGTGCTTGCTTGCTCGGCGTGTGTTGTCTTTCCTGTTTACTCATTGAGAACCGAGGTTTTAAAGATCGTTGTACATTGCCTCATCACTGTAGTTTCGCCTTGAAAATAGCAGGGTGGTCTCCTGCCGAAATATCGGCCGTCGTCGATTTTGGTACATGGCAGCATACCCGTAAGTTTTTCGAAGTTGTTATTAGCCAGGAGAAATTAAGGAATCACAGCAGATTAGATTAGATTAGTTTTTCGTTCCGTAGATCCAGGTTGAGGATATCCTCGTGGTTGTAGAACATGTCAAGAAACAAAATTTACAAGCTGAATAATAGATATTAATACTAATAATATAATTACAGATATACTTATTTTAGCTCTTTTTGTTTAGCTTATAATATAATAATACTAATATAGTATGACTACATGCATCATTTGGTACAATTTAGAAATTCACTAATGGAGTAAAAGGAGCTGGCCACTAGAAAGTCTTTTAGGCTCCTCTTAAACTGATCTTTATTTGTGGCTAAATTTTTTATACTTGATGGGAAATTATTGAAAATGTGTGTTCCTGAGTAGTGGACCCCTTTTTGAACTAAAGTAAGTGCTTTTAAGTCCTTGTGTAGATCATTTTTATTCCTAGTATTGTATGTATGAACTGAGCTGTTTGCTGGGAATAGGGATATATTATTTATGACAAATTTCATTAAGGAATAAATATACTGAGAGGCTGTAGTTAATATACCCATTTCTTTGAGAGGCTTCTACAGGACGTCCGTGAGTTTACTCCACAAATAATACGTATTACACGTTTTTGTACTCTGAAGACTTTTGACTGACTTGAAGAGTTATCCCCAAAATATTATACCATGTGACATTAGGGGATGAAAGTAAGCAAAGTATGCAAGCTTTCTTATTTTTATGTCTCCTAAGTCTGATAACGTATTGAAAATACAGATTTGTTGAGTCATTTCTGCAGTTCTGTGGTGTGCTCCTCCCAACTAAATTTATTATTAAGTTGTAGTCCCAGGAATTTAATACTGTCAACCTCTTCTATTTGCTCTTCTTCATACTTAATGCATATGCTTGTGGGAAATCTCTTACATGTCATGAACTGCATGTAGTGAGTCTTTTCAAAGTTTAATGACAATGACTTGGCTTAAACCATTTATTAATGTTCACGAAAATATTATTAGCAGACAGAAGCTGATACCAGCCTACCACAACAGGTGGCTTTAAAATATTAACAAAGAAAAATAAAATGGAAAATGGAATCCTGACGTGGCACAATTGTTTCGTATGTCACAATTTGGTAGAACATCTGTACGAAATATAGTGGGACAGAAATCAATTCGCTTTAGCAAATACATTTAAAAAAAAAACAGCGATAAATTAGGAGAGTTATGAGTAAAAAAGAAAAAAATCGCACTGACGTGTTTGACGGCCCACTTTAGATTTGTAGTTTTGTAAGTTTTTGAAAACTTTTTGGACCAAAATAATAATCTAAATAATAAAAAATTAATCAATAAGAGTGTAGGAAAAAACGTTTTTAGGTACTGGTGGGTTCCGAAACATTGACCTTCAGCATCAAAGTTCAACACATTGCCCACTACGCTACAGCTAACATGAATTGCGTTCTTTAATCTCATACTATTAATGGCCGTTGTTAACTGGTACTAATATGGCATTTGTAAACACTAGATTATCATTTATCGTACAAGGAACGACGTCTTTTTGTTAATTCTTCAGTGCACCATTGCTTTGAAATGACAACGTGTAAGTTACAATAAGAAAATCATCAAATACGCAACGCAAGATGGCGTATGCCAGAGAGAGTTCTGGGCGAGAAATGTCACGTGACATCTGCGAACGGCTGGTTATCGTTAATGTAATGTTCAAATGTTCAAATGTTTGTAAAGCTTATGGGACTTAACTACGGGGTTATCAGTCCCTAAACTTACAAACTACTTATGAACTACTTACGAACTAGGACGGCACAAATATCCATGCCCGAGGGGGGATTCGAACCCCCGACCGTAGTGGCCGTGCTGACCGTGACTGGAGCGCCTCAGTCACCTCGGCCACCGCGGCCGGCGTTAATGTAATGGAGGGTGTCAAAACTCTGTAAGTTTTGCAAATGTCTCTCAAACGATACGAGCTATGAAAAAAACATTAGGGAGCAAAGTTGTAGAGAATTTTCTCCTCTACAAATTCGTTTATTCAATTTTCGAGTCAGATGAACGATTTATTTGCAATTAAAATTACATTACAAACGGCTGTTTTTGGTATTACTAACGTATTTCTTGTCCGAAATATTTCAAAAAGCAAGGTTGTGGTCTCTGGTAGCCAACAATTATGTCTGCAAAATTTGGTGCCGATCGGTTGAACGGTTCGGCCTAAAAAGTGGGAACACGTTACAGCCAGACAGACATCGTCAAATCGCCGTTATTTTTGCAAATATCTCTGCAACGATGCAAGATATGAAAAAAAAAAAACATAATAAAGCTAAGTTGTAGAGAATTTTCCTCTCTACCAATTAGGTCATTCAATTTTTCGTGTCAGATGAACGGTTCGTTTGCAATTACAATTATATTACAAACGGCTCCTTTTTTTGTGTAACTATCGTATTTTTTGTTCGAAAAATTTTATAAAGGGAGGTTCTGATCTCTGGCGGCCTACAATTATGCGTGCAAAATTTAGTGCTGATCGGTTGAACGGTTCGTCTTAAAAAGAGGGAACAGGTTACGGACAGACAGACATCCCAAACTCGCCCTTATTTTACAAATATCTCTGAAACGATACGAGGTATGAAAACAAATTAGCAAAGTTGTAGAGAATGTTCTCCTCTACAAATTCGGTTTATTCAATTTTCGTTTGATGCATGGTTAATCCGTTATTTTCATTTAAATCAAGAAACGATCGCTAAGGTCAACTTTTAGTGTTACTACCAAAACTTGTGCGCCTCGGTTGCACAGTGGTAGAGTGCCAGACTACAAATCCAAAAGGTCGCCGGTTCGATCCCAGCTAGGTCCCAGGATTTTTATCTGCCACTTTCCACTTATTTCACCTCTGGCAGTATTGCTCATGTGAAAAATACCGAGTAGCAGCGTGGTTCGGAACCCACGGTGAACTGTAGGTCCCCCTATAACTGGCTGGGTAAGTCAGTTCGAAGGTCGGAGTAATGCAACGGCATACCACCTCCAAACAGGAGCATGCCTAGTAAAACACTGTGGTGTTCAAACCAGTCATCGGGTTGTTGACTACTTTTTTTTTTTTTTTTTTTTTTTTTTTTTTTTTTTTTTTTTTTTTTTTTTTTTTTTACCCTAACCTAAAGTGGGCCAAAAATATTTCAGACTTAGACTTTTGTAGATATTATACCGCTTTTCATGTTGTTGATATAAGTGTCTTTAAAACTTCTTTGAGCAAAGAAACGTAAGCACTTTATCGCCGAACTCCACGAGGCAACAAGGAAAGTAAAAATAATTGAAGACCGTGTTGTCTTTAATTATATTTTCTGTCGGCATCTGGAACTTCGTGACAAGCGATGGCGTGTCATCCGCTCGGTATGTTTTCAGTGGATGCGGGGAGAGATGGAGGGCGAGAATGGAGAGCCGAGGCGGTCGTCGGGTTATCTCTGGTTTTCAGGCACCGAGAAAGCGACACCGCCCATTAGCAGTGGCAGGGGCAGCTGGTGCCGCTGCTATCAGTCTCTCCGGGCGTCTGTAACGAGCGGAGATAGCCGCCAGCCGCCAGCCGCCGCCCGCTAATGAATCAGGGCCCTGTGTGCCCAGCTGCTAGCTGCCAGCTACTCCAAATAATCGACACTGTCTTCCCCTCAGGGAGCCCGTATCGCCATTTGCGGCAAATCTAATCGCACAGTCCAACAGTGTTCCATCCCTGAGATGAGCAGGACGCGTGGGTCGTTTCTGACTGATTTTCTGGTGAGTTTAAAATAAAGATAGTTTCGGCCGTAGTGAACGAAAATACACCACATTAACGAGAAGAGCGTGGGAACAGACTCTTGTAAATTTATGGGACTTAAGATTTCAGATATATAGATGACACTATAATTCTATTTAATGGATGTATAGAAGAAACTGAAGATTTCCATCAAAGGTTTAACAATATGCACAAGAAGATAACCTTCACAATTGAACATGAAATTAACAACACCATTAACTTTCTCGACTTAACAATAAGTAAGACTAACTCAGTACATACTTTCAATATATTCCGAAAACCCACAACTACAGACATAATAATTCATAATAGCTCTTGTCACCCACAAAGCCATAAAGAAGCATATTTTAGATCAGCAATAGATCGTATCACCAAATATCCTCTCTGTAACAAAAATATAAAAAATATATAAATTCAGAGCTAAATACACTGAAAGAAATAGCAATCAGTAATGGATATAACCCAGAACTAGTCAATAATCTGTATAAATCGAAATTAACTTCAAAACAGAAGAGTATTAAAGATGAAATCACTTCAACAAAAACTGAAACAAGAAAGAAAGACAAATTTGTAATACTGCCATACTGGGGACAAATTTCAGATAGAATAAAATATGCACCGAAGAAAACAAATCTTAAAATTGGCTTCTACACTAACAACACTTTAGGAACCAATATCATACATAAAATAGAAAAAATTGATCGCTATAGTCAATCTGGAGTTTACAAAATCGAATGCAATGAATGTGACAAAGCCTACATTGGACAGACAGGCAGACCTTTCAAAATTAGATTTAGAGAACATATAAATACAAGCAAAAATAATGTTTCAGCATTCGACACACACCTCAGAGAAAATAAACATTCGACTGAGAGTATAGAAGAAAATCTCAAAATTTTACATATTGTAAGCAAAGGGCAACTAATGGACGTTTTAGAAGAATTACAAATCTATACACATATGACTAAGTACCCAGAACAAATGTTAAATGAACAAACAGAAATGCACAATAAAAAATTCATCGAATATTTCCATAACACCTTGGCCAGCATATAAAATACAGTCCATCCTACCGTAATATACTTCAAAATATGCAACGAAACGCGATAAATTATAGTAGCACCGCAACATTATCCCTGTATTACAATATAGGACACAAATCAATTTATTACACTTAAAATAGTTCGGAATGAAATCTAAAATTTATTGTACAATATTTGTCATGGTACTGTTTATGTCACACTGCATATAACCAACGATATTGTTACAAACAAAATTGAGCAAAGAATATTTAATAAAACATCTTTGGATAAACAGCTCTGTAAATTACACCAAAGTAATTACGACAAACAGCGTGACCTAAACAGTAACCAAATATAAATGTATATGAATGTAAGTAATTATAACCTGTATAATCAATATAACATCACTATATTAATGTATTTTCAGGTAAAACACACTTTGTTCTCTGTGATAGGTGACTTAGAAAATGGGCAAAGCCCGAAACTAGTCGTCAGCATTTAAATAAAAGCTGCTTTGGTGCATATTTAAAAATGTCTTCTCTTCAATATTTAAGAGCTGCAAAACGCGACATATCAAAAACATTTAAAAGTTAAGTATTACTAAGTCTCTCTGAAATGTATATCTCGTTCTAATTTACTCTAGTGTTTCTAGTTTCTGCTGTCCCACTGGCTGGTCACCTCCTACCTGCACAAGCGTGCATCCTTTATTCCTGTGTCGGTCTTTCTACTCGGCCACCGACACCTACGACGGAAACGAGACACAAAAGCGGCGACGAGGCCGGGAAATAAAAACTTACGTATCAGTTACTCCATCGCAGTTGCCACTTGCCGAAACTGAGCTTTCTGTTCCCAGGGCTGCGGTGGAGTGGCCGAGTGGTGTAAGGCGCCTTGCTGCGGTTGCTCGCCATCGGAGGTTCGAGTCCTTCCTCGGGCATGGGTGTATGAGTCTGTCCTTAGGTTAAATAGTTTGTAATCCTAGGGACGGATAGCCAGAGTAGTTAAGTCCCATAATAGTTTTCAAAATGACTAGCCAAGATCGCACACAAACAATTTATTAAATGACGTCCGGTTTCTGTGAACTGTGTCAACATCATCTGGTCACATACATATTACAAGCTGGTCATATTGTGAAAAATTGCGTATAAAATAACAAGTGCCACATTGCACTTAGTCACTAAATAAAAAAAATACTTAAATTAAAAACATGACAGCTTACAAAATACTGACAGCTCTGAAAATTCTAGTTTTTCTCAAAAATACTGACAGCTTTGAAAATTCTAGTTTTTCTCAAAAACTAGAATTTTCAGAGGTCAGTATTTTGTAAGCTGTCATGTTTTTAACTTAAGTATTTTTTATATAGTGAGTAAGTGCAATGTGGCACTTGTTATTTTATATATATACATGTGGCGTCTGTTCCGAGAGAACAGACGTCACTTCTGATCCTGCAGTTGTTATTATTTAATATTCACAGAATATGACATCAACTGCGATTAGGCGAAGCAGAAAATGTGTACCCAGCCGGGATTCGAACCCGGGTCTCCCGCTTTCTAGGCAGTTGCGCTGACCCCTACACCACTGGGGACAAAGTAACCACCGCACCTGCAAGGCCTACCTAAGCACGCCTCCCGTCAGATACAAATTCCCAGCTTCGCCCTGCCCACAGTACTCAAACTCGTAGTTATGAACTAATTCCCGTAGGAGTAAGGGCTTCAAATTTTGCCCACCCCTCCCCACTAACGATAGGATCATTGCCCGTCACCGGCATATTATATATATACATGTGGCGTCTGTTCCGAGAGAACAGACGCCACTTCTGATCCTGCAGTTATTATTATTTAATATTCATAGAATATATGACATCAACTGCGATTTTTTTTAACAAAATGACCAGATTATAACATATATGTGACCAGATGATGTTGACACAGTGCACCGAAACCGGACGTCATTTAATAAATTGTTAGTGTGCGATCTTGGCTAGTCATTTTGAAAACTATTATGGGACTTAACTACTCTGGCTATCCGTCCCTAGGATTACAAACTATTTAAACTAAGGACAGACTCATACACCCATGCCCGAGGAAGGACTCGAACCTCCGATGGCGAGCAACCGCAGCAAGGCGCCTTACACCACTCGGCCACTCCACCGCAGCCCTGGGAACAGAAAGCTCAGTTTCAGCAAGTGGCAACTGCGATGGAGTAACACGTAAGTCACACTACTTTTCGTCTTGGAAGTCGTAATCAGGTTGATTTCCCATATGATTCATATTAGAAACACGGATTACTGGTTATGTTCGGCAGCACTTCAATGAATACGGTGGACTTGAGAACAGAAACACTAAAACTTAAAAAAAAACCTACTACTACAAAAATGTCGGATATTAACCTACACCTACAACTATGTGATACTCTGCAAATCACGATTAAGTGCCTGCCAGAGGGTTCATGGAACCATCTTTACGCTATTTATCTCTCATTCCATTCTCGAATGGCGGACGGGAAGAAAGAACACCTGCAACTCTCCGTTCGAGCACTGATATGTCGTATTTTATTCTGACGATCATTTCTACCTATGTAGGGGGCAGTCAACAATATATTTTCGCATTCGGAGGAGAATGTTCGAGATTGGAGTTTCGTAAGTAGCCCACGCCACAGTGATAAACGCCATTATTGTAATGATTCCCAGCCGCCCGCGGTGGCCGAGGGGACTGAGGCGCTCCAGTCACGGTCTGCACGGCCACTACGGTCGGGGGTTCGAATCCCCCCTCGGGCATGGATATTTGTGCCGTCCTTAGTCTTAGCTAGTTCATAAGTAGTTTGTAAGTTTAGGGACTGATGACCCCGTAGTTAAGTCCCATAATCTATACAAACATTTGAACATTTGTAATGATTCCCATCCCAGATCCTGTATCATTTTCGTATCGCTGTCTCTCCTGTATCGTGACAACACGAAACGAGCTGCCCTTCTTTGGACTCTTTCGACGTCCTCCGTCAAACCCACCTGATAAGAATCAAATGTTCAAATGTTTGTAAATCTATCGGAGCAAACTGCGTGGTCATCAGTCCGTAGCTTACAAACTACTTAAACCTAGGTAAACTAACCTAAGGACAATGACACACACCCATGCCCCAGGGAGGACTCTAACCTCCACGGTGAGCAAACGCGCGCTCCGCAGCGAGACGCCTTAGAGCACTCGGGTACTCCACCGCGGCTGATAAGGATCCGACACTTGGCTGCAATACTCCGAAAATGGACGGACTAGCGTAGTGTATGCTGTTTCTTTTGTAGTTCTGTTGCATGTTTTAAGGTTTTTGCCGATAAAACGCAGTCTCTGGTTCGCCTTTCCCACGATATTATCTACGTGTTCTTTGCAGTTTAAGTCTGACGTCTACCACTGAGCTACCCCGACACGACTCACGATCCCGCCCCACAACTTCAATTCATTCTGAATATTTTTATTCCATTTTTACCAGAGTTATCAAACCGCCATCGTGTATTGTGTATGTTACCTTAAAAAATGTTTCAAATGTTTGTAAAGTCTATGGGACTTAACTACGGGGTCATCAGTCCCTAAACTTACAAACTACTTAAATAACACTAGTTCCCTACAGCTACAAGCTACACAACACTCCGCCATTTTATATTTATAAAAATAATCAGTCGTTCACAACCTGTTTTCAAAGAAAACAAAACACGACCTATACGTATCGAGTTGCCAACTTAACGATAACACTCGTTAATACTGATCAATTTCGGGTACTTTTGCTCTGATAAATCCGAAAATATCACCATCTTTTTATTTTACTCTAATTTTTGGAGATAAATTCAATCCATTTACACTGGCAATTATGTTACAACCAAGAAGATAATTTATTAAACATACACAAAAGTTATGTTCAAATGTTCGTATAGCTTATGGGACTTAACTACGGGGTCATCAGTCCCTAAACTTACAATATACTTATACAATTTGCAGCAGGGTTTTGGAACATATCCTGTATTCAAATATTATGAATTATCTCGAACAGAACGATCTATTGACTCAAGGTCAACACCGATTTAGAAAATATCGTTCATGCGAAACACAACTAGCTCTCTATTCACACGAAGTGATGGGTGCTATCGACAAAGGTTCGCAAATCGATTCCGTATTTCTTGATTTCCAGACAGCTTTTGACACCGTACCTCACAAACGGCTTTTAATCAAATTGCGTGGTTATGGTATATCGCCCCAAATTTGCGATTGGATAGGGGATTTCTTGTCAGAGAGGACACAGTTCGTAGTAATCGATGGTAAGGCATCGACTAAAACAGAGGTGATATCGAGCGTTCCACAGGGTAGTGTTATTGGTCCTCTCCTATTCCTTATTTACATAAACGATTTAGGGGAAAATCTAAGTAGCTGTCTTAGGTTGGTTGCAGATGACGACGTCATTTACCGTCTAGTAAAATCATCTGAAGATCAAAACCAACTGCAGAACGATCTGAATAAGATATCAGTATGGTGTAAAAATTGGCAATTGACTCTAAATAATGGGAAGTGTGAAGTCGTCCACATGAGTACGAAAAGAAAACCGTTAAACTTTGTTTACAACATAAATCAATCAAATGTGAAGGCCGTAAACTCCACAAAATACCTAGGAATTACTATTACTTCAGACCTAAACAGGAAATAACACGTAGATAATATCGTGGGAAAGGCGAACCAGAGACTGCGTTTTATTGGCAGAACCCTTAAAAGATGCAACAGAACTACTAAAGAATCTGCCTACACTGCGCTTGTCCGTCCATTTTTGGAGTATTGCATCCCAGTGTGGGATCCTTATCAGGTGGGTTTGACGGAGGACATCGAAAGAGTCGAAAGAAGGGCAGCTCGTTCGTATTGTCACGATACAGGGGAGACAGTGTTACGGAAATGATACAGAATCTGGGATGGGAATCATTACAACAACGGCGCTTATCGCTGCGGCGTGGGCTACTTGCGAAACTCCAGTCGCCGACATTCTCCTCCGAATGCGAAAATATATTGTTGCCTCCCACTTACATAGGTAGAAATGATCATCAGAATAAAATAAGAGAATTCAGAGCTCGAAGAGAGAGATTCAGGTGTTCTTTGTTCCCGCGCGCTATTCGAGAATGGAATGGGAGATAAATAATATAATTGTGGTTCTATGAACCCTCTGCCAGGCACTTAAATGTGATTTGCAGAGTATCCCATGTAGATGTAGATGAACTAACTAATCCTAAGGACGGCACAAATATCCATGCCCGAGGGGGGATTCGAACCCCCGACCGTAGTGGCCGTGCAGACCGTGACTGGAGCGCCGGCTATGTTATCTTACGTGGTCCCCTAATTGTTCTGGGTGTGTGCTCTTATGGGCAGCTGCTACTAGGAAGGTGAAGACTGAACAGGTGTTGCGCCAGGGGCAGGTAGTGAAGGACGGTTAAGCGGCAGATAGACAGATGCCTATAGGGATTTGGAGTGCGCGCCTCTTTCCACACGCACACCACACACATTTAGACGCCTATCGGTGCTTGCGCTGCGATAAGCCGGCCAGAGCAAACGTCGGCTAGGCGAATGGCAGCCATTGTTCTCCTATCTGTCGCCCCAGCCACGGGGCAAACAGAGCGGCCCGCCTCTGTTTACACGGCGCCCATGCACGTAACGGACAGCCGATCTGCCGCTCGCTGCACACCTCACATCACATCACACTGCTCTTTGCGCGTACAGTAATACCAGTACCAATTTTTATTGCCTAACTCCCGCTGCTTCGCACGCGGAGACTGGATGGTCTGCATCGGTTGTTCCCACTTCTAGATATGAATTTCCATAGATCTAGCTTTAAAAATGCTACCTATTCAAGACCCTTAGACTTTAAGAAAAATGTTATAATCCCCATTCCAAAGAAAGCAGGTGCAGACAGGTGTGAAAACTACAGAACCATCATGACTTATTAAAGTCATGGTTGCAAAATATTAACACGAATTATATACAGAAGGATGGAAAAGGTGGTAGAAGCTGACCTCGGGGAAGATCAGTTTGGGTTCAGGAGAAATGTAGGAACACGGGAGGCAATACTCACTTTACGGCTTATCCTAGAAGATAGATTAAGAAAAGGCAGACCTACATTTGTAGCTTTTGTAGATTTGGAGAAGGCTTTTGACAGTGTTGATTGGAATAAACTCTTTCACGTTCTGAAGCAAGCAGAAGTAAAATATAGGGAATGTAAGGTTATTTATAACTTGTACAAAAACCAGACAGCGGTTATCAGAGTTGAAGGGCATGAAAGGGATGCAGTGGTTGGAAAGGGAGTAAGACAGGGTTGTAGTCTTTCTCCATTGTTATTCAATTTGTACATTGAGCAAGCTATAAGGGAAAGCAAGGAGAAATTTGGAGAAGTAATTAAAGTTCAGGGTGAATAATTAAAAACATTGCGTTTTGCCGACGACATTGTAATAATCTCAGAGACAGCAAAAGACCTGGAAGAGCAGTTGAAGGGAATGGACAGTGTGCTAAAAGGTGCGTATAAGATGAACATTAACAAGAGCAAAACTTGGGTAATGGAGTGCAGTGTAAGGAAATCAGGCGATGCCGAAGGAATTAGATTGGGAAACGAAGCAATAAAGAAGGTAGTTGAGTTTTGCTATTTGGGCAGTAAAATAACAAATGATTGTCGCAGTACAGAGGATATAAAATGCAGAATGGCAATGGGTAGTAAAGCGTTCTTGAAAAAGAGAAATTTGTTAACATCGAATATTGATTTAAGCCTAAGGAAGTCTTTTCTGAAGGCATTTGTATGGAGTGTTGCCTTGTATGAGAGTTAAACATGGACGATTAACAGTGCGGACAGGAAGAGGAGTGAGGCTTTTGAAATATGGTGCTACAGAAGAATGCTGAAGATTAGGTGGGTGGATCGCGTAACTAATGAGGAGGTACTGAACAGAATAGGGGAGAAAAGAAATTTCTGGCATACCTTGACTAAAAGAAGGGATAGATTGGTAGGACACATTCTTAGACATCAAGGAATTGTGAATTTGGCGTTGGAGGGAAGTGTGTGGGGTAAAAATCGCAGAGGAAGATCAAGAGATGGGTACAGTAAGCAGATTCAGATAGATGTAGGTTGCCGTTCTTATGTGGAGATGAAGAGGCTTGCTCAGGATAGGGTATTGTGGAGAGCTGCATCAAACCAGTCTCCGGACTGAAGACCACAACAACAACACCTAATCAAGTATTTTGATACAACTTGACACTCCCTACTGCACCACTGATGGCAGATTCAAAATATTTCAAAACACATTTTGGTTTTAATTCTAATCATGGTTCCAACACTAAATATTCGCATTTCTAGCATCAAAATAGTCGTAGTAGCACACCCAATGACGCACTGGAAGGTTCCAGTTACCTGCCAGCTCCACAACATCGATGGAGTCAAATTCCTGAAGATGGTCTAAATAAGACTGAAACTAGTTGAATGAAATAAATTATTGCACTTTGGACTGTTCTTTATTCATAAATCCAGTCAATTCTTGAATATCCAAAAATATCGAAACACGTGCTTTTAGACATCCAATTAAAAATCTAAATCCGAAGTTTTGTATTGCTTCAAAATGCCTGAATAACAGCGTATTTTCAAAAAAGAAAAAAAAATCGCCTATTTCACCCCATTAGAGATGGGAATATCGTAAAATCGCTGATGCGTACAGTTTAAGATAAACAACGTCTACTAATGACAAGTTTCTATCGTCTGTAGATTCACTTTTCAGCGCCGTTTTGTGTCATTTAGAAACCTCACCTCACCTGTCTACAAGTCCTAGCGGCGCGTACAGTGGCCTTCACATTTGATTGATTTATCATGTAAACAAAGTCACGCGGATTTCTTTTCATACTCATGTGGACGACTTCACACTTCTCATTATTTACAGTCAATTGCCAATTTTTATACCATAGTGATATCTTATTCAGATCGTTCTGCAGTTGGTTTTGATCTTAAGATGATTTTACTAGACGGTAAATGACGGCTTCATCTGCAAACAACCTAAGAGAGCTACTTAGATTTTCCCCTAAATCGTTTATGTAAATAAGGAATAGGAGAGGACCAATAACACTACCCTGTGGAACGCCCGATATCATCTCAGTTTTAATCGATGCCTTACCATCGATTACTACAAACTGTGTCCTCTCTGAGAGGAAATCCCCTATCCAGTCGCAAATTTGGGGCGATATACCATAACCACGCAATCCCGTCCACTGCGTATTGTCTCACCCTTCTTCATCACCTCCTTCCCCTTCTGTCCATGTCCTCCTGTTTCTATACCTACCTCCTTGACCTTCTCCTCTAAACCATCCGTATAGGAATGGTAATCAATTGTATCTTAAATGAATATCTGCTGTGCAGTTGTCAAAACATGAGGCTTTTTGTAAAAATGTTCAAAATGTTCAAATGTTTGTAGAGTCTATGGGACTTAACTACGTGGTCATCAGTCCCTAAACTTACAAACTACTTATGAACTACTTACAACTAAGGACGGCACAAATATCCATGCCCGAGGGGGGATTCGAACCCCCGACCGTAGTCGCCGTGCAGACCGTGACTGGAGCGCCTCAGTCCCCTCGGCCACCGCGGCCGGCAGGCTTTTTGCGGATGATGTTCTGGAACATCGAGAGGTTGTAACAATGGAAAATTGTATTTAAATGTATGAGGATCTGCAACGAATTGATCCATGGTGCAGGGAATGGCAACTGAATCTCAATGTAGGCAAGTGTAATGTGCTGCGAATACATAGAAAGAAAGAACCTTTATCATTTAGCTACACTATAGCAGGTCAGCAACTGGAAGCAGTTAATTCCATAAATTATCTAGGAGTATGCATTAGCATTGATTGAAAATGGAACGGCCATATAAAATCAATCGTCAGTAAAACAAGATGCCAGATTCATTGGAAGAATTCTAAGGAAATGGAGTCATAAAACAAAGGGAGTAGGTTACAGTACACTTGTTCGCCCACTGCTTAAATACTGTTCACCGTTATGGGATCCGTACCAGGTGGGGTTGATAGAGGAGATAGAGAAGATCCAAGGAGAGCAGCGCGCTTCGTTACAGGATCATTTAGTAATCGTTAAATTGTTGGGAGATGATCGATAAACTCCAGTGGAAGACTTTGCAAGAGAGACGCTCTGTCGTTCGGTAAGAGCTTATGTCGAAGTTTCGAGAACATACTTTTTACGGAGGAGTCTAGCAGTATAGGAAGGAAGGAAGCTTGGACTTTAACGTCCCGTTGACAGCGTGGTCATTAGAGACGGAGCTTACGCTCTGGTTGTTTTGGGTAAGGATGTGGAAGGAAATCGGCCGTAACCTTTCAAAAGAACCATCCTAGCATTTGCCTGGAGTGATTAAGGGAAATCACGGAAAACCTAAATCCGGATGGCCGGAGGTGGATTTGAACCACCATCCTTCCGAATGCGAGTCTAGTGGGCGCGTACAACAAAACCCTGAAGCTATTTTTACTGAATACTAGCTGTAAACCCGGGGTGCCCGGGTGTTCATTTATCCTACATTCTCGTAGTCGCCGGCCGCTACGGTCGGGGGTTCGAATCCCCCCTCGGGCATGGATATTTGTGCCGTCCTTAGGATTAGCTGGTTCATAAGTTTAGGGACTGATGACCCCGTAGTTAAGTCCCATAAGCTATACAAACAGTTGAACTCTCCCTGCATATACCTCTTTTTCTCCCATCTCTCTGTTCGTTTCCACCTTTCCCTCTTTCGGCAACATTTTCTGCAAGGTACCCTTTGTCATTTATCTCCAATGTTGTTCAATTTGTACATTGAGCAAGCTGTAAAGGAAAGCAAGGAGAAATTTGGTGAAGGAATTAAAGTTCAGGGGGAAGAATTAAAAACATTGCGTTTTGCCGACGACATAGTAATTCTGTCAGATACAGCAAAGGACCTGGAAGAGCAATTGAACGGAATGGACAGTGTGCTGAAAGGTGCTTATAAGATGAACATTAACAAGAGCCAAACTAGGGTAATGGAGTGCAGTCTAAGAAAATCTGGTGATGCTGAAGGAATTAGATTAGGTAACGAAGCAATAAAGGAGGTAGATGTGTTTTGTTACTTGGGCAGTAAAATAACAAATGATGGTCGCAGTACAGAGGATATAAAATGCAGAGTGGCAATGGGAAGAAAAGCATTTTTGAAAAAGAGAAATTTGCTAACATCGAATATTAATTTAAGTGTAAGGAAGTCTTTTCTGAAGGCATTTGTGTGGAGGGTTGCCTTGTATGAGAGTGAAACATGGACGATAAGCTGTGCGGACAGGAAGAGGATTGAGGCTTTTGAAATGTGGTGCTACAGAAGAATGCTGAAGATTTGGTGGGTAGATCGCATAACTAATGAGGAGGTACTGAACAGAATTGGTGAGAAAAGGAATTTTTGGCATACCCTGACTAAAAGAAGGGATCGCTTGTTAGGACACATTCTTACACACCGAGGAATCGTAAATTTAGCATTGGAGGGAAGCGTGTGGGGTAAAAATCGCAGAGGGAGACCAAGAGGCGCGTATAATAAACAGATTCAAGTGGATGTGGGTTGTCGTTCTTATGAGGAGATGAAAAGGCTTGCTCAGGATAGGGTATTGTGGAGAGCTGCATCAAACCAGTCTCCGGACCGAAGACCATAACAACAAACAACACCCTTTGTCATGTACCATACAAACATTTATGTACCAAGTGATCTTCCTCTTGGTTTAAAACGTTCGCTGGCGTTCACGCTGTGGCGCGTGTAAACGTTAGTTGAGTCAGGTGCCGCTCACGCTGTGGCGCGAGCTGCGACCTAGCGTCCTATTATGAGTTGTTGTAAACTGGCATCGTCTAATAAAGCTGTATACTCTGGTAGGCACTCAGGGAAGAGTAGAAGTGACATGCACACGTACGTGCTTCCAGATTTCCGCGTTTGCATTACCGGCTACGAGCCACACACGCTTCTCGTGATGTCATGATAGATTTATTGGTTTCTTATGTAAACAAGCAAGCAAGCTTTTGATTATTTTAATTTTATTATAAACATACTTCTTAGTTTTGATATTACTCATACTTATATTGCTGATGATATAGAAATAAGCATATGTTTTATGAAATACCTTGTATGTACTGTTTATATTGTTCATTTGTTGTTTACACAAAAATACAGATTCAAATAAAAAACCATATAAAAAAACTGAAAACTGAAACGAAAACATTTAGTGGCTCAAAACTATGAAAAGATACGCGCCGGAGCGTGAAGTGGCACCTAGCATCATCGCGCCAGAGCGCGAACGGCAGCGAACGTGTTAAAGGTAATGTGTGCAAAAATTCAGAAAGATTGGAGCAAAACTATACATTTTGTAAAATTTGTAAGATTGCAGAAGTCTATGCACTTACCGTTTATCAGGAAATTAAATCGCACGTAAAAATGCACTAGTTTCGAACAATCTAACCACGCAATTCGACAATAATGATTGCAATAATATCACAGATCGATCACTTGTAATGCGCGAAACGTCAAATCGATTTTTTAAAAGAGATGTAGTTAAATAAATAAAGCAGTAAGAAAGAAATTTCTTTTTTCTTATATTTCCATATTCGTATGCTTATCCTTACAGAGAAAGAGCTGAAGTCATTGTAGCCAGTGATCTCTATACAAACTGGATGTATAACTCTGTGTCTGAGCACTGAATTGCAGCGTGCCTGGTGCATTCATATGTTTTCCACACGATTTCGTATTGTCCGCCATGTTTAAATTTGGCAAACGAGGTTCCATCAGTTCACATGACAAAGAATTGCTTGCTTGCCTATTCACTTGGAATTTAATTCAATATTCGATGGTGTAGGCTGATATGGGAACGGAATCGAAAAATATTTTCTTCTCTTTTTCTTTAAATGCATCTTAGCAGCCATGTTTGAATTTGGCGAGAAACTAAATATGAATATCTTTGCCTGGCACGCTGAGACAGTTGAAGTTCAACATCCAGAGTGTATAGAGATCAATGGGCATCACATTTCGCTGTGAGTAACCTCCCTGCTATAGAGTCGCAAACGTCATCGCTGACCTTCAGTCCGAATGTTTTTATAATTTGACAACTTTCAACCACCATATCTTTCACCCCCTCATAGCTATCGGCATGGAACTGCTATGGTGTACAACGGGAAACTTCGGACAACAATTACACACATACCATTCTTTTGCGTTCTTTAGTTTTCGCTGCAGAGCGAAATATTAACACACACTCATACATAGAATTTTATATACACCGATAACTTTCAATCCGAATATACTCCACCCTTCTATCATTATCAACACTCAAGCAACAATGCAACCAATAAAACCATTTTCAAAGAGTAAATATAATTTTCAAAGAGTAATTATTGTTCCGCATTTCGCGTTATATTCTTCAAGTTATTAAATATCTATGAAATCGCTATAAAACCGCGCCTAAAACCTTCCTCAGATATAAATTAGTAACTGTACAAATATTTAAGTCTCTGCGTCTTGTCGTTCGGACGTTATAAGCGTACACCGAACAGACATTCACATTTATAAATATAGATACTTTCACCAGTTTCGTTGCTGTAATTTTCATTTATTTTCTACTTTGACCATAATGCCAACTTCGTGTTATTTGAAATGGTTTGTTAAAAATATCCTTTGTTATCATAATACAAAACATGTCAGGATTCCATAATGTTTTTACTCAAAACTTGATTGTATGCACGTCCTAATTTGCGTGTTTTCCAACCAGTATCGTTAATTCTTCTGTAGCATCAGAAGGTATTCTGCAGTTCGTTTCTATTGCGACTGGATAGGGGATCTCCTCTCAGAGAGGACACAGTTCGTAGTAATCGATGGTAAGGAATCGACTAAAACAAAGGTGATATCGGGCGTTCCACAGGGTAGTGTTATTGGTCCTCTGCTGTTCCTTATTTACATAAACGATTATGGTGAAAATCTAAGTAGCTCTCTTAGGTTGTTTGCAGATGACGCCGTCATTTACCGTCTAGTAAAAACATCTGAAGATCAAAACCAACTGCAGAACGATCTGAATAAGATATCTGTATGGTGTAAGAATTGGCAATTGACTCTAAATAATGAGAAGTGTGAAGTCGTCCACATGAGTACGAAAAGAAATCCGTTAAACTTTGTTGACATAATAAATCAGTCAAATTTGTAGGCCGTAAACTCCACAAAATACCTAGGAATTACAATTACTTATGACTTAAATTGGAAAGAACACGTAGATAATGTCGTGGGAAAGGCGAACCAGATACTGCGTTTTATTGGCAGAACCGTTAAAAGATGCAACAGAACTACTAAAGAAACTGCAGACACTGCGCTTGTCCGTCCATTTTTGGAGTATTGCATCCCAGTGTGGGATCCTTATCAGGTGGGTTTGACGGAGGGCATCGAAAGAGTCCAAAGAAGGGCAGCTCGTTTCGTATTGTCACGATACAGGGGAGACAGCTTTACGGAAATGATACAGGATCTAGGATGGGAATCATTAAAACAACGGCGCTTATCGCTGCGGCGTGGGTTACTTACGAAACTACAATCGCCGACATTCTCCTCCAATGCGAAAATATATTGTTGACTACCACTTACATAGGTAGAAATGATCATCAGAATAAAATACGAGGAAACAGAGGTCGAACGGAGAAATTCAGGTGTTCATTCTTCCCGCGCGCTATTCGAGAATGGAATGGGAAATAAAATAGTATAATGGTAGTTCGATGTACCCTCTGCCAGGCATTTAAATGTGATTTGAAAAGTATCCCATGTAGATGTATTGCAATTTGAAACTATTGTGACAGTTAAATATGTTGGTGAACGATATTGTATAGTTACAGCCGTTTGTTTATATCATTGATCTCTATACACACGGGATGTATAATTCTAGAGTATAGAATTGCAGCGTCTTTGGACATTCAGATGTTTCCCACACGCTTTGGCTTTGTCCACCACGTTTAAATTTGGCATACAAATCACCAACTGTTATTAAGTGACAAATAAATGCTTGTTTACTTCTTTATTTGAAATTTGTGTCAATATTCAGAGTAATGGTCTATTGTGGAAGCGCAATCGAAACATATATTTAACTCGCTTTCTTATAATACTTCATAGCCGCCATATTTGAATTTGGCAAGAAACGAAATATGAACATCTATAGCTGGCACGCTCAGACAGCTGAAATTCAACATCCAGGTAGAATAGAGATCAGGCCATCAAGACAATCACAGATAAACATTAATATTTTTTTAATTTTATTATATTTGGCATTTGGTGAAAAAAAATACAGCCATACAACTCTGTGTCTGAGCACTGAATTGCAGCGTGCCTGGTGCATTCATATGTTTTCCACACGATTTCGTATTGTCCGCCATGTTTAAATTTGGCAAACGAGGTTCCATCAGTTCACATGACAAAGAATTGCTTGCTTGCCTATTCACTTGGAATTTAATTCAATATTCGATGGTGTAGGCTGATATGGGAACGGAATCGAAAAATATTTTCTTCTCTTTTTCTTTAAATGCATCTTAGCAGCCATGTTTGAATTTGGCGAGAAACTAAATATGAATATCTTTGCCTGGCACGCTGAGACAGTTGAAGTTCAACATCCAGAGTGTATAGAGATCAATGGGCATCACATTTCGCTGTGAGTAACCTCCCTGCTATAGAGTCGCAAACGTCATCGCTGACCTTCAGTCCGAATGTTTTTATAATTTGACAACTTTCAACCACCATATCTTTCACCCCCTCATAGCTATCGGCATGGAACTGCTATGGTGTACAACGGGAAACTTCGGACAACAATTACACACATACCATTCTTTTGCGTTCTTTAGTTTTCGCTGCAGAGCGAAATATTAACACACACTCATACATAGAATTTTATATACACCGATAACTTTCAATCCGAATATACTCCACCCTTCTATCATTATCAACACTCAAGCAACAATGCAACCAATAAAACCATTTTCAAAGAGTAAATATAATTTTCAAAGAGTAATTATTGTTCCGCATTTCGCGTTATATTCTTCAAGTTATTAAATATCTATGAAATCGCTATAAAACCGCGCCTAAAACCTTCCTCAGATATAAATTAGTAACTGTACAAATATTTAAGTCTCTGCGTCTTGTCGTTCGGACGTTATAAGCGTACACCGAACAGACATTCACATTTATAAATATAGATACTTTCACCAGTTTCGTTGCTGTAATTTTCATTTATTTTCTACTTTGACCATAATGCCAACTTCGTGTTATTTGAAATGGTTTGTTAAAAATATCCTTTGTTATCATAATACAAAACATGTCAGGATTCCATAATGTTTTTACTCAAAACTTGATTGTATGCACGTCCTAATTTGCGTGTTTTCCAACCAGTATCGTTAATTCTTCTGTAGCATCAGAAGGTATTCTGCAGTTCGTTTCTATTGCGACTGGATAGGGGATCTCCTCTCAGAGAGGACACAGTTCGTAGTAATCGATGGTAAGGAATCGACTAAAACAAAGGTGATATCGGGCGTTCCACAGGGTAGTGTTATTGGTCCTCTGCTGTTCCTTATTTACATAAACGATTATGGTGAAAATCTAAGTAGCTCTCTTAGGTTGTTTGCAGATGACGCCGTCATTTACCGTCTAGTAAAAACATCTGAAGATCAAAACCAACTGCAGAACGATCTGAATAAGATATCTGTATGGTGTAAGAATTGGCAATTGACTCTAAATAATGAGAAGTGTGAAGTCGTCCACATGAGTACGAAAAGAAATCCGTTAAACTTTGTTGACATAATAAATCAGTCAAATGTGTAGGCCGTAAACTCCACAAAATACCTAGGAATTACAATTACTTATGACTTAAATTGGAAAGAACACGTAGATAATGTCGTGGGAAAGGCGAACCAGATACTGCGTTTTATTGGCAGAACCGTTAAAAGATGCAACAGAACTACTAAAGAAACTGCAGACACTGCGCTTGTCCGTCCATTTTTGGAGTATTGCATCCCAGTGTGGGATCCTTATCAGGTGGGTTTGACGGAGGGCATCGAAAGAGTCCAAAGAAGGGCAGCTCGTTTCGTATTGTCACGATACAGGGGAGACAGCTTTACGGAAATGATACAGGATCTAGGATGGGAATCATTAAAACAACGGCGCTTATCGCTGCGGCGTGGGTTACTTACGAAACTACAATCGCCGACATTCTCCTCCAATGCGAAAATATATTGTTGACTACCACTTACATAGGTAGAAATGATCATCAGAATAAAATACGAGGAAACAGAGGTCGAACGGAGAAATTCAGGTGTTCATTCTTCCCGCGCGCTATTCGAGAATGGAATGGGAAATAAAATAGTATAATGGTAGTTCGATGTACCCTCTGCCAGGCATTTAAATGTGATTTGAAAAGTATCCCATGTAGATGTATTGCAATTTGAAACTATTGTGACAGTTAAATATGTTGGTGAACGATATTGTATAGTTACAGCCGTTTGTTTATATCATTGATCTCTATACACACGGGATGTATAATTCTAGAGTATAGAATTGCAGCGTCTTTGGACATTCAGATGTTTCCCACACGCTTTGGCTTTGTCCACCACGTTTAAATTTGGCATACAAATCACCAACTGTTATTAAGTGACAAATAAATGCTTGTTTACTTCTTTATTTGAAATTTGTGTCAATATTCAGAGTAATGGTCTATTGTGGAAGCGCAATCGAAACATATATTTAACTCGCTTTCTTATAATACTTCATAGCCGCCATATTTGAATTTGGCAAGAAACGAAATATGAACATCTATAGCTGGCACGCTCAGACAGCTGAAATTCAACATCCAGGTAGAATAGAGATCAGGCCATCAAGACAATCACAGATAAACATTAATATTTTTTTAATTTTATTATATTTGGCATTTGGTGAAAAAAAATACAGCCATACAACTCTGTGTCTGAGCACTGAATTGCAGCGTGCCTGGTGCATTCATATGTTTTCCACACGATTTCGTATTGTCCGCCATGTTTAAATTTGGCAAACGAGGTTCCATCAGTTCACATGACAAAGAATTGCTTGCTTGCCTATTCACTTGGAATTTAATTCAATATTCGATGGTGTAGGCTGATATGGGAACGGAATCGAAAAATATTTTCTTCTCTTTTTCTTTAAATGCATCTTAGCAGCCATGTTTGAATTTGGCGAGAAACTAAATATGAATATCTTTGCCTGGCACGCTGAGACAGTTGAAGTTCAACATCCAGAGTGTATAGAGATCAATGGGCATCACATTTCGCTGTGAGTAACCTCCCTGCTATAGAGTCGCAAACGTCATCGCTGACCTTCAGTCCGAATGTTTTTATAATTTGACAACTTTCAACCACCATATCTTTCACCCCCTCATAGCTATCGGCATGGAACTGCTATGGTGTACAACGGGAAACTTCGGACAACAATTACACACATACCATTCTTTTGCGTTCTTTAGTTTTCGCTGCAGAGCGAAATATTAACACACACTCATACATAGAATTTTATATACACCGATAACTTTCAATCCGAATATACTCCACCCTTCTATCATTATCAACACTCAAGCAACAATGCAACCAATAAAACCATTTTCAAAGAGTAAATATAATTTTCAAAGAGTAATTATTGTTCCGCATTTCGCGTTATATTCTTCAAGTTATTAAATATCTATGAAATCGCTATAAAACCGCGCCTAAAACCTTCCTCAGATATAAATTAGTAACTGTACAAATATTTAAGTCTCTGCGTCTTGTCGTTCGGACGTTATAAGCGTACACCGAACAGACATTCACATTTATAAATATAGATACTTTCACCAGTTTCGTTGCTGTAATTTTCATTTATTTTCTACTTTGACCATAATGCCAACTTCGTGTTATTTGAAATGGTTTGTTAAAAATATCCTTTGTTATCATAATACAAAACATGTCAGGATTCCATAATGTTTTTACTCAAAACTTGATTGTATGCACGTCCTAATTTGCGTGTTTTCCAACCAGTATCGTTAATTCTTCTGTAGCATCAGAAGGTATTCTGCAGTTCGTTTCTATTGCGACTGGATAGGGGATCTCCTCTCAGAGAGGACACAGTTCGTAGTAATCGATGGTAAGGAATCGACTAAAACAAAGGTGATATCGGGCGTTCCACAGGGTAGTGTTATTGGTCCTCTGCTGTTCCTTATTTACATAAACGATTATGGTGAAAATCTAAGTAGCTCTCTTAGGTTGTTTGCAGATGACGCCGTCATTTACCGTCTAGTAAAAACATCTGAAGATCAAAACCAACTGCAGAACGATCTGAATAAGATATCTGTATGGTGTAAGAATTGGCAATTGACTCTAAATAATGAGAAGTGTGAAGTCGTCCACATGAGTACGAAAAGAAATCCGTTAAACTTTGTTGACATAATAAATCAGTCAAATGTGTAGGCCGTAAACTCCACAAAATACCTAGGAATTACAATTACTTATGACTTAAATTGGAAAGAACACGTAGATAATGTCGTGGGAAAGGCGAACCAGATACTGCGTTTTATTGGCAGAACCGTTAAAAGATGCAACAGAACTACTAAAGAAACTGCAGACACTGCGCTTGTCCGTCCATTTTTGGAGTATTGCATCCCAGTGTGGGATCCTTATCAGGTGGGTTTGACGGAGGGCATCGAAAGAGTCCAAAGAAGGGCAGCTCGTTTCGTATTGTCACGATACAGGGGAGACAGCTTTACGGAAATGATACAGGATCTAGGATGGGAATCATTAAAACAACGGCGCTTATCGCTGCGGCGTGGGTTACTTACGAAACTACAATCGCCGACATTCTCCTCCAATGCGAAAATATATTGTTGACTACCACTTACATAGGTAGAAATGATCATCAGAATAAAATACGAGGAAACAGAGGTCGAACGGAGAAATTCAGGTGTTCATTCTTCCCGCGCGCTATTCGAGAATGGAATGGGAAATAAAATAGTATAATGGTAGTTCGATGTACCCTCTGCCAGGCATTTAAATGTGATTTGAAAAGTATCCCATGTAGATGTATTGCAATTTGAAACTATTGTGACAGTTAAATATGTTGGTGAACGATATTGTATAGTTACAGCCGTTTGTTTATATCATTGATCTCTATACACACGGGATGTATAATTCTAGAGTATAGAATTGCAGCGTCTTTGGACATTCAGATGTTTCCCACACGCTTTGGCTTTGTCCACCACGTTTAAATTTGGCATACAAATCACCAACTGTTATTAAGTGACAAATAAATGCTTGTTTACTTCTTTATTTGAAATTTGTGTCAATATTCAGAGTAATGGTCTATTGTGGAAGCGCAATCGAAACATATATTTAACTCGCTTTCTTATAATACTTCATAGCCGCCATATTTGAATTTGGCAAGAAACGAAATATGAACATCTATAGCTGGCACGCTCAGACAGCTGAAATTCAACATCCAGGTAGAATAGAGATCAGGCCATCAAGACAATCACAGATAAACATTAATATTTTTTTAATTTTATTATATTTGGCATTTGGTGAAAAAAAATACAGCCATACAACTTACACATATCTTACATGGCTAATTTTTACAACAAGTAAACTCTTAAAACACTAATTTTGATGGGTTTACAATTAAATTATATAACAATTTGAGCACTTGACATGAATTTAAATATTGTTTTATAGACGCATATGTTCTTGTCATAATAGAATACTCGAAAATCCACAAGCAAAATGCACATTAGCTTTTCTTAGGTCTTCCATAAAGTTCTGTCTATACATTGTGAATTTACAGCAATTGAAAAACTTGTGAATCAGATCAACATACGAGGAGTTATCACAGTCACAATAAGGCGAGTTTTGGATGCCTATTTTATGTAAATGGGCTGGAAAACAGCCATTAAATTTCAAAACAAGAAGTAATCAAGCAATTATTTGTCGTGAACTAACTGATGGAAATTCGTTTGACTAGTTACAACGTAGTGGCACTGTTATTTCGTTTACAAAACGTATGAATGTGCAGGAACGCTACGATTCTGTCAGTAATCTCTATACCAACTGGATGTAAAACTTTGGTGTCTGAGCATAGGCCTGTAGCGTACCTACACATTCAAGTGGTTTACACACGTTCTAATATTGTCACCCATGTTTAAATTTCACAAACGAATTTCCATTACTTATTACACGACAAAGAACTACTCGTTTACCTCTTGATTTGAAATTTATGTCAATATGCTATGTTATAGGCTAACATGGGAGCGGATTCGAAATGTATTTTCTTTTCATTTTCTTGTAATACATCGTAGCAGCGATATATGAATTTGGCAAGAAACGAAATATGAACTTCTATGGCTGGCTCGCTCAGACAGCTGAAATTCAAGATCCATGTAGTATAGAGATGAATAGTTTAGGTATAGACCAACGATATATTAATCAAGCTAAAGGATATATTGTCAATTTAAAGAACTGATCTCTATGCTACTAGAATGTTGAACTAAAGATGTTTGAGCGTGGCAGCCAAAGATGTTCCTATTCTGTTTCTTGACTAATTACAACATGGCTACCATGAAGAATTACATGGAAATCAGAAGAAAGTAAGTTTCGAATCCGCCCCGATACCAGCCCTTTACTTCACATATTATCGTTAATTTCAAAACAAGAAGTAATCAAGCAATTATTTGTCGTGAACTAACTGATGGAAATTCGTTTGACTAGTTACAACGTAGCGGCAATCACGTTACAATCGGAGATTGTGCAACACAACCAAAATCCCGGGCTATTGCAAAATGACTTGATAGTAAACCAGTGTCTTCGAAAGTATCTCGAAAAATACGGACATGAACAGTAATACTAATTTATTGTTAGTTTTTCGATTTGTTGTGTTTTTTTCTCTTTTTTGGAAGCTAACACGCAATTTAGCTTACTGGTAACACTCTTGTGTAAGTACTTTGTGTCTTCTATGTGGAGTCTCTCAGTAATTAACAGAAATTAAATCTCTCAGTAATTAAGAGAAAATCAAGCACCTTGATAGACGTATTACAGAAGTATTTCTGTTAGCGCATATTACAACAAACGTAATTCACCACTAATATTACGAATACGAATCAAGTTGTACCCAAACTGTCGTTAAGTCATGTCATTTTTGGTAATGGAAGTGGGGCTATGGACTACTATTCGTGATACAAAAGTATAATGTCAGATTTGAGAAAGTGAAGGTCATGAACGTCATGTTCTTGATCAGTTGTATGTAGGAAAGTGCTGCGAAGGAAAACATAATTTCAGAATATCGAAATGAATTTTCTAACGAATCCAGTACACAAACACATAAAATCTGTCAGGGAATAAACAGTGCTTGTTCAACTTTTCTATTTTGATTTTCACTTCAGTAGGAAACGTTATAAACAACTATATTTTTATCATTCTTTATACTGAGGTTTTTACTAAAAATAGTTAATGAACAAAGTTTCAGTAATTAATGCTGTTACACGGAGTGACACTCACCTTTCTTCACACCAGTATGTTTTCATTTTGATGTATATGACAATCTGAAATCACATCTGGAACATCACTCAATGGAAAAACATGGTACATTTTCAGATTACTATGGAAGCAAATGACAGTTATAAACGGAAAATTTAGAAACAAAAAGCACAAAATCAGCTATTATAAAAGTACGTGCTGAAAATACTATAGATTAACTTCAGATGTATCCAGACGACGACTCCGGATATATTTCAACTCTCTGATCAATACCAACGATAAACTAAAATAATCAAAAAGGTACATCGTTGGTGTCATAGACCAAAGATAACATAAAGTGTGCGTATCATTATCTCTGCTGCGTTGTGGTTTGAAGCCAACATCTAAAATTGCCCCGAGTCACATGACTGAGTTTTCGTCATTATAAGCAACAGTTTTAATCATTTAGAGTGAAATAAAACTTTGATTTTAACAATAAAACAACGCCTCGTATTCATATTAGTCGTGTACTGTTGTTGTTGTGGTCTTCAGTCCGGAGACTGGTTTGATGCAGCTCTCCACAATACCCTATCCTGAGCAAGCCTCTTCATCTCCACATAAGAACGGCAACCCACATCTGTCTGAATCTGCTTACTGTATCCATCTCTTGGTCTTCCTCTGCGGTTTTTACCCCACACCCTTCCCTCCAATGTCCTTGATATTCATAGAATGTGTCCTACCAATCTATCCCTTCTTTTAGTCAAGGTATGCCAGAAATTTCTTTTCTCCCCAATTCTGTTCAGTACCTCCTCATTAGTTACGAGATCCACCCACCTAATCTTCAGCATTCTTCTGTAGCACCATATTTCAAAAGCCTCAATCCTCTTCCTGTCCGCACAGCTTATCGTCCATGTTTCACTCCCATACAAGGCAACACTCCATACAAATGCCTTCAGAAAGGACTTGAAAGAGTTTATTCCAATCAACATTGTCAAAGGCCTTCTCCAAATCTACAAAAGCTAGAAATGTTGGTTTGCCTTTTCTTAATCTATCTTCTAGGATAAGCCGTAAAGTGAGTATTTCCTCCCGTGTTCCTACATTTCTCCTGAACCCAAACTGATCTTCCCCGAGGTCGGCTTCTACCAGCTTTTCCATCCTTCTGTATATAATTCGAGTTAATATTTTGCAACCATGACTTATTAAACTGATGGTTCTGTAGTTTTCACACCTGTCTGCACCTGCTTTCTTTAGAATGGGGATTATAACATTTTTCTTAAAGGCTGAGGGTACTTCGCCTGTCTCATACATCTTACACACCAGGTGAAACAATTTTGTCATGGCTGGTTCTCCCAGAGACTTCAGTAGCTCTGAGGGAATATCATCTACTCCAGGAGCCTTGTTTCGACTTAGGTCATTCAGGGCCCTGTCAAATTCTTCTCTCAGTACAGTATCACCTATTTCATCTTCCTCTACATCCTCTTCCCTTCCTACAATATTGTCTCGAAGTTCATTTCCTTTGTAGAGCTCCTGTATATACTCTTTCCACCTTTCAGCTTTCCCTTCTTTGCTGAGAACTGGTTTTCCATCAGTGTCCTTGATATTCATAGAGCTGTTTTTCTTATCTCCAAATGTTTCTTTTATTTTCCTGTAGGCTGTATCTATTTTCCCCCTATTTATACATTCTTCTACATCCTTGCATTTACCTTCTAGCCACTCCTGCTTAGCCATTTTGCACTTCCTGTCAATCTCATTTCTTAGTCGTCTGTACTCCTTTTTGCCTGTTTCATTTACTGCATTTTTATATTTTCTCCTTTCATCGATTAAATTTAGTATCTCCTGTGATATCCAAGGATTTTTTGTAGGTCTTGCCTTCCTACCTATTTTGTCCTCTGCTACTTTCACTATTTCATCTCTCAATTTTACCCATTCCTCCTCTACTGTTTTATTTCTCCCTGTTTCTGTCAATTGCTCCCTCTGAAATTCTTAAGAACCTCAGGTTTCTTCAATTTATCCAGGTCCCATCTCCTTATTTTCCTACCTTTTTGTAGTTTCTTCAGTTTCAGTCTACAGTTCATAACCAACAAGTTATGGTCAGAGTCTATATCTGCCCCTGGGTATGTCTTACATTGTAAAACCTGGTTACGAAATCTATGTTTTACCATTATAAAATCTATCTGGTATCTTCCGGTGTCTCCTGGTCTCTTCCACGTATACAACCTTCTTTTGTGATTCTTGAACCAGGTATTTGTTATAACTAAATTATGTTCTGTGCAAAATTCTACCAGGCGGCTTCCTCTTTCATTCCTTTTGCCCAGACCATATTCACCTACTATCTTCCCTTCCCTTCCTTGTCCTACTACCGAATTCCAGTCTCCCATAACAAATAAGTTTTCCTCTCCCTTAATTGTTTGAATAATTTCCTTTAGCTCCTCATATATTTCTTCGATTTCCTCATGATCGGCAGACCTAGTTGGCATATAAACCTATACTACTGTTGTCGGTGTTGGCTTCGTATCTATCTTGACAATGATAATGCGATCACTGTGCTGGTCATAGTAGTTTACCCGCATTCCTATTTTCTTATTCATTATCAATCCTACTCCTGTGATACCCCCAATTGATTTTGTATTTATAATCCTATACTCACCTGACCAGAAATCCTGTTCATCCGAACTTCACTAATCCCCACTATATCTAACTTCAACCTATCCATCTCCCTTTTTAAATTTTCTAATTTTCCTACTCGATTAAGGGATCTAACATTCCACGCTCCGACCCGTAGAATGCCAGTATTGTCTTTCCTAATGATCACATCCTCCTGAGTAGTCCCCGCCCGGAGATCCGAATGGGGGACTATTTTACCTCCGGAATATTTTACCCGAGAGGATGCCATCATCATATGTTCATACAGTAGAGCTGCATGTCCTCGGGAAAGGTAACGGCTGTAGTTTCCCCTTGCTTTCAGCCGTTCGCAGTAGCTGTGTGGCAAAGCCACATTAGCTGATGTTACAAGGCCATCTCAGTCAATCATCCAGACTGTTGCCCCTATAACTACTGAAAAGACTGCTGCCCTCTTCAGTAAACATAGTAAACCAGTAAACATAAAATAATTTCACTATGTTATTAGAAGTAATATGGTGATTATCGTTTTTGCATGTGACCAAGTCTTCTTTTTACAAGCAACAAAATTACAGATCCTCATTGTTCGTGTTACACCTCGAATCTTTTACTCTCTTGTAATTGATGAATGTGATTATCGACGGGAAGATTATTTCAGCTGGTCTTGACTGATTTTATGTGTCAGTACGTAGCCTAAGTCAATTCTGGTACAGATCTGCTTGGAATAACATTATAAAATGGTAAACATGAATACAGACTCTCTATTCCGTCTATATAATCACTTCCCTGTCGAGTGTATCAATACGATTTCCGCATCACCTTATCTGTATATAAAAAATGAATGTTTGTCTCTATGTCCTCTATGCGTTAATAAACCAATCATTCGATTGCAATGAAACTTTGGTGAACTGTTCACCGTACACCCACGAAGGTTCCTGACCCAAAAACAAAAGAGCACGACACGTAGATCAGGAGATATGACGTCATAAATAATGAGAGGCCACCGCGTAAGAGTACCCAGATTTATGCGTCAATTATTGGAAAATGAAAGTAGTCAGGGACCTGCAACAAAGTTTGCTTGTGATTTCGGACGTTTATGAAGCGTTTTATAACTGCCTCCACCCCCTCCCCCCAAATCACACACAAAATGATGAAACGGAGTCCACCACAGTTTCGCTTTAAATGTCGTAAAACTGTCGCATCATTCATGACCTTGCATCGAATAAAGTTAGCATTACAGATTTGCATGTTACTATTTATATTTGTCTGCAAGTGTCCCTAAACTCTTGCCTAAACTCTTAATCTCTATCTATATAAAAGCGAAAGGATACTCACTCACTCACTGACTAAACACGAAATCTCGAAAACTGCTTCACCTTCAGCTTAAATTTAGCAGGAATGCAGTTTATAGGTAGAAAACGTCAGCTAAGAAAGTATTTTGTGACAGGTGCAAGGCAAAGCGTACTTCTCCTACAGATTCACGAAATCTACAGTTTCATTGCGATCTTCACGAAATTTCGCACGCTTGATTTTGAAAACAAGATGAAGGTTACCGTTTACCTTAAGTTTCATACGGTGCATGGGGGAGGGTACTTTGCAACATAAAAATGGATCCATAATTACCTTGGTCGCGCCTTAACTTGAGAACAGATGGACCAATTTCACAGATTTTCTTCCTCGTTATTCTCAGAACAGAACAAGGGTTGTGTGAAATAAAACTGGGATATTTGCGGATTACAATGTGACTCTGCGTTTCTATTGCACAGAAATCTATAGTTTTCTTCCGATATTGATGAAATTTTGCACACTTTACCTTAAAAACAAGGAGAATGTCACTGTCTGTATAAACTTTCGTTCGGTGCTTGGTGGAGGGTACTTAACTTACGGAATTTTAGAAAATGCATAGTTTTGCTCCAATCTTCATGAATTTTTGCAAACATGACCTTGAAACCAAGAGGAAGATCACTGGGTACATATATGTTTGTATGGTACATGACATAGGGTACCTTGCAGGAAACTTTGCCGAGGGAGAGAAAGGTAAAAACGAACAGAGAGATGGGAGAGAAAGAGGTGGATGCAGAGAGAGGGGGAAGGGGATGTGGACGACGAGAGTGTAGGATAAATAAACACCCGGGCAACGCCGGGTTTACAGCTAGTTATTTATAAAGCCATTGTTTTGTTTTTTGTTTTGTCATCATAGTGTGTGACAGAAGTAATAAATTATAAACGCTTCTATTACGTTAAAATCGGACATTTAAACGCAAAAAAGATTTCAGCTATTAAAGCATAACAAAACATTCACTTGTATTGTTGAGGAATCGCAAGAAAACTGATTCTGCTACTGAAGCTGATATTTCGTCGTCTACTGTTGTGGAAGCTGCAAACTGAAAGACCCGCGATTGAAAAAAAGCAAGTTTTTACTCAAGAATTGCCTATAAAAGAGCATTCTGTACGTTTTACATAGGAATACTTATTTGGGATTGCGGAGAAATAACGTATAAACCACTAAATGTGTTGTAAGAACAGGATCAGGATTTTTTTTTTTTTTTTTTTTTTTTTTTTTTTGTTAACATGAATGCCTTGTTTTCAGTTAAAAGAGAGAAAAACTACAACTGTCAACTTCAGTTTACGAAAATGGCTTCCTGCGCCTAGTCACGTGACTTAGATGTTGCTTTCAATATAAACACGCTACTCGCAGTCTGTGTTATCTTCGGTCTATGGTTGGTGTCAAGGAGGTCAGAATACAGGGAGTCGCCCTTATAGTGAAAAACGTGGAGCCTGCCTCCGCCATATTGGTTTTGGAAAAGTGTTCGTATTGTAGAGCTAATGTTTTACAACACTAAAAACACGAATAAAACATCCAACGGTTTTGCCGTGATGTACAACGTGTTAAACGAGTGCAAATTAGCCGTTGAAATTGAGTTTTCAAGTATAATGTGTAGTTATTAATATTTAATCAATAATGTATATAGTTCGAAAGTACATAATTTGACGTGACTGTCAGTTCAATGCATTAACAGCAAGAGGGTCGACGTAACGCATAGTTTTAACAGAGAAATAGCATTCCATAACTGAACAAGATCGCGGACAGGCCTCAACTGACGTATGTGCTAGGCATAGATAATGCCACCTCCCTTTATTCTAACCTCCTTGGTTGGTGTCATCTGTACTTAATTGTTATCTGTGATTGTCTTGTTGTTAATCTGGTTCAAACACTGATCTCTATTCTACCTGGATGTTATCTGAGCGTGCCAGCCGTAGATGGACATATTTAGTTTCTTGCCAAATTCCTATATGACTGCTATGAAAAAAAAAAAAAAAAAAAAAAAAAAAAAACCTTTTGATTCTGTCCCCATCGCACAATGACTAAAAATTCAAATAAGGATGTAAGCAAGCAATTCTGTGTCACGAAATAACTGTTAAATTTCATTTGCCAAATTTAAACATGGCGTACAACGTGAAATCATGTACAAAACATATGAATGTGCAGGTACGCTGCAGTTCTGTGCTCAGACACCAAAGCTATACATCCATTTTGTATACTGTACAGATCGCTGGGTTCAAATTTTAATACAGATTACACCAACGATATACCTTCTACACTGTTTTGGTATATATTTGCCTCTTGCTTATACTTTTTTCCGTTTGAGCTCACAAACTAGATATGCACGCTTTGTGGAAAATCATGCTTATATCCAAGGAGGTTTAAAGGAGGGCAGATGTCGCTATTACCCAAAGCTTGATTGAAGCCAGTCCGACTTCCTGTGGAGCCAAGGAAATATGTTTTTAGATTAAAGCATTGTGTGGTTCTTGCCCTGTTAACTTTCATACACTTAAATGACCCTCATTTCTGATTACACAGTTATCTGATATAGTAGGCTATACTTTTCTGAAGAAATACTGACCTTTCAGATAGCTGAACTGTAATTTATTAACACCAAATCTCATTCGAAAGAATGACTTACATATCGGATAATACCCAAAGGCTTTACATGAACTGAAATTATCAACTGTATTAGTTCACAGGAAATGAAGAACATGATTTTTCCGATAGCGACAAAACCAAAGTCTTTCATTTTCGTAAGTTCAACACTGAAGAGAAATATGTTGGAGACATACGAAAATTCTTTCTACAGGTTCCGCTTCATTAAATATGCATACTAAAATTGTGTACTACCATGTCTTTGAAACTTCATTGGAACCTATATCTTGTAAGAATGAAATTTAGAAGTCACTAAGATTTTTTTTTTTTTTTTTTTTTTTTTTTTTATTTTTTTTTTTTTTTATTTTATTTTTTTTTTTTTTTTTTTTTTTGAGGAAAAGTACCAAATTCAACTCAGAATGTAGTCACCACAGATGTGCTTGGCTCCGTAGTTCAATGTTCAAATGTTTGTACAGCTTATGGGACTTAACTACGGGGTCATCAGTCCCCAAACTTACAAACTACTTACGAACTAGGACGGCACAAATATCCATGCCCGAGGGGTTTTCGAACCCCCGAACGAAGTGGCCGTGCAGACCGTGACTGGAGCGCCTCAGTCCCCTCGGCCACCGCGGTCGGCGGCTCCGTAGTATGGCGACAATGGCTTCAACCTCCTTGGTTGGTATATGGTTGGTACTAATGTTATCCATTGATGTAACCTAACCGCTGTAGGCAAGGAGGCATACAGAATCGTCGAGCAGGTGCGAAATGAGATATCCCAAGAAGTATTCGCTATCTATGATTGAATAGATGCCAGAATCAGCGAACACATTCCTGCCCATGGAAGATACACCACGTGCTAACCCAGCTCGCGCTATTCGTCCACGAGACTCAGAGGGCCATAGACACGGGTTCTCAGGTAGATGCTGTGTTTTTTCGACTTCCGCAAGGCGTTTGATACAGTTCTCCACAAACGTTTAATGAACAAAGTAAGAGCATATGATCTATCAGACCAATTGTGTGATTGAATTGAGGAATTCCTAGATAACAGAAAGCAGCAGGTCATTCTCAATGGAGAGAAGTCTTCCGATGTAGGAGTTATGTCAGGTGTGCCACAGGGGAGTGTCGTGGGTCCGTTGCTGTTCACGATATATATATATATATATATATATATATATATATATATATATATATATATATATATATATGACCTTGCGGATAACATCGGAAATTCACTGAGGCTTTTTGCGAATGATGCTGTAGTATATAGAGAGGTTGTAACAATGGAAAATTGTATTGAGATGCAGGAGGATCTGCATAGAATTGACGCATGGTGCATGGGAATGACAATTAACTCTCAATGTAGACAAGTGTAATGTGCTGCGAATGCACAGAAAGAAAGATCATTTATCATTTAGCTACACTATAGCAGGGCAGCAACTGGAAGCAGTTAATTCCATAAAGTATCTGGGAGTAGTCATTAGGAGGGATTTAAAACGGAGCGACCATATAAAATCAATCGTCGGTAAAGCAGATGCCAGACTTAGATTCATTGGAAGAATACTAAGGAAATGCAGTTCGAAAACAAATGTAGTAGGATACAGTACACTTGTTCGCCCACAGCTTGAATACTGCTCACCGGTGTGGGATTCGTACCAGGTGGGGTTGATAGAGGAGGTAGAGAAGATCCAACGGAGAGCAGCGCGCTTCGTTACAGGATAATTTGGTAATCGTGAAAGCGTTACGGAGATGATCGATGAACTCCAGTGGAAGACTCTGCAGGAGAGACGCTCTGTCGCTCGGTACTGGCTTTTGTCGAAGTTTCGAGAACATACCTTTACCGAGGAGTCTAGCAGTATATTGCTCCCTCCTACGTATATCTCGCGAAGAGACCGTGAGGATAAAATCAGAGAGATTAGAGCCCACACAGAGGCATACCGACAATCCTTCTTTCCGCGAACAATAGGTGACCGGAATAGGAGGGAGAACCGATAGTGGTACTCAAGGTACCCTCCGCCACACGCCGTCAGGTGGCTTGCGGAGTATGGTTGTAGATGTAGATGTAAATCTTGAGTGAAGTGGGAAAATCTAAGACGTGTTACTAATTTTTAAGGCCCGAGCGAATATTAGGTTTCTGTCAAAATATTGGTGTCAGCCGCAGTTTTGGTTACAGCCAGGAATGAGCCGAATTTCGGCTTAGCTGAAACTAGCTTTCGTGAACTTACTGCTGAAGTCGGGATTCAGAGCAGAATAGCACTATACCTCCGTTTAACTCTGAGGAGTCTTTCCTCAGGAATATAAATTGTATTTTGCTGTTAACCACGATGTAACGTGATCGTATTTTATAGTGGTATTCTTATACTATGTTTGTAACAATTTGTCTTATCCAGTATTGTAGAACGGGTTGTCATATTGTTATGCTGACAATTTTTATCAACGTGTTTCCTTGAAACGAGGGGCTTTTCTCATAACCAATATGGATTTAGGTAACATTGGTAACGTCGTACACAGCTTTTCCTTCTGCGTTTGTGTACGTTTATGTTGATAACAACCGTATTGTTAGCCGGAACTGTGAAGCTTTTTGTCGAAATACTTTCTGCAACATTGATTGAAGTTGATTTACTGGGACGAATCCTATTAGTCATCAGCACTACATAACAATAATTTAAATTCGCTTAAATTTAATTAGTGTAGTAAACAAATGATAAATGATAATGTTAACGAAGAGATACGAAAACCCAACGAAATCTTACAACTTATATACGAGGCAGTGGCGCAACTAGGACTTGGCTTTGGGGGGGGGGGGAGATAGATCTGCTTGACGAGTAAAATTTTAGTCACTTTCCAGACAGACTACCATCTACTAATTCACTCCCATCCAATGAAAGATAATAATAAAACACCCCAAGTTTGCAATCTTTACCTTTACCAGATTGTCGTGTTCTGGGGGGGGGGGGGGTTCTATCCCCCTCTTCCCCCCCCCTCACCCCATAGTTACGCCACTGATACGAGGTCTTGCCAGTGACAGGGCCTTATTCTGAGTCTGCCATTCACTGACCATTCTCAAAAACTTTGCTTATATACGAATGTTAAATGTTATTTCAGTATTACCGAGTCGTCACCAATAATCGTGTCTTAGTGGAGATATCTACTCGCAACAGCTTAGTAGGGGAGACCGGGGCACATTTTCCATGGGGGCAAGTTTTCCAACTCGCTTTAGTTTCGAAGCAAACCGCTAGATTGTACTACCGGCGATGCTGTAGGAAGTAACAAGAAAGCGCGCTTCATTTACGAAAGTTTCACTGTTGTACTAGTAGTCACATTGTCGGCAGAGATGTTTTCGTCATTTTTGCAAAGATGAGTTAACTTACACGTCTTTATTGAAACTTAAAATATATATACTAGCGTTCAACGTATTATTTTGACATTGCACGCACTAAAAGTGGGTTTCTTTCTTCACGTAACTGTTCATTTGTTTTGCATCTAGCTTACACGGGTATTCATGGACGTAGTGTTATAGTTCCGAATATGGCGACGGGGAACGTTTTCCGAGAGCATATAGGGCACGTTTTCATGTACGTGCCTTGTTGGAAAATCAAAAATCAAATCAAAAGTTTGTTAAGCTTATGGGACTTAACTACGGGGTCATCAGTCCCTAAACTTACAAACTACTTATGAACTAGCTTATACTAAAGACGGCACAAATATCCATGCCCGAGGTGGGATTCGAACCCCCGACTGTAGTGGCCGTGCAGACCGTGACTGAAGCGCCTCAGTCTCTTCGGCCACCGCGGCCGGCATTGGAAAACGTACCACGGCCTAAAACATCTCGTATTATTCCTTTAAATATGTATTTATTGTGTCATAAATTCTGCCAAATAGCCCTATTGCAAATAGTTACCGGTAATTGTATTTTTTTCTTTTACAGACTTAAATTAGTCCGCAATTATACAAAGAAGACTGATAGAGGCTCGTACACTCCTGAAGTAATAAATTCTGCTCTGTCAGCCATTAGAGGCGCGTGCAGTCTCAGAAAAGCATCCGTGGACTTCAGCATTCCACGTAGCACTCTGAACAATTACTGGTTGAAATTCAGTTCCTTAGACAATCCCCCTCTACCAGTGCAGTCATCCCGCCGCATCCCCTGGAAGAACTACCAGGAACGCACGTTACTCTTCTCGAATCTGAATAGCCTGTCCCAGAATTGCTACAAGCAGAAGGAACAGTGCCAGAAAATGTCTGTATTTCTAAAATATTTAAGTGACATCTTTTGTAAAACCTTTAAGTAGCATTTGTTTTTATTTTATGTGGCTACATTTGCTATCCTTCTTTTGTAATGTATTGTAAATTCATAATAAAAATCTCTCTCTCTCTCTCTCTCTCATATATATATATATATATATATATATATATATATATATATATATATGAATTGCTGTTCGTTAGTCTCGCTAAACTCGAGAACGGCTGGACCGATTTGGCTAATTTTAATCTTGAAATATTCGTGTATATCCAGGGAAGGTTTAAACGGTGATAAAATATGGAAAACTTGTCCGGAAAAGAGGAAAATCGGGAAAATCTGAAATAGCTTTTCCCAGTGAACTATCACTACTGTTCGTCTAATTGCGATAAAATTTTGAATATTTCATGTTGAAAGCAAGACGAACGTTCGCATCAAATAAAAATTTGCAAAAGTCGCCCGGAAAGTAGGAAAATTTTTTTTTAAAAAAAGAAAGAGACTTTTTTTCTTTCAATAAAAATCAATTGCCACCTGGTTGTAAGAGCATCACTCGAGTACGGGTTGACAGGACAAGGTTTACGTTAATATTCTTCTGAGCTATTTGCCGCGTCCTGGTAATAAAATCTTTCCAACGTTTCGGACGCGAAAAGTTGGAAAGATTTTATTATCATGACGCGGCAAATAGCTCAGAAGAATTTTAACGTCAACAAAAATGACCGCGAAAGCCTACGTTCGTAGAGGACGAGGTTTGTATGAAATAATGTTTTTTTTTGGAAAATCTGCCGGAAAATTTGAGAAAAACTGAAAGTGTGTTTTCCAATGTGTTGAATTTAATTCACCACTATGACTATTCGCACGGCAGAGAGGGGAAATTCTTTTTGGGTTTTGTTCAGTTTTCAGTAAAAAAGAAAGTTTTCAGAAAAAGATAGGCTCAATTAAAAGGAAAGTCGCAAAATTCGAACGAAGTTCTTTTTTTTCTTTCAGTGTGTTTCTAAATGTATTCAATACTATAAGTTGAGAACCGTTCATCCGATTGCGATAAAATGTTGATCATTTGACGTTCAAAGAAAGATGAATGTTATTTTGAACCAAAAATTTGGGGGAGCTACCCTGAAAATTTAAAAATTCGCGATAAATTGAAAGAGCTGTCTGACTGAGATAAAATTTTGCATATTTGCTTTTATTAGTTGCCACGTATACATACTTTGATTCAACACAAGGAATGTTCGTGGTCCGACATCGTTTCAACAATTGACAACAGTTGATGAACATCTGTGTGCGACTTACCGTGAATCATGTCAACTGTTACAGTTGTTCGATGACGATTCACATGGGCATAATACGCTCAAGGATTCTATCATATCTTCATCGCCGCATCAAATTCGTACATTGTTTGCGATTATAATATTGACATGTTTCCCCTCTAATCCGGAAGATTTGTAGATGAAATATTGGAATGTCATGTCTGAGGATGTGTTACATCGTGCGTGTTGTCAAACTTTGAATCCTGCACTACACATTACTGCAGAAATTTACAATGACACACTGATCATGATAAAAGATATGTGTTTATTGGTAGCAAATGAAGATTTGTCGTGTTTGGGTCTGACAGCACCCAATAGTTCTGTGCAAAATGCGTTTAACCATGAGTTACAAAGAGAACAACAGCACGATACTGAAGCATTGACCAAATCGAATTAAGTAGACGTATTTTCTGAGATACGGTAAAGTTAAGAAGTCAAAGAGTAAATAGCTTTTCTAGAGAGTAATTATTGTTCAATATATCTCGAGTTTTAGCGAGACTAACGAACAGCAATTCATTTTTATCTTTGACAGTTCATATATGGGTTCAGATCGTGGTAAAGCGAACTTAACCCTTTCAAAGTATATTTCTGACGCACCCAACACAACAACGAAGTCATTATTTTACATGGTTTCAATCTAAAATTTCCTCGCCATTTTTCCTTATTTTATCCCCGTTTAACCATTCCCTGAACTTCCAAGAATGTGGTATGAATATTATCCTGGACATGTGTGCGTGATTTGTTCTCACTTTCCTCCCACTATCGAGCCGATACTTAGATTATCTGATGATGCCTTTATAAGGCTACTGGATCTAAAACACGTATGATTTAAATTAATACGGCTTATATTAAGAGGTAAGTGATACGAAGTTCACTGGGTCATCTAGTATTCATACAACATTTTTAGAAAATGCCTTTCCGAGGCTGTATCCGAAATAGTCCTTCATGATACTTCCATACGGGAGATTGAGTCAATAATTAAATCACTAAAGACTAAAGACTCTTGTGGATATGCTGGGGTACATAGCAGATTCCAAAGTACTGTTCTCCTTATGGTAGCCCAGCACTAAGCCATATTTGTAATATTTCCTTTCAGAATGGTGAGTTTCCTAACAGATTAAAGAACTCAGTACTGAAACCACTTTATAAAAACGGAGAAAGGGATAATGTAGACAAGTATAGACCTATTTCTATATAATCGGTTATTCTAAAGTTATTGAAAAGGCTGTATATTCATGATTAATTGATCATTTCAGTTCACATAACTTGTTTTCAAACGTACAGTTTGGTTTTAGAAGTGGTTTAACGACTGAAAATGCTATATTTCCGTTTCTCTGTGAGGCACTTGATGGGTTAAATAAGAGGCTACGGACATTAGGCGTCTTCTTTGATTTAACAAAAGCGTTTGATTGTGTTGATCACAAAATATTGTTGTAGAAGTCGAAACATTATGGAATACGAGGAGTAGCTCACAACTGATTCACCTCTTAGTTTAATAATAGACAACAGAAGATAATTCTCCGCAGTGTAGAAAATGGCTATGACGTGCAATCGCAATGGGGCACAATTAAGTGTGGGGTGCCCCAGGGGTCTGTTTTGGGACCGTTGCTGTTTCTTATTTATATAAATGATATGCCTTAGAGTATAACAGGTGACTGTAAAATATTTTTGTTTGCTGATAATATCAGCTTGGTAGTGAAGAATGTTGCTCGAAATATTGACACAGTATCAAATAATGCAGTTCAAGAGATAAGTTCATGGCTTGTAGAAAACAAGTTGATGTTAAATCACAGTAAAACTCAGTTTTTACAATATCTAACACATTATTTGATGAGAGTTGACATTTTTATTACACATAATGGGCATATGATAAGTGAGACTGAACAGTTCAAATTTCTAGGTATTCAGAGAGACAGTAAGCTGTCGTGAAAAACCCATGTTCAGGATCTTGTGCCAAAACTAAATTCTGCTATATTTACCATTAGAACAATATCTGAGATAAGTGATTTTTCAACATGAAAAGTAATCTATTAAGCTTACTTTCACTTACTTATGACATACGGCATTATATTTTGGGGTAAATCGCCTGATGCAAAAAGGATATTACTGTCTCAAAAACGGGCGTTTCGAGCAATATCTGGTGTAAGTTCACGAACGTAATGTCGACCCCTTTTCTGTAGTCTGGGAATTTTGACACTGGCGTCAAAATACGGTTTTTCTTTAATGTCGATTGTTCTCAATAATATAAGCTTATTCCCACGAGTTAGTAGCTTTCACTCGGTGAATACTAGACAGAAGTCGAATCTACATTTGCATCACACCACCTCGGCACTTGTGCAGAAAGGTGTACAGTATTCTGCGGCATCCATTTTCAATAAGCTGTCACAAGAACTAAAGAATCTTAGCACTAATCCACACGCTTTCAAATCTAAATTGAAGAGTTAGCTCATGGCTCACTCCTTTTATTCTGTCTAGGAACTCATGGAAAAGTTAATCAATTAAGCTAATTCATTTATTTTCTTTGTTGATTCTTTTCACTTTGTATTAAGATTGTCTTGTGTAGGAGTACTTAAAAATTTTCTATTACCGTTCTTGTGTATAAATTCATGTATTGATTTGTTCCATGACCATGGAGTCTCACTTCTCAATTGGGTCCTATGGAACAGAAAACCATATTATTATCATTATTATTCAGTGAAATCTCAGTTTTAACGTTTAATGTATACTTGGAAAATTTGCCCATGTATGTTTTAAGTAAGCTGGAAAACGTGCCCCGTATACGGGGCCAATTTTCCGATGTAACATGGTCAGACAAAATCATTTGCTGCCAAGAAGGATATTATTTTTCAAAAATATTTGTACAAGACTGTATATAAAGGTATAGGAAATACAATGATCCGCTGTTTACCTCAGAAATGATAAAAATAAAAAGTACAAAAATAAAAATGTTAAATGGTGGATACCGTGAACCGGTCTACCCTATATTTTCAGCTTTGCACACAGCTTCACTAAACAGTGACAGGTATAGGTATTCATAAACGCTGGCTCACAAGTCCAACTTATGGAATGGTTGGCGTAATATTCGCAACTGCCGGGTGGAAAGTTTAGGCCAGTAAATCTGTACGCCTGCTATATCATCCTCTGCGGTCTCCTGGTTAGCCGTACTCGCACTCAAGAAGGCGTAGTTCAGGGAGGGGATCTTGCAAAATGTACGAAAACAAGTAAATTTACCGAAATTTTGATTGGGGAGTTGTCGATTTTGGTATCGGCTGAAATTACAAGAGGAGCCCAATATTCGGGTTGGATTTCAATTTCGGCCACAATTTCTTTCGGTCAGATTCCACTAATTTTTATTTCCACCAATGTAGATATGAGAGTTGGATATTAAGTAGTGGCAAAACTTCTGTGGAGACACTACGCGACGGAATGTACTATTATGGCTGGTAGCACACATTGTTAACATACTCATCTTACCTCCGAGAAAATGGACTCGCACGTCACCGGCATCGCACAATCGAGGCAAACAGTCACCGGGACTCGAACCTGGGACATTTGCATTTCGCGGCAAGCGCTCTACCGACTGAGCCATCCCGACACGAAAGTAAGAGGCGAGGTACTGACGGAAGTAAAGTTGTGAGGCGGGAACGTGAGTCGTGTTCGAATACCTCAGCCGCGAAAGGCAAGGGTCCCAGGTTCGAGTCCCGGTTCCGGCATACAGTTTTAATCTGCCAAGATTTTCATATCAGCGCTCACTCCGCTGCTGACTGAAAGTTTCATTCTGGAAACACCCCTTAGACTGTGGCTAAGCCATGTCTCCACCATGTCCTTTCTTCCAGGAGTGCTAGTCTTGCAAGGTTTGCAGGAGAACGTCTGTGAAGTTTGGAAAGTAGGGGGCGAGGTACTGACGGAAGTAAAGTTGTGAGGCGGGAACGTGAGTCGTGTTGGAATACCTCAGCCGCGAAAGGCAAGGGTCCCAGGTTCGAGTCCCGGTTCCGGCATACAGTTTTAATCTGCCAAGATTTTCATATCAGCGCTCACTCCGCAGCAGACTGAAAGTTTCATTCTGGAAACACCCCTTAGACTGTGGCTAAGCCATGTCTCCACCATGTCCTTTCTTCCAGGAGTGCTAGTCTTGCAAGGTTTGCAGGAGAACGTCTGTGAAGTTTGGAAAGTAGGGGGCGAGGTACTGGCGGAAGTGAAGTTGTGAGGCGGGATCGTGAGTCGTGTCGGGATAGCACAGTCGGTCATAGCTACACCGATGATCGAGAGAGAGGATTCGAACCCCCGACGGCGAACACCCGCGCGCACAGTAGACGGCATCTCCATGCGCAGGGACATTTCGCCGAAGTGATACTATGTTTTTGAAACAGGAAGCACGGCAGACCATGAATGCAAAGTACTACTGTTCGTTTCTGGTTGTTCGTTAAGTCGCCAATTCTTTATTATAGGTCACACTTAATGTATAGCGTGCCTTAAAAAATGACTCGTTGCGGCTTTTCCATCACCAGATTAACATCTCTTCCGTGCCATGTGCACACGTGAATAGATGTAAGAAGTTGTGTGATACACATACGCCGCGGTGGAGTAGCCGAGCGGTCTAAAGCGTCTCGCTGCGGAGCGCGCGGTTACTCGCCGTGGAGGTTCCAGTCCTCCCTGGGGCATGGGTGTGTGTCTTTGTCCTTAGGTTAGTTTACCTAGGTTTAAGTAGTTTATAAGCTACGGACTGATGACCACGCAGTTTGGTCCGATAGATTTACAAACATTTGAATTTGATACACATACAAAAGCTGACTACCTGCTTTTCAAAATGTTCAAATGTTTGTTAAGCTTATGGGACTTAACTACGGGGTCATCAGTCCCTAAACTTACAAACTACTTATGAACTACTTTACACTAAAGACGGCACAAACATCCATGTCCGAGGGGGGATTCGAACCCCCGACCGTAGTGTCCGTGCAGACCGTGACTGGAGCGCCTCAGTCCCCTCGGCCACCGCGGTCGGCTACCTGCTTTTGCATGTGAATCAAACAACTTGTTACATTTGTTCACGTGTGTACATGGCACGGAAGAGATGCTAATCTGATGATGGTGAAACCGAAACTCGTCATTTTTTAGGGCTCGCTATACATGAAGTGTGACTTATAATAAATAATTTGCGACCTAACCAGCATCACAGCAGTACTACCTTATCATGAAGTCGATGTATGTACGCAGTGCGAGTGTCTGAAGTGGAAGAGGTGTCGTGCACATGTGCGCCGGAGCACCATGTGCTGGTTGGCGACCGTGGCGACCTCGGGCAGGACTTAAGAGCAATTGTCCGCCTCCTCGCCTGCAGCTGTTGATTGGAGCCGCCGACTGGGGGCGCTGGAACAGGACAGCACAGGACAGGACGTCTATAAATAGCCCCCCTCTCCTCCCCTCCCCGCTGTGTCTGCCCCTACATAACCTCTCAATCGGCGCTGGACTACTTGCCGCTGGTGACGTCAACAGCTGGACTCGCTGCGCCAATGGCCGGAGCCGACGGCCCGCAGCCAATGGCGTGCCCCGGAGCTAATCTCCAGATGGAGTCCGCGAACGGTTTCATTGCCGCCTGCGACGCAGCGCAACTGCTGCAGAGATTTTCACTACATGCACCGTACCAATCGGCTCTCCCTGACATTCTCGGCTTACCAAAACTCAGAAGGAAAGTAGTTGGGCTCGAACAAACATATCTGTATGAACGTTCGGTTACAGGATCTCTACGTACACCTCAATGTGCTGGTGGGTGTCGTTTTTCTGCAAAGCTCTGCAACCATGCTCTGTAGATAGCACTGTAGATGTAATTGTAGACGCCATACGTAATGCAGATATCTTGACTATAACTTACGTAATAATCGTCGTACATGTTCTCTAACAAATTTTCATCAAAAGCCGTGATGACAGTTGCAACTTTAACTTAATTCCCGGAAGACTGTTGGTATTCACTGCCACTGCTTCCATCGCCTCTTCCCGCACTTACCGTAACACTACCGCTTGTTGTTCGTCATTATTGTGGTGTCGCACAAGTATGAAGTGCGCGCCACCTACTTTCGCCGCGCGCCGCCACGCAAGCACGGCGCGGCGTTTTTACGACGTCAGCCACGAGCGCCCTCTGCTGCTACTCCGCTCGTGGCCACGACTGCTGCATCGGCCACTTGGGAATCAGATAGGCACCAGTTAAAACTTGGCTATCGGATAGGCACTAGGAATCAACAGTGGCATTTGCTTCAGAATTGTTCCAGAGATTCGACAGGCAGTATACCGCTCCATTCAAACGATCAACAGAACAGGCTTTGCTGACTGTATACTCGCTGGCAACGGGTTCTACACAACGCTGGTGATTGCTTTGAAGGACAGTAACAGGTGAAAACGTGTAACGCTTTTGCATCGGTTGTGAATAACTAGTTGCCTTTATTTAAGTTACAACCTTCGTATATGTAGAAACAGAGAACGGGGTTGCAACTGGGAACGGATAAATAGAGCAAGAGGTCTGGAACGGCTGATACGTTATTGGACCTACAATGGCGGGTTGGCACAATTTAAGTGAGTATGAACTAAAACGGCAGATGTTCAACTTCGCTGCTGCCGGAAAATGATCCTGTAAGAACGGGACTGACGACGACTGAAGAGATTCGTTCAACGTCACAGAAGTGCAGCCATTCGACGAATTTCTGCGGATTTCTATGTTGCGCCATCAAAAAGAGTCAGTGTGCAAACCATTCAAGTCGTGTGCTTTTGCTGGCTCCACAACACAAAGTCTTATGCCTCCCATTTCTCGAAATCTGACTGAAAACTCAAAGAGATTTTGGTCATATGTTAAATATACTAGGGGCAAAAGACAAACAATACTCTCAATACGTGATAGTAATGGCGATCCTGCCGATGACAGCGCTACTACAGCAGACTTACTAAACATAGCTTTTAGAAACTCATTCACTAAAGAAGACGAAACCAATATTCCAGATTTCGAATTACGAACAGATGCCGTAATGAGTAACATAGAAGTAGATATCATCGGAGTAGTGCAGTAACTAAAATCAATTAACAAGAACAAGTCTTCTGGTCCGGATTGTATACCCATTAGATTTCTATCTGATTATGCTGAAGCGATAGCTCCTTACTTAACAGTCATATACAACCGCTCTCTCATAGAAGGATCTGTACCAAAAGATTGGAAAGTTGCACAGGTCACACCTATATTCAAGAAAGGCAGTAGGAGTAACCCACTAAACTACAGGCCTATTTCATTGACGTCAATTTGCAGCAGGGTTTTGGAACATATCCTGTATTCAAATATTATCAATTATCTCGAACAGAACGATCTATTGACCCAAGGTCAACACGGATTTAGAAAATATCGTTCATGCGAAACACAACTAGCTCTTTATTCACACGAAGTGATGGGTGCTATCGACAAAGGTTCGCAAATCGATTCCGTATTTCTTGATTTCCAGAAATCTTTTGACACCGTACCTCACAAACGGCTTTTAATCAAATTGCGTGGTTATGGTATATCGCCACAAATTTTCGATTGGATAGGGGATTTCTTGTCAGAGAGGACACAGTTCGTAGTAATCGATGGTAAGGCATCGACTAAAACAGAGGTGATATCGGAAGTTCCACAGGGTAGTGTTATTGGTCCTCTCCTATTCCTTATTTACATAAACGATTTAGGAGAAAATCTAAGTAGCTCTCTTAGGTTGTTTGCAGACGACGCCGTCATTTACCGTCTAGTAAAATCATCTGAAGATCAAAACCAACTGCAGAACGATCTGAATAACATATCAGTATGGTGTAAAAATTGGCAATTGGCTCTAAATAATGAGAAGTGTGAAGTCGTCCACATGAGTACGAAATGAAATCCCTTAAACTATGTTTACAACAAAAATCAATCAAATGTGAAGGCCGTAAACTCCACAAAATACCTAGGAATTACTATTACTTCAGATCTAAACTGGAAATAACACGTAGATGATATCGTGGGAAAGGCGAACCAGAGACTGCGTTTTATTGGCAGAACCCTTAAAAGATGCAACAGAACTACTAAAGAATCTGCCTACACTGCGCTTGTCCGTCCATTTTTGGAGTATTGCATCCCAGTGTGGGATCCTTATCAGGTGGGTTTGACGGAGGACATCGAAAGAGTCCAAAGAAGGGCAGTTCGTTCGTATTGTCACGATACAGGGGAGACAGCGTTACGGAAATGATACAGAATCTGGGATGGGAATCATTACAACAACGGCGCTTATCGCTGCGGCGTGGGCTACTTGCGAAACTCCAATCGCCAACATTCTCCTCCGAATGCGAAAATATATTGTTGCCTCCCACTTACATAGGTAGAAATGATCATCAGAATAAAATGAGAGAAATCAGAGCTCGAACAGAGAGATTTAGGTGTTCTTTCTTCCCGCGCGCTATTCGAGAATGGAATGGGAGATAAATAGTATAATTGTGTTTCGATGAACCCTCTGCCAGGCACTTAAATGTGATTTGCAGACTATCCCATGTAGATGTAGATGTAGATCTCTACGTACACCTCAATGTGCTGGTTGGTGTCGTTTTTCTGCAAAGCTCTGCAACCATGCTCTAGATAGTACTGTAGATGTAATTGTAGACGCCATCTTGACTATAACTTATGTAATAATCGTCGTACATGTTCTCTAGCGAATTGTCATCAAAAGTCTTGGTGATAGCTGCAACTTTAACCTTCATCTCGGAAGACTGTTGGTATTCACTGCCACTGCTTCTAACGCCTCTTCCCGCACTTACCGTAGCACTACCGCTTGTTGTTCGTCATTATTGTGGTGTCGCACAAGTCCAAAGTGCGCGCCACCTACTTTCGCCGCGCGCCGCCATGCACGCACGGCGCGGCGTTCTTACGACGTCAGCCACGAGCGCCCTCTGCTGCAACTCCGCTCGTGGCCACCACTGAACTGCATCCGTCACTTGGCATTAGGACAGGCACTAGAACAGACTCTCATCAGTAGGGCAGGGCCACGGTGGCCAAGGGGACTGAGGCGCTCGAGCCACGGTCTGCACGGCCACTACGGTCGGGGGTTCGAATTCCCCCTCGGGCATGGATATTTGTGCCGTCCTAGTTCGTAAGTAGTTCATAAGTAGTTTGTAAGTTTAGGGACCGATGACCCCGTAGTTAAGTCCCATACAGTATACAAACATTTCAACATTTTGAACATATTTGAACATCATCAGCAGGCAGCCCTCTACCTAGTTAACCTATGTATTATCATATTTCTACGAAATATACTACTCGTACTAATCTAGCTCAGTACTTCTAGTTTCTGCTGCCCCACTGGCTGGTCACCTCAGACTCTGTACCCGCACACGTGTGCATCCTATTTCCCTGTGTCGGTCTCTCTCTCTACTCGGCCACCGACGCCTAGAACAACCGGTGGAGACGACACACAAAAGTGGCGACGAGGATGGATACAAAATGCACAGTCGAGGGAAACGCAGTCACTTGTAAGTGAGCGGTCTAACGTAACGGTGTCATTATGACTTCGAAACAGAAACAACGGAGTTGGACCAAGATTGAATGTGCCAGAGGTCGTTCAGCACGAAAGTGCCATCAAGGTCTTCAAGAGGCGTGCGGGGAATCGGCATTGCCGAACAGAACAGTGGCAAATTGGGTAAAAGCCTTCAACGGAGTTGGGCAAACTGTGGCAGACATGCATGGGGCAGGTCGTCCTAGCGTCTCTGAAGAAGAAGTGCATACTGTTGCCGCGTTAGTGGACAGTGATCGACGCCAGGCGATTCGTGAGCTCGACAACGAAACCAGATTAGTGCAGACGACTGTGCTTCGCATCCTGAAGGAACGCGTGGGCATGCAAAAAAATGCATCACGATGGGTTCCGCCCGAATTGACGGAAATAGAGAACTGGATGCATTACGACGCTGCTCAGACGCACTCGCAGCGCTATGAGCGCGAAGTAATCGTATCGTATCACTGGATGAGACATGGGCCACATTGTAAAAGCCAGAACTGAAATGGCAATCCAAGAATGGCGTCATTCTGGGTCACCGTGGAAGTCGAAAGTGCGTCAGAGCCCCAGTATGGTGAAAGTTATGGTGATTCTCCTGAAGGACTGTCTGTGGTGGTGTTAACCTAACGCATTACGTTCCTCCACGGCAGACCGTCTGTGCACAGTATTACTGTTCGTTTTTGCAGCATTACCTGCGACAGCTTTGCTTAAGAAGCGGCAACACTTTCTGCGCAACCGAGCCATAGTTTAGCACGACAATGCGCGGCCGGATACAGCGCAAGCTGTGGCTGCTCTGTTCGGTAGATGGGACTGGGAAGTACTGTTCCGTCCACCACACTCCCTGGACGTATGGGCTTGGTACTTTTTTTTTTTTAATTCCGAAGATGAAGCAACCACTTCGTGGCAATCGCTTCAGAACTGTTCCAGAGATTCGACAGGCAGTAGACCGCTCCATTCAAACCATCAACAGAACAGGCTCTGCTAACTGTAAAGTACGCCTTCCATATCGCTGGCAACGGGTTCTACACAACGCTGGTGACTGCTTTGAAGGACAGTAACGGGTGAAAACGTGTAACGCTTTTGTATCGGTTGTGAATAAATAGTTGCCACTATTTAAGTTACAACTCTCGTCTATGCAAACAGTCAGAGGACCGGGATGAAACTGGGAACGGCTACATAGAGCAACAGGTCTGGAACAGCTCCTACGTTACTGGAGATACAATGGCGGTTTGGCACAATTTAAGTGAGTTGGAACTAAAACAGAAAATGTCCAACTTCGCTGCTGCCAGAAAATGATCCTGTAAGAACGGGACTAACAGCGACTGAAGAGAATCATTCAACGTCATAGAAGTGCACCGATTCGACGAATTGCTGAGGATTTCTATGTTGCGCCATCACAAAGAGTCAGTGTGGAAACCATTCAAGTCGTGTGCTTTTGCTGGCTCCACAACACAAAGCCTCATGCCTTCCCTGGAACTGTCAACACTGACCTTGGGCTGTTGATGCTAGGTCTGCTGAGTCTTGTTTCGAATTGTATCAAGCAGATGGGCATGTACAACCTCTAAAACGCATGACCCTGCAAGTCAAATGCAGGAAGAGGCGCCGACTTTTAAAAGTCAGTGTGGGTGCTCTATATCACGGTTCACAAATGTTCGAAACCATGAAAGGAGTACGCAATATAATTTTCACATAATTTTTGCCTGTCATAGAGCATTGAGCATGTTTTTGTTATAAAACCAAAGCTATAATTCTGCAGAAAACAAATTTATATATTGCAGAAAACAAATTTATATAATATTTTGTACCATTTCACTAATCGATATAACATACTGTACTCATTTCCATATCTTTGCTGTCAACGAAAGACTTTGTTTTATCTTTGGAGTGTGTCTTGCACTCACCGTTGTTGCGTTTGACAGGAGTCGGTGTGTGACCTTCGTGCAGGATAGTTGATGTCTGATTATGGAAGAGTTGTAGTCTTGAAACTGTCGGGTTATTCTGTCTGTGTGTTAGACTCGAAGAGTAAAAATTCAGTTTTGAAGAGTCGCAGCCAAGTCTGCAGATTGAAATTTTTGTATGGAAATTAATCTGTCACAATTAAGGTAAACTTGTACTTTTCTGTTGTTATGTATGGTAGCCTGTATGTAGCCTATATTGTAGTTGTTATTTGTCTTTTTGCTAATGAATACTGTTTAATTCAGCTCGCATTTATCATTTATCCCTGAGTCATTTTACCAGTTCCTCGTTCCTTTCACCAATTTGAATTGCTATCCGTTCTGATCATTGTTTCTTATGATAGTGTTGCATAATTATTGTGTTTGTAAATTTGTATGCTAATTAGAATAGTTTTGTGATGATCAGTTGGTCTATTAATGAGAGCAGGAAGTAGTTTGTTCATAATTGCAGTAAAGATCATAGTTAGAGATTTTCTCAGTGTCAATGAAAGTTCAGATTATTAAGGTAGTTAATGTTAGTAACAGTTAAAGTGATTTGCCTGATCAGAAGAGAAGTAGATGAGAGATGAGAAATATTTGCAGTGTGTGATACTTGAAATCTTTAACAGAATTGTAGAACATTTTTTATTACATTGAATCTGTATGGTAATTGTTTTACAGATAGGCACATTATCAAGTGCAGTGATCTTGATACCCAATTAATATCAAATATCCTTGTTTGGCATCCTTTTAATTCAAGTAGCAAAATTATCACTGTAGTAGCACTTTCTGTTCGTTCTCGCAGTCGAATTATACATGTATAGTCTAGCTGCTGGTATATGGTGCACGCTAACAGATTTGAATATTTCATTTGCTCACATTGTTTCTCACATACGAGATTAATGTGTAGACCAATTACGAGTTTAATTACTGTTGACTTATTAACAGCTGTACAATTTAAAGTGTTATCCGTTGCACATCAAACTAAACCACATTTACGTAAGATCATTGCATCCCATGTCAGTTGCAATTTATTCTAACAGGGCAAAGGAAGGTACTAAGTCTCGTTGCTTAGTCAAATTATTTTGTTACCAAAACCACAACAGAACATTTACTCGGGAATTTTAGCGGGGACGGTCTCTTAACAAAAACAGTGACACGTTCGCCCCACAAACACATACTACGTTTCATTTCAAACACACACACACGACTTTCAACCAACCCCCCTGAAAATCATGTGCATTCATCTTTGACTGAGCAATACTTGATAAAATTAAATAGGCAGTTGTCTGACCTTTTAAAGATATAAGGAAGAAGGAGGAAGAATAAAGGAAAGCATGCCTGCATTAGGACACCACAATAAAGCGATATAATTGGCCGAAGTGGATATTTCGATATAAGTAACACTACAAAACTTCTACATGACCAATGAAATACTTTTTCACTGTACACTAATGTAATACATTTTGTGCGAAGCTATTCTTTTTGACAAAAACGTTTCGTAGAACACCGTCACCAAGGTTTAAAGAAATCTTTGAAATATTTAGAGATTTTGAAGTCGGAGATCAAATTTTTCTGGTCAGTACCAAGCAAGAGCTGTACACTTTATCGAAACTTTCATCACTTCGAGATCATGACATCTCTGTCACTGTTAATATAGGCCAAGGTTTTTTTAAGCCTGAGAGAAAAGCATTACAAATTTCAACTGAATCTACGAGGTATGTCCACAAAGTAAGTTCCGTTTGGTTATATAAAACAAACGTGTACAGATACAGAAAAATATTTATTATACAAAAATATACGGCTATTAAACTACTTTTCTACATAGCTTCCGAAATTTTTAGGCATTTGTCATAGCGTGGCAGAAGGCTTTGTATGCCTTCTTCGTAGAAGGTTGCCGCCTGTGTATTCAACCATGTGGTAACATGTTCTTTCAGCTCGTCATCATCATTGAAGTGTTCACCACCATGGACAGGTTTTAGTTGAGAGAAGGAAGTCGCTAGGAGCGAGGCTGAACGGAGGATGATCAAGCACGTCCCAGTGAAATTCCCGTAAGAGTTGTTTGGTCACATTCGCCTTGTGAGGTCGGGCGGCAACGTGAAGGGAAGAAGAAGACTCCTTTCATCTCTTCTTACACCTAAAATCTGTCCTTGGTGGTCAACACTTCAACGACGATGAGCTGAAAGAACATGTTTGCCACATGGTTGAATACACAGGCTTCAATCTTCTATGAAGAAGGCACACAAAAACTTGTCCCACGCTATGACAAGTGCCTACAAAATTTCGGAAGTTATGTAGGAAAGTAGTTGAACAGTTGCAGATTTTTATACAATAAATATTTTTTTTTCTGTATCTGTTCACGTTAGGTTTATATAACCAAACGGAACTTACTTTAAGGACATACCTCGTATAATTTTAATAACAAGGGAAGTGACAAAGATAAATAAAAAAAAAATGATTAACTTTAGCAGCAGCATCAGATTCTTCAAGCTAAATTCGTCAAAGAACACAAATGAATGTTCATTTAACGTACACCTGAAAGGTCAAAAGGATCGACATGCTTCAGGATGAATGAAGCTAGCACAGTGGGTAACACACGGACAATCATTACAACTCGCTTGGGGACCCGCGTACAAAACTGATCATGAAACTTCTTGGCAGATTAAAATTGTGTGCCGGAACCGGGACTCGAACCTGCGACCTTTGCCTTTCGCAGGCAAGCGCTCTGACGACTGTGCTATCCCGACACGACTCACGATGCCGCGTCACAACTTTACTTCCGCTAGTACCTCGCCTCCTACTTTCCAAGAGAGAGAGCTTCTGTGAAGTTTGGAAAGTAGGAGGCGAGGTACTGATGGAAGTAAAGTTGTGAGGCGGCATCGTGAGTCGTGTCGGGATAACACAGTCGTTAGTGCGCTTGCCCGCGAAAGGCAAAGGTCCCAGGTTCGAGTCCCGGTTCCGGCACACAATTTTAATCTGCCAGGAAGTTTCATATCAGCGCACACTCCGCTGCAGAGTGAAAGTTTCATTCTGAAAACTGATCATTTCTTTCACTATGAAATATCGTCTCTCGCTATGGTCAGGTTTTGCATTGCCTCTTGAATCATAAGGTAGGTTTTGATTTTTCCAAATTTTAAAAAAAATTTATATAATTTTATTTTCCACCTGAATTTTATGTGGGGGGTGCACGAGCCTCGGAGCACCCACGGAGTCGGCGCCCCTGTCAGCAGGTAACTGTTGAAACTGTTTTGGGCTCAGTAATGGAAGTGTGCAGTTGGAGTGGTATAGTGCCCCTGATAAGTGTAGGTACGACAGGTACGTAATGCATCGCGGGTAATCATCTCCAGTTGATGACCGCCGTTGTGGATAGCGACGGACTTGGACCTTGAAGGGTGGCAGAATTGTTACGGAGTCGGCGCCCCTGTCAGCAGGTAACTGTTGAAACTGTTTTGGGCTCAGTAATGGAAGTGTGCAGTTGGAGTGGTATAGTGCCCCTGATAAGTGTAGGTACGACAGGTACGTAATGCATCGCGGGTAATCATCTCCAGTTGATGACCGCCGTTGTGGATAGCGACGGACTTGGACCTTGAAGGGTGGCAGAATTGTTACTGTCACTCTCTCTGGCCAGACAAGTGTTGTCGTCGAGATTAGTAAAATGTTCAAATGTTTGTACAGCTTATGGGACTTAACTACGGGGTCATCGGTCCCTAAACTAACAAACTACTTACGAACTAGGACGGCACAAATATCCATGCCCGAGGGGGGATTCGAATCCCCGACCGTAGTGGTCGTGCAGACCGTGACTGAAGCGCCTCAGTCCCTCGGCCACCGCGGCCGGCGAGAATAGTAGGTAGTTAGTACCGAGAAGGACACGGAGAGAGAACGTGTCGGTACATATAATAATCACAGCTAAGCTCGTAACCAAATCCATACTTGAAACTTCCTGGCAGATTAAAATTGTGTGCCGGAACCGGGACACAAACCTGGGACCTTTGCCTTTCGCGGGCAAGGGCACTACCGAAGCATAATAGTGCGCTTGCCCGCGAAAGGCAAAGGTCCCAGGTTCGAGTCACAGTTCCGGCACACAATTTTAATCTGCCATTAAGTTTCATATCAGCGCACACTCCGCTGCAAAGTGAAAGTTTCATTCTGGAAACATCCCTTAGGCTGTGGCTAAGCAATGTCTCCACCATATCCTTCTGAATCCATACTTAGTTACTTCTGGCATCTAATAGATTAAACTTTGATCTGTACTTTAAATAATTAGTTAATTACACAGTTGTCGAATTAGACGTTTCCACACTAGAATAGATAGTACAAATTTATCGACTTAGATGTTTCTACTCTATGATCGCAGGCTACAAGTTCCTTTCATTGCTATCAGCTACTGTTATAGTTTGTCATTCTACGAATAGATGTCATGCTCAGTCTGTGTAGTATTAATCTAAACTTTAATCTTTAATTAATTAATAGACTCATAATTGTCAGCTTTAGTGTTTTTATTGTGCCACACCGTTACGCTATTCCGCTATTATCAGCCACTGTTCGAGATTGTCTATCACTCCACCCATGATCACATTTAATTTCTGGATATCAAATTTGTGTCAAACATTGATCAGTGTTTAATTAAATTAATGATTAATTTGTCTGTCTGATTTAACGAATCACAACTTGAGCTACAACCGAACTCGTCATTCATTGTTTAACGAGACCCGTTTTCTGGATAGTTAAGCGCATTAACAGGGCCATACTCACTGCTATCAGTCGATGCGAGGCTGATTAATTATAATATAGTCTCTTATTTGATATTCAGACATTCAGGTAAGTTTCTACATTCACAGTGCTGTACCAGTCTAGATAGGCACTGTTGCATCTGTACACAAACCTTGCACACTCACACGCTAGTTACAGTTTCCGATCCCCAACCATAATTTTTTTATTTTATTTTAATTTATTTTATTTAAACATATAAGTTTCAACAACTGCAGCGGGAGAAAGAGACATACCACATGCCCAGAATTGTTACGGAGTGAATCCAGGAACAAACAGTCTTCTGAGTTTATAAACCTTCGCTAGCCATTAAATTCGAACATTATTCACCATTGTTAAGAAATTCTAGAAGTTAATACAGACAATTAAGTCAGGATTCCTTTCCATGAATTATCATAATCCGCCTTAGATGTCTTTTATGTCTTCATTAGGTTACGACCAGTTTCGCTTCGCACCATTGAAGGTGCATCTTCAGGTATCTTATTTACATTTTTTTTTTTTTTTTTTTTTTTTTTTTTTTTTTTTTTTTTTTGCTTATGGGACTAAACTACGGGGTCATCAGTACCTACAGTACGGCTTTCTGCATCGTTGAGGCACGCAAGCCACCCCACCTCGGCAATGTCTGTGGTTCATGGGGGTGGTAGAAATGATCATCAGAATAAAATACGAGAAATCAGAGCTGGAACGGAGAAAAAAAAAAGTTCAAATGTTTGTTAAGCTTATGGGACTCAACTACGGGGTCATCAGTCGCTAAACTTACAAACTACTTATGAACTACTTACGAACTAGGACGGCACAAATATCCATGCCCGAGGGGGGATTCGAACCCCCGACCGTAGTGGCCGTGCTGACCGTGACTGGAGCGCCTCAGTCACCTCGGCCTGCAGGGTTTTATGAGGGCTTTCCTCAAAGTTCTTAGGTAGGATTGTATGTGACGCCATTGAGTGGACGTCTGTATGGTTAGAGAAATGTTTGTATAGCTTATGGGACTTAATTACGGTGTCATCAGTCCCTAAACTTACAAACTACTTATGAACTAGCTAATACTAAGGACGGCACAAATATCCATGCCCGAGGGGCGATTCGAACCCCCGACCGTAGTGACCGTGCAGACATTGACTGGCGCGCCGCAGTCCCCTCGGTCACCGATATGGTTAGTCAACAGTTCGTTAAACCTAGTTGGTTAAACCTAGTTATCACCAACAAGCGAGTATGTGACAACTATGCCGCGCAGGAATAGCCGAGCGGTCTGGAGCGCCACGTTGCAGATCGCGCGGCCTCCCGCGTCGGAGGTTCGAATCCTCCCTCGGGCATGGATGTTTATGTTGTCTTTAGTATAAGTTAGTTCATAAGTAGTTTGTAAATTTAGGGACTGATGACCCCGTAGTTAAGTCCCGTAAGGTTTACAAACATTTGAACATTTCTGTGACAATTACAACTAATGATGTCGTATTATGAGTGCAACGTTGACGCATACGTGAAGCCCATCAGTTTTCCTTCATTGCCACAGCACACTTATATGAGGGCCAGTATGGGAGATTTTCCCTAGTGAAACCATCTTAAAGAATGGCAAAACGTATTCAGAACTATTGCAGTTCTGAATTTATTAAATACGTTTGTGCCCTAGAATACCTTGTATGGTTTTTAATGACAATAGCAATTTTATGTACAAACGCGCACCTAATGGTTCTTAAAATCTTATTACTTTTGTGACATCAAACGCAGACTTCAGATTATAAAACACATCTGGTTTTGTCAAATGTTTTAACGAGATATGACTCTGACCCATTGCCACAACCCATTTTACTTCAGATTCAGGGGAGATAGAACACGATCCCAACGTTCATTTTAATAAAACATTTTAGGTAGTAGACTTGTTTTAATCATTGACTCCAGCCATTTAGACGTCGACTTAATAGTGTCACATATAAACCTATCTAAGAATTTGAGGAAAGCCTCCATAACAGCCGGCACCCAACATGAATATTGGGAAGTGGCAATAAGTCTTTCCACCTCATGTAAATAAGATACCTGAAGATGCACCTTTAATGGTGCGAAACTGGTCGTAACCTAATAAAAGCATGAAAGACAGCTAAGTTGTACGGACCAACTAGCCCAAAATACGGGCTAACCCGGACATCCGAAGTAAATGTTTCCCTCCAACTCTAAACTGATCTATACAGTCCATATAGTGTTTGGTAAAAAGTTACACCATTTTGAGCGTCGGGTTTCGGGGGGAGGGGGTTAAATATCAGCAGTTTTTATCAGTTTTTCTTAAATATTTCGAAAACTATGGGACTTAGCGTGAAAACTGCCAAATAGAAAAAATAATCTGCATTAAATTGCGAACAAAAATGGTCCTTTACATAATCTTGCTACAGTGAACATTTCAGAGTTATAGAAGGTGAGAAACTAGAAATTTCGGGATTTTATTTATTTATTTATTTATTTTGCAGTCCAAGTTAGCCGTTTGCCTTATTTGTATTAAAGTTCTGTTCTAAGTTTTTTATTGTTCGTCTTTGGAATACTGCGGGAAATGTCTGATAATCACTGGTAGGTGTGTGAATTGTGGCGGAGTGTGTGCTGAAACCTTGTAACGACAACAAGGGTGGTACGCTAATTACTCTGGGTAGAAAGGCAGTGGGCAAAATAATTCAGTGCAGTGAAATTCGTAAAGATGGCGTTAAAGACACTTTCCTGAAGAATGAATCGCTTCCGGTACATAATAAGTGTCGACAAACTTATACGTTACCGTCCAAAGCCACCACAACATGACAAGGAACCTCCATCAATATTTTCCCGTGAATCATTTCATTATAGAAACTTTTCTTTGTGGTTGCAAGTGTGTGGGTTTCTAAAGGCAGGATGCCAGCTGAAGAAAAGTACAGAAACTTGAACCGATTGAAAGCATCCGAACGGAAGCAAATATCAGGCACGACAAGTGGGGAGATGAGGAAACTGTGAGGCTGTCTCAGGTCGTAGGCATCGTCAGTTCTGATGGGAGGAGGTACCATTAGCGCTGTTACCAGACATTTCAAAGGCCAGGACCATCGCGGCCTTAGACGGGAGCGGCAACAACCAAATATTATGAGTTATCTCGAACAGAACGATGTACTGACCCCACACGGGTTTAGAAAATATCGTTCATGCGAAACACAACTAGCTCTTTATTCACACGAAGTGATGGGTGCTATCGACAAAGGTTCGCAAATCGATTCCACATTTCTTGATTTCCAGAAAGCTTTTGACACCGTACCTCACAAACGGCTTTTAATCAAATTGCGTGGTTATGGTATATCGCCACGAATTTGCGATTGGATAGGGGATTTCTTGTCAGAGAGGACACAGTTCTTAGTAATCGATGGTAAGGCATCGACTAAAACAGAGGTGATATCGGACGTTCCACAGGGTAGTGTTATTGGTCCTCTGCTATTCCTTATTTACATAAACGATTTAGGGGAAATTCTAAGTAGCTCTCTTAGGTTGTTTGCAGACGACGCCGTCATTTACCGTCTAGTCAAAATCATCTGAAGATCAAAACCAACTGCAGAACGATCTGAATAAGATATCAGTATGGTGTAAAAATTGGCAAATGGCTCTAAATAATGAGAAGTGTGAAGTCGTCCACATGAGTACGAAAAGAAATACGTTAAACTTTGTTTACAAGATAAATCAATCGAAGTGAAGGCAGTAAACTCAACAAAATACCTAGGAATTACTATTACTTCAGACTTAAATTGGAAAGAACACAGATAAAATGTCGTGGGAAAGGCGAACCAGAGACCGCGTTTTATTGGCAGAACCCTTAAAACATGCAACAGAATTACATAGGAACTGCATACACTACGCTTGTCCGTCGATTTTTGGAGTATTGCTGCCCAGTGTGGGACCCTTATCAGGTGGGTTTGACGGAGGACATTGAAAGAGTGCAAAGAAGGGTAGCTCGTTTCGTATTGTCACGATACAGGGGAGACAGCGTTTCGGAAACGATAGATGATCTGGGATGGGAATCATTACAAGAACGACGTTTATCGATGCGGCGTGGGCTACTTACGAAACTCCAATCATCAACATTCTCCTCCGAATGCGAAAATAGTTGACTCTCACTTACATAGGTAGAAATGATAAGTGATCATCAGAATAAAATATGAGAAGTCAGAGCTCGAACGGAGAGATTCATGTGTTCTTTCTTCCCTCGCGCTATTCGAGACTAGAATGGGAGATAAAATAGTATAATGATGGTTCGTTGAACCCTCTACCAAGCACTTAAATGTGATTTGCAGAGCATCCCATGTAGGTGTAGATGTAGAAGTGGGTCAAGGGCTGAAGCGAAAAGAGAAGACGCTTTTGAAAGGCAGTGTGATTATTAGGAACGTCAATACGTTTCTGAAGAATTACAAATTATGTTCCTTCAACTGAGTCCGAAGTTGAGCCATATACTACGAATCATATGAAAAGATAAGTTTTCCAGTGCTATGTTGATATCAACAATAACCTGGGTTCGAATCCCGGCTACAGCACAAATTTTAATTCAATGCCTCTCCTTATGTTTGTATTACAAGACAATATTGTCACAAGGAAATGTATTATTGTTGATATTCGTAACACCACGGCTTGAGGAACATTCGTATTCTTTGCTGGGGTGCTATTCCAATATAGGAGACCCCTGGGAATTTGATATGCATTTCACAGGGAAAATGACGCAGAATTAAAGTATGTGGTGTGGAGGGAGACGTGCTTTAAGACAGTCCGTGTAGTCTCTGTGACTGCAACGCTGTGGTAGCTGAGTGGTCTAAAGCGCCTACCTAGTTAGCAGGAGGTCACGGGTTCGAAACACACGATCAAGTCAATGAAACGACCGGAGAACAGGACCAATCACCAGACCTTGCCAAATACTTAGGCAACACATCAAGGTGCCCCCCGTAACTGGGTCGACACGGGTAAGAGAAGACGATTAAAGCGAACACCAATTCGGACCAAAATGGAACATGGAGGAAGAATTATTTTCGCGAAGACATACCCGGGTCCCTATTGCGGAGAGTCGGGCCCGAAGAATATTCATTTCTGATACCTAAAGAGAACGTCATTCTTCTGTCATCCTTCCAGAAGCATATATTAAGTTAGATTTATTATATTTCATATTACTTTTGTATTTATATGTTCCAGAGAAAATACAATATGTTGGCCATGTGAATCCAATGACCTGAAGGAAGGCAAAACAATTAAATGAAATTAATTCCCGAAGCATATAATAAGTTCGACTTATTATATTTCGTATTATTCTATATTTTATTCATATGTTCCAAAGAAAATACAAAATGTTGGCCATGTGAATCCAATGACCTTAAAAAAAAATAAAAAAATAGGTTCCCCCATTTTAACAGACAACTGGTATAACGAAGCTTAGGAGGAACTGAGAGTGATCAAAACTGCAGCAGCTTTCGTTCGACATGAGATAAAGTCCAGAAGCTACGACTATCCTGAATTTCCAACTGAGGAACTGAAAGATATCTGAACTGCTCACTGTCTTGATAACTGAAATAACACGGCCTATTTCTAAAAACCAAATACCCGAGAAAATGCAATGGACGAAACAAATAAATGAAAGGAAAAAAAAAAACTTCAATAAGTCATAGTATAATCAACGATGTACGTCCAAGTTCATTTTTGTCCCCTATCCTTCTTAAAACAGATGTTTCATTACCCAGAAAATTTGTCTCAAAGTTCCCGATCGACATCCTATGCAATTTGGGTGTTTGTGTACCGTACAAGGAAGTTTTAAAATATGAGAGACTGGTCACTTTCCAAGAGCACACGAGAATTGAGAACGGGTCGTGCATTTTATTTTCGATAATCCAGACTCGCTAGCACAGTAGTAGAGTGCCAGACTATGAATACGAAGGTCGCGGGTTCGATCCCCGCCAGGTCCTAGGATTTTTATTTCGCATTTCTTTCCCTCTGGCAATGTAGCTGATGTGAAAAATACCGAGTAGCACCCTGGTTTGGAACCCACGTTGAACTGTAGGTCCCCCTATAACTGGCTGGTTATGTCAGTTCGAACGTTGGAGAAAGGCAACGGCATACCACCTCCAAACAGTACCATGCCTAATAAAGTACTGTTGTGTTCAAACCAATTTTCGTGTTGATGACTGCTTTACCTTTAATGCAGACTAAAATGTCGACACTGTGGATTGCCATAACACGTTTCATGTCATGGGCGGAATTTCTTGCATAATACCGTAAGGCGCCCATCAGGTAGAGGAAAATGTACTTCTAAAGGTTATTACTGCTCAAGCTGTTGAACAACCAGGCCTATTCGAGTTGCAAACTTACAGAGCTCCAAGTACACCTGGCTATTCCAAAGTAGTTGCTACAAAATGGCTTCTCTGTAAATAAGACCGCTATCATATGAACATGGCCGAACACTGGATTTGCTTTTGTTAAGTGGTACCTGGCTGGAAGGCCCAGAAGAATGTAAACCTGGTTGGAGTGGCCACATGGAAATGTTATATGCAGCGAGACAGTTCCAAACTTCCGCTGTAGCTACTCTTCCACGCATCAACTTGGTTCCTTCAGATCCGTCAACAATATACACAGCTCTCCTTTAAGCTGCCAAAAAGACACCAGCTATGGACGAAGCACAACAATAGTGACTTGGTCAGCCTCTGTACGCCAAGGCTCGTGAAGTAGTAACAGCAGCATCTGATGGCAGTCCACTGAACTCACTCTACATTCGACTAAGATCTTTTCACTTGTCCCTTTTGACAGCGATTGGATACATCGTGGCAGGAAGTGGCCTGGAGGAGTTGTACAGTACTGTTTATGCCAAAAACAGCGTTCTACAAATGATGAACGGGAAAGCTTACTCCAGGGTCGTTCGTGCCCTCTTCCTCGTCGAAGAGGCACTCATTACTGTACTTTTGGAAACTATGGAAACTACTGAAACTCTCATTACTGTAGAGCTTCATTATGTCTATTCAGCTTTCAAGCGTGGTAATGCGTCCCGTCAAGAGATTAAGCAGTCAGCTGCAGTGAATTTAAGGAGGACAGACAATCTCATATTTATTTAAAGCTGTTTGCTAAAGAAAAACCTCCAAAAGCTTCAGTTTTTAATAGACTACTATTAAAATTATTATACCAGGTGATGAAAAAGTCAGAATAATTTTGAAAACTTAATAATTCACGCCATAATGTAGATAGAGAGGTAAAATTTGATACACATGCTTGGAATGACATAGGGTTTTATTTTTTTTAAGTATTGCTGGACGCGTGAAATCTCTCGCGCTCGTCGTTTGATGATGATCGTGTGCTCAGCCGCCACTTTCGTCATGCTTGGCCTCCCAGGTCCCCAGACCTCAGTCCGTGCGATTATTGGCTTTGGGGTTACCTGAAGTCGCAAGTGTGTCGTGGTCGACCGACATCTCTAGGGATGCTGAAAGACAACATCCGACTACAATGCCTCACCATGCCGGACATGCTTTACAGTGCTGTTCACAACATTATTCCTTGACTACAGCTATTATTGAGGTTTGATGGTGAACATATTGAGCATTTCCTGTAAAGAACATGATCTTGTTATGTTAATTATTGCTTTTCTGATCAGATGAAACACCATATGTCGGACATTCTTCGATCCTTTGAACTTTTTCTTCCTAATCGAACCTCATGTCATTCCAAACATGTGTCAATTTTTACCTCTCTATCTACATTATTCTGTGATTTATTAAGTTTTCAAATTTATATTGACTTTTTGATCAGCCTGTTTATCATAATTGTTACAAAGTGATATTCTTATGATTTTAAATTATTTACGTTGGGAAGATATTCATTCTTAATGCGGAAATGTCCAGAGCACGTACAGCGTGGATTTTTCCGTGCCACTTGTACAGCCTAGGTCTCTGGAAGCTTCTTTTTCCCACTAAAAACGTAATTTGCCTACACAAAACGCAATACTGCATTTTAAAAACGGTTTCATTAGTGGTTTTTCAGAAAATATGAAAATACGAAAAATTCGTACTTTTACAATCTCTGTAACTCTGAAACCGTTCACTATAGCAAGATTACGCACGGGACCATTTTTGTTGGCAATTTAATGTAGATTATCTTTCTACTTGGCACTTTTCGCACTTATTCGCATAGTTCTCTTAATAATTCAGGAAAACATAAAAACTGTTAATTTATAACTTTTCACGCTGCCCCCCCCCCCCCCCCCGCCCAAACCCGACACTCAAAAAATGTAACTTTTTACCAAATAATATGTGATCTTGTGATGGTGCAGCTCTCGTGTCTTCCGTGCTTACAGTATTAGATTTGTGGTTGATTCCGCCTTATGCAAGACACTTTTACGTTTTAATACCCAAACTAGTTTCGGCACTTATTGTGCCATCTTTCGTGGGTTTCTGGTGTTTATTTTCTATAATAAGATGTTACATATTTTGGTTATACAATCGTTTGCTCAAGTTGTTTGGTTTGACAATTTTATAGATGTTTTAGGCCTAATTTATTCAAGGTGCTTACATTGTGTCATTCGCAGGATTTGCATGTGCATTAATTGTGGAATGACAAGTTTTGACAGACTGTCATCTGCAAACAACAAGACTTTTTGCTTACAAAAACAGACTGGTTTATTGTAGGCATACATTAGTCTGGAAGTTATATTGATATTAATTCTATGTGGCTGTTTGGCTGACTTACATTTGCGGTGTGGCGTTGCTGCTTTTTTTTTTTTTTTTTTTTTTTTTTTTTTTTTTTTTTTTTTCCTTTTTTTGTGGCGTGTTCTTATGTTTTATGGTCTTCAGTGCGGTTTTTGTTGTGAAACAGCACTGTTTACATCGCCATTTTTGCTGTATGTTGCATTTGTATGTGATTTGGAGCGCGATTTTTGAATGGTTTTGATACTGACATTGTTTTGTAGGTGTATATTTGTGTATCTTTTGTTGTTGTGTGTGTGTGTGTTAAACAGAGAGAGAAAGAGACAGAGAGAAAGAGAGAGAGAAAATACTGTAATCGTGTGTGTGGGAGGGGGGGGGTGGTTTCAGTTGTGATGTGGTAGTGGGATTTATCTGTAAACTTCTTTTATGGTCTCAAAGAGTGTTTTGTTGCATATTGTCGTGTATTCATTTAGTACTTTCTTACCTTGGGCTATTCCTGTTTGGATGTGATAATTTTCTTCTATTGCTAGTTTTCGGAACAAAAGGTGGAATCAACCACAAATCTAATACGTGAACTACATAGAAAAATTTGAACTGGAGGTAAACTTTTACTTTGGATGTCCGGGTTTAGGTCTAATTGCACCGTACTATAAGGCGGATTACGATAATTAGTGGAAAGGAATCCTGGCTTAATTGTCTGTATTACCTTATAGAATTTCTTAACACTGTATTTCAGCTGTGAATGCCCACAGTATAAAATAGTCTGTTATTAGTGACCACATCTGCTCAATAGGGTATTTGACTGTTTCTTGGAAATAGTTTTAAATTGTTAATTATGTCATATTATGGTCCAAACAAGCTTTCTTACCACGTGGATTTCGGTACTTAAAAAAAAAAAAAAAAAAAAAAAAAAAAAAAAAAAAAAAAAAAAGAAATTAAAATAATTTGAAAGCCCGCTAAAACGCTACATTTGAGTCACGTGATGCCTGTGACGTCATACAACACGCTGCTGCTGCTGCTCTCGTAAGATAAACAAATACCTGTATATTGTTTGGGCCGAGGCCTCGTGTTTGGTCGTTAACGTTTGCATAATGACCTACAAATATTGCTTAGTTCCGCACTGTACCAATACATCTGTCAAGCCTCCAGAAAAATTGTTCTTGCAAGTACCAAAAAATGAGGAGATACGCAAAAAAATGGTTGAAACTCGCGCGAAGAGATCCAAATGAAATAGCGGCTACTTCATGTGTGCATTTCTGTGAGGATCATTTGATGTAAGTAAACAATATTATTCCATTGGTAAACTAAATTGTTTAGTATCATTCTCTTCTACTGCAAAGTTGTAAAGTAGTATTATGTGTAGGTTAATGGCCTGATGTTTACATGTTTATCCGGGCGGCTTCCTGTGACTATGTTGGCAACAGATGCTGAATACAAAGAATAATGAGACATCGCCATTAGCCAATCGCGTGACAGCGCAAATATTTTGTAGTGAAACCTTTGATTTACGAGGGCAGTTACTTTTACTGACCGAACAAGGGTACATACAAGAATCATAGAACAGGACCAGCATTATTTATTTACTTCATGGTCTGTACGATACACTAATCTAGTCATTCTATGTGGTCTGAACATCTGGACAAAGATTTTCTATCGTGTTGTTGATGTTGCCAACATAATCACTCAAGTCCGCTTGGGTAGAAGATAAAATTTCACCCTTTATTGCACAATATGGGACTTCAGATTAAGTCTGATGACATCAACAAATAGGGTACTTTTTTCAATGACATAAAATATCTCTCGAAATAATTAGCTTTAAAATGTAGGTTTGCGTTACTTACAATGCAGTTTTCACGTTTCTTATTTCTGGCACGTGAAAGTTTGGATTGTTTTTAAAGAATGAAGACACCATAATTGCATCAACTTTAGGGGGGTTTCCGCTGTCAGCCTTCACATAACCATCTTCCGTTGTGGCATAAAAACTGTAAATGCGTTTAGATCACGGAAAAAACTGAACTTGAAGCTGCGAAATGGAGGAAACGCGTACAATAATAAGCTGCGACTTCTAGTCGCCGCGCTGTAGGTGTTCTATGACGTCACCAGTACTTCAGCCAATAACGGGCGTTTTCGATCACGTGATGTAATCGTGAAATTTGATGATTTTTAAGCTTTAATTACGTAAAAATAATAGGTTTGTAAGGATTATGAGCGAAAATGCTGTCTGAATGTTGTAATCATTCAGAATAACAACAATTCGAACAATATTTTTAACACAGGAAAATACCGTATTGCCTTGCCTTGCAAGGTGCTGTTCAGAAGAGATCTCCAGCCCGCCCTTCTGTTCCGGACTGATGCAGGACACAGTGAGTCAGTTCCCTGCAACAGTACTTCAGACATTACTCGAGTCTATGAGGCGTCCTGCACGTTTTTATCCAGGTGAAGGATAAGTGTGCCATTAAACGCAACTGACCAATCAATCGACACTTTAGCGACTGAATGCGTATATAAAATGTAGAACTGATTGGTTTTTTTAACCTGCAAGGCTGTTTACAACCCGCAAGAGAAAGATGGAATGAAGATCTGTTCTCAACAGCATGTTTAAATCTCTGAATATCTGTACTTTAAAAGCCAGTTTGTAAATGTCTCGTTAAGTTACAGTTAAGATTTTAATTTGTCGTTAACGGAGGATTGCGTTGGTCAATGTTTCGTTATTAGTTACCCTGACGTTAAAAGACCTGAAACTGGCCGTTAAGTTAACGAGTAAAATTCTGCTCGTTACACAGCTAACTATCAGTTAAGTGAGAATCTGTATGCAAATGGCAGGATTCCAAAGCGCTAAAATACCGCAATATATTCACGTGATGAAGACCGATTTATCGACCAAAATAACAGGAACAGTACATTTATGAAAAAGTAGTGTGGAAAGCAGCTTTATTGGGAAATTGTATCGTCTTATTTCTCGGCCCATTCGTGACAGTAGCGATTCGATGAGTTTGATATATTGCAGATATGCCACATAACCTTACAATTATTGTTGCGATAACAAAATACAAACTTACGGGTAACGACTAGTTAAGTGAGAATCGGTATGTTGAAAATGGGTGAAATAAGTAATTTGGTTGAAAATTACGACGATGTCAATATTTTGGACGACCTAGAGGTCATTGCCCCTATAAGACGTCCTACACGTATCTATTTTCTTCCAAATCATTTTGAATGCTGGGATGATGCAGAATTTGTTACTCGATTTCGTCTTCGAAAAGCCACTTTGGAAACTCTGCGTGAAAAACTCCACGACCATCTGAAAAGTCCAATACGTAGTTACGTATTTCGTAAGTTATCAGTCGTAATATAAAACAGAACAGATTATTTATGTCTGCAAGCTTATTAATTCAGTATTTAGTTATGCTTGTTGCGCCTAGCGTAAGGCCTAAAATGTGATTTCTTCATCCGATCTACAGGAACAGTGCACTTTCGCCTATGTGAAAGTTATTGCTTGCACTAAGGTACTACACACATGACAGCATGTTATCGTACTTAGTACTTTCGCAGTCCTTCATGTTCCATGGACAGCATTGAATTCATTTGCCACAATGTCGCTTCCTTTCTCTTCCGTCGGTTTTTAAAAAATTGCAATGTGTCTTTGTATTTCTCTATTAAGGACATAAGACTCTCGCACTAACTTCTTCTAAAATTCGATCTTCTTTCACGTTTGTTTGCCATAGCGCCAAATAACTCTCTGCTAACCTTTTTCCTGATAGTCAAATATGGCGAACAGCTCTTTACTCAGCCGGCACTTTCATTTGTTTCTATTGCCAACATAGTCGACATATATCGTACCTTCTCGTTTTCTCCAGGTTAGCAGACGAGAGGTGTATCTGGAAATGACAAAGGCAATGCACTAAGGGTCTGTTCGTCCATCTCTCGTTTATCTTCTCATTAGTAAACGAGAAGATGCCTTTAACGTCCAGTTAAATGTGCTCGTTAAGTGCATTGCGTTTGTCATTGCCAGATACACCTCTCGTTTGCTAACCTGGAGAAGACGAGAAGGTACGATATATTTCTAGTTTGGCAATAGAAACAAATGGAAGTGCCGTCTGAATAAATAGCTGTTTCCCTTATTTAACTATTAAGAAGAAAAAAAACGGACGCCACGACATGGAAGGAGAAGAAAAAAGCGATATGATCGCGTGTGGCAAATGAATTCAGTGCTTTCCACGGAAAAATGCTTAGGACTTAGTACGATAACATGCCAAGTGCTTAGTATCTTAGTGCAAGCTTGCACATAGGCAAAAGTATACTGTTCCTGTCGATCAGAGGAAGGAATCACATTTTAGGCCTCACACTAGGCGCAACAAGCATAAGTAAATACTGGGTAAAACTTTACGACGCTTCTCGCCGGGCTCCAGTGCGTATGTTGGCAACAGATAAACAATGTAGAATTGTGTTAATATTTATCACGAGCTACAGCTACAGAGTGCAGTAAAATTAATAATCTACCTGCTCTATGGTTGACAGGTTCTTGTATGTACCCTTGTCCGTTCAGAAAAAAATAAGTTTCGTTTTAATTGAAGTTGTCACGAAAAACAATTTATTGATCGTCTGAGTTGCCGTCATTACCATTGGGGCCAATATAACCACTGCAGCTCGGCGAGAAGCTTGGTACAATTTAACCAAATACTGAATTAATAAGCTTGCAGGCATAAATAATGTATTCTGTTTTCTATTATGACAGATAACTTACAAAATACGTGACTATCTGTTGGACTCTTAAGATGGTCGTGGAGTTTTTCGTGTAGAGTTTCCAAGACGAAATAGCGTAATAAATTATGCATCATCTCAACATTCGAAATGATTTGGGCGAACATAAATACGTCTAGGTCGCATTATAGGAGCAATGACCTCTAGATCATCTAAAATATTGACATCGTCTTCATTGTCAACCAAATCCCTAATTCCAACCATTTTCATCCTACCGATTCTCACTAAACTAGTCGTTAGCCATAAGTTTGTATTTTGATATCGCAACAATAATTTTAAGGTTATGTTGCGTATCTGCAATATATCAAACTCATCTAATCGCTACTGACATGGATGGGGGCGAGAAATAGGACGATAAAATTTGTCAATGACGCTGCTTTCCACACTAGTTTTTCATACATTTAGTGCTTCTGTTATTTTGTTCGATAAATCGGTCTTATCACGTGAAAATATTGCGGTGTTTTAGCGCTCTGGAATATTTCTATTTTCATACAGATTCTCACTTAACTGATAGTTAGCCGTGTAACGAGCAGAATTCTACTCGTTAACGGCCAGTTTGAGGTCTTTTAACGTCTGGTTAAATCATAACGAAACATTGACAAACGCAGTTCTCCTCTAACGACAAGTTAAAATCTTAATCGGAACTTAATGAGACATTGACAAACCGGCCCTTAACAAGCACGTTTAAATGGACGTTAAAGGCATCTTGTGGTTTACTAACGAGGAGACTAACGAGAGATGGACGAACCGGCCCTAAAGGGGAGCTAAATACGAAAAAGTCTGCTGGTCCGGATGGAATACCAGTTCGGTTTTACAAAGACTATTCTGCGGCAATGGTCCCCTACTTACCTTGCATTTATCGCGAATCTTTAATTCAGCGCAAAGTTCCTAGTGATTGGAAAAAAAAACGCAGGTGACTCCAGTGTATAAGAAAGGAAAGAGAACTAACCCATACAATTATAGGCCAATATCGTTGAATGGAAAAGCTGGTAGAAGCTGACCTCGGGGAAGATCAGTTTGGATTCAGGAGGAACGTAGGAACCCGGGAGGCAATACTCACTTTACGTCTTATCTTAGAAGATAGATTAAGGAAAGGCAAACCTACATTTTTAGCTTTTGTAGATTTGGAGAAAGCATTTGACAATGTTGACTGGAATACACTCTTTCAAATTCTGAAGTCAGCAGGGGTAAAATATAGGGAAAGGAGAGTTATTTATAACTTGTACACAAGCCAGACCGCAGTTATTAGACTCGAAGGGCATGAATGGGAAGCATCAGTTGGGAAGGGAGTAAGACAGGGTTGTAGCCTTTCTCCAATGTTATTCAATCTTTACATTGAGCAGGCGGTGAAGGAAAGCAAGGAAAAATTTGGAATAGGGATTAAAGTTCAGGGGGAAGAAATAAAAACATTGCGTTTTGCTGATGACATTGTAATTCTGTCAGAGACAGCAAAGGACCTGGAAGAGCAGTTGAATGGAATGGACAGTGTGTTGAAGAGAGCGTATAAAATGAACATTAAAAAGAGAAAAACAAAAATAATGGAATGCGGTCTTAGAAAATCAGGCGATGCTGAAGGAATTAGATTAGGTAACGAAACAATGAAGGTGGTAGATGAGTTTTGCTACTTGGGTAGTAAAATAACGTGTGATGGTCGCAGTACAGAGGATATAAAATGCAGAATGGCAATGGGAAGAAAAGCATTTTTGAAAAAGAGAAATTTGCTAACATCGAATATTAATTTAAGTGTAAGGAAGTCTTTTCTGAAGGCATTTGTGTGGAGTGTTGCTTTGTACGGGAGTGAAACATGGACGATAAGCAGTGCGGACAGGAAGAGAATAGAGGCTTTTGAAATGTGGTGCTACAGAAGAATGCTGAAGATTAGGTGGGTAGATCGCATGATGTAGTACTGAACAGAATTGGCGAGAAAAGGAATTTTTGGCATACCCTGGCTAAAAGAAGGGATCGCTTGGTAGGGCACATTCTTAGACATCGGGGAATCGTAAATTTAGCATTGGAGGGAAGTGTGTGGGGTAAAAATCGCAGAGGGAGACCAAGAGACGCGTATAGTAAGGAGATTCAAGTGGATGTGGGTTGCCGTTCTTTTGAGGAGATGAAAAGGCTTGCTCAGGATAGAATAGGGTGGAGAGCTGCATCAAACCAGTCTCCGGACTGAAGACCATAACAACAACATCGTTGACATCGGTTTCGTGTAGAATTTTGGAGCATATTCTCAGTTCGAATATAGTAAATTTCCTTGAAACGGAAAAGCTTTTTTCCGTGAATCGGCACGGGTTTAGGAAACATCGTTCATGTGAAACTCAGCTTGCCCTTTTCTCACATGACGTCTTGCTAGGCGTGGATGAAGGGCAACAGGCGGATTGTGTTTTTCTCGACTTCAAAAAGGCGTTCGAGGCGGTGCCGCACTGCAGACTGCTAATGAAGATACGAGGTTATGGAATAGGTTCACAGATTTGTAACTGGCTGGAAGACTTCCTAAGTAATAGAACGCAGTACGTTGTTCTCGACGGCGAGTGTTCATCAGAGACGAGTGTATCGTCAGGCGTGACCCAGGGGAGTGTGATAGGACCGCTGTTATTTTCTATCTATATAAATGATCTGATGGACAGAGTAAGTTGTAATATGCGGCTGTTTGCTGATGATGCTGTGGCGTATGGGAGGGTGTCGTCTCTAACTTGGGCAAAATTTCTAGTTGGTGCGAAGAATGGCAGCTAGCACTCAATGTAGAAAAATGTAAGATGATGCGCATGAGTAGGAAAAACAATCCCATAATGTTCGAATACAGCATTAGTAGTGAGCTTCTTGATGCTGTCGCGTCGTTCAAATATCTAGGCGTAACATTGCAGAGCGAAATGAAATGGAACGAACATGTAAGGACAGTTGTGAGTAAGGCGGACAGCCGACTTCGGTGTATTGGGAGAATTTTGGGAAGATGTACTTCACCTGTAAAGGAGACCGCGAATAAAACGCTTGTACGACCACGTCTTAAGTATTGCTCAAGTGTTTGGGACCGGCAGCAGAAAAGTTTAAAGGAAGACATAGAGGCGGTTCAGAGACGAGCAGCTGGATTTGTTACCGGTAGGTTCGACCAATGCGAGAGTGTCACGGAAATGTTCCGGCAACTCAATTGGGGATCGCTGGAAGAAAGACGACGTTCTTTTCGTGAATTTCTGTTGGGTAAATTTAGAGGGCCGGAATTTCTAACTGAGTGTAGTACGATCTTGCTGCCGCCTACTTACATCTCGCGTAAAGATCACAGAGACAAGATAAGAGAAATTAGGGCTCGTACGGAAGCATATAGGCATTTTTTTTTCCTCGTTCAATTTGGGAGTGGAATAGGAAAGGAAATCCCTAGTAGTGGTACAGTGTACCCTCCGCCACGCACCTTACGGTGAATTGCGGAGTATGTATGTAGATGTAAATATTTCTGTTCTTTGTGCTGAGAGAGGAGCACTTTCCAGGTAGTTTTGTAACAGGCTGAACGGGCCAAAGATTTGGAATTGTGGAGTAAAGCAGACGGACAGCGCGAGCAGTGGAGCTGATAGCAGCCGCCGGCCGCGGTGGCCGAGGGGACTGAGGCGCTCCAGTCACGGTCTGCGCGGCCACTACGGTCGGGGGTTCGAATCCCCCCTCGGGCATGTTTGTGGCGTCCTTAGTATTAGCTAGGTCATAAGTAGTTTGTAAGTTTAGGGACTGATGACCCCGTAGTTAAGTCCCATAAGCTATACAAACATTTGAACATTTTGCTAGCAGCTCCGCAGCCGTCGGGACACGGCGGGCATCTACAGGAGCCAACCCTGCCCCTCTCTCTCTCTCTCTTTCTCTTTCTCTCTCTCTCTCTCTCTCTCTCTCTCTCTCTCTCTCTCTCTCTCTCTCTCTCTCCTCCTGTCTCTCTCGCAGTATGCCCCGTCCATTAGCACTCGCACAACACATTCCGCACTGCCTCACCACTTAGCATTTCTCCTCTTCTCGAGCCCACCTAGTGCGGACTACAGTCACTCTACACCAGACTGTACTCAAGCAACAAAATCAACCCTTAATCAACACTAATCTCATTAAGCCAAATAATCCCTTAAATAGCTTTTTTTAAATTTTTGTTTATATTTTAATACTAGCTTAAACGGGCCGCTCCGCTCGCGTGTTGGTTGCTTATGATAGATAATGCGTGAAACGTCAAATCCATTTTTTAAAGAGATGTATTACAAGAAATTTCTTTTTTGCTGCTTTATTTATTTATTCTTATTTTTCCTTATTCGTATGCTTATCCTTACAGTGAAAGAGATGAAGACATTGTAGCACGTATAGACCAAAGATATGGTATGTGGCATCACGTTTCGCTGTAAGTAACCTCCTTGCTATAGAGTCGCAAACATCATCGCTGGCTTTCGGTCCGAGTTTTTTACACAAACGTTCATAGAAAACCGGCACATCACGCACCAAGTTTTAACCTATTACTTCTTTACTACTAATTGTATTCGCAACAGATTTTACAGACATACTGTACTTATACAAATGAATACATACCTGAAAAATTATACAATTGTACAATACATAATAAATACGAGATCGTACGCATTTTGTATGTCATTTGTATTTTGTTAACTATCATTCTTTTTGCATACTACAGTATAATTTTGTACGTAATGCAAGACAGACAACGATAAATATAACATCATTAAAAAAACACAGATGGACAGAGAGACAAGGGATAGGAGAAGTACTAACTGAAGGCAGGAATAAATAAAGCAATACCAGTGCAACGCCAGGTTTTCCAACTAGTAATGCTATATCTGTGTTGATTGTAAGTGTATAACTGAAAACATGGAACAGCTAAGCATGAACGTTCCTCTTATAGCTTCTCAGCCGCTTTAAACTCCCTCTAAATGCTGTATATTCTTTAACTTTTGAAATTTATCAAGTTTATTAAGATATCATGTTGACACTTTCTTCCGTCGGTTCTTGGTGGACCAGCATCCTACTGAATTAAAAATCACAATTTTAAATATTTTCCACAAGTTTATTTTAATTCGTGAACCGGTTTACGGCTTACAAGGTAATCTTTCAAGTCTGTATCTGAAAATCGTACACTACTGGCTATTAAAATTGCTACACCAAGAAGAAATGCAGGTGATAAACGGGTATTCATTAGACAAATATATTATACTAGAACTGACATATGATTACATTTTCACGCAATTTTGGTGCTTATATCCAGAGAAATCAGTACACAGAACAACCACCTCTGGCCGTAATAACGGCCTTGATACGCCTGAGCATTGAGTCAAACAGACCTTCGATGGCGTATACAGGTACAGAAACCCATGCAGCTTCAACACGATACCACAGTTCATCAAGAGTAGTGACTGGCATATTGTAACGAGCCAGTTGCTCGGCCACCATTGACCAGACGTATTCAATTGGTGAGAGATCTGGAGAATGCGCTGGCCAGGGCAGCAGTCGAACATTTTCCGTATTCAGAAAGGCCAGTACAGGACCTGCAACATGCGGTCGTGCATTATCCTGCTGAAATGGAAGGTTTCGCAGAGATCGAATTAAGTGTAGAACCACGGGTCGCTACACATATCAAAGGTAACGGTCACTGTTCAAAGTGCCGTCGAAGCGAACAAGAGGTGACCGAGTCTTGTAACCAATAGCACCCCATACCATCACATTGGGTGATATGCCGGTATGGTGATGACGAATACACGCTTCCAATGTGCGTTCACCGCGATGTCGCCAAAACACAGATGCAGCCATCATGATGCTGGAAACATAGCCTGGATTTATCAGAAAAACTGACGTTTTGTCATTCGTGCACCGAGGATCGTCGTTGCGTAAACCATCGCAGGCGCTCCTGTCTGTGATGCAGCGTCAAGTGTAACCGCAGCCATGGCCTCCGAGCTGATAGTCCATGCTGATGGAACGTCGTCGAACTATTCATGCCGATGGTTGTTGTCTTGCAAACGTACCCATCTGTTGACTCAGGGATCGAGACGTGGCTGCACGATCCATGTGGATAAGATGCCTGTCATCTCGACTGCTAGTGATACGAGGCCGTTGGGATCCAGCACGGCGTTCCGTGTTGCCCTCCTGAACCCACCGATTCCATATTCTGCTAACAGTCGCGACCAACGCGAGCAGCAATGTCGCGATACGATAAACCGCAATCGCGATAGGGTACAATCCGACCTTTATCAGCGTCGGAAACTTGATGGTATGCATTTATCCTCCTTGCACGAGGCATCACAACAACGTTTCACCAGGCAACGCCGGTCAACTGCTGTTCCTGTATGAGAAATCGGTTGGAAACTTTCCTCATGTCAGCACGTTGTAGGTGTCGCCACCGGCTCCAACCTTGTGTGAATGCTCTGAAAAGCTAATCATTTGCATATCACAGCATCTTCTTCCTGTCGGTTTAATTTCACGTCTGTAGCACGCCATCTTCGTGGTGCAGCAATTTTAATAGCCAGGAGTGTATAATGGCGCACCATAGCTATCATATCACTGGACTTTGATGTGGTGGTAACCAGTGAGGATTTGATTATGTGTATTGACGAAGACCTGTCTGGCGAATAGCATTTATCTGCCCATAAATTGTGCCTGATGAAATCCGGATTGATGTCTATTTAGGAGACGCCTGGAGAATGACACCAGGTTTCCACATAGCTGTTGGTGTAGATAGACTCTACAGCTTAAACGGTGACTGGTAAGGGATTATGGCAGGATTGTTCCTTTTTCCCAAAGTTATTCAAACTGACAAGGAAACTTAGGAGAAATTTCGTAACGGAGCTAAGGGTAAGAATTTGCGGTTTGCGGATGACATATTCTGTAAGACACAGAAAAGTCACGGAAGAAGAATTGAACGGAATGGACAGTATCTTGAAAGGAGATTGTAAAACGATCATCAACAAGAGAAAAATAAGTGTAATGGAATTTAGTCTAGAACTAGAATTCCTAGCGCGAACAAAAGCGCAGCGCCTTACATGGCGCCTAGAACCGCAGTCATTCAATGTCGGCAATCGAATATTAATTTGGATGTTGGGACGTATTTTCTGAACGCATTTGTCTGTAGTGTTGCATTGTACGGTAGTGAAATGAGGACTATAAGGAGTTCAGTCAAGAAGAAATTGAAATTTGGTGATACAGAATGCGGGTACATCAACACCTCCTAAAAGACGAGGCTTCTCAAGTAGCCGTGCCTGCGTCACGCCGAGAAGCCAGGAACGCAAGCTGACTGGCCGGCCGCTACGAGGCGATAGGCCGTGCCGCGGTGGCCAGTCAGTCAGCTTGCGTTCGTGGCCTCTCGTTGTGACGTAGGCACGGCTACTTGAGAGGCCTCGTCTTCTAGGAGGCGTTGGTACATCACGTAACAAACGAGGAAAGAACTGGAAACATTTGTTACTATTTACGACGCAGACAGCAGTTTTATGTAGGGAAAAAAAAGTTCAAATGTTTGCATAGCTTATGGGACTTAACAACGGGGTCATCAGTCGTTAAACTTACAAACTACTTATGTACTAGCTAACACTAAGGACGGTACAAATATCCATGCACGAGGGGGATTCGAACCCCCGACCGTAGTGGCCGTGCAGACGATGACTGCAGCGCCTCAGTCCCTTCGGCCACCACGGACGGCTATGTAGGTGCTCAACCAGACATCTGCACTATGGTGGTTATTATTTTATGCATGTTTTACGGTTTTAATTTTGACCATCCATCCATTTTATACCTGACTATCTACTAGCACATGATTTTATATATAAATATCACCCAGTACACCTACTAGATTTTCAAAAATGTTCAAATGTTTGTAGAACTTATGGGACTTAACTACAGGGTCATCAGTCCCTAAGGTTACAAACTACTTATGAACTACCTAAGACTTTGGACGGCACAAATATCCATGCCGAGGGGGGATTCGAACCCCCGACCGTAGTGGGGCCGTGCAGACCGTGACTGCAGCGCCTCAGTCCCCTCGGCCACCGCGGCCGTCACCAGATTTTTTGTGGAGCATTATTATAAGCAGGTTTTTTGTCAATGACATGACACCACGGAGTGTCGAAACCGGTCATCTAAAAAAAAAAAAAAAAAAAAAAAAAAAAAAAAAAAAAATATATATATATATATATATATATATATATATATATATATATATATATATATATGACCCAAAAATAAAAGAGCATCACACATAGCTCAGGAAATATGATGTCATAAATAATGAGAGGTCACCGCGTGAGAATACCCGGATTTATGCGTCAATTATTGGGAAATGAGAGTAGTTGGGGACCTGCAACAAAGTTTGCATGTAATTTTGGACGTTTATGAAGCGTTTTGTATCTGCTCACCCCCCCCTCCCCTCCACACAAAGTGATGAAACGAAAAGAAGTCTACCGCTCACAACAGTTTCGCTGTAGATGCCGTAAAACTGTCACATCAGGCATGACCTTGTATCAAATAAAGTTAGCATTACAGATTTGAATGTTACTATTTATATTTTCGTGTGCAAGTCTCCCTTAATTGTCTTGAATCCGAAATTAAGCAATCTGTTTTCTTAATCTCTATCTATATAAAAGCGAAATGACATTCATTCACTCACTGAACACGAAATCTCGAAACTACTTCCCCTATGAAGCTCAAATTTGGAAGGAATATAGTTTATAGGTAGAAAACGTCAGCTAAGAAACTATTATATGACAAGTGCATGGCGGAGCATATTTCTCCTACAGACTCACGAAATCTACAGTTACATTCCGATCTTCACGAAATTTCGCACGCTTGACCACCAAAACAAGAGGAAGGTCACCGTCTACCTTAAGTTTCATATGGTGCATGGGGGAGGGTACTTTGAAACATAAAAATGGATCCCTAAATACCTTGGTCACGCCATAACTTGAGAATGGCTCGACCGATTTCACAGAACCTGTTTTTGTTGTATTCGTTATTCTCAGAACACGGGTTGTATGAAATAAAACTGGAATATTTCAGAACAAAGTGCAATTTTCAATGTGACCCTGCGTTTCTATTGCATAGAAATCTATAGTTATGCTTTGATATTGATGAAGTTTTGCATACTCTACCTTAAAACCAAAAGGAATATCACTATCTGTATAAAATTTCGTTCGGTGCATGGTGGAGGGTACTTAACTTACCGAATTTTACAAAATGCATAGTTTTGCTGCAATCTTTGTGAATTTTTGAACACTTGACCTTTAAACTAAGAGGAAGATCACTGGGTACATGAATTTTTGTATGATATAGACAGAGGATACCTTGCAGAAAACTTTGCCGAGAGAGGCAATGGTGGAAACGAACAGAGAGATGGCAAAGAAAGAGGTGGATGCAGAGAGAGGGGGAAGGGGATGTGGACTACTGGAGAGTAGGATAAACAAACACCCGGGCAACGCCGGGTTTACAGCTAGTATATAATAAAACATTGCGATCTTGGCATCTATCCTTCCATTTAATGAGGAAGAACTGAAGACAATTGGTGAGAACAGAAATTTCTGGCATATGAAGGGATCGCTGTTGAATTTTCCGGGTTATGTGGTCGTGGTCGAAGAAACATATCACTTCCTGACGTTTCGTCCAGAGCTGCGCTGGACATCCTCAGAGGTGCTACTGGTAGCGGTGAGTCTTGCCGACTGACGAGTCGGGCGTCGGAGAGCGGTATAAATACTGTCCAAAAGGGGGCGTGGTCTAGTGTTCACGTGCGCAGCAAAGCCTTGTCAAAGATAAAACGTAACTTTCGATAGTCGATGGTCAAAGATAAAAGCGTAACTATCTACTCTGAAGAGCCACAGTCCAAATGTCATTAAGTTTAATTGCTTCTTCCTTTCTATTAAAATTATCCCCATGTTTGTATATTTCAATTGCTTCTCTGTACAGTCGTGGATAATAGTTCGTCGTTGTAGATAAAATTTCCGTTTCGGAAAACTTCACTTCATGATTTCCAGATTGGAAAACATGTTCAGCTACAGCTGATTTCTCAATTCAACCTAGTCGGCAAAGACTTTTGTGTTCTTTTAATCTGGTATTCACACTCCTTTTTGTAGTACCAATATACACCTTTCCGCAAGAACACGGAATTTTGTACACCCACCTGGATGATAGAGGAGTGCGTTTGTCCTTTACAGATCGGAGTGCCTGACTTATCTTTTTTGTTGGTTTAAAAATCAGCTGTAGCTGAACATGTTTTCCAATCTGGAAATCATGAAGTGAAGTTTTCCGAAACGGAAATTTTATCTACAACGACGAACTATTATCCACGACTGTACAGAGAAGCAATTGAAATATACAAACATGGGGATAATTTTAATAGAAAGGAAGAAGCAATTAAACTTAATGACATTTGGACTGTGGCTCTTCAGAGTAGGTAGTTACGCTTTTATCTTTGACCATCGACTATCGAAAGTTACGTTTTATCTTTGACAAGGCTTATCTCTGCTGTGCACGTGAACACTTGACCACGTCTCTTTTGGACAGTATTTACACCGCTCTCCGTCGCCCGACTCGTCAGTCGGCAAGACTCACCGCTACCAGTAGCACCTCTGAGGATGTCCAGCGCAGCTCTGGACGAAACGTCAGGAGCAGATATGTTTCTTCGACCACGACCACATAACCCGGAAAATTCAACAGCAATTATTTCAGCCGGTCGTGAAAGCCTTCACTGCATGATAAGAAGGGATCGATTAGTGCGATGCATACTGACAAGGGGAACACCAAGTATGGTACAAACGATTTTTGATGGGTCGCAGGTATGTTGTGCGGGAACTCCACCAGACCACCAAGCTAAAAGGTTTTGTTCCACTGCGCCCTGGTTTCCACGAAAATCGAGATCAAAGTCCAGCGCGAAACAGCCAACAGTGACACGCGAGTCCCCGTGTCGCCGGCTGCTGCGACCGAGCGGTCTGCGGCACACCAGTCACGGTCTGCACGGCCGCTGCGGTTGGGGGTTCGACTCTCCCCTTCGGGTATGCATGTTTGTGCCCTCTTTAGTATTAGCTAGTTCATAAGTAGTTTAGGGACTGATGACCCCGTAGTTAAGTCTCATAAACACTACAAACATTTCAACATTTTTGACACGGCCGCGGTGGAGTAGCCGAGCGGTCTAAGGCGCCTCGCTACGGAGCGCGCGGTTGCTCGCCGTCGGAGGTTCGAGTCCTCCCTGGGGCATGGGTGTGGGTTGTATGTGTGTGTTTGTTGTCCTTAGGTTAGTTTACCTTAGTTGAAGTAGTTTATAAGTTACGGACTGATGACCACGCAGTTTGGTCCGATAGATTTACAAACATTTGAAATTCATTTATTTATTTATTTATTTATTTGACACGTGAGTCAGCGTGGTGTAATTAGCATGGCACATGACTGGCAAACAGAAGACCGGAGTTAAAATCGTGCTTGGTATTGTTTTATTTTTCTTCTTTCTTCGTTTCGGTCATTTAAGGGCCACGCATCAATTTCAGTTTCCTCCTTTGTTCTTCTTTCTTTTTGCTCCAGCATTCTTTCATATTTTCACTATGCATCCTTTTTCTCTTCTCAGACCGCTTTACTCCTGTCTTCTTCTGCCTTCTGCTTTGGAATCCTTCCATTTTTAACACTTTCTTCTTAAAAGTTTCTCTTTCTGTTGCATCTTTTTCACTTATATTGTTTCTTTCCAAATCTATCCTAACTTCTTGAATCCATGCTATTGTTGACTTCTTGTCCCGGAGATCTTTAAAAATCTGTTTGGTTAACCTGTTGCTGTTTATTCGGTATAAATGTCCAAAAAATAGCAGTCGCCTCTTCCGTAGTGTTTCGGTTATGTTTTCTATGTTGCGTTAAACTTCTGCATTACTTATTAGTTTCCATACCTCTGTATTTCTTAGTGGACCAAGTATTTTCGAATGATTTTTGTTTCTAGGACTTCAAGTTTACATAATTTGTAATTGAGTACTAAAAATTCACTTGCATAAAGACATTCTGGCTTCACTACTGTGTTCTAGTGCTGTATTTTCAGATTTTTAGACAGAGAACTTTTGTTGTAAATGTTCCTGTTTATACCACATGCTCTCTCCATTTTATGTAGTCTTTCTTCTAAAGCAAATTTTTCTATGCCATTTTCCAGTATCATTTCTCCCAAATATTTAAATTTATTTACCGTCTTTATCGACGCAATATCTGTTAGTAGGATTTCTGGAGAATTTTTTGTTTGTCATAAATTTTGTTTTCTCTACAAAAATTCTTAAATCTGCTTTGTTGGCTATTTCTTCTAAGAGATCAAAAAATGTTCAAATGTTTGTTAAGCTTATGGGACTTACGGGGTCATCAGTCCCTAAACTTACAAACTACTTATGAACTACTTACGAACTAGGACGGCACAAATATCCATGCCCGAGGCGGGATTCGAACCCCCGACCGTAGTGGCCGTGCGGACCGTGACTGGAGCGCCTCAATCCCCTCGGCCACCGCGGCCGGCTCTAAGAAATCGATTTGGATTATTGCATTTGTTAGGTTTTCAGAAAGAATTGCAAAATCATACGCAAATGGTAGAAAGTGAATTTCAATACCTTTGTGTTTAGTCCCCAGTGTGATTGATGATAGTTTATGATCTTTTAGGTTTTGTTTCCATTCTCTTACTATTTTCTCCTGAAGAGGAGTGGAGACAGACCGTCACCTTGCCTTACACCTGTTTTGATGTTGAATGCCTTTCACACTGAAGTTTTACTTTTGATTTGGTGTCTGTGAGTGTTTCGCGAATAAGGTTTGCTAATTTAGATTTAATTCCAAGTTCTCGGATCACTTTATCCAGTGTTTGCCTATCAACCGAATCAAACGCCTTTTTAAAAATCTATAAATGTTACGATGATGTCTTTGGAGTTTGTAAGTAGGACGGATTATGGTCTTTAGGTAGAAAATCTGTTCTGAGCAAGATCTGCCGTTTATAAATTATTTTTTATTTTATTTATTTATTTTTATTTCACACTTATCCGACGATTGATTTTGTATAATTATATTCCTTTTTCCCAATTTATCAACTGTTATTGAAAAGATAAAGTTGTATCAGGTAATTACAGTTACATGTGAACGATGCGCTACGTATGACTAGCCGCCTGGGCGCTGGGAAGGACACGTAGATAATGTCGTGGGAAAGGCGAACCAAAGACTGCGTTTTGTTTGCAGAACTCTTGAAAGGTGCAACATAACTACTAAAGTAACTGCATACACTACGCCTGTTCGTCCTTTTTTGGAGTATTGCAGCCCAGTGTGGGATCCTTAGCCGCGGTGGAGTAGCCGAGCGGTCTACAGCACCTCGCTGCGGAGCGCGCGGTTGTTCGCCGTGGAGGTTCGAGTCCTCCCTGGGGCATGGGTGTGTGTGTCGTCCTTAGGTTAGTTTACCTAGGTTTAAGTAGTTTGTAAGCTACGGACTGATGACCACGCAGTTTGGTCAGATAGATTTACAGACATTTGAACATTTGGGATCCTTAGCAGGTGGGTTTGACGGAGGACATCGAAAGAGTCCAAAGAAGGGTAGCTCGTTTCGTATTATCACGATACAGGGGAAACAGCGTTACTGAAATGATACAGGATCTGGGATGGGATTCATTACAACAATGGTGCTTATCGCTGCGGCGTGGGCTACTTACTAAACTCTAATCGCCAACATTCTCCTCCGAATGTGAAAATATATTGACTCCCACTAACATAGGCATAAATGATCATCAGAATAAAATACAAGAAATCAGAGCTCGAACTGAGAGATTCAGGTGTTCTACCTTCTCGCTCGCTATTCAAGAATAGAATGGGAGATAAATAGTATAACGATAGTTAGATGAACCCTCTGCCAGGCACTTAAATGCGATTTGCAGAGTATCCCATGTAGATGTAGCATAATAATCCGCTGGGACACTTCAAGAGGGTACACACTGCATTCGACGGTATAACAAAAGAGTGGCAAAAATGTTCAAACGTGTGTGAGGTCTTAAGCGACCAAACTTCGTGCTCATCAGTCGCTAGACTTACGCACTAATTATTTAACTAACTTAACCCAACTTATGCTGAGGAGAACACAAACACCCATGCCCGAGGTGGCATTAGAACCCTCGACCGCAGCGGCCATGTAGACCGTGACTGGCGCGCCGCAGACCGCTCGGATTCTGCGTTCGGCGACAGTTTGGCCGTGGACTGTAAACGCAGCTAGCACATGCTGCCCGAACGTTACAGGTGATAACTACTGACAGTTTACTGATCTTTCAATCGCCGAGAAAGTATGCTTCGAAATAACGAATAAAATAAAATAATTGTAGCGCAATACATGACACATTGAGCGATTAACGTAGGTTATTATCATGACCAATTACTCAAGCATTAACATAAGAGTGGCTATGAAAGCAAATAATTAGGCACAATCCAGCGTCAATAAAATAATCGTCGGAAAAGTGTAAATAAAAAATAAATAAATAAAAATAAAAAATAAAAAAAAACTAAGGTCCAAACAGGATTTGAACTCGGGTCGTCTGTGTGACAGTCTTTTTTTTTCACATTACTATGATTTTATTTCATTATTTTTATTTATTTACTTTTATTTAATACATCTTGATGTTCGTGGTATAGTTCAGAAGATCTCGGTCCCCTGCGGCTAGTAAGTTCAGTCACGGCTTCTCGTAGAATGTGCATTCCGTTGAACAGTTCAAGGAGGGACAGCAGTTCAAACATTTAAAATTCTTCTCTATTGACTGAACACATTCCAGCTGCGGGGAGGGTCGTTGAAGGTATTCACAAGGAAGTTTGAAAAGTATTGTCTGTACGTAGGAAGTCGTACAACTCTGTAATGCCGATGCGTGAGATAAGTCCAAAAATCAATTTTGCATTGTGTCCAAAAAGATAGTGTATGGCATGTCCGCGAATCCAGTTCAAATCATTGGTCTTAGCCTTTGGAAAATACACTCGGTCCGGAAATATGAACGAATGAGGAGTAACACTCTCTGGAATAGTTCTCGTGAGGAAAGCTTTGATACGGCGAATCAGTTGCCAAACGTCAGCAGCAGTACCGCAAACAAAACGATGTTCGTCCGTGTCAGCCACCCCACACCTGGGACAGAGAGGTGATTCGGCGAGGTGGATGCGATGGAGGCGAAATCTGCAAACATGCTTACGATTGACAGTAAGGTACCAGACTGACTGTACATCAGAATCAAGAAAAGAAGCGGATACAGAACGCCAGATGGAGCGCCAGTCAAACTGGCGAAATTTTTGTTCAATCTGGTTTGATGGTAGACGTCTTTGTAGCACATTATAGACAGCTTTAGTTTTGCGTAAGTACGGGTTGGACACGTTGAGGTGGAGATAGCTAAGCTCGAGAATAAAATAGCTGATATAATGGAAAGGAGCTGGAATAACCGACAGCATGACCGGAGCTGAGAGCGAGGCCGGCGTATAAGTCGACAATAGAAGACCAGTAAGGCTCGTCGGGCAACGTGTCCATATCGTCATCTGGGAGCCAATGAAGAGGGCACGAGCTCTATCCGGTACGTGATACAGACCGAGCCCACCACGGTCGCGGGGAAGGGTGAGCGATACATAATTAACTTTGAACAACAAGCCATTGCTGACGAATGAGGCCATCGCTGCTAACATTCGATGGGCAATGGTAAGTGGAAAGGGGAAAACCTGTGCGACATGGGCAACGCGGGATGCGATATAGACATTGACATATCGAACTCGCTGAAGAATATCCAGGGATCTTAGCCGATGATCAATAAGACCAGCCCTCATCTGCTGAAGTAGGCGTCGGCAGTTGGAAGCGGCCGAACGCCGGAGATCATCCGAAAAGTCAATGCCTGAACAGCGGATGGTATCTCGGGTGACGAGGGGCGCAGTGCACCCAGCAGCGAAACCTGTGCCGATAATCATAGCGTGCGACTTACGGACATCGAGAAAGCTACCCGAAGCCTCGCCATACGTCGCGACCCACGTCAAGGCTGCCCGGACTTCATCAACATCACGTATATAGATGACTAAATCGTCAGCATAGGCTGTACAACAGAATCGGTAGCCATCAATGTGTAACCCCATCAAACGTTGCCGAAGGCCACAGAGCAAGGGTTCCAAGGCGAAGGCATACATGAGCGCCGAAAGGGGGCAACCCTGTCGTATAGAGTAACCAATTACGATCGGTGGGGTTAGTCTGCCATTGTAAAGTCTATGGGACTTAACTACGGGGTCATCAGTCCCTAAACTTACAAACTACTTATGAGCTAGCTAATCCTAAGGATGGCACAAACATGCCCGAGGGGGGATTCGAACCCCCGACCGTAGTGGCCGTGCAGACCGTGACTGGAGCGCATGAGTCCCCTCGGCCACCGCGGCCGGCGCCATTGTAAAGGACTCTGGATGAAGCACCCCTCAGTAGGCGCATCACCACCGTAATTATCACGTCTGGGAAACCCATATGACGTAGGACAGTCGTAAGAAAGGAATGATCTACTCTATCAAAAGCCTGGCTGAAATCCAACGACGAGAGTGCACCAGAGAGGCGTTGTGCCCGTGCCACGGCGATCATATCCCTGTATCGACATAAAGCGGTACGGATATTATTGTCTCCTCCCAAGGATGCTTGGTCTGACGAGATGCCATATCGAGCTGCGTGTTTGAGGCGCGCGGCCAAAAGGCGAGTGAAGCTCTTCATATCACTGTTACGGAGTGTGATGGGGCGATAATCACTGATGCCGATCCTGGACAGGATCCTGGCCATGGGGCTTGTGGACAGGAACAATGATCCCTTCCGTAAAGGCATCTGGAATGCGCACCTCCGGAGACATCAGCTCCTGACAGATGGAAGTGAAGGTGGGTGTAAGAAGATTGCAGAACGTACGATAAAATTCAAGCAGGAGACCGTCAGGTCCTGGGGAGCGATTAACGGATCCTGCCCGTATCGAGTTGAGGACTTCATCAGAAGTTACGTCCGCAACCAGTTCCATTGCCTCATCTCCTGGAACAGCACCGAAGGTGAGATGTGATACTTCCTCAATCAGCTCTGGCGAATGTGGAACTTCTGCATAGAACTGTTGGTAGTGATTATAAAGCGCATGTCCGATGGTAGACTGTGTATCGTATCGTCTCCCTTGCTCGTCCGTTAGGGCATAAATCAACTTCCTCCGTTGACATCATTGGTCCTTGAGTATATGGTACATCGATGGGTGTTCGTGAGGCATACTATCAGTACTATGAGATCTTACTACCGCTCCGTCCAAATTCCGTCGCATGAGAATTGATATCTGGACTGTAGCACGTTTCATCATTCTCTAGCGCTCTGGGGAGATAGGCATCAATGAACAGTCCCGTAGGATCCTGTAGTAAAAGTCCATGGTGCTTTTTCTCCAATTTGCAACATCTTTACCATATCGCATCAGAGTTCTGCGGATAGCGGGTTTTGCACACTGGACCCACCAGGAGATGGTGGACGAATACATTTGTAGGCGACGTTGACATGTGGTCCATGTGTCTTCTATTATCCGACGACATTCTGGCGAAGCAAGAAGTGCTACGTTCAGTTTCCATAATCCTCTTCCGTGCCACACAGCCTGCCGAGTGAGAACTCATCACAAAAGTAAGCCTCATGATCGGAGAAAGCAACAGGCCTTATTTCTGCCTGTCGAGTGCCCCCTATTAGGGGTCGCGAGATGTAAATGCGATCCAGTCGGCTCGAGGAATGTGCGGTGTAATAGGTAAAACCCAGACGATCCCCGTGGATACATGTGTCGATACGTAATAGGCGACTGAGGATAGGTTCAAGAGCCGCGCACGGTCACCACCTAGTACAAAATCATTATGTGGCCCTAAGAACAATGGCGTAACCTCTTCTGCAAAGAAAGTATTTCGTTCCTGGCGGTGGCTGGAACCTGATGAAAAAGTAGAGCGCCTTGCTAATTATACCACGCTGACTCACTACTGACGTAGTACAGGTACAGGCTGTTACGCGCTGCACTTTGATCTCGATTTTCGTGGAAAGCAAGGCGGCTTGGAACAAAGCCTTTTAGCTTGGTGATCTGGAGGAGTTCCCGCTCGACATAGCTGTGACAAATCAAAATTCGTTTGTACCATACTTGGTGTTCCTCTTGCGAGACATCAAGAAATTGCCAACTGCAAGCAAAAAATCGCAGAGAGAGACACCAGAGACAAATAAAGTTGTTGTTGTTGTTGTTATGGTCTTCAGTCCAGAGACTGGTTTGATGCAGCTCTCCACCCTACTCTATCCTGAGCAAGCCTTTTCATCTCCTCATAAGAACGGCAACCCACATCCATTTGAATCTGCTTACTATAAGCGTCTCTTGGTCTCCCTCTGCGATTTTTACCCCACACACTTCCCTCCAATGCTAAATTTACGATTCCCGTATGTCAAAGAATGTGTCCTACCAATAGATCCCTTCTTTTAGTCAGGGTATGCCAAAAATTCTTTTTCTCACCAATTCTGTTCAGTACCTCTTCATTAGTTATGTGATCTACCCACCTAATCTTCAGCATTCTCTGTAGCACCACATTTCAAAATCCTCTATTCTCTTCCTGTCCGCACTGCTTCCCGTACAAGGCAACACTCCACACAAATGCCTTCAGAAAAGACTTCCTTACCCTTAAATTAATATTCGATGTTAGCAAATTTCTCTTTTTCTAAAAAGCTTTTCTTCCCATTGCCATTCTGCATTTTATATTCTCTGTACTGCGATCATCGCATGTTATTTTACTACCCAAGTAACAAAACTCATCTACCACCTTCATTGTTTCGTTACCTAATCTAATTCCTTCAGCATCGCCTGATTTTCTAAGACCGCATTCCATTATTTTTGTTTTTCTCTTTTTAATGTTCATTTTATACGCTCTCTTCAACACACTGTCCATTCCATTCAACTGCTCTTCCAGGTCCTTTGCTGTCTCTGACAGAATTACAATGTCATCAGCAAAACGCAATGTTTTTATTTCTTCCCGCTGAACTTTAATCCCTATTCCAAATTTTTCCTTGCTTTCCTTCACCGCATGCTCGATGTACAAATTGAACAACATCGGAGAAAGGCTACAACCCTGTCTTACTCCCTTCCCAACTGATGCTTCCCTTTCATGCCTTTCGAGTATAATAACTGCGGTCTGGCTTTTGTACAAGTTGTAAATAACTCTCCTTTCCCTATATTTTACTCCTGCTGACTTCAGAATTTGAAAGAGTGTATTCCAGTCAACAATGCCAAATGCTTTCTCCAAATCTACAAAAGCTAAAAATGTAGGTTTTCCTTTCCTTAATCTATCTTCTAAGATAAGACGTAAAGTGAGTATTGCCTCCCGGGTTCCTACGTTCCTCCTGAATCCAAACTGATCTTCCCCGAGGTCAGTTGCTACCAGCTTTTCCATTCTCCTGTGGATTTAGCAGATTCAATAGGATGAGGGTTCCGTTCTTTTTCAGAGATGGAGACACTCGCACAGGACGGGGTAGTGTGGAGAGCTGCGGCTAATCGGTGTCTGAAATGAAGAGCACAACAGAAGTCCATTCAGGTGGTGTCGTCGATTCCTTTTCAAACAATCGTCCTGAGAGGGGCCTATCCCCGCATTCAGGTGGTGTCGTCGATTCCTTTTCAAACAATCGTCCTGAGAGGGGCCTATCCCCGATATTTAAATTTCAATTCAGTTTCATATTATGTATATTATCTTTCCTGTTAGCTTCTTTGACTTACATTTAAATATTAGATACTTTGATTTGGATTCCACCTGTATTTCATGTATACTATGTTTCTTATTAACCTCTTTGTCATATATCTGTGGATACTTAAGAGTATATTATTGTCTCAGTCAGTTAGTAGCAAGGACGGTCAGTAGCATTCGCCTGTGGGTCTTGTGCGGAAGTTAGCGTTGTGCAGTTGTTAGTGGGATGGAAATTTTTGTTACCTAAATTCTGTGTAAATTTACATGTAACTGAAGAGTTTTGTTACAAAGCAGTAGACTTGCGCTCAATAGTTCGCGATCGGGAGCGCTCACTTTAGTTCACGTCTCTGCCGCGAACTAGTTCGTTCTTTTAGTTCGTCCACTCCCAGTGACGGCTGAGCGACATGGTCTGCGCGTGCAGGTGGAGGGAGAAGTTCCCCCACCTAGCTGCTTCATGCGCTTGCTGCTTGCCCGCTAACGGTATCACGCAAACCAAAAGAAACAGTTTGTGGATAATTTCTCGCGTTTAAGTTTAGAGTTATCTCTATATCTTGGCATTATGGGAATTTATTAGTCAGATATTGCAGGGTGGAGAATACTTGAAAGCAGAAATGTAGCACTGAATTATGTAATCTAGCAGGCAGACGCTCACCTCGAAATGGCTCTCATCAGCAGAAGGCAAACACGTGATTTTTAATTCTGTTCACGACCTATCGCGCATCTTTTAGTTCGCAACCTATCGCGCATATTTTAGTTTGCGACCTATCGCGCATATTTTAGTTCGCGACCGATAGCTTTCCTTTTAGTTCGCAGCTCGGCCGCGAAGTAGGTCGCTCTTTTTAGTTCTTCGGCTCGTTTTGGCTTTTGCTACCACTACTAAAACTACAGCTGAGCTGCATGTCTGCTCGAAATGACGGCAACTGGCAGAAGGGAATCACGTGATTCTGCGCGCTCTCGCGTCCTCTCGCTGTTACCCGTCAGTCTTCGGAAGAGGAGCGGACGAAGTAAGAGGCGAGGGATTTGCGAACTAGTTCGTGTAGTTCGCCTGTGGGAGCGCTCTTCCGAACTAGTTCGTTCGCGAACTACACATGGCTACAGAGCAGTGTATGTGAGATGTGACATGGAGTAAGCTAAACTATATAACCGTAGATGCTTTGTTAGTGATTCATCGTTATATGCGAGATTAAGCAGTGTGGGAGAACTTCAATTGCCAGATTGCAGTTCACTTCCTATAATGACTGCAAGTATTCCAGCCATTAAGAGTCCCTGGAATAACATTTTTATCATGCAGTGAAGGCTTTCACGACCGGCTGAAATAATTGCTGTTGAATCTTCCGGGTTATGTGGTCGTGGTCGAAGAAACATATCTGCTCCTGACGTTTCGTCCAGAGCTGCGCTGGACATCCTCAGAGGTGCTACTGGTAGCGGTGAGTCTTGCCGACTGACGAGTCGGGCGTCGGAGAGCGGTATAAATACTGTCCAAAAGGGGGCGTGGTCTAGTGTTCACGTGCGCAGCAGAGATAAGCCTTGTCAAAGATAAAACGTAACTTTCGATAGTCGATGGTCAAAGATAAAAGCGTAACTATCTACTCTGAAGAGCCACAGTCCAAATGTCATTAAGTTTCATTGCTTCTTCCTTTCTATTAAAATTATCCCCATGTTTGTATATTTCAATTGCTTCTCTGTACAGTCGTGGATAATAGTTCGTCGTTGTAGATAAAATTTCCGTTTCGGAAAACTTCATTTCATGATTTCCAGATTGGAAAACATGTTCAGCTACAGCTGATTTCTCAATTCAACCTAGTCGGCAAAGACTTTTGTGTTCTTTCAGTTTTGTATTCACACTCCTTTTTGTGGTACCAATATACACCTTTCCGCAAGAACACGGAATTTTGTACACTCCACTCCACTCCTTTACAGATCGGAGTGCCTAACTTATCTTTTTTGTTGGTTTAAAAATCGGTCTGATATCGTGTTTACGTAAAATCTTTCCTATCTGATCCGTAACTGTTTTAATGAAGGGGAGAGAAACGGTGTTCTTCCATCGTTGTGTTTTGTTGTTGCCCTTTTGTTCACCTTTCCTTGGTCGCAGAACCCTATTTACTTCTTTCCGTGTATATCTATTTTTCTCAAAAGGCTGCATCAGGTGTTGTAATTCGGCATCTAGGTGTCCTGGCGTACAAATTCGTTTAGCTCTGTCAATAAGACTTTTAATGACCCCTCGCTTTTGCTGAGGATGATGGTTGGAATCCTTGTGCAAGTATCTGTCTGTATGCGTGACTTTCCGGAAAACCTTATGCTTCAAACTTCCATCCGCCTGTCGCATAACTGAAACATCCAAGAAAGATATTTCATTGTCATTTTCCGTCTCCATAGTGAATTGGATCTTAGGATTTACACTATTCAGATAATTAAAGAGGTCTTCCAATGCTTTTTTACCGTGTGACCATTGAGGATGTCCAGCGCAGCTCTGGACGAAACGTCAGGAGCAGATATGTTTCTTCGACCTCGACCACATAACCCGGAAGATTCAACAGCAATTATTTTTTATGTCCCACATTTGGCCAGCTTTTCGCTCTACGGCGGCCAGAGGGCAGCGATATTGCAGCAAGAGGTCGGCAACACACTCGCAGGCCACAGCAGCGACGCAGACTCGCCTGAGACTAGACGTTAAGGCTAGTCTGCACCACAGAACAACAATAAATGAGAAGCGCAACCTTATTTACATAAACAATTTAGGGGAAAAATCAAAGTAGCTCTCTTAGGTTGTTTGCAGACGACGGCCTTCATTTACTGTCTAGTAAAATCATCTGAAGATCAAAACCAACTGCAGGACGATCTGAATAAGATATCAGTATGGTGTGAAAATTGGCAATTGACTCTAAATAATGAGAAGTGTGAAGTCGTCCACACGAGTACGAAAATAAATCCGTTAAACTTTGTTTACAACACAAATCAATCAAATGTGAAGGCCGTAAACTCCACAAAATATCTCAGAATTACTATTACTTCAGACCTAAACTGGAAAGAACACGTAGATAATATCGGGGAAAGGCGAACCAGAGACTGCGTTTTATTGGCAGAACCCTTAAAACATGCAACAGAACTACTAAAGAAACTGCATACACTGCGCTTGTCCGTCCATTTTTGGAGTATTGCAGCCCAGTGTGGGATCCTTATCAGGTGGGTTTGACGGAAGACATCGAAAGAGTCCAAAGAAGGGCAGCTCGTTTCTTATTGTCACGATACAGGGGAGACAGCGTTACGGAAAGCCGGCCGCGGTGGCCGAGGGGACTGAGGCGCTTCAGTCACGGTCTACACGGCCACTACGGTCGGGGGTTCGAATCCCCCCTCGGGCATGGATATTTGTCCCGTCCTTAGTCTTAGTTAGTTCATAAGTAGTTTGTAAGTTTAGGGACTGATGACCCCGTAGTTAAGTCCCATAGACTATACAAACATTTGAACATTTTTTTCGTGACGGAAGTGATACAGGATCTGGGATGGGAATCATTACAACAACGGCGCTTATCGCTGCGGCGTGGGATACTTGCGAAACTCCAATCGCCAACATTCTCCTCCGAATGCGATAATATATTACTGACTCCCACTTACATAGGTAGAAATGATCATCAGAATAAAATACGAGAAGTCAGAGCTCGAAGGGAGAGATTCAGGTGTTCTTTCTTCCCGCGCGCTATTCGAGAATGGAATGGGAGATAAAGTAGTATAACAGTGGTTCGATGAACCCTCTGCCAGGCACTTAAATGTGATTTGCAGAGTATGTAGATGTAGATGTACTAGCAGAACCCCGCTGCTTCGCATGCGTAGGCTCGTTGGTCTGCACCAGTTGTTTCTTTCTAATCCCGATGAAGAGTCCATATCCTAAGTTTCGTAGTTAGAGCTCGAAATTTGAGTTAATAGCAAAATATTTTTGAAAATCAATTTTTGCATCCCGTATTTCACCCCCTTATTAGTCTAATTTTCAAAAATACCGAAACACGTATCTTTTAAATTCGAACCCCGAAACCAAATCCTAAAATTTGTAATATTAACTTCAAAATTGCCTAAATAGCAACATATTTTCGAAAAACACCCCGTCTCCAATTTAACCCCGTTAAGTTTCGTAGTTGTAGCTTAAAATCTGAGTTAACAGCAACATATTTTCGAAAATCAATTTTTTGCGTCACTTATTTTACCCCTTATTTGTCGAATTTCAGAAAATGCCGATACACGTGTCTTTTAAATTCGAACCCTGAATTAAAATCCGAAATTTTGTAGTTTTTTTTAAGTTATTAATTAGATTCAATGTGTCTACTATAATCGTTTTCTTTGGCATGATTTATATGTACGTTTTTAATGTAGATTTACCTTTCCTGTAGTTAAAATAGGACTGTGATCATTTTACTTCATTCTATGCCAAAATAAAGTGCAGACATTCTATTTGAAACTGTGACAACGGTTCCTTTTATAACTAAAACAACAACAGAATAAGTGTGTTAATACTAAATTCCACATAACTGTAGCACTTAATCGAACTACGAAATTATTGGTACATATTTCATGGCATGTTCACGAAATAGAACAAACGCACATTTAAACAAATCGCTGAATATCACAGAACATAGTTTTATTTAATTAATAAGAGTTACCCAAAAACCACTTAGGTCGCAAGGTGAAAGCAAACAAACGAAAAATAAATTGTTGGTGGGTCTCTAACCCCCGCCCGAAGACGTGTATTTATTTTACAAGCCAAAGCCCAATCAACTATGCTACGGAAAACAGCCACATATCACCTCACAAATCCCTCTTGTTATTGAAAAAGAAACTTAATTGCTAACGCAGCAGTTCTGTACACCAGATTATAATTAACCACACTAAACACGATTCTACAGTACGCTGTTGCTGTAAAATGACATCGCCTGAATTATAACAAGAAAACTGTGAAATACAAGCAGCAAGATAGCGTATGCCAGGGAATGTTCCCACCTAATCTAGAATCGTCTGCTTCGTAGCAGTTCGGTAACTTTCGGTAGTGTTCGGTGGCCAAGCCGGTCGTTGCTTCCTTCCAGGAGCGTATACTGGATTTGGGTCAAGGGCATTCTGCTTAGCAGTGGTAACTTAAGCTTAATTACTATCTTATTATTATTATTATTATTATTATTATTATTATAGTTATCATATTAGCCATTTTCAGTTATTCAAACATAAGTAATAATTAAACTGTACTATAGTAGATTGCACAGCCATCACCGTGGAATATAGTCGATGATGTAAGTAATGGTGTAAGTAGCTGGTGCTTACTGGAGTAACGAAATGCTGTTTATGTAATACACAGAGAATTTTATTAAGTTATCAAGTGGGAAGGTTTGTTTGCAAGCAAGCTTAGTCAGTTTTATGTTAATACGATTCCCATCAAGTGTATTTCCTCCATTTGACACTTCGCAACGTGGCAGTTGTTGGCCAGAATTGGGTGGTAACTGTCTCGCTAAGTTCGGGGTAATGCTGTACCATGGGTAATTTCCCTCGCAGCTTCCACCACATGACATGTGCATGTAGTGGTCTGCCTGCCTGACGGGACGTTGTCATGGCAACCAGCACCCTACGTGAAGCGAAATCCCTGGAACGACGCAGCTCCACCACAGTCTAAAATAAAATATAACCACGGCAGTCCTGGTCGAGTTTGTTACCTACCGAAATTGCAGGCTGCAAAGCGGCCAGCTAATTAAAACCATAGAATTCTGCTGCTTCGTCGTCTTTTGACGGTGGATCGTATTTTTTTTTCTTACAAACAGAAACTTTTGCAGTGCTGTTAAGTGAGAACAGAAAAAAAAGAGCAAAACGCAACTTTGACATTCTTTGGGTCAGTTAAGGACCCTATAATATATAATAACGTAAAGTTTCGTCCACTACACTTAAAAAAAAACATTCCATGTACATCTACATGGGAACTCTGCAAATCACATTTAAGTGCCTGGCAGAAGGTTCAGCGAACCACCATTATACTATTTATATCCCATTCCATTCTAGAATAGCGCCCGGGAAGAAAGAACACATGAATCTCTCCGTTCGAGCTCCGATTTTTCGTATTTTATTCTGATGGTCTTTTCTACTTATGTAAGTGGGAGTAGATATATTTCGGAGGAGAATGTTGGTGATACATTTCGCGTAAAGATCACAAAGACAAGATAAGAGAAATTAGGGCTCGTACGGAGGCATATAGGCAATCTTTTTTTCCTCGTTCAATTTGGGAGTGGAATAGGAAAGGAAATGCCTAGTAGTGGTACAGTGTACCCTCCGCCACGCACCTTACGGTGAATTGCGGAGTATGTATGTAGATGTAGATTTAAGTTTCGTACGTAGCCCACGCCGCAGCGATAAGCGTCGTTGTTGTAATGATTCCCATCCCAGATCCTGTATCATGAATAATAAGCTGTTACAGATTGCAGTACCTACATTGTTTGATATACCAAACAAACCACCGCAATTGTTGATGAAGAGGAAACTGCGACAAATACATGTTACTGCAACATTAAAAACTGTACAACTGTTTTGTGCGAAAGAGGTAACGTATTCGTTAAGTGTTGCTACATCAATGCTAGAGAAAATAGCTTCAGAAAGATAAGATCAGAGATATTAGGGCTCGTACAGATACATACAAGCATTCCTTTATCCGTCGTACTACATGGGGGTGGAACAGGAAAGCAAGTTACTAGTAGTGATACTGAGTACCTTCCGCCGCGCACCTTTGAGTGGATTGCGCAGTATGTATGTTAGTGAAGGCACACTGTGAAGATGACGTTACTAAATTACATACATTTATGTGTGTATTACAAAGGCGTGTGACGTGTCAGAATGCACAAACGATTAGATTTCTTGCAAACTATTAAGGGGTAAAGAAATAAATAAAATTAGAATATGCCTTTAGGCCTACCTCCTTCCCCAACATTAATTTTTTTTTTTTTAGGTGAAGCAGCAGATCAAAGCAACTGGGCAGGCCTACAATTTATCAAAAACTGGTTTAAGTATAACAACAAATAATTGTCTTTCAATTTTCTTCAGCCTGTAACGAAATATTAATGTTTGGAATAGGTACTTACCATACTGATTTTGTTCTGTCTTCTAACTTGAAGGATTCATTTCGCTGAACGTGTACTCTTACAGCAACACAGCCTGTAATGTAACAGTCAAGATGGTTTCACATGGACCAAGGCACACATGAACGAAGGAAACTCTTTATTACTAGCACTAGTGAACAACACAAACACTGAGTCATGGACCGTGCGCCTATTACAGAAGTACTATTATAGCTACTACCGCAACCACTATAGTTTTTTGTCACTCGTATCCCACCGCACATGTCTTAATCATTCTGCAGTCACGAAAGCAGCCGTGGCGCTCTAAATAGCCACGATTGGTATTAAAGCTGATCAAAAACTATGGAGATTCACAGTCGCAAAAACAGAATAATATCCCACTGGTGAGAATGCATTCCTCACCACACTGAAATTATTGGTATAAGAAATCTGCTCTTCGGTTTTGTGTAGTAAACTCCCGTATAAAGTTTTCGTAAAATGCCGACAGTACTTTAATTTTTTGAAGAAGTTCTTTTTCAATTGCCAGTATGCTAACTGCACTTAATCTCTCTTGAGCCTGCGTTACTCGTATATAATTATGAATTCTTCTTAACGCCGAAAAAGAACGTTCCACTGTTGCAGTTCAAACAAGTATTGAAAATATGAAGGAGGCCAGTTTGTAGGTTTCGCCGATAATTTTGTGAATATTGTTGGTGTTCATATATGGCACTAGTTCATGCACGGGCTTGTTTTAAAATTCTGTTGATGAATAGAATTCGATCAACTCATTTTTTAACTTTACAAAATCGAACAGTTCAGAATACGGACTGTCATTAAGTTTACCTAGTAAACTGTCCGGAAAATTTCGCCTATAAGACGAATATTTCTCTTCGCTTAGAAGAGTCATGAACTGCAACTTGATAAGAGACCCAAACCTGCCGGATATTTGATTGGATATGTTGTCTATAATCTCAAAGAACAATCGTCTTACTTCGTTTTTGTCAATACAAGTTTTCTTGGTGGACAAATAATTTATGTGTTGTATGTCATTTTTTCCCATAGTGCAACAAAATCATTTCTCTGCGAAACAAGCAAAAGCTGAAACTTTTTGATCTCTTTATTACAATATGCTATGTCTAGTGTCTTCTTTTGAAGTGTATCAAAAAGTATGTCTGTGTGACAAAATATACTTGAGAAAAGCTCAAGAAGAAAGCAGTTCTTGTACTCATATAGAAATGAAATGAATCCATAAGCCTGTGCTACACACACAGCGTCCCAACCATCACAGTTCTCCGTTATGTCTTCGAAAAACATAATTAACTCATTTCTTATTTCTTGAACTGTGTTGAAAAGTCTTGAACAAAAGTTCCACCGTGTAGGAGCGACTTTATGAATCTTCTTTTCCACGAACTGTTTCAATGCATGAGTTCTTTTTGGAGAAGTGGGGAAGAAGGTAGGCAACCCATACATTGTCTTAAAAAATACACAGTAGTCCTTAATAGTACTAACAGACTGCTGTAAAACTTATTTTAAGACGTGGCTATAGCAGTGAGTGAATGTAGCCCGTGGATACTTTTCCTGTCCGTGTTACTGCAGCCCAGTCATTTGGCCTGCCATAACTACCGCTCCGTCGTAAGTCTGATCATCTAATTTTGATTCCAAATTAAATTCTTCTACAGTTTGGACAACATGTCTGTGCAAAGCTTCAGCAGAGCGATCTGCACTTACATCAGAAAAACCCGTGAACACTTCCCAGGCCTCTCCTCTATCATTTACATATCTCAGGCATGTAGATAACTGAGCCTTATTGATGGAATCTGTCGTTTCATCTAGTAGAATGGAAACAAACTGAGAATTGGCTATTTCTTCTTTCCATTGCATTAAGAAGAACTTTTGAAATATATATTATAAGTTCATTTTGAATAGTAGGGGAAGTTCCACGGAAAACTTTCCTTTCCTTCATATGATTACCAAGTCTGACATCATATTTGCTAATGATATTTAGCAGTTCAACGTAATTCCCTCTGTTTAGAGAATCAACAGATTGATTATGACCTCTGAATGGCAGCTCTTGATTGGCTAAGAAACATACACAGTCTATAAGCCGCTTTAAAATTTCTCTGTTTTTGTTACAGTCGCATTATGAAGTACCGGTAGGACAGAAGTTCTGAGTTGTTGATTCAACTGATGATCTAATCTTGTTCAACCAAATGTTCAAAGCTCTAGACTTGCTCTAATGTGTCCAAGGGCTTTTTTGTGTCTTGAAATAGACACTGACAACACATTCAAATTACTGAACCCTTCCACAGTCCACACGCTTGTTCTATCAGCACCAAACAACAGACAAGGCCAGCAGAACAACCTTTGATTACGTCACAACCACTTATCCAACTAGTTTTCTTATACTGTGCTGTTTGAAATTGCCGTATGTATTGTTGCTTCTTTTCTTTATGCCTAGTACAAAGTCCATTCAAAGCAGGGCAAGGTCTTCCTTTAACCACTATTTCCTTTTTTACTAAAATGATCTTGAACTAAACAGTTATGTAATCAATTCCTGTATGACAAAATTTTCATTCATTTCGAAATCTGAAAAAGAAAGGTAGTTCACTGAGTCTTATCGACAGGCTTCATTCAGTACTAGAACCATTAAAAAATAAATGAAAGTAAACAAAATATAAGAGAATCATACAACTGAGAAGCAACGTCAGGTCTGGGAGCAGAAACCATTGACGTAACACAGAATAAAACTCAGTTGCATGCTGATCCATTCCAACCACCAGTCTCACGTGCGAGGGTAGCTGGCTTGCTGTGGCTTCGCCGCATGCACCTGTGGCTCAGATGGTGGGCACTGGCGCAGACAAATATATACAGACGGGAAACCTCTGTAAGCGCCCGGTTACACGCGCAGGGCAGCGAGGAGGGAAGGTTGCGTAAGGTGTCCCGTGATGGTGCTGCGGTCAGAATCAGCCCTTTAAACTGGCCAGAGCAGGCGGCAGGTAGCGGCTGCCCCCACCACCACCTCCCCTCAAACGCCAGCACAGACAAATATATACAGACGGGAAACCTCCGTAAGGCCCCGGTCCTACGCTCCGGGGTGCAGGGAGGGAGGGTTTCCAGCAGTTCCGAAAGATGTGCCATGATGGCGCTGCGGTCAGAAGCAGCCCTTTAAACTGGCCAGAGCAGGCGGCAGGTAGCGGCTGCCCCCACCACCACCTCCCCTCAAACGCCGGACACAGCCGGGGCAAAAATGTTCAAATGTTTGTAGAGTCTATGGGACTTAACTACGGGGTCATCAGTCCCTAAACTTACAAACTACTTACAACTAAGGACGGCACAAATATCCATGCCTGAGGGGGGATTCGAACCCCCGACCGTAGTGGCCGTGCAGACCGTGACTGGAGCGCCTCAGTCTCCTCAGCCACCGCGGCCGGCACAGCCGTGGTCTTGTGGCAGGCTGCACGAGCTGTCCCCTCAGCCTCCCCTCCACGCTACCCTCTGACGTGAGAGAGGCCCCTCAGAAGTGCCTCTAGTGTGATCTACCTGTACTAAGCCAGGGAACTGCCTGGCTTGCATTTTACAGAACTACGAGGGGAGCATAGGACAGAGGTTTAGGGGGAGCTTCTCCTCTGTGGCACTGGGCAGTTCCGGGCAAAGGAGGGTGCGGGGCAGGTGCGCGCGCATCTTCCTGACAATGTGAAAGTCGCGAAGGCGATGCGGTAGAGCGGCAGCACACATTGCCAGGGTGACGTAGGCGCGGGTGGGGGGTTTGGCCTTGGATGTAGCGACCTGTCGGCAACAAGCGGACGCGCTGGGCGAGGGTCAAGGTCACAACGGAGGTTGGGGTGGCGAGCTGATGCGGCTCTTCCTCCGCATGCTGAATAGTCAGTGCGGACAGCTCTTGCTGCGCTTACTGCAAGAAAGTAATTTTTCTTCGATGGTTGTAACAGGCAAGTGCCGCATGCATAGCATGCATGGAGACGACGCGCCTGCTTCCTTCCCCTAACGTCAAGTCGCCTGAGTGGGCGTTCAGCGTTCAGCGTTCAGCGGTCAGCGCGGGCAGTCAGCGCGGGCAGTCAGCAGTCAGTGGGCCACGCAGCGCCCGGGGCGGTCGTGCGGTGGAACACTTTGTTTTGGCGGCGCGGTCACGCGGCATCAAGGCCAAGGCCAAGTCTCTGGCTGGCTGGCACGATCCTCTCTCTCTCTCTCTCTCCTGGCTGGCTGGCACGCTCCTCTCTCTCTCTCTCTCTCTCCTGGCCTCACGGCCAGCCACGACGGCGCCAGGTATTTCTGCAGCACCTGCCCGAGTGCCCGGTGCGTCCGCACTGGCCGCCAAGGCGACGCCAAATACGTCGAGTACCGTGGACCGTGGCCGCCGTGATAGGAGACTGAGTGTGGCCATGTAGGCGACTCAAATCCTCCAAGATCCAAACTCAGCACCGATCCAAATGGGTGTTTTTGCAGCAATCAGTCGTTATTTGTAAGAAATTGCTTTATTTTGCAGATCCTCAGCAGATCAGTTTAAAGACTAGAAACTTGCCCAAGTTACTCCAATATTCAAGAAAGGCAATAGGAGTGATCCCCAAAATTACAGGCCTATCTCATTGACGTCGATTTGCAGTAGGATTTTGGAACATTAACTTTGTTCGAAAATTTGAACTACCTCGAAGAGAACAACCTATTCACCAATAGTCAACACGGATTCAGAAAGTATCGCTCTTGCGAAACACAGCTTGCCCTTTATTCACATGAAGTGATAAGTGCCATCGACAAGGGATCTCAAATCGCTTCCATATTTCTGGATTTCCGGTAGGATTTTGACACCGTACCCCACAAGCGACTTCTAATGAAATTGCATGCTTATGGAATATCTCCCCAATTGTGCGATTGGATTCACGATTTCCTATCACAATGGACACAGTTCGTTGTAATTGACGGTAAGTCATCGAGTAAAATAGAAGTGATATCTTGCGTTCCACATGGAAGCGTTATAGGTCCCCTACTCTTCCTCGTGTTTATAAACGATTTAGGAGACAATCTGAATAGCTCCCTTACACTGTTCCCGGATGATGCTGTCGTTTATCGGTTAGTGAAGTCAACAGAGGATCAAAAGCAACTGCAAAGCGATTTAGACAAAATTTCTACATGGTGCGGAAATTGGCAATTGACACTAAATAAAGAAAAGTGTGAACTAATGCACATGACCACTAAAAGAAATCCGCTGAACTTCAATTACGCGATAAATCAGTCAAACCTTAATGTCGTAAATTCTACCAAATACCTAGGAGTTACAATTACGAACAACTTTGACTGGAGAGAACACACAGAAAATATTGTGGGGAAGGCGAATCAAAGGTTACGTTTCATTGGCAGAACGCTTCGAAGATGCACCAGCTCCACCAAAGAGACTGCCTACATCACACTTGTGCGTCCTCTCCTGGAGTACTGTTGCCCCTTGTGGGACCCTCACCTGGTGGGACTGACGGAAGATATTGAGAAGGTTCAGAGAAGGGCAGCTCGTTTTGTTTTATCACGTTACGGGGAGAAAGCGTCGCGGAAATGTTGCACGAATTGGGGTGGAAATCATTAAAAGAAAGACGTTATTCATTGCGGCGTGATCTGTTTGCTAAGTTTCAATCACAGACTTTTATTTCAGAATGTGAAAATATTTTGCTAGCACCCACCTACTTAGGGAGACATGACCATCCCAATAAAATAAGAGAAATCAGATCGAAAACGGAACGATTTAGGTGTTCTTTCTTCCCGCGCGCTATTAGAGAATGGAACGGTAGCGAAAAGTTATGAAAGTGGTTAATGCACCCTCTGCTAGGCACTTAAATGTGATTTGCAGAGTATCGATGTAGATGTAGATGTAGAAGGATGGATGGATGGATATGATGTTATGGGCGCATGACAACTAGGTCTTTAGCGCCCGTACAAGATAATTAGGCGATACGTGTGACCTGGTTAAAATGAAATGAACACAAATAGGGAACAGAAGGGAAAGTAGCCAAATTAGCCAAACGATAAGGGGAACGAAGCAAAGACCCAACCAAACATGGCAAGGTAGGAACAGTTGGTGAGCGTCTAAGGTTTACAGACGTACTCAAAATGCCATGCCAGAGGAGTGGTGGGCTATCCATTCGTCAACGTCCTAAAACCTCGAGCCTAGAAGCTTAGGCCAGAGTCCGGAAAGTTCACAGAAATTGAAAACTTTCGTCACACTTGCCTCGTAATCAGCTAAAACACAGTGCAGGGGACCACAAAGAGCCACCGCTGCCTTAGCAGCGCGGTAGGAAATACATTCCAGTAAAATGTGGCGTACAGTGATTTGTACGCCACTAGCATCGCAAATCGGAGGGTCCTCTCGACAGAGTAAATAGCCATGTGTCAAAGGACAATGCCCGATTCGGAGACGCGTCAAACCAGATCAGTTTAAAGGAAGACATAGCAGCAGTTCAGAGGCGAGCAGCTAGGTTTGTTACTGGTAGGTTCGACCAATGCGCGAGTGTCACGGAAATGCTCCGGCAACTCAATTGGGGATCGCTGGAGGAAAGACGACGTTTACTTCGTGAATTTCTGTTGTGGAAATTTAGAGGGCCGGAATTTGAAGCTGAGTGTAGTACGATCTTGCTGCCGCCTACTTACATTTCGCGTAAAGATCACAAAGACAAGATAAGAGAAAGTATGGCTCCTACGGAGGCATATAGGCATTCTATTTTACCTCGTTCTATTTGTGACTGGAATAGGAAAGGAAATGCTTAGTAGTGGTACAGTGTACTCTCCGCCACGCACCTTACGGTGGATTGCGGAGTAGGTATGTAGATGTAGTTCTAGATTTCAGCAAGTGACTTGCCATTACTAATGATAAATTAAGCCGGCCGCGGTGTCTGAGGGGACTGAGGCGCTTCAGTCACGGTCTGCACGGCCACTACGGTCGAGGATTCGAATCCCCCCTCGGGCATGGATATTTGTGCCGTCCTTAGTTGTAGGTAGTTCATAAGTAGTTTGTAAGTTCGGGACTGATGACCCCGTAGTTAAGTCCCATAAGCTTTACAAACATTTGAACATTTGCTAAATTAACAAGAACTTATCGTCTGTATACATACATCATATGAAATATAACATTGACAAATTAGAAAAGATTCAATAAGATGTATTTTACATACAACGAATTTTTTTATGTTATGCATGTGCATTGTATCAACCTCATAGATCGTCTGTAATATATTGTTTTGTACAGTTAGATGTAATGCTATTGCCAGTAAAGTGGCTTATAACTTGTGAAATGGAATAGTATGAAACAAATGAACCGTATGCACCAATGTAAAGATTTAAATTAACTGTTTGTTTTTTTACGACTGGTCTTGTAAAATATGTTGTAAAATAGTTAATACACTGCCAAAGTACTTATGTAATCTGTTAACTATGCACAGAAGTTTCTATTTATAGTTACGGTACTCATACAGAAATATGTCCGTGGCTGCTACATATTGGTAAGGGAAGAAGACCTATTCCGTTCCTCCTGGGTCGAATTCTTGTTTACTCGTACACAAACAATTCTCAAATAATTCCCATAAGGTTGATTTTTTTCATGTAAACTTGAACATTTAGTAACTTACATCCCACGGATCTTTAGTGCCAAAATTGACTCTTTTCTAATTCGTCAACGTTCTATTTCAATTTATGTATACAGACGATAACTTCTAGTTAATTTAGCATTGAAAATGACAAGTCACTTTCCAAAATCGAGATCTGCAAAACAAAGCAGTTTTTTACGAATAACGACCGATTGCTTCAAAAACACCCATTTGGATATCATAAATACAGTCGTGGAGCCAAAAAAACCTTCTTCATGGATAGTCACAGTGACGTCACAGGTGAGTGATGTCGAGGTGAACCTAAGCTCTCCCGTTAGGAGTGAAGCACCATCACGCATTGAAGGGCCAAAGAAACTGGAAGGGGCAAACATAAACACTCGAAATGCGAATCTTCATATTTTCACGGTGTATATCTTGCGAGAATTCAGCCGTTACCACATGTTTTCATCTGATAATATTACGGCTTCAAACCGTCCAGCCATCTTCGGAGAGAGTCTGAGGAGTGACTGCAAAGCGCTCCCATCCACCATACACAGTGTGAGTCACCTAACACTTGCACCGCAAATATTGCGGAAACGGGAAAGTGCGATTGATGTGCGGTTTCCACAGAATGGATTGGTAGTCAAAGACTCTTACTGTTAGCCAATAAACAGATTGTGAAAATACCTAGAATGTATTTTTTATGCAAACATACAAATTTTCAAATGGAGCAACGGTTCTTTCTATCGGGCAGTGGAATTTTTTACACCAGCTGTTCACAAATAATTTTGAATGACATTTTTATCACGTTTAGTTTGGCAGCTACAACCGTTGAAAGTTTCGGGGACGGAGGCTGCGACAGCGTAGCTGACTGGCTGGTGGTCATGAGACAGTGGGCCGTGCCCCAGGGGATAGACACTCGGCCAGTCAGCTACGCTATCGTAGCCTCCGCCTCCTAAACTTTGAACGGTTGTAGCTGCCAAACAAAACGCGATAAAAATGTCATTCAAAGTTCTTTGTACACAGCGGTGTCAAAAATTGCAGTGCATGATAGAAACAACCATTCTTCCATTTAAAAAACGGTATGGTTGCATAAAAAATACACTTTGTACGTAATATTACGATCTCTTTGTTGGCTAAAATTTCAAACCCCTGAATACCAATCAATTCTGTGAAAGCCGCACATCAATCGTAATTACCGATTCCGAAATATTTGGGGTGCAAGTTCTAGGTGATTCACCCTGTATACTGTGGGGCGGCCGGCCGCGGTGACCGAGGGGACTGCGGCGCTTCAGTCACGGTCTGCACGGCCACTACGGTCTGGGGTTCGAATCCCCCCTCGGGCATGGATATGTGTGCCGTCCTTAGTTGTAGGTAGTTGATAAGTAGTTTGTAAGTTTAGGGACTGATGACCCCATAGTTAAGTCCCTTAAGCTTAACAAACATTTGAACATTTGAACTGTGGGGCGAGTAACCATGAGCACTGGCTCGCCCCACAGTATATATATGGTGGACGGGAGTGCTTTGCAGTCACTCCTCAGCCTCGCTACGAGGATCGCTGGACGGTTTGAAGCCGGAATATCAGCAGATGAAATTACACTCCTGGCCATTAAAACTGTTACACCACCAACATGACGTGCTACAGGAGCGAAATTTAACCGACAGGAAGAAGATGCTGTCATATGCAAATGATTAGCTTCTCAGAACATTCACACAAGGTTGGCGCCGGTGGCGACACCTACAACGTGCTGACATGAGGAAAGTTTCCAACCGATTTCTCATACACAAACAGCAGTTGACCGGCCTTGCCTGGTTAAACGTTGTTGTGATGCCTCGTGTAAGGAGGAGAAATGCGTACCATCACGTTTCCGACTTTGTTGTCGGATTGTAGCCTATCGCGATTGCGGTTTATAGTATCGCGACATTGCTGTTCGCGTTGGTCGCGATCCAATGACTGTTAGCAGAATATGCAATCGGTGGGTTCAGAAGGGCAATACGGAACGCCGTGCTGGATCCCAACGGCCTCGTATCACTAGCAGTCGAGATGACAGGCATCTTATCCGCATGGCTGTAACGGATCTTGCTGCCACGTCTCGATCCCTGAGTCAACAGATGGGGACGTATGCAAGAGAACAACCATCTGCACGAACAGTTCGACGACGTTTGCAGCAGCATGAACTAACAGCTCGGAGACCACGACTGCGGTTACCCTTGACGCTGCACGACAGACAGGAGCGCAACGTCGATCCTGGGAGCACGAATGGCAAAACGTCATTTTCTCAGATGAATCCAGGTTCTGTTTACAGCATCAGGATAGTCGCATCCGAGTTTGGCGACATCGCGGTGAACGCACATTGGAACCGTGTATTCGTCATCGCCATTCTAGCGTATCACCCAGCGTGATGTTATGAGGTGCCATTGGTTACACGTCTCGGTCACTTGTTCGCAGCGATGGCACTTTGAACAGTGGCCGTTACATTTCAGATGTGTTACGACCCGTGGCTCTACCCTTCAGTCGGTCCCTGCGAAACCCTACATTTCAGCAGGATAATGCACGACCGCATGTTGCAGGTCCTGTACGGGCCTTTCTGGATACGGAATTTGTTTGACTGCTGCCCTGGCCAACAGATTCTGCGGATCTATCAATTGGAAACGTCTGGTCAATGGTGCCCGAGTAACTGGCTCGTCACAATACGCCAGTCACAACTTTTGATGAACTGTGGTATCGTGTTGAAGCTGCATGGGCATCTGTACCTGTACACGCCATCCAACTTACGTTTGACTCAATGTCCAGGCGTATCAAGGCCGTTATCATGGCCAGAGGGGATTGTTCTGGATACTGGTTTCTTAGGATCTATGCCCCCAAATTGCGTGAAAATGTAAACACATGTCAGTTCTAGTATATTTGTCCAATGAGTACCCATTTATCATCTGCATTTATTCTTGGTGTAGCAATTTTTATGGCCAGTAATGTGTGTGGTAACGGCTGAATTCCCGCAGTTTGATGGACCACTCAGGGAATGGACTGCAATCGACAATGCCTGTATAAGACGACAGGTGTCTGGCGCAGTTGTGTGCTACAGTGTCAAGTTATGAGGGTGTCAGTGCGTCTGAACGTGGTGTTGCAGTCGGCGCACGAAAGATGGTACACAGCATCGCCGAGATAGCCACGAATTGGGTATTTTCTCGTACGACCATATCACGAGTGCACCGAGAATATCTGAAATCCAGTGAAACATTAAATCGCCGACACCTGCGGCCGCGAAGAACGGGACCAACGGCAATTGAGGAGAACAGTTGAAAGTGACAGAAGTGCAATACTTTCACAAAAATATTAACAGTGTTTTTGGGGGTGGCATCTTAAAATCCCAGTATCTCTCATCCTGTGTGGCTTAGATATTATATTTTAACATTATTAAGACCACGTAAATCTATGGTCTACACCAACAAAACCAGTTTTGATAAATACTGACATTGGCCCTTTTAGAACCAAGCCACAGAATTATGGAGTATTGTGCGTCGTTCCAATATATAATTTGGCACACTGCACTGAAAATGGCGGCTGGCGGCAATCTGCAAGAAAAATTCACACACTATTAATACGTTGTACAGTAAGAAATAATGAGATGGCTTTTAAATAAAAATAATGAGAAAAGCAAATTTTCATTAAATAAAATTAGCTGTCCTATATTCTGAAAAATCACACACTTAGAATAACTTCTAAACATCCATCCTGAGCTCGGAAAGAAATTACAATTCAAATAAATTAAACTCAGAGTGACGCGCTTTTGCGTCCGAAACCTATGAATGCTAGACCAAGTATAAGAAGAAATAATGGAGACTGTTGCCCCTTCTTATTGAGTAAAACATATGCTAAGCGAAAATGTACTTTTCTTTCGACAGATAAAAATGTGTTTGTTAGCGTCATACTTAGTTACATTATTTTTTTTTATTTTTTTGTTGGTTGTGTAGTAATTTGGATGAGATAAACACAGAATAATCGTAACAAATACAAGAGATTAATTATGCTGAATAAATAAATAAATATTGAAATAAAATTCGGGCGGCCCATGAAACGTTATGTTGCCCCCACGAGATCTGGATGTAACTCTGTTACGGACAGATCTCGTTCCTGTTTGAAATGTCATGCAACTCATAGCACATTGTTCATAACTTATCTATATTTACAACATTGTCCATGAACAAATTGAAGAAAATCATTACTATGTTCCGCTACGTACTGCCAGTTCATTTAAACTTTTGACGCACATAAGTACATAAATATCTAGCAATATTTATACAATTTCATGAACGTAGCTTTGCTGACATGCTCTTGATTTAAAGTCTTTGGTCAGTCCTTGCTATAAGTGTTCACTCGTAGATAAATAGATTTGTATTTTACATATTATATACAAAAACGAGAAATTCAGTTTCAGAATGGTTATTCATGGAAAACATACTAATATTCATAATGGAAAATGTTTCTGTGAAGCGTCAATGGCTTGGCATAAAAATTATAATCGTAGTTACTTGCATATGTACAATAAACATAAGTAATATTTATTGCATTTATATTTATGATTTAAATACATGTGCATCAGTGTGCAACAGTTTGTTGTGGATCTAGCACTTATTTGTCAAATTGTAATCTTGCTGCTAAAATAGTGTTTTATCAGTGTCAAATTGTATGACATGACAAATAAATGCAACATATACATAAACATCATATATGGATCACATAACATACGGGTCAATGTTCATATCATAGAAAAAAAAACAGATAAATGACGCAATACATCCAACATACAAATAAGAACGTAATAGAAGACACAGTGTCTTCAATGTATAAAAAAAAAAAAAAAAAAAAAAAAAAAAAAAAAAAAAAAAAAAAAAAAAAAAAAACTCTGCATGACATTTGTCATGGTTCATTTTTGATAGATTTATGACACATATACCGGCTGACACAAAATTTTTTTTTTTCATTTTTTTCTCTTAGCACTTTTAATAACACTGTTCGACACTTTGATTTCACTGAAATTACGACTGGAGGCCTCGCTATATTCATTTTTCATTTCACATGCTCTCACAGCACTGTACCGTATGTAGGATGTTGTCGCGGTGTGGGAATTATCAGCTGATCAGTGAATGGGAGTGGCTGCTTGGCTGGTTCCAGCTCCACGCTTCCGATTGGCAGTTGCGGTATGAGACGTCAGACGGATGTCTCGTTTCGATTGGCTGGGCGTGACAGCAGACGATCGCCATCGTAATCGCTGGCCCTTGGGTACTGCCGCAGCAAACAGCTTGTTTATGGTTCCACGTGAAAAATAAATATTTCCACGCGACCACCAGTTTTCATTTCATCGTTTATTTTCATGTATATCCACATATGTTTATTGCTCGTGGGAACAAGGGTTGCGACCTATCTTGTATGTTTCGAAATCTTTTATTGTTGATGTGGCCGTTGTTCACTTTGTTCGTAACAACATACTATTGCCATAACTATAGTGTCTCTGTGCTATACTGCTAGATGGAGTTTATACTCTTTGTGCTCTTATTAAGACGTCTCCGCTTTAACTTCGGGATACGTATTTACTCGTATACACCGTAATCTCAAACTTTATTGAATTGGGTCTAGCGTGAAATATTTCTACTAATGTCCGGTTTCTGGAAAACTGCAGTTGCCGTCCCGTTAGTTACCGTCATGTTATAATTTAACTAGCCAGATAACTTCCTTGGGTTTCCCGTAGCTGATTTCAACGATCGTTACTTAACTGTGCGGTAACCACTCCTCCTGTCGATGCTAATAGTACGTCTCAACAGATCACAGATGGCACTACTAACAAAAATCGCAATTACTGGAGTTTTATCGATTATTAAGCGCCATAGTTTGTATAGCTGTCACGAATTTTTGCTTGTTTTGATACGCAATGGGCGACAAGAGAGGAAAAAAAATTATACTCTATTTGAGAATAATCTTTTGACTTACCTAGTTTTAGAAAGGAAATAGATCATTGAAAACTATTTTGGAAATGAAACAGGCCTGGGAAGCTGTCACAAAAGTGTATAATTCTTCAAGTCGGACAGGAGAGAGAGTGGTACCACAGTCTAACATATACAGTCACGACACTCACTGCTGTGAAAGTTGTTACCAACTGACAGTTGCAACGACACTAGCGCTCCTAGCGGTGGGCAAGCTGCCGTAGGAGTGATGTTTGTTTATAATTATTTATGTGTGTAATTAACGAAATAGTTGGTACAGTTTTTTGCGTTACAAGCATTAGTAAAATATTAAGACATATACATAACACGGACATTGATGTAAAAACAGCCGAATTTAACTGATTCAGAGGTGTAATGAACAACTTCGTCGTGAACAAAGACTTACGAATATGTGTTTATATTTCGGCTTATTCCGTTGAAAGTAAGTAGAATATAAACATAAGAGAAACATACATTTCTATTATGGTGTGTTCTTACTATGACAAGAGTTTCTTGACGCGTATCAATTCGGTGAGTAGTCTAATGATTCGAACATTTTTAGGTTTCATTTGTATTTCTGATACGCACATATTCGTTTGAGTGTGATTACTTCAGCTTAAGAAGACAATGGCTTGAAGATTCTTGTCGTTTGTGGTTCAGCTGTAGCAACAATTGTGCAATTTGGTTCCTCTTTGTTCAAAACAGTCTTATTGCTTTTTCCGTTTTCTTGCCAGGTCTGTGACGTTTTTCCTTCAGCTACGGCTGTGGTAGCTGCTTTGGTACGTTAAATATTGTAGTTATTGCATTGTGTATGCGTTTCCTACGTCCACTCTCATCGATTTTACTGGAATTGTAGTGAATAAACCGTAACGTTGCTGAGTAGAAAAGCGACGACTTTTTGCCAAAGGCAGGTCTTCCGGTGTTTCTTAGCTATTTCTTATTTTTAATAGAAAATTATATTATTCAGTAAAAGCCTATAGGTTACAAGATAATTGTAAATAAACTGTTCTACAATGTACCGTTTCGTACCTCACCAGGGATCTCAGTAAACCTAATAAAGACAAAGGTCGAGCTAATTTTAAATATCTACCTATTTTTATGGCACTACATACGTTCCCTAGAGTGGAAAGTCCGTAAAAATCGATATAAACGATACTATTCACACTCGTCCAATACAGTATTCAGAAACGTAGCTTACCGGCCGCTTGGAGCGCTGCACTCGTAGTGTACAACAAAAATCTGCGGGAGTGTCGCGACTGTATATGTTAGACTGTGGTGGTACGACATCTCAAAGAGCTGTATTCTGTTTTATAAAGAAAAGCCACGACAAACAACAACGAAGACAGGGTTAGTAATAAAAATCTTATGTGTGACTTCTGTTGTCAACATCTGTTTTCATGAATGTGTCTTCTTCTTCCCATTGTTCTGTGAATGTAACATTACTTTTTACAACACAAACTAATCAATTTACGTCTACCCATTCATCTATCCGAACCCCATGAGTTAATAAAAAACACTAATCACTTGAAACATTGATTGATCGTAATGGCAATTGCACGATGGAACACTATTTCAAAGGAAAGTATTTTCGTGTGTAATTGAAAGTTTTATTATGAGAGCATTGTTTTGTGATTCGGAATGTGGTAAAAAATTTACTCCAGATCGGCGATCGTTTGATATAATGTCGGCAACTGTTTCTCAGTCACTCGACCAATCGCGAGGGAGATGCAACGTCACCCGTTGCCAACATTATGTCTCACGACCGCCGACCGCGATGTAAAGTTTAACGCGCAATGTTGTTTTCCGTTTAGTATGTCCCAGGCAATGACGTCATTGGTCAAAGCAGATAGGTGGTATCACGTCCTTTAGTACTGTGCTAAATAGTAAATTTATAAACAAGTACATTCTATTATCCATAGGCCCGTTTCAGTAGGTTATAACAGTGGCATTACGAAACAATAAAGCGTATATAAACGCCTTAGTTTCTATCGTTTTGCATACATTTCAGATTGGATATGCAAAAATCTTATGGCATTAAAATCAAGATAAGTTTGAGATGCCAGTTTCAACCAGATAAAAATCCGTATGACTGAAGTGCTGCACTATGTGATTGTGAAGAACCAGGATATCCATCTACAACTAGTATGCATTTCAACACATCAGATGTAGAGAAGGACACAATCTGTTCATCGATAAGTTCAACTGCTGCTGTTGGTGGTGGTAGTGGTAGTCAAGGAGGTTAGAATAAAGGGAGATGGCATTATCTATGTCGATCACATTTGTCAGTTGAAGCCTGTCCACCATCTTGGTCAGTTTTGGAATGCTATTTCTCCTTTAAAACTATGCGTTTAGTCGACCCTCTTACTATTAATGCATTGCACTGACAGTCACTGCAAAGTATGTACTTTCAAACAATATACCTTCTTGAATAAATAGTCATAAATATCATAAAATATTTGATAACATAATTTTTAACAGCTAATTTGCATTCTTTTAACACGTTGTGCATTGTGCATTACGGAAAACACGACGGACGTTTCAGCCCTGTTTTAAGTGACATAAAACATTAGCTCTACAATGCGAACACTTCTCTAAAACTTAGCAGCATGGCGGAGCATAAGGGCGTCTCCCTGTATGCTAACCTCCTTGATGTTAGGCCTTATACTACTGTACGAGGGGGCGTAATTTTCTTGGATTTCGATGTGAACAATGAGATTTCTGCAAATGCCACCCACAAAAACAACAAAGAAAAATCCATGAAATCAAAACAAGAGGATAAAAGAAAAAGAGACGATAGATTAGAGGAGTTGAATGAGACCAATATCAGCAGAAAAAATCAGTACCTGTTACAGAGGAAATGCTGGCAGAAAAGAAAATGACTATTGGAAGAGGAATTATTAATGAAACGAGAAGAAAGATCGATGAGGGCGAAACACAAAGGAAAAAAAATCGAACTTTTAGAACTTTAAAAGAAGATAAAAGAATATGATTTAAAAATAAAAGAGCTAGAATATAAAAGTAAATTGAAACAACTCGAATCATAATTGTCCAGATGTTATATATTTCAGTACTGTACATTTTCTAGTCAGTTATCGAATAAAATTATTTTCTTCTCTGACAAATGTTTTTAGATATTATTAATTTTAATCTGTAGCATTACATTACATAAATGCAGTTCACACCAAAGCAGCACATGCCACTATTGCCGCTAAAATGTCTTATTTTAGTACGAAACCACAGAAACAATACAGGAAATCTTTATTTTAAAACACCGAAGCATCTCTCCACGCAATTTCGTGTTCTTATATGTGCACTATTACAGCGTTCTTCTTCAGGGAAAATGAACTTCTTTTGTTGATATACACTAGCAGGAAGCAAGAAACAGTCTGTAAATTCTCCTTGTGTAAATCTGAGTTATAATGAAGATGCCATAAAAATGCTGCTGTCATGTGTTGATCCAGATCAGCGTGTATATATGTTTATTATGCGTAAGTTCGCCTGCACATTGTATGAAAAATAACATTTCCTGTTTCTATATTGTTCAGCGTTTTCAGCACCTGGGGACATGATTCTGACATGGGTACAATCTATGCATCCTATCACTGATGAGAATATGGCAATCATCACGTCAACAATTTGTGTTGGATTTTGGGGCATCAATATGTATGCATTGTGCAAAGCTGAAATTTGCGGTATCACTTTTCTTATAATACGACAAGTAGTCAATTTATGAATATGAATGTCGTTACCTGCACCAGTTGCCAGGAATCTCAGAGTCACTAAAAGTTTCATGGAACTTATTGAATGATTTTTGTTAGTAATTGGTTCGAAATTATGTCCGATTCGTTGAGATAACCTCAGGAAAGTTAGTTTTTTAGTCTGAAACGCATGTGAAACTCGCTCTCGTTATATAGATCATTCGGTTGAGTTCTAACGCGAAAAACTCGTCGTGATGTTGCATCAGCACCGAGTACAGCTAAGTTTTCCTCTTCTGAAGAACTGTTCGTAGCATCAGAAGAAGAAGACGACGAGGAGGAGGAAAGATTTCCATTCTTCAGGTTCAACAGCTGTAAAATTGTGCGAGAATTACACGGAAACCAGCAATAAAAACAAAAACATATAACTATTGTTGAATAACTTAAGTTTGGAAGCCCACTAGCGCTACGTAGTGGATATAGTTAAAACTAACGTTAGAGTGTAGTGTAACTGCCCTAACTCTCCTATCAAATTATACTTCCAAAACACATCTGACTGCGAATAATAATTTTTTTTTTTTTTTTTTTTTTTTTTTTTTTTTTTTTTTTTTTTTTTTTTTTTATCAGAAAATACCAAGCCCCGTAGACTAATTCTACTGTACCTGAATTCCAATCACTGCAGACAGATTCTTTTTTGTTGTTGTTGTTGCATACATCTGACATGCTTAGAAAAAAAGATAAAAAGCGAATTGCGTTCTCTTGTGAAAAGTGTAGCTGTTCCAACTACGGCAATATACGATCTCTGGTGTTTGAAAATTTCGTCGTAATTACTGGCAGCATTTGCATCGAAATTCCTTTTAGATAAAATACAAGAGGCCAATATGTCAAGTTCGTGCTAGAAAAGATCCACCTTTTTATCTAGATAAATACTTCAGCATGTAGAATAATTTAAAAAATACATATAAATATCGATCGCTAGAACTTTTCTTTACTGGACAAAGCCCGAACTACCGATATTAGTATCTAAGAAGTAAGTACACCCAGTTCTAAACCAATGAACAATTTCATTATTTATGATATATAAATATATTCCCAGCAGGATAATTTATGAATGATTTGTATTCAACATTTATTCGTGCATCAACTAATGAGGTTTTGTAAAGAACAGTAGTAGAAAGAATTATGATAGAAAAAGATTTTCTTGCGAATTATGGTAGCTCTGCCAACGGCATGGCTACTTCAATACAGCATAATCATTTTTATATCATGCCGGTTTAACATCAATATTGAGAAGAAAGAAAAGGGGAAGAATTTCTTGTAATTGCTCAAGTACAGTATTTATTACTTAATAGCCCTGATTATGAGCAGTTACATTCATCCTTCACCTACGCAGCATCCTATGTCCCTGAATTCAATTAAATGGAACTATCTTTCAAAGTAGGTCTTATTTTTACGATTCAACTACAAGTCATCAGTCCGATATAATTAATCTGTCGTACACACACGTCACAATTGAGTTACCTAATCATTTTGTCCAAACTTTCAATACGTCTCTGTCCCTATCGAAGTTTACCAAAATCCAAGAGTCCTGTGGACATACTCCAGCACCACTCGAATAAACAGTAACGTTTAGGTACATTTATAAATATATCTCAGCCTGAAACTTTGTCAATAACCGACGGTATTGTGGATCCTATCCACCAATACCCCACTTTATATGAACCACAAGCGTACCAATAACAACTGCAACTCTGACAAATACTCCACACATCAACAGCAAATTACGATATGATGGACACAGGAACCCTTGAGTAATTTTTTTTTACCTCTTTTCCACAATATTACAATAAAATGGACAGTTTAACTTCTCTCGAATCTCGATCACACCTCAATAGGACAATCAGCATTAAAAAAAATAAAGTAGCATCTTTCCAACACATTACCGAATCCTCTCCAGGTGTATATCGACTCAGTACGAACGCACTGCGGCGCAGTATACTGAATTCAGGCGCAAATGCTGGGTTACTTCCACAGCCAGACGATATGTAACTTGGATTAAATACTCTCTTTGTTTTTGCCAAAATTGCTTGAAGTGTTCCCCATCAGATACACTACGTCGCCTCGGACAGACTTCAATTACTCATAATTAACAATCAATATAATTTTCCGTTTTTTTCTTCGATCTCCGTGACCGCTGGATTACTCCTAGCAGCCATAATGGTAGCCCCAGAAAACCGCTCCGGAACGTGTATTTGCATTTATGGCGGCCATTTTGGTTAGACCCGCATCATGCCATGACTGCCGAACATTTCACAGCAAAAGTTTACATGGAACAAATTTACAAAAATAATTAATATATTATAAGAATACAATTTTATAATAAATCTTTCGCTAAAGTTTCAAATCCGTAAACAAATCAGGTGATAAACTTGGAACGAGTTAGCAGCGAATAATCGACTGTAACATGTTGTTGTTGTTGTTGTTGTTGTTGTGGTCTTCAGTCAGGATACTGGTTTGATGCAGCTCTCTATAATACCCTATCCTAAGCAAGCCTCTTCATCTCCACATAATAACGGCAACCTACATCTGTCTGAATCTGCTTACTGTATCCATCTCTTGGTCTTCCTCTGCGGTTTTTACCCCACACACTTCCCTCCAACGCTAAATTCACAATTCCTTGATTTCTAAGAATGTGCCCTACCAATCTATCCCTTCTTTTAGTCAAAGTATGCCAGAAATTTCTTTTCACCCCAATTCTGTTCAGTACCTCCTCATTAGTTACACGGTCCACCCACCTAATCTTCAGCATTCTTCTGTGTGCACCATATTTCAAAAGCCTCAATCCTCTTCCTGTCCGCACTGTTTATCGTCCATGTCTCACTCCCACACAAGGCAACACTCCATACAAATGCCTTCAGAAAGGGCTTCCTTAGGCTTAAATCAATATTTGATGTTAACAAATTTCTCCTTTTCAAGAACGCTTTTCTACCCATTGCCATTCTGCATTTTATATCCTCTGTACTGCGACTATCATTTGTTATTTTACTGCCCAAGTAACAAAACTCATCTACCTCTTTTATTGCTTAGTTACCTCATCTAATTCCTTCAGCATCACCTGATTTTCTGAGACTGCACTCCATTACCCTAGTTTTGCGCTTGTTAATGTTCATCTTATATGCGCCTTTCAGCACACTGTCCATTCCGTTCAATTGCTCCTAAGTTATGGAAATATTCCGTACCGCTACAGTAGGTAAACCCCTGGGAATGCGCATTTATCTTTAAGGGACTGGTACTACGCGTGTGACGGAAACTGTTGTCTCGGAAACCCATGTTGTACTTAACATTCAGATAACCTACAGATAACTATGACGGGACAGGTAACTATTGTTTCAGAAACCAGCCTTAATTGTGCCTGTGAACAGTGTAGGCCTATTGAAAATGGCACTGAAACATACTTTATGCTTGTTCAAATTGACTGGTTCGGCACTAGTTTGATTACATAGTACTTTATTAGGCTATCACTGATATTGCAAGTTGTAAGTGTGTGTATGCAGTATGATTTCCAACAAGAAACTCGTGGGATTACTGTATATGAAACTAGCTGAAAACCCGGCGTTGCCCGGGCACTTATTTATTTATTCAAGCCATGAGTTAGTTCTCCTCCTATCCCTTTTCTTTCTGTCCATCCCCTTCTTTTTAATAAAATGTTAGATTTAACGGAGAATATATAAGACATAAGGTGCCTTCCACAATATAGAAACTTCAGAATGAAACTTTCACTCTGCAGCGGAGTGTGCGCTGATATGAAACTTCCTGGCAGATTAAAATTGTGTGCCGGAACCGGGACTCGAACCTGGGACCTTTGCCTTTCGCGGGCAAGCGCTCTACCACTGAGCTACCCCGACACGACTCACGATGCCGCCTCACAACTTTACTTCCACCAGTACCTCGCCTCCTACTTTCCAAACTTCACAGAAGTTCTGCGAAACTTGCAAGACTAGCACTCCCGGAAGAAAGGATATGGTGGAGACATGGCTTAGCCACAGCCTAGGGGATGTTTCCAGAATGAAACTTTCACTCTGCAGCGGAGTGTGCGCTGATATGAAACTTCCTGGCAGATTAAAATTGTGTGCCGGAACCGGGACTCGAACCTGGGACCTTTGCCTTTCGCGGGAAAGCGCTCTACCAGTGAGCAGGAAACTTCTGTGAAGTTTGGAAAGTAGGATGCGAGGTACTGGCGGATGTAAAGTTGTGAGGCGGCATCGTGAGTCGTGTCGGGGTAGCTCAGTGGTTGAGCGCTTGCCCGCGAAAGGCAAAGGTCCCAGGTTCGAGTACCGGTTCCGGCACACAATTTTAATCTGACAGGAAGTTTCATATAGAAACTTTTAAGTACAGTATCCAAACAGGAAAGGATAGTATTCAAAATACAAATGGTATGTAACATTCATACATTCATTTAATTCACAACTTCACTGTAAACAATATTTCTTATTACTTTTCCAGAATCTAGTATGAATAATTTCTTTGGTGAGGCCACCCCCGAGCTAGTGACATAAACATGAGCATGTCAAATCCACTCCACAATGTTATAGAATTATGTGTTGTACATTTGTACAATTTTGCACTTATATATTCATTTGTATAAGTGCTGTATCTCGGTAAAATCCGTTGCGAATTGTAAAGCAGTTGTAGATTAAAACCTGATGCCTGATGGGGCGGTTTTCCATGAACGTTACTGTTATTGTCCTTATATCTCACGAAAACGTACCGTACTGTGATACAATTTCTAAAGTACATTCATCTGCACGCTTGTATACTATCTGTAAAAATTTCCTGTGGCTAAAATTTGTAGTGTATAAACTACAAACTGTCACGTCATACCGAACGCCGTAGTCTTAGTCCATGAACAGCGGAAACGTAGTAAGCGAGAAACGTTTCTCATATCAGTATTTTGATGTGGTTGTCAGCGAGAAAAAGTTCAATAAAGGTTTTAAATTGGTTGCAAGTCGCTAAGTACTGTCATTCTCATATAGCGTATTTATAAAGTCTCGCCGCATTATATGGCATTTTTTTGCGATTTCTATTGGTTATGACGTAATATATTTTGAATCATGAGCCGTATGTGATTCTTAACCATGCAGCAATTGTTACCTCACGGTAAGGAATGTGTGTACCAAATTTGGTTGAAAGCGGTCCAATGGTTTAGGAGAAAATAAGTAGCATTGTCGCAAAATGTAGCAGTTTTTCGCGCATCTCATTGTTTATCATGTCATGTCTCCTGAACTATATATCGTATGTGTTTCTTACACTTACGGCGACCGTTCTCATGGATTGAAGCTTACGTGTACCAAATTTCATAAAGATTGGAACGAAACTGTAGATTTATATACAACACGTACAAACATACGGACACTCTGCTTTATATATTAGATAAAAAAATAAAAATAAAGTTCACAAAGCCAGACCTCATTGGTTCCTTACAGTACAACTTTAGGTAGGTTACAGTGTGACTATGTAAGCTTGCATTCTACGTTATAACAGTTGATTACAGATGTCTGGAGGTTATAATAAAATTTGTGCAACCATTTCGTTCTCCTAAGTGCAATAAACATATTTGCCTTTGCAAATAAACATAAGATCATTTGAAAATAATTGATAATAATAGTGTGATGTATAGATTAATAAAATAAAGACAAAAATAAGGCATGGAACACCTTTTTCTACCCATTGTGGATAAACCACATTTGCAAATGTGCAAATCAGTGAATGTAATCGCAATAAGAAATGTGTAAGTGCACTTCAAAACAAAGGTCTAGTAGCATCCATATCTATTCAGAGATCCAGGCAGCCCTGAGATCACTGGCAGCTCCTGCAACAAGGTCTAAAATTGTTGCAGAATGTCACAGGGTTCTGGTGGAGTTAGGGGAAAGCAATAGAGTAAACCTATTGTGGGTCCCTGGCCACTCGGGGATCAGTGGCAAATAACACGCCGACAGATTAGCCAGGATGGGGGCAGAGACTCCATTTATTGGACCGGAACCTGTCCTGACAATCACCGAGGCAATAATCTAATTGCAGCTACGTAACTGGCTCAGAAGACAGCACGTAGAATATTGGACCGAAGTCCATCAACAAAAACATGGCAAGGTAATGATGCCAAAGCCATGTTTTAAAAGAAGCTCTGCAATCCTGGGTCTGAACAGGAGAGAGATTAGACTCATGGTTGGATTGCTGACAGGCCATGGGAATTTCAAAAAACACCTACATACAATGGGAATAACAGAAGAGGACCCTAAATGTAGGATATGTGATGACGGTGATGAAACTGCATCACATCTAATCTTCGAATGCATTGCATTGGAGAATAAAAGGCACAGAACATTCGGGACAACCAGACCCGAAGAAATTGTGTCTAATAAAGAACTAGTAAAGGGACTCCTTGCACTGTTCAAGGGCATTGGTTGGCTTTACTAGATATACAGGGAGCGATACCGCACAATAAACTTAGTTTCGGTGCTGGCAGTGGCGGGTTGGACCAAGACTGTTTTGACTTCCCTGGAAAAATCAAATCAAATCAAAATCAAAGACATGCTTCCTGGAAAACTGCACTATTTAGCTCATATTTCTTAATCTATCTGGTTTACAATTCTTAAATACTAATGTTTGTCTTTACTGGTTGTTAGTCATCAAATGTAAAAAAATAAAAAAAAATAAAAAATAGAAAAATAAAAATTCTGAAAGCTAAACAAAAAGGGAAGTGTGACTACTGTTCTTAAAACTAAACTTAGCATTAAAATCTTTATTTTTGGTTTATAATTTTTTGTTACAATTAATTACCTTTTGGTCTATATTCACTGTCTGTCCAGGTGTATATGGCACATAAAATTGAATTTTGTCACTGCTGATTACTACATCTGTAAATGGTTAACCGCAAGTGGCTAGACGATGAATGTAATTCAGTTGATGAGTGTATAACTAGAAGAAAGATAGATATCGCCTACAAGCCAGTAAGAGAGACTTTGGAGATAAGCAAAATAGATAAACGAATATATAGAGCTTTGAAGAAGAACTAGTTGTTAGCAAAGAAGGGAACCTGGAAGGTGAATATATAGACGCACTCTACACCTTCGAGACAATACTGCAGAAGGAGAAGAGGCAGTAGTCATCTGTGACTCCATTTTCCGTGTTTCAATTACAGTATTTTTATATTTTCTCCTTTATACAATTAAATTCGGTGTCTCCTGTGATGTACAAAGATTTATCTTGTTCTTATCTTACTAGCTATTTGGTCCTCTGCTGCCTTCACCAGCTTTTCACATCACCTAGGCCCGTCAACACGGAAATTGGACTGCTGATGGCTGGAAACATGTTCCTAGCCATTCGTCATTTTCTGTGTTTCTTCCCTCCGTTTCCGTCACATTGTAACATTGCTATATATGCATACTCTATATTTCTACCCAATAGTTCAGTCTCAAATCTTAATACATTTTCTGTCCCAAAAAGCTATACCATTGGTATAAACTGATATTAGTACCCATATAAAACGTTCTATTAAGCTATTTTTCATTATAATACCTTTATTAAAACTTGAATGCAAACGATTTACATTATTCAACCAAAGAAAAAAAAGTTTTAGTAACCATAAACAACATAATATATAAAGTAGTATTCTAGAACCCTTTTACCTACTATACACATACATCACGAACCTGTTTATTAATGAAACTTCCAGGCAGATTAAAATTGTGTGCCGGAACCGGGACTCGAACCTTGGACCTTTGCCTTTCGCGGGCAAGCGCACTACCGACTGTGCTATCCCGACACGACTCACTATGCCGCCTCACAACTTTACTTCCGCCAGTACCTCGCCTCCTACTTTCCAAACTTCACAGAAGCTCTCCTGCGAACCATGCAAGACTAGCACTACTGGAAGAAAGGATATGGTGGAGACATGGCTTAGCCACAGCCTAAGGGCTGTTTCCAGAATGAAACTTTCACTCTGCAGCGAAGTGTGCGCTGATATGAAACTTCCTGGAAGATTAAAATTGTGTGCCGGAACCGGGACTCGAACCTGGGACCTTTGCCTTTCGTGGGCAAGCGCACTACCGACTGTGCTATTATTAATGTTTAGTTGGTATTAATGATGGAATCACCATTGGCATGTGATGCAAATAAACAAATATTATAAATAAAAATAGGCCAACAAAATCTATTACCTCACTAGAATCATTATAATGCACTGAAAACAAATATTGCTCTCACAGACGCAATTAATGCTAATAACATGAATAATTACCAAATAAATAAATATAACGGTACTTTTCAAATCCAGGTGAGTGTTGATCACAGACGAACGAAATAACTACAACAAAATACGTTCAATAAAATAACACACCATTTGATAACACACGCAGACTCGACACAAAATGTCAAAACATAATATTTCTGTTGATAAACAAATCGCCGCCATTTTTCGAAGTCAAAATAAAACACATGGTAACAACACGTTTCAAAATACATTTACGAACACACACCGATTTAAAATAAGAAAACAAAATACTTAAACTATAAACTTTATGTACGTAATCATTTTTCTGTGTTCAGCAGACTTAAAAAATGAGCAGTGCTCACTTGACCTGTGCTCCAAAATTTTATAATGTGACTTTGTTTTTAAATTTTAAAATTTTAATCTATTGACATGGAGCCAGCCACATTTTAACAACTTCTTTAATGTGAGCTTTATTGTATCCTTCTGAAGAAGGCAAAATTAATTTTACCGAAACGTGGGTAAAGTTTTATAGATGTAAACTATTTTATGCAACTGGTCGGCTGAAACTTTGTTGACTCTTGGATTATTGTTCCACCATTGCTGAATTGCAGCCATGTTTAAAATTTTGACTTAAAAAATGTTTATTTTAGTGACACACATTTGTATTGAGAGGTGAAAGAGGAGTGGAAGAGAAAGTTAGCCATTACGGACACTGTCCGTTTGGATGGGGAAGGAGACAGACGCTTTTGTAACAAGTTGTAGAAATCAATTGTTTGTGAAAAGCAAACTTGCCATATAGAATAAAACTTTGATCAGTTTAACCTGAAGTACGTTATTTCAAGAATTTCCTGCAAGATTTTACAAGTTTTAGCTCTCGCCGAAAAAAACAACGCAATGTCAAGAAAAGAAGAAGAATAAGTAGATCAACAACAAAGAACAAACCTTCAAAACCAAGATGAGTACATATTAATGTGGATTCATAATTTCATGTTTAATTTTGATGGGCCCTTTTTCCACAAGCCAAAAACATAAATTTTTCAACTTGTCCGAAATTACGTATATGTAGCGGTAAAGTGGGAAACTGCTTGGTCAAAAATGAAGAGGTAACGTCAGAACATGCCTGAAGCTACCCCTGAAGCGCTAAATATCCTCGGGTTCCTACAACTTATCCAGGTCCCATCTCGTTATTTTCTTTCCTATATTTGAAGTTACTGTAATTTTAACTTACAGTTCGTAATATGATGGGACTACATGTCTGCTCCTGTCTGTTTAAAACCTAGTTACAAAATCTGGTCTGTACCGCGGATACACTTTCCTTCATTATTCTTAAACCATGTGATTGCGATAATTCTACCAGGTGGATTCCTTTTCCCCAGTACGTATTCAGTTACTATTTTTCCTTCTAAACCTTTTTCCTACAACTGAACTGCAGTCCCCCATCACAATATTTTCCTCCGTCTGAATAATTCAGTAACTATTTGAATACCTCCCTGAAATAAGGATGTAACCCACAAATTTTCGAAAAGTGTGATTTCAGTGGAAATGGGATGTATCTGCATGCCTCTATGCTGTGGTGCCATCTTGTGTCGTATATTTGAACGCCAAGCTGGTTTACAACCATCTGAACTTTTTTCTCTCCATGGAATAAGCATGGATTATCAGTCAAGATGCCGGATAGTGATTGTGTTGGTTCATCACCAGATGTAATTGATCAATTAAATAAAGGCTGTAGGCGAAAATATATATATATATATATATATATATATATATATATATATATATATATATATATATATATAGATGAATGGAAAGATGTGGAAAGGAAGTGTCAAAAACAGGGTGGAAAAGAATATACAACAAGGAAAGGCACTGTAAAAGTTTCACATAAGGCAAAAATGTACGAGGAATAAGGATGTAACATCTTCAAACTATGTTTCAGAAGCTTTAGTTTTATCCTGTAAGACCCTAATGGGAATAACTATCTCTGCGAAAAGCAATATATATGTCATGTATAAGTATTGATGTCTCTCGTCCAAAAGAATTCAAAATAACCGAGGCTATGTGGCTTATAATTACAAAAGTTGATCTATTTTCTGTTCATATGAAGAAATCGTGCGCCTCGGTTGCGCAGTGGTAGAGTGCAAGACTACAAAGGTCGCGGGTTCGTTCCCCGCCAGGTCCTAGGATTTTTATCTGTCACTTTCCACTTCTTTCACCTCTGGCTGTGTTGCTCATGTGAAAAATACTGAGTAGCACCGTGGTTCGGAACCCACGTTAAACTGTAGGTCCCCCTATAACTGGCTGGGTAAGTCAGTTCGAAGGTCGGAGGAAGGCAACGGCATACCACCTCCAAACAGGACCATGCCTAGTAAAGCACTGTGGTGTTCAAACCAATCTTCGGATTGTGGACCGCTTTACCTTTTTTTATGAAGAAATCACATGGTATTTTACAGCCATTTTGTGTATATACTTAACGCCATGAGAAACAACGAGGACAATCTGTCTCAGTATTATTCCTGAAGCAGTGGTGGCTTTATAATATGAGGATTCATTGCCACTTACCGATGAAAAGAAGAAAGATCTTCTACACATGAGCAACTACATGCCAGATGCTCAGCACCGTCAGTTCTACTTGAATTTGTAGACTTACAACTAGCAGTCGACAGACAGCATTAGAGTTTAACAATGTGAGTTTTTGAAAGTAGTTTCAGCATGCCAACGTCACTTCAAAATAAGTGAAATAATGAGACCCGCAAACCATAATAACTTTGTAAAATCATGCTTAAAATGAAGTTTCAAATCATATCTATATCGTGAAATATTTTGTTGTCACAGTATTTTGTTAACATCTTCATTCACATTGTTATTTTCTTTCTTATTCTAATATTAATTTCTTTAATTTGAATACTAAGTGTTTGTACAATTGCACAATGTCTCTTATGTTACATGTAAGAAATACTCCAAAATATATTGCTGATAATACATCCTCTTTCCATTGTATGACTTCCAATTATTATGTTATTTGTAAAACCTTAAATTACAACAATAAAATATTGCTTCTAATAGCTAAACACATTTGTACACTTGCATATGCAACGAGTTCCAATAGTGTATATCACGAAATAGGCCTCACAAATAATTTTACTCTCTCCTGAAAACTTACTGATTTGCTGGTTACATCCTTATTCCAGGGAGGTAATCAATTATAAAATCATAAAAATAAAACTATTGCAGTTACATAAGCTTTCAATGGCCCCGTGGAGTTACTGTCCTGGGTTATATACTACGATATTTTGGAGCCGGCCGCGGTGGCCGAGGAGACTGAGGCGCTCCAGTCATGGTCTGCACGGCTACTACGGTCGGGGGTTAGAATCCTCCCTCGGGCATGGATATTTGTGCCGTCTTTAGTATAAATTAGTTGATAAGTAGTTTGTAGTTAAGTCCCATAAGCTTAACAAACATTTGAAGATTTGATATTTTGGAGGTACATTTAATGGAATGCATTAATGTGTTGCAAATACACATAGTAGTAAAATAACCAATGGACTAAAACGTAATGCCTCGTGCTGAAGTGTCAGTCTGTATATCACGCAAAGGAATGCATCAAATCGTCCTTTGGGCCAACTTCGCATTAAAAAAAGTGTGTAGTTTTGAAACGATAAATACTTCTTCAAAATTTGGTTAGCGTGTCTGAGTTGGCCGTCACGAGGTCACCGTTAGGTTACTTTTATCTGGGCTTCTGCAAGACTTCGCAAGATTTCACTGCGAAACAGCAAACCAGAGTTGTCAGTAAGATTGTAAGGTGGCTACTGAATGGAAATTTCCTACCTTAAGTTTTGGGACTATATTTGTTGGCAACAACATATATATAAACATCTTTGTTGGGTCCGCAAGGATTATCTTTGGCGGCCGGTAGGCGGGGTTTTTGTTGTGTGTAGCCGCGAGAGAGTCGAAGTAGTAGCGGAGAGTGACGGTTGTACAATTTTTTTTTTTTTTTTTTTTTTTTTTTTTTTTTTTTTTTTGCATTGCGCAAGTAGTTCATCAAATTTGATTTCACTTTATGTCACTTTCCATTCAGTAGGAACCTATACACAACCTTAATTAATTCGTTGCCCGTCACTGTAATTGTTGTAATAACGAGGATAGGGCATTAACCAAACGTAATAATAATAAAAAAGCAGTTCCTTTCACTATTTTGACTTTTTATAATTAATCCTTTCCTGAGGGTAGGGCTGCATCCCTATTTTAGAAACTGCCTCATTGCACGACTTCGCAATAATATGCACATTCTTCATTTTTATAGTTTATGTTACTCATGTCGAATTTGCTGATTGCTAATTTTCTAATTTTCTTTAATACAGATTTATTCCGTTTGATTGGTTTAATTTTGTTTGTGATTATTCTTGACGCTGTAAGCGATTGTAAGTTAATGGTAATTAAGTACATTGTAGCAAGTGGGTGACATGAACGATATGAAGTGAGGAATGTGAGTTGGTGTGAAGCGAAGTATCACTTCCCTTTTTTCAACAAAATAATATTTCCTGCAGACTGATTGTATAGTAATACTAAGACTGGGCGAACAAATACAACACAGTACGACATTCTTTTATTGTTCTCGAATGTGACTATCAGCCAACCAAGATTTTGATTATTTTTAATCCTTCTAATTTGCAGTCAGATAGCGTAAGTTTCGATTGCCCAAACTTGCCTTACGTAGGTCAGTATTACGTTGCGTACTAATTATCAAGTTACTCCCCTAGTAGTATTGCAGTCAGATCCATACGTTTAGTAGCCCGATACGATCTTTCATTTTTGTAGTTCCCTGTTACTACAGAAGGCAACACACACACACACATATATATATATATATATATATATATATATATATAGTAACTTGACAATTGGTACGCAACGTAATACTGACCTACGTAAGGCAAGTTTGGGCAATCGAAACTTACGCTATCTGACTGACAATTATAAGGATTAAAAAGATTGAAAATCTTGATATGCCTCGGTTGCACAGTGGTAGAGTACCAGACTGCAAATACAAAGGTCGCTGGTTCGATCCCCGCCAGCTGCTAGGATTTTTATCTGTCACTTTCTACTTCTTTCAACTCTGGCAGTATTGCTCATGTGAAAAATACCGAGTAGCACCGTGGTTCGGAACCCACGTTAAACTGTAGGTTCCCCTATAACTGGCTGCGTAAGTCAGGTCGGAGGAAGGCAACGGCATACCATCTCCAAACAGACCTAGTAAAGAATGCACTGTGGTGTTCAAACCAATCTTCGGCTAGTTGACTACTTTACCTTTATATATATATATGAAGTATCCCCCATTACACACTTCACAACTTCAGACGTTGCAAGACCCTTTTGGTTACTGTTCGTTGCTGTGTGTCGAACGTGTGCACCTGGAGCGGGGAATCACAAGCTGATATCTGTTTACGGACGAGTACTGAAGAAAGAGATAAAGAAGAGAGAGAGAGAAAGATGGAACCTGTTCCCCCGTGGCTAGCAGACGTGCCCGAGCGAGCACAATAAGTTATTATAAAGGCTCTCATTCATATTTATCAAGCGAGGCCTTCATAATGAACGCCGACTGGCAAAGGTCGTAGAGGTGAAGAGGGGTCTCTATCTGTGTGTGTGAGGAGGGCGTAAAAAAGACGAAACCCAACTCTCAAAGCTGCTGCGTTACGTAGGTATTAATAGCACGGGGCGTAATTGACGGTGTCTCTGGGCACACGCTTAGGAGGCATTTCTTTTTTACTCTTCAAGTATTTTTTGTTTACTTTATGCAACAACGTAAATACTTGGCAAACCCCCGCGTGGTAAATGGCGGAGCGTACTTCATCATAACTAGTCATTTCCTCTGGTGTTCAAAATGTTCAAATTTTTGTAAATCTATCGGAGCAAACTGCGTGGTCATCAGTCCGTAGCTTACAAACTACTTAAACCTAGGTAAACTAACCTAAGGACGAACACACACACCCATGCCCCAGGGAGGACTCGAACCTCCACGGCGAGCAACCGCGCCTCTGGTGTTCTCTTCGCAAATAAAGTGAGAGGAAAAAAACAACTAATGTCTGTTTTTTCCGAACAAGCCCTTATTTATTTCACATTTGCAGTCCTGACTCGAAACATAGAGTGCGTGTCTTTAAAGTCACGGTGCAGTTTCAAGCCGTCACAGAAAGGCAATGAAGCAAGACAGAAATGTGGAACCTTCGGCAAATGAATGAAACACTCTACAAGTTTACGTTACACAATTGGCGTACTCAGAGGGGGGATTTTATGCATTAAATCCCCTTATGAAATTCTGACAAAGCTAATAAAAAGGGGGTTAGGAATAGTCTTAAAATTGCACTGTAATCTTTATGTCAAATTTCCGCATTTTAAAACTATAAGATACGGACAATGTGTGGATTGTCATCATCCAATAAACACACACACATACATACAAATGTTCCACTGTGAATGCGTCCTGAGTATGCGATTAACGGATCTTTCTGCATGATGTTCATTACGTCACGAAACGGAACATATACAATAGAACTGAGTAGCAAAATCTGCAATAGAAGGAAAGAGCATATAGTTTGACTAAAATTATTTACTACAAAAAGGTATATCTAGAAAAACAAAACTAAAACACTAAACCACAGTGGTACGACCAGAATGTTTTTACGGATCTGAATGCCTAACGATGAACTATAAGCTGGCTAAACTAGACGTACTGGAAGGATGGACTATTAGAGAAATAATGGCTGCAATTAAAACTGCAGATGGTTGGAAAATAAGAAGTAATGAGGACATCCACAAAAATATACAGAAAATATCTGAAGTATTGACTAAACGAAGATTAACGTTTTTCGTACACGTCTACCGAATGGATCTACATCTACATGGGATAGTCTGCAAATCACATTTAAGTGCCTGGCAGAGGGTTCATCGAACCACCTTTATACTATTAATCTCCCATTCAATTCTCGAATAGCTCGCGGGAAGAAATAATACCTGAATCTCTCCGTTCCGCGCCGGCCGCGGTGGCCGAGGAGACTGAGGCGCTCCAGTCACGGTCTGCACGGCCACTACGGTCGGGGGTTCGAATCCCCCCTCGGGCATGGATATTTGTGCCGCCTTTAGTATAAGGTAGTTGATAAGTAGTTTGTATGTTTAGCGACTGATGACCCCGTAGTTGAGTCCCATAAGCTTAACAAACATTTGAACTTTTTTTTTCTCCGTTCCAGCTCTGATTTCTCGTATTTTATTCTGATGATCATTTCTACCACCCCCATGAACCACAGACATTGCCGAGGTGGGGTAGCTTGCGTGCCTCAACGATGCAGAAAGCCGTACCGTAGGTGCAACCACAGCAGAGGGGTATATGTGGAGAGGCCAGATAAACGTGTGGTCCCTGAAGAGGGGCAGCAGCCTTTTCAGTAGTTACAGGGGCAACAGTCTGGATGATTGAGCTGACCTTGTAACATCAGATAACATGGCTTTGCCATGCAGTTACTGCGAACGGCTGAAAGAAAGGTGAAACTACAGTCGTTACTTCTCCCGAGGACATGCAGCTCTCCTGTATGAAAATATGATGTGGCGCCTTCTTGGGTAAAATATTCCCGGAGGTAAAATAGTCCTCCTTTCGGATCTCCGGGCGGAGGATGTCGTCATCAAGAAAAACAAAACAGGCATTCTACAGGTCGATGCGTGGAATCTTCAACTGTTAATCGCGTAGGTAAGCTACAAAATTTGAAAAGAGACATGGATAGGTTAAAGTTAGTTATGGTAGGGGTTAGTGAAGATCGGTGGCAGGATGAACAGGATTTCTGGTCAGGTGAGTACAGGGTTATCAATACAAAATCAGTCGGTGGTAACGCATGAGTAGGTCTGATAATGAACAAGAAAATAGGAAAATAGTGAACGCATTATCGTAGTAAAGATAGACACCAAGCCAAGACCGACCAGAGTAGTGCAAGTTTATAAGCCAACTAGCATGGCCGATTATGAAGATATCGAAAAAATATATGAGGTGATAAACGAAATCATTCAGAAAGTTAAGGGAGAAAAAAACTTGATTGTGATGGGGGACTGGGACTCGGTAGTTGGAAAGGGAAGAGAGGGAAATGTAGTAGGTGAATATGGACTGGGGAAAAGGAATAAAAGAGGAGATCGCTTGGTAGAATTTTGCGCAGAGCTCAATTTAAAGGTTTAATCATCATGAAAGAAGACTGTATACTTGAAAGAGACCAGGAGACACTGGAAGGTACCAGATTGACTTTATAATGGTAAGGAATAGATTTAGAAAGCAGGTTTTAAACTGTAAGACATACCCAGGGGCAGATATGGACTCTGAACTTATTGGTTATGAACTGCAGATTAAAACTTAAGAGACTGCAGAAAGGTAGAAAAGTTAGGAGATGGAACCTGGACAAATTGAAGGAACCAGAGGTGGTTGAGAGTTTCAGAGGTAGCATTAGGCAAGGAGTGGCAGAAACGGGGGAAAGTAATACAGTAGAAGAAGATTGGCTAGCTCTGAGATATAGGGTAGTGAAGGCTGCAGAGTATCATATAGGCAGAAGGACAAGGCCTAATAGAAATCCCTGGATAACACAGGATATACTGAACTTAATTGATGAAAGGAGAAAATATAAAAATTTAGCAAGTGAAACAGGAAAAAGGGAGTACAAACGTCTGAAAAATGAGGTTGACAGGAAGTGCAGACTGGCTAAGCAGGAGTGGCTTGAGGAGGAATGCAAGACCGTAGAAGAATGTATAAATATGTGAAAGACAGATAGCGCCTACAGGAGAATCAAAGAGACATTTGGAGACAAGGAAAGTAGCGGTATGAATATCAAGAACACGGATGGAAAACCAGTACTAAGCAAAGATGGGAAAGCAAAAAGGTGGAAGGAATATATAGAAGGTCTGTACAAAGGAAATAAACTTGAAAGCAGTATTCTAGAAATGGAAGATGATGTAGAGCAGGATGAGAGAGGAGATGCAATACTGCGAGAAGAATTTGACAGAGCACTAAAAGATTTGACTAGAAACAAGGCCCATGGAATAGATGACATCCCGACTGAAGTGTTGATATCGTTAGGAGAGGCAGTCATGAAGAAATTGTTCGACCTAGTACGCAAGATATGTGAAACATGCGAAATACCCTCCGACTTCAAGAAGAATATAGTAATTCCAATTCCAAAGAAAGCAAGCGTAGACAAATGTGAAAATTACAGAACTATCAGTTTAATAAGTCATGAGTGCAAAATACTAACACGAATTCAGACGAATAGAAAAACTTGTTGAATCCGACCTCGGTGAAGATCAGTTTGGATTTAGGAGAAATGTAGGAACACGTGAGACAATACTCACATTACGACTTATCTTAGAACATAGGCTAAGGAAAGGGAAACCTACGTTTTTAGCGTTTGTCGATATGGAGAAAGCTTTTGACAATGTCGACTGGAATACACTCTTCCAAATTCTGAAGGTCTCAGGGGTAAAATATAGGAAGCGAAGAGTTATATTCAACCTATACAAAAACCAGACAGCGGTTATTAGAGTCGAAGGACAAGAAAGGCACGCAGAGGTTAGAAGGGAGTAAGACAGGGTTGTAGCCTTTCCCCAATGTGGTTCAATCTGTACATTGAGCAGACAGTCAAGGAATGGAAGGAGAAATTTGGAGAGGGCATTAAGGTGCAGGGAGAAGAAATAAAAACAATGCGATTTGATGATGACATAGCAATTCTGTCAGAGACCGCAAAAGATCTGGAAGAGCAATTGAATGGGATGGACAGTGTCTTCAAAGGAAGATATAAGATGAACATTAGCAAGAGTAAAACGAAGGTAATGGAATGCAATGTCAGAAAATCAGGCGATGCCCTTCAACTCTGACAACTGCTGTCTGGTCTTTGTACAAGTTGTAAAAAATCTTACGCTCTCTATATTTTACTCCTGATTGCTACAGAATTTTAAACAGTGTATTCAAGTTAACATTGTCAAAAACGTTCACCACATCTACAAGATGTAGGTTTACCTTTCCTTAACCGTAAAATGATTATTGCCTCCCGTGTTCCTACATTTCTCCTGAATCCAAACTGATCTTCCCCGAGGTCGGCTTCAACCAGTTTTTTACATCCTTCTGTAAGTAATTCGTGTTAAGATTTTTCAGCCATGAATTATTGAACTGATGGCTCTGTGATTCATTTCTTCGCTATAGAGTCAGAACATCGGCTGCCGGAAATCGCCTTGCCTCTACTGAGTAGCAAGGTAACTCTCCGAAGGTGAACGTCTAGTGAGCCTCGATGCTTGACAAAATTATGGGCTCGCATTTCTTCGCCAAAGTAAATGTGACGTGAAACAGCTAACTCGATATGTAGCGCAAGACTAAGGTGAATGCGTCACCTTCCAACAGAACGGGGCAGTTTCCGGATACAGCATTTCCCTCGCGACGAACAGGGAGGTGTGGATTTAAGACACGGCCACCAAGAAGCCCGCACCTGACGCCGCAAGACATTTTATTACGTGAAACAACGTGTGTATAGCGTCCATGTCGACATTCACTCTGCCACATTTATGCACAGAAGCCTTCTCCTAGCAAGAAATTTTTGTTGCCATTTCACCTATGTTACACAGCGCATTACAGGACTTTGACAGTCCAGAACAGACTTGTGCATAATAGTTCGCGATCTGAAGCGCTCGCCTTAGTTCGCGGCAGAGCCGCGAACTAGTTCGTTCTTTTAGTTCGTCCGCTCCCAGTGACGGCTGAGCGGCGTGGTCTGCGCGTGCAGGTGGAGGGAGAAGTTCCCCCACCTAGCTGCTTCATGCGCTTGCTGCTTGAGCCGCTAACGATATCACGCAAACCAAAGGAAACAGTTTGTGGATAATTTCTCGCGTTTATGTTTAGAGTTATGTCTATATCTTGGCATTATGGAATTTATTAGTCAGATATTGCAGAGTGCAGAATACTTCAGACATTTTGTGGCCCTGAACTACGTAATCTAGTAGGCAGACGCTCACCTCGAAATGGCTCTCATCAGCAGAAGGCAAACACGTGGTTTTTAATTCTGCTATGCGCCCTCTCGCTATTGCCCGTCGGTCTTCGGAAAAGAATCCAACGAACTGAGAAGCGAGATACGTTTGGCATAATAGTTTGCGACCGGTAACGAACGCATATTTTAGTTCGCGACCGATTGCACATATACCGATTGCACATATTTTAGTTCGCGACCGATCGCTCATATTTTAGTTCGCGACCGATCGCGCATATTTAGTTCGCGATCGGTAGCTCTCCTTTTAGTTCGCAACTCTTTTTAGTTCATCCGCTGTTTTTGGTTTTTGCTACCGCTACTAAAAGAGCTCTTTGCTTTGTTATGACAGCTCTTTTTATATAATGATCAGTGTTGCCCAAGCGTTTGCTAATACCCATATTTTTGGACAACTAGACATCAAATACTTAAGCAAATAAACCAGTTATTTACACGAATGGGTGATACAATGGTATTCAGCTACTTAGCTTACAGAGTACTCGTAGTAAATATTTAGACACTGCTGAATACCTTAGAAAAGAAAATTTGTTGCAGTGAACTATGAAACTACAGCTGAGCTGCATCTCAGCTCGAAATGACGGTAACTGGCAGAAGGGAATCACGCGATTCTGCGCGCTCTCCCGTCCTCTCGCTGTTACCCGTCAGTCTTCGGAAGAGGAGCGGAGGAAGTAAGAGGCGAAGGATATGCGAACTAGTTCGCGTAGTTCGCCTGTGGGAGCGCTCTTCCCAACTACTTCGTTCGCGAACTACACTAGTCTATAAGCGAATCAGACTGAGTTTGGCATGCTATCTCTCAGGAGCACAACCAACAATATCATAAATTAATGTAAACCTGTTGCATAAGGATTACAATGGATCAAAGAACTACTGACTTTCTGGATTTCTGAAGCTGTTTCTCTGAAATAAATCATTAAATAATTAAAATACCACTACCTGTTTTGTCGTGGTAGTTTTACTCTTTTCAAATTAGATATCTCTAACTGTACTGATTTAGTTAAATTGAAGTAACACTATCAAATCGCCATTATTTTTGCAAATACCTGTGAAAAGACGCGAATTATGAAAGTAAGTGTAGTTGAGAATTTGCTGCTCTACAAATAGGTTTATTTTGTTTTCGTTTCAGACGAACAGTTAAGGCGTTACTTGCAATTAAATTTCGCGCTGTCAGAAGGTCACCACTAACGGAATATCTTTTGTCAGAAACATCTGCGAAAGGGAAGTTCTGGTCTCTCGCGGTCAACATTTACGTCTGTTAAATTGGTGCCGATCTGTTGAACGACGCAACCTAATTGCCGACTAATAGACAGACATTGCCAAATCGCCGCTATTTTTGCAAATATCTCTGAAACGATGCAAGATGCGAAAAAAATGTAAAACAGCGAATTTGTAGAGAGTTTTGTTCTTTACAAATTCGTTTATTCAATTTTCGTCTGAGATGACAATATAGCGGTCATTTACATTCAAATTCCGAGGTATTGAAGGGCCATCGCAAAGGCCAACTTTTAGTGTTAATACCGTAACCTACAGTGGGCCAATTACAGTCTAGAGGGGAAATATTGTTCCCTTTAGCTGCGGCGCTGGGATTTTTGTATCTACTGTCCTTTCGATGTATGAAAATTTGAGGCTTTCCTTCCTGAATGAGCGTGGTACGATGTTCCCTGCTTTTCACCTAGCAACCTGTGACGTACGTCATTAACGCTTGGATAAAGCCGTCGTCACACGGAGCGTGTGTGTGAACGTGTGTGGTCGACGTGCCGAGCCCAGCGTGTGGCTGAACGCCTGGAGACGGCGCGACTTGTGCACATCAGGTTCTGCAATCACACTGTGAACGAAATCAAAAAAACTGGAATTCCAGCTTTACCTCTATTAAATCGCTTATTTCCGCGCTTGTGCATATGTTCGTTATTTTCTGGGACGTAGGCCCTCATAAGTAACAACAAAATATGTATGAATGTAAGATTCTTAGAAAGTTGAATGTTATGTCAATAAGTGCAGCGAATTATAAAAGTTTCATGACAAACTGTGCAATATAAAATTAGAAAATGAAGCAAACATTATTTCAACAGTCTCGCTTTTTTAGTACAACTTAAAGGAAGGTCATTCTTCCCCGTTGCTTTTAAGTAGTAGAACGTTAAGAATTTGTAAAATACAATACGTGAGACAATAAATTGCGTATTTTACTCTTCTTCTTCCTCTTCAGCCCGTTTCCCGCACATTTAGGGTCGGCTTTGATTATTCCGATTTGGCATGTTAGGAGGACATGTGTACCCCAAATGTCTGCGTATAGTGTTACAAGTGTGAAAGAGTAACGCGTTACGAAATGTTTGCGAGTCTTGTAACTGAGGCGGGACTTGGGGACCAGCCCGGTATTCACCTAGGGATATGTGGGCAACTGCCTAAAAACCACATCCCCTTCGTCAATTCGCCGGGCGGATTCGAACCGGGGCCGGTACCAGTGGCGGCTACTCCTTAAGGACTCTGGGGCGGCGCCCTCCCAAAAATATCCAACACGGAATACGTACCAATCGTTAATCACAAATCGACTTGAATAATTTTCGTGTAGCAGCAACCCGTGTATGTGAATGACCAATGTTTTTAGTCTAGGTAGTCTGCCAGCCAGGCTCACCGAATGTTTTCAGAATGGACTGACTGTCGGACTCTACGCGATCCGTCCGCGCCGTGTAAAGGCTGGCTACGGGCGCTTGGGGTGAGTGGGGGTACTGGGGGTTGGCTGGAGGTAGTGTGCTGAACCGAACCGCTTAGGACGGCGTCCGCGACAAGGGCGCGAAATATACAAAGGCGCACCGGCACCGGTCAGGCGGTTTCTAACAGGTGCCCTGCGTGTGATAGTAGTATCGTTGTTGTGAAGGTGCGTGTTGTTGCCTGTTTTTCTAGTTCCCTATTTAGAATGAATAATATAAATAGCGTTAACTACATTTTAACATTTGGTAGTAAACAATTGACTTTTGAAGAAAAGTTGGAATTAAAAAGGTTAGCACCACCGAGACATGATTTGAACATTGTACAGACACAAAATGTGTGCAAAAGCAAAAGTAGTTTCACTAGGAAATTTAATCCTGCTTCATATAAACACACCAATATATAAGCATACCAATGGTATTACTACATTTGTTGGTGACAGTCTTCTAATTTCAGTAACATATGTTTGTCGTGACGAAGCATTTGTGTTCTCTCAACACTTATATAGTTACACACACAACGAATTTACTTCTTACTTTATATTATTTTAAGGTACAGTTTTGGGTCTCTTGTGAAAGCTAATAAAATTGAGTTACACGGTTTCCATTGCCTGCAGAAAATATTAAAAACGACATATTTGTGCGTAAATTTGTTCGTATTTTGGTATAGGAGGAAAAAGTCGTGTTAGATGAAAGGTTAAATTACGTAACTAGCTAATAAAATTAATGCTGTATTCTCCCCGTTCAAGAAATGTTCTGAAGGGACAAAATGTCGAGTACAATTGAAGAGGCATGCCGCCCCTCCTAATAAATGGCCCACCAGCCGCCACTGGCCGGTACGCCTCCCCGTCTCGGAAAGCGGTGCGTTAGACCACGCGGCTAACCGGGCGGGTAAGTGCGTATTTTACTCTAAGGTGCAAACGGTCCTCTTCATAAAACGATTCCAACAAAATCACTCCTCAGAGAATGCGCACTTGTGTTTAGATAGCTTACCATCGAATATTATACAGTATACTTCTATGAAATTTATACCAAAGACGCACGTTGAGAATATCTGGAATACTTGATACGTCGTGCGGTCGGCACGTTGTGACGTCGTCAGATACACGCGCCATGTGCCGACGGCTTAACGCCGTTTCTATACGAGTCGTGCAACACGCACAAGGAAGTCGTTGTCAGCTGCAGCGCCCCTTGCGATAGACCGTCCAACTACCAAGAAGCGTTCAAACGGTACGCATTTGTTTAGTTGTCAGCTTCACAGGTTTGTTTTGTCAACTTACAGCAAATGAATCGCCGCGTTAACATCACTTTTCGAAACTGTAAGGTATGTTATGATTATTGTGATGATTAAAACATTTATTTGTGTTGTAGACCGGCACTGTGAAACTGTTTTCGTGCAGTTCATGGTAACTACGTCGCTCACATGTGCGATTACATACTTCCAGCCCCTGCGGTTTGAAGCACCTATGTATATGATGAACAAGCTCAGACCTTTAACTGTGATGGCCGCGGTGGAGTGGCCGAGCGGTCTAAGGCGCCTCGCTGCGGAGCGCGCGGTTGCTCGCCGTGGAGGTTCGAGTCCTCCCTGGAGCATGGGTGTGTGTGTTTGTCCTTAGGTTAGTTTACCTAGGTTTAAGTAGTTTATAAGCTACGGACTGATGACCACGCAGTTTGGTCCGATAGATTTACAAACATTTGAACATTTTAACTGTGATGATCAAATAATGGCCACAAAAAAACAAATACTTCATCTATTAAGTACAGAATGTTTCAATAAAAACATCAAATATTTTAGAAGATGGTAATAATGACGATTTGCAGTTAAATATGTGTTTGTAAATATATCGCACCAAACTGCGTGGTCATCAGTCCGTAGCTTACAAACTACTTAAACCTAGGTGAACTAACCTCAAGACAAACACACACATTCATGCCCCAGGGAGGACTCGAACCTGCGCCTTAGACCGCTCGGCCCCTCCACCGCGGCTGCAGTTAAAATTTGATATGACTTATGTCCTGTGTTTATTAGGTACAGAGGTACAGCTGTTGGTAAGTACAACACATTTAAAGAACATGCAAATTTAGATTTTGTTGACTGATTCTTTCGTCGCTTCTTGGTAGATCACCATATTGATTTTTATTTAAACAACCGGTTTCGACGTAGTTTAAAGTGTGAATATGTCCTAGTAAGCAGAAAACCGGGTTACTAAGTGGAAATGAACGTGTAGAACATACACAAAATTTACATTTGCTCTAAGTTTGTTTGGTTTTCATATTGACAGCTATATCTCTGTATAAAAATTGTTGACATGTTACATGAAATTTTTAATGCAATTCTATAGTATCACTACCTTAAAAACTTGAAACGTGCATATGAGCAGGAGAGAAGTACACATCCCCGAACAAATTCTCGACTTGGCTTCGTTTGTCAGCTGGGTTCCCCATTCGGTCGTCTGCGCATGCGCTATGCACTTTCATACGCGTGAGAATAGGATGCATCCTACTCCGTCTGCTAGCGACCGTATGCGTGCATATTGCGCAAGTGGACGCGTCTACACTGTACGCGGACGGCGTGACAGGTGCATCATGGGTAATGTCGTAAGCTCTCACTTCCCGCGTAGAAAGGGCTTAAGGGGCCAAGTATGTCGAAGGCTGCGTGCTTGTACGTAGGCATCCCTGCCCCCTGCAGCAGGTCTCTGATGGCAAACACGTGTGTGGCGTTTGTAAACAGCGCACAGTGGCCGGGAGACGGGCGCGTTGGTTTTGCGCCGGTTGTTTGCGCTCGTAGCTTCCAGCACCGACTGGCGTGTCGTGGACGGCGCTGCCACAAGGGCGACCAAGGTCTCCTGCGGTGTATGCGCCGGGAAAAAATAGCGCCGCGTCTGTAATTGACACCTCAGGCAGCGGAAGGACACACACACACATCACCTTCCCTATACGTACTGCGTTGTTTACTGACGGCGCACAATGTCCATTATTGCCCCTTTCTGGTTGTTCATACTAATGAACGTCGGAAGGTAGAGGTTAAGCCATAGTCAACACGGATTCATTAACTATCGTTCTTGTGCAACACGGCTAGTTCTACTCCCATCATGTGATGACAAGGGACGACAAATACATTCCGTATTTCTAGATTGCCGGAACGCTTTTGACACTGTACCTCACAAGCGTCTTCCAATCGAATTATGTGCATGTTGGAACATCGCCACAGTTGTGCGATTAGATTCGTGATTGCCGCTCAGAAAGGATACAGTGCGTTGTAGTTGACTGTACGTCACCGAGCGAGGTGGATGTGATGTCTAAGAATGTGTCCTACCAATCGATCCCTTCTTTTAGTCAAGGTATGCCAAAAATTTCTTTCCTCCCCAATTCTGTTCAGTACATACATACATACATTAACGTATGTCTGCAGTCTGTGTATTGCAGAGACCTCAAAGATGGAGATGGTAGTATGGATTACGAAATCGTGACGCTCGACGTATATTTGTCTCTCTAATCCAGTTGCCAGTATTTTGATCCTAAGCACTACAGTTGTCTTTCCCGTGTTTATATTGACATCATTGGTATATTGCCAGTGTAGTTAATGCTCAGTTAATATATGTCTGTGTTTCCCAGTGTTTTATCTTTGAGCATCTGCTGATCGTCGTATTGTTCCACATTATACGGATTTCTGTTCGCCACACTCACCCACCGCCACACACCGCGACCAAAACACCATAGTGCACACCGCCAACCTAAAGGCTACTCTCATGCATAACCGCCAACTGAACAGTTGATGTTGGATCACCTTCAATGATTACTTAGTTGGGGACTTTGCTACCATTCTCAGTTTAAAGTATTGCCGAGGTTGATATGCGCGCGTACTGGAGCGCCGTGTTGCGGTGGGCGCGGCCATTTGCCGTCGGAGGTTCGAATCCCCCCTCGGGCATGGATGCTTGTGTTATCCTTAGGTTAATTTACCTTAGTTTAAGTAGTTTGTAAGCTACGGACTAATAACCACGCAGCTGAGTCCGATAAATTTGCAAACATTTGAAAGGATGTATTCCTAATTTAGAAACCTTCCCATTGCATTTTTACGTGGTGTGGTACAGCAACCGTGCTCAGTTGATTTCTTGAATAACAGAACGTCTTGATTATTACAATGACGCGTCGCCCGGTTGGGGCATCTTCAGATATCTGACAAAGCAGAAAAATGAAACAGAACTTACAATATTTACATGACATTATTTCGAAAATTTTTAGCTACAAACAGTTCGGATTGGTTCAGATTGGTTTGTAGCTAAGAATTTTCGAAATAATGTCATGTAAATATTGTAAGTTCTGTTTCATTTTTCTTCTTTGTCAGATATCTGAAGATGCCGTAACCGGGCGAAACTCGTCATTGTAATAAAAAAATATTTGCAATCAAGAAGTTCTTTCATTCAAAAATATTCCTAATTTATTACTTTTATTCCTGTTTGGTCCGCTTCCAGTAGATAAATCTCATGTTTTAATAAACATCATCCTACTGAATGTAGAAGTTGTGTGCCGGAACCGGAATTCGAACCTGGGACTTTCACATTTCGCGAGCAAGCGCTATGCCGTCTAAGCTATTTCGGTACGCTTCAGTGTCCGTCCTCAAAACTTTACTTCTGCCAGCACCTCCTACTTTCCAAACTTATGAGGTAGGACCATGAAGCGCGCCGGGATAGCTACGTCGGTAGAGCGCTTGCTCGCGAAAGGCGAAGCTCCCAGGTTCGAATCCCGGTACCGGCACACAATTTTAATCTGCCAGGAAGTTTCATATCAGCGCACATTCTGCTGCAGAGTGAAAGTTTCATTCTGGGATCATTCTACTGAATTATATCATTTGCTAAACCGCTTCTATTAATTACTCATTATCTGTAATTTTCGTATTATTATTATTTCGAAAATGTAAGCTTATGCAGTGAGTGACTGCAGGATCACATGCAGGAGGTACTATTTGCAGTTATTGTAGTTGCTGGCTTGGAAGAAGACGCATACGGTTCGGCCCTTAGACTGTATAGACCCTTATTTCATTTACTGTGCCGTACGTAGCCTATTACGACTTATCTTAGAAGATAGGCTAAGGAAAGGGAAATCTACGTTTTTAGCGTTTGTCGATTTGGAGAAAGCTTTTGACAAGGTCGACTGAAATACACTATTCCAAATTCTGAAGGTAGCAGGTGTAAAATATAGGAAGCAAAGAGTTATGTTCAACCTATACAAAAACCAGACAGCGGTTATTAGAGTCGAAGGACAAGAGAGGGACGCTGAGGTTGGGAAGGGAGTAAGACAGGGTGTAGCCTTTCCCCAATGTTGTTCAATCTGTACACTGAGCAGGCAGTGAAGGAATGGAAGAAGAAATTGCGAAAGGGCATTACAGTGCAGGGAGAAGAAATAAAAACATCGCGGTTTGCCGATGACATAGTAAGACTGTCAGAGACCGCAAAAGATCTGGAGAACTAATTGAATGGGATGGACAGTGTCGTGAAAGGAAGATATAAGATGAACATTAACAAGAGTAAAACGAAGGTAATGGAATGCAATGTCAGAAAATCAGGCGATGCTGAAGGAATTAGATTAGGTAATGAGACAATTAAAGTAGTAGATGAATTTTGTTATTTGGGTAGCAAGATAACTTCTGATGGCCGAAGTAAAGAAGATATAAAATGCAGAATGGCTATGGGAAGAAAAGCGTTTCTAAAGAAGCGAAACTTGTTAAAACCCAATATTAATTTAAATGTTAGGAAGTCCTTTCTGAAAGCATTTGTCTGGAGTGTAGCATTGTATGGGAGTGAAAACTGGACAATAAGGATTTCAGATAAAAAGATGGTAGATACTTTTGAAATGAGGTGCTACAGACGAATGATGAAAATTAGATAGGTAGATCACGTATCTAGTAAGGAGGTGCTTAACCGAATCGGGAAGGAGTTTCTGGCATATCCTGACTAAGACAAGGGATAGATTGGTTGGACACATTGTGAGACATCAAGGAATTGTCAACTTAGCATTAAAAGGAAGCGTGTGGGGTAAAAATCGTAGAGGGAGACCGAGGGACGAATATAGTAAGCAGATTCAAAAGGATGTAGGTTGCCGAACGTATTCTCAGATGAATAGACTTGCACAGGACAGGGTAGCGTGGAGAGCTGTATCAAACCAGTCTGCGGACTAAAGACAACAACAACGTAGCCTGTTAAGTATATGTTAGGTTTGGACAATACAACTTAGTGTGGTCAACGCGAGAAGGCACGCAGACTAGTTCATCTCCTGTGTGTGCCGCGGTCGCTTTTAAGGTTATCTAATATATAAAACAGTGTCCGTACATTTGTACGTGTTGCATACTGTAACGCTTATGCTGACCCCCTCATCTCAATGTTACCGTACGATACCATCTGCGTCGGACCCGGAATCGTGTGGTTAAATAGTGATAAAAGTTGCGTGTGAAGTTAGTTAAAAACGAAATAGCCAGTCTAGGAATCAGTGTAGGAGACTGTCTCGGTGATACTGTGATTAAAACAAGTGAAAGATTTCATTAATTAAGAGATTCACATATTTTCTTTCCAGACAGTTCTACAACAATACTTGCGTCATTGTATGTTATTTCAAGACTTAAACAGACGAATGGTAAAATCTTTTGTAAAAAACAAAAAGAAATGAAAATTAATACCATTGTATATATATTAGGCTCATAAACAAGTTGTGTTGACCAGCTAATTGTGTTATTCGAGACTATTACATTAATTATCAATATTGAATTCTTTGTATATATTGACTGACGCGAGATTTAGAATCTAGTTTGAGAATTGCCAAGATAATTGATAGCTCAATATATGTTAGGAACATGTATCATGTACTCATTAACTAATTAATTGACATTTAAAATCGCAGTTTGTTGTCAACAGAAAGATCGGAGTTTTCGTCTTAAAAATATATGAGCCGTGTAAAAATTATTGTATGTATAGTTTTCATTTTATGTTGTGATTATTTTTGTGTACATGAAATGTTTTCTTTGTGTGTTTGTTAATTGTAAATTAGTATATTCAATTGTTATGAACAATGGATAATATAACATCATTATTGTCAATGTTATATATTTGCATCACCGCCTTGCGTGAGGGAGTTTGAGTTTTAGTCGTTTGTCAAGTGCACTGGAAGCTATGTCAGTCTGTTGTTTTGAAATGGAAGTACTACCGTTCTGATGCTTTGTAAATGTTGTGAATTTGTAATGTTTTGGGGGACGAGTTTGATTTCAAATTAAACAAGAAGTGAAAAATTGTATCTACGAGTATTTATTTCTACCACGACGCCCCAGGAGAATAATGTTGCAGCGAGCAGAACCCCCATATATTGAACTACTGAAAAGCTGAGTATTATGTTTGAAAGTGGTAGACTGAAATGTAATTACGTAAATACCATATAAATGTTTCAATACAAATCTACAGTTTTGTTCCAATCTTTGTGAAAATTTTGTACACGTAAGCTTCAATCCATGAGGACGGTCGCCGTAAGTGTAAGAATCACATACGATATATAGTTCACGAGATATGACGTCACAAACAATGAGATGAGCGAAAAACTGCTGCATTTTGCGACAATGCTGCTCATTTTGTCCTAAACCATTCGAGAAATTTCAACCAAATTTGGTACACACATTCCTTACCGGAAGGTAACAATTGCTGCATGGTTAAGAATCACATACGGCACATGGTTCAAAAGATATTACGTCATAACCAATAGAAATCGCAAAAAATGCCATATAATGCGGCGAGACTTTCGAAATACACTGTATGAGAATGGTAGTACTTAGCGACTTGCAACAAACTTTAAGCATACTTTCAAACCTTTATTAAACTTTTTCTCGCTGGCAACCATAGTAAAATGATGAAAGGAAAAAAGTTTTTCGCTTACTACTTTTCCGCTGTTTATGGATTAAAACGAAGGCTCTGGGTATGATGATACAATTCATAATTTGAACGGTACAAATTGTAGCGACAGGAAATTTTACAGACAGTATACACTGCATGTAGCTTCTAAATTGCATCACATTCCGACACGTAGTTCATGAGATATGAGCACGTAAACAGTAACGTTCATGGAAAATTGCTCCATCCGGCTGGAAGAGAAAGCAGTTTACTTCCATAGAGCTACAAGGAAAGGAACGGAATGAAACAGAGTACACCCAACGACTACCCATTATATCCCAAAAATCTACCTTCAAGAGACTGCAGTTTCCATTGGAACTTGCATTTTCTATTGCGATTAATAAATTACGTGGTATTAATTTGGACACGCCATGTTTGTCACACGGCCATTTGTACGTGACTTACTCCAGGGTCGACACGCAAGATAATTTGTTTGTTTACACTCCAGACGGACAAACGAAGAATATTGTGTACCATCAAGCTTTGAGGTAAGATTGTTACTTTTCTGACTATACACTTTCTTGATGTTTTCGTGATATCTGGCGTTCCACAGGGAAGCGTTATAGGTCCCCTACTCTTCCTCGTGTTTATAAACGATTTAGGAGACAATCTGAATAGCTCCCTTAGACTGTTCGCGGATGATGCTGTCGTTTATCGGTTAGTGAAGTCAACAGAGGATCAAAAGCAACTGCAAAGCGATTTAGACAAAATTTCTGCATGGTGCGAAAATTGGCAATTGACACTAAATAAAGAAAAGTGTGAAGTAATACACACGACCACTAAAAGAAATCCGCTGAACTTCAATTAGGTGATATATCAGTCAAACGTTAAGGTCGTAGATTCTACCAAATACCTAGGAGTTACAATTACGAACAACTTTGACTGGAGAGAACACATAGAAAATATTGTGGAGAAGGCGAACGAAAGGTTACGTTTCATCGGCATAATGCTTCGAAGATGCACCAACTCCACCAAAGAGACTGCCTACATCACACTTGTGCGTCCTCTCCTGGAGTACTGTTGCCCCTTGTGGGACCCTCACCAGGTGGGACTGACGGAAGACATTGAGAAGGTTCAGAGAAGGGCAGCCCGTTTTGTTTTGTCACGTTACGGGGGGAAAGCGTCACGGAAATGTTGTACGATTTGGGGTGGAAATCATTAAAAGAAAGACGTTATTCATTGCGGCGTGATCTGTTTGCGAAGTTTCAATCACCGACTTTTAGTTCTGAATGTGACATTATTTTGCTAGCACCTACCTACTTAGGGAGACATGACCATCCCAATAAAGTAAGAGAAATCAGATCGAAAACGGAACGATTTAGGTGTTCTTTCTTCCCGCGCGCTATTAGAGAATGGAACGGTAGAGAAAAGTTATGAAAGTTGTTAATGCACCCTCTGCCAGACACTTGAATGTGATTTGCTGAGTATCTATGTAGATGTAGATGTATGTAAAAATGTACTTAAATCATAGTAAATATTAAAGATGCTAAAACTATTTGTTTATGAAATGTTTTCATTTATTTATTGTTTCCACAGTCAACTTATTTCTTGACGAAATTCAAGTATACTGAAATGATAAAATAATTTACTTTAAAATTTAAAAAGAAATGGAAGAATAAGTGGTATCAATAAACCTTTGGTTTGATATTGGTGTATATCCGGAAAGTCAGAATCGGACGCCTGGAACCTGATTTTTACAATATGTGCTTTCCATCTACACCTACTGCAGTTTCACATGCAGCCTGGCAGATATTTTAACATCCAGGGCAACGCCGGGTTTTCAGCTAGTTGTTTATATCTCTGGGCTATCCTGACGCGACGCGCATACAGAACAGCCTGGCCTTTGCGGAGTAGAGAATAGGCCGTGAGGAAGACGGCGTAATTTCACGGTTCACTCGACTGTGTATCCCAGCCAGTGGGGTGGTCTCAGGAACACCAGGCAGGCAGACACCCCCTCCTCCCAGAATACAATGCGTTGTTACCTGGCGGGGCGTCACGAAACTTAAAGAGAGGGGGGAGAGGGGTGTAAGTGGAGGGGGAAAACGTGTGTGAAGCGCCGTGTCGGTACACAATACAGAGCGCGCCGACGCCGGTGGAATACGAACCGAGGAGACACGAGAAAAAACCCGGTGGGAGCGACCACGCTGGTTCTGTGCATCCTGAGGACCCGACGGCAGAACAAGTGGCTTCTAACGAGACTGCCGGTGTTAAGCCGCAGCTCACTCCAATAGCTTACGGATTCGTCGCAGGGGGTCCCTCTCTAATACAACGAACTGCCTGTTGCCGGAAGTCGAGGATTGGTGTAAGTCATCGACACACACCCGTTTCGAATTGCGAGTCCATTTCAAACCGTTCTTGTGCAACAAAGCGAGCTCTTTACTCGCATGGTGTCATGAGTGCTATCGATAAGGGATCTCAAATGCAATGCACAGTTTTGGATTTCCAGAATGCTTTTGACACTATACCGTACCTCACAAGCGACTTATTCTGATGAAACTACCTGCTTATGGAATATCGCAAAAGTTGTGCAACTGGATGCGCGTTTTCCTGGTTCCCCAGGGAAGTGTTATAGGGGTCCTACTGTTTATAAACAAATTTAGGAGAATGAAACTTTCATCTCTGAAGCGGAGTGTGCGCTGATATGAAACTTGGGCAAGCGCTCTACCGACTGAGCTATCCCGACACGACTCACGATGCCGCCTCACAACTTCCGCCAGTACCTCGCCTCCTACTTTCCAAACTTAACAGAAGCTCTCCTGCGAACCATGCAAGACTAGCACTCCTGAAAGAAAGGATATGGTGGAGTCATAGCCATAGCCTAAGGAATGTTTCCAGAATGAAACTTTCATCTCTGCCCGCGAAAGGCAAAGTCCCAGGTTCGAGTCCCGGTTCCGGCACACAATTTTAATCTGCCAGGAAGTTTCAAATTTAGGAGACAATGTGACCAGCTCCATTACACTATGCGCGGATAATGCTGTCATTGGTTCTTGTATGGTGTTCAGTCCGGAGACGGGTTTGATGCAGCTCTCCACCCTACTGTATCCTGAGCAAGCCTCTTCATCTCCGCATAAGAACCCCAACCCACATCCATATCAATCTGCTAACTATTATCATCTCTTGGTCTTCCTCTGCGATTTTTCCCCCATACAATTCCCTCTAAAGTTAAATTTATCATTTCTTTATGTCCAAGAATGTGTCCCAACAATCGATCCCTTGTTTTAGTCAAGGAACGCTTAAAAACTCCTTTTCTCCCAATTCTGTTCAGTACCTCGTCATTAGTTACACCATCTACCCACCTAATCCTCAGCATTCGTCTGTAGCACCACATTTCAAAATCTTCTATACTCTTCCTGTCTGAACTATTTATTGTCCGTATTGAATCAAGTCTGTGGCTGGTCAAGAGTACGTAGGAAGTAGGATACCAACAGCCGTTTGTCTAACAGAAACATTTATTCTTTCACTACCAGTTTCGGCATTCCATTATGCTATCTTCAGGTTCCTACATCGGAATATTATATCCATGAAGTAGGAATCGAAACTGATTGCCTGGATTTTTAGCTCTCAGTCGGAACCAACCTACTGAGAGCTAAAAATCCAGGCAACCAGTTTCGATCCCTCAAGGACACAGAGGACACCGTGCTCTGGGGTGCGGTTCCTCTAGGGGGATGGTTGTCCACTGTTGGTTGAGCTGATCTCTACGAGATTACGAGAGTAGCTCGGGCGTCCGATTCTTGATTGTCGTGAGTGCACTCGTGCTCCGGCGATAATCCATTTTTAGTCTGGGGCAACGTCCCAGACATAAAGTAAATTGGTCCCAATCTCCCGGTTCCGACCAAGGTTTTCGGGAGGTTTTCCTTGGTTGTAAGGCGTATGCCGGAACTGGTAAGCCCCTCCCACTAATTCCCAATTGGGATCCCCCTTTGCCGCACTATCAGCTTGTCTGATATTGGCTGAATAGAACCGCGACTCTTTATGGGCCGGATCTCAAACAGCCCGCTCCACTCCTCCAAGTGGAGAATGAAAAGAATAAGTTTCGATCCTACTTAATGGATATAATACTCCGATGTAGGGACCTAGAGATGCTGAAGCTGGTTGTGAAAGAATAATTGTTTCTGTTAGACATACGGCTGTTGGTATCCTACTTCCTACATATTTATCGTCCATGTTTCACTTCCGTACGAGGTAACACTCCACACGCATGCCTACAGGAAATACTTCCTTACACTTAAATTAATATTTGATGTTAGCAAATTTCTATCCTTTAAAATTTCTTTTATTTCCCATTGCCATTCTGCATTTTATATCTTCTGTACTGCGACCATATGTTATTTTATTGCCCAAATAACAAACGTAATCTACCATCTTTATTCTTTCGTTAGCTACTCTAATTCCTTCAGCACAGCCTGATTTTCTAAGACTGAATACCATTACCTTTCTTTCGCTGTCATTCATCGGTTAGTAAAGTCGCCAGAACATCAAAAGCAACTTAAAAATCATTTATATAAGATATCAGCATGGTGCAAAAATTGGTAATTGACCCTAAATAATGATAAGTGTTAAGTCATCCATATTAGCAGTAAGAGAAATTCGTTGAAATTTCATGTACACAATGAATCAGACAAACGGTCAATTCTACTACAGGGTGTCCAAAAAAGGGCTCCCTGATTTCAAAATTAAATATCTCGAAAATAAAGATCGATAGAGGAATGCAGTAAACGGTAAGAAATTTATACAGCAGTTTGGAATAATGGTTGCCGCGGTGGAGTAGCCGAGCGGTCTAAAGCGTCTCGCTGCGGAGCGCGCGGTTGCTCGCCGTGGAGGTTCGAGTCCTTCCTGGGGCATGGGTGTCTGTGTTGTTTACCTAGGTTTAAGTAGTTTGTAAGCTACGGACTGATGACCACGCAGTTTGGTCCGATGGATTTACAGACATTTGAACATTTGAATAATGGTTACAAAAGCTGCTAACAGATGGCGCTGTACGCTGTACAGCTCATATCAGCGTACGTAATTGAAATAATCGTATGAAAACACTCTTTGCAAACAATCACATCAAATATTTTCAAATTGGCACTACAGAGGTGGCGCAAACGAAGAATAAAATTCGCCATCACATTTCGTAGTGTCTCAACCGAAATTGATTCACATGCCACAGAGATCGCCGATTCAAGCTCGTCCAGCGTGGCGGGATGCTTCAGATAGACCATGTCTTACACTGTGCCCCAAAAAAACCCTCACAGGGAGTCAAGTCCGGCAAATGTGGAGGACAATCCATGCCTGCACCAGTAAATTTGGGATATTCCAAAGCAATGACTCGATTCCCGAAGTATTCTTCAAAAAGCGAAACACTTGTTCGGTCCGATGTGGTCGGGCTCCATCTTACATAAACCATTCTGTACCTGGTCGATCCTCTAACGCTTGCTGTGTGGCGACAAATTGTTCCAAAATTGCAACGTTACGTGCACCAGTGGCCGTTTCTCGAATGAAAAAAGGGCCAATAATGCCTCTACTGCATACTGCAACCCACACAGTAACTTTAGGAGAATACAGGGGTTTCGCTTCACACCAATATGGCTTTTCGGAACCCCAAAATCGCCAGTTGTGCTTATTCACGTATCCATTCAGGTGGAAGTGTGCTTCATCTGTAAACCAGATGCAGCCAACCTCAAATCCCTGACTATCAATCATTGTGGGCATCTTATTAGCAAAGGCAACTCTTTGTTGCACAGCTCGTACGGGTATGGGCTGGTGAGTTTGAATTTTGAATGGAAACATGTGTAGGCTCTTTCTCAGTATTTTCTGCGTGCTGGAACGCTTCAAAGCAGTCTCAGATGCAATTCTACGGACGGATGACATTGGATTTCGCTGAATAATTCCAGAAACTGTGGCGATATTTTCAGGTGTAACAGCGGTTTGCTTGCGGCCAACATGCCCCACTAGATCATCAGTTAAGCTGCCTGTTCGTTGACATTTTGCAAAGAGCGTACGAATGGTTTTCGCATCGGGTCCTTTTGTAATATTAAATCGTGCTTGAAAACTTCGCATTGTTGCCGTAGGACTGTCTTCTAACCTGTGGTACTCTAGCACCAGAAAAACGCGTTGTTCAATGGAGTACATGGTTTAATCTCTTCCTTCGGTACGCTAACCTCATTACACGTTTCAATAGTAGAACTGATCGCTCTGGGATTCGGATCACTATTTATACTAGGCATTGGATATGGCGATTACAGCGCGATCTGTTAGCAGCTTTTGTAACTATTATTTCAAACTGCTGTGAAACTTGTTACAGCTTTCACAATAAACATGTCGTTTACTACATTCCTCTATCGATCTTTGTTTTCTAGATATTTAATTTTGAAATCAGCGAGTCCTTTTCTGGACACCCTGTATATACCTAGGAGTAACAACTTAAATTGGAAAGAACACACACGCCGGCCGCAGTGGCCGAGCGGTCTGCATCATTCCAGTCACGGTCTGCACGGCCACTACGGTCGAGCATAGACGTTCGTGCCGTCCATAGTATTAGCTAGTTCATAAGTAGTTTGTAGGTTTAGGGACTGATGACCCCGTAGTTAAGTCCCATAAGCTCTACAAACATTAAAAATTTTTAAACAACACATAGAACATTTTGTAGGAAAGGGGAAACAAAGACTACGTTTCATTGGCAGAACAGTTGGAAAATGAAACGGTTCTATTAAAGAAACAGCCTACACATTGAGGGGGTCACAACAACTGGCAGTGACAGACGATTTAGGGAAGTACATAGAAGGGCAGTTCGTTTTCTGCTATCGCGATATAGGAAAGGCAGTGTCACAGAAATGATGCACGAGGTTGGGTGGAACTCATTAAAAGAAAGCCGTCATTCGTTGTGACGAGATTTATTAGCGAAATTGCTTTTATATTATGTTAGCAGCGACCTACGAGGGAAGACACGATCATCATGATAAAAACAAAAGAAATGAGATATAAATGATTCAGGTGGTCCTGTTTCTCGCGCGCTATTAGAAAATGGAACGGTAGAGAAATATCATAGAATCGGTTCGATGAATCCTCTGCCATGTACTTCAATTTGAATTGCGGAGTATTCATGCAGGTGTAGATAAAGAATACGTTCGTAAGTGAATTTGTTAATGATGAACTGCTAGGTATAGGCTACTTCTGATATAGGAAGCATCTTACTTCAGTCTTTCTTCTTTTTTGTTTCTTCTATCTTTAAACAAGCAATTCTTGTATATATATATATATATATATATATATATATATATATATATATATATATATATAGCTGTCTCTGTCTGATTTCGGTGAAATTTTGTATTTACACTTGTTTTTTGTCTTGAAGTTCACCTACATAGTTGCATTTTTCGTAAATTTTTCGAAAATTATATATATTTCGTGTTTTTCGGATAGGTTTTATTGTTTGCGGACAAGTATACCATAAAATGAATATGTCAGCTCATTCAACACAGAATGATGGAGATGTTTTTGATCTGGCCGCTATACGGCCAACTACAGTTTAGATCCCGATGATGCGACGGCCGTTCCCCGTCGCGTCGGGGTTTTGAATCCTCACTCGGGCACGGATGTTTGTGTTGTCTTTAGTGTAAGGTTGTTTATATGTAGTTTGTACGTTTAGGGACTGATGACCCCGCAGTTAAGTCCCATAAGCTTAACAAACATTTTCATGATGTAATCAAAGAATTGTGGAATTAGTACCTCACAAATTAACTTATTAGAATGTATTACTCGGGCGCACAATGATTATGTAGGGGGAAATACAATGTTGCGAGAAATAGAAAAGGACGTGATCGAGTAAGTTTTGCCATAATACCTCCACCATACATAAAGGCATTAGCCATGTCGGTACACAAATGTCAAGGACAAACATTCGAATTTGTCGGCGTGCACTTGAGGTCGTTAGTTTTCGTGCATGGGAAGTTTGTAGCGTTTTGTACAGTAAAGCGACCTTTACCGTTGAAAGTACTACTTCCACATGAAAATCCACGACACACCCGCTAATTAGTATGGAAGGAAGTGTTAGCTTAAAATTCGATGTCATCATGATGAAAACAAATATGTTGAAATATATTCATGTTGACATATAAAATGAAAATATATTCTATAATATAGCAATTTGTTTGTATTAAAATGATTAATAACACTCATAATTTTGTCACTCATATGTATTAAGATCGAAAGCTGTAGATGTTTCATTAGTATTAATTCCTAATGTATTTTCTAATAAAACACCATCTTGGGTAAAGAAGCCTACCAAGGGACGCTCTGACATCGTCGTCTCTCACGCAGGCTATATTTCGGGTATATCGGAATCTGTTCTAACGATTTGCATCAAATGTTGCATGTAGATCTGGTTTCGCTTATTTAATTTATATCTATAGACGTCATTCGCAAAGCAACAGGCTTTTCCAAATTAATATATGTTATACATTTTTATTTGGTGTACCTCTGAAAGCAGTTTAACGTATTGCATTAAAATTTTGTATCAAGTTTTCCAATTTTAGAATAAATTTTAGATTCGGTTTCCTTCGGCTACAATAACGAACTGAAACGATTTCTGCATTTGTAGCCAACCTGTGCACTTCGAAATATCTAGCAAATTTTTGACAAAAATATTTATTGTGACACTGAACTAGGTACATGTATGGTTATTTTGTTGAACGGTTGAAATTCCTGCGTAGGTATTATTGCAAAATATTTATACAAAAATACCACAATATAACAGAAAAAAATCCCCGAGCAACGCACAGTCACCCGATATTACTTATTTATGTAGTAAAACACTAAGCTAGAACCCTAAACCTCTAGCTACATGTGTAGTACGCCATCTATCTGACGGCTTCGAGAAGGGAGAAATATTTCATTTTCAGAATTTGGCGTAGTAGTTAACAGATTCTGAAAGTTTAAAATGCCATCGTATTCTACACGTTGAGCAACTTCCAACGAACTTTACTCATAATTTCAAAATATTAAGAATTGTTTTTCTCGGTGTTTCTCGGTGGCACCTCCCAGACACACACACACACACACACACACACACACAACCATAATTTTCGCGTTTCATGCGGTAAAACTTCGGCATCACAAAGAATATTTCAATTTATTACTTCTTTAATAAAGACTCCACTTCCAACAAATTTTGTAGACAATATATAGAGAATCCACCTGCACCGAGCGAGGTGACGCAGTGGTATGACACTGGGCTCTCATTCAGGAAGTCGCCGTCGTTTCCTCCTAGAACCTACCTGCCAAATGTCGAAACGGTTTACACTGGTGCGACCTTATTTCCTTCCTTATTTCGAAATAGTTGCTTCGAAGGAGCACGGCCGAATTGATTTATCCTGAATAAAAACAACCTGACCTTGAACTCCGTCTCCAATGACCACGAAGTTGACAGAATCTTAAATGCTACTCCTTCCCTTTCTGGAATCTACCTGCATAATTGTCTTATGGTACGACATATCCGCAATCAATGCTATTCTATTTCACTGCTTTGTGACTCAGGTCATTCACAGAGAAGTGTTCGATTTTTTGCAACTTTTTGTTAATCAGGTATAATTTTAATTGTTTTAGTAATTTATTTTCAGTCTCTGTTATTTACTTCCATGAAATACTTGTCAATGTTTCAATCTCATCTATATATCTAAAGGTTGTAAACGGTTGAGTGGAATTATTCGTGATATGTGACAACTTGCAACTGACGTTTTGAAATATAAACTCCTGGGCACTAAAATTCCTACACCACGAAAATGACGTGCTACAGACCTACAACGTGCTGACATGAGGAAAGTTTCCAACCTATTTCTCATACACAAACAGCAGTTGACCGGCGTTGTCTAGTGAAACGTTGTTGTGATGCCTCGTGTAAGAAGGAGAAGTGCGTACCATCACGTTTCAAACTTTGTTAAAGGTCGGATTGCAGCCTATCGTGATTGCGGTTTATCGTATTGCTACATTGCTGCTCGCGTTGGTCTCGATCCAATGACTGTTAGCAGAATATGCAATCGGTGGGTTCAGGAGGGCAATACGGAACGCCGTGCTGGATCCCAACGGCCTCGTATCACTAGCAGTCGAGATGACAGGCATCTTATCCGTATGGCTGTAACGGATCGTGCAGCCACGTCTCGATCCCTGAGTCAACAAATGGAGACGTTAGCAAGACAACAACCACCTGCACGGACAGTTCGACGACGTTTGCAGCAGCATGGACTATCAGCTCGGAGACCATGGCTGTGGTTACCCTTGAAGCTGCATCACAGACAGGAGCGCCTGGAATGGTGTGCGCAACAACGAATCTGGGTGCACGAATGGCAAAACGTCAGTTTTTCGGATGAATCCAGGTTCTATTTACAGCATCATGATGGTCGCATCCGTGATTGGCGACATCGCGGTGAACGCACATTGGAAACGTGTATTCGTCATCGCCGTACTGGCGTATAACCCGGCGTGATTGTTTGGGGTGCCATTAGTTACACGTCTCAGTCACCTCTTGTTCGCATCGACGGCACTTTGAACAGTGGCCGTTACATTTCAGACATGTTACGACCAGTGGCTCTACGCTTCATTCGATCCCTACGAAAACCTACATTTCAGCAGGATAATGCACGACCGCTTGTTGCAGGTCCTGTACGGGCCTTTCTGGATACGGAAAATGTTCGACTGCTGCCCTGGCCAGCACATTCTCCAGATCTCTCACCAAGTGAAAACGTCTGGTCAATGGTGGCCGAGCAACTGGCTCGTCACAATACGCCAGTCACTACTCTTCATGAACTGTGGTATCGTGTTGAAGCTGCATGGTGTAATATATTTAGCCAGGAGGGTCCCGTTTGTTTAAATAACTGAAGTATACGATACCATAGTTGGTTAACATGTAATATTACTATGTAATGGGGCATGTTAAAGAATAAATAAATAAAAATAAAATAAAATACCATAGTTGGTCGTAGTATTTTATCCTAATATTCCAGATTTATAATGTATAAGCCTCGTATGGCACTTCTGTCGAGTCACATTGATTATCATTTGCATTACTAGGGTCTTGTAACAAACTAAATTAATTAATTATTGAAAGTCGTAACAACAATGTAACCATATATTAACACTGCGCTGATTGTTGTTTACTTACGATCTTTTGTATTGATTTATTTTGATATAAAGAACTTATTATTACATCTGTCATAATTTTGTGTATTTTTACGTAAAGCAAGATTTACTTACTTTCATGAACAAATTATTAAATGTGAAACTTTGTAACTTCCGTGTTCTAGAATGTTCTAGAAAAACTATAATAGATATTAATACGCGCGAATTGGCGCGAACACGAGTAGAACTAAGTCAGTCTGTAGTAGTCTGCAGTCTTATGGCAGTCTTAGTGGAGTAACATCTTAGTTAGTGTGGAAGTGTGTTGTAAACCAGTCTTACTCTTGCATCACTTTTGTGCTTTATTAGGAATGGATAAATAAATATACGTTAAAAATGAAAGTGTCACAAATGTAGTTTTCTGAAAACCCAAGAACCCGTCGGCATAACATAATTTTGTAATGTGTTAATGGCAGGCGAGCAACGAGATCTACGAGCAGTGGCGTAGCTACTACACCAAGGGGCCCGGGGCAAAAATGACGTTGGGGCCCTCTCTGAACTAAACCTATACCACAGGCGCCGACTTCTTGGGGTATGCTGAGTGGCGTTTCTCATAGGAGGGAGGTGGTTGCCGTACTGCAGCCCCAGGCAGGTATTAAAAAAAAAAAAAAAAAAAAAAAAAAAAAAAAAATACAGAAATCATTTTCAGAGTTTTCACCTTCTTATACATGCATATCAGATAATGATGTGCCTGTATTGCGAATACTGTGTTCATTATCGCAAAAACTAACATCGGATGGTCTTCCTGCTTTCTTTCTTATGCAGATTAATTTTCTATTCAGTATTACGAAAATAGTCCATAACCACTTCTGCTTTCATACCATGTCTGTCGATACCAATATATTTACAACCCATTCTTACATCATACACCAATTCAGTAAACAGGATGAAAAATGTCACGACTTAACACTAACACGATTCCTTGAAGACAATTGACTTGTAACAGAATACATAAACGTTAAATTAGTAGTATACACATTTTCATCGTATCGTACCAAACCCACTTCATTTCTTGTTATTTAATACAACAATTAAAGGTTACCGCCTTCAGTTTACGATATTGAACTTACCAGCAGCAACTTTCGGACTATTTAGAAAATGATCTCTTCACTCACATGTCAACATGAATTTTAATGCCTACGAATTCAATTACCTGTTGTTTGATAATGTTTTTTACAGCAGTGTATTAGAAAAGCCAGCCGCCCATCAATGAAATGAGAGAGTCGAATTTAATTTCAATCAAGAAATATAACGTAAAGAAAAAAATAATACTAAAATTTTCCGAGCATACTCACTCAAATTTTGGGGTATGCTTGAGCGACCGAGCATACCCGTAATCGGCTCCTATGAACTATACAGATGGAATACTACTTCATCACGTCCTTACCGCTTACTGGAAGACATAATAAGGCAAACCTAAATACTCTTAAGTAAATTACTGTGTGTCACGCAGCAGATAACATTTAATCGTACTCTCTAATATAATTATAACTGTGAAAGTTAATTATACTTTCAAGCAGAAACTACTGGGTGGATTTAGATGAAATTTTGGAGAGGGATAGAGTTGGACCTGGGTAGGACATACAGATAAAACGACCATGGAATAGTTTTCGAAGTTGCTCCATACTATGTGAATGAAGTCGCAGGCAGAAGCTAGTAAAAATGAACAACGAAGTTTTCCTCAACCAAGAAAATATGTCCCCCTGCCGCGAATCAAACCATGAACAGTATTGTCACACAATGCTAGTAATTCAGCAGATGGCAGGGTGCACGTCTTAGCGGACAAGCAATACCTTTTTATATTTATGTTCTGAGATGGGAATAATTTTTGGATTTCACTTCGTGCTTTTGAAGTTTGTTGGCAGTGTTCAAAACGTTAAAGTCGAAAATCCTTCCTGCAGCTAAAACATTATATACAGTAGAACGTCGATTATCCGAAGTGTAATTGGGGGATATGGATGTTCGGAAAACCGATTATTCGTATAATCGAACTGTACACTTCTACTTGCCAATAAGAAGTACTGCACAATCGCGCGATCCTTCACATTGCGCCGAGCGGCACGCCGCAACACTTGCAAGGCGCAGCTGTTGCTGCGAACAGCTGTGATGCTGCCGCTGCTGTACTTCTGCCGACTGGAGTGTGCCGAATGTTGTACTCAGGGACTGTCGGCTTGGCCTGTTAGCAGACTCCACTAGAAGCAATGTTCCGTCACCTTGTGGCCCAGTGCAGCTACTGTGGGAAGCTTAGTTTGACGGGAGGGGGAATTGATGGACGGTAGGGTGCGAAGGTAAAAAAATAAATAAATAAAAATAAGAAAAACGACGCTCTACTGTGACTTTTTCCGAACTTTGGTCATGGAGGCCGAGGGGCCCCTTGATCTCGGGGGCCCCGGGGCACTGCCCCGCCTAGCCCTATGATACCTACGCCACTGTCTGCGAGCATTCTACCACTGAACATATATAACAGGTGATGTATAGGAAAATGTGGCTTTAATGCATGTACAGTACAGTAAAAAAGAAATGCGCCACAATGGGCATCTGTACCTGTACCTGTACACGCCATCCAAACTCAGTTAGACGCAATGCCCAGGTGTATCAAGGCCGTTATTACGGCCAGAGGTGGTAGTTATGGCTACTGATTTCTCAGGATCTATGCACCCAAATTGCATGAAATGTATTTACATGTCAGTTCTAGTATAATATATTTGTCCAATGAATACCCGTTTATCATCTTTATATCTTCTTGGAGCAGCAATTTCATTAACCAGTAGTGAATATTATTAGAAAATATGGAGCGATTGTCAGATTTAGTAAAAATAATAATTGATTAATTGCGTAACAGGTTTTAGTCCTGGAACGTTATATCTTCAATATTGTTTTTTATCATGCAAGTACACGCCAATTTTATAGGAACATACATAAAACTAGATTACCAGTGGAAAAGCGGCAGAAATATTTACTGAAATATAATTTATTTATCAATATTATTTTCAACATTCGCAATGTAAGCATCTGTTGTCGTCCCAGATGCATTGAATGTAACGTCCCCCTTCTGCTGAGTTTGAAAACACGTCGTAACAATACAAGCCCTTGACATGTGTTTTGTTTTTACCGTTCTCGTCCATGGAATCATTTTCGAAGGACTGGTAATATTTTAATGATCCTTCTTTTTGTGTTAGTTATTCAAAATCGTCTCTTTTCGTTGATTTATATTTGCTGTTTTTCTGAGGTTCTAAAAAACAATTTTTCCTTCCTTGATACTATTTCTACTGAATATTCTTTGCAATTCACATTTAATGGCATGGCTGAAGGATCATCGAACGCTTTCACAACATTTCTCTATCGTTCCGTTATGCAATAACTCCCGGGAAAAAGAAACACCTAAATCCTTCCGTTTAACATCTGATTTCTCTTACTTTATTCTGACGATCATTCCTCCAGCTGTAAGTGGGCGACACAAATACGTTCGTGTTCGGAGGAGAAAAATTTGGAAACATATTCCGTAAATAGATATCCATAAAACGGATAACGCCTTTCATTTAATGTCTTCCACCCAACCTCATCCATCGTTTCCTTGACACTCTTTAGTAATTTGCAGCTGTCCGATGATGATGCTGTGTTCTGTGGAAGGGTGTCGTCATTAATTTACTGTAACTGGATAAAGAATGACTTAGACAAAATTTCTAGATGGTGTGAAGAATGGAAGTTAGCTGTTAGTGTAGAAAAATGTAAGGTGATGCACATGAGTAGGAAGAACAATCCCATAATGAAGGTGATGCACATGAGTAGGAAGTACAATCCCATAATGTTCGAATACAGAATTAGTAGTGAGCTTCGTGAAGGGGTCGCGTTGTTTAAATACCTAGGCGTAACATTGCAGAGCGATATGAAGTGGAACTAATATGTAAGGACAGTTGTGAGTAAGGCGGACAGCCGACTTCGGTTTATTGGGAGAATTTTGGAAAGATGTAATAAAACGCTTGTACCACCACGTCTTGAGTATTACTCAAGTGTTTGGGACCCGCAGCAGATCAGTTTAAAGGAAGACATGGAAGCAGTTCAGAGAGGAGCAGCTAGGTTTGTTACTTGTAGGTTCGACCAATGGGCGAGTGTCACGGAAATGCTTCGGGAACTCAATTGGGGATCGATGGAGGAAAGACGAAGTTCATTTCCTGAATATCTGTGGAAATTTAGAGGGCAGGAATTTCTGACGCCTACTTATATTTCGTGTAATCATCACAAAGACAAGATAAATTAGGGCTCATACAGAGTTATATAGACATTTAGTTTTCCCTCGTTCTATTTGGGAGTGAAATAGGAAAGGGTGTGCCTAGTGGTCGTACAGTGTACCCTCCGCCACGCACCTTGCGATGGATTGCGGATTATATAAGTAGATGTATCGTGATAGTACAAAACGAGATGACCTCCGTCAGCTCCACTTGATGTAGGTTTCACATTATGCAACATTATTTCAAAATAGGGTGCATAATTGTAGTGGAGGCAGTTTCTTCAGAGGAACTGTTACAAGCTCCAATTTTTCTACCAGTGAAACGCAGCCTCTGGTTCGCCTCGCCAGCAATATTTTCTCTTGTCTTTTTTTCTATTGTTTTGACATTCGTGTTCAGTTTTGAATGTTTTCTGCCCTTCCATGCACCCTCGGCTCCACAGTAGTCTTCCCAAGACGCCTTGTTGCGAAGAGCGCGTCTGCTCCCCGTCGGAGCCTCGAGTCCTCCCTTGGGCAGGTGTGTGTGTGTGTGTGTGTGTGTGTGTGTGTGTGTGTGTGTGTTTGTGTGTTGTCTTAGCAAAAGTTAGTTTAAGAACCAAATAATAAATAATAATAAATACGTTATATAATAATGGAAAGTTCAGGTTGGAATTAATAATATACTGAGGGCAGTTTACAACTCACCGCAAAGACGTGGCGACGATCTGCGACTGGCACATACAAAAGACACACACATACAACACTTTCAGCTATCAGCCATGGCTTTCTTCACAAAATAGAAGACTCACGCAATCACACAGGCACACAACACAGTGTTCTGTGTTCTGAAGAAGGCCATGGTCGATAGCTGAAAGTGTTGTATGTGTGTGTCTTTTGTATGTGCCTGTCGCAGATCGTCGCCACGTCTTTGCGGTGAGTTGTAAACTCTCCTTACTATGTAATAAATACGTTGTTACGTATTTATATAGGCCAACATGAGGGAGAATGTGTTGTGGTGGGATACTTGCATTAAGACGGTGCATTTGCAGTATCCATTAGATCACGGTGGCTTAGAGCTTATAGCGCTTGCCTAGTGAGCACGAGATAACAAGTTCGAAATCACGTCGGTCCAGAAATTTTGATTCATTGCCTGTCCTTCATTTCTGTACCTTACTTTAAATAATTTGTAAGTCTAGGGACTGCTGACGACCACGGCTTAGTCCCATAGCTTTACAAACATTTGATTTCCATTACCCAAATGCGCGTCGGGAAAGGGAATCTTTCAGTTTTATACATCATTTCTCTTAGTTTATTCTGATGGAAATTTCATCCAGTGTCGGTGGGAGCCAACAAAATCGTTTTCGGAGGTGAAATGTTGTGAAACAAATTTCGTAAATAGACCACGAAGAAACGAATATCGCCTCTCTTTTAATGACTCTCTTCCTTATATCACGATAATTTGAAATAAGCTGCCCTTCTCTTTTCTGTGTCCTTGGTGGGAATCTCTCGACGCAAGAATATTCCAAAATTGGTCGCACAAGCGTAGTGTGGGCATTTTGTTTAGTGGAACTATTACCTGCGACAAGTTTCCTCTAGTTTTTTCTATTCGTTTAATTGACATTCAAGTTGACTTTTATTCAGCGAGAATGTTTTCCCCTTTCCATGCCTTCTCGACTGCACAATGAAGCCTTCCTACGGAGAAGGGCTTTATAGAGGAACGTGACGTGATGGAACCAGATGGTCTACCTCCCTTCCTAGCCTCCATTCAACGTACCCAGCCTACCCCGAGTGCAGAGGTCCTAAAAATGAAACAAAAGCACGCCGTTATAGAAGCAAATAACTGCTGTTTGCCACTGTGCTACCCGTCAACTTGACAACTTCCGACGTCAGAACGCAAAACTAAACTTCGTTTACGGTCAGATGGGGCCAAAGGCGTGCGACAATAACCAACAATACATGTTCGACGCATGTCGTTCGGCATTGTACAGTCACGTTATTGTCATAGTGGAGTATTTTTAGCGTCTGCTCAAATGGATAGCATCGCGCAAATATACGTAATCAAAAAGTACGTTGAGATGTAAACGTTGTTACACAACTAAATTTTTCCGTTTCCGTTCTGATCAAAAAGTCAGTATAAATTTGAAAACTTAATAAATCACGGAGTAATGTACATAAGGAGGTAAAAATTGACACACATGCTTGGAATGAAATGGGGTTTTATTAGAACCAGAAAAAAAACAAAGGTATTGCTAGACGTGTAAAAGATCTGTTGCGCACGTCGTTTGGTGATGATCGTGTGCTCAGCCGCCACTTTCGTCATGCTTGGCCTCCCAGGTCCCCAGACCTCAGTCCGTGCGATTATTGGCTTTGGGGTTACCTGAAGTCGCAAGTGTATCGTGATCGACCGACAAATTCAGGGATGCTGAAAGACAACATCCGACACCAATGCCTCACCATAACTCCGGACATGCTTTACAGTGCTGTTCACAACATTATTCCTCGACTACAGCTATTGTTGAGGAATGATAGTGAACATATTGAGCATTTTCTGTAAAGAACATCATCTTTACTTTGTCGTAGTTTGACAGCATGATCCTGGAACATTTGTCCTAAATTTGTGTATGAAGATAAGAAACAGTAGGGCCCTATAACACATTCCTAGAGAACTTTAGGTATCATGTCTGTTTTTCACGATGACTTTTGTAAATTGCTACGAACCGTATCCTTTGAGAAATCGCGAATCTAGTATTCCACAAGCACTCCGTTTGATTAGAAGCTGCTTGTGAGGTACAGCGGCAAAGCCTTTCGGAATTCTAGAAATTGTCAATGGCACTCATCACTTCGTTTGAGGAAAGAGCTAGCTTCGTTTCACAAGGACGTTTTCTGAATCCGTGTTGACTATGGGTCAGTAAGTCGTTCTCTTCGAGATAGTTCGTAATATTTGAGGAAAGTATGCGTTCTGAAAAACTGCTGTAAACCGACGACAGTGATATAGGCCTGTAATTTGACGACTCACTCGTATTGCCTTTCTTGAATATTGGCGTAAATTGTGCAACTTTCCATTGTTTGCATAGTAATATTTAGATGAGAGAGCGGTTGTATATGATAGCTAGGTATGCAGCTATTGCATCAGCGTACTCTGAAACGACCGTGATTATTATAGAATAAGATGGTAAAATTGCGATCATTTCGGAAAAATGTTATTCTAACTGGAAATTCATTGAGATAAGTAATAATGTGCATTTAGCACTTTTTAGTCGATGTTTAATGAATATGTAACACAAATATTATACAATCACAAATGTTTGTATAAACACAAAAAAAGGTTACAGAATTGAGAAAAATCGATCGAAATTGTACCACTCTAGATACAATTGTGATCACTTCCTGGTACAATTTTTATCACTGGCTCCACATAAAAAGCACATTTTCCCTCGGTTACTATCGCATACTTCGTGGTACCAAACATTGTTTTTGTTTTTTCTTTTTTCTTTTTTTTCCATCCAGAGAATGCAGTCACCCTTATCTGCGATTTATAAGAGAGCGTTAGACTAACAAGTTAAATACTTGGGCTCGAACAAACACATATACACCAAAATCGTATGAGAGATAATGTAAAGATCCCTTGTTGCACTAGTGATACTCCCACATCTGCAAAACTCTGCAGTCGTCCGTTAGAGGCCTCTGCGTGTGCCATGCCGCATTGCACTTTGACCTGTCGGTTCGCCAGTAGGGACGGTGCAGTGTGCCTCCGAAGTTGCATTTTGTGACGTTATTTGTGTGGTGAAGCGTCAGATGGGGCGGCGATTGCTAATCAATCCTGGTAATGTATTGCGATTAGTTGAGATGAAGTTTCCACGAACTTTCTTCGTAAAGATGGTATTAATGTAGAAAATTAATCATTCGCATGTTTTCTCGTATCTGTTATGGTACAGAAATATGAGCATAAGTTAGATACTCTTGTAACAAACTCATAATAATGATAATAGGGATGGTAATGACGAACAACTCATTGCAAGCGGTAGTGCTACAGTAAGTGCGGGAAGAGGCGATGGAAGCAGTGGCGGTGAATACCAACAGTCTTTCGGGAAGAAGGTTAAAGTTGCAACTATCACACGGCTTTTGATGACAATTCGCTAGAGAATATGTACGACGATTATCACATAAGTTATAGTTAAGATATCTGCATTACCTATGATGTCTGCAATTACAAGTACAGTGCTATCTAGAGCATGGTTGCAGAGCTTTGCAGAAAAACGACATCCACGAGCACATTGAGGTGTACGTAGAGATCCTGTAACCGAACGTTCATACAGATATGTTTGTTCGAGCCCATGTACTTTCCATGTAAAGTAACTTCACTTACCACTTAACAGGTAAAAAATTTATATTTTAGTAGCACGAAGTCGCTTGTTCTTGGAAAAGACAGGAGGGGCTGTAGAAAACCTGCTACATTACAGCGCCACACAGTGGCATGTGCTACCAACACTACGGGACTGATAAATGGCGCGAAACGTTTTGTTTATCGGAATTGTACCTACATTGATTTTGTACCACCTTACAAATGTTGATTTTGTGTGCCTGCCCCGTCGCCGCTTTTGTGTCTCGTTTCCGTCGAAGGTGTCGGTGGCCGAGTAGGAAGTCCGACACAGAAATAAAGGTAGCACGCTTGTGCAGGTACGGAGGTAAGCAGCCAGTGGGATAGCAGAAACTAGAAACACTAGAGTAAATTAGAACGAGATATATATATTGCACAGAATTTATACAATACTTAACTTTTATATAGTTCAGTACGGCAGAATGCTGATACATAGTTGAGCTACAGGCCTGCCTAGTGCCTATCCGATAGCCAAGTCTTCACTGGTGCCTATCTGATTCCGAAGTGCTAACTGGTTACTATCTCAGTCCCAAGTGAACGATGTCGTTCAGTGGTGGCCACGAGCGGGATTGTAGCAGAGGGCGCTCTTGGCTGTCGTCGTAAAAACGCCGCGCCGTGCGTGCATGGCGGCGCGCGGCGAAAGTAGGTGGCGCGCACTTTAGACTTGTGCGACACCACAGTTGAAATGTTTGTAGAGCTTATGAGACTAAACTACGGGGTCATCAGTCCCTAAACTTACAAACTACTTATGATCTAACTTACTAAGGACGCCACAAATATTTAATGCCCGAGGGGGGATTCGAACCCCCGACCGTAGTGGCCGTGCAGACCGTGACTGTCGCGCCTCAGCCCCCTCGGCCACCGCGGCCGGCTACCACCTTACCATACGATCAGAACCAGGAGACTTGCTTTTGTTAAGTGAAGTTAAATTTCCTCGCAAAATTAGTAAATCTGCTCGTCGTTGGAATGAAGGGGACCGGGAAGAGACGGAGCTCCAGATTTCGAGAAAGGCAAGGGGGCTTTCAGAGGGAAAATAGGCCTCGGTGACGGCTTGGCGGCACGCATTAGCAGCCCATCTTCGAGACTGCAGACCTGGCGCGCGCCAGCCAATGGCGGCTGGTGGGCTGTTTATTAGGAGGGGCGGCATCCCTCTTCAATTGTGCACGGCATTTTGTCCCTTCAGAACATTTCTTGAACGGGGAGAATACAGCATTAATTTTATTAGCTAGTTACGTAATTTAACCTTTCATCTAACACGACTTTTTCCTCCTATACCAAAATACGAACAAATTTACGCACAAATATGTCGTTTTTAATATTTTCTGCAGGCAATGAAAACCTTGTAACTCCATTTTATTAGATTTCACAAGAGACCCAAAACTGTACCTTAAAATAATATAAAGTAAGTTCGTAGTGTGTAACTATATAAGTAAGTGTTCAGGCCGGCAGCGGTGGCCGACGGGACTGAGGCGCTCCAGTCACGGTCTGCACTGCCACTACGGTCGGGGGTTGGAATCCCCTCTCGGGCACGGATATTTGTGCCGTCCTTAGTCTTAGCTCGTTCATAAGTAGTTTGTAAGTTTAGGGACTGATGACCCCGTAGTTAAGTCGCATAAGCTATACAAACATTTGAACATTTTTTAAGTGTTCAGAGAACACAAATGCTTCGTCAGCGACAAACATATGTTACTGAAATGAGAAGACTGTCACGAACAAATGTAAAATACCATTGGTATGCTTATATATTGGCGTGTTTATATAAAGCAGGATTAAATTTCCTAGTGAAACTACTTTTGCTTTTGCACGCATTTTGTGTCTGTATAATGTTCTAGTCAGGTCTCGGTGGTCCTAACCTTTTTAATTCCAACTTTCCTTCAAAAGTCAATTTTTGACTACCAAATATTAAAATATAGTTAACGCTATGTATATTATTCATTCTAAATAGGGGACTAGAAAAACAGGCAACAACACGCTCCTTCACAACAACGACACTCGTACCACACGCAGGGCACCTGTTAGACACTGCCTGACCGGTGGCGGTGCGCCTTTGTATATTTCGCGTCCTTGTCGCGGACGCCGTCCTAAGCGGTTCGGTTCAGCACGCACCCCCCAGCCAACCCCCAGTACCCCCACTCACCCCAAGCGTCCGTAGCCAGCCTTTACACGGCGCGGACGGATCGCGTAGAGTCCGACAGTGAGCCCATTCTGAAAACATTGGATGAGCCTGGCTGGCAGACTACCTGGACTAAAAACATTGGTCATTCACTTACACGGGCTGCTGCTACATGAAAATTATTCAAGTAGATTTGTGATTAACGATTGGTACGCATTCCGTGTTGAATATTTTTGGGAGGGCGCCGCCCCAGAGTCCTCAAGGAGTAGCCGCCACTGGCGCCAGCCTTGGCGGCGAGAACCTGCCGACCAGCGGTGCGTGGCCTGGCTGTTGGTCTCGGTCCAGACGCCCACACCGCGGCCTTCGGCCTTCGCGTTCCGAGCTCTCGGGCAGACAGTTGTCCACGTTTTATCGCCAAGCACGCCCTGAGCTGCCGGAGCACTTCCGCGTGGCGGTCCAGCTCACGCATTTCTCTAGTCGTGAATCACGGCCGCAAGAAGCGGAGTGCCAAGAGCTGTTTTCGGCGGGCCTGATTCACCAGGAACGCGCGCGCGCGTGCGTGAGTGTTTGCGTGTGTGTGGAACTGATTCACGCGCCGTGGCGCAGCCGAGCCGGAGAGCCAGGGACAGCCACCGCGATGCGCACTACAGTTGGGCAAACACGATTCTTTATTACGAATCGATTCCTGTAAAATGTAAACTTTCACGGCCGGAATGGTCAAATTACTAAAAATTCCTGGAAAGACATTGCAATCAAGTTCCGGGCAGTGGCGGCGCTAGGCGTCGGCGACGTCGGCCACCGCCGACGGCCTCGCGCCTGTGGGGGGCCTCGCAAAACATTGTCAAAATTAGAGGTTTTTTTTTTCTTTTTTATATTTAATGTTTAACGGCGCTTTTCAACTGCTAGGTTATGTAGTGACGGCCTACATCTAACTTACACTAGCTTAACCAAAGGACAAACACAACATCCGTACCCAAGAGTGGGATTAGACTTCCAACAAGAGCGATCTCGTTCACCGTGGTATGACGCCTTAGTGCGCTCGGCCATATTTATTTTCGTACGACTGCAGCAGGAATGCAATTTTTAGTTAAATACCTGCAAAACGACTTCTTTAGTACATTTTCGAAAACAATTTACAAGAAGTATATCCAAATGTTTATGTAACAATCAGAATCATTCTAACAGTTACAGTCAATACAGCTTCGGCCGAGAGAAACTTCACAAAGTTAAGATTGATTAAGACTTATTTGAGAAGCAAAGTGAGCCAAGAAAGACTATCTGCGTTGTCATACTATCAATAGAAGAAGAAATAGCGGACAGTATTAATTAAGATGTGATCTTTATATATATTGTGTCCCGGCCTCGTCGCCGCTTTTGTGTCTCTTTTCCGTCGTAGGTGCTTTTCAACTGCTAGGTTATGTAGTGACGGCCTACATCTAACTTACACTAGCTTAACCAAAGGACAAACACAACATCCGTACCCAAGAGTGGGATTAGACTTCCAACAAGAGCGATCTCGTTCACCGTGGTATGACGCCTTAGTGCGCTCGGCCATATTTATTTTCGTACGACTGCAGCAGGAATGCAATTTTTAGTTAAATACCTGCAAAACGACTTCTTTAGTACATTTTCGAAAACAATTTACAAGAAGTATATCCAAATGTTTATGTAACAATCAGAATCATTCTAACAGTTACAGTCAATACAGCTTCGGCCGAGAGAAACTTCACAAAGTTAAGATTGATTAAGACTTATTTGAGAAGCAAAGTGAGCCAAGAAAGACTATCTGCGTTGTCATACTATCAATAGAAGAAGAAATAGTGGACAGTATTAATTAAGATGTGATCTTTATATATATTGTGTCCCGGCCTCGTCGCCGCTTTTGTGTCTCTTTTCCGTCGTAGGTGTCGGTGGCCGAGTGGAATGAGACCGACACAGGAATAAAGATAGCACGCTGGTGCAGGTACGGAGGGGAGCAGCCAGAAACTAGAAACACTAGAGTAAATTAGAACGAGATATATATTGCACAGAATTTATACAATACTTAACTTTTACATAGATGTGTACTGCAGAATGCTGATACATAGTTGAGCTAGAGGCCTCCCTAGTACTGCTTCCTAGTGCCTGTACGATAGCCAAGCCTTCACTGGTGCCTATCTGTTACGAAGGTCCTAACTGGTTGCTATCTCAGTCCCAAGTGAACGATGTCGTTCAGTGGTGGCCACGAGCGGAGTTGCAGCAGAGGGCGCTCGTGGCTGTCGTCGTAAGAACGCCGCGCCGTGCGTGCATGGCGGCGCGCGGCGAAGAACGCCGCGCCGTGCGTGCATGGCGGCGCGCGGCGAAAGTAGGTGGCGCGCACTTAGGACTTGTGCGACACCACAAAACAAAATATATATATATATATATATATATATATATATATATATATATATATATATATATATATATAATCTGTGATGCGAAAAGCAGAAAAGTTTCTATGTTTTAATTAGTGTTTCTTTGTTGTAATTTTTGTCATTGCAGTAATACTTGTATATTATACTGATAAAAATTTAGTATAATGATTAGTGATGTATAATTCAGCTCATTTTATTTAACATTTTCCTCCTAACTGAAAAAATGAAAGGGGCCTCGCAAAAACGAGTTCGCCGACGCCCAGTTCCCGTCTAGCGCCGCCACTGGTTCAGCGTTTGCTGTTTGTGTTTTATTTAATATTGCTACAGTTGTTTCGACAGTTTGTCATTATCAAGCGCCTGCGTGTATAAGAATTACATTAATTACAAATCAAACAATAGTAAAATATACACAAATTTGTTTGTTATAAATTTTCCTAATAACTTACGTCTACGATGTTTGGACGTTAATTAATGTTGACATCTGGCGTAACTGTTGCTTTAACTGTCAGGTATTATGCAGCTTTTTAGATTAAAACTTTAAATTAAAGAAACTTTTATATTTTTTTCGTAATTATCAACAGCTTTGCCAAAGATGTTTACATATACAGTAATCAACTAAGTTATGAGATCCTTTTTTAACTTTAACATTGGTCAGAGAGGTTTATTTGGTTTTTTCCTCTGTTCGTTTAGTATATCTTTGCTTTTCAGCCTTTTTCATCGATAATGACAAACTGTCGAAACAGCTGTAGCAATATTAAATAAAACATAAACAGCAATCCGTACTTTATTGCAATGTCTTTCTACGACATATACTATGCTGCAGGCCCAACAATTAGGAAATTAAAAATTTACGGGCTGTTATGCCGTGGTCTAGTGGATTTATTATTAAAACCCAACGTTTCGTCCCCGACTGCGGAGGACATTCTCAAGGGGGATCGTGGCAGTTTTGAATGTCCAATGCACACCCTGGCTCGCTACTGACAGAAGCCAAACTCCGTTTACGAGGGCTCGCGCGCAGAGGTGTGACGTCAGATGTTTTTGACATGCGCGCGCAATTCGTCGTTGCCGAATGCCTCCGTCCGTTAATGTCGTCCCATGGCGGAAGACTGTTACATTTCTTCTTCAAAACCGGAATCCACATTTCATTCAGTTTCACGCCCTCCTCCATCCTATTGAAATTATTGGGGTGTTTTACAATTTCTATAGCCTTTCTATACAGTCTTTCGTGGTATCCATTTGTGGCTGCTAAAACCTGAGTCTTATCAAATTGAATAAGGTGGTCCCCTGGTTGAGAAACATGTTCAGCAACAGCTGATCTGTCAGTCTCTCCCCTTCTACAGTTCCCCTTGTGCTCATCTAGTCGTTTTTTGACTGTTCTTTTTGTGGTACCCACGTATACGTCCCCACAGCTACATGGATTCCCATAAATTCCTGCTTTTTCCAGCGGTATGGGGACTAGATGAGCACAAGGGGAACTGTAGACGGGGAGAGATTGACAGATCAGCAGTTGCTGAACATGTTTTTCAACCAGGGGACCACCTTATTCAATTTGATAAGACTCGGGTTTTGGTAGCCACAAACGGATACCACGAAAGACTGTACAGAGAGGCTATAGAAATTGTAAAACACCCCAATAATTTCAGTAGGATGGAGGAGGGCGTGAAACTGAATGAAATGTGGATTCCGGTTTTGAAGAAGAAATGTAACAGTCTTCCACCTTGGAAGATACTAACGGACGACGGCAATCGGCAACGACGAATTGCGCGCGCATGCCAAAAACATTTGACGTCACACCTCTGCCCTCGTAAACGGATTTGGCTTCAGTCAGTAGCGAGCCAGGGTGTGCATCGGACATCCAAAAGTGCCACGATCCCCCTTGAGAATGTCCTCCGCAGTCGGGGACGAAACGTTGGGTTTTAATAATAAATCCACTAGACCACGGCATAACAGCCCGGAAATTTTTAGTAATTTTGAATCGATTCTTGAGATTCAATCCCAAACTGTGAATCGATTCCTTTGATTCGTTCACGACTGTTTCGCGATTCTTCAGTCTGCATTGGTACGATTCTTACTTCTACATTCTGCTCATAGATGGCAATACATGTCTGTGTCATGGATGTTGGAATCTACCCTCATGAATCTGCTCCTACGATTCGTTCACGATTCTTTCTTGTCTGCGACGGCACGAATATTACAGAATGCCAAAAAGGAGACAATATGGGTATCGGATTTTTTTAATATTTATAGTACATCAAGTTCAGACTTAATAATGAGGCAAAGCCATTCGATTCAGCTCTCAAAAATTCTCGAGAAAATAGTCCTTTAAGTTTTGCAATCGGATATAAATCCATATTACACTACCAACTAATTGTGCTGTAGGTTGTGTTGTAGGTTTAGTGATGGTAGGTCACTTATTTCGAATCCTGCTGTAACTATGGTGTCTCACAAGTATGAAGTGCGCGCCACGCTCTTTCGCCATGCAAGCACGGCGCGGCGTTCTTACGACGTCAGCCACGAGCGCCCTCTGCTGAAACTCCGCTCGCGGCCACCACTGAACGACATCGTTCACTTCGGACTGAGATAGGCACCAGTTAAGACTTGGCTATCGGATAGGCACTAAGAATCATTAGTAGGCAGGCCTCTATATAAACTATGTATCAGCATTCTGCAGTCAAGAACTATATTAAAGTTAAGTATTACTGAGCCTCTATGAAATATATATATATATATATATATATATATATATGTCGTTCTAATTTAGCCTAGTGTTTCTAGTTTCTGCTGTCCCACTGCCTTGTCACCTCCGTACCTGCACACGCGTGCATCCTTTATTCCTGTGTCGGTCTCTCTCTTTACTCGGCCACCGACACCTACGACAACCGGCGAAAACGGGACACAAAAGTGGCGCCGAGGATGGGATACAAAAGTAACCTTATAAATTTTTTCGTTCTGTTTGAATACCTCAGCCACTTAAATATAAATTTCATTAAATCTATGGTAATTAACACACATCTAATCGTTATGAAATACTTATTATGTAAAATCAATTAGTTTAAGGAAACACGTCTTTATAAATACACATTAAAAATAAAAATCCGTCTCTAATTATTAAATTTCTTTAGATATACAATAAATTGGCGTTTATTAAAATGTTTCTTTTTTGTAAAATCGGTTTCTTTCAGGAAAGCTGAACATAAAAACCAAAATGGTAAAAAAGATTTTTGAGGTGGCTTTAAAAACATTTAAAATCGTGTTTTATATAAAAAGAATATTTTTGAAAAATTGAATGTTTACAAAAACTACAAATATGTAGATGAACTCGAAAAGGTTAAACCTCTCTAACACAAAATATAATACAAATTCTACATCTACATCTACATACATACTCCGCAATTCACCGTAAGGTGCGTGGCGGAGGGTACACTGTACCACGACTAGGCATTTCCTTTCCTATTCCACTCCCAAATTAAACGAGGAAAAAAAGAATGCCTATATGCCTCCGTACGAGCCCTAATTTCTCTTATCTTGTCTTTGTGATCTTTACACGAAATGTAATGTATTGTTACAGACATTTCCGGGGTACGCAAAATATAAATGTTTAAGGATTGCCCGTTTAAATACATAATATGTAAACTGTATAAAAGACGTATATTCGTATGTATTGGCATCAGTGTATTTCGCTGTGTTTTCTTTCTGTCATCTGTAATTCGTGAGTAGGCTAATGATTAACAGCTCACGATCTTCGCTCTGTGCTTCCTTTGTCCACACGCTTTCTGGCTTTCGTAATTATTCGGCACGATTCGCCACTTGCTTCCGAATCATGGATCTTGGAATCGTCACGCGGCAGACGATTCTTTTGAACGACGATTCGTCCGGATCACGATTCGATTCTTACGATTCTTTATTTGTATTCGTTCAAATGAACGATTCATTCACGAATCGCCACAACTCTAATGCGCACAGCGACTAAAGCCCCAGTCTAACACACACAGTCGCGACACTAGCGCTCCTAGCGGTGGGCAAGCCACCGAAGGAGTGATGTTTGTTTATAAATATTTTTGTACATATTTAAACAAATTGTTAGAATAATTTTGTGTTATAAGGATTAGTAAAATATCAATTAATCTACATAATACGTAAATTTATGTAAAACAGCCGATTTTAACCGATTCAGTGGAATAAAGGACAACTTTGTCATGAACAAATACTTACTAATAATTGTAAATTTGGAGCTTATTCCGCTGAAAGTAAGCAGAATATAAACATACGACAAACATAAATTTCTGTTATGGTCTGTTATTCATATCACAGGCAGTTTTTTGACATGTTTCAATGCGGTGTGGAGTCTAATCTTCGCCCATTTTTGCACCCCACTAGTCTTTCTTATACGCGCATATTCTTTTGAGTGTAATTACTTTAGCTCGAAAAGCCAATGTTTTGAATATTCTTGCGTCTGTGGTTCATATGTAGCAACAATTGTGGAATTGGGCTCTTGTTTGTTGGAAAACTGTTTGATTGCATTTGTTGTTTTATTGCCGCGTCTGTGACGTTTTACCTTCAGTTACAGCTGTGGTGGGTGATTTGGTACGTCAAATACCGTAGTTATAGCATTCTATATTAGTTTCCTACATTCCACCCTCACCGATTTTACTGTAACTGTATTGAAGAAACGTTAACGTCCTTGTGTAGAAAGGTTCGTCTTTCTGCCAAAGGACAGCTCTTCTAATGTTTCCTAGTAATTTTTCTACTTTTAATAGTGCATGAAATCATTAAGTAAAAGCCTGCAGGTTAGAAGATAAACGTAAATATACTGTCATCTACTGTACCGTTTCGTACCCTAACACGGATCTTAGGAAGACAAATGTGGAGCTATTTGTAAGTTATTACATATTTGTATGACACTTTCTGTGTTCCCTAATGTAAATAGTATGTTAAAATCAATATGAACGATACTATTCGCACTCGTTCAATATAGTATTCAGAAATGTAGCTTTCCGGCCGCTTGGAGCGCTGCTGTCGCAGTGTGTAACAAAAGTCTGCGGGAGTGTCGTGACAGTATGTGTTAGACTGTGCTAAAGCCCTTTTTAAACGATGAACGAAAGTGAACAAGATAGTGTATTGGATCGCTCCTAGCGTGCTAGCCCTGAACTACAAACTCATACGAGATCTTGTAGCAGTGTGTGTAGGCGATAAACGTAATGGACAGTAATACCCGATGTTGAAAGTGAAGATATGACCGGCGATCAGGTTATTTAGGAAGTCATAGTTTAATACTAGAATTCAAAAACAACGTTTAATATTACTGACCGACAAAGAAAACCTTGCAATATATGTTTTTGGTCAACTTAGTGTGGTAAAGTGAAACAAAATTTCAGAACATTTACATCTATTTTCAAGCGAAAAAATAAACATATGAACACATCAAACAACATTTATAAGACCTTGTTTACTTTATCTACTACTATTTGCCCACTGACATTGTTAATAACGTCATGCACAACTGAATTTTTGTCCTTCATTTGGACTGACTTTTTCATGTAAAATGCTATTTAATGAACGTTGCGTCATCAAATTACAATCTTATTCAAATAAACAATTGGCTTCAGTCTTTTCTGTTACAATATTGCAAAACATAAACAATTTTTCTGTTTCAGATATACGACCTCGCTTTCAGATGGACACTCAATTGAGATAAATTTTTAAGTCATCATTAAACAATTGCAGTTTACCGCTAAACCAAAGTACAATAATAAAATAAAGATTAATAAGACAAATTTGCGTGCAAACCGTATAATCGTCGACTACAATATAAAAATCGAGTGACGAAAATATGTTAATTTCCGATGTCAGCAGACGAACGTTCAATCTGTGGTGTCGCACAAGTCTAAAGTGCGCGCCACCTACTTTCGCCGCACGCCGCCATGCACGCACGGCGCGGCGTTCTTACGACGACAGCCACGAGCGCCCTCTGCTACAACTCCGCTCGTGGCCACCACTGAACGACATCGTTCACTTGGGACTGAGATAGGAACCAGTCAACACTTCGGAATCAGATAGGCACCAGTGAAGACTTGGCTATCGGATAGGCACTTGGAATCATCAGTAGGCAGGCCTCTATCTAAACTAAGTATCAACATACTAACTAGTCTGCTGCTCTCCAAGTTAAGTATTGTACCATGTCTATGAAATATATATCTCGTTCTAATTTACTCTAGTGTTTCTAGTTTCTGCTGTCCCACTGGCTGCTCACCTCCGTACCTGCACACGCGTGCATCCTATTTTCCAGTGTCGGTCTCTCTCTATTCAGCAACCGACACCCAGAACAACCGGCGGAAACGATACGCAAAAGTGGCGACGAGGCTGGGATACAAAACAATCTTCTGGAGAAAGCTTAACGTGACATTGACGTGAGGTGACGGACAGTGTGAATGCCGCCAATAGAAATACTTTGTGGAATACATTCTGATCATAAACTTCGACAAAACGAAAAATATACGTAAATACGAAGGAAAATGGCGGACTAAATGGAGCGGTGACTGCAGCTGACAGCTACTAGCTCGCGCATGCGCAGTGAACCCGCTAGTACCGAATTTAGAATTGGCCATGTTTCTTTATTGCTATAATTATCGCGCTTCGAGACTAGCGCGATCATACTAGTGCAGCCGTTCAAACGAATGACGGCCGCCATTAACGCAACTTGTTAGCAATCTATTACAAGTTCGTTCATCGTTTAAAACGGGCTTAAGAGCAGAGGCAGAGGATAGGCCGCCAGCCGCCTGTAAACCACGCTATTGTTTACACTGGGACAACCTGCCACACTCTTAAACCTTTCCTGCCCGTCGGGGCTTAAAAGTCCCGGCCCATTTCTTGCGTCATAAAACAAAATCGAAAATGATTTGTTACTTCTGTTCCTCACGAGACGTTAGTATGCCTCTGATGTGTCATATGAAACACTTGCTGACCGAGATTTCTCGATATCTCTGCTCATAAAGAGCGGTAAAAAAATGGATTGTTTTATGTCTTTGTGTACGATTTCGTCAGGTAAGTTTTGTTGTCACAAAAAGCCGCTGTTGTGTGTTCTCACGTCGGTAATTTGGTTTTGTATTGTTTTAGCTAATGAAAACTGATATTATTCAAGGAATAGAGCTCTTTTTATTTACATAGCGTGACTGGAAGTTTTTAGGACTGGCACTGTGTCAAAGGCATTTTGCGTAATTTATTTATGTAGTTTTTTTGTTGCTAGACGTCACTAACAAATTGTTGTAGTTTTGTTTCCTTTTGTTTACGAATTTTGAAATATGAATACGGTTTGGGGATAACTACAGTTGGCTTTTGTTGCCCCGTTTAGACCAGCATCTAAAATGGCATTTCGATATAAAAATTTTGCTATCTGTTCCTGGTTAATCATTATGGTAACAGACAAAAGCATTGCAAAATGTCTCCCAATTGCATTACATCCTCTTCGACTTTGAAGCCCATTTTTTAATTTTTTTATTTCAAATTTTTTGGCGTAAAATAAGGAAAAGAAAAATGCGTAAATGTTTGTATTTACTTTGGTAGCAAAATAACGAAATATGACGTTATGCGCTCGAATATTTGATAGCTTGGGCAGGAGAGAGTTAACGCATCCGAGGCGCAGTGGAGGGCAGGCGTTTCCTCTACTCGGTCACATCAGGCCTCCGGCCTCAGGCCTCAGGCATCCGGTTGTCCGAGGCGTACTGTTTTCCTGCGCCTCTGTTCCACCTCTGCTCCAAAGTGAATTTCAGTCATCCGATATACCTCGAAAAAATTTCTTTTGCGTAGAGGAATATAAGCTTTAGCCTTCACTGTATTTAGTTTCTTTGTAATACTTTTACTTTCTGAGTAAAACAAAACTGAAAACACTACTTTCGGATTTGTGCGTGTTCTGCGCTAACGCAGCTTCCTCGATCGATTTTGCAGAAACTATTCACTAGAAAAAAACATTATTTGTCTGTATCTTATAGGCAAAAGCCACCGCATGACGTTGCACAGTTTTTATTTTATTTATTGTACATAATACAAAGCACATAATAAAAAGTAAAGTACAACGCCGCGAATAGCCGGCCGCGGCGGCCGAGGAGACTGCGGCGCGCGTCTCGGTCTGCACGGCCACTACGGTCGGGTGTTCCAATATGATGTAGGAATGCATAGTCTCCCTCGGATAACTTTGAATCAAATGTTCTCGGGTTTGCAGCCGCGACAAAAAAAAAAAAAAAAAAAAAAAAAAAAAAAAAAAAAAAAAAAAAAAAGACAACACACACTATCCTTCCTCGATGTCCTTGTCGGTCGGAAACGAAATGGATGCCTTCGTCACAGGATCTACAGAAAACCCACTCACAGATCTGTACTTGCACGCCAACACCCATCATCACCCGGCACAGAAGCGCACGGTATTACAAACATTGGTGAATCCTGCAAGAAAAATATCAGATGCCGACAACCTGCCCCACGAAATGAACCACCTACACAAAGTGCTCAGGTCGAATGGATACAGTCGCCATGACATAAATGACGTGATTTCAGAAACAAATCACAGTAAGAAGACGGTCGAGGAACAGGAAAAGAAGCTTGTTTTCTTACCATTCTGTGGCTCTTTGTCAGGCTAGATAAGCCGCCTGCTGAAATGACACCAAATCGATTTTCAGACCTCCGGCAAAAAAAAAAAAAAAAAAAAAAAAAAAAAAAAAAAAAAAAAAAAATTCGTCAGCTACTGATGCCAGTTAAAGACGCAGCTGGTCTTAGGACACCCGGAGTCTATAGGATACCGTGTGAGTGTGGTCAGACTTACGTCGGACAAACTGTACGGATCACAGAACTACGCAGGAAAGAACATAGTAGGTGTTATCGTCTACGCTACCCAGAGAAGTTAGCTTTAGCAGAAGATGCGTTACAAAATGGACACCGAATCAAGTCTGATGATACCTCGGCAGTGGCTCTCCTCAACGATTTCTGCGATTGCGTAATTAAGGAAGCAATAGAAATTAAAATCATTCTCTCAATAGAGAGGACGGCCTGCAGCTCAACATGCCGTGGGACGCGGCGATCGCGAAGTTGAAGCGGCCACTGAGCCCAAAACACACACGAACACCAGTGAAGTCACGGCCGGCAGCTAGCGTACATGAGCACCACTACCTATAGACAAGGCCGCGGCGCCCTCGTGTGACGTCAGGCAGAGTAGGTTGCGCGCGCATAGCTGACTGGGTAGCCGCTGGGGCACGGTCACTATGCCGAAGCAGCGAGCCAGTCAGCTATGCGCGCGCAACCTACTCTGCCTGACGTCACACGAGGGCGCCGCGGCCTTCTCTCTAGGTGGTGCTGATATGAGGCCCCACCAGCAGCAACCAGGAGTCGTAACACCTGACAAGGCCAAGAAGTGCTTGGCCAAAAGCTCGTGTGAATTTTAGCACTTGACGCGGTTGCAAACCCGACAACTTTTCATTAATTTTCGTCTTTTACTTGAGTCGAAATAAGGCCCCTGAAGTAGATGACATTTCCTCAGAGATACTGAAGTCTATGGAAGACCCAACCATGGTGCGGAAAATGTATGAAAGCGGCGAAATAACCTCAAAAAAAAATCTAATAATCCCCATTCCAAAGAGAGCAGGCGCAGACAGGTGTGTTAAATTTCAGAACAATTAGTCTCATAAGGCATGGTTGCAAAATATTAACATCAATTATTTACAGAAAGATGGAAAAGCCGGTAGAAGCTGACTTCAAATTCTGAAGGTAGCAGCGGTAAACTACAGGCAGCCAAGAGTTATATTCAACTTGCAGAGAAAACAGACAGCAGTTATAGAGTCGAAGGGAATCAAAGGGACCCTGTGGTTGGCAAGGGAGTAACATACAGCTGTAGCCTTTCCCCAGTGTCATTGAATCTGCACATTGAGCAAGCTGGGAGGAAATTGAAGGAGAAATTAGAAGAAGGGATTAAAGTCCAGGGTGAAGACATAAAAATATTGCGTTTTGCTCATGACATTGTAATTCTGTCAGAGACAGCAAAGGACCTGCAAGAGCATTTGAATGGAATGGACAGTGTCTTGAAGAGACCGTATAAGATTAACAAGGACAAAATAAGCGTAATGGAATGCAGTATAAGAAAATCAGGCGATGTTGAAGGAATTAGATTAAGTAACCAAGCAATAAACGTGCTTGATCAGTTTTGTTACTTGTGTAGTAAAATAACATACGACGATCGCAGTACAGAGCATATAAAATACAAAATGGAATTGGAAGTAAAGTGTTTCTGAAAAACAGAACCTGCTGATATAGAATATTAATTTAAGTGTAAAGATATCTTTTGTGAAGGCACGTGTGTGGAGTGTTGCCTTGAACGGAGGTGAAACTTGGGCGATAAATAGTTTGGACAGGAAAAGAACAGAGGCTTTTGAAATGTGGTGCTACAGAAGAAAGCTGAAGATTAGGTGGGTAGATTGCGTAACTAATGAAGAGGTACTGAACAGAAATGGGGAGAAAAGGAATTTTTTTAGGACACATTCTTAGACATAAAGGAATCTTGAATTTAGTATTGGAGGGAAGTGTGTGGGGTAAAAATCGCAGAGGGAAACCAAGAGACGCGCATAGTAAGCAGATTCAAATGGATGTAGGTTGCCGTTCTTATGAGGAGATGAAGAGGCTTGCTCAGGATAGAGTAGGGTGGAGAGCTGCATCAAACCAGTCTCCGGACTGAAGACCATAACAACAACAACTTCATCTTTTATTATACTGATAGGTGGTTTTCATATCGTAAATACCTGTTTAGCAAATGTAAGTTCAAACTTAATAAAAGTTTAAAAGATTGCAGTTCCAGAGCACAATAATCAACAGTGAACGATCTTGATAGAAATAAACGCACGAAGCCTGTTTCTAACTCATTTTACGTATCTCCTCATTCCTTGAAACATGTAAAAACCTTTTTTCTGGAGTTGTTGTAGTTGTGTTTGTACACTGCAGTATTACTGCAGTACTGAATGATGCGGCAGCAACATGCTGGTCAGTGACGTCACAAGCAACACTAAACTGAAATAGATGTTCCTCAGCGGGATTTCAAATCATTTGGATTTCTTAAATAGCTCCGATAATATATTTGTTGCACAATATTATTTATTTTGTTGTAAACTACCTTTCGTCTTCTTGGGCCATCTTCAGACAACTTAACACTGCAGATTATCCACAACATACCAGCTGCTGTGTTTGTCGCACAAAGATTTTACAAAGATATCCATCCAGTCATAGAGTATGTAACCTTGAAGTATTTAATAAGAAACAGAGACGCTGAACCAATTAAAGCGAAACAGTAACTATGACATTATAAATGAAATTTAAATAAATAAGCTAAAACAAACATATGGACAAGTGAGTGTACCAGTAACTACAATTGTATAATAAATATATACGAACAAAATTAGGAGGGGGAACAGATGAGTGAGGATATCAACAATTAAATATGGGTGGGGGACAGTTACGTATGTTTGGAGTATGAGAATATGGAACAAAGGAGCAAATGAAAGTATATAACCTACATTAAAATGAACTGGTTTTCACAAGAATGGTGAGAGTAGCACAAGGAAGTAAAAACGTGGGAATGTGAGTGGGAAACATTACACAGTTTCGGTTTGGTCGCCGAGCTTGGTGTATATATATACACAATTTAAATTTTTTGTAAAATAGTTAAATTCAAGATGAAAGAACCATGCTACTGAACTTGGTGTTTATTGGTAGAGAGAATTTCAAACAACGTTAGCTTTCTGTCCTTATTAGCCCTTTTAATTTGTATTTTTTGTAAAATAGTTAAATTCACGAGGAAAGAACCATGCTATGAGCATAAGATGACGTAATTAGCATTTAAGACGACCTCTTATAAAACAGTCAAGTACCCCGTTGTACAGCACTGCCAGGTGCGCCATACATATATCCAGCAGAAAACCCGACAAGAATATGGTATGTTCTTATTTATTGCTTTAATATAACAATTATAGGTCTATTTCGGCTCTTTTGTCCATCGTCTAACAGTCTGCGGATAAAGATTTTCAGTGAAAGTTACTGAAAATATAACAAATTACAATTTTGGTATAATTTCCGTGAAACATTTGTTTATTAATAAAACTTGTACTAAAATTAAGAACTTTCCAGCTTGGTGGGTTATATGAAGTATTTATTAAAAAAACATATCAATTTCGTTCCCATAATGGAACGTCATCAGTGCAGACTGTCGGTCATGATGACTTGTGTAATCCCCGTAAAACATTTAACAGTCAGGTTCATAAAATAACTAAAAGGGACTTCCTAGCACGTTACAAATTTGAACTTGCATTCTGTACTGATGATGTTCCATCATGGCAACCAAATCGTTATGTAATCTTGTTTTGAAATTAATACTTATCGCCCACCAAGCTGGATACTTCCTGATTTTATAACAATAACATCTGCTACACCCGGCATTTCGCGGGTATATATGCATGTTTCCAGTCTTATATTAGAAACGAAAATAAAAACTCGAAAAATATTTCATCTTCATGTATCCATGAAAACAGCTTACAACGTATGAAACTCTAAAACGAAGAAATATGCACAATGAATAAAATTTTAAGTGCAATATCCAAACAAAGAGAAATAGTAATAAAATGCAAATTATGTATAACATTAATGTAATTCAAAACTTGACTATAAACAATATTCATTGATACTTGTGATGGGAAAGTTTATGTGACTCATTGTTTACGACATCATATCTCCCGATCTATGTGTCGTAGGTAGTTTATAACCCCAGAGCTATTGTAGTCTGACAGTAAGCAATATGTGTACCGGGTTTTGTTGAAATCGGTCCGTTATCTTAGGAGTAGATGTGGAAAAATAGCGCGTGATATAGCAGTTATTCGGAAACTTCATTGTTTATGACGTCATACGACCTGAACTATGTGTCGTACTATGATGTAAATTCGAATGTACAGTCAGTGGTGTATGTGCCTAATATCTGCAAAGTATGTCGTGAATGGTTTAGCAATAAAGACGTAATAAATTTAAAACCTCATGCATGATGCTGCAGTTTTTCATGAACCAAATTGTTTATGACTCCATATCTCATGAACTTGAACTATATGTCAAACTGTGATAGTATCGAAGGAACATTCAGTGGTATGTATGTTTACTGTCTGTGAATTGTCTCGTAAATACAGTTTGCAGTGTAGAAGTAATAACATGTTACGTCATGTCAAATTCCGTAAATATACACCATGAACATCGGAAAAGTAATAAGTGATACAACTTTTTTTCCATTCATTATTTTATCGGGGTTGACAGCGAGAAAAAGTTTCGTAAAGGTTTGAAATCATATTCAAAGTCCATTGAAAATCGCTAAATACTCGCATTGTCAAATAGTTGACGAATAAAACCACGCGCCGCAAGATGGGGGAAGTTTTCATTATTTATGAGGTGATATCGTATGAACTATGTATCATTTTTGCAACCCTAGCAAATGATTCCTGATCTTAAAAAAATATTTGTACCAAATTTGGTGGAAATCTGTCCATTAGTTTAGGAGCAAATGTAGCATATTATCGCATAATGCGGCCGTTTTTCACGACTTTGTTTATGACGTCATTCTCCTTACGTACGTGTCGTCGGTGGTTCTTACCCCGACAGTGGTTGTTGCCTGATATTAAGGAACATGTGAACCAAGTCTGGTTTAAATCGGTCCAGTAGTTAAGCAGGAGATGTGGAACATACATACATACACAAACACGCATATACAGTGTATTTTATAACATGTATAGATTGAGTTCATCTTATAAACATTAACAGGAGCAAAACAAAGATAATGGAATGCAGTCTTAGAAAATCAGGCGATGCTGAAGAAATTAGATTAGGTAACGAAACAATAAAGGAGGTAGGTGAGTTTTGTTACTTGGGCAGTAAAATAACAAATGATGGTCGCAGTACAGAGGATATAAAATGCAGAATGGCAATGGGTAGGAGAGCGTTCTTGAAAAAGAGAAATTTGTTAACATCGAATATTGATTTAATCCTAAGGAAGTCCTTGCTGAAGGCATTTGTGTGGTGTGTTGCCTTGTACGGGAGTGAAACATGGAAGATAAGCAGTGCGGACAAAAAGAGGATAGAGGCTTTTGAAATGTGATGCTACAAAAGAATGCTGAAGATTAGGTAGGTGGATCGCGTAACTAATGAGGAGGTACTGAATAGAATTGCTGAGAAAAGGTATTTGTGGCATACCTTGACTAAAATAAGGGATCGATTGGTAGGACACATTCATAGACCTCAATGAATTGCGAATTTGGCGTTGGAGGGAAATGTGTGGGGTAAAAACCGCAGAGGAAGACCAAGAGATGAATACAGTAAGCAGATTCAGATGGATGTAGCATATTATCGAATGATGCCGAGGTTCTTGACGACTGCCATTGTTTATGACGTCATACCTCCCTACGTATGTGTCATAGGTGGTTCTTACCCGGACAGTAGTTGTTGCCTGATAGTAAGAAACATGTGTACCGAGTCTGGTTGAAATCGGTCCAGTAGTTTAGCTGCAGATGTGGAACATACATACATACACACATATATACAGCGTATTTTATAACATGTATAGATTGAGGTCGGCAGGCACAACTCCATTATCGAGTCAAATTACAAGAAGTGTTACTTACAGCAGCATTTTGGTATCATTTGTATTATCAATATGTCCTTAAAAGAGATATACAAGGCTTCAGGCCCAAAAGAAAAGAAATTGTCAACCTGTTCAAGTTAACACTTCAAGAGGTGTCTTCATCGAGAGGCAAATATATTTGCGAGTAAGGTTACCATATATCGAAATGAAAAAACCGGGGGTATTACAATCAGTGTTTATGTGAAACTAAATGGTTCTATTTTCCACAAAAGCATACTTCCTCGAACCTTCTTAAGTAACTCATTCTGGAATCTAGTGTTAAAACTTTGATATTAATAACTATGACTATCAACAAATTCTTTACACAGTGTGCAGAAAGTCTATATCTTTCTTAAGTCCAATGTATACTTGACGAAGAAAATACTATTTCCACAGCTGTGCTGTCGACAAGGATTGCAAAAACCGTGTTGCACAGTTTTCAAAAGTTATGATCATTGATTTCTAGAACTATTGTTCTCGAATTCACACCGTCTACCAGATAAAGTTTTCTCTAAAAATGTTGATGCGGTTTCCGACTTTAGTTGCTCACTTACAAACACAAAACCTTTTAGGCCGTCCACTTCACCAAAAAAATTCACAAGAATATTTATATTTCTCAAATAGGATGCAACATTTTTTACACTTTTCCGATCAAATCGTTCCTTAAGAGTTCATTCTAGAATAGAGTCAATTCCTCCTACTGCCTCATACATGTGATTTTCCTGAATCACTCCTGACTAACTACCGGGATGGTTCCTTTTAAAGGGAACGGTCGATTTCCTTTCCCATCACTGGTAGAAAAATAAAAATAAATAAATAAAAATGCTGTGCTTCCTCTCTAATGATAACCAAGTCCCTGGGACTTAAAACCCTAATCTTCTTTCTGCATCATACATTTGCTAACGTAATCGTTAGAATCAGAATAAAAACATTCATTTTTTTGTGAACACAATAACTTTTAGCCTTGTGTTGCATAGTAGACATTCAGGACAGCTTACACTTCCAATACAGTATTTTTTTTTTTTCACCTTCACAAGTCGACACAGAAATTAAGAATTCGGGGGTTTCTTCTGTTTTAGGGTTAACCGGGGGTTAAAATAGAGTATTAAAAACCGGGTGGAAGCCGGATAAACCGGGTGATTTGGTAAACCTATTTGCGAGCTAGCTTTTTTATTATTATTTTCAACATTTGATTTGAAGAAAATATTTGTCAAAGGGAAAAAAATCGAATAGTATCATTAAGATCTACTCTCTTCTGCAAGAAGAAAGTAAGTACCAATACTAAGCTAGCAGTGCACCGTTGTATCTTTCGACCAACTTTGTTGTATGGGAGTGAAAGTTGGGTGGATACAGGTTATCTTATTCACAAGGTAGAGGTTACAGATATGAAAGTAGCAAGAATGATTGCAGGTACTAATAGATGGGAACAATGGCAGGAGGGTGTCCATAATGAAGAAATCAAAGAAAAACTGGGAATGAACACCATAGATGAAGCAGTTAGAGCGAACAAACTGAGATAGTGGGGTCATGTTACACTCCTGGGAGAAGCAAGGTTACCTAAGAGACTCATGAGCTCGGCAGTGGAGGGTAAGAGGAGTCGAGGTAGACCAAGAAGAAAGTACTTAGATTCGGTGCAGAATGATTTTGCAGGAAAAGGCATAACATCAGACGAGGCATCAATGTTAGCATTGAATAGGGGATCATGGAGGAATTTTATTAGAGGTAGTATGCTCCAGACTGAACGCTGAAAGGCATAATCAGTCTCTAATGATGATGATGATGATGTTGAAATGTTTGTAAATCTTAAGACACTTAACTATGGGGTCATCAGTACCTAAGGCTTACAAACTAATTAATCTAACTTGGACTAACGTATGCTAAGGACAACACAAACACCCATGCTCGAGGAGCGAATCGAACCCCCGACGGCGAACAGCAGCGCGCACTACAGCATGGCGCGCAAGGCCGCATGCCGCGGCTACAAGTAGTATCACAACATTTCGTTATGATAGTACTTGAGCTATAACTGAGAAAATTTGTATTAAGAGAGAGAAACAACTGGTACAGACCAACCAGCCTACGCATGCGAAGCAGCGGGCGTTAAGCTAGTTCTTTGATAAAGACACACCACATCCTGAGTAGTTCGGTCTACCACAGAGAACAAAGCTCAGTCAAACCTACACAAATTCCAATGAAATACTTTCTTAGTGATGTATTTCACTTTGACAGATGTATCGCTACCTGACAAGTTCACTTTACTACAGCTTGCAGATAACACAATTCAGTCAAACATATGCAGGGTGTTACAAAAAGGTACGGCCAAACTTTCAGGAAACATTCCTCACACACAAGGAAAGAAAATATGTTATGTGGACATGTGTCCAGAAACGCTTAATTTCTATGTTAGAGCTCAATTTAGTATTTCTCTTTAAATGCAAATTGAAATAATTCGTGCAGACAAATTGTCAAAATACCCAATTGTTTCGTTAGTATGTATTGTACTTCATCGATTCACCGCCAGTTGGCCCAATTGAAGGCAGGTAATGTTGTCTTCCGTGCTTCTGTGGACATGCGAGTCATTGCTCTACACTACTAGCATCAAGCACATCAGTACGTAGCATCAACTGGCTAGTGTTTATCACGAACGTGGTTTTGCAGTCAGTGCAATGTTTACAAATGCGGAGTTGGCAGATGCCCATCTGAAGTATGGATTAGCACGGGGCAATAGCCGTGGCGCGGTACGTTTGTATCGAGACAGATTTCCAGAACGAAGGTGTCCCGACAGGAAGACGTTCGAAGCAATTGATCGGCGTCTTAGGGAGCACGGTGCATTCCAGCCTATGACTCGCTACGGGGGAAGACCTAGAACGACGAGGACACCTGCAATGGACGAGGCAATTCTTCGTGCAGTTGACGATAACCCTAATATCAGCTTCAGAGAAGTTGCTGCATCAGCGCATAAGGTATTCCATGCGACGGAGAGTGGATGCATGTATCCTCGCTAACGGAGGACATTTTGAACATTTCCTGTAACGAAGTGTTTGAAGTCACGCTGGTACGTTCTGTTGCTGTGTGTTTCCATTCCATGATTAATGTGATTTGAAGAGAAGTAATAAAATGAGCTCTAACATGGAAATTAGGCGCTTCCGGACACATGTGTCTTTTTTTGTGTGTGTGAGGAATGTTTCCTGAAAGTATCACCCTGTATAAGTTCCAATAATATCATTTTTAGAAACGTGTTCATTATGAGAAAACGCAATCCTCCTACTGACTACACCCATACACGTTTCACACTCTAGATTACCTGCCACAGCGCATGTCTTATGCGTTTCAAGAATTGCATGAAGGAATCGTCCACGCAGAAGTATCATCTCTCCTACAGCACAGAAATGAGCTGTCGGTCGAAATGGAACAAAATACGGACTGTAGCGTACATCCGGAAGAGATGGCGCATATTTTCAAAATTATTCGTAAAAAAACCCATAATGCACTTAAGTCAAAATAATTTCTTTCACAACTAAACAAACCTCTTTTCCTAAAAATTTATTTTTTGAGATTTTTATACGCACTCATTCGTCGTGATATTTGACCGTTCAGAAAGCCTTACATTGCGGCATCTATCCCTTAGGCTAAGGGTGAGATGCTGCGCTCTTATGGGTGACATGGTTCTTATTGAAATTTATGATTTTTTAAACTAAATATGTTAAAATTTTAGTTTATGATAGTAACAATTGAGGAATAAAAATAAACACCGAAGAATCGGCAAACAAATCCTGTATTTTTGTTATGTCAAAACAATGAATTAACTTTTAAATTATTTTTAAAGATTAAACTTAGGCCTATGCGCATTGACGCGCACAAATTTTCATTCACCGCACTTTGGTATTCCATCTAAACCTAGTACAGTGAAGCCATAAGCGATCGCAAATTGCGATTTATTTCATTCATTGAACGCTGTAACGTCGTCAAAAATATGTAATTGTAAAGAAGAGTTGAATGAAACATTCTGTAAATTCCATCTGGACAAACATTTAGGTGGTCAAGATGTAATGCAACAGGTATTACCGACCCTTTTTATTATTTTTTTTTTAATGTGATTTGAATAAAGTATGTGTCAAAGGCAGAAAAAGGAGAGCTTCTGTGAAGTTTGGAAAGTAGGAGACGAGGTACTGGCAAAAGTAGAGTTGTGAGGCGGCATCGTGAGTCGTGTCGGGGTTGCTCAGGGGTAAAGCGCTTGCCCGCGAAAGGCAAAGGTCCCAGGTTCGAGTCCCGGTTCCGGGACAGAATTTTAATCTGCCAGGAAGTTTCATATCAGCGCACACTCCGCTGCAGAGTGAAAGTTACATTCTGGAAACATCCCTTAAGCTGTGGCTAAGCCATGTCTCCACCATATCCTTTCTTCCATGAGTGCTAGTCTTGCATGGTTCGCAGGAGAGCTTCTGTGAAGTTTGGAAAGTAGGAGGCGAGGTACTGGCGGAAGTAATGTTGTGAGGCGGCATCGTGAGTCGTGTCGGGGTAGCTCAGTGGTAGAGCGCTTGCCCGCGACAGTCAAAGGTCCCAGGTTCGAGTCCCGGTTCCGGCACAGAATTTTAATCTGCCAGGTAGTTTCATATCAGCGCACACTCCGCTGCAGAGTGAAAGTTTCATTCTGGAAACATCCCTTAGGCTGTGGCTAAGCCATGTCTCCACCATATCCTTTCTTCCAGGAGTGCTAGTCTTGCATGGTTCGCAGGAGAGCTTCTGTGAAGTTTGGAAAGTAGGAGGCGAGGTACTGGCGGAAGTAGAGTTGTGAGACGGCATCGTGAGCCGTGTCGGGATAGCTCAGTGGTAGAGCGCTTGCCCGCGAAAGTCAAAGGTCCCAGGTTCGAGTCCCGGTTCCGGCACACAATTTTAATCTGCCAGGTAGTTTCATATCAGCGCACACTCCGCTGCAGAGTGAAAGTTTCATTCTGGAAACATCCCTTAGGCTGTGGCTAAGCCATGTCTCCACCATATCCTTTCTTCCAGGAGTGCTAGTCTTGCATGGTTTGCAGGAGAGCTTCTGTGAAGTCTGGAAAGTAGGAGGCGAGGTACTGGCGGAAGTAGAGTTGTGAGACGGCATCGTGAGTCGTGTCGGGATAGCTCAGTGGTAGAGCGCTTGCCCGCGAAAGGCAAAGGTCCCAGGTTCGAGTCCCGGTTCCGGCACACAATTTTAATCTGCCAGGAAGTTTCATATCAGCCCACACTCCGCTGCAGAGTGAAAGTTTCATTCTGCAAACATCCCTTTGGCTGTGGCTAAGCCATGTCTCCACCATATCCTTTCTTCCAGGAGTGCTAGTCTTGCATGGTTCGCAGGAGAGCTTCTGTGAAGTTTGGAAAGTAGGAGGCGAGGTACTGGCGGAAGTAGAGTTGTGAGACGGCATCGTGAGCCGTGTCGGGATAGCTCAGTGGTAGAGCGCTTGCCCGCGAAAGGCACAATTTTAATCTGCCAGGAAGTTTTAAAATGAAATAGTAACATTTAAATTTTTTTTTTTTTATTTTGAGATAGGTAGCTGGCGCTTTCATTTTCTTATAGTGTAATACTTATGATGTGATTGTCCCTCATAAGATTCATAGCTTACGGACGGAACCTAGACGTCTAGAACTTTACTCCCACACATACGCCGAGTTTCGCTCGATGCTGTGCTGCTTGAGAATGTGCAGGCGCGTTGTGTAACGTGACGCAACCGCGGACAGGCGCAGACCGGTAGCAGACCGCTGTGACGCACAGTCACCGGTGGCGCTTTTCACGTTTCTGCCCGCCTGCTGGCGTGACGCAGCGGCCGCAGTCACGGCCACGTGACCCGGCGCACGTTGCGTCGCGTCACGCTCACGAGGCGCGGCTACACGCCGGTAGCTCTACAAGGTTGCAGGCACATTCAGCGTAAGACATGTCTGTTCCTGTCAACTCTTCTGTTTGCCTTTGCCAGTAGAAATGAAGCATAATAATATATATTTAATAACAGACAACAAAAGGTAATTCTCTGCAGTGTTCAAAATGGCCATGACGTACAATCGCAATGGGACACAGTTAAGTATGGGGTGCCCCAGGGTTCTGTTTTGGGACCATTGCTGATTCTTATTTATAGAAATGACTAGCTGAAATCCCGGCGTTGCCCTGGTATTTATTTATCTATTTATTCCTGCCATTTTTCAGGCATATATTCATTTGTATAAGGGCTGTATGTCTGTCAAATCTCTTGAGAATACAGTTAGTAGTAAAGAAATAATAGATTAAAACCTGGTGCGTGATGGGGCGGTGTTTCATGAACGTTACTGTTTATGTCCTCATATCTCATGAACATCGTGTCGTACTGTGATACAATTTCTAAACTACGTTCATCTGTATGTATGTATACTGTCTCTAAACTTTCCTGCTGCTACAATGTGTAGTGTAGAAATTATAAATTGTAACATCACACCGAAAGCCGTAGTTTTAGTCCATGAACAGTGGAACGTTAATGTTTATGTGCTCATATCTCACGAACTGCATGTCAGAATGTGATACAATTTAGAAGGTACATTTAACTATATACGTGTATACTGTCTGTAAAACTTCATGCAGCTACAATTTGTAGTGTACAATTATAAATTGTAACGTCACACCAAATGCCGTTGTTTTACTCCATAAACAGCGGAAAAGTAGTAAGCGAGAAACTTTTTTCCTTTCATCATTTCGCTATGGTTGCCTCCGAGAAAAAGTTTAATAAAGGTTTGAAATTATGTTTAAAGTTTGTTGCAAGTCGCTAAGTACTGTCATTCTCATACAGTGTATTTCGAAAGTCTCGCCGCATTATACGGCATTTTTTGCGATTTCTATTGGCTATGACGTACTATCTTTTGAACTATGTGCCGTATGTGATTCTTAACCGTGCAGCAATTGTTACCTCACGGTAAGAAATGTGCGTACCAAATTTGGTTGAAATCGGTCCAATGGTTTAGCAGAAAATGAGCAGCATTGTCACAAAATGCAGCTGTTTTTCGCGCATCTCATTGTTTATGACGTCATATCTCGTGAACTATATATCGTATGTGATTCTTACACTTACGGCGACCGTCCCCATGGATTGAAGCTTACGTGTACAAAATGTCATAAAGATTGGAACAAAACTGTTGATTTGTATGCAACACGTACAGACATAGGGACACTCCGCTTTATATATTTGGTATGCCTTCGAGTATAGCAGGTGATTGTAAAATATTTTGGTTTGCTGATGATACCAGCTTGGTAGTGAAGGATGTTGCTCATAATATTGACACAGTATGAAATAATGCAGTTCAAGTGATACGTTCATGGCTTGTAGAAAACAACTTGATGTTAATTCACAGTAAAAGTCAGTTTTTACAATTTCTAACACATAATTGGACGAAAGCTAAAATCTTGATTACATATAATGGGCATATATAAGTGAGACTGAACAGTTTAAATTTCTAGGTGTTCAGATAGACAATAAGCTGTCGTGGAAAGCCCATGTTCAGGATCTTGATCCAAAACTAAATTCTGCTTTATTTACCATTAGAACAATATCAGAAATAAGTGATTTGTCAACAAGAAAAGTAGTCTACTACGCTTATTTTCACTCACTTATGACATACGGCGTTATTTTTTGCGGTAACTCGATTGAAACAAAAAGGATATTTTTGGCTCAGAAACGGGCGGTTCGAGCAATATGTGGTGTAAGTTCACGAACTTCATGTCGACCCCTTTTCACTAGTCTGGGAATTTTAACACTGGCGACACTATACGTTTTTCCTTTAACGTCGTTTGTTGTTAATAATATCAGTAGCTTTCACTCGGTGAATACTAGACAGAAGTCGAATCTACATTTGCATCACACCACCTTGACACTTGTACAGAAAGGTGTACAGTATTCTGCAGCATCCATTTTCAATAAGCTGCCACAAGAACTAAAGAAGCTTAGCACTATCCCACACGGTTTAAAATCTCAATTGAAGAGTTATCTCACGTCTCACTCCTTTTATTCCGTCGAGGAACTCCTAGAATAATTAAGCTAATTCATTTTTTTTCTTTATTGATTCTTTTCACTTCAGTCTTAACAGTGTTGTGTGCATAGGACTACTTAAAAATTTTCTATTACCATTCTTGTGTAAAAATTCATGTATTGACTTGTTCCATGACCATGGAGTCTTGCTCCTCAATTAGGTCCTGCGGAGCAGAAAACCATATTATTAATATTATTATGAACCCTTAAGTGTGGCCACTAACAAAAGTCCAACGTAGATATCCCTGACTAGCATTTATACTCAGAATAAATAACATTGAGGCAGTGTCGGACTAAGACAGTCGCAGACTTTAAAGTAAAAATATTCCCGACTTCAATACAAGTTTGCGCGTGTGATTTCAAACCCAAAACATTTAATTCGCTTCTGCTGATACAACTTTCTTGCAAGAAGAAACAAGGAAGGAAGATTAGGGTTTAACGTCCGTCGACAGCGTGGTCATTAGAGACGTAGTGAACGGTCGGGGTTTTGGGTAAAGATGGGGATGGAAATCGGCCATGCCCTTTGAAAGGAACCATCCCGGCATTTGCCTGGAGTGATTTAGAGAAATCAGGGAAAACCTAAATCTGGATGACCGGAGGAGGATTTGAAGCATCGTCCTCCCGAATGCGAGTCCACTGTCTTACCACTACTGAAGCCACCTCGCTCGGTGCAAGAAGAAAAAGTACAGTATTATATATTACAAATTAATTATTTTACTTATTTTCCGGAAAGTAACACATTACACCAATTTCACATTAATTCCGGCAGAAAAATATTTGCTGCATAACAATATTTACTCATTGCAGGCAAGACGTAGAACCGAACTATCCTCGCCAAGCAACATGCTATTTTAAAGAAGTAGACCTTTCTCTCACGAAATGCTTAAAATCACTAACTAATCTTGTTAATTTAACTGTTGTTTGGTTTCTGAAAAACCATTATCTCACTTTTCGTTTCTTCATCGTTTATTCATCATCATCATCGTTTTCCAGCTCCAGTTTCCCGGGTGTGGTGTACAAGCGCTCACCATCTCCCCCCGTCTTAATACATCTTCTGTTCCAGAATGTCTCCCCATTTGTGTCCTTTCTCCTCCACATCTGATCTTACAGTCTCTATCCAGAGTTTCCGGGGTGTTCTTCCCCGAGGTCTTCTTCCTATGAGGTTGAGGTTGAAATACTTTTTAGCAGGTTTTTCAATATTCATTCTCATTAAGTGCCCATACCACTGAAGTCGACGTTTCCCTATGATGCTGGTGACAGGAACCTCAATACCAGCTACTTTTCTATTCACCTCATTCCTAATTTTATCCTGTCTGGTTGTTTGATTCATAGTTCTACATCTACATCTACATCTACATAGATACTCTGCAAATCACATTTAAGTGCCTGGCAGAGGGTTCATTAACCACTTTCATAACTTTTCTCTACCGTTCCATTCTCTAATAGCGCGCGGGAAGAAAGAACACCTAAATCGTTCAGTTTTCGATCTGATTTCTCTTATTTTATTGGGATGGTCATGTCTCCCTAAGTAGGTGGGAGCTAGCAAAATATTTTCACATTCAGAACTAAAAGTCGGTGATTGAAACTTCGCAAACAGATCACGCCGCAATGAATAACGTCTTTCTTTTAATGATTTCCACCCGAATTCGTGCAACATTTCCATGACGCTTTCCCCCCGTAACGTAATAAAACAAAACGAGCTGCCCTTCTCTGAACCTTCTCAATATCTTCCGTCAGTCCCACCTGGTGAGGGTCCCACAAGGGGCAACAGTACTCCAGGAGAGGACGCACAAGTGTGATGTAGGCAGTCTCTTTGGTGGAGCTGGTGCATCTTCTAAGCGTTCTGCCAATGAAACGTAACCTTTGGTTCGCCTTCCCCACAATATTTTCTATGTGTTCTCTCCAGTCAAAGTTGTTCGTAATTGTAACTCCTAGGTATTTGGTAGAATTTACGACCTTAAGGTTTGACTGATTTATCGCGTAATTGACGTTCAGCGGATTTCTTTTAGTGGTCATGTGCATTACTTCACACTTTTCTTTATTTAGTGTCAATTGCCAATTATCGCACCAAGTAGAAATTTTGTCTAAATCGCTTTGCAGTTGCTTTTGATCCTCTGTTGACTTCACTGACCGATAAACGACAGCATCATCCGCGAACAGTCTAAGGGAGCTATTCAGATTATCTCCTAAATCGTTTATAAACACGAGGAAGAATAGGGGACCTATAACGCTTCCCTGTGGAACGCCAGATATCACTTCTGTTTTACTCGATGACTTACCGTCAATTACAACGAACTGTGTCCTTTCTGATAGGAAATCGTGAATCCAATCGCCCAATTGGGGAGATATTCCATAAGCATGCAATTTCATTAGAAGCCGCTTGTGGGGTACAGTATCAAAAGCCTTCCGGAAATCCAGAAATATGGAAGCGATTTGAGATCCCTTGTTGATGGCACTTATCACTTCATGTGAATAAAGGGCAAGCTGTGTTTCGCAAGAGCGATACTTTCTGAATCCGTGTTGACTATTGGTTAATAGGTCGTTATCTTCGAGGTAGTTCATAATATTTGAACAAAGTTAATGTTCCAAAATCCTACTGCAAATCGACGTCAATGAGATAGGCCTGTAATTTTGGGGATCACTCCTATTGCCTTTCTTGAATATTGGAGTAACTTGGGCAACTTTCCAGTCTTTGGGTACGGATCTTTCGCTGAGTGATCGGTTGTAAATTATAGCTAAGTACGGAGCTATTGCATCAGCATACTCTGAGAGGAATCTAGTTGGTATACAATCTGGCCCGGAAGATTTATTTTTGTTTAGTGACTTAAGTTGTTTTACTACTCCAGGAACATCTACTTCTAAGTTTCGCATTTTGGCAGCTGTTCTTGGATTGAATACTGGAGTGTTCACTTCGACTTCTTTGGTGAAAAAATTTCGAAAAGCTGTGTTTAGTAATTCTGCCTTAGCAGTACTGACGTCGGTAGTATTACCATTGCTATCTCGTAGTGAAGATATTGTTTGTGTTTTGCCGCTAGTGTACTTTACATATGACCAGAATTTCTTTTGATTTTCTGCAAGATTTCTGCAAGATTGTTGTGACCTGGTCGCCTTTTGTTGTTTCATAAGCGTCCCGGTCTAGTTGTCATCTTGATGCAGTCGCGTCGTTGAAATATCTAGGCGTAACATTGCAGAGCAATATGAAATGAAACGAACATGTAAGGACAGCCGACTTCGGTTTATTGGGAGAATTTTGGGAAGATGTACTTCACCTGTAAAGGAAACCGCGTATAAAACGCTTGTACGACCACGTCTTGAGTATTGCTCAAGTGTTTGGGACCCACAGCAGATCAGTTTAAAGGAAGACATAGAGGCGGTTCAGAGGCGAGCAGCTAGATTTGTTACTGGTAGGTTCCACCAATGCGCGAGTGTCACGGAAATGCTCCGGCAACTCAATTGTGGATCGCTGGAAGAAAGTCGACGTTCTTTTCGTGAATTTCCGTTGAGTAAATTTAGAGGGCCGGAATTTGAAGCTGAGTGTAGTACGATCTTGCTGCCGCCTACTTACATTTCGCGTAAAGATCACAAAGACGAGATAAGAGAAATTAGGGCTCGAACGGAGTCATATAGGCATTCTTTTTTTCCTCGTTCCATTTGGGAGTGGAATAGGAAAGGAAATGCCCAGTAGTGGTACAGTGTACCCTCCGCCACACGACTTACGGTGAATTGCGGGGTATGTATGTAGATGTAGATGTAGAAAAGTACTGGTGCAGGATTTGATGTCAACTGTAGCAATTATTCAGATTAATAATACACTTTTTAGAACATATGTATGTTTCTTCTCTATTCATGAGGCGTCGTCCATATGATGCTAGCTGCGCTGAGACCTAGTTACTCCATGGTTCGTAGCCGAGTTGTGACCTAGTAACTGCCTGAGTTCTGACTAGTAACTGATGCGTAACTGACGGTCGTTCAGACGTATGTCTTGCTAGATACAGCCGCTTGTAGAGGGCGCGCATCTTGGGTTCCTCCTACTCCTCCAGGATGCGCGGCGCCTGCTCGCGATTGGCTTTCGGTAGATCGCTGCCTTCTACACGATCGTTCTCTTACGTCTGGCGTGTGGCAACGACTTTACGCTAACACAATTATGGTGCAACACAGCCATCTGTTATTTGTTAACATACTGCAGCATTTTGATTTATTCTTTGTGTGTGTGTGTGTGTGTGTGTGTGTGTGTGTGTGAAAATCTCAGATTGAATGTAGTTGAGATATTTCTGCCGCTAAACGAACTTTGGATTATCAGACTGTATTGCCGTTTTTGTATTCATTGTGACAAAGCTTGTGGTCTCAACATCTTTTAATGTCTTCCATGGTTCATGGACGTCGCGTCGAATCGTATTGTCGAAACTGCACAATTATTTCCACGAGGCAGCTGCTCGCCATCTTCAGGTGCCAACTGCTGATTGCTGTCGTCTGGCTAGAAAGCGCAGGCGTGAAGACGGTGATGAGGGGCAATGACATCATTGTAGGCAAATCGTATATGAAAACATGTAGATCCCTCTGGTCGTCTCCATGAACACGACGCGGGAAAGTGCTGCTGAAAGTCGCGGGCCCAGCGTGCGAGCGTGGGTAGTATGGCGCCCAGTTTATTTGAATGCTTTTGCTTCGGTGACCCGTCTGTGGTGACTCGCTGGATACGTCTGAACCCGGCCGACGATGCCTTAGTACTGCCAGTGCTGGTTCCCATGCCTTGCTGAGCTGAAAGCCTGTGTCTCTAATAATCAGGTCGTTCGAAATACGTATTTCGGATGTTCCTTTGAAGATGGAGTCCCAGTACGTACATGCAGCCGAAAGTATCTTTTTCTCTTCATAGTGCATGCTATACCCCGTGTCCAAACAATGCTCAACGACACTGAGGGTACGATTTGTAGTGTAGAAATTGTAAATTGAAACGTCATACCTAATGTCGTAGTTTTAGTCCATGAACAGCGGAAAAGTAGTAAGCGAAAAAACTTTTTTCTTCCTTTCATAACTTTGCTATGGTTATCAGCGAGAAGAAGTTCAATAAAGGTTTGAAATTATGTTTAAAGTTGGTTGCAAGTCGCTAAGTACTGTACAAGTACAAAGTGCGCGCCACCTACTTTCACCGCGCGCCGCCATGCACGCACGGCGCGGCGATCTTACGACGACAGCCACGAGCGCCCTCTGCTGCAACCCCGCTCGTGGCCACCACGGAAAGACATCGTTCACTTGGGACTGAGTTAGGAACCAGTAAAGACTTCGGAATCCGATAGGCACCAGTGAAGACTTGGCTATCAGTTAGGCACTAGGCAGGACTCTAGCTCAACTATGTATCAACATTTTGCAGTACTATGTAAAAGTTAAGTATTGTATACATTCTGTGCAATATATATATCTCTTTCTAATTTACTCTAGTGTTTATAGTTTCTGGCTGCTCCCCTCCGTACCTGCACCAGCGTGCTATCTTTATTCCTGTGTCGGTCTCATTCCCTCGGCCACCGACACCTACGACGAGGCTGGGACACAAAAGTGGCGACGAGGATGGGATACAAAAAACACTGTTGCAGGTCCCTAACTACTCCCATATTCCAATAATTGACGCGTAAATCTGTGTATTCTCACGCGGTGGCCTCTCATTATTCATGATATCAACCGAGCTATGTATCGTGATCTTTTTTTTTTTTTTTTTTTTTTTTGGGTCAAAAACCTTCGTGGGAGTACGGTGAACAGTTCACCAAAGTTTAAGTTTCATCGGAATCGAATGAATGGTTTATGAAGACAAACAGACATACAGACATACAGACAAACATTCATTTTTATATATATAGATTGTTTATATCATAGAATGTAGGCTTTCACGGCCGGCGTCTTCATTAATGAAAACTTCCATGCTACTGCGAGCAACATCCTCAAAGGCGAGTCGACGACTGCCTACTAGGCGCTGGAGGTCCTGCTTATATAGCAGGAGCTGGCTCGATATCTCGCCTGGATGTTGCAACCATACATAGACAAAACTGATAGGCACATCAAAAATTCTATGCATTTTATAGAAAAAATGAGAGATATTACTGTCAGTGCAGGTGATATTGTTGTCAGATTTGATATCGTATCTTTGTTAACCATGGTCCCAGTTGACGAAGTTCTTCCTTGTATAGTTGACATGTTTCCAACTGATATAGTATTTTTATTCCGACACTGCCTATCCACGACTTATTTTCAATACAACAGTGAATTTTATGAGCCATGGGTAGTCCTTTGAGTCCGCTATCGCTAATTTATTTATGGAATTTTTTGAACCTCAAAAGCTGCAGTCGGCCAACAAAAGTCCCTCAAAGTGGTACCCGTACGTGGATGATACTTTTGTGATATGGAATCACGGCGATGAAGAATTAAATTATTTTTGGGGCACATGAATAGTATTAATCCACGGGTACAATTTACTATGGAGAAAGAGGAAAATGGACAATTGAATTTTTTGAATGTATCGGTAATCAGACGGACAGATGGGACCTTGGGGCATAAGGTATACAGAAAAGACACCCACACCGATCGTTATCTTCATAAGGATTCGAACCATCATCCTAGGCAGAAGAGGGGTGTTATTAAAACATTTGTGGATCGATCTGTGAGCCTGGATGAAGATGAATTAAACCATTTGTGAACAGCGTTTAAGAAAAATGGATACACCGATAAAGAGATAGATCGAGCTCTCCATCCAAGAAGAAAAGGGTCCGAAAACAAGCCACAACAACAACTGTCGGCCGGAAAAGTTTTTCTTCATTTCAACTTCAAAATTACGGACCGTATAGGGGAAATTTTTGGCCAGGTTTGAAGTGCAGACCGTCTTTAGACCTACCAAGAACCGGCCGCGGTGGCCGCGGGGACTAAGGCGCTCCAGTCACGGTCTGCACGGCCACTACGGTCGGGGGTTCGAATCCCCCCTCGGGGATGGATATTTGTGCCGTCCTAGTTCGTAAGTAGTTTGTAAGTTTATGGACTGATGACCCCGTTGTTAAGTCCCATAGACTATACAAACATTTGAACATTGAACCTACCAAGAAAATTAGTGGATGCTTACGATCGATGGAAGACGCACGACATCCCCAAGCGAAGCTTGGCTTGTGTAAAATTCCCTGTAGCTGTGGCATGGTGTATATAGGAACAACAAAAAGGAGTGTTAATACTCGCATCTTGGAACACAAAAGGAATTGTCGTCTGGGTCACACAGACAAGTCATCTGTGGCAGAGGATGTTTTTATACATGGTGACCATGAAATAAAATTTAGTGAAACGAGCGTGCTAGGCAGGACGTCGCATTGTTACACAGAGAAGCTATAGAAATACAGAAACACCACAATAATTTTAACAGGAAAGAAGAAGGTTTGAAATTGGATAAGATTTGGCGGTCAACTTTGAACCAAAGATATGACAACCGATTACCTATAATCGAGAGAGATGACGTTGGTCAAAGATAGCTTCATATTCGGCAGCACGTGACAAGTGGTGGCGCCATCTATGCCCTCTATATAATCAGCACGTCCAGCGCCTAGAGGGCAACCCTCTACAAATCTGTCATTCGCCCTGTCCTAGTGTACGCCGCCGTCGTCTGGGGCTCCGCTGCAGAAATGCACCTGAAGTCCTTACAAACTGTCCAGAACCGTGCCCTTAGGCTTGCCCTTCATCTCCCACGAGATTTCCCATCCGCACCGCTCCATGAACTAGCAGGTGTCCCTCGACTTCGGGACTACATTGCCCGCACCGCCCACTCCTTTTACGACAAGGCGGGTCGCTCTCGAAACCGCCTTATTCGAGCGCTGGGGCACAAAATCCAGCGCAAGGCCACCACACGCTGGCCGCACCTCCTACTGCGGTAGGACGATCCTTCCTCCTTCTCCCAATCGAACAACGTGAAGACAATCTCCCGTGAAGTCAATTCCCCTCACCCACTGATCTGGGAGGAAAAGCATAACTTGCTGCGACCTCCAACATTACTCGAGGGTTGCATTTCTCCCTCGTTCCGTTCGATCCGACCTAGAGGGCAGTAAAGCACTACGTGTCATTACGGATTCCCCCTGGTTCAGGCCAAACAATAGTATCAGGGAGGAACTCAACATCCCCCTAATTCTATGAACAAACCCAAACTTCACCTCACCAACTAATATCATCACTAGGGCATGAAGCCTTCCACATGAACTACAAACATCCCAGGCTCATTACCACGCGCCACTCCAGGCAGTGACTAATATAACATTTACATGCTATTTAAGTGATTACAGTTCCTTTCTACCACTTCCAAACGAGATACTCAGCTCTTCAAGATTACGGTGTATGGGGGTTCTGCTCGCTGCAACATTATTCTCCTGGGGCGTCGTGGTAGAAATAAATACTCTATATGTACAATTTTTCACTTCTTCTTTAATTTGAATCAAACTTCTTCTCCACCAAAACATTACAAACTAAAAACATATACAAAGCATCAGAGCAGTAGTACTTCCATTTTAAGACAACAGACTGACATAGCTTCCAGTGCACTTTAGAAAAGCCAAAACTCGAACTCCCCACGCAAGGCAGTGACGCAAATATATAACATCGGCAATAATGACCTTACATTATCCATTGTTCATAACAATTGAATACACTGATTTACAATTACCGAACATACAAATAAAACATTTCATGTACACAAGTATAATCACAATATAAAATGAAAACTATGCATACAATAATTTTAGATGGCGCATGTATTTTTAAGACAAAATTTCCGATCTTTCTGTTGACAACAAAGTGCGATGTTAAATGTCAATTAATTTGTTAATGAGTACATCATACATGTTCCTAACATATACTGAACTATGAAATATCTTGTCCATTTTCAAAATATACTCGAAATCTTACGTCAGTTAATATATACAAAGAATAACTATGTTCAAATCTCGACTATTCATTAATTAACACAATTAGCTGGCCAGCACAACTTCTTTATGAGGCTAACATAAATACAATGCTATTTATTTTAATGTCTTTATGTAGGTACAAAAGTTTTTGCCATTCGTCTTTCTATTTATTAAAATAATGTACAATGACAAAAGTATTCTTTCTAGAACTGTCTGGAAACGTCTTATACAAATCTCTTAATTAATGAAATCTATCACTTGTTTTGATCACAGTATCACCGAGACACTGTCCTACACTGATTCCTAGGCTGGCTGTTTCGTTTGTAATGTCACACGCAGCATACATCACTATTAAACCACACGATTCCGGGTCCGACGCAGACGGTATTGTAGGATGACATTGAGATGAGAGGACCAGGCAGACGGTATCGTACGGTAACATTGAGATGAGAGGGACAGCAGTACCCTTCATCCTTTTGCCATCAGGCATCGATGTATGTGCAAAAGTCCACCATTTCTTTAAAAACATACCTGAGACAGAAGGCAGGAAGGATGACCTTCGGACCTTCAGAAGAAGAAAGGGTGTACAGCCCATCATGACATGCGATTGTAGTGGGCAGTCGTCGACTCACTCTTGTAGATGTTGCCTACGGTAGGTAACGAAATGTCGGGAGTAAGAAGATTTATTGGTGGACCACGGCAACTTAGCCCGGAAGTTTTAATCAATGAGATTGTTTATACTTTGGTATACGCGACAGGGCGTAAGAAGTAGAGGAAAACCTAAAGTCTGCCATAAAACAATCCAGTGGGATTTTTTTCCTGGGGTTTACCGAATCGGGGACACGCAAAAGTTGGAAACTCAGTGGAGACATATGCCTTTCAGCAGTTGCAAGTGGTGCCCGCTCAGCGAGAAGATTGCACAAGCCCTGCGGGTACGCGCAAGCCCCTCTGTGGGCGAGCCTGGACGGCTTCCAGCGCCTCACTTCCTGGAAGGCAGCAGGAACCTGGAGGCGCCTCCAGCGAGCTGGAAAAAGAAAGGCGATTTTAGGAGAAGGCGAGGTCTAGCGTGCCTGCTGGCTCTCTTCACGACACGTGCCTGACTAATCGACGCGGCGCCACGATCGATTAATACCCGTCCTCGACTCTTTGCTTTACGATCGTCACTGTATCGACCGGTTTGCTACCAGCGTTCATACATTTACGTCGAGTGGCTGGTCTGCTATTTCCTTCATAGAGATTTCAACTGACTCAAGCGTGGTCGTAGACTACAACACATACTGTCTCTTTTTAATGAAAACAGTATTGCCTGTGGTCGAAAATCGACCAATTGTGTTCACAATGGTCACTGCGGGTAAAGTTTTACGCATCATGTCGGCGGCCTCGCGTTATTATGTTGGCAACATCAACAACACGATAGAAAATCTTTGCCCAATTGTTCGAACCACGTAGAGTGACTCGATTAGTGTATCGCACAGACCATGAAATAAACAAATAATGCTTTTCTGCTTTACGGTTGACAGGTTCTTGTATGTACCCTCGTCCGCTCAGTAAAAAAGCGAAGATTCCATGAGAAAACATCAGCGTTGTCAAGCGATTGGCTAAAATGAAGACTCACAGGATTCTCACTATTCAGTATCTGTTGCCAACATTATCATATTTGGTAAAATTTGACCGGCACTGGGAGGTATGAAATGGTATCTTTTACGTGTTAAGGAAAATGCCTGACAATAACAACAAATAAAAATGGAAGTATATACTTCTCATGCCATTTTCGAATTATATAACTTTCATTAGCCTAATATTTGAAATGGAACTACAATTTCGCTTTTCGTATATTTATACAACGTCAAGAAATAATGTTATTTCGATACTGTGATATTCAGAATTCCAGAGCTGACAACATGTCACTTCGTAGTTCCACCCGAGCACCGCTGGATGCCTCTCCCAGCGCATCATCCTTTATATCGGCATTCATATGAAAACATCCATTTCCTTTAACTACTCTTAATCACTGCGAAAATGAAGCATTTGAACGGAACAAGAAAGTGAGTTGGGAGCACTCCATGTTTCGATATTCACTTATTTTAATACGTTATTTTAATACTGCAGATGCGCTGCATTACAGCGTCTTTGGTCGAGGCGAATAGCCAATCAGTGAGCTGATTGTTGGAGAATATAGAACTTGATCCAAGCTGTAGGGAGGAAAATTTCTACTTCCTTCTACCACTTTAAATGGCTAAATGAAAACATAATATTTATATTGGTGAAATCTACGACAAACATTCTTTCGAATTAGGTAACTTTCATTGGCCTTCATGTACGAATAAATTAGTAATCTGTACCACAATTTTCGCTTTCGTGTTAGCGTATTTATATAATTATCCTTGGACGATGGTGGAAGAAGGTCCCAGCTGCTGTAAAAAATTTATTTATTTAACTGCGCAACCGGTTTCGGTGATTACAATGACACCATCTTCAGGCGCCCGGTGAGCAACTGTCAGAATAGGAAATTTGAAATGGGTGGCCGTTAATACCGGTAGCAGTAAATTTCGTCGTTGGACTTTTGACATGAAGGGGTTAAGAAATTTACTGATACCGGTATTAAGGGCCACCCATTTTAAATGTCCTATTCTGACAGTTGCTCAACGGGTGCCTTTTATTTACAATGCACTTCAATTTAGTCCATAGTTCCTCTACATCCATAGTCCCATAATCGTCATAATGCCTTCACAAACATTAATCTTCTATTATGGTACGAATGTACGAGGGCGGAGTTGGAAAATAAGTTTCCCCTCTCGACTGTGGTCAGAGTTGCGTATGAAAGGAAGAAAAAATAGAATGAGACACTGAAGGTAATACATATCTTTATTTTTGTACATAATTTCCAAGTACATTGAGACATTTGTCGTACCCTTTTATAAGCCCCAAAAAGCCGGACAGAAGAAAATCAGGGCGTTGCATACGGAAGAAGCGTCGAACAGGTTGTTTGACGTCAGCATTGCTTCCAAAGCGCCTTCCGCCGAAAAAAAAAAAAAAAAAAAAAAAAAAAAAAAAAAAAAAAAAAAAAACACGTAGTGAACCAGTGAAAGCATACTGGAAGAAAAGAAAACAACCAAAAATGAGGAAATTAAATTGGGACGTGATCCTGAGATGCCCTATTCGCAGCAAATGAATAATTAAAAATGGAAAAGAGTAATACCCCTAACGTTTTCCTATCTAAATAAACTAAATAAATATTCTTTCCACTTATTTTTTGTAAGTTACAAAGAAAAATCATCTTATTAGAAGCAACGCGAATATTTATAAAAACAAGGCCATGTATATATGCAAATCGCGAAATTTCCCGACGTCTGCTGCCCCTATAAGATGGACAAACGATCTGCAACACAATTAATGCCGGACCGGGACTCGAACCCGGGTCTCCCGCTTTTTCGCTAGCGTTTATCTTACAGGAGCAACAGACGTCGGGAAATTTTCGCGATTGAGAAGTAAATACATGGCTATATTTATCTCTGCTGAGGATCACCGCAAACGTCTGTTCCCTTGGAACATACATAATAATAAAAATTTATAAAAAGCTCTAAAGAAAATTTAATTTAACTCTAAGGAAAAATTTAGAATAGGGATTAAAGTTCAGGGGGAAGAAATAAAAACATTGCGTTTTGCTGATGACATTGTAATTCTGTCAGAGACAGCAAAGGACCTGGAAGAGCAGTTGAATGGAATGGACAGTGTGTTGAAGAGAGCGTATAAAATGAACATGAACAAGAGCAAAACAAAAATAATGGAATGCGGACTTAGAAAATCAGGAGATGCTGAAGGAATTAGATTAGGCAACGAAACAATGAACGTGGTAGATGAGTTTTGTTACTTGGGTAGTAAAATAACATGCGATGCTCGCAGTACAGAGGATATAAAATGCAGAATGGCAATGGGAAGAAAAGCATTTTTGAAAAAGAGAAATTTGCTAACATCGAATATTGATTTAAGCGTAAGGAAGTATTTTCTGAAGGCATTTGTGTGGAGTGTTGCCTTGTACGGGAGTGAAACATGGACGATAAGCAGTGCGGACAGGAAGAGAATAGAGGCTTTTGAAATGTGGTGCTACAGACGAATGCTGAAGATTAGGTGGGTAGATCGCATAACTAATGAAGAGGTACTGAACAGAATTGGTCAGCAAAGGACCTGGAAGAGCAGTTGAATGGAATGGACAGTGTGTTGAAGAGAGCGTATAAAATGAACATGAACAAGAGCAAAACAAAAATAATGGAATGCGGACTTAGAAAATCAGGAGATGCTGAAGGAATTAGATTAGGCAACGAAACAATGAACGTGGTAGATGAGTTTTGTTACTTGGGTAGTAAAATAACATGCGATGCTCGCAGTACAGAGGATATAAAATGCAGAATGGCAATGGGAAGAAAAGCATTTTTGAAAAAGAGAAATTTGCTAACATCGAATATTGATTTAAGCGTAAGGAAGTATTTTCTGAAGGCATTTGTGTGGAGTGTTGCCTTGTACGGGAGTGAAACATGGACGATAAGCAGTGCGGACAGGAAGAGAATAGAGGCTTTTGAAATGTGGTGCTACAGACGAATGCTGAAGATTAGGTGGGTAGATCGCATAGCTAATGAAGAGGTACTGAACAGAATTGGTGAAAAAAGGTATTTTTTGGCACACCCTGACCAAAAGAAGGGATCTCTTGGTAGGACACATTCTTAGACATCGGGGAATCGTAAATTTAGTATTGGAGGGAAGTGTGTGGGGTAGAAATCGCAGAGGGAGACCAAGAGATTCGTATAGTAAGCAGATTCAAGTGGATGTGGGTTGCCGTTTTGTGAGGAGATGAAAAGGCTTGCTGAGGATAGAGTAGGGTGGAGAGCTGCATCAAACCAGTCTCCAGACTGAAAACCACAACAACAACAGTGATGAAAACCGTCAGACACTTGGAATTCGGCCTCATCTAATTTTTTATTTTTATTTTTATTTACTATTATTATTTTTTACAATCGAATTAACCATCTAGGAACACGTTAACAACTTTAGTTCCTCTTCCTCCATTGTTGTTGTTCCATTTTTTCAGTTTTACCTCATTTTATCCCAACGAGCTCTCTTCGTTTCTTCTGCCCATGTTGTTCCAGATTTTTTTTTTATTTCTTCTGATTTGAATGCGTTACAAATTTAGTATTTTACTTTTAAAAGGGTGGCTTTCTGCTATTTCTAATCCTTTTTTTTTTTTTTTCCAAAATGTTTCCTTACTTCTTTAATCCGTGCTATTGTCGATTTCTTCTTCCAGAAATATAGGAGTATTTGTTTTGTATGTCTGTTACCGCGGCCATAACAACAACAACAAAAAGTTCTATCGCGCGTAGGCAGAGAGGTTAATTCAGTGGCTTTGAAGGCGGTTACTGTGATTGATGGGTTTCGCTCGGTTGGTCGGTGGGTTGTGGGGTCAGGCGCTATCGCAGATCTCTACGGGTGTTGTTTGTTGGAAGCGCCTGTGAACGGGAGGCAAATATTCCACTACGCTCGAGACCGCGAGACCGTGATAGCGTATCGTTGAACTCCCGCGGTTTAAAGGTCCACGCGTCCGCGCAATGCAAGGCTGCTTCAGCCGCTTCAGCAACAGAACAAAGTCTCGTGTTGTGATAGGACGCGATTCCGTCATCTGGCAGCGCACTGCCGTATTCTGGAGCCAGTGCGTGCTAGCTGATATCGGTGAACGTAAAAATTCTTTCTTGGTAACCGCATCACATTCGAACATCAACACCGATTTGCATTTCATTGCTTTTAATTTATCTATTACACTCCTAGCCAGTGGCAGAGGGGACTGAGGCGCTCCAGTCACGGTCTGCAGGGCCACTACGATCGGGGGGTTCGAATCAAATGTTCAAATGTCTGTAAATCTATCGGACCAAACTGCGTGGTCATCAGTCCGTAGCTTACAAACTACTTAAACCTAGGTAAACTAACCTACGGACAAACACAAACACCCATGCCCCAGGGAGGACTCGAACCTCCACGGCGAGCAGTCGCGCGCTCCGGTGAAGGTAATTCACTACCTAGATCATCCTCATGATCTAGGTAGTGAATTACCTTTCCCTTCCTTTCCCATTTCTTTTCTCTTTTTTCTCCCTTCTCTCCACCTGAAGAAGGAACACAATTCCTAAAGCTTGTTATTTTCCTCCTTTCTTCTGAGTGTAACTATCAGCAGTACAGCAGAAAGGTGAGTACTTGCCAGCCAATCTCTCTCTTTTGAATAATTATAATAATTTATCATCTCTGTGGAGAATTTCCATATTAATCGAATATGATTAGAGAGAGTATATTACATGATGAGTAGAGTCGTAATCGTATAGTCCATGATTTTTTTATTATTATTTATTCTTTCATTAGTTTCGTCTGAAATGTTTGCAAAAAATCGTAATAGTCAGCAGTGGCTGGTGCTCCAGATGTCTGGCTGGCAGTTCACTTCTTTGAGTGCCGGATCTTTCTTGATAGCGGCGCCGCACCTCGTCCGTGGTCTAGCGCACCGCTTTCGGAGACGGTTCGAATCCACCCGACGGATTAACGAAGGGGGTCGGAGTGCCGGCTAGCTTGGATGTGGTTTTTAGGCGGTTTTCCACATCCCCCTAGGTGAATACCGGGCTGGTTCCCAAGTCACGCCTCAGTTACACGATTCGCAAACATTTAGTTTTTATTTTCTGATGACACCAGTTTGGTAGTGAAGGATGTTGCTCGTAATATTGACACATTATCAAATAATGCAGTTCAAGAGATAAGTTCATAGCCTGTAGATAACAAGTTGACGTTAAATCACAGTAAAACTCAGTTTTTACAATTTCTAACACGTAATTAGCCGAAAGTTGACATTTTGATTACACATAATGGGCATATGATAAGTGAGACTAAACAGTTCAAATTTCTAGGTGTTCAGATAGCTGTCGTGGAAAGCCCATGTTCAGGAGCTTGTTCCAAAACTAAATTCTGCTTTATTTACCATTAGACCAATATCTGAAATAAGTGATTTGTCAACACGAAAAGTATTCTACTACGCTTACTTTCACTCACTTATGACAACAACAACAACTCGACTGAAACAACTCAGAAACGCGCGATTCGAGAAATATGTGGTGTATGTTCAGGAACTTCATGCCGACCCCTTTTCAGTAGTCTGGGAATTTTGCCGCTGGCGTCACAATACGTTTTTTCTTTAATGTCGTTTCTTGTTAAATAATATCAGCTTATTCTCACGAGTTAGTAGCTTTCACTCGGCGAATACTAGACAGAAGTGGAATCTACATTTGCATCACACCACCTTGACACTTGTGCAGAAAGGTGTACAGTATTCTGCAGCATTCATTTTCAATAAGCTGCCACAAGAACTAAAGAATCTTAGCACTAACCCATAGGCTTTCAAATCTAAATTGAAGAGTTACCTCATGGCTCACTCGTTTTATTCTGTCGAGGAACTTCTGGAAAAGTTAAACAGTTAAGCTAATTCATTTTTTTCCTTTCTTTCTTGATTCTTTTCACTTAGTCTTAAGCGTGTCGTGTGCATAGGACTAATTTAATTTTTCTATTACCATTCTTGTGATAAACTTCAGGTATTGATTGTTTGTTCCATGACCATGGAGTCTTACTCCTCAATTACGTCCTGCGGAACAGAAAACCATGTTATTATTGTACTTTATACTTTCACACATATAGTGGGACGGACGAGCGCGTTGAGGTGCCATGCTGCGATGCACGAGGCCATTCCCCGTCGGGGATTCGAATCCCCCATCGGGCATGAATGTTTGTGTCATCTTTAATATAAGCTAGTTCGTAAACAGTTTGTAAGTTTAGGGACTGATGACCCCGCAGTTAAGTCCCATAAGCTTCACAAACATTTGATTTTTATATAAAATTAATACGCAGACATTTTGATGTACACATTTCCTCCCATGGGGAATGGGGTGGCGAGAGGAAGGGCATCCGGCCAAATCCGAATCAACAAAGTCGACCCTGCATTTGTAGGAACATTGCTGAGAGAAGGAAGACTTCGTATGGAGTATACGAAATGATAACTTTTACAGATCAGTAGCTGAAGCGGTACTGAGATATGGATCCTATCGCAGTTCATAACGTGGACGCCAAACAATACCTGCTCTACGCCTATGAGCGTTGTAGTGGGCGGATATTGTCTCCACTACTATCTTATGTAAGCTCAGTTTCACAGAAGATTATGTTTATATATTATGTTTTTAAATGATATTTATGTAAATGTCTTATGTTATGTGATTCGTAAAAGAGTTTCGTATGTTTCTTGTGTTTCATGTGCTGTGACGGCGATTCAACCTGCGAGAGCAACATCTTCGACGCCGAGCTCAAGCAGTAAACATCAGACCACTTGTAGTCGCGGGTCGACGGCCACGAGGCAAGAAGATGTTGGTCTCTGCGGTTATCGTCGCAAGAGTTGACATTATTATAGAAACTTTCGTGGAAAATCAAAAAGACCATAAAATCAGTGTCTATGTAACTGTCGTTGAGTCTTCATCTGTATTGTGAGAGCAATAAATGTCATTATGTCTCGAAAGTTAACCAAGTTTCAACGATAATTATTTTATATTCATAGAAATTTTGACATAGTAATTCTGTCAGATACAGCAAAGGACCTGGAAGAGCAATTGAACGGAATGGACAGTGTGCTGAAAGGTGCATATAAGATGAACATTAACAAGAGCAAAACTAGGGTAATGGAGTGCAGTGTAAGAAAATCAGCTGATGCTGAAGGAATTAGATTGGGAAACGAAGCAATAAAGGAGGTAGATGAGTTTTGTTATTTGGGCAGTAAAATAACAAATGATGCAGGATATTAAATGCAGAATGGCAATGGGAGAAAAGCGTTCTTGAAAAAGAAAAATTTGTTAACATCGAATATTGATTTAATCCTAAGGAAGTCCTTGCTGAAGGCATTTGTGTGGAGTGTTGCCTTGTATGGGAGTGAAACATGGACGATAAACAGTGCGGACAGGAAGAGGATAGAGGCTTTTGAAATGTGGTGCTACAGAAGAATGCTGAAGATTAGGTGGGTGGATCGCGTAACTAATGTGGAGGCACTAAGCAGAATTGGGGAGAAAAGGAATTTTTGGCATACGTTGACTAAAAGAAGGGATAGATTGGTAGGACACATTCTTAGACATCAAGGAATTGTGAATTTAGCGTTGGAGGGAAGTGTATGGTGTAAAAATCGCAGAGGAAGACCAAGAGATGGATACAGTAAGCAGATTCAGACAGATGTAGGTTGCCGTTCTTATGTGGAGATGAAGAGACTTGCTCAGGATAGGGATAGGGTATTGTGGAGAGCTGCATCAAACCAGTCTTCGGAGTGAAGACCACCACAACAACAACTGAAATTTTACAAGAAATATATTCATTTATAGAAACTGAAGAATTATTTACTGTCAAACTATTTTACAATTTGAAAGAAAACATTTACGGAAAGTTATTTTGTTTGACAGGACTCTTAATATCTGTGTCTATAGCAACCAGAACAACTACGAACTTATGTTTGAGAGTTCGATCTTTAAGGGAACTTTAAAACATTTATTTCAAAGTGAAAGTTTAAAGAAGTGCAAACCTGGTTTGGTCTTTAGTCCCATGCAAGAAGAGGTCCTACCGCCGCAGCGTGAATTACGTAAGGAACAAAATACTTCCGCGATATTTGGGTAACAACAAAGATAATAATAATCGGACTCGGGAAATAAAAGAAGAATGTAGGTTCTAACTACCGCCCCAAATTTATGAATGATGGGGTATTGCGGTAATAATGGCGGCATAAGATCGAGGGTGTGAAAATGGCGGCCAAACTATAATCACTCATGAAACAGAATTACTTAGACACGCAAAATTGGAGGAAAAATTCTATTAAATCATGATTCAAGAAAATAATTTTTAAGCGATTTATTTAATTAAATCACCCCCTAGTCACATCTTTTTCTGCAGAGTAAAAGAACCACATCAGCACGTCCATTGGTGGTTGACTTAGAAAATGTGACAAAACGGAAAATGTTCTGTTGTCCTTCTCCTTATAGAGATTAATAACAGGGCTAAAATAAACCAAGGAGGTTAGAACAGAGGGAGTTGCACTTAACGCCACAGTCGCCATATTGCAGAGCGAATAACATTTGTTGTAAAGAGTGTGTATTCATTGCTTTCTGAGTTGAAAGCGGTACTTCGTGTGAAAAGAAAAAACGGTAACCTGTATTACTTATGTATGTTCAAGCAAAACAAGAAATTCATCTGCCTTTTTACACAGAAAAGTTTTCTTGGTAAATTAGCCGCTGCCGAGTGGCCGAGCACATTGAGGCGCTATGCTCCGATGCGCGAGGCCGTTCCCCGTCTGGGGTTCGAATCCCCCCGCGGGCATGGCAGTTTGTGTTGTCTTTAGTATAAGGTAGTTCATAAGTAGTTTGTAATTTTAGGGACTGATGACCCCCCAATTAAGTCCCTTAAGCTTTACATACATTTAAACATTTTGTTTCTAAATTAATGCTTGCTAGGCGTTTCGGTATTTTCCCACAGTGACTCCTAATTTTCATTTTTACGAGATATATGTTGTCTTGAAATTTCGAAGGCCTGGCGGTAGAGAATTTCGGTATAAATATTTAACGACGTGGAACCTGCAGAATTTTCGTATGTATTCAACATAAAAATCTTCTCTTCACAACAAATTACGAAAATGATACAGCTTGGTACTGTCATAACTGGAAAAATGTTGTTCTCAATTTCCTCTGAACTGCTGCAGCTGACAATTTCAGTTCTTGAAAAGTATTTGGGTATTATCGCGGTGTAAACGTTATACTTATGGAATGAGATTTTCCGTTAATAAATCACAGTTCAGCTATGAAACTTCACTCTGCAGCGGAGTGTGCGCTGATATGAAACTTCCTAGCAGATTAAAATTGTGTGCCGGAACCGGGACTCGAACCTGGGACCTTTGCCTTTCGCGGGCAAGCGCACTACCGACTGTGCTATCCCGACACGACTCACGATGCCGCCTCACAACTTCACCTCTGCCAGTACCTCGCCTCCTACTTTCCACACTTCTGGAAACTTTTGGAAAGTAGGAGGCGAGGTACTGGCAGAGGTGAAGTTGTGAGGCGGCATCGTGAGTCGTGTCGGGATAGCACAGTCGGTAGTGCGCTTGCCCGCGAAAGGCAAAGGTCCCAGGTTCGAGTCCCGGTTCCGGCACACAATTTTAATCTGCCAGGAAGTTTCACAGTTCAGCTATCAGGAAGGTCTGTATTGGTCCGCATAAGTATTCTGTATCGAATATGGACTGAGAAATGACAGTCATTTAAAGCTATGAGAGTTAACAGGGCAAGATCCACACAGTGCTTTAATCTGACAAGGGGAGGCCGCCAATTGTGAAATTCAGATTCGATTCATACCGCGCATAATGACAGCTCATGGCCAGAGGTGTAATTTGGCAAAGCACCAAGATGCGCTTCTCAGCCGTTGTCGAGAAAATAGACAATTAGAAAAAGCCGTTGCGGTGAAATACTCTCTACGATCTCTACTATTATTAATGTTGTACAGAGGACTGGCGTAGCGGTAAGCGCTCGGATTGGTAATCCGAAGGTCGCCGGATCGAATCTCGCGGCATGTAACTTTTATTTATTATTATTATTTTTTTTTGTCATTCAAATGTATACACACACACATTATATATATGAAGACAATTAATAACATTTGATGTTCGAAGTCGCCAGTTTTTCCACGACAAACGACTTTCAAACAACTTATTACATGCAACTGGCGACTTCGAACATCATTATGTTTTCCGCAAACATAGTTGTATTTCACAAATGTTGTTAATTGTATTCATAATGTTTACCACGTGTAGTTAATGGAATAAGTATAAACGATATTACGAAACGAATACGTATAGTGTAAGTCAAACCTGACGAAAGATAGAACGATTTTTCACAATGTCAATCAGGTGTGTTTCCCAACAGATAATTTAAAAAAAAACAATTGTTCTTGTAAAAACGCATCGTTTATCAGATTTGCTCGATGTCGTGCTGTTTTCTGCTTTCCATAATTCTATGATAACTATTACTCTGGTTCGTGCGATATATATGAATTACAAAAAAACAAATAATAATAAAAAGTCGCATGCCGCGAGATTCGATCCTCCGACCGTTGGATTACCAACCCGAGCGCTTACGGCTGCTCCACGCCGCTGTAGAAAATTATTAATCGTAGAGAGTATTTCACCGCAACGGCTTTGTTTAATTGTCTGTTTTCTCGACAACGGCTGAGAAGTGCATCTTGGTGCTTTGCCAAATTACACCTCTGGCCATGAGCTTTCATTATGCGCAGTATGAATCGAATCTGAATTTCAAAGCCGGCCACGGTGGCCGAGGGGACTGAGGCGCTCCAGCCACGGTCTGCACGGCCACTACGGTCGAGGTTTCGAATTCCCCCTCGGGCATAGATATTTGTGCCGTCCTCAGTATTAGCTAGTTCATAAGTAGTTTGTAAGTTTAGGGACTGATGACCCCCTAGTTAAGTCCCATAGACTCTACAATCATTTTTTTATAATTTCACAATTGGCAGCCTCCCCTTGTGAAACATATTTCCTTGGCTCCGCAAGATGGCGGACTGATTTCAATCAACAGCTAAGCTTTGCAAAGTAGCTCCACCTCCCCTATTTTAAATGTGGTGTCGCACAAGTCCAAAGTGCGCGCCACCTACTTTCGCCGCGCGCCGCCATGCACGCACGGCGCGGCGTTCTTACGACGTCAGCCACGAGAGCCCTCTGTTACAACTCCGCTCGTGGCCACCACTGAACGACATCGTTCACTTGGGACTGAGATAGGAACCAGTTAGCACTTCGGAATCTGATAGGCACCAGTGAAGAGTTGGCTGTCGGACAGGCACTAGGCAGGCCTCTAGCTCAACTATGTATCAGCATTCTGCAGCACTGAGCTATGTAAAAGTTAAGTATTGTATAAATTCAGTGCAATATATATATCTCGTTCCAATTTACTCTAGTGTTTCTAGTTTCTGCTCTGGCGAGAGCGACGAAAACGCGGATCTCCGCGGGTCAGTGGTTTCAACGTCGACCGTCAACAACCATAAAGGTGAGTGCGATATCAGCGTGTCTCTGTGGCAAGAGCAGTGCAAGAGGGTCACACTCGTGCTTCATATAGCCAACTGAACGAGTCTGAAAGCGTGAAATTGTCGCCTTCCGAGTGGCGGGATGCTGCCTTCGGACAATTGCCACACAATTCTACATCTACGTCTACATGGGATACTCTGCAAATCACACTTAAGTGCCTGGCAGAACGTTCATCGAACCACCACTATACTATTTTATCTTCCATTCCGTTCTCGAATAGCGCGAGGGAAGAAAGAACACCTGAATCTCTCCGTTCGGACTCTGATTCCTCGTATTTTATTCTGATGATCATTTCTACCTATGTAAGTGGGAGTCAACAATACATTTTCGCATTCGGAGGAGAATTTTGGAAAGTAGCCCACGCCGCAGCGATAAGCGTCGTTGTTGTAATGATTCCCATCCCAGATCCTGTATCATTTCCGTAACGCTGTCTCCCCTGTATCGTGACAAAACGAAACGAGCTGCCCTTCTTTGGACTCTTTCGATGTCCTCCGTCAATCCCACCTGATAAGGATCCCACACTGGCCAGCAATACTCCAAAACAGGACGCATAAGCGTAGTGTATGCAGTCTCTTTAGTAGTTCTGTTGCATCTTTTTAAGAGTTCTGCCAATAAAACGCAGTCTCTGGTTCGCCTTTCCCGCGACATTATCTACTTGTTCTTTCAAGTCTAAATGTTCAAATGAGTGTACAGCTTATGGGACTTAACTACGGGGTCATCAGTCCCTAAACTTACGAACTACTTATGAACTAGCTAAGACTAAGGACGGCACAAATATTCATGCCCGAGGGGGGATTCGATCCCCCGACCGTAGTGGCCGTGCAGAACGTGACTGGAGCGCCTCAATCCCCTCGGCCACCGCGGCCGGCTCTTTCAAGTATGATGTAATAGTAGTTCATAGCTATTTAGTGGAGTTAATGCCCTTCAAAATCGATTAATTTATCTTGTATACAAAGTTTAACGGATTTCTTTTCGTACACATGTGGACGACCTCACACCTTTCATTATTTAGAGTTCATTCCCAATTTTTACACTTCACTGATATCTTATTTAAATCGTTCTGCAGTTGGTTTTGATCTTCAGATAACTTTACTAGTCGATAAATGACGGCGTCGTCTGCAAATAACCTAAGAGGGCGGCTCAGATTTTCTCTTAAATCGTTTAAGTAGATAAGGAACAGCAGAGGACCAATAACACTACCCCGTGAAATGCCGGATACATCCTCTGTTTTAGTCGATGCCTTACCATCGATTACTACAAACTGTGTCCTCTCTCACATGAAATGCCCTAGCCAGTCGCAAATTTGGGGCAATTTGATTAAAAGCAGTTTGTGAGGTACGGTGTCAAAAGCCTTCTGGAAATCAAGAAATACGGAATCAATTTGAGAACCCTTGTCGATAGCGCCCATCACTTCGTGTGAGTAAAGAGCTAGTTGTGTTTCGCATCAACGATCTGTGTCAGTGGCGCAAGCGCGCTGGTTGCAGCGGTCGTCTGGACTTCCCCAGACACGTACGTGAGGTCCTGCACACCCTTGTGTCCGTCGAGGTCGCTTTACTGAAAGGGCAGCAGATAAGAGGGCTTGTCGATTCTAGAAGTGTCAATACCAACTGCTGCCAACCGGCTATTACCCGTGGGACAACAGCAGGACCCGTTCTCCGCTTTTGCTGCTCCCCTCTCATCAGGGGTGTTTATTTCAAGGAGGTTAATTTTGTGTCCCAGCCTCGTCGCCGCTTTTGAGTCTCGTTTCCGTCGTAGGTGCCGGTGGCCGAGTAGGAAGACCGACACAGGAATAAAGGTAGCACGCTTGTGCAGGTAGGAGGTGAGCAGCCAGTGGGACAGCAGAAACTAGAAACACTAGAGTAAATTGGAACGATATATATATATATTGCACAGAATTTATACAATACTTAACTTTTACATAGCTCAGTGCTGCAGAATGCTGATACATAGTTGAGCTAGAGGCCTGCCTAGTGCCTGTCCGACAGCCAACTCTTCACTGGTGCCTATCAGATTCCGAAGTGCTAACTGGTTCCTATCTCAGTCCCAAGTGAACGATGTCGTTCAGTGGTGGCCACGAGCGGAGTTGTAACAGAGGGCTCTCGTGGCTGACGTCGTAAGAACGCCGCGCCGTGCGTGCATGGCGGCGCGCGGCGAAAGTAGGTGGCGCGCGCTTTGGACTTGTGCGACACCACAGTTAAAATAGGGGAGGTGGAGCTACTATGCAAAGCTTAGCTGTTGATTGAAATCAGTCCGCCATCTTGCGGAGCCAAGGAAATATGTTTCACAAGGGGAGGCTGCCAATTGTGAAATTCAAAAAAATGTTTGTAGAGTCTACGGGACTTAACTAGGGGGTCATCAGTCCCTAAACTTACAAACTACTTATGAACTAGGTAATACTGAGGACGGCACAAATATCTATGCCCGAGGGGGAATTCGAAACCTCGACCGTAGTGGCCGTGCAGACCGTGACTGGAGCGCCTCAGTCCCCTATATACTACTTCTTTAGATCGTTCTCCTTGTGGTTTATCTTTGATGTACAGAGTACAGAGCTCTGGAGTGGCAGTTGGTGTACGCTTGTCTGGCGTTGAGCATCCGAATGAATGGGCGTGTTGTTGTACCGTATCTGTACTTGTACTTGTTATGGGCAGTTAGTGCTTGGCTCCGACTGCGAATACTGTTACTTGTGCCATGTGGGGTTGTTCTAGCTATGAGCTGTTTGTACCAGTTGTAGCCTAAGTGCATGTTCTGTGGACGGTTTATATTTTATGATATTTTATTCTTTGACAAAATTGTTTGTTCACAGAAGTGTCTGCTACGTGACAATGGTGCATTGGCGTTCTATTTTGTGTATAATCTAAAAACTTGCACGATCTGAAACTGCTGATGTGGTATTGCAGTTTGAATTTGGCCGCTCACGTTTAGCTGTTTGACCGGGTAATACACCGGGTGATCAAAAAGTGAGTATAAATTTGAAAAAATTAATAAATCACGGAATTATGAAGATAGAGAGGTAAAAATTGTCACGCATGCTTGGAATGACATGGGATTTTTTTTAGAACCCAAAGAAAAGTTCTAAAAAAGATCTCTTGCGCGCGTCGTTTGGTGATGATCGTGTGCTCAGCCGCCACTTTCGTCATGCTTGGCCTCCCAGGTCCCCAGACATCAGTCTGTGGCTTTGGTGTTACTTGAAGTCGCAAGTGTATCGTGATCGACCGACATCTCTAGGGATGCTGAAAGACAACATCCGACGCCAATGCCTCACCATAACTTCGGACATGCTTTACAATATTGTTCACAACATTGTTCCTGGACTACAGCTATTGTTGAGGAATGATGATGAACATATTGATCATTTCCTGTAAAGAACATCATCGTTGCTTTGTCTTAATTTGTTATGCTAATTGTTGCTTTACTGATCAGATGAAGCGCCATCTGTCGGATATTTTTTGAACAATTTTTTTTTCTAATAAAACTCCATGTCATTCCAAACGTTTGTGTCAATTTTTACCTCTCTATCTACATTATTCCGTGATTTATTAAGTTTTCAGATTTATACTGACGTTTAGATCAACCGGTATATTGTTTGGCTCCTTTGGATAAAAGGGCTGTGGTTGTCAGGTACTGTGATCTTGGCCGAATATCTACGGTCACTGTGTTTCATACTATGATTATTTTATGTAAGCAGTTGCAGATTTTACTCTTGGCTCCTTATACCTGTTCATCAAGGCCTTTGAGCCACAGTAGTAGTGCACTATTGTTTGTTCATTAGTCCCTAAACTTAGAAACTAACTACTTATTATAATACTACATTATACTAAAGACGGCACAAACATCTATACCCGAGGGGGGATTCGAACCCCCGACGGGGAACGGCCTCGCGCATCGTAGCATAGCGCCTCAGTGCGCTCGGCCGCTCCGCCGCGGCAGTGCACTGTTGTCATGTATTTATTAGTTTATGCTTGGATATCTGTACTGATCCACCACTGTAGAGATTTGGCCGCGGCCGAGCGCATTGAGGCGCTATGCTACGATTTGCGACGCCGTCCCCAGTCGAGGGTTCGAATTCCCCTTCGGTCATGGATGTTCGTGATGTCTTTAGTATAAGGTAGTTCATAAACAGTTTGTAAGTGTAGGGACTGACGACCCCGCACTTAAGTCTCGTGACCTTTACAAATATTTTTGTAGTGATTTGTGCTGAACTGTCTGCCTTATGAGTTGGGTCTGTTAAGCCTGGGGTGGACAGTTTAACCGAGAATTGGCGGTTGCTAATTTTAGTGAAGTTTAAGCTGAGCTTAATCTTACATCTTTTACATGGAGGGATTTTACTGTTTATATTTTCATATCATTGTTATTATTCAATTTTATGCATTAGTATGGTTGAATTGTGTTGCTACCCTATTTATTTGTTCCGGTTAATGTTGCAGATTGCTGCTGGAGTATTCTGTGGGGGGCAGCATCCCGTCTGTGGGTTGATAGCCTCCTGGCTATTTGACGTGACTTCAGTTAAGTGTTTGATTCTGTTGACGAGGTGCCGTCTTTTCCATACTTCTCTGTCTCCTAATGTTCTGAAACATTTTCCAAAGCATATTTATTGCTACTTGCAAATGTATATTCATTGGGGTGTATATTTTAAGTGTGCTGTTTTATTGTGAAACCTTGTAAAATTTTCAACGTCATTTTTTGCTGTACTTAACTAATCGCATTTTCTTTCTTTGCTTCCCTTAGTGGTCAAATGAATATTGTTATCTATTTGGAAGAAATATTGCTTTACATGAGTCACTCTTCTGTCTTATTGTGTTTATATATATTTTAATTGTAATAAAATTGAAACTTGGTGCAACCACCATTTCGGAATTAGATTCCTTTGCTTATCCCATACTGCTTGGTATCAAGCATTATATCCCCCTGGTGGCACCTGCCGTAATCGGATCAACATCGAGGTTGTCTTTCCAGATGCATATCTCCCCCACATACACAGCAATACAGACATGAGAATCTCTGTTTCCTGTTACCTCTTTCAGTGGCTGTGAAAACATGTAATTTTTATTCTACTCCACTTTAGAAAAATTTTCAAATGTTTGTAGAACTTATAGGACTTAACTACGTGGTCATCAGTCCCTAAGCTTAGAAACTACTTATGAACGAGCTAAGACTAAGGACGGCACGAATATGCATGCCCGAGGGGGGATTCGAACCCCCGACCGTAGTGGCTGTGCAGACCGTGACTGGAGCGCCTCAGTCCCCTCGGCCACCGCGGCCGGCTCCACTTTAGATTACGTTAGTAACACTGAAAAGGAGACTTTGCGATCGCCGTTTGATAACTCAAATTTTAGATGAAAATAACGGCTTAACCGTTCATCTGATACGAAAACTGAATAACGAGTTTGTAGAGGAGGCCGGGAGATTTTGAACGCCACGAAAAATCTCCGGTTTTGGAGAAGACTGCCTATCATACGTGTTTGGCTGTAGTCCTTGTATATGCCTAGCAGACGCCAGTGGTTGACTGTGTCGTAGACTGGTGATAGGATAGGTCTACGAAGACTGCCCCCGTTTTCAGTTTGTTCTCTAAACCGTCTTCATTGTGTTGCGTCAGTCTCAGCACTTGTGCTGTGCAGTTCTTCCCTGGTCGGAAGCCAGCTTGTTGCGGGATTGGAAGTGGGTCGACTATGTCAGACAGTCTGTAGAGTATCATTCTTTCCAAAACCTTCAACAGTTGGCGCAGCAGAGAGATCAGTCTTTAATTCTTTAGGTCATTTGGTGTTTTGCCCGGTTTCAAGATGGCTGTAACTTTGGACTTTCTCCATATTTTAGGGATGCCCGGTTTCAAGATGGCTATAACTTCGAACTTTCTCCATATTTTAGGGATTTTACATCCCTTCATACAGCTATTAATCACTTCAACCAGCTACATTCTGGTTCTTCGGCCAAAACTAATTATTTGTTCAACAAAGATGTCATCAAGACCGACAGCTTCACCGTTTTTACATTTGCTAATTGCATTATTTAGCTCCGCCAGGGCAAAAGGCTTGGAGAGGGCCTGAGTTTCCTGTGGAAGGTCACGAACTTTTCTTTTGCCTTTACTCTTGCTTGAGGGCTTGCCGTTTTGAAAGAGCTGATGTGATTTGCTTAGAAATAACATTTGAAAACATTGCTGCGTTAGTGGAGTCGCTGATCAAACGTCTTAGTAATCTCCAGGCCTAAGTAAGTGGGAGTCAACAATATATTTCCGCATTCGGAGGAGAATGTAGGCGATTGGAGTTTCGTAAGTAGCCCACACCGCAGCGATAAGCGCCGCTGTTGTAATGATTCCCATCCCAGATCCTGTATCACTTTCGTAACGCTGTCTCCCCTGTTTCGTGACAATACGAAACGAGCTGCTCTTCTCTGGATTCATGTCCTCCGTCAAATCCACCTTTCATAAAAAAAAAAATTAAAATCGCTTCACTAATCTTTAAGGTATCGCAATTTTGCCTTTTTTGCCCCAATTTTGGAAAAATGTTCAAACGTTTGTTAAGCTTGTGGGACTTAACTACGGGGTCATCAGTCCCTAAACTTACAAACTACTTATGAACTACTTACGAACTAGGACGGCACAAATATCCATGCCCGAGGGGGGTTCGAACCCCCGACCGTAGGGGCCGTGCTGATCGTGACTGGAGCGCCTCAGTCACCTCGGCCACCGCGGCCGGCCCAATTTTGGAGGGACCATTTCACCGCTTAAATAGGTTTTGCCGCAACTAAAATAAATACGTGTCCCACTAAGTTTTTCATATTTTATAATAATGAGAAGTGTGAAGTCCTGCACATGAGTACGAAAAGAAATCCGTTAAACTTTGTTTACAAGATAAATCAATAAGACGCGAAGGCCGTAAACTCAACCAAATACCTAAGAATTACTATTGCTTCACACTTAAATTGGAAAGAACACTAGATAATGTCGTGGGAAACGCGAACCATATACTACGTTTAATTGGCAGAACCCTTAAAAATGCAGCAGAACTACAAAAGGAACTGCATACACTGCGCTTGTCCGTCCATTTTTGGAGTATTGCAGTCCAGTGTGGGATCCTTATCAGATGGGTTTGACGGAGGACATCGAAAGAGTTCAAAGAAGGGCAGCTCGTTTCGTGTTTTCACGATACAGGGGAGATACCGTTACGGAAATGATACAGGATCTGGGATGGGAATCATTACAACAACGGCGCTTATCGCTGCGGCGTGGGCTACTTACAAAACTACAATCGCCAACATTCTCCTCCGAATGCGAAAATATATTGTTGACTCCCACTTACATAGGTAGAAATGATCATCAGAATAAAATACGAGAAATCAGAACTCGAACGGAGAGATTCAGGTGTTCTTTCTTCCCGCGCGCTATTCGAGAATCGAATGGGAGATAAATAGTATAATTGTGGTTCGATGAACCCTCTGCCAGGCACTTAAATTGTGATTAGCAAAGTATGCCATGTAGATGTAGATAACAAATCCAGTTCTAGAAAAATTGGAGAGTTACCCTTAGGTAGGTTTAGATGTAATTTAGATGTCACGAAAAGACAGGCCTTATTAAAATATTTTACTAATTTGTGGGCAGTTTATTCGTGTTTTACTCAAAATTATATAAATATGATGAAATGAGTATTTTACTGATATCTTAAATTACACTGATCCCCAAAAAGTTGAAAAAAAAACCCTTGACTATGATATTCGGAAACGTATGCAGTGCACCCCACAATGAAATCACGCCAGAGTCCGACTCGACATTTTTTATCTGGAGGGAAGTTGAAAAATGGATCTGATACGACGGTGCCTTCGCGACTGCGTCAAACACTGACAGCTTATTGACGGAGGCGTGGGATCGTACTGCAACGCCAGTACGCGGAAAATAAAAAGGGAATATGAAAGCGCTGATAGGGGTCGAGTTATCGGCAGTGTTTCTGTTTTCGGAGCGGGCTGCGGGTTTGCGCGGACGAGTTTCGCTGACGCAGCGTTGGCGGCCACAGCGGGTCCAGGGTCCTAACGAACTCACGCCACCCGTGACGTCAGCAACGATAACGCGCCCAGTGGAAAAAAAAAATCATTAGAATACGTAAGGCAGCGGAGATTAGCCTAATGGCAGCGTGGCAGCGGCTAACCAGTCAGCAGAAGCGGAACCTGAAGACGACAAGCGCACTGCCGAAACGTTCGTGTCTTCCGATTCAACCCTCGAACCTCACGCAGTGGCGTAGCTATGTCACCAAGGGCTCCGGGGCAAAAATGACGTTGGGGCCCTCTTTAAACTGAAAATATGCAGATGCAAAACTACACCATCAGCCCCTTACCGCCCACGGGAAGACATAAGGCAAACCTAAATACTACTAAGTAATATTGTTATGTGTCACGCAGCACAAAACATTTAATCTTATTCTCTACTATAATAATTGTGAAAGTTTCTTTGTTTGTTATGCTTTAACGCAAAAATTACTGGGTGAATTTGGATGAAATTTTGTAGAGGGATACAGTTGGACCTGGGTAGGACAAACAGATTAAACGACCCCCATCGGATAGTTCCCGAAGTTGTCCCATACAAGGTGAATGAAGTGGCAGGCAAAAATTAGTAAAAAAAAAGTCTTACTCAAAGACGAAAACATGGCCCCCTCCCGCGAAGCAAACCGGTAACAGTCAGGTAAAGTCAGGACTAAGGCGTCCGTGGTGACAGCAGACAGACGGACTTTCATCAGTGCCGACAGCTCACTCTCGCTAAACTACTGCGCTGTTAGCTCATTGCTCCATACCGATCGGAGAAATTTCGTTGATAGCCCAGTCAAAGAAGGAAAACAGTGGACATATTGGTGTAAGGTGATTTCAGCCAAAGGAAGTTGCCGGATTGTTGATGAAACACTTTGGATTGAGCCGTGCGCCGGCCGCGGTGGCCGATGGGACTGAGGCGCTCCAGTCACGGTCTGCACGCCCACTACGGTCGGGGGTTCGAATCCCCCCTCGGGCATGGATATTTGTGCCGTCCTAGTTCGTAAGTAGTTCATAAGTAGTTTGTAAGCTTAGGGACTGATGACCTCGTATTTAAGTCCCATAAGTTTAACCAACATTTGAACATCTTTTTTTGCTCACGGAGGCCGAGGGGCCCCTGGAGCTCGGGGGCCCCGGGGCACTGCCCCAACTAGCCCTATGGTAGCTACGCCACTGACCTCACGCTTAATTTCAATCCTATTCCACCTCACACAAGGGGTCTACTGGACCCCATGAACTTTCTATCATAAATAATTTTAAACTAATTCACCCCTGAAATGCATGATTTCTTTTCTTAGTTAAAAAATAAAAACCGGGCGCTGTGGCCGCGCAGCGGTCTGCGGCGCGCCAGTCACGGTCTGCACGGCCGCTTCGGTCGGGGATTCGAATCAAAAATGTTCAAATGTTTTTATAGTCTATGGGACTTAACTACGGGGTCATCAGTCTCTAAACTTACAAACTACTTACGAACTAGGACGGCACAAATATCCATGCCCGAGGGGGGATTCGAACCCCCGACCGTAGTGGCCGTGCAGACCGTGACTGAAGCGCCTCAGTCCCCTCGGCCACCGCGGCCGGCTCATCTGATCAGAAAAGCAATAATTAGCATAACAAATTAAGACAAAGCAAAGATGATTTTCTTTATAGGAAATGCTCAATATTGTCACCATCATTCCTCAATAATAGCTGTAGTCGAGGAGTAATGTTGTGAACAGCACTGTAAAACACGTCCGGAGTTATGGTGAGGCATTGGCGCGGCCGACTCATCTCCATCCCTAGTTTTTCCCTGTTTTCCCCAGTACAGTCAATACAAATAAGTATCAATTTTCGTAAACCAAAGCTTACATGCCGTGCAGCATAGCCAGGTTCAAAGCCAGTTACAATAATGTTAAAAGTACGATGAAACTGAGTTCCTTCTGTCGAAGTAGGTTTATTTTCAAACACAGGAAATGTTCAAAATGGCCTCCGTTAGCGAGGATACATGCATCCACCCTCCGTCGCATGGAATCCCTGATTCTCTGATGCAGCCCTGGAGAATGACGTATTGTATCACAGCCGTCCACAATACGAGCACGGATAGTCTCTAGATTTGGTACCGGGGTTGCGTAGACAAGGACTTTCAAATGCCCCCGTAAATGAAAGTCAAGAGGGTTGAGGTCAGGAGAGCGTGGAGGCCATGGAATTGCTCCGCCTCTACCAATCCATCGGTCACCGAATCTGTTGTTGAGAAGCGTACGAACACGTCGATTGAAATGTGTAGGAGCTCCATCGTGCATGAACCACATGTTGTGTTGTACTTATAAAAGCACTTGTTCTAGCAGCACAGGTAGAGTATCCTGTATGAAATCGCGATAACGTGCTCTAGTGAGCGTAGGTGGAAGAACATGAGGCCTAATCAAGAAATCACCAACAATTGCTGCCCAAACGTTCACAGAAAATCTGTGTTGATGACGTGATTGCACAATAGCTTGCGGATTCTCGTCAGCCCACAAATGTTGATTCTGAACAATTTACTATTTGATCACGTTGGAATGAAGCCTCATACTAAAATGAGCTCTAACATGGAAATTAAGCGTTTTCGGACGCGTGTCCACATATTTTCTTTCTTTGTGTGTGAGGAATGTTTCCTGAAAGTTTGGCCATAACTTTGTGTAACACCCTGTATATGATGTGTTGATATGGTGCCCGAGGTCCAAAACTAGGTTCTATGGGTTACGTAAGGTGTAAATAGCTCAGTGCCAGCTATCACGTCTTCAAGGTTTATACCGAGACGTATGGAAGGCCTTTGATCCTCTGCTTACATAGATTTCCATTTTCGGATTGAATGATGTCAATGACATAAACATACGATTATCCCTTAACCCATAAGAAAGGGTTCGCTGAGTGAGAATAATGGCCGACACTGAGTGATAAAATGGGAAGATTCAGTGAAAATTGGATTTGTATACATGGCTGGAACTCAAGGGGATAAGGAGGCGTCGCCCTTCCGTGGATGCAATAGACGCAGCAAGGTGTAGAAAAACTCTGAGGTATAAGAATGAACGGAAGAATCTGGAGAGTACAATTATATATTTCTGACGACGTTACACCGTTCATTTTAATGAAATAAATCGCAATTTGCGATCACTTATGGCACCACTGTACTAGGTTTAGATAGAATACCAAAATGCGGCGAATGAAAACTCGTGCCCGGCCGGGATTCGAACCCGGGATCACCTGCTTACTAGACAGACGCGTTGACCACTTCGCCACCGAGGACACAGTGACCAGCCCCACTGCAGAGGACTCTTCCCGGTACGTCTCCCGCCACACCCAAATCTCCATTCGCCACGCTGTCTCCTTCCTATTACCACAGCCTATTTGTTCTGTAATGCTCGCAGTGGGGCTGGGCCGTGTCCTCGGTGGCGGAGTGGTCAACGCGTCTGCCTAGTGAGCAGGTGATCCCGGGTTCGAATCCCGGCCGGGCACGAGTTTCCCTGTTTTCCCCAGTACAGTCAATACAAATAAGTATCAATTTTCGTAAACCAAAGCTTACATGCCGTGCAGCATAGCCAGGTTCAAAGCCAGTTACAATAATGTTAAAAGTACGATGAAACTGAGTTCCTTCTGTCGAAGTAGGTTTATTTTCAAACACAGGAAATGTTCAAAATGGCCTCCGTTAGCGAGGATACATGCATCCACCCTCCGTCGCATGGAATCCCTGATTCTCTGATGCAGCCCTGGAGAATGACGTATTGTATCACAGCCGTCCACAATACGAGCACGGATAGTCTCTAGATTTGGTACCGGGGTTGCGTAGACAAGGACTTTCAAATGCCCCCGTAAATGAAAGTCAAGAGGGTTGAGGTCAGGAGAGCGTGGAGGCCATGGAATTGCTCCGCCTCTACCAATCCATCGGTCACCGAATCTGTTGTTGAGCTAATCCATACATCAAATGGGCATCTGCCAACTCCGCACTTGTAAACACTGCACTGACTGCAAAACCACGTTCGTCATGAACACTAACCAGTAGATGCTACGTACTGATGTGCTTGATGCTAGTACTGTAGAGCAATGAGTCGCATATCAACACAAGCATTGAGATCAACATTCAAAATGTTTCAAATGTTTGTATAGCTTAAGGGACTTAACTACGGGGTCATTAGTCCCTAAGCTTACAAACTACTTATGAACTAACTAAGACTAAGGACAGCACTAATATCCATGCCCGAGGGGGGATTCGAACCCCCGACCGTAGTGGCCGTGCAGACCGTGACTGGAGCGCCTCAGTCCCCTCGGCCACTGCGGCCGGCGAAGTCAACATTACCTTCCCTTCAATTGGGACAACTTGCGGTGAATCGAGGAAGTACAGTACATACTAACGAAACAATTGGGTATTTTGACAATTGTCTGCACGAATTATTTCAATTTACGTTTAAAGAGAAATACTAAAGACAGCGTGTTGAAGAGAGCGTATAAAATGAACATTAACAAGAGCAAAACAAAAATAATGGAATGCGGTCTTAGAAAATCAGGCGATGCTGAAGGAATTAGATTAGGTAACGAAACAATGAAGGTGGTAGATGAGTTTTGTTACTTGGGTAGTGAAATAACATGCGATGGTCGCAGTACAGAGGATATAAAATGCAGATGGCAATGGGAAGAAAAGCATTTTTGAAAAAGAGAAATTTGCTAACATCTAATATTAATTCAAGTGTAAAGAAGTCTTTTCTGAAGGCATTTGTGTGGAGTGTTGCCTTGTACGGGAGTGAAACATGGACGATAAGCTGTGCGGACAGGAAGAGAATAGAGGGTTTTGAAATGTGGTGCTACAGAAGAATGCTGAAGATTAGGTGGGTAGATCGCGTAACTAATGAAGAGGTACTGTACAGAATTGGGGAGAAAAGGAATTTTTGGCATACCCTGACTAAAAGAAGGGATCGCTTGGTAGTACACATTCTTAGACATGGGGGAATCGTAAATTTAGCATTGGAGGGAAGTGTGTGGGGTAAAAATCGCAGAGGGAGACCAAGAGACGCGTATAGTAAGCAGATACAAGTGGATGTGGGATGCCGTTCTTATGAGGAGATGAAAAGACTTGCTCAGGATAGAGTAGGGTGGGGAGCTGCATCAAACCAGTCTCCGAACTGAAGACCAAACAAAGAAAGGTACTTATCAAGATACAGATGATACGTAACATTAATTTAATTCAAAACTTGATTATAAACAAATGGTTAGTTGAAACTTCGTGACAGGTTAAAATTATGTGCCGGAATCGGGAATCGAACTTGGGACCTTTGACTCTCGCGGACTGAGGCTATGCCATGTCTCCACCCTATCCTTTCTTCCAGGTGTGCTAGTCCTGGAAGGTTTGCAGGAGAGCTTCTGTGAAGTTTGGAAAGTAGGAGGCGAGGTACTGGCGTAAGTAAAGTTGTGAGGCGGCATCGTGAGTCGTGCCGGAATAGCTAAGTGCTAGAGCACTTTCCCGCGGAGACCAAAGGTCCCAGGTTCGAGTCTCGGTTCCGGCACACAACTTAAATCTTCCAGGAAGTTTAGCTCTTATGATGTTTCTCTAAGGTTCATTGTCTAATAGCACGCGGGATAAAAAAAAATAAAAAAAAATAAAGAAACACCTAAGTCTTTCCCTTTTCGATCTGATTTCTCTAATTTTATTTTCATGATCATGTCTTGCTCTGTAGTTGGGTGCTAGCAAAATTTATTCCGACACGGAAGAGAAAGCTAGTGAAAGAAATTTCGGAAATAGATCTTGTCGCAACAAATAACGCCTTTCTTTTAATTATTTCTTCTAAGTGTTCTGCCAACGAAACGTAGTCTTTGGTTCGTTTTCCCTACAACATTTTCTCTGTTCTTTCTATATACAAGTGTAAAAAAATATGACCTTTCTAAAAACAATCTTTCTTGAATAGTCATTTACATTGGCACTGTTTGCTTCGCATTATAATGGTAGAGTGCGTTTTTCCGTTGACACAGAATGTACCCGCAGTCGTTGTTTTGTTTTATGACGCTCGTATTTGTGGTAAACTCGTAATTCCGAGACTCGAAGTATCGAGACTCTACTGTATCGAGTTCACTTTACTCACTGTCTAACTTTCTTTAGCTTTTCTTCTTTAGGAAGAGAATTTCACAACGACGAGAAAGGATTCCGATTTGGAATAACATTAACAAAATTACCGTCCGTTTGTCTATACCTGTTAGCCTCGCATGTCATCTTCTGCGATCTCGTGATTACGCTTGCACACACAGGGAATGATTAATACAGGGAAAGGATCTTGAAAAATGAGGAAAAACTAGTGATTTGTGGTGTAATGTAGAAATTGTATATTAATTACGTAAGTGCAGACGAATGTGAAAATTACAGAACTATCAGTTTAATCAGTCTTGGTTGCAAAATAACAACACGAATTATTTACAGACGAATGGAAAAACTGGTGGAATCCAACCTTGGGGAAGATCAATTTGGATTTAACAGAAATGTAGGAACATGAGAGGCAATACTCACATAAGGACTTCTCCTAAAGGATACGTTAAGCAATGGGAAACCTACGTTTTTAGCATTTGTGGATGTGGAGAAAGTTTTTGACAATGTTCACTGGAATACACTCTTTCAGCTTCTGAAAGTAGCAGGGATAAAATATACGGAGCGAAGAGTTATGTTCTACTCGTACAAAAAAAAAAAAAAAAAAAAAAAAAAAAAAAAAAAAAAAAAAAAAAAAAAAAAAAAAAAAGCAGACAGGCATTATTAGAGTCGAAGGGTCGACCGCGGTGGCCAAGCGGTCTGCGGCGCGCCAGCCACGATCTGCATTACCGTCGGGGGTTCGAATCCCCCCTCGGGCATGGATATTTGTGCCGTTCTTAGTGTTAACTAGTTCATAAGTAGAATGAAACTTTCACTCTGCAGCGAACTGTGCAGTGATATGAAACTTCCTGGCAGATTAAAATTGTGTGCCGGAACCGGAACTCGAACTTGGGCCTTGCAAGGTTCGCAGGAGAGCTTCTGTGAAGTTTGGAAAGTAGGAGACGAGGTTCAGTTGTCATACTTCGCGTGGTGTATGTGGTGTCACACAAGTCCAAAGTGCGCGCCACCTACTTTCGCCGCGCGCCGCCATGCACGCACGGCGCGGCGTTCTTACGACGTCAGCCACGAGCGCCCTCTGCTGCAACTCCGCTCGTGGCCACCACTGAACGACATCGTTCACTTGGGACTGAGATAGGAACCAGTTAAGACCTTCGGAATCAGATAGGCACCAGTAAAGACTTGGCTATCGTACAGGCACTAGGCAGGACTCTAGCTCAACTATGTATCAGCATTCTGCAGTACTGATCTATGTAAAAGTTAAGTATGGTATAAATTCTGTGCAATATATATCTCGTTCTAATTTACTCTAGTGTTTCTAGTTTCTGGCTGCTCCCCTCCGTACCTGCACCAGCGTGCTATCTTTATTCCTGTGTCGGTCTCTTTCTACTCGGCTACCGACACCTACGACGGAAACGAGATACAAAAGCGGTGACGAGGCTGGGACACAAAAGTGTGAGTTATCCATATTAATAATGTCTTTAGTTTAAACACATGCATTGATAATGGCCAGTTACTGGCCGAAGTCATGATTTGCTAATAAAGATTTTTTTAAAAAAAAAAAAAAAAAAAAAAAAAAAAAAAGATCGACTGATAGCTGCAAACCTCAGAGTATTGGTAACATATCACAGTCGTGGAGCGCAAACCATGGAAAGTAACCTCATAAGTAATTTGTAAGTTTAGGGACTGATGACCCCGTAGTTAACTCCCATAAACTCTACAAACATTTGAACATTTTGGAGTCGAAGGTCATGAAAGTATCGCAGTGATTGAGAAGGGAGTGATACAGGGTTGTAGTATTTCCCAAATGTTATTTGTACGTCGAATAAGCTATTAAGGAACACAAGGAGAAATTTGGAGAGGGAATTAAAGTCCAGTGAGAGGGAATAAACAGTTTGCAATTTGTCGAGACAGCAAAAGACCTGGAAGAACAATTACACGGAATGGACAATAACTTGAGAGAAAGGTATAACATGAACATTAAAAAGAGTAAAACAGAGGTAATGGAATGTACTGTCAGAAAATCTGGCGATGCTGAAGGAATTAGATTATGTAAAAAATATGATAAAAGTAGTATATGAGTTTTGTTATTTGGGTAGCAAGATGACTTCTGATGGCCGAAGCAAAGAAGATATAAAATGCAGCATGGCTGTGGGGAGAAAAGCGTTTCTAACGCAGCGAAAGTTGTTAACGTCCAATATTGATTTAAATGTTGGGAAGTACTTTCTGAAAGCACTGGTCTGGAGTGTAGCTGTAGCAACGTCTTCGTCTTTTGTTGTTTCCTCGTCCCGGTCTACTTGTCAATAAAGATGCTGGTGCATGATCGTTTGATATCCGAAACATTACTCAACTTTAGAACATGAGTCTATTTCTTCTATCTTCTTGCTTCTTGTTGTGTCGTCCGTATGATACTAGCTGCGCTGTGACCTAGCTACTGCTAAGTTCGTAGCTGGGGTCTAACTTAGTACTGTCCTAGTAACTGCCTGAATTCTGAATAGTAACTGACAAGTTCTCACTAGTAACTGCTAAGTTCTAACTAGTAACTGACGGACCGTCCAGACGTATGTGGGCCTAGATACAGCCGCTTGTAGAGGGCGCGCATCTTCTGTTACTGCCTGCAGGATGCGCGGCGCCTGCTCGCGATTGGCTTTCGGTCGATCGCTGCCTTCTCCACGATCGTTCTCTTACGTCTGGTGTGTGGCGCTGACTTTATGCCACAACAGTAGCATTGTATGGGAGTGAAACGTGGAAGATAGGGAGTTCAGACAAAAAGATGATAGAAGGTTTCGAAATTTGTTGCTACAGACTAATGATGAAGATTAGACGAGTAGTTGGCTTAAAGTAATGAGGAGGTGCTCAACAGAATAGGGGGGAAACGCAGTTTCTGGCATATCCTGACTAAGCGACAGGATAGATTGGTGGGAGACATTCTGAGACATCAAGGAATCGTCAACTTTGCATTAGAAGGAAGACTGGGGGGGGGGGGGGGGAAAGATCGTAGAGGGAGACCGAGGGATGAATAGAGTAACCAGATGTAGGTTGCCGAACGCATTCCCAGATGAAGAGACTTGCACAGGACAGGGTAGCGTGGCGAGCTGCATCAAACCAGTCTGCGGACTGAAGACCACAACAACAACGCAAGTTTCTGTTACGGCTTCGGTCTAAACTAGAAGAGTTGCAGAATATTCGATTACGGGTTTTGTTTCGAGTAAAAATGATGTTTCGGTAGGACTCTATTTGAAACAATGATATTTCAGAGAGGACACATTTCGTAGTAATCGACGGTAAGGCATCGACTAAAACAGAAGTATCAGTATGGTGTAAAAATTTGCAATTGACTGTAAATAATGAGAAGTGTGAAGTCGTCCACATGAGTACGAAAAAAATGCGTTAAACTTTGTTTACAAGATAAATCAATCAAAAGTAAAGGCCTTAAACTCCACAAAATAATATTACTTCAGACTGAAATTGGAAAGAACACGTAGATAGTGTCGTGGGAAAGGCGAACCAGAGACTGCGTTTTATTGGCAGAACCCTTAAAAGATGCAACCGAACTACGAAAGAAACGGCGTACACTACGCTTGTCCGTCCTTTTATGGAGTATTGCTGCCCAGTGTGGGATCCTTATCAGGTGGGTTTGACGGAGGACATCGAAGGAGTCCAAAGAAGGGCAACTCGTTTCGTATTGTCACGATAGAGGGTAGACAGCATTACGGAAATGATACAGGATCTAGGATGGGAATCATTACAACAACGACGCTTATCGCTGCAGCGTGGGCTACTTACGAAACTCCAATCGCCAAAATTCTCCTCGGAATGCGAAAATATATTGTTGACTGCCATTTACATAGGTAGAAATGATCATCAGAATAAAATACGAGAAATCAGAGCTGGAACGGAGAGATTCAGATGTTCATTCTTCCCGCGCGCTATTCGAGAATGGAATGATAAATGAATGGTATAAAGTTGGGAACGAGCGATGTGGCGCAGTGGTAACACACTGGACTCGTATTCGGAAGGATGGAGGTTCAAATCCATCTCCGGCCATCCAGATTTAGGTTTTCCGTGATTTCCCTAAATCACTCCAGGCAAATGCCGGGATGATTCCTTTCAAAGGGCACGGCCGATTTCCTCCTCCTATCCTCACCCAAAAATCCGAGCGTAAGCTCCGTCTCTAATGACCACAATGTCGACGGGACGTTAAACCCTAACATTCCTTCCTTCCTATAAAAGTGGTGCGATGAACCCTCTGCCAGGCACTTAAATGTGATTTGCAGAGTATCCCATGTATATGTAGAAACCACAAGTAAGGATTCCTTACCGTTTTATTGGAAGGTGAAAAGCGTCACGAATAACAAAATTAACGTTACTATTAATCGACATTTTGCCGCGGGATGTCCGTGACTGTATCGTTTAGGTTAGGAGTATATTATAATAATAATAAGCCGTCCTTCAATCACAATATTTTTTTTTTTATTGTCCGATACGTTTCGAAGCTATAACTCCATTTTCGAGGACTTTATTACTGTATTTTTGCGTTACATCTTCTTCAGTTTTTCGCCTAACGGTAGAAAAACGACACAGTTTTTTTTTTTTTTTTTTTTTTTTTTTTTTTTTTTTTTTTTTTTTTTTTTTTTTTTTTTTTAGCGAGAAAGATGCAGCAGGACGTTGAGCAACGATCTCATAATAAACATACAGTGAATTTAACATTCACAGAATGTATGACATCAACTACGATTGGGCAAAGCTGAAAATGTGTACCCAGCCGGGATTCGAACCCGGGTCTCCTGCTTTCTAGGCAGTTGCGCTGACCCCTGCACCGGCTGGGTACACATTTTCAGCTTTGCCCAATCGCAGTTGATGTCATACATTCTGTGAATGTTAAATAACGACAACTGCAGGATCAGAAATGGCGTCTGTTATTTCGGAACAGACGCCACATGTATATATACAGTGAACTAGCTTATATGCCCGTGCTTCGCAACGGTTGTTATAGAAGGTCCTGTGTATATCATGGTTCTTTGGGTTCCGTACGTAGGTCAGCAAAAACACAATTCTTGTTGGATATCTGTCAATAAACTCAGTTATCCTAGCCAAGATGTCAAATTTAAGTAGAAGTCATCGTCGAGAACGATGAATGTTCATAAAGTTTTTCATACTAAGTGTGAAATTAAGTCCGTGCTTCGGAACAATGTAATTTCAATGTTAGGTTGTGTTCATAAAGTTACACATTGCAACAGCAGCGCCGAAAGCGGCTGGCAAATTACATTTCACAAATATCTTCTTGAATAGGAATTTGGAATAAATTGTAAGACTGTGTGAATCATGAGACTCTAAACCAAAGAGTTTCATGTGAAAGTGCTGGTCATAATGAGATGTGACAACGGCTGTATCTGATTCGGTAAAATTTTACTTTCTATCCTGGCGGCCTCGTGTTTTTATGTTGTCAACATCAATAACACGATATAAAATCGTTGCAAAGATGACCGAACCACATAGAGTGTAGATAAATACTGCTGTTCCTGCTATATGCTTGATTTCACGACAAAATATTTGCGTGTCACGCGATTGGCTTATGACGATGTCATATGATTCTCGTTATTCAACATCTGTTGCCAACATTATCAAAGGAGGCCGCCGGGATATGAGTAGGACTACGTCGCATTATTTTTCTTGACCCCGCTGTCAAACGAAAACACCTTTCACAGCAGAGTGTGTCGCGACTATATGAATCAGAGATCACCGATTAGCACAGACCAGTGAGCTTACTGGCACAGGCATATCAATATCTATGGCCTAAGAGACATTCATTAAGGTATTTCTTTGTTTCCATCACGCTTCCACGACAGTGATCAATGTTAGACGAGTATTTTTATCTTTGAGTCTATCTGAATTTTTATCTTTGTTTTGTGTCTCTGTTCATAGTCGGTAATGTGTGGTTGACGGAAACATGTGTTCTATTTAAAAAAAATGCGTACTTGATATTCCTCGTCGTTATTAGAGTCTGAAAGAACCGCATTGTCTGACGATTGAAAGAATAAACAGATTTTGACTCGTACGGTAAAGTTCGTAAGTCACAGAGTGTATAGCTTTTCCTAAGAGTATTTATTGCATATTTTGCGAATTTTTGCTCGTCACACTCACCCACTGCCACGCACCGCGACCAAACTCCCTTACTAAGATCATTAGACCAAGGGCTGTCTACCACCACAACCACGAGTGGGTGGCAGTATGTGGTCATGGAGAAAAGTCTGTCAGCACGTACACACACAAGCCTTTTATATATAGATATACTCCCTTACTAAGATCATTAGACCAAAGGCTATCTACCACCACAACCACGAGTGGGTGGCAGAATGTGGTCATGGAGAAAAGTCTGTCAGCACGTACACAGACAAGCCTTTTATATATACAGTGAATTATGGTAAATTGTTACCTGATGTAGGTGAACGCATCGGCGGCGTGCGGAGTTCCGGGACGCGAGTGTCTAGGGGTGGGCGGTGCTGCAGTTTCGGCCCTGACCGCGCGTGGGAGGAGGCCGGGGTTCGATGCCCGCCGGCAGCGGCTGGGCGCCGCGAGGTCAGGGCCGTCACGCCGATCCACTGGCCTTGGGGGAGCCTGCCCCTCCTACTCCCACCAGATCCAGCCTTCACCGTCTCTGGTGATCAGCACGGGCTTAGGGAACATCGTTCGTCTGAAAATCAGCTTGCCCTTTCCTCACATGACACCTTGCGATCCATCGACGAAGGGTGTAACGATACTGCTGACCCCCTCATCTCATTGTTATTGTACGATACCGTCTGCCTCGTCCTCTAATCTCAATGTCATCCTACGATACCGTCTGCGTCGGATGCGGAATCGTGTGGTTCAGTTGTGATATATGTTACGTGTGAAGTTACAAACGAAATAGCCAGCCTAGGAATCAGTGTAGGACAGTGTCTCGGTGATACTGTGATTAAAACAAGTGATAGAATTCATTAATTAAGAGATTCGTTTAGATGCTTTCCAGACAGTTCTATAAACAATAGTTTTGTCATTGTACATTATTTCAATAAATAGACAGACGAAGGGTAAAAACTTTTGTAATACATAAAGAAATGAAAGTAAATAGCATTGTATATATGTTAGGCTCATAAACAAGTTGTGTTGTCCAGCTAATTGTGTTATTTCAACTATTACATTAATTATCAATATTGTTATTCTTTTTATATATTGACTGAAAAGAGATTTTGAGTATATTTTGTGCATGGCCAGAATATCTGATAGCTCAGTATATGTTAGGAACATGTATGATGTACTCATTAACAAATTAATTAACATTTAACATCGCACTTTGTTGTCAACAAAAAGATCGGAAATTTCGTCTTAAAAATACACGCGCCATCTAAAATTATTGTATGTATAGTTTTCATTTTATATTGTGATTAATTTTTTGTACATGAAATGTTTTTCTGTTATGTTTGTTAATTGTAAATCAGTATATTCTATTGTTATGAACAATGCATAATGTACCATCATTATTGTCGCTGTTATATATTTGCCTCACCGCCTTGCGTGGAGGACTTGGAGTTTTGTCTTTTGTCGAGTACTTTGGAATCTGTCAGTCTGTGTTGTGGTAATTTGTGTTCGTTGTAATGTTTTGGTGGAGAAGAAATTTAATTTAAATTAAAGAAGACGTGAAAAATTGTACCTACGAGTATTTATTTCTACCACGACGCCCCAGGAGAATAATGTTGCAGTGAGCAGAACCCCCATACATCGAAATATTCAAAAGCTGCGTATCGGTAGAATGAACCTGTAATTACTAAAAAAAATATTAATATGTTTCAACGGCAACAGGCGGATTGTGTTTTTCTCGACTTCAAAAAGGCGTTTGACGCGGTGCCACAGTGCAGCCTGCTAACGAAGATACTAGCTTATGGAATAGGTTAACACATTTCTGTTCATCAGAGACAAGTGTCAACATTACCTGACATAGTCGGGTTTGGAGGAGATCTGAAATGAAACTTTCATCCTGCAGCGGAATGTGCGTCGATATGAAACTTTCTGGCAGATTAAAATTGTGTGCCGGAATCGGGACTCGAACCTGGGACCTTTGCCTTTCGCGGGCAAGCGCACTACCAACTGAGCTATCCCGACACGACTCACGATGCCGCCTCACAACTTTACTTCCGCCAGTACCTCGCCTCCTACTTTCCAAACTTCACAGAAGCTCTCCTGCGAACCATGCAAGACTAGCACTCCTGGAAGAAAGGATATGGTGGAGACATGGCTTAGCCACAGCCTAAGGGATGTTTCCAGAAATAATATTTCATTCTGCAGCGGAGTGTGCGGTGATATGAAACTTCCTGGCAGATTAAAATTCGCCGGCCGCGGTGGCCGAGGTGACTGAGGCGCTCCAGTCACGGTCAGCACGGCCACTACGGTCGGGGGTTCGAATCCCCCCTCGGGCATGGATATTTGTGCCGTCCTAGTTCGTAAGTAGTTCCTAAGTAGTTTGTAAGTTCAGGGACTGATGACCCCGTAGTTAAGTCCCATAAGCTTAACAAACATTTGAACATTTGATTAAAATTCTGTGCGGGAAACGGGACTCCAACCCCGGACTTGGGACCTGGACCTGGTACCTGTAAACATCCCTTAGGCTGTGGCTAAGCCATGTCTCCACCATATCCTTTCTTTCAGGAGTGCTAGTCTTGCAAGGTTCGAAGGAGAGCTTCTGTGAAGTTTGGAAAGTAGAAGCTGTCATGTTTTTAACTTATATATTTTTTCATATAGTGACTAAGTGCAATGTTGCACTTGTTATTTTATACCAAATTATTTTAAAAAGATGACCAGCCTGTAATATGTATGTGACCAGATGATGGTGACACAGTTCGCCGAAACTGGTCGTCAGTGAATAAATTATTAATGTGCGATATTGGCATTTCATTTTGAAAACTAAGGGACGAGTGTATCGTCAGGCGTGCCCTAGGGGAGTGTGATAGGACCGCTATTATTTTCTATCTATATAAATGATCTTATGGACAGAGTAAGTTGTAATTTGCGGCTGTTTGCTGATGATGCTGTGGTGTATGGGAGAGTGTCGTCTTTAATCGACTGTCATAGCATACATGATGACTTAGACAAAGATTCTAGTTGGTGCGAAGAATGCCAGCTAGCTCTAAATTTAGCATAATGTAAGATGAAATGCATGGCTAGGAAAAACAATCCCGTAATGTTAGAATACAACATTAGTAGTCAGCTTCGTGATGCAGTCGCGTCGTTCAAACATCTAGGCGTAACATTGCAGAGCGATGTGAAATGTAACGTACATGTAAGGCGGGACAGCCGACTTCGGTTTATTGGGAGAATTTTGGGAAGATGTACTTCACCTGTGAAGGAGACCGCGTATAAAACGCTTGTACGACCACGTCGTAAGTATTGCTCAAGTGGTTGGGACCCGCAGTAGATCCGTTTAAAGGAAGACATGAAAGCAGTTCAGAGGCGAGCAACTAGGTTTGTCACCGGTAGGTTCGACCAATGCGCGAGTGTCACGGAAATGTTCCGGCAACTCAATTGGGGATGGCTGGAGGAAATACGACGTTATTTTCGTGAATTTCTGTTCAAAAATGTTCAAATGTTTGTATATCTTATGGGACTTAACTACGGGGTCATCAGTCCCTAAACTTACAAACTACTTATGAACTAACTAATACTAAGGACGGCACAAATATCCATGCCCGAGAGCGGGTTCGAACCCCCGATTGCGGCGGGCGTGAATTTCTGTTGAGGAAATTTAGAGGGCCGGAATTTGAAGCAGAGTGTACTACGATCTTTCTGCCGGCTACTTACATTTCGCGTAAAGATCACAAAGACAAGATAAGAGAAATTAGGGCTCTTACGGAGGCATAAATGCATTCTTTTTTTCCGTTCTATTTGGGAGTGGGATAGGAATGGAAATGCCTAGTAGTTGTAGTATAGTGTACTCTCCGCCACGCACCTTACGGTGGATTGCGCAGTGTGTAGCTGTAGATGTAGATATGGAATTTCATTCTGTATTCATTAAATACATTTTGTTGGCAAGTATTTGTCTTACGACACTGGCGAAGGGAATCTTCCGTTACGATGCATTTCTTTTGAAGTGACCCTCGCAAATATATGGCGCGTCCAGAAAGTAAGTTCGGTTTCAATTTATCTCCGCTGCAGCGCTGCGATTGCAGTTCCGCACATGCGCTGTAGACGATGTTTATCAAGAACGTGCGCCATTTGGAAATCGCTGTCAGTTACGTACGCTTTGTTGTGCTTGTTTGAAATGTCAGCGTTGATTGAAAATCCCGCCGCCTGTGAAATGAGGTCGGTGATTCGTTTCCTGAATGCGAGGAAAGTGAAACCAAATGAAATTTATCGCCAAATTTGCGATGTTTACGGACTAAGTTCGATGAGTGATTCGATGGTGAGAAGATGGGTCCGACAGTTCAATGGCGGGCGTAGTGATGTGCACGATGAAGAACGAAGTGGGCGTCCACCTTTGTTTACAGAAGAACTGGTTCACGAGATTGATGACAAGATTCAGGAATACCGCAGGTTTACAATTAGTGCTCTTCTATGGACTTCCCCCATATTTCACGACCACACACTGAAAATGTGACGAAAAACCTCCTACAGGGATTTGGCTGCGACGTGTTTGACCATCCTCCTTACAGCCCTGACCAAGCTCCTAGTGACTTTCATCTGTTCTTACATCTCAAGTCTTTCCTTGGCGGTCATCACTTCACCAATGACGACGAGCTGAAAGAAACTGTTTCCAACTGGTTGAAGACACAGGCGGCAGATTTCTATGATGAAGGCATACAAAACCTGGTGCCACGCTAATTTCGGCAGTTATGTGGAAAAGTAGTTTAATAGTTGTAGAATTTTGTGCAATAAAAATTTCTTCTGTATCTGTGTACAATTTCATTTTATTACCAAACGGAACTTACTTTCTGGACGCGCCTCGGAGAACGCAGTACGTTGTTCTCGACGGCGAGTGTTCATCAGAGACGAGTGTATATAGTCAGGCGTGGCCCAGAGGAGTGTCATAGGACCGCTGTTATTTTCTATCTATTTAAAAGTTCTGATGGACAGAGTAAGTTGTAATTTGCGGCCGTTTGCTGATGATGCTGCGGTGTATAGAAGGGTGTCGTCTTTAATTGACTGTAATAGCACACAGGATGACTTAGTCAAAATTGGTGCGAAGAATGGCAGCTAGCTCTCAATGTAGAAAAACGTAAGGTGATGTGCATGAGTGGAAAAAACAATTCCGTAATGTTCGAATACAGCATTAGTAGTGAGCTTCTTGATGCTGTCGCGTCTTTCAAATATCTAGGCGTAACATTGCAGAGCGATATGAAATGGAACGAGCATGTAAGGACAGTTGTGAGTAAGGCCGACAGCCGACTTCGGTTTATTGGGAGAATTTTTGGAAGATGTACTTCACCTGTAAAGGAGACCGAGTATAAAACGCTTGTACGACCACATCTTGAGTATTGCTCAAGTTTTTGGGACCCGCAGCAGATCGGTTTGAAGGAAGACATAGAGGCGGTTCAGAGGTGAGCAGCTAGATTTGTTACCGGTAGGTTCGACCAATGCGCGAGTGTCACGGAAATGCTCCGGCAACTCAATTGGGGATCGCTGGAAAATAGACGACGTTCTTTTCGTGAATTTCTGTTGAGTAAATTTAGAGGGCCTGAATTTGAAACTGAGTGTAGTACGAGCTTGCTGCCGCCTACTTACATTTCGCGTAAAGATCACAAAGACAAGATAAGAGAAATTAGGGCTCGTACGGAGGCATATAGGCATTCTTTTTTTCCTCGTTCGATTTGGGAGTGGAATAGGAAAAAAAATACCTAGTAGTGGTACAGTGTACCCTCCGCCACGCACCTTACGGTGAATTACGGAGTATGTATGTAGATGTAGATTCTGAAGAAAGCTATGCGTGAACATTCAACCTTACTTCCATTTTTTCCCAACTTTTTTGTTTTTCCACTAACTGTGCGAAGCTTCTTTCTCTGTTCTTTGCCCCTGATTGAGTTTCTGTTCCGACCTTTATAGCTGTTCGACGTCCTGTTCTACCTCTGAATATTTCCTACGCGTTTTTTTACGGTGCCAGGTTATCAAGGATATTAGCCTCTTTTTAAATCTCTCTTTGCAGATTGTACTAATTTTCACTTTGTTTAGATAATGAAGTCATTCAGTTCTAAAAGGTTTACTCTAACTGGGATTTAAAAAATGTTGTGCTAGTTTCAAGTTTCTTTGTAGCGAGAAAACATATTCCTCTACTTCTCATTCCTCACGGGATATGTTTCCTCTCTTTCTAGATCGTATCTACATTCGGCTGTAGCTTTAGGTTTGCTTATATACAATGTTTACCTATCACAAGGATATTGATTATTTTTTCACTTTTAATGCACAGGAGAATGCACTGGAGTCATTAAGTTACAGATCTTTCTTCAGTTACCTTAATTTTCAAATGGTGTGTGTAGGTCAGGCTTAAAGGGGAGGTTGGAGTCCCAGAGAAAAAAAAAGCGTAAAAGAAAAGTATCGCCATTCTGAAACACAGCTAACCCTTAACTCACAAGAAGTGATGTGTGCTGTCGTCAACGGAACTAAAATCCATTCCGTATTTCTAGATTTCCAGAAGGGACACTGTACCTCACAAGCGTCTTCTGATCGAGTTGAGTTACTGAATATCGCGCCACTTGTGCGATTGAATTCGCGTCTTCCTGTCAGGAAGGGCACAGTACGTAGTTGTTGTGGTCTTCAGTCCGCAGACTGGTTTGATGCAGCTCTCCACGCTACCCTTTCCTATGCAAGCCTCTTCATCTGAGAAAACGAACGGCTTTTGTATTGGTTGCGACCAAATAGTTGCCATTATGTAAGTTCCAAACTCGTATTTTTTACATGTGTCCAATATTTTGCATCTTCCAATGGACTTGCAATGGTTTGTGGACCATTCGTCGTGCAGCATGTGCGACCCAAAGGGCACATAATCTTGTGGCTTGTGGTTTGTTCTTGTCCACAGTCACAGAATATATCTACTGTCATGAAACGACATATCTTCAGATTTTCTCTGCACCGTCCAACTTCTTATGATAGTGTTCAAATATTTCCATACCAGCCAGTTTTCATTGAGCCAGGTAGTAGTTTTTCACTTCACCCGCGAAAGTGAGAAGTCGACTTCTTCCAGTTCTCCAACCTTGCCTTCTCTGGTGAGACGGTGAGCTTCTCAGGTGTTCTCAGGAAGCTCTTTCGCGAACTCAACCGTTACAGAGGTGGACTGCAGTGTTGGAAACACTTATAGTGAGCTCCCCACCAGTTTCAACCATTAAAATTACCACTTTTTTTTTTTTTTTTTTTTTTTTTTTTGGGCGGGGGGGGGGACAAAATATTAGAGTTGTCACGCCATTATCATTGCCGGGATTCAACATCCGGGATAGGGACTAACAAAAGAAAGATTGCTTCCTTTTTATTTTGTTGATGATTATTTGACATCCCACGAGACTTCAGATCTCCATAGTGATTCCTTAAAGAGTTACCACAAAATTTGAACTTCGCTACCTGATCCGTGGTACTTTCAATAACTTGAACCTAATCTTTTAAATGCGGGTCTTGAAGACAATAATCCGGAAACTTTTGCATATATTGTGGTTTCGGCATAGTAGTACACATATGAAGTCCTGAAATAATACCATACACGGAGAATCACAATAATGTGCAGTGCACACTACGAACGACGACAGTAGAGTACTTTTTCTGCACACGTGATGTGACGCACCCTGCGTGAGCCAAGAAGCGCTCAGCGGATATTCGGAGCGACAATAAAATAAGTGAGCACTCTTTGTTTGAAACTGGTGGCTGCATTCCCTGAACCTGCGAAAGCCGCCTTCACACGTCAAATGAACCAGCTGAGCTGCTACTAAATACTGTTCATTTTACAGGGAATCCCGCATCTAAGCTGTGGAATGTGATGGTTCTTTTGATGCCATATTGTAATGCCTCACTGTTATCTTCCGAGTAAAAATGAAATATTTCGAAAAACACATAAATAGCGTAGTGGTTTGATATAACATTTTGAGTAAGTGCAACTGAATTCTTCTAAACCACTATAAAATCTACCAGCCGCTAGAAGCCATATTCGCCACTACAGGGAGGGTAGAAACCACCAGTTATAGTGGAAATTCCACTAAGTTGGCAACACTGGTGGGTGGTGCTGGTGCAGTGGTGGGCACCGTACTGTTCCACCGTCAGCATCACCTTGTACTCTGTGAACACCTGGTTCCATCCTGTTAGTGGTGCTCATCGGTTGGGGTACTCTATAAGCCTTTACAGAAGTTCTCGACATGTTGTTAGTGCAGATGGTGAGTCAAGTACAAAATCAATATGTCGAGAACTTCTATAAAGGCATAAATAAATGCTCTAAACCACCAGACCAGAAGATGGCACCTCAGTGTGCCGAAACCGGTGGTCGGGACAAATTAAAAAAAAATTATGCTATCTTCATAAATTATCAATGTGAGTAATAGTTGTGCTCTACATCTTCGACTGCTCAGGATATGATGTGCAGTGATGCGGCATTTTTCACTGTGCCTCTCAAGACAATGAGGACCGCCGGTAAACAGGAGGTGGTTCTTATTGAGAGGAGGCGGCGCGAGGCGACAGCTGATCCATCAGGACCCCTCCCCCTCCCCTCCCCTCCCCTCCCCCTCCCCCGGCAGTCAGAGCTCTGTGATTGGCTGAGCGGCCGCCACGTCCGCGTCGTCCCACGCTCGGGCGTCCATCAAGATGAGTGACGTCACACGGGCAGAGCAGAGGTGGCTGACGGACGAACGCCAGAGCTCTCAAGCATAGCCATCTCACGACACGCAACTGCACTGCTGCCAGGCTTTAGATACACATACACATTATGTTGTAGTTGTTGAGGCCTTCAGTCCGCTAACTGGTTTGATGCAGAACTTTAAAATTCTCCCGGCGGATCGAATATTCTTAGAAGTTTCGGGTATGCAGCCGGTCGTCGTCTAAAACCTCACACGATATTTCGGCCAGGCACCTGACCTCTGCACGGCCACTGCCGCTCACAGCCGACGTCGGCGCTCTCCGTCGTCTTCGATCTGAGCAGATTTTAGTAATGACGGGATTCCATGCTTCGTCAAGTTGGTAGCCACTATCCCGATTCATCAAATTTTCCGCGACACGTATTTCCACAGATTCTTTGATAATGGAGTCCCAAAAAGATGCTGTTGTTGTCAAAATTACGGTTTTATCATACTCCATAGAGTGTCCGGTGGAAATGCAATGTTCAGCAATAGCAGACTCCAGAATGAAACTTTCACTCTGCAGCGGAGTGTGCGCTGATATGAAACTTCCTGGCAGATTAAAATTGTGTGCCGGAACCGGGACTCGAACCTGGGACCTTTGCCTTTCGCGGGCAAGCGCTCTACCGACTGAGCTACCCCGACACGACTCACGATGCCGCCTCACAAATTAAAGGTCCCAGGTTCGAGTCCCGGTTCCGGCACACAATTTTAATCTGCCAGGAAGTTTCATATCAGCGCACACTCCGCTGCAGAGTGAAAGTTTCATTCTGGAAACATCCCTTAGGCTGTGGCTAAGCCATGTCTCCACCATATCCTTTCTTCCAGGAGTGCTAGTCTTGCGTGTTTGCAAGAGAGCTTCTGTGAAGTTTGGAAAGTAGGAGGCGAGGTACTGGCGGAAGTAAAGTTGTGAGGCGGCATCGTGAGTCGTGTCGGGGTAGCTCAGTCGGTAGAGCGCTTGCCCGCGAAAGGCAAAGGTCCCAGGTTCGAGTCCCGGTTCCGGCACACAATTTTAATCTGCCAGGAAGTTTCAATAGCAGACTCGCTTGGTTGTAAAAGGCGTGTGTTGCGTTTGTGTTCACTGCAACGTTCTTCAACAGTGCGCGTAGTCTGGCCTATATAAGCCATCACACATTGGCAGGGAACTTTGTAGACACCAGCCTTACGCAACAACAAGTCATCCTTAACCGAACCCAGCAAGTCTGAAATTTTGGATGGTGGGCGGAAAATTACTTTCACTTGAAAATTTTGGAGAATTCTTGCTATTTTAAAAGAAATATTGCCAACAAACGGAAGAAAAGCGAGGGATTTTGCCGGTGTGTCCTCCTCGTTCTCCACTTTTTTGTTCTTCTTTCTAAGTGAGAGTGCCTTACTTATTTGCTGGTTAGAATATCCGTTGCCTCGAAACACTTGCTGGAGGTGAGCCAGCTCTTGTGGCAGACTATCAGCATCTGTGATTGTATGGGCTCTGTGAACAAGTGTTTTAAGGACACTACTGGTTTGCGACGGATGGTGACAACTTGAAGCCTGTAAATATAAATCAGTATGAGTTGGCTTCCGAAAAACTGAGTGTCCCAAAGAGCCATCATCCTTCCTTTTAACTAAAACATCCAAAAAAGGTAAGCATCCATTTTGCTCTACTTCCATTGTGAACCGGATGTTATCATGAAGAGAGTTGAGATGGTGTAAAAACTTCTTTAGATTATCTTCCCCATGAGGCCATACAATGAAAGTATCGTCTACATATCTCCAAAATACTGTTGGTTTAAGGGGTGCTGATTCAAGGGCTCGTTCCTCGAAGTCTTCCATAAAAAGGTTAGCCACCATGGGAGACAGAGGGCTACCCATGGCGACACCGTCAGTTTGCTCAAAATATTCTTTGTTGAAAATAAAATAGGTCGAGGAGAGAACATGCTGAAAGAGAGCAGTGATATCAGCTTGAAAATATTTACCAATTAGTTTCAAAGAATCTGTGAGAGGAACCTTTGTAAAAAGAGATACCACATCAAAGCTGACTAAAAGGTCAGAGCTACTAAGACGAAGAGCCCCCAGTCTCTTGATAAAATCTCCAGAATTCCTTATATGGTGCGAGCATTTGCCCACCAATGGTCTGAGTAAGGAAGCAAGATGTTTTGCTAAGTCATATGTGGGGGCACCAATATTGCTAACTATGGGACGCAAAGGCAAATTTTCCTTATGGACCTTAGGAAGGCCATACAATCTAGGCGGAATAGAGCCATGTGGTCTTAATCTCTTGATGGTAACTTGAGATAGTGAGGAAGAGTTTAAAAGAGAAATAGTCTTCCGTTGCACCCGTCCTGTAGGATCATCATCCAACTTTCTGTAGGCAGACTCACTTAATAGCCCATACATCTTATCTACGTAAACTGTACGAGGTAGTAGGACTGTTGCATTACCTTTGTCAGACTTCAAAATCACAGTATCAGGAGCCTCTCTCAGATTTCGTAGTGCAGCCCTTTCTCCGGAGGTTAAATTACTGCGTTGTAGAGGAGCTTTCATCAGAGCATCTGCAGCATCCGTCGGAAGGCGTCGTACGGCTTCTTCAACCCCACTGCAGAAGAAATTAGAAGAGAGACCGGCCGTGCTCTGATGAAAGCTCCTCGAGGTAGTAGTTTGGAGAATTCTTGCTATTTTAAAAGAAATATTGCCCACAAGCGGAAGAAAAGCAAGGGATTTTGCCGGTGTGTCCTCCACGTTCTCCACTTTCTTGTTCTTCTTTCTAAGTGAGAATAAGGCACTCTCAAACGCAACACACGCCTTTTACAGCCAAGCAAGTCTGCTATTGCTGAACATTGCATTTCCACCGGACACTCTGTAGAGTATGATAAAACGATAATTTTGACAACAGCATCTTTTTGGAGCTCAATTATCAAAGCGTCTGTCGAAATACGTGTCGCGGAAAATTTGATGAATCGGGATAGTGGCTACCAACTTGGCAAAGCATGGAATCCTGTCATTACTAAAATTTCCTCAGATGGAAGACGACGGAGAGCGCCGACGTCGGCTGTGAGGGGCAGTGGCAGTGCAGAGGGCAGGTGTCTGGTCGAAATATCGTGGGAGGTTTTAGATGACGACCGGCTGCATACCCGAAACTTCTATGAATATGGTTTGATGCAGCTCTCCACGCTAACCTGTCCTGTGCGAGTCTCTTCACCTGAGAATACTTTCGGCAACCTACATCCCTTTGAATCTGCTTACTGTATTCGCCCCTGGTCTCCCTATACGATTTTTACCCCACACGCTTAGTTCTAATGCTTCTTTGATATCTCTGGATGTGTCCTACCAATCTTCTCTTAGTCAGAATACGCCAGAAACTCCTTTTCTCCTCAATTCGGTTAAGCAGCTCATTAGTTATGTGATCTACCCATCTAATTTTCATCATTCGTCTATAGCACCACATTTCAAAAGCTTCTATCATCTTTTTATCTGAACTTCTTATCGTCCACGATTCACTCCCATACAATGGTACACTCCAGACAAATGCTTTCATAAAGGACTTCCTAACAATTAAATTAATATTAGATGTTAACGCGTTTCGCTTATACACTAGTGTGAGTCAATTATTATCCGCAAAGTAGTTACAAAATTTTATTCTAATAAAATACTAATCTTACATTTTTTTCAACATAGTCTTCTTCCTTTTCAATGCACTTCGTGCATCGCTCTTCAAGATTCCTTATGCCCTCAGAAAAGAAGTTTTCGGTTGAGCTGCGAGCCAGGAATGCACCGCTTCCTTCACTGCTTCGTCCGAGTCAAGTCGACGGCCACTTAATGCCTATTTGAGTAGACCAAACAAGCGATAGTCAGAAGGGACAAGATCGAGACTTAATGAAGGATGATCCAGTACTTCGAATTTAAGTTTCTGGAGCGTTTCAGCAGTGTGGACAGCAGTATGCGGACGGGCATTGTCGTGCAAGAACATAACACCTTCTGACAGCGTTTGCTTAGAATTGTAGGCTTTAGCCTATCAGTAAGCATCTCACTGTAACGTACACTGTTTATTGTTGTGCCCATTTCACCATAATGTTCCCGTACAGGATCTCGTGCATCCCGAAATACCGTAAGCATCAGTTTTCCTGCGGACGGTTGGGTCTTGAACTTTTTCTTGCACGGCGAATTTGGATGTTTCCATTCCATACTCTGTTTACTTTCCAGCTCGTAATGATGGATCCATGTTTCGTCACCAGTAATGATTCTGTCTAAGAAGTTGTCCCCTTCGTTACCATAGCGATCCAAATATTGTTTGCAGATGTCGAGGCGCGTTTGCTTACGCAAATGTGTGAGTTGTTTTGGGACCCATCTTACACAATCTTTACGTAAGCCAAGTCTGTTGTGAATAATTTCGTAGGCAGAACCGTGACTAATTTGAAGACGATGAGCCACTTCATCAATAGTTAATCGTCTGTCTAAGAGAATCATTTCACGTGATCGCTCGATGGTTTCTTCATTTGTGGCGGTAAACGGTCGTCCGGCTCCTTCGTCGTGCTTAACACTCGTGCGACCATTTCGGAATTTTTCAATCCACACGTACACACTTCGTTGTGGCAAAGCACTGCTCCCGTACTGTACTGAAAGTCTTCTATGAATTTCAGCCCCTGATACACCTTCCGCCCACAAAAAAACGTATCACTGAACGTTGCTCTTCTTTGGTGCAAATAGACAGCGGAGCAGCCATGATTAACAGCACGGCAGCGACAACGAAACTAACGTAGCAGCTTGAAAATTGCAAAGATATAACAACAAATGAACAAAGCTTGCGTCACCAACGTAAAACGACAGTACTACCAACATAAACAAAAATATAACTAAATTGCGGATAATAATTGACTTACCCTCGTAGAAATGCTTTTCTTCCCAAAGCATTTTACATCTTCTTTACTTCGGCCATCAGAAGTTATCTTGCTACCCAAATAACAAAACTAGTCTACTACTTTTATTGTCTCATTACCTAATCTAATTCCTTCGGCATCGCCTGATTTTCTGACATTGCATTGCATTGCCTTCGTTTTACTCTTTTTAATGTTCATATCTTCCTTTCAAGACACTGTCCATTCGATTCAATTGCTCTTCCAGATCTTTTGTGGTCCCTGACAAAATTGCTATGTCATCGGCAAACCGCCATGTTTTGATTTCTTCTCCCTGAACTTTAATGCCCTCTCCAAATTTCTACTTCCATTCCTTCACTGCCTGCTCAATGTATAGACTGAACAACGTTGGGGAAAGGCTACAACCCTGTCTTACTCCCTTCCCAACCTCTGCGTCCCTTTCTTGCCCTTCGACTCTAATAACCGCTGTCTGGTTTTTGTATAGGTTGAATATAACTCTTCGCTCCCTATTATTTACCCCTGACACCTTCAGAATTTAGAAGAGTGTATTCCAGTCGACATTGTCAAAGGCTTTCTCCAAATCGACGAACGCTAAAAACGTAGGTTTCCCTTTCCTTAGCCTATCTTCTAAGATAAGTCGTAATGTGAGTATTGCCTCCCATGTTCCATCATTTCTCCTAACTCCTAACTGATCTTCCCCAAGGTCGGATTCCACCAGTTTTTCCATTCGTCTGTAAATAATTCGTGTTAGTATTTTGCAACCATAACGTATTAAACTGATAGGTCTGTAATTTTCACATTTGTCTGCACTTGCTTTCTTTGGAATTGGAATTACTATATTCCTCTTGAAGTCGGAGGGTATTTCGCATGTTTCATATATCTTGCGTACTTGGTGGAACAATTTCTTCATGACTGTCTCTCCTAACGATGTCAGCAGTTCAGACGCGATGTCATCTATTCCACGGGCCTTGTTTTTAGTCAAATCTGTTAGTGCTCTGTAAAATTCTTCTCGCAGTATAGTATCTCCTCTCTCATCCTCCTTTACATCATCTTCCATTTCTAGAATACTGCTTTCAAGTTTATTTCCTTTGTACAGACCTATATTTTCGTTCCACCTTTCAGCTTTCCCATCTTTGCTTAGTACTGGTTTGCCGTCTGAGTTCTTGATATTCATACAGCTGCTTTTCTTGTCTCCAAATATCTCTATTATTTTCCTGTAGGCGGTATCTATCTTTTCACTAGTTATGCATTCTTCTACGGTCTTCCATTTCTCGTCAAGCCACTCGTGCTTAGCCAGTCTGCACTTCCTGTCAGTCTCATTTTTCAGACGTTTGTACTCCCCTTTACCTGTTTCACTTGCTGAATTTTTATATATCTTGTGTTATTCAGGGCTTTCTTTTTTTATTAGGCCTTGTTTTTCTGCCTATATGGTCCTCTGCTGCCTTCGCTACCCTATCTCTCAGAGCAACCCATTCTTCTTCTTCTTCTGTATTACTTCCCCCGTTTCAGCCAATCCTTGCCTAATGCTCCCTCTGAAACCCTCCACCACCTCTGGTTCCTTCAATTTGTCCAGGTTCCATCTCCTAACCTCTCTACCTTTCTGCAGTCTCATGAGTTTTAATCTGCAGTTCATAAGCAATATGTTGTGGTCAGAGTCTATTATGATTAACCCTCAAAAGGAAGTATGTGCCTGAGAGACACGCATCAATTTTTATTTTGTGATATTGGCAATACTGTTTGCGCTATAAGCGGCAGTGGCTCTGTAGCTCAATACAGTTTGATTGTTAGTGCTTTTGTGTAATCGATTTCTGGCGCTGAGTGTTATACGTGAAGTAACTGTAGTTTTCTCGAGTATCACAGTACAGCCCGAGAGACACATATTTTCAGTAACGCAAGTTTTATTGCGTGTCTACTACACACGTCTTTCCAGATTCTATACATTGATTACTGATGAGTACAACTACAAGTAGTTAATTGCGTTTTCTCTTAGACATTCTATTAAGTTACAAGACGTAGCGTTTATGTAATATATTACACAGGTTGCAAAACTGTAGCAGGTTCCATGTAAATGACACGAAAGAAGAGCAAACGAAGTATTGGGAGTGGATAATCCAAATTTTGCAGAGAAACTTGCGAATATGAGGAAAGAAGTAGATAAAAATATGTGTTCAGTGCTTAACCGATAATTAGCACCCTTTTGTGAATTTGAAATTTATCCTTGACATTTCTTCATAAAATTTATGTATTTTTATAGTTTCTTGATGCGACTATTCATGAAGTAAAAATATTGGCGTTATTACTTGATATTGATGTTGAGTGAGTTATTGTTCAATTTATTAATTCTACTAACAGATGTAAGTACCAATTTGCGAGAAAAGCAACATATATATATAACCGTGCCCACCAGACACTTATTTCCTATTAAGTAGTAAAAATCATTCTTTCTCTTCAAGGTTAAGTAAACAGCATCTATCAAATCTTATAAAATAGGCTGTATGTGGATATGTATGTTCGACATATCCTCGTAAAATACTGGACCGATTTCAACCAAACTTGGTACACATGATCCTTACTATTGATTAAAAAGCACTGTCAGGATTAGAAGCACCTACGACACCTACATCAGGAGTTATGACGTCATGAACAATGACATTCGTGGAAAACTGACGCATCATGCGATAATATTCTACATCTTCTCCTAAAGTAATGGACCGATTTCAGAAAATTTGGTACAAATATTCATTGAGGTCAGAAATCATTCGATATGGTGACAAAAACCACCACACTTAAACAATGAAAACTGCCACATCTTGCGGCGAGTGATAGCGTGACTTTATTTGTCAATCATTTGACAATGAGAGCAGTTAGCGACTTGCAATAAACTTTAAACATCATTTCAAATCTATACCGAACTTTTCTCGTTAAAAGTTCCAACAAAATGGTGAAAGGATAATAGTTCATCGCTTACTGCTTTTCCGATGTTCTTGAAGTATATATCTAGGGCATTTGATATCTCGTCACAAGTTATTATTTGTACACTGTAAATTGTAGTTGCTAGATATTTCACAGACATTACACATTCATGCCATTGAATGTTCCTTCGATATTATATCACAGTTTTGAAATACAGTTCATGAGATATGAAGTCATAGATAATTTGGTTCATGAAAAACAGCATCTTCACGCATGAGGTTTCCATTTACTACGCCTTTACTACTAACAAGACATATTTTGCAGATCTTAGACACATATACCACTGGATGTACCTTCAAATTTACATCGTAGTACGACTCATATTTCAGATGTGACGTCATAAAGAATGAAATTTCCGAATATTTGCTACAACATACACTATTTTCCACATCTCTCCAAAAAAAATTCACCGATTTGAATTAAACTTGGTACACACATTCTTACTATCAGATAACAATCGCTGTGGGGTTCAAAAGTACCTACGACATATAGTTCAATAAGTCACAAAAACATTCCCATCAGGCGACGCATGGCCGCGGCGGAGTGGCCGAGCGCACTGTGGTGCTATGCTCCGATGCGTGAGGCCGTTCCCCATTGGGGGCCGAATCATTCCTCGGGCATGGATGTTTGTGTTGTCTTTAGAATAAGTTAGTTTAGTAGATTATAAGTTTAGGGACTGATCACCCCATAGTTAAGTCTCTTAAGCTCAACAAACATTTGAATATTTTGATCAGGCGACGGGTGATGTACGATACTTCATTCACCCATTATTTAGTCATCGGAAACTGTTCCCTAATATCGCACTCAACAAATCTTGAAAATTATATTATTGTAGGACACATAGACATAAGTATTGAATAATCCTTCGTGCATGAGTTTGTGTGTGTGAGTGTGTGTGTGTGTGTGTGTGTGTGTGTTGTTCTTATCACAAATCAGTTTAACCCTTTATAGGTTTGTGGTCGATATTTTAACACACGATATAAGGTTCAAAATCTCTGCTAACTGATGCCTATCATAGACCCTATCGCATACAGTTACTGCGCGGGGATGATCTTTGGCTAAGAAAGTGACCACAAGGAGCTTACACTCTTTTATCAACAATGGCAGCACTTGTTATTGTTTGTGGTTGATAAAGTAACCACAAAGCGGCGTAAGTTTTCGATGTCGTAATTTTGCTGGTAAGTCTTTACATTTTCAAAATGAAGTCGAGTTATTATGATTTTATGTTGTAATAGAGATACGGGGAGAGTAATTTGCCTCCAGAAGTACAATGTCTAGTGCAAATCCGACACAAACGATCGCTTTTGTTTCGTGGATGCCAGGAGAGGTAGATAACCTCAATTTTTCTCGAGTTTACGTAATATTTCGCTTCTAAACAAATACTTCTGGACAGGTTATATTATGTTATTCTGTTACCTGAGTATTTAATTGACAATTATATCAGACAGTTTCTGAAATTTAGTATTTCGCTTGGATGTTATACGCTGTTCTGAAGAAGCTGCAACTCATGTTAGTAACGAAGGTGAACAATTTGTGAGCAGTGAGCTGTATATAGCACGGAAGCAGAAGTGCTAGTTTTCTGTGCAATGATAACGCCTAATTTTGTTGGTAAGTCTTTACACTTACAGAATTAAATCGATTTATTGTGATACTACAGCATAACGTAGATTCAAATAATCTGCCTCTTACTTGTACAGTAATTGAAGATTCATAATGAAAGAAATATTTTTAATCTTTTTTCTTTTTTACAAATTAGGTCATAAGGAGGAGTGTATTTTGCAGTACACGAAGCAAACCTCAGCGTAGTAAGTTGGCATGGACTACCTGCAATGTAGCTTTGTGTAGGCAATACTTTGGACCCTTCCACCATCAGAACTAAAGAACTGAACGAATGTGATCTGTGATTTTATGTATGACTCTTTTGTATGTATTTTAATAGTTATCTTGTATCACTTGCAGTGTAACTTTGTGCAGACAATGCTTTGACACATCTATGTATAATTTGTATGTATGTTTATGTATGTATGCAAAATAAAGAGATGAAACGACAAATAAAGATTTTATTTCTTCTTATTTATTGCTGTTGTCATAAAATACTTCATTTTCATGAAGTGGTTAAATTATCGACCACAAAAGTAGCTGTTCCACAGAATGGATTGTGGTCAATATTTTGTCAAGTATAAAAATTTATACCAATTAGTAATTAAAGAATTTTCATATCTCAAATATTTTTATGTGTTTGGGTACGATAAGTAATTTAACTAATTACATTTCAAGTCTCTGTTTTAAAAATAAAGTTTTGCCCTATAAAGGGTTAAGTAGTTAATGGTTTTTTAATGCTTTACATCGCTTTTCAAGTGCTATGGTTATGCAGCGACGAGTTCGTAAGTCTACGAACTGATGATCACTACCTATTGGTCCTATAGCTTTACAAACAATTGAACATTTTGTAAGAAACAACCAATTCGAAGCGTGTCACATCAGCACGTTATTCAAACGGCGTTCGTATCGAGTCAGTGCACGAGAGGCAAATGTAGAATGGAGATGAGAAGCACCATCTCCAGCAGTACAATTCATTCATTAAAGCTGGGTTGATAGCAAAATCCTTAAGGGGGGACACTGCAATTCATGAAGGTACTTCTTTTTTAGGCTAAGATCAGTGTCCAGTGAGAAGCTCAGGCAGGCAGGTGCTAAAAATGTCGAAAAATCAAATATGTCTCAGAAAAGTAAAGTAAAAAATAATGTTAGCATTTTTCAGCAGAATATTGGGGGACTAAAGAATAAAATAGATGATCTTTTAGTTTGTTTAGATGGTATAGAAACTGATAATGTAATAGATATACTATGTCTGTCTGAGCATCACATTGTCACCGGTATGGAAAATGTGACTGTCAGTGGATATAAATTAGTCTCAAATGTAAGTAGAGATAATACGATAAGAGGAGGAGTTGCCATATATGCCAAAAGCTATCACAGTGTAAAAAATTTAGAAACAAAAAAGTTTTGTGTAGAGCAGCATATAGAAGCATGTGCCTGCCAGCTTAAACTTAATGATGATTATCTTATAATTGTAACAGTATATAGGTCCCCTTCAGGGAACTTTCAGTTATTTCTGGAAAACTTGGATGCCTTGTTGTGCTATCTGTCAAATAGGGGGAAGCAAATTATTATTTGTGGTGATTTCAATGTAGATTCACTGAAAGAGTGTAATAGGAAGAAAGACCTGGAAGTCTTACTTGGCTCATTCAATCTGACATCCGTTATTGATTTTCCTACTCGGGTAGTGAAGGACAGCAGTACATTGATAGATAACTTTTTTATAGACCAAGATAAGTTTAACAACATAAATGCTTGTCCCATGGAGAATGGTCTTTCGGATCAAGGTGCACAGCTAGGAACAGTATATGAAATAGCTCCGTTCAGTAATTCGAAACAGTCCACCAGAATTGTGCGCTCGATTAATGACTTAACAACTAAAAATTTCAAAGAAAGTCTACAGCAGTTAGACTGGGATAAGGTTTACAAGGAACCTGATGTTAATTTAAAATATAATTTATTTCACGATACATTTGTAAGGGTATTTGATAACTGTTTCCCCAAGAAATTAGTAAAATTTAATTCTAAGAAACCATGTAAAAAACCATGGCTTACTAAAGGAATAAAAATATCGTGTAACCGAAAAAGGGAACTATATCTGTCCGCAAGAAAGAGTAATAACCCAGAAACAATAAAATATTATAAAAGCTACTGTGCTACATTAAGAAAAGTTATTAAAAAATAAAGAAGCATGTGCATCATGTCTGAGATTAGCTCCTCTGATAATAAAATTAAAACAATTTGGAATATTATTAAAAGGGAGACAGGGCAACCAAGAGCAGAGGAAGAGGATATTACCATCAAAACAAATTAAAACTTTATTAACAAAAAGTCAGAAGTTGAAAACATTTTAATGATTACTTTTTAAATGTTGTAGAGAAAATAGGATCTAAATGTTCATTAGAAGGAGCAAGGCAATTAATGGAAGAGGCCATACCCACACAATTTGATACAATTGAAATTACACCCACCTCTCCTTCAGAAATTAGGAAAATAATAAACTCTCTCAAGAGTTAACGGTCATATGGAATTGATGGCATTTCCAGCAGGGTATTAAAAACTTGATCCCAGGAGATAAGTAGGATTCTCAGTCATATTTGTAATAACTTATTAAAGCAGGGTATTTTCCCAGATAGACTGAAATATGCTATCGTTAAACCTTTGCTTAAAAAAGGGGATACATACGATGTCAACAACTACCGGCCCATCTCACTTCTGACAGCTTTATCAAAGATTTTTGAAAAAGTTATGTATTCTCGAGTTGCTTCACATATTAGTATAAATAAAGTTCTGACAAAATGTTAGTTTGGTTTTCAAAAAAGCTTTTCAACTGAAAATGCTATATATACCTTCACTGATGAAATATTAAATGCTTTGAATAACCGGACATCACCAGTAGGGATTTTTTGTGATCTTTCAAAGGCTTTTGATTGTGTAAATCATGGGATTCTTCTAGATAAGCTTAAGTATTGCGGTATGAGTGGGACAGTGCACAAATGGTTTAAATCATACTTAACTGGAAGAGTGCAGAAAGTTGAAACAAGCAGTTCACATGATGTAGATGAGACAATTAATTCTTCTAACTGGGGAGTTATCAAAAATGGGGTCCCACAAGGTTCGGTCTTGGGTCCTTTGCTGTTCTTAATATATATTAATGACTTGCCATTCTACATACACGAAGATGCTAAGCTAGAACTTTTTGCCTATGACACAAGTATAGCTATCACACCTGACAAACAGGAATTAACTGATGAAATTGTAAATGATATCTTCCAGAAAGTCATTAAGTGGTTCTCTTCAAATGGACTCTCATTAAACTTTGATAAAACCCAGTATATACAGTTTCATACAGTAAATGTCATGACACCATTAATAAATTTAGACTTTGAACATAAATCTGTAGCTAAGGTAGAATATTCAAAATTTTTAGGTGTTTGCATTGACGAGGGACTGAATTGGAAGAAACTTATTGAAGATCTGAAACGTCTGAGTTCAGCTACTTATGCTATGAGTGTCTTTGCAAAATTTGGTGATATAAATCTCAGTAAATTAGCTTACTACGCCTATTTTCATTCACTGCTTTCATATGGGATCATATTCTGGGGCAATTCAACATTGAGTAAAAAAGTATTCATTGCACAAAAGCGTGTAATAAGAATAATTGCTGGAGCCCACCCAAGAGCATCCTGCAGATATTTATTTAGGGATCTAGGGATACTCACTGTAGCTTCACAATATATATATTCACTCATGAAATTTGTTATTAACAATCCGACCCAATTCAAAAGTAATAGCAGCGTGCATAGCTACAACACTAGGAGAAAGGATGATATTCACTATTCAAGGTTAAATCTAACTTTGGCTCAAAAAGGGGTGAATTATGCTGCCACAAAAGTCTTTGGTCACTTACCAAGTAGCATCAAAAGTCTGACAGATAACCAACTAGTATTTAAAAAGAAATTAAAGGAATTTCTGAATGGCAACTCCTTCTACAATGTAGATGATTTTTAGATAAAACTTAAAAATAAATAAATAAATAAATAAAAAACAAAAAAAATTCTTAAAATATAGATTGTCAAGTATTGACAATATTTACTAAACTGACACGTTCCACATCATTACGAAATGTCGTATATATGATGTAAGGAACAAGTATTAATATAATCTCATCTAATCTAAATAACACTAGTTCCCTACAGCTACAAGCTACACAACACTCCGCCATTTTATATTTATAAAAGTAATCAGTCGTTCACAACCTATTTTCAAAGGAGACAAAATACGACCTATACGTATCGAGTTGCCAACTTAACGATAACACTCGTTAATACCGATCAATTTCGGGTACTTTTGCCCTGATGATTCCGAAAATATCACCATCTTTTTATTTTACTCTACTTTTTGGAGATAAATTCAATCCATTTACACCGGCAATTATGTTACAACCAAGAAGATAATTTATTAAACATACACAAAAGTTATGTTCAAATGTTCGTATAGCTTATGGGACTTAACTACGGGGTCATCAGTCCCTAAACTTACAATATTCTTATGAACTAACTAATACTAAGGACGGCACAAATATCCATGCCCGAGGAGGGATTCGAACCCCCGACCGTAGTGGCCGTGCAGACCGTGACTGGAGCGCCTCAGTCGCCTCGGCCGGCAATAAAGTTTCAGATGATTTCAGACAAAAAAAGTGCTGTAAATGATACAACTGATAATAGAATTAAGCGTAGCAACAAAAAAAATATCGATAAGAATAAAGAAAAAACGTTTTCCTTGGGATTTTCTCCGGTGCAAGTTTCAGCGGTCCCAACCGCCTTCACATGTCTCCTCCGTAATCCTGATGTCCTGGTAGACGCGTTGCCCTTGTGGCCCGTAATCGCCCAACCTGTCAGAAACTTTATCTAACTGACTGTGCAATTTGACACTCGTATTAGCTCCACTTGTTTTTGTTGTTGTCCTCAGTCCGCATACTGGTTTGACGCAGCTCTCCAGGCTACCCTGTCCTGTACAAGCCTATTCAAATGAGAATAAAAACGGGAACGTACTCCCTTTTGAAGCTGCTTACTGTATTCGTCCCTCGGTCTCCCGCTAAGATTTTTAACCCATACACTTCGTTCTAAGTGGACGATCCCTTGATGTCTCTGAATGTGTCTCAGCAACCTATCCCGTCTGTTACAAGGAGACCATATGGGAATCGGATTTTAGAAAAAAATGCAGTAAATGAAACTGGCAAAATGGAGTACAGACGACTAAGAAATGAGATTGACAGGAAGTGCAAAATGGCCGGCCGCGGTGGCCGAGGAGACTAAGGCGCTCCAGTCACGGTCTGCACGGCCACTACGGTCGGGGGTTCGAATCCCCCCTCGGGCATGGATATTTGTGCCGTCCTAGTTCGTAAGTAGTTCATAAGTCGTTTGTAAGTTTAGGGACTGATAACCCCGTAGTTAAGTCCCATAGACTATACAATCGTTTGAAAGTTTTGAAGTGCAAAATGGCTAAGCAGGAGTGGCTAGAAGCCAAATACAAATCTGTAGAACAATGTATAAGCACGGGAAAAGTAGATACCGCCTACAAGAAAATAAAAGAGACATTTGGGGACAAGAAAAGCAACTCTACGAATATCAAGAACTCAGATGGGAAACAAGTTCTCAGCAAAGAAGGGAAAGCTGAAAGGTGGAAAGAGTACATAGAGCTGCTCTACAAAGGAAATGAACTGAGAGACGATGTTGTAGGAAGGGAAGAGAAAGTAGATCAAGATGAAATAGGAGATACTATACAGAGAGATGAATTTGACAGAGCCCTTGTAAGAGTACACCTGTCGCTGTATCTTACAGTTTGATTTAACGTAATGTGTATATTGTCTTAAATTTGTTTATTTCATGTATTTTTCATTTCTTGTATGCTAGATATATTTCTTATGTAACGACATTTTCTATATTGAATCATTTAGTGTAAACATGAACTATATGTGTAAACCCGCATGAATGCACGGACATTCTTATGCTGTAAGTTAGCAATGCGCCAGAGAAAATGTTGAACCTGTTGTAAAGACTGTCTTTGGTACAGAAGTAGTAGCTGTGAGTGTCGCGCTGCTGCAGCAGTCGCGGAGCGGACTCGCTATAGTAAACACACAAATGTTTTGTTGATGGAGCAGAGGCACGGTAGGCGCAGTGTGGAACGAGTTTTATGCAATTGCAATAAGCTTGAGAGGCGTACTGTTTAATGTATTGAAGGAAGTGTGAAATAAGTTTATTTATACTCGAAAGTGATCAGAGTAATGTTTTTTCATGTGTGCAAGAAAAGTAATTGTTTGCTTATCAAGTCTATTGTCACCGAGAGTGATCTTTGCTATAATTAATGAGATTTGAAGGTGTATCGAGGTGATATCAATGCATGGAGATTTCAGCCAGATGAACTGAACAAAGACTTGTCGATAAGAAAATATTTTGAACCAGCAGTAAGAGTACCTATTGTAATCATATCCGTCTTGTATGGACTTCACGACGAATACGACGAAAGCAGATGAGTACTTTTGTAATATTTTATTTTGTATGCATGTAAATGTAGTGTCAACCCTTTCTGAATTTTGGTTCAGTTATACGTGACTTATTTTGAAACCAGTCTTAATTTTGTAGGTAGTTGTAGTCACCCCATTATCACCATTATTAGATTATGTTGATTATGCAAGCCTGCACATTGACTAACAAGTTCAATCATTTTTCAAAATAATTACGATCAGTTTTAAAGAAATTGCTAGACGAGTTAAAGAATTGATAAACGTGTTACATCCACAGAGACTAGTAATTAAAGTGCAGTGTTGTTCTAAGTTTAGCAACCAATTATTAAGCCTAAGATTTTAACTTGCTAGAGAGTTTGCACGTAAAGTAGAGTTGGTATATTTATATAGAAAGTAACCAGGCTAACAGTATTCAAAGTATTATAGTAGTTTTACCAGACTTGACGAAAGTAATTTTTATGAAATACATTAAATGCCAGACTCTGCTCAGCCAGTTACACGCGTACGCTACCCAGGCGTAAAGTTCACGTAAAGTTTTATAAGGAACTTGAATGCTTTAAACAATAATATCAAAATTATTGAGAACTTTGACTGTAGTATTTGTGAAGCTCATTGCACCACGGAGTTTCACTGTACTGAGCTATTATCATTGCAGTCAGAGTCTATCAGCTATTACAATTTTGTTTATAACACGAACACGCCATCACCACTACATGAATTCTGACACAATTATTAGTGAAGTTGCGCTGTTCGTGAATCGTAAGAGGTGCTAGTTGGAGGCTCTAGTCAATGCTAAGTCAGATAGGGCCAAGCTTAATTAATTACCACAGTGACTGTTTCAAGTTAATTAATATCTTTTTTTAAATTTAAAATTTTAACTTTCACTGCGAAATTGTTGTTGCGCCCCATTAGTTGTGATTTGCTGCAACATTCAATAACGAAATTATTATTACTAGAGTATATTATTACGCATTCTAAATTTTGAGATTTTGACGACCTCCAACAGGCATTTTCTTACAATTGGCGACACCACTGCCAGGATAGTTTGGGCGCCTACGTTTGTAACTGTTTTGGCAAGAAATTTGTTAATTAAGTAATAGTAATTAAGTTATCATCAAATTTTGATTTATTATTTTGTTCTGTATATTGATTGACTGATTATTGGATTTGAAATTGGTATATCGTTTGTTGATATTGAAACATTGTTGAAAAGTTTAAAAGTGGCACCAGTAGGGCAGCGTCATCGTGACGCAACAATAGAGAAAAGTAAGGTCCTTACTAGGAACGCGATAATGCGTAGAAGCCAGGCATCAACAATGGATTCAAGATTAGAAAAGGTAATCGTAATGGAAAACGTACCGGGAATGGAAAATTCAAATTTGAACGTAGATCGACAAGAAATTACGCGTGATCAAAATGAGGTTCGAAGAAGTAGTACAGATTTGAGACACTCAAACGATCGCAGGTTAGCGATAAACGTGGGTCACGTAATTAATGGAGAGAAAACTAACGTGGATGAGGTCGCCGACAATGTTAGTGATCAGCAAAAGGTAATTGACGAACATCAGAACGAATCGGAGGATAAATGTTCATCAGATGATCTGTCATCAAGTAGTGAGGAGGAACGGAAAATCGACAGAAATAAAAAGGATAGGCGAAGGACAAAAATTAGGGATGCTGTGCCTCAAGGAAATGCAGACATAAGTGCGTTAATGCAATTCATGCAAAATATGAGCCAGTATTTTGAAAAGTCACAGTTAGAAATGAGCCGGAATCTTGAAAAGTCACAGTTAGAAATGAGCCGGAATCTTGAAAAGTCACAGTTAGAAATGAGCCGGAATCTTGGACAGGAAATAAATAAAATTGATCAAAAAATCGAAAAATCACAGTTAGAAATAAATACAAAAATCGAAAAATCACAGTTAGAAATGAGACGGGAACTTGGACAGGACATAAAGAAAATAGATATAAAAATCGAAGTAATAAAAAAGGAAAATGAACACGTCAGGAAGCAAATAAGTAAACAGGACAAAAGGATAGATGATTTAGCCACGCAAACGGAACAACAGATTACGCAGGCGCAAAAAATTTGTGAGGAGCGTCACACCGAGTGCAGTAACGAAGTCACTTTGGTTAAAAAAATCATTAAACAGAACCAAAGACAAAGTCGCGGGACTCGAACAGGGATTAAAACACACTGAGGAAAGAATTGTTCAGAGAAAGAGAAATCCAGCGTGTTGTGGAACATGAAAACAATACGTGGACCCCGCCTAGAACAGAAGCGCAAGTTAGCAGTCACAATGATGACGCAACAGATAATTATCATCTCGTGAGGCAGCCTGCTGCAGGAAACGTCAGCTTTGAAACGACAAAATCTGTCACCGAAATCAGTAACGGGAATTCGCATTACGAAATAAATTTGAACGGAACTGTACCGGAGCAAATAAATGTTGCGCCATTGACTTGTGTTGACAACAATGAGGAGGCAAGGCGCACCTAAAATGATAGACGAATGGAAAAGTATTTGCGTAGTATCAGACCGCCACTATTCAAGCCAGATGGCGACATCCATATAATGAAATTTTTGAATTATATCGAACAAACTTTACCGCGAGATTGGTCGGATCGCATGTGTATAAGCTATATTCTGTCCAACGTGCATGAAAGTATTCATAATGACGTTATGGACATGAGTAGCGAGAGCAGAAGCAACCGCGAATTTAAGGATCAACTAATACGCAAATATTGGTCATTAGCAAAGCAGGATGAAGTTTATGAAGGTATTCACACAGCACCGATCTTTAACGCAAATAAATTCAGTACGATGGAGAAATATGTGAAACATTACTGGAATAAGAATAGGTATCTTAGCTATCCAATACCGGAACGAGCTTTCATTTCAGTAATGTTGGCAAAATTGCCCAGACGTTTGCGAGATCTTTTCATTGTACAACCAGTTTTATCTATAGAAAAATTTATGGAAGTCTTGGAAAGATGTGATCGAAGTTGGGAAAATGGAGACCGACCCAACCGACAGGACAGAGGGAATAGGAATGGAACAGATGATCGATATTATCGAAGGGACGAAGGTACTCGCCGTGAAGATAACGGATACGGGCACCGACAAGCGGATACACGGGAAGACAGGTCACGAGGAGGTGATACCAATAACGGCCGACAAGATGATCGACGGCAACGTCATCAGAGAGAAGAAGAACCGAGACAAGACCGACAGGAAAATCGTAATAGAGAGAGGAATAATCGAAATGATTGGCAAAACACCGGAGCCAGGCCCAAAGAATATAATCAGTTACGTAATGTAGACAGAAGTAGAGGAGACGGAAGAACAGTCTACGAGAAACCGGGACCTCGCGACAAACAGGTTTATGCGTTAGAAGCACGCACAGTAGATAATGGAGACACCACCCACGAAACACGTAATCAAAGTACGAACAATCATGAAGAAAACGCACGTTGTTTAAACTAATAGAGCGGCCTGCTTTGCCCCGCGGCGAGGCCGCAAAGCATTTAAAGGGGACTGAAGGACCCACGGGCTCAGACGAAAATGCAAAGAAAGAAGACTCCGATAATGAATGGATAAGGACAGATGATAAAGACGAATCTGACGTTATATACAAGACTACGAACGTAACTGAACATGGCAAGAATGAACGAACAACAACTGTAGAAGCAAAGAAGCTTGAGGGCGCGCAAATAAACAAAGTTATTGACGCATCAGCGCAAATAAATAAAACAACAGTTGGGCCAGAAACGGAACAAGAATACCATGAAAGAATGTTTGTTGAAGCAATAGATGCGTTACTGGACAACAATGATCAAGATAAGAAAACTTGTTGTGTTCAACTGGAAGAAGATACTGACGTGGAAGAGACGGAAGACAGTGACGAATCGGATACGACAGAAGATGAGCGGAGAGAACCAGACAACAAAGCAGCAGATACCGTAACCACCTGTACGGAAGAAGTAGCAGAAAATTATGATTCATTGCAGAATGAGTTTCCTGACATCATCGAACATATCGAAATTTGGAGCCACCACGACGTTGCAACAACAGCACCGCAGATGAGACAATGCAGTGCCATCTGAACGTCAGATGAACAACAAAGGTTAGCAAGGGAAGAAGAAGATGTGCTTAGAACTGAAATACGAGTATTGAGAGACGCCAAACAGAGCGAAACTAAAACTGGTAATCGGAAGCAAGGATTATGAAGCATTAATTGATACTGGGTCGATGATTTCAATTTTGACACGATCGATTTATGAGGATGTTAAGAAAAGCTTGCATAGAATAGAAGAACTTCCAGCAACTAGATTGAAAATATATGGAGCTTTCAATTCTAAATTTGTGGAATCAAAGAAGAATATTTTCTTGCCGTTTAAAATCATTGAGCTTAACCAACTATTTTACCATGAGTTTGTAGTAGTGGAAGAAATAAATATTCCGTTGATAATTGGAGCTGATTGGCTACAGAAAGTTAGAGCGGTCGTGGACCTGAAAATAAATATGTTGACTGTTGTATACAAAGGAAACCAGTACACCACCGAATTATTACAGCAAGTGGAACATCCAGTAAAGACATTTAATATCAGATGCAGCCAGGAAGACATAAAAACAAGTTATGTCAAACAAAGGCAAAGAGAAAGGTTAAAAGAGAACGACGAACAATTTGAAGATCTCTACGGTATATGCAACGTGCCGACAACAATGAGGCGTGACGCGCCGCGAGCCAGCACAGAGTACTGGAGAAGACGACGCGTGAAAATGAAACACTCAACTGTAAATGAACCGTCTGACTGTAGTTATGTGAATCAAGAGCATTGCAGCGGACGAGGAAGTGTTGTACAGCAAAATGAAACCTTACTTGGATTGACACACAAAGAAAGGACACAGTTTTTACTCGAAGAAGACGACACCCAAGAGGACACCGAAACGAACTTGATGATTACCGGATTTGTAGGAGAACGGATTGTTACTCTGACACCGGACACCCGGAAGCCAGTACAATGCAATCGAAGAGGATTTGTACTTAATTAGCCGCAAGCAAAAGCTAATTATCGAAGAAGACTCTTGTAATATAAACACTTCATCTATTATACCAAAGCAAAGCGTGCAAGTACGGAAACGAGTAATGCTAGAGATTATTGTATGTGAACAGGCCATAGTGGCAGAATTTTTAGTTGTCAGAGGATTAGAGACCGACGTCGTGATTGGTGTGGACACGATGCGAAAGTTAGAAATGAAGATTAATTATTATGAAAAACATATAGAATGGAATGTGGGTGGAATCAAGACGAAATGGAACTTATTCGAAGAGAAAGAGAAAACACACGCAGAGATGCAACATTACGTTGACTCTGTGTACCTTAACGAAGAAGAGGAGACTAATTATTATGGCGTAAATCATTCTACTGTTGAAAAAGGATTCGTCAGAAAGTGGTTAATATTGAAAACATTCCAGAGGAGAGGCTAGTCGAGCTAGAGCAGCTTCTGTATCAATATTACTTAGTCTTTAAAGAAAAGCTGGGTAAACCACATGATAACGGATGCAAGAAGTTTTACCGGTGGTATTTGGGACCCTACCGTGTAAACAAAGTCAAACATACTAATGCTATGGAACTGGTGTCCATAAAGAACAACACAAATGTAGGACGCAGACACGTTTGTGACATTAAAATTTTTTATCACTAGTATGTTACTCGTAATCATAATATTGTAAGGGGAACTACACTACAAATGAAAGACTGATGTGATAAACATGACTTGTAAATATTAATGTATTGTATGACTTATTATTTATTTTGATTTAGTGTGTATGTGAGATAAAAGACTGGAGCTAAGTCCCGTTTGCAGGTTAGCACACAATAAACAAAACAAGTGGATGAGAGCTTGGTATGCGGGCCTGCGGAGCGTCGACAATGCGCTCTCGGACATTAGACGTGCCGCCAGCGGCAGCCACTACCAGAGGCAACAATTGCGTCGCGCGGTCAGCCGCCGGCGCGAGCGACTTGAAAGCAGCCGACAGCCATGGGCGGGAGCGACTTCAAAGGAACACACACCGCTTCATCCAACAGGACTACGAAATGTAGCGTGTGCAGTGATGTGCAATAAGGTGGAGCTATCGTGCTCGGCCATTAAGGTCAATTGAGTGCAGTGCTATTTTTGCAGGTTTATACGCCGATTACGTCACACACCGACGCATCCCATCATAACAAATTTTGTAAATAATGTAATGCAACTTCCTACCTTTCTATCTTACGTAATGTCATGTTACCAATATTATGTATCTTTATTTTATGTCATGTTATTTTTCCTATATGAAATATGTGTTTTAAGGATAACAAAACAAAACAAAATTTCCTCAACCCGGACAGGATTTAAGAGTACACCTGTCGCTGTATCTTACAGTTTGATTTAACGTAATGTATATATTGTCTTAAATTTGTTTATGTCATTTCTTGTATGCTAGATATATTTCTTATGTAACGTCATTTTCTATATTGAATCATTTAGTGTAAACATGTACTATATGTGTAAACCCGCATGAATGCACGGACATTCTTATGCTGTAAGTTAGCAATGCGCCAGAGAAAATGTTGAACCTGTTGTAAAGACTGTCTTTGCCACAGAAGTAGTAGCTGTGAGTGTCGCGCTGCTGAAGCAGTCGCGGAGCGGACTCGCTATAGTAAACACACAAATGTTTTGTTGATGGAGCAGAGGCACGGTAGGCGCAGTGTGGCGCGAGTTTTATGCAATTGCAATAAGCTTGAGAGGCGTACTGTTTAATGTATTGAAGGAAGTGTGAAATAAGTTTATTTATACTCGAAAGTGATCAGAGTAATGTTTTTTCATGTGTGCAAGAAAAGTAATTGTTTGGTTATCAAGTCTATTGTCACCGAGAGTGATCGTTGCTATAATTAATGAGATTTGAAGGTGTATCGAGGTGATATCAATGCATGGAGATTTCAGCCAGATGAACTGAAGAAAGACTTGTCGCTAAGAAAATATTTTGAACCAGCAGTAAGAGTACCTATTGTAATCATATCCGTCTTGTATGGACTTCACGACGAATACGACGAAAGCAGATAAGTACTTTTGTAATATTTTATTTTGTATGCATGTAAATATAGTGTCAACCCTTTCTGAATTTTGGTTCAGTTATACGTGACTTATTTTGAAACCAGTCATAATTTTGTAAGTAGTTGTAGTCACCCCATTATCACCATTATTAGATTATGTTGATTATGCAAGCCTGCACATTGACTAACAAGTTCAATCATTTTTCAAAATAATTACGATCAGTTTTAAAGAAATTGCTAGACGAGTTAAAGAATTGATAAACGTGTTACAACCACAGAGACTAGTAATTAAAGTGCAGTGCTGTTCTAAGTTTAGCAATCAATTTTTAAGAAAAAGATTTTAACTTGCTAGAGAGTTTGCACGTAAAGTTGGTTTCATTTATAGAGAAAATAACCAGGCTAACAGTAGTCAAAGTATTATAATTGATTAACCAGACTTGACGAAAGTAATTTTTATGAAATACGTTAAAAGCCAGATTCTGCACAGCCAGTTACACGCGTACGCTACCCAGGCTCTGGAACCAATTAAAAAAAAAAATAGTTCACGTAAAGTTTTATAAGGAACTTGAATGCTTTAAACAATAATATCAAAATTATTGAGAACTTTGACTGTAGTATTTGTGAAGCTCATTGCACCACGGAGTTTCACTGTACTGAGCTATTATCATTGCAATCAGAGTCTATCAGCTATTACAATTTTGATTATAACACGAACACGCCATCACCACTACATGAATTCTGACACAATTATTAGTGAAGTTGCGCTGTTCGTGAATCGTAAGAGGTGCTAGTTGGAGGCTGTAGTCAATGCTAAGTCAGATAGGGCCAAGCTTAATTAATTACCACAGTGACTGTTTCAAGTTAATTAATATCTTTTTTTTAATTTAAAATTTTAACTTTCACTGCGAAAGTGTTGTTGCGCCCCATTAGTTGTGATTTGCTGCAACATTCAATAACGAAATTATTATTACTAGAGTATATTATTACGAATTCTAAATTCTGAGATTATTTGACGACCTCCAACAGGCAATCTTCTAACACCCTGAAAGATCTGGGTCAGAACAAGGCCTCAGGAGTAAATGACATACCCTCAGAGCTACTAAAGTATCTGGGAGAGCCAGCCATGACAAGACTATTTGAACTGGTGTGTAGGATGTATGAGACAGGCGAAATACCCTCAGACTTTAAGAAAAATGTAATAATCCCCATTCCAAAGAAAGCAGGCGCAGACAGGTGTGAAAATTACAGAACCATCAGTTTGATAAGTCATGGTTGCAACATTTTAACACGAATTATCTACAGGAGAATGGAAAAGCTGGTACAATCTGACCTCGGGGAAAATCAATTTGGATTCAGGAGGAACGTAGGAACCCGGGAGGCAATACTCACTTTACGTCTTATCTTAGAAGATAGAATAAGGAAAGGCAAACCTACATTTTTAGCTTTTGTAGATTTGGAGAACGCTTTTGACAATGTTGACTGGAATACACTCTTTCAAATTCTGATGTCAGCAGGGGTAAAATACAGGGAAAGGAGAGTTATTTACAACTTGTACAAAAGCCAGACCGCAGTTATTAGACTCGAAGGGCATGAAAGGGAAGCATCAGTTGGGAAGGGAGTAAGACAGGGTTGTAGCCTCTCTCCAATGTTGTTCAGTTTGTACATTGAGCAAGCTATAAAGGAAAGCAAGGAGAAATTTGGTGAAGGAATTAAAGTTCAGGGGGAAGAATGAAAAACATTGCGTTTTGCCGACGACATAGTAATTCTGTCAGATACAGCAAAGGACCTGGAAGAGCAAATGAACGGAATGGACAGTGTGCTGAAAGGTTCTTATAAGATGAACATTAACAAGAGCAAAACTAGGGTAATGGAGTGCAGTGTAAGAAAATCAGGTGATGCTGAAGGAATTAGATTAGCATTTTTGAAAAAGAGAAATTTGCTAACATCGAATATTAATTTAAGTGTAAGGAAGTCTTTTCTGAAGGCATTTGTGTGGAGTGTTGCCTTGTATGGGAGTGAAACATGGATGATAAGCCGTGCGGACAGGAAGAGCATAGAGGCTTTTGAAATGTGGTGTTACAGAAGAATGCTGAAGATTGGGTGGGTAGATGCATAACTAATGAAGAGGTACTGAACAGAATTGGTGAGAAAAGGAATTTTTGGCATACCCTGACTAAAAGAAGGGATCGCTTGGTAGGACACATTCTTAGACATCGAGGAATCGTAAATTTAGCATTGGAGAGAAGTGTGTGGGGTAAAAATCGCAGAGGGAGACCAAGAGACGCGTATAGTAAACAGATTCAAGTGGATGTGGGTTGCCGTTCTTATGAGGAGATGAAGAGGCTTGCGTAGGGTAGGGTGGAGAGCTGCATCAAACCAGACCCCGGACTGAAGACCATAACAACAACAATATCCACACCATCACACAGGAATTCCTAAATGCATCAGGATCCACTACAAGTACTATGACCGTTAGGCGCGAGGTGAGAAAACTTGCATTTCATTGTCGCGCGGTTGCCCATAAGCCACACATCACGCAGGTCAACGACATACGACGCCTCGCTTCGTGTATGGATCGTAAACTTTGGACTATTCAACAGTGCAAAAACACTGTGTAGAGTGATGAACCACGGTACATAGTGTGGCGATCCGGTGACAGGGTGTAAGTACGGCGAAGGCCTGATGACCATCTGCTAGCGCGTGTAGTGGCAACATTAAAATTCCGAGGCGATGGTCTTATTGTGTGGTCGTGTTTCTCTAGGTCGGGGCTTGCACCCCTTGTTGCTTTGCGTGGCTCTATCAAAGCTCAGGTCTACACTGAAGTTTCAGACACATTCTTGCTCCCCACTGTTGAAGAGCAATTCGGGGATGGCGATTGCGTCTTTCGACACGAACGAGCACCTGTTCATTATGCACCGCCTATGACGAAGTGGTTAACCCACAATAACATCCCTGTAATGGAGTGCCCTGCCTAGAATCCGTTTCAAAAGATGAAGGAACTAGAATTGTTCTGACCTCGTCGCCTTTTGCTTAGTACTCGTCCCGGTCCGGTTGTCAATAAAGGTACTGGAGCAGGATCCTTTGACATCTAAAACATTGATATAGTATTACAAGATATTTATTGACTAAACTTTAGGACAAATGTCTGTGTGTTCTTTCTTCTCGCTTATCGCGGCGGCGTCCGTATGAGGCTAGCTCAAATTCAAATGGGGAGAAAAGGAGTTTCTGACATATCCTGATTAAGAGAAGGGATAGATTGGTTTTGTTTGTAAATCTATCGGACCAAACTACGTGGTCATCAGTCCGTAGCTTACAAACTACTTAAACCTAGGTAAACTAACCTAAGGACAAACACACACACGCATGCCCCAGGGAGGACTCGAACCTCCATGGCGAGCAACCGCGCGCTCCGCAGCGAGGCGCCTTAGACCGCTCGGCTACTCCACCGCGGCTGTGATGCTAGCTGCGCTGGGATCTACTGACTGCTTGAGATCCGAATAGTAACTGAAGTTCTCTCACTGGTAACTGACGTATTCCTGAATAGTAACTGACGATGTCGGCCAAGATATATATATCCGCTTGTAGAGGGCGCGAATATACAATTACTCCCTCCAGGATGTGGCTTTCGGTGGATCGTTGCCTTCTCGACGATACTTCTCTTAAGTCCGTTTCAAAAGATGAAGGAACTGGTTGACAACAAGTTGCGTTAATGGCGGCCGTCTGTCGTTTCAACGGCTTCACTAGTATGATCGCGCTGGTATCGGTAATTATAGCGCTAAAGAAATAGGAATCGTTCTAAATTCGGTACTAGTGGGTTCACTGCGCATGCGCGAGCTAGTAGCTGTCAGCTGCAGTCATCGCTCCTGTTAGACCGCCATTTTCCTTCCTATTTACGTATATTTTGCGTTTTGTCGAAGTTTATGATCAGAATGTACTCCACAATGTAGTTCTAATGACGTCATTCACAGTGTCCGTCAGCAGACCGTCACCTGACGTCAACGTCATGTTAAGCTTTCTGGAGAAGATTGTTTTGATTGAACGGTCGTCTGCTGACATCGGAAGTTAACCTATTTTCGTCAGGCGATTTTCATATTGTAGAGGACAATTACACGGTTTGCACGCAAAATTTGCGTTATTTATCTTTATTTTATTACTGTACTTTGGTTTAGCGGTAAATTGCAAATGTTTCATGACGACTTCAAATGTTCAAATGTCTGTAGAGTCTATGGGACTTAACTACGGGGTCATCAGTCCCTAAACTTACAAACTACTTATGAACTACTTACAACTAAGGACGGCACAAATATCCATGCCCGAGGGAGGATTCGAACCCCCGACCGTAGTGGCCGTGCAGACCGTGACTGGAGCGCCTCAATCCCCTCGGCCACCGCGGCCGGCCACGACTTCAATATTTATCCCAATTATTGCCCACCGAAAAGCGAAGTCGTATACCTGACACTGAAGAATGGTTTATGTTTTGCAATATTGTAACAGAATATACTGAAGCGAATTGTTGATTTGAATAAGATTGTAATTTTGATGATGGAGTTTTAATTAAATAGCATTTTAAATGAAAAAAAATCAGTCCAAATGAAGGACAGAAATTCAGTTGTGCACATGACGTTATTGACAATGTCAGTGGGCAAATCGTAGTACAGTAGATAAAGTAAAGAAGGTGTATTTATGCTCTTATAAATATTGTTTGATGTGTTCATAAGTTTTTTTTTCGGTTGAAAATAGATGTGAATGTTTTGAAATGTTGTTTGACTTCCCAGAACTTTACCACACTAAGTTGAGAAAAACATAGATTGCAAGGTATTTTTTGGCCGTCAATAACATTTAGCGTTGTTACCTCAATTACAGTGTTAAACTATGACTCCCTACATAACAGATTGCTAATAACCTCACTTTCAGCATCGGGTATTACTGTCCGATTACGTTTATCGTCTAAACACGCTGCCACGAGATCTTGCATGAGTTTGTAGTTGAGGGCTAGTACGCTAGGAGCGCTTCAGTAGACTATCATCTAGCTTGCTCACTTTGGTTCATCGTTTTAAAATGGCTTCTCGTGTGTGGCGCTGACTTTACGCCACAGCAGGACTCGTTTAGCACACCTTTGGGGTGTTTTGGAACGCCGACTTGCTCCCAGGTCTCACCGACCTACATCGACACCTCTACTCAATGCAGCACTCCGAGAAAATGGACTGCCATGCCCCACAAACCTCCCAGCACCTGACTGAACTTATGCCAGCGAGAGTGGAAGCTGTCATCTAGGCTAACAGTGGGCCAGCTCCACTCCAGCAGTACCGATGGAGGGCGTCACGAACATGTAAGTCATTTTCAGCCAGGTTTTATTTATTTAATCGTGTCCGAAACACACATAGTTTTGGTGTTGTATACAACAAGAAAACAAGGCAGTAAAAGAACAAAATAAAGTAAAAATCCAAACCTCGGTACCGTAAGCATTATCATTTCTGAACGTAATTTTAGCTAACACAAACGCAATTAAATGTGCCGCGACCATTATGCGGTCACCTCGCATGCATCCTTGGTGGAGTCAGTCACATGTTGGGGAGAGCATCTAGTTGGACACCGTTTCCATTCGAGAAGATGGCTCATTGTCTGTTCTCCGCCGCATTCACATTCGGCCGAGTCGCAGGGAAATCCCAATCTTCTCATGTTGATCCTCGTTCTTTCAACTCCTAAGATCAGTCCGTTAAGCTCCTTCCAGATTGACCAGCTTTTCTCGTGACCTTGGGGGGAGGCTTTCTGAGGGCACTATCCATCCTGCGAGGTGACTGGATCTAAATCTTCAAATGTTTGTAATCATACGGGACCAAACTACGTTGGTCATCAGTCCCTAGTCTTACAAACTAACCTAAGGACAACACACACATCCATGCCCGAGGGGGGATTCGAACCTCCGACAAGGGAACGCCGTGCAATGCGTAACGTGGCGTTCCAGACCGCTCGGCTACTGGATCTAGAACGCCATGAGTTTGAAGTTTGGGGCTTTCTGTTGAATGAAGAAAGCATTTCCTTGACCTGGGTCTCTGGTGTGCTGCTTGGTATCCGTGTAGAGTATGGGTCGCAAGGTTTAGGGCCAGTTTGTCAATGTCTCGTTAAGTTCCGGTTAAGATTTTAACTTGACGTTAGCGGAGAACTGCGTTTGTCAATGTTTCGTTATGACTTAACCAGACGTTAAAAGACCTCAAACTGGCCGTTAACGAGTAGAATTCTGCTCGTTACACGGCTATCAGTTAAGTGAGAATCTGTATGAAAATAGAAAGATTCCAAAGCGCTAAAATACCGCAATATATTCACGTGATAACACCGATTTATCGAACAAAATAACAGAAGCACTACATGTATGAAAAACTAGTGTGGAAAGCAGCTTCATTGAAAAATTTCTCGCCCCATCCATGTCAGTAGCTACTAGATGAATTTGATATATTGAAGATACGCAACATAACCTTAAAATTTATTGTTGCGATATCAAAATACAAACTTATGTGTAACGACTAGTTCAGTGAGAATCGGTATGATGAAAATGGTTGCAATAAGAGAAGCGTCGTAAAGTTTTACCCAGTATTTACTTATGCTTGTTGCGCCTAGTGTGAGGCCTAAAATGTGATTCCTTCCTCCGATCTACAGGAACAGTATACTTATGCCGATGTGCAAGCTTGCACTGAGATACTACGCACTTGGCATGTTATCGTACTAAGCCCTAAGCATTTTTACTGTCCTACATTTTCCGTGGAAAGAACTGAATTCATTTTTCTTCTGCTTCCATGTCGTAGCGTCCTTTTTTTTATTTTTTTTATTTTTTTTTATTTTTTTTTTTTATTTTTTTTTTTACAATGCACCCTAATATCTATTGAGGACACAACACACTCGCACTAACTTCTTATAAAATTCGAGCTTCTTTCGCGTTTGTTTTCCATAACGCCAATTAACAACTATCTGCTAAACTCTTCCCTGAGAGTTAAATAAGGCAAACAGCTGTTTATTCAGACGGCACTTTCATTTGTTTCTATTGCCAACCTAGTCAAAATGTATTGTACCTACTCGTTTTCTCCAGGTTAGCAAACGAGAGATGTATCTGGCAATGACAAACGCAATGCACGTAACGAGGACATTTAACTGGACGTTAAGAGAATCTTCTCGTTTACTAACGAGAAGATTAACGAGAGATGGACGAACCGGCCCTTAGTGTTTTAGTTTTCTCCATTCTGGATGCGCATTCACGACGGATATCTGGAGGTGGGATACCTGCTGAACAGTAAACTTCATCTAGCGGTGTGGATCTCAGACATCCTGTTATGAGTCTGCAGGTCTGATTCAAGGCGACATCCACTTCTTTGGCGCGACTAGATCTGCACCAGACAGGGCAAGCATATTATGCGGCTGAATAGCAAAAGGCTGTAGCTCATGTTCTTAAGGTATGGGAATGTGCTCCCCAGGTTGTACCCGATAATTTCCAGATAATGTTGTTTCTTGCAGATACCTTCCATTTTGTGTTCAAGCAGTGTGTTCTATAGGTTAGTGTTGGGTCAAGAGGTATTCCTAAGTATTTTGGGGTGAAACAGTGCTCCAACTGAAACTTCCTGGCAGATTAAAATTGTTTGCCGGAACCGGAACTCGAACATCGGACCTTTGCCTTTCGCGGGCTAGAGCTCTGCCGGCTGTGCTATCCCGACATGACTCACGATGCCGCCTCACAACTTTACTTCCGCCGGTACTCGCCTCCTACTTTCCAAACTTCACAGAAGCTCTCCTGCGAAACACGCAAGACTAGCACTCCTGGAAGATGGAGAGCTTCTGAAAAGGTTGGAAATTGGGAGGCGAGGTACTGGCGGAAGTTGTGAGGCGGCGTCGTGAGTCGTGCCGGGATAGCTCAGTCGGTAGAGCGTTTGCCCGCGAAAGGCAAAGGTCCCATGTTCGAATCCTGTTTCTGGCACAGAATTTTAATCTGCCAGGAAGTTTCATATCAGCGCACACTCCGCTGCAGAGTGAAAGTTTCATTCAGTGCTCTAATTGTTTCCCTTCCCAGATCAATAATTGCAGCTTTCTTGATGCCAGTTGGTTTTTGAAGTGAAAGGCGCAGACTTGTGTTTTTGATGGATTTGGTTTCAGTTGGTTCTCTTGATACTACCCAATTAAAATTTGTAAGGCATCGGAGAGCTTCCATTCTGCAAGTTCAAATGTTTTTTCTTGTACGGCTACAGCGACATCATCTGCATATATAAAACTCTTTGTCTCCTATGGGCGAGGTTGGTCATTGGTGAAAATGTTGAAAAGAATGGGAGCTACCTTGCGGGAGGCCTTTCTTTAGGGTCCTCCAGTTTTATCTTGTTGTTAGTGTAATAGCTCATTTTGATAGCATATTTTTTTTAATTGATTGGCACTTTTACAAGATGCTTTTCCAATGAATGAAATACTATAGCCGGCCGCGGTGGCCGAGGTGACTGAGGCGCTCCAGTCACGGTCAGCACGGCCACTACGGTCGGGGGTTCGAATCCCCCCTCGGGCATGGATATTTGTGCCGTCCTAGTTCGTAAGTAGTTCATAAGTAGTTTGTAAGTTTAAGGACTGATAACCCCGTAGTTAAGTCCCATAAGCTTAACAAACATTTGGACATTTTGAACATTGAAATACTATAATATGTTGCGGTTTTGGTGTCTACATCTACATCTACATCTACATACATACTCCGCAATTCACCGTAAGGTGCGTGGCGGAGGATACACCGTACCACTACTAGGCATTTCCTTTCCTATTCCACTCCCAAATTGAACGAGGAAAAAAAGAATGCCTATATGCCTCCGTACGAGCCCAAATTTCTCTTATCTTGTCTTTGTGATCTTTACGCGAAATGTAAGTAGGCGGCAGCAAGATCGTACTACACTCAGCTTCAAATTCCGGCCCTCTAAATTTACTCTACAGAAATTCACGAAAAGAACGTCGTCTTTCTTCCAGCGATCCCCAATTGAGTTGCCGTGACACTCGCGCATTGGTCGAACCTACCGGTAACAAATCTAGCTGCTCGCCTCTGAACCGCCTCTATGTCTTCCTTCAAACCGATCTGCTGCGGGTCCCAAATACTTGAGCAATACTCAAGACGTGGTCGTACAAGCGTTTTATACGCGGTCTCCTTTACAGGTGAAGTACATCTTCCCAGTTGGTCTGTTGGTAGCAAGTGTGTTGTTTCATTTCATGCTATCTAAATGAGATATTACACTAACAACAAGAAAAAACAGGTCCTTCCTCACAGCTGCAACAAACCTGCCAAACATAAACAACCAGGTGTTTACAAGATAAAATGCCCAGATTTTCCCAGTTTTTACATAGGCAGGACAGGCGGATAATTTGACATACGATAAATCTGCAGTAGGAACTCACCTTCATGAGAGCAAACACAGCCTCCCCAACATCAACAAAGACCTGACAGTCTGCCATAGACAACCATTAGGCACCAAACTTAATCCATTAGAGGCACTAGAAATACACAGCCGGTCGCAGTGGCCGAGCGCTCTGCAGCGCGTCAGTCACAGTCTGCAAGGCCACTACGGTCGGGAGTTCGAATCTAAAGTTCAAATTTAAATGTTTGTTAAGCTTATGGGACTTAACTCCGGGTCATCAGTCCCTAAACTTACAAACTACTTATGAACTACCTTATACTAAGGACGTCACAAATATCCATGCCCGAGGGGGGATTCGAACCCCCGACCGTAGTGGCCGTGGAGACCTTGACTGGAGCGCCTCAGTCCCCTCGGCCACCGCGGCCGGCAGTTCGAATCCCCCTAGGGGCATGGGTAATTGTGCCGTCCTTAGTATTAGGTCGTTCGTAAGTAGTTTGTAAGTTTAGGGACTGAAGACCCCGTAGTTAAGTCCATAAGCTCTACAAATATTTAAATTTTTTGAGAAATACACAATCAACAAATCATCCAACCCACTGAAATGCTCGATGAACAGACTGATAGCGAAAACGATTACTTTCTGTGTTAATGAAGATTGCCTCCTCATACACCAGCCACAAAAAAGTAAACAACACGAGTACGTCCCTTAATTCCTACCTTATGCAAAAATACACCATATCTCTCCCTCTCTATCTATCTCTTTCTATCCCCCCCTCTCTCTCTCCCTCTATCCACTTCTCTTAAATCCCGCCTCACTATTTGAAGTCATTTGCTGTGTATTAATCTTTGTCTTGCTTGTGTTGTGTTGTGGTCTTCAGTCCGGAGACTGGTTTGATGCAGCTCTCCAACCTACTCTATCTTGAGCAAACTTCTTCATTTCCACATAAGAACGGCAAGCTACATCCATTTGAATTTGTTTACTATATTCACCTCTTGGTCTTTCTATGCGATTTTTAGTCCACACACTTTCCCCCAACGCTAAATCTACAATTCCTTGATGTCTAAGAATGTGTCCTACCAATCGATCCCTTCTTTTAGTCAAGGTATGCCGGAAATTCCTTTTCTCCCCAATTCCGTTCAGTGCCTCCTCATTAGTTACGCGATCCACCCAACTAATCTTCAGCATTCTTCTGTAGCACTACATTTCAAAAGCCTCTATCCTGTCCGCACTGTTTATCGTCCATGTTTCAGTCCCATACAAAGTTCAAATGTTTGTACAGCTTATGGGACTTAACTACAGGGTCTTCAGGCCTTAAAATTACAAACTACTTATGAACTACTTACGAACTAGGACGGCACAAATATCCATGCCCGAGGGGGGATTCAAACCCTCGACCGTAGTGGCCGTGCAGACCGTGAATGGAGCGCCTCAGTCTCCTCGGCCACCGCCCATACAAAGCAACACTTCACACAAATGCCTTCAGAAAGGACTTCCTTATGCTTCAATTAATATTCGATGTTAACAAATGTTGCCTTGCTTATAGAAATAATATAACAACATTTCAACAATTCCGACAAACCACTAAAACATTTGGTAATCAAAACAGTTCATTTTTCAGGCATCTTGTATTATAATAAGTTTGTCAAAGTTTAATTTCAATACGCCTAATGTAAACAAAAAAAAATACAGATTCTCTGTCATCTTAAGAATGTTGTTTATTTTATTTTGTCATTTTGTTACCCTAATTTGTTAATCAAAACAAATGATTGTAGCTATAGCTTCAATACTCCATAACTTTAATGTAATCAATTTTATGTATACAGAACCGGCATAAACATGCCAGTTGCAAAAATGTGTTGTAAATATTGTGTGCAAATGCGGAAGTTATTTCACTAACGCAGGAGATAATTTCACCTTGACAAATCCAGGTAACAATAGACAACACTTTATGTTTATTGTAAAGATCCTTGCATTAACGCCTGCGACAATGTTCTCGGAAAAAAACTAAAACCTGTGTCGTTCTTCTACCGTTAGGTGAGAAACTGAAGCAGATGTAACACAAACATACAGTAAGAAAGTCCTCGAAAATGGAGTTATCTCCCTAACGAGTCGGACAATAAAAACAATAAAATTATTTGCAGACGGCTTATTATTATTATTATATACCCTTAAGCTAAACGGTACAGTCAGGGACAGCCCTCGGCGAAATGTCGATCAATAATAACTTTAATTTTGTTATTCCTGACGCTGTCCACTCTCCAATAAAACGGTAAGGAATCCTTACTTGTGGTTTCTACATCTACATCTACATGGGATACTCTGCAAATCACATTTAAGTGCCTGGAAGAGGTTTCATCAAACCAAATGTATACTATTCATCTACCATTCCATTCTCCAATAGCGCGCGGGAAGAAAGAACCTCTGAATCTGTCCGTTCCAGTTCTGATTTCTCGTATTTTATTGTTTTGATAATTTCTGGGAGTCACAATATATTTTCGCATTCGGGGGAGAATGTTGGTGATTGGAGTTTCGTAAGTAGCCCACGCCGTAGCGATAAGCGTCGTTGTTGTAATGATTCCCATCCCAGATCCTGTATCATTTCCGTAACGCTGTCTCCTCTGTATCGTGACAATAAGAAACGAGCTGCCATTTTTTGGACTCTTTCGATGTCCTCCGTCAAACCCACCTGCAAGGTGCAATACTCCAAAAATGGACGGACAAGCGCCGTGTATGCAGTTTCTTTAGTAGTTCTGTTACACCTTTTAAGGGTTCTGCCAATAAAACACAGTCTCTCGTTCGCCTGTCCCACGACATTATCTATGTGTTCTTTCCAGTTTGTCTGAAGTAATAGTAATTCCTAGGTATTTTGTGGAGTTTACGGCCTTCACTTTTGATTGATTTATCTTGTAAATAAAGTTTAACTTATTTATTTCCGTACTCGTGTGGACGACTTCACGCTTCTCATTATTTAGAGTAAATTGCTAATTTTTACATCATAGTGATATCTTATATAGATCGTTCTGCATGTGGTTTTGATCTTTACTAGACGGTAAATGACGGCGTCATCTGCAAACAACTTTAGACAGCTGATTAGGTTTTCTCGCAAATCGGTTATGTAAATAAGGAACAGCAGAGGACCAATATCACACCCCGTGGAACGCCCGATATCACCTCTGTTTAAGTCGATGCCTTATCATCGATTACTGTTTCCAGTGTAAGGATACAGACTGTAGTCCTAGAAAATCGTTTATGTAAATAAGGAACAGCAGAGGACCAATATCACACCCCGTGGAACGCCCGATATCACCTCTGTTTAAGTCGATGCCTTATCATCGATTACTGTTTCCAGTGTAAGGATACAGACTGTAGTCCTAGAAAATCGTTTATGTAAATAAGGAACAGCAGAGGACCAATATCACACCCCGTGGAACGCCCGATATCACCTCTGTTTAAGTCGATGCCTTATCATCGATTACTGTTTCCAGTGTAAGGATACAGACTGTAGTCCTAGAAAATCGTTTATGTAAATAAGGAACAGCAGAGGACCAATATCACACCCCGTGGAACGCCCGATATCACCTCTGTTTAAGTCGATGCCTTATCATCGATTACTGTTTCCAGTGTAAGGATACAGACTGTAGTCCTAGAAGTCGCGCAGGGGAAAATCGAGCCACTTTCTTACGGAAAGTGCACCGTGGCTAGCGAAAAGGAAACGGCGCTGCGAAATGTGTGGGAGGAAAGGAAAACCGCGAGAGACAAGGCCTGGTTATTAGTGCGTGCGACGTAATGTGCGGCCCACGACGGCCGTGCAGGTCGGACTGGATAATTGAGGGCAAGGGCATAAGGGCCGTGTCACAGCAAGTAGGAATGCCGAGTGACCACGCGGAAGAACGGCTCCCAACACTGCCGTACAGCGCAAGAAGTACGCGGCACAACACATGGAAAGGGAAATATAGGACGGGCGAGGTGTTCGGGTGACACCACAATCAATGTAGTTAGGTGAAGGTAGTAGTCTGGCAAGGACACAACATGGGTATCGGATATTAGAATTTTTTGATACTGCCGGCCGCGGTGGCCGAGGGGACTGAGGCGCTCCAGTCACGGTCTGCACGGCCACTACGGTCGGGGGTTCGAATCCCCCCTCGGGCATGGATATTTGTGCCGTCCTTAGGATAAGCTAGTTGATAAGTAGTTTGTAAGTTTAGGGACTGATGACCCCGTAGTAAAAAGTCCCTTAAGCTATACAAACATTTTTTTTTTTTTTTTTTTTTTTTTTTTTTTGGTACTGATGGTGCGTGAAGTTCAGAACTTGTAAGAATAAAAATAAATAAATAAAAATGTTGGAGAAAGAAAAAAAAAGTGTTTTGACAGTCGTCATCTGTGTAAGAATGTATCTTAAAATATTCTCTTCGTATTTTATAGTATTTATTTACTTTGTCAGCTAGCAAAGTAAATGGATGAAACATGAACCTTCTCAGGGACGTGATCTACATCTACATCTACATCTACATGGGATACTCTGCAAATCACATTTAAGTGCCTGGCAGAGGGTTCATCGAACCACAATTATACTATTTATCTCCCATTCCATTCTCGAATAGCGCGCGGGAAGGAAGAACACCTGAATCTCTCTGTTCGAGCTCTGATTTCTCTTATTTTATTCTGATGATCATTTCTACCTATGTAAGTTGGAGTCAACAATATATTTTCGCATTCGGAGGAGAATGTTGGCGATTGGAGTTTCGCAAGTAACCCACGCCTCAGCGATAAGCGCCGTTGTTGTAATGATTCCCATCCCAGATCCTGTATCATTTCCGTAACGCTGTCTCCCCTGTATCGTGACAATACGAAACGAGCTGCCCTTCTTTGGACTCTTTCGATGTCCTCCGTCAAACCCACCTGATAAGGATCCCACACTGGACTGCAATACTCCAAAAATGGACGGACAAGTTAAATTTTAGTTGAAGGTCTTCAACCGGTACGAGTATTCTTACAAATGCAAATGTTCAAATGCAAATCTTGTTAATTTTTTCTATTGAAGTCAATGTGGAACCTATCCTTTATATTGAAATTCTGAATATTATTCTCAATTACGTAGATCATTGAAACTTTAAATTAATGTCCAAAATCGCAAAGTCTGAATTCACTGAAGCTAAATGAAAACTGTCTTTTAACTTTTTAAGATCTGGCTATGAGGATATTATTTAATGAAATATAATTCGTTTCTCACTCAGAATAATAATAATAATTACTTTGAAGAATAATCAAAATATCCACGGGTGTTCTGCCGGTCTATAGTGTCCAACGGGCACAATATTTCGGCGATCATACATGTCGCCATCATCAGGTGAACTGACGGACTGAGCTCCTGGAAACGCGCCGGCACGGAGATCCGTAAGAAGGGAGCATAGACATTCGAGCAGCCGTAGCGAAATATTGTGCCCGTTGGACACTATAGACCGTCAGTACGCCCGTGGGTATTTTGATTATCAAATACGCCGGAAGAAACTGAAGAATCACACTTTGAAGAATGATTGCAGGGCCTAATAGATGGAAACAATGGCAGGAGGGTGTCCATAATGAGGAAATCAAAGAAAAACTGGGTATGAACACCATAGATGAAGCAGTTAGAGCGAACAGACTGAGATGGTGGGGTCATGTTACACGCATGGGAGAAGCAAGGTTACCTAAGAGACTCATGAGCTCGGCAGCGGAAGGTAAGAGGAGTCGAGGTAGACCAAGAAGAACGTACTTAGATTCGGTTCAGAATGATTTTGAAGTAAGAAGCATAACATCAGACGAGGCATCAATGTTAGCACTGAATAGGGGATCATGGAGGAATTTTATTAGAGGTACTATGCTCCAGACATAACGCTGAAAGGCATAATCAGTCTCTATTGATGATGATGACGATGACTTTGAATAATTATGCACTTCGTAATTTGTAGATCTTTGTAAGATACCACATTTTACCATACATTACCACAGAAGCAACCGTAATTTTTATGTAAGTCCAGTTTGGTTTTGCAGAGCTGAAATATAATATTATTATTTTTTATTATTAAGTCTTATTTTCCACCCGTATTTGCTTTGCCAGTTAGGAATTCTATATTTGCCACGTAATGGCAGCGTGTGATGAAATTTGTGTCGTTAGCTTTTTGCTGAAACAAATGCTAAGGGCGTCCCTTATTATTTCATATAAATGATCTGGGTATTTCTAACTAATTAAAGTTCGCACACGTATTTCATTTAATACATATATTTTAATACTTTAAAAATGTTCAAACACATTTACAGACCTCATTACAATGTTTCCTTCATTTTCATCAAAAACAATCTCGACAGGATACATAAATGGACTAGAGCAGACAAGACAAGACGAGACAAGACACAACCATATACAACAAGATTACTTTTTTAACATTTCATACATTTACATATTTCAATTGTAATTGTACAAAAATAACAACACACATTAAAATAATTACTCTTTGTTACGAGTGTATACACAGACACCTTTTGTTACCTGATGCGTCTATATTAGTGCTACCATTAAACTTTTCAATCGTCGATTTCGGTAATAATTGGAAGGACATTACAGACTCAAATAACAAGATTTTTAGAAGAATTCAGTTTCACTTACTCAAAATGAGATCTCAAACCACTACGCTATTTATGTGTTTTTCGAAATATTTTACTTTTACTCGGAATGTAACAGTGACGCATTACAGTATGACATCAAACGAACCATTACACTACACAGATTACATACGGGATTCCCTGTAAAGTGGACAGTATTTAGTAGCAGCTTGTTCATTTCGCTTGCACAGGTTCAGGGAATGCAGCCACCAGTTTCAAACAGTGGCTGCTTTCCAAGAAGCTACCCTACACAACCATCGCTTTAGTTGACGACGAGGAGTTCAGCTCGTGTACATAAAAATAAATAAAATAGAAAAAATAAGTGGAATTAAAGATCCGAACGTGTTTCATGAATTCGAAAACGCAAAAATTTATATATGTCACAGCGGTATTTGAACCATCGACTGTGAAGCTACAATTCTGCCACTTTTTTTTTTTTTTTTTTTTTTTTTTTTTTTTTTTTTTTTTTTTTTTTTTTTTTTTTTACCGCGGCCGGCAAAAAAATAGACAGGTCAAGTGCCACCGCTACTTTTACCCTATAATAAATCAAAGATTAAACTAAGGGAAACGAGAAGAAATAGTGTGTTCTTTTGTTGAAACTTCAAGTATATATATTTTTTATTCTCATTTCTGCCAGTTAAATGTGTTTCAAAAATGTTCAAATGTTTGTAAAGTTTACGAGATTTAAATGCGTGGTCACCAGTCCCTAAAGCATAGCGCCTCAATGCGCTCGGCCGCTCCGCCGCGGCTAAAGGTGTTTCTCTCCATTCCCTTTGATAAGCGTGAAAGAAACTTAAAGCTCATCTCGTTCCTCAGCAGTAGCGACGTTACTGCACAGCGTTACAACGTCCGCAGAGTTGGTCTTCTTATTGCATGAATTCATGTTTTCTTGTCGTGAAAATTTCCGGGTTGTACTGTCCCACCTGAGCTATACCGACACATGCTACAAGTGTTTTTATTATTGCTACTTACATGTACTTGCAAAACTTCGAAGTCGATTTTCTCCAGGATTTTTGAGAGGTTGCATCGAATGGCTTTGGTCGATTGCTATTTAAGTTCTGAACTTCACGTACCAGAAATATAAAGATATTGTAAAAACCGATACCCATTTGGTCTCCTTGTAAGATTGTGAATTAATTTAATGCGATTGTCGAGACAGAACGGAATAGCCAGCGATTAGAAAAAAAAGGACAAATATATGGGATCAAACTACTTTGGCCATAAATCCCTAGACTTACAAACTACTTAAACTAAGTTAAAGTAATCTAAGGACAACACACACATCCACGCCCGAGGGAGGATTCGAACCTGCGACGCGAGGGGCCTCGCGATCCGTAACGTGGCACTCCAAACCACTCGGCTACTCCCGCGAGGCACTGCTTAGCGATTAGCAAACTACGTGTCTACCAGAGCAAACAGCCATCATTTAGCACAGACACGCTGATCTAATTAAATATATCCTTATAAGTTATATTTAATTAATATTAATTGGTATTCAAATTTATACATTTATCAAAAATTGTAGCTACTTATTTTAAGGCAAAAGAAATGATTATATAATAAAACATTTAATGTAGTGTAATGAAATGTCTTACATTGTAATTATATGACAAAAATCATTAAATCTCAAACCCTTACTTATGCTTATGCTGTGACGATCCCTACATGTTAGAATAGTACCTCCACAACCCCCAAGTCACATTCTAATAACGAATACAAATTCCATCATCCTTGGTAATGCGGACAGGATTGTTTCGTTGATCAGCTTCCTTTCGCAGTATCAATGTCGCCCTGAAACTATTTAATCTGATAGCCTGGGTTGTTTTTAGTAAATTGAAGTACATTGCTACATGTTTGACATAATTAGTATCTTTAAAAATATAAATATGGATCGGTGTAAAAAGAAAAAGATACTAAAACGTGGTATTACAATGCAGTTACAACTTGATGCATGGAAGGTGTGGATTAAAAATAAAGATAAGAGTGAAGTAGTGGTATTTGGGAAACGGAAAGAGATCAACGGGAATATTGCTCTGGAGTACCCCTCAAAGTGGTAGTTTGATTTCTTTATGGAGTAATATTCTTCGAAAGTGAAACGCCAAGACAGAGGTATACTCATTTTTTTTCATGACGACCGGTTTGGGAGGACTGTGCCACCATCATAAGACCATATTACATTTTAAAAGTTGGCCATCTTATTTAAAAAAAGGAGATTAAATAATAAGTGCAACATAGCACTTATTCTACATACAACTTGCAAGATACTAACCGTGTATTATTTATATTTAGACTAAGTGCTATGTTGCTCGTATTATTTAATCTCCTTTTTTTTAAATAAGATAACTAACTTATAAAATGTTATGACCTGATGATTGTGGCACAGTCCTCCGAAACCAGTCGTCATGAAATAAATGAGTATTTCCCGATCTTTGCGTTTCACTTTTGAAGAATATTAAATTATCATATCGCCTCCAAAACCTGCAATATCAGGCAATAAATTTGTTTAGGGTCTGAAATATCAACCAATGGGAGGATGATGAAGAAAACTAATAGTTGGTTACTGATAAGAGGAAATTTTAACCAAACGATGAAACATCGTATGTGGAATAAGGACGCTCTAGAAAAATCAAAATTGGTACAACAGTTACTACTTTCCTATTGTCACGTATTAAGGAGAAACATGGACGATGACAGAAAGAGACTGGAGCAAACTAAAAACAGGGGAAATGAAATTTATCAGAGTAGTGAAGGGAAAAACAAGAATGGGCAAAGTAATGATAGTGGATATAAGGGAGGATCTTAAACAGAAATAATAAGAATAGATTAAGATGGTATGGAAACATGAAGAGGATGTGTGACCAGAGACTACCCAAAATTATGAACTAAAGATGGCAGCCTAGTGCTCGGACTATTCCAGTCTCGCCTACTATGGGCTATAATATGTATATTGTGACATTTAAATAATCTATTCCTGAGGATAAACAAATCGACACACACACACACACACACACACACACACACACAGTGATCTGGTACCTCAGGTCTACCAGTCGTAACTATAGTTTTTTGTCTTGATCTGGTTTATAGTCACACCTATAGTTCAGAGTATTGATCTGGTACTAGAGGCCCACAGTAGGGGAAAGTCGGCTAAGATGGCGACAATAAGGCATATTACATTTTTTCTGGCCCTTAATTTATGGAAAAACGATAGCTTCATGTATCTCCTTCATAATGAAGTCCTTGAACGTTTGCTGAGATTTTTTAGATAGACCTGTGTCTGTTAGTGGTAGTACCATTCGTCGACTTGCCCTACAGGTAGGGTAAGATGACGAAGTGAACAGTTTTTATTTAGAAAACATGGACTGTTACTGATGCTTATCTACCACGTATGTCCACAAAGTAAGTTCCGTTTGGTTATATAAACCAAACGTGAACAGACACAGAAAAAATATTTATTGTATAAAAATCTGCAACTGTTCAACTACTTTTCTACATAACTTCCGAAATTTTGTAGGCACTTGTCATAGCGTGGGACAAGTTTTTGTGTGCCTTCTTCATAGAAGGTTGCCGCCTGTGTATTCAACCATGTGGCAAACATGTTCTTTCAGCTCATCATCGTTGAAGTGTTGACCATCAAGGACAGATTTTAGGTGTAAGAAGAGATGAAAGGAGTCTTCTTCCCTTCACGTTGCCGCCCGACCTCACAAGGCGAATGTGACCAAACAACTCTTACGGGAATTGCACTGGGACGTGTTTGATCATCCTCCGTACAGTCTCGCTCCTAGCGACTTTCTTCTTACACCTTAAAACCTGTCCATGGTGGTGAAAACTTCAATGATGATGACGAGCTGAAAGAACATGTTACCACATGGTTGAATACAAAGGCGGCAACCTTCTACGAATAAGGCATACAAAGAATTCTGCCACGCTATGACAAATGCCTACAAAATTTCGGAAGCTATGTAGGAAAGTAGTTTAATAATTGTATATTTTTGTACAATAAATATTTTTTCTGTGTCTGTACACGTTTGTTTTATATAACCAAACGGAACTTACTTTGTGGACATACCTCGTACTTATGAAGAGAGACACAAACATAAACACTTGGCCTTTGCATCCTTGTAATTTAAGCCCGCACACTGAGCATGAACAAAGCCTACTTCATCAACAGTTTTTTTTTTTTTTTTTTTTTTTTTTTTTTTTTTACATAGTGACTCAAGGAGCTTCAGGAAAGTTGAGGTTCCTACCGGCGCCTTTAACAAGCTTACAATTCCTTACCCGCTGCATTGCTTATGATTCCTTGCTCCATTTCTGTCACCCTGTCTTCCTTATGAACTGCATAATTCGTCATCTAATATTCATTAATACGAAAGTATTACTTGCGTGAAACTTAATTAAACCTCAGGAAAAACTGTTACAGAAACAGCATCCACTTTTGAGCCTCTGTTGTCAACAAAACAAAATGAGCAAGTGGTTAAAAAATGTTTAAATGTTTGTTAAGCTTAAGGGACTTAACTACGAGGGCATCAGTCCCTAAACTTAGAAACTATGTTATACTAAAGACGACACAAATATCCATGCCCGAGGGGGCATTCGAACCACCGACGGGAAGCGGCCTCGCGCAGCGTTGCATAGCGCCTCAATGCGCTCGGCCACTTCGCCGCGGCAGAAGTGGTTCTGTTTTAAGAAATAAGAAACATGCCTACAGAGGGCGCTAAGGAAGCAATAATATATAGTGCACATAATTATTGGAGAAATTGAAAATTCGTAATCTTAGACTCCTCGTCAACTTATCTGACCTTCCCCTATACCTATAGTCGATGTCTTCTGCTTGAGGTCTACAGTCATACCTATAATTCGATGTCTGAATCTGGTGCCTTAGATATATGGTCATACGTACAGTTCTGTGTCTTGTTCTGGTGCCCAAGGTCTACAGTCAAATGTTCAAATGTTTGTAAATCTATCGGACCAAACTGCGTGGTCATCAGTTCGTAGTTTACAAACTACTTAAACCTAGATAAACTAACCTACGGACAAACACACACACCCATGCCCCAGGGAGGACTCGAACCTCCACGGCGAGCAAGCGCGCGCTCCGCAGCGAGACGCTTTAGACCGATCGGCTACTCCACCGGGGCGTCTCCAGTCATCCCTATAGGTCGATGCCTTGGTCTGGCGCTGATGACTACAGTCATATACAGGGTGTTACAAAAAGGTATGACCAAACTTTCAGGAAACATTCCTCACACACAAAGAAAGAAAATATGTTAGGTGGACAAGTGTCCGGAAAAGCTTAATTTCCATGTTAGAGCTTTTTTATTACTTCTCTTCAAATCACATTAATCATGGAATGGAAACACACGGCAACAGAACGTACCAGCGTGACTTCAAATATTTTATTACAAGAAATGTTCAAAGTGTCCTCTGTTAGCGAGGATACATGCATCCACCCTCCGTCGCAAGGAATCCCTGATGCGCTGATGCAGCCCTGGAGATTGGCGTATTGTATCGAAACCGTCCACAATACGAGCACGAAGAGTCTCTACATTTGGTACCGGGGTTGCGTAGACAAGAGCTTTCAAATGCCCCCATAAATGAAAGTCAAGAGGGTTGAGGTCAGGAGAGCGTGGAGGCCACGGAATTGGTCCGCCTCTACCAATCCATCGGTCACCGAATATGTTGTTGAGAAGCGTACGAACACGTCGACTGAAATGTGCAGGAGCTCCATCGTGCATGAACCACATGTTGTGTTGTACTTATAAAAGCACTTGTTCTAGCAGCACAGGTAGAGTATCCTGTATGAAATCGTGATAACGTGCTCTAGTGAGCGTAGGTGGAAGAACATGAGGCCTAATCAAGAAATCACCAACAATTGCTGCCCAAACGTTCACAGAAAAAATGTGTTGATGACGTGATTGCACAATAGCTTGCGGATTCTCGTCAGCCCACACATGTTGATTCTGAACAATTTACTATTTGATCACGTTGGAATGAAGCCTTATCCGAAATACTAAAATGAGCTCTAACATGGAAATTAAGCGTTTTCGGAGGCGTGTCCACATATTTTCTTTCTTTGTGTGTGAGGAATGTTTCCTGAAAGTTTGGCCATAACTTTGTGTAACACCCTGTATATGATGTGTTGATATGGTGCCCGAGGTCCAAAACTAGGTTCTATGGGTTACGTAAGGTGTAAATAGCTCAGTGCCAGCTATCACGTCTTCAAGGTTTATACCGAGACGTATGGAAGGCCTTTGATCCTCTGCTTACATAGATTTCCATTTTCGGATTGAATGATGTCAATGACATAAACATACGATTATCCCTTAACCCATAAGAAAGGGTTCGCTGAGTGAGAATAATGGCCGACACTGAGTGATAAAATGGGAAGATTCAGTGAAAATTGGATTTGTATACATGGCTGGAACTCAAGGGGATAAGGAGGCGTCGACCTTCCGTGGATGCAATAGACGCAGCAAGGTGTAGAAAAACTCTGAGGTATAAGAATGAACGGAAGAATCTGGAGAGTACAATTATATATTTCTGACGACATTACACCGTTCATTTTAATGAAATAAATCGCAATTTGCGATCACTTATGGCACCACTGTACTAGGTTTAGATAGAATACCAAAATGCGGCGAATGAAAACTCGTGCCCGGCCGGGATTCGAACCCGGGATCACCTGCTTACTAGACAGACGCGTTGACCACTTCGCCACCGAGGACACCGTGACCAGCCCCACTGCAGAGGACTCTTCCCGGCACGTCTCCCGCCACACCCAAATCTCCATTCGCCACGCTGTCTCCTTCCTAATACCACAGCCTATTTGTTCTGTAATGCTCGCAGTGGGGCTGGGCCATGTCCTCGGTGGCGGAGTGGTCAACGCGTCTGCCTAGTGAGCAGGAGATTCCGCGTTCGAATTTCTACAAGGCACAAATTTCCATTCGCCACACTTCGGTATTCCATCTAAACCTTGTACAGTGATGATATAAGTGATCGCAAATTGCGATTTATTTCATTAAAATGAACGCTGTAACGAAGTCAAAAATATTTCTATATCTGTAAATGTGAATGTCTGTTCGGTGTACGTTTATCACGTCTGAACCACAAGACACAGACTTAAATATTTGTACAGTTAGTAATTTATACCTGAAGAAGGCTTTAGGCACGGTTTTATAGCGATTACGCGAAATGGGGAACAATAATTACTGTTTCAAAATTATATTTACTCTTTGAAAATGGTTTTATTGGTTGTATTGTTGCTTGAGGGTTGATAATGACAAAAGGGTTGAGTATATTGGGATGGGAAGTTATCGGTGTATATAAAATACTACGCGTGTGTGTGTGTGTGTGTGTGTGAGTGTGTGTGTGTAAATATTTCGCTCTGTAGCGAAATCTATACAGATTGCAAATAAATGGTGTGCATGTAATTGTTGTCCGAAGTCTCCCGTTGTAGATCATAGTAGTTCCTTGCCGATAGCTATAATGAGTTGGAAGATATGGTGGTTGAAAGTCGTCAAATTATTTAAAAAATTCGGATTCTAGGGAAGCGATGACGTTTGCGACTCTATAGCAAGGAGGTTACATACAGCGAAACGTCATGCAACAGACCATATCTTGGGTCTATGCGTGCTACAATGTCTTCAGAACTTTCTCTATATGGATGGATAAGCATACGAATAAGGAAATATGAGAATGAATAAATAAAGCAGTAAAAAAGAAATTTCTTTTATACATTTCTTTAAAAAAAATCGATTTGACGTTTCGCGCATTACATCAAGTGATCGATCTGTGATATTATTGCAATCATTAAACGTCGCAGGAATCCATCTACAGCCCTCATGTTTTTCACGTGGTCAATTATACGTCGCTTGCTCAAGGGTGGGCAACCCAAAAAAATCTCTATATTTACGCTCCAAACAATACTACAAATAACGTAGTTTACCAGAATGCCCTAAAACGAAATTGAAATGAATTTGGACATTACTCTCACCATATGTGTTGAGATATTGCAACACAGTCTACAAGGAATAATGTATGTATTATTTATTGTAAATCATTAAGCACGTTGTGATGTGGCACAAGTCCAAAGTGCGCGCCACCTACGCACGGCGCGGCGTTCTTACGACGTCAGCCACGAGCGCCCTCTGCTGCAACTCCGCTCGTGGCCACCAGTGAACGACATCGTTCACTTGGGACTGAGATAGCAACCAGTTAACACTTCGGAATCAGATACGCACCAGTGAAGACTTGGCTTCGGACAGGCACTAGGCAGGCCTCTAGTTCAACTATGTATCGGCATTCTGCAGTACTGAGCTATGTAAAAGTTAAGTATTGTATAAATTCTGTGCAATATATATCTCGTTCTAATTTACTCTACTGTTTCTAGTTTCTGCTGTCTCACTGGCTGCTCCCCTCCGTACCTGCACAAGCGTGCATCCTTTATTCCTATGTCGGTCTTCCTACTCGGCCACCGACACCTACGACGGAAACGAGACACAAAAGCGGCGACGAGGCTGGGATACAAAACACGTCACATATTTTTTATTTTTTATTTTAATGGTGATTAAAAACGTTAGTTTCTAAAGGAAGTATTGTATTTCGTTTCATCCTTGAAAAGCAGTCTCATAGCACAGAACTGAAAGATAGATTATCTATCATAATCAACCAGCACGCGAGCGGAGCCTCGGGTTTAAGCTAGTATTTGTATATAAGCCAAGGGTGGGCTCCTGACGACAATTAATTGTGTCTCGATACCTCATGGTCTGTTCTCCCTGATGCGGGAATACAGTATTGCGGCTGCGACCATTACAGATCAATAGGCTGTGGTAATAGGAAAGAGACAGCGTGGCGAATGGAGATTTGGGTGTGGCGGGAGACGTGCAGGGAAGAGTCCTCTGCAGTCGGGCTGGTCACTGTGTCCTCGGTGGTTAGTCTGCTCGCGGGCGTGCTAGTGGAAGGTTGTGCCGTGCGGTGCGCCGCGCCTGCTCCCTCCGCGTGGTAAGTCTTCGCGCTCGCTGCAGCTTTTCGCTGTCATTATCTAAATTGTGACAAGTTATGAACCGAAAGTAACGATGGAACAACCAACGAGGAAAGACACTTTGAGATTGACTTTTGATACCCGATATGCACGACCGAAGCCCTTTGAAATAGAGAATTGGCTTGAACGTGACTTGAAACTGTCTCTAAACGACATTGTGGGGATTCATTTGTCTATTGTGGCCTGCGTAGTGTTTGTAAAGCTTAGTAGTGCCGATCTGTGTGCGAAAATTGTCGAGTCTTGCGGAGGTGTCATGAAATTTAATCATTCTGACGGGAATGTTGGGGAGGTTACACTTACCCATGCTGGCTTTGGCATCCGGACGGTTCGTGTATTCGAGCTTCCATTTGAAATAACAGCTGAGCAAATAAATGAGGTTATATCACCTTTTGGTACAGTACTTAGCAACTTTGCTGAGAGGTGGTCAAGTGCTCATAAGTTTCCCGTACTAAACGGTGTACGTCAGCTTCGAGTAGAGCTACGAAAGCACATACCATCTTATATTAATGTTTGTGGCTACAGAGGTATTGTAATTTACGACGACCAACCACGAACTTGCTCGGCCTGTAACAAACCTGGACACGTCAGAGCGAACTGTATACAGAGGCGCGTGGCGCAGCTGCCGGCAGGCGAGCCCGCTAGGCCGCAGTCGATGACGTCACTGCCCGTCACTTACGCTGCCGCGACTCGCGCGCAGCTGCCTACCCCGTCGGTCCCCGCGCTTACTGAACCCAGCAATCTTACTGACGCTGAAATACCGATGGATGTCAGCACTCTTATAACTGAAGAATTACACGCATCCCGACCTCCTACAACGACTGTTGAAGCTCCGTCGACGCAGGTGCCTCTAACCGTGTCGGAAGCAGACCCTCCGGTAACCGAGGAGGAGACCTCTGTGCAGGAAACGGACAATAATCTGGATGCCGAAGATCGGCCATCGGAGAGCAGTTCATTGAAGAAAAATAAAAAGCGTCGTCTGGCGCACCAAGGTGCGAACGAGACAGCCCCTATGTTACGACAAAAAGCCAAGGACATAGCGAGCACCCTCAGTCAAGACAGAGCTCACAAAACAAAAGAGTCACCAGCCTCTAAAAAACAACCCACTCCTGTTCCCGCAAATCATGACATTGTAGAAAAGAAGTCGAAGAACACTGCGAACCCACGACAAGAAGGAAGTCACCCCCGGGTAACTCCCCACGACTTAGACGATGCGCCCACAAAAACTAACTGGGCAGATGATATTGAAACCGACACCGTGGACGACAAAATGAAGGACATTTCAGCAGTCGATGGACCGTCACTTCCAGAAAAAGATGATACGGGCAATGCGGATGTCTCAATGAAAGATGTTTCCAAACGACAAGGACGCGTCTCTGACCCATTTGATACGGACGAATACTATTAAAATGTGTATAAAATTGATATTTTTGTGCTGAAACTCAAGATTATTTTTTAACGAACGATCAGCTAGACAGAACCATGCCTGACCTACAATCTTACAAGATTTCCACTGTTCCTTCAAATTACAGAACTTAAAGGATTTTATATATGCCTCTGATAGTGATATTATTTTCTTACAAGAAGTCACGGACATTGAACTTGATCGCGTACCTGGATTCAACTCCATCATAAACCCAGGCAATGGCACAGAAATGGGGACTGCTCTACTAATGAGAGAGGGCATCATAATACGAGACGTTGTGAAGCTACCTAATAGTAGAGGTATAGCGGGCACCATCAACGACACCCGTTTGATTAATATATATGCACCATCAGGTTCCAGCAATAGGCAACGCAGAGCAGACTTCTTCAAAGAGGAAATCGTCCCCTTATTTGGAAGCCAGTGTGACCGTTTTATCCTCGGGGGAGATTTTAATTGCGTACTGCACGCCAAAGACCAGATTCCCAATTTTAATAAGAGCACTGAACTGGAACGTATTGTTACAGAACTACATCTAATAGACTCCTGGGAGCAAACACACGGAGCAGCCCCTGGTTTTACTTATGTCACTAACCACTCGGCAAGTCGTCTCGATAGAATATATGTCTCGCACAATCTAAAAGAGCACATCTTGCAGTCCGAAGTTTGGCCTACTGTATTCTCCGACCATGCAGCGTACGTGTGTACAATTAATATGGCGCAACAGGGAACATTCAGAGGCAGAGGCACGTGGAAGATGAACGTAACACATCTGGAAGACCTTGCGTGTCAGGAGGCATTCCACGCACTATGGAGGGAATGTGAAAGCAAATACCCCAAGTACAAATCAGGGATTGACTGGTGGCTGACACACACAAAACCTAAAATAAGAAGATTTTTTATGAATTACTCTAAGGAGAAAAGTTTTTGGTTCAGAACAACTATTGAGTTTTACTTCCAGTGCCTACGGGACTTGTATAAGTCAGACGCAACAGTTGTGGACAACTACGAAAGAATCAAAAAAGTTAAGGCAAAGATTCTGTCTTTGCGGCGCAAACAAATGGAGGGCTACAAAATAAGGTCGCGAGCCCAGAATATAGCACAGCACGAGGTCACCTCCATGTACCACGTCATCCGCGAAAATAAAAGAGCGTCCCACAAAATACTAACGGAACTAACAACCGATGATGGAAGGAAGCTGATAAAGCAAGCGGAGATTCGAGAGGCGATTATACAGCACTTTGCCTCCTTCATGTCTTGTCAGCCTGTCAATGAACAGCTTCAAGTCGAATTACTGGACAACCTCGACGGCAGGATTACCCACTCGGAAGCTCACGCTCTTGTCTCACAAGTGACTGAAGAAGATGTTACGGACGCAATAGAAGAAAGCACGAACAACAAGTCCCCGGGGATAGACGGCATACCAGCGGAATTTTATAAAAAGTTCAGTGACGTCATAAAAGCGAAGTTTACACTTATTTGTAACGAACTATTGAACCCTGCAAATGACATACCAACAGAATTTCGACAGGGAATCGTGGTGTTAGTGCCCAAACAGCCGGGTGCTAAAACTATCGGCAATCTCAGGCCGATTACGTTGCTGAATAGCGATTATAAAATCTTTGGCCGCATCCTTGCACGAAGACTAAAAACGACAATGGATACCGTCACAGGTCCCTATCAAACAAGTGTTGGAAGACATAGGAAAATACTGCACACCCTCTGCGAATACAGAGAACTAATTTCAACCGCAGACGTCTGTGAAATACATTGCGCACTTGTCTCATTGGACTTCGATAAAGCTTTTGATAGGGTTAACCACCGTTTTTTACTTCGAACCATGGATGCTATGGGCTTCCCACCTCGGTTCACTGCCGTTGTACGGAACACGTTGCTGAACAACACAGCCAGGATAGTTATTAATGGACAGCTTAGCCGCCCACTTGCAGTTACCAGCTCTATTCGGCAAGGGTGTCCGATGTCCATGGCACTCTACGCCATTGCCATCGAACCCCTGCTCGCCTCCCTTACAAAACACCTACGAGGACTGCAAATACGGGGAGAAAAGATCGCGTGCAAAGCGTATGCTGACGATGTTGGTTTTCTGGTGACAAATGGCAACGAAGTAGAGTCCGCACTCCAGATAGTGACTAAATACGAACAGGCATCTGGAGCAAAACTCAACAGAACTAAGTCCGGGATCTTTAACATTGGCCGTGGAATTGGTTCGCAAATGCAAGGCGAGTTACGTACTCTTCAAACACTGAAATGTCTCGGCATTGAGTTTCATAAGAGTATACAACGTACTGCTGCTGTGAATTACCGGAAAATTCTTAACAAGATACGTGCTTGTGTGCAAGAACACAGCATTAGGAAACTTGACGAAATACAGAAAGCAACCGTGGCCAATGTGTATATTACTTCGAAATTGAACTACGTAGCACAAGTTCTGCCACTACCTGCATCAATGGCCAACCGCATAACATCCGCACTAGGACATTTTGTGAGCCGTGGCCGAATATTCAAAGTGAAGTACGACACTCTAATGCTCCCTACGAAATCTGGCGGACTAAACCTTACAGATGTCAGCAAAAAAGCGCAGGCTTTATACGTTTCAAACACGTACAAGCTTTGGAAAAGAAACAACGGTAGCCTTGCAGCACATCTTTTAAATGAAATAGCTCCTGTCGACCTCAACGCACCCATCAGTGTTCAACACATTACCAACGGGCTGTACCATCTGAAATACTTTCTACTCGAATACAGTTATATACAAGCAAGGATTCCGGAAAAGGAAATCATCAGAGTAAAAGATCTATACCATCATCTGATAACAGACAAAACCAGAAACAGGATAGAACACAAATACCCTTCACAAAATTGGAAAGCAACGTGGGAGAACATACACAGCCGGAATCTACCGTCATATGTGAAAGCAACATGGTACTTTGCCGTAAACCGTAAGATAGCGACCAATTCAAAACTTCATTCTATCCGTCTAGCGGAGTCACCAATATGTGTGTTCTGTAATGAAATAGACGACGAAGAACATCGGGTGTCGTGCGACAGGGTAAAAGATTTATGGCTTTACATCCGACGAAAGATAGCGAGCATCAGCAGAACCACGCCAAATGCCATAACGCCTGCTGACTTTTTAAACCCGGACGGTATCCCTTACCCAAGAACGAAACGGAACGCAGTCAATTGGCTGAAGGGCCAATATGTACACTACATCTTCACCAAGCAATCAGGACACCTAGAGGATTTTTGCCTGTACCTGACAACGGAGCACTACGCATTGATGAACACTAAAAAATACAAGGAAAATTTCGCAAACTTCCTAAGCAGAACTATACCGTAAAATACCAATATGGACGAAGCGAAGTTTACTTGCTCATTCTCACATGTAACATAGAAGGCAATTGGACAACGAAACATTCACGCAACATGACTATATTTCGATATGACAAGTGTAACGAAAGATTCAAAGATTATAGTGAATAGCAGATACGAGAACACTATATGGCTTTTGTTGATTTCATGTAACCCAGTGGTGAAACTGGGAATTTGAACGCTTTTTTTTTTTTTTTTTTTTTTTTTTTTTTTTTTTTTTTTTTTTTTTTTTTTTTAAAAAAAAAAAAAAAAGAAAGACCACGTTTTCCATTACTAAAGTCTCAAAGCCGCTCTCACCAATAAGCGTTAATTTTACGGATCTACGCACTAATTAAGAAAGAAAAAACATTATTTTCTTTTATAATTGCTAAAATTTTTTCCAGCCCAAAAAAAAAAAAAAAAAAAAAAAAAAGTACCAAGAAGAGTACTCCAAATAAGAAGTGAGAAGAAAAGGATATTTTCGTTTAAAAGGCGAAGGAAGCCGACGCCGAAGAAGGCGATTTTGGAGAGCGTAAGGTGGGGCTGAAGGGGAGGAAGGAGGCCCTAAAAAAAAAAAAAAAAAAAAAAAAAAAAAAAAAAAAAAAAAAAAAAAAAGGTGGCGGAGTGGTCAACGCGTCTGCCTAGTAAGCAGGAGATCCAGGGTTCGAATCCCGGCCGGGCATAAATTTTCATTGGCCGCACTTTGGTATTCCGTGTAAACCTTGTAGAGTGATGCCATAAGTGATTACAAATTGCGATTTATTTCGTTAATCTGGAGAATGGCGACCCGCCCAGCGATGGAACGTCGACGCCCCCCGCGCGTCCAGGAATATTCAGAGCGTTTCGGAGAGCGCGTCCTCGTCAGTTGTCGCACGGCACGCGTCACGGTCTGCCAGCCACAGCCGCCATTTGCTTTCTCGCGTGTCTCTCGCGGTTTCCGAGAACGTCGCCGCACCCCACACACGGCGCTGCATTCCAGTGGCGCCGCTAGGCGGGAGCCTCGCAAAACATTGTTAAAATTTTAGCTTTTTTGCAGTGTAAGAAAATCAGGCGATGTTGAAGGAATTAGATTGGGAAACGAAGCAATAAAGGAGGTAGATGAGTTTTGTTACTTGGGCAGTGAAATAACAAATGATGGTCGCAGTATAGATGATACAAAATGCAGAATGGCAATGGGTAGAAAGGCGTTTTTGAAAAAGAGAAATTTGTTAACATCGAATATTGATTTAAGCCTAAGGAAGTCCTTTCTGAAGGCATTTGTATGGAGTGTTGCCTTGTATGGGAGTGAAACATGGACGATAAGCAGTGTGGACAGAAAGAGGATAGAGGCTTTTGAAATGTGGTGCTACAGAAGAATGCTGAAGATTAGGTGGGTAGACCTCATAACTAGTGAAGAGGTACAGAACAGAATTGGAGATAAAAGGAATGTTTGGCATACCTTGACTAAAAGAATGGATAGATTGGTAGGGCACATTCTTAGACATCAAGGAATTGTGAATTTAGCGTTGGAGGGAAGTGTGTGGGGTAAAAATCGCAGAGGGAGACCAAGAGACGCGTATAGTAAGTAGATTCAAGTCGATGTGGGTTGCCGTTCTTATGAGGCGATGAAAAGGCTTGCTCAGGATAGAGTAGGGTGGAGAGCTGCATCAAACCAATCTCTGGACTGAAGACCACAACAACAATATATATATATATATATATATATATATATATATATATATATATATATATAATATTTCAAGTTTAACGGCGCTTTTCAACTTCTTGGTTATTTAGCGACGACCTCCATCTAACGTACACTAGCTTAACCAAAGGACAAACTCAACAGCCGTACCCAAGAGTGGGATTCGACCTCAACAAGAGCGACCTCGCTCACCATGGTATGACGCCTTAGTGCGCTCGGCTATTCCCCGCCGGCAGCTATTTAGTTTCCCTATTTTTATTTCCGAATGCGTGCAGCAGTGATAAAATTTTTAGTTAAATACTTGAAAAACAACTTCTTCAGTACATTTGAGAAAACAATTTGTAAGTAGTATAGTATATCCAAATGCTTATATAACAATCAGAATCAAGCTCAAAGTACAGCTTCGGCCGAAAAAAGTTTATCAAAGTTAAAATTGATTAAGACGTACTTGAAAAGCACGATGACCCCACCCAAAAAAGAGAAAAAAAAAAGAAAGGAAAAAACTATCTGCGTTGTCAGTACTATTAATTAAAGCCGAAACAGCGGCTAGTATTAATTGTGCTGTGATTGTTAAAAAATCAGTGAGGCGAAAAGGAGAAAAGTTTCTCTATGTTAATTTGTGTTTGTTTATTGTAATTTTTGTCACTGCGATAATACTTCTTTTTTTACATCTACATACATACTCCGCAATTCACCGTAAGGTGCGTGGCGGAGGGTACACTGTACCACTACTAGGCATTTCCTTTCCTATTCCACTCCCAAATTGAACGAGGAAAAAAAGAATGCCTATATGCCTCCGTACGAGCCCTAATTTCTCTTATCTTGTCTTTGTGATCTTTACGCGAAATGTAAGTAGGCGGCAGCAAGATCGTACTACACTCAGCTTCAAAGTCCGGCCCTCTAAATTTATTTAGTAGAAATTCACGAAAAGAACGTCGTCTTTCTTCCAGCGATCCCCAATTGAGTTGCCGGAGCATTTCCGTGACACTCGCGCTTTGGTCGAACCTACCGGTTACAAATCTAGCTGCTCGCCTCTGAACCGCCTCTATGTCTTCCTTCAAACCGATCTGCTGCGGGTCCCAAATACTTGAGCAATACTCAAGACGTGGTCGTACAAGCGTTTTATACGCGGTCTCCTTTACAGGTGAAGTACATCTTCCCAAAATTCTCCCAATAAACCGAAGTCGGGTGTCTGCCTTACTCACAACTGTCCTTACATGCTCGTTTGATTTCATATCGCTCTGCAAAGTTACGCCTAGATATTTGAACGACGCGACCGCATCAAGAAGCTCACTACTGATGCTGTATTCGAACATTATAGGATTGTTTTTTCTACTCATGCGCATCACCTTACATTTTTCTACATTGAGAGCTAGCTGCCATTCTTCGCACCAACTAGAAATTTCGTCTAAGTCAACCTGTATGCTATTACAGTCGGTTACAGACGACACCCTCCCATACTTGTATATTATACTAATAAAAGTAAGGTATAATGATTATTGATGTACAGTTCAGCTCATTTTATGTACCATTTTGTTCCTTACTGAAAAATTGAAAAAATGAAAGGGGCCACGCAAAGACGTGTTCGCCGACGCCCAGTTTTCGTCTAGCGTCGCCACTGCTGCATTCCGCCACTCCACTGCTCTCGGCGGTTGTATCGTGAATGGGAGAGAACCGGGAGTGAGCCCGCCTAACGAAAACTCGATGCTTTCCACGATCTGTGGAGTCAGTGCAAATGATATACAAGAAACTATAAGTCACGGTCGCCACGGCCACTGCGGTCGGGGGTTCGAATCCCCCCTCGGGCATGGATATTTGTGCCGTCCTTAGGATTAGCTAGTTCATAAGTAGTTTGTAAGTTTAGGGACTGATGACCCCGTAGTTAAGTCCCATAGACTATACAAACATTTGAACATTTTTGAAGGAACTATAATGTTCCTGGAACATCTTATAGTGAAGAAGACACTACCTCAAAAATGTTCGTAATTGACCGAGCGAGGTGGCGCAGTGGTAACACACTGGACTCGTTTTCGGAAGGATGGTGGTTCAAATCCACCTCCGGCCATCCAGATTTAGGTTTTCCGTGATTTCCCTAAGTCACTCCAGGCAAATGCCGGGATGGTTCCTTTGAAAGGGCACGGCCGATTTCCTTCCCCATCCTTACCCATCGTAATTCTATCGGACCATACTGCGTGGTCATCAGTCCGTAGCTTACAAACTACTTAAACCTAGGTAGACTAAACTAAGGACAACACACACACACATGCCCCAGGGAGGACTCGAACCTCCACGGCGAGCAACCGCGCGCTCCGCAGCGAGACGCTTTAGACCGCTCGGCTACTCCACCGCGGCGACACTACCTCCATTACTGAAACTGAGAATACCGGAGACTATGCGCAAAATACGGCACCACCAACGGGTGTTTGTGACATTGGACTATTGAGGTGGTGAAAATAATATGTGAAGTAATAGACAGTGCTACCAGCGCTGTGAATACCTAACGGGTACAATTAGAATGCCCTTTGGTTAATTAAGGCTCCCATAATTAGGAATAACAAGAAACAGAATGAAACTTTTCAATCTGCAGCGTTGTGTACACTGATATGAAACTTCCTGGCAGATTAAAATTGTGTGCCGGAACCGGGACTCGAAGCTGGGACCTTTGCCTTTCGCGGGCAAGCGCTGTACCGACTGTGCTATCTCGACATGACTCACGATGCCGCCTCACAACTCTACTTCCGCCGGTACCTCATCTCCTACTTCCCAAACTTCACACAGAAGCTCTCCTGCGAAACTTGCAAGACTAGCACTCCTGGAAGAAAGGACATGGTGGAGACATAGCTTAGCCACAATTTTAATCTGCCAGGAAATTTCATATCAGCGCACACTCCGCTGCAGAGTGAAAATTTCATTCTGCAAACATCCCTTAGGCTGTGGCTAAGCCATGTCTCTACCATATCCTTTCTGCCAGGAGTGCTAGTCTTGCAAGGTTCGCAGGAGAACTTCTGTGAAGTTTGGAAAGTAGGAGGCGAGGTACTGGCGGAAGTAAAGTTGTGAGGCGGCATCGTGAGTCGTGTCGGGATAGCACAGTCGGTAGTGGGCTTGCCCGCGAAAGGCAAAGGTCCCAGGTTCGAGTCCCGGTTCCGGCACACAATTTTAATCTGCCAGGAAGTTTCAAGAAACAGAATGTTTTAAATTGTGAACTTGCAACAGTTTAGATGGGATTTTAGACTATGTGTATGTAAGAGTAGTAAGGACATTGTTTATGATTACATACAAACTATTTTGCCAACACTGAACATTAATTTATGCCGACGTTCACATAATGTGATTTAGTGATGAACATTCTACAAAGTTCGATACCTCAAATTTCATTATAAGAGACAGTTGTGTTAAACGAACTGTGCATGCAGGTTCTTAACGAACTATTTAGTATGTTAGGACATATAAAATGCGTTAGTCGAGTCTATAAAAGTAAATAACGAACTTTTGTTAATGAGTGGCAAAGTTACTTATGTAAATTGCTGTGTAATTACAAAGAATTATAAATATCTGTTAGTCTAATTTTGTAATGTTCACTGTCTTATATTTGTGGAAATGTTAGTATAGATCTTCGTTTCTTCAGAAACTGATTCTAGTAAATTTATTTGTCAATATTCTCAAAGAAAACGTGTAAAGAGATTCATTTCTTTAATTCCACTTTTGTCAACTTGGTTAACTGTGTACTATTCTGAATGTGTTTTGTTATGATTCAACAAATTGTAATTGTAACTAAATGTATTGAATTGTATCCAACAAAGAGAGCTGCCATTAGAATTCTTAACGAATATATATATAGAGCTCATGCAATGTCACAAGGAGGCCAGTTTTGAGTTGATGTTTGTGCAATGAAGTCTGTGTCAGTGTATTGTTTGTGATTGGCTAACGTGGAAGTTCCGAGAGACGGAAAAGCTGCAAGTTGTAATGTATTTTGTGAAACAAATGTTACGAAAATGGGAGATCATCACGGGTTTTCATTCTAAAGTGCTTCTCACCCAGGAAGAACCCAGTTTTGTAATGCAATGTAAGCAGAACCCTCACAGTCATCGTTGCAACGTAAAAGCTGAGTATTGAGTTATATATCAAGCACATTGCTCCATAGTAATATGTAGCATTAAAATCTCCACTGACGGTGAGCCTGAAGCGTCTTGAAAACTAGTTTACAAAACATTCATAAAAGCAACTGGTTGCATATTTAAACCGAAAGAAATCGCCAGTTTTCGAGTTTCGATTTGTGATGAGGTGGTGGCCTTACAGTTGTCAGATAATTGTAAGATTGCTTTTACCATCAGCTGTGTATGCTGTGACCTCGTCGCCTTCTGTTGAGTACTCGTCCCGGTCTAGTTATCAGGAAAAGGTACTGTGGTCTCACACAAGTCTGAAGTGCGCGCCACGTACTTTCGCCGCGCGCCGCCATGCACGCACGGCGCGGCGTTCTTACGACGTCAGCCACGAGCGCCCTCTGCTGCTACCCCGCTCGTGGCCAACACTGAACTGCATCGGTCACTTGGGATTAGGACAGGCACTAGGACTCATCAGTAGGCAGGCTTCTACCTAGTTAACCTATGTACCAGCATTCCACTAGTCTGCTGCCCTCCAAGTTATGTATTGTATTGTTTCTACGAAATATATATATCTTGTTCTAATCTAGCTTAGTGTTTCTAGTTTCTGCTGTCCCACTGGCTGGTCACCTCAGACTCTGTACCCGCACACACGTGCATCCTACTTCCACATGTCGGTCTCTCTCTACTCGGCCACCGACACCCAGGACAACCAGTGGCGACGAGGCTCAAAAAGTACTGGTGCAGGAATCGATGGTCAGCTAAAACAATTCTATCGAGATTAGTATTACAAGTTTTATTGACTGAAAATTACAATGATACTCATCTTTAGAAAATATGTCTGTTTCTTCTCTCGTCTTGCTTCTCACGGGGTCTTCCGTATGATGCTAGCTGCGCTGAGACCTAGTGATTGCTAAGTTCATAGCCGAGTTCTGACCTAGTACTATCCTATTTCGTAGCTGACTAGTAACTGCCGGGCCGTCCAGAGGTATGTCGGCCTATATATAGCCGCTTGTAGAGGGCGCGCATCTTCGGTCACTCCCTCCAGGATGCGCGCGGCGCCTGCTTGCTATTGGCTGCCGATCGTCCGCTGCCTTCTCCACGATCGTTCTCTTACGTCTGGCGTGTGGCGCTGACTTAACGCCACAACAGTTTATGTCAAATATCGGAGATCGGATCAAGAGAGTCATTCAACGTGACAAAAATGTAACGCTTTCGCTGACTGCTGCTTATTTCAGTTGCTGGGCCATCGACAAACGTCAAGGTGCGGACCATTTAACGAAACATAATCGATGTGCGCTTTTGGAGCATAAGACCAACACAGGTAGCCTTGCTGACTGCACGACTCAAAGCATTACGCTACACCTGCGCCCATCTTTGCAAACATGGGACTGTCAGATCATTAGAAACTTGCTGAATCATCTGACCACCCTCGTGTCCAGTTGTATCGAACCATGGACGTGTAAGAGTAGGGAGACATCCTCATCAGTCCATGGAGCCTGTATGTCAGTGGATTGTTTCTGGCCGGCCGCGGTGGCCGATGGGATTGAGGCACTCCAGTCACGATCCGCACGGTCACTACGGTCGGGGGTTCGAATCCCCCCTCGGGCATGGATATTTGTGCCGTCCTTAGTTGTAAGTAGTTCATAAGTAGTTTGTAAGTTTAGGGACTGATGACCCAGTAGTTAAGTCCCATAGACTCTAAAAAAAAAAAAAAAAAAAAAAAAATATATATATATATATATATACCGTGTACTATATATTTAGTACAGAACCAAAGAGAAAGGAGGACTTCATACACTACCTGATAATGTAACACGACCACATACGAAGAAAGAAGAAATACAAGGAGCGTTATGCCAACTTACTGATTAAAACTATAATGTAATACATACAGAACACTCAATCGGAGAAAGTTTAAACAATAAGGAATATACATGGAAGATGTTCTTTTATTTTGCTAATGTTTTGATTTTGCCGTTTTACAATAACAATAACAAAATAGAAAAAAATTAAGGGGCATACTGTTTGCCGACGAAGGCATTTATGTTAATATAGCATTCAGTTATGATGTTACACGTACATAATGTGTGTATGTGTACAGGTACTATGTCCCTTTCAAAGAAGACCTATTTAGTTACTTAAAGACAATTTCTGTGCCTGGAAGAAATCTTTATTTTGCTCTCGATAAACACGAAAGTTAATAGAGAGAGATTTATTTTACAACATTTTATATTCATTTTCCTACAATTTTCATGGAGTTCAGAACAGAACGGTATACAATACCGCAACAACAAACATGGCAACGGATAATATACAGAAGCAAGAATTTTACTTCATTTTCAAGAATTATTTCGTTTAAAGGCGCAAAAGCCGGGCCGAGAAGGCAATAATTGGCGAGCGGAAGGACGGGTTGAAGGGGAGGAAGGAGACCCGAAAAAAAAAAGAAGGGGGGACTGAGGCGCTTCAGTCACGGTCTACACGGCCACTACGGTCGGGGGTTCGAATCCCCCCCTCGGGCATGGATATTTGTGCCGTCCTAGTTCGTAAGTAGTTCATAAGTAGTTTGTAAGTTTAGGGACCGATAACCCCGTAGTTAAGTGCCATAGACTATACAAACATTTGAACATTTTTTTGATTGTTCCTGTTTACCATGTGTTTCTAGATGTACTAACACTATAAGTTGAGAACCGATCATCCGATTGCGATAAAATTTTGACCATTTGACGCTCAACGTAAGATGAACGTTTGTATGAACTAAAAATTTGGGAAAGTTATCTGGAAAATTCGCGAGTAACCGGAAGATGTTTCTTCAACGGGATGTCAATATCATTCTTCTGATTGCGATAAAAGTTGCACGTATGTAGTTCAAAGCAAGAGTAACGTTCTTATGAAATAAAAATTTGGAAAGTTTTCCGGAAAATTAGAAAATTCAGAAAAAATAGAAAGAGATTTTTCTATGAAATATCAATACCATTAATCTGATTGCGATAAAATTTTGCACATTCGACGTTCAAAGTGAGAGGAAGGTCCGAGCGAAGTAAAAGTTTTGAATAATTGGCCAGAAAATAAGGAAATTTGTGGAAAACTGTTCAAAAAAAGTTCAAATGTTTGTCAAGCTTATGGGACTTAACTACGGGGTCATCAGTCCCTAAACTTACAAACTACTTATGAACTACTTACTAACTAGGACGGCACAAATATCCATGCCCGAGGGGGGATTCGAACCCCCGACCGTAGTGGCCGTGCTGACCGTGACTGGAGCGCCTCAGTCACCTCGGCCACCGCGGCCAGCTGTGGAAAACTGAAAGAGCTCTTTTCTATGGGATATCAATAGCATTCGTATCATTGCGATAATATTTCGCACATTTGACGTTTAAAGAAGAGTACATACATATTAACAATTGCGAAGCATTGACAGGTCGAATGGATGGCTAGATGGCCCAGTGAACTTCGTATCACTTACCTCTTAATATAAACCATATTAATTTAAATCATATTTATTGTAGGAAGGAAGGATGGAAGCTTATGGTTTAACGTCCCGTCGACAGCTTGGTCATTAGAGACGGAGCTAACGCTCGGAGTATTTTGGTAAGTATGGGGAAGGAAATCGGCCGTGCCCTTTCAACGGAACCATCCCGGCATTTGCCTGGAGTGATTTAGGGAAATCACGGAAAACCTAAATCTGGATGGCCGGAGGTGGATTTGAACCACCATCAGATAGTTTAAGTATCGGCTCGATATTGGGCGGAAAGAGTGGGCAAATCACGCACACATGTCCAGGATAATGTTCATGTCACATTCGTGGAAGTTCGGGGAAGATTTAAACGGTGATAAAATATGGAAAAATTGCAAGGAAAATTTACATTTAAAACATGTAAAAAAATGACTTGGTTGTTGTGTTGGGTGTGTTCGGAAATATACTTTGAAAGAGTCAAGTTCGCTTTACACTATCTGAATCGTCCATACGAACCGTCAAACTCACTGTCAAAGGTTAAACACACAACAAATACATCTAAAGTGCACACTGAATACAGTGTCACTGCAAAGTGCCTTTGAAACTAACGCCAAAAACAAAAAAATAAAAACTTCTTTTGTCAATCTGTCACCATTATAGTTACCATTATTAGTACACGAAAACATTATTATCCCTATAGCCTACTGTTTACAATGCCGAAGAGAAAGAGACCTGACATAGATCGTCGAAGTCAATCAAATGTGCAACAATCTACCTCATGCGCTAACCGCACTAATGACCATCGAGAGACTGATAATAATAACAGTCGTATAGGTTAGGCAGATTTGCGTTCTAGAGTGAATTTCAATGAAGTAGATGGTTATACAATGGAGCGAGTTCGGGCACATCGATCACAACAGCACGGGAAACTGAAATTGATCGATTCCGCAGACGCAATGTTCCAGTGAACCTGGAACGAGGAGCATTCTCTTACGATCCGGAAATAGATTGTAGTGCCTACAAATCTGTAACAACTTGGAAAATGTCAATGATTTGTCAACATGGTAAATTTTTAAAATACAGCGTGAATCTGCAGGATTATGTTGTCCTGGTGGTAAAGTAAAATTGCCACAATTGGTGCCACCACCTGATCCATGGATCCATCCAGGGATCCATTAGTTTATGGGATGGAAAATGACTCTAAAAACTTCTTGGTCACATCTAAAAATATAAAAATTGCTTCCAAATGACGTCGTTTGGTGGAATGCATATTATATATTACAGTTTCATATCCACTTTCAACGTGTTGTGCTCCTGTCTTTTTCTATCTCATAAAAAATCCTTTAGTTCTTCGGCAGTTAAGTTCTGAAATTGTTATTCCCTCAGATGACGATGGTGACACAGTTGAGATGTACTTCGGTTTTAATAACACTAATTGATTCACTCGATTTTGTTTTCCTTAGCGCTATTAATTCGTATTATTCGGCTCAGACTGTGACCTCATTTGATGCAAAACTTGAAGGTATTAGCGGTTATTGTTAAACATTAGTCGCATCTTAACAATTTTTTTTGTGTAACTAGGACAGGTACTTCTGTTGTTCTGCCGTTCTATCCACTTTTTACTAGAGGCACAATGCATTTTTAAAAGCTGATTATCATTTCTGAAAAATAGTTAGGAAGTCAAAGAGTAAATAAATATCTTTTCCAGAGAGTAATTATTTTTCGATATTTCGCTTTATATACTTCAAATCAAAACATATCTTTCTAAAGCATTTTATCCGGTACTTCAGTGCTCAAGGTATCTCCACGCCAGATTTTATCACAATAGATTCACTGGTTTTTGTAAAGCTATACAGGGTGTTTCACTAAGTGTGTTTCCCTCTGTAAATTATAAAATAATAGGTGACGGAAAATTTTAATGCGGTATGTCAATACAAGAAATGTTACACTTTATGCGGAGCTATGAACATAGTTTATTGTATTATTTTCCAAAGAGTTATACCACAAAGATATAATTTTTTAAATGGAACAATAGTTTTTTCTATCGTGTATTGGATTCGTTTAAACTAGCTGCGTCCATATCAATTTAAACTACATTCCTATCACTGTTAGTTTGGGATCTACAACCCTTCAAAGTTCCGGGGGCGGAGGCTGCGACAGCGTAGCTGACTGGCCGAGTGGCTATCCCTTGGGGCACGGCCCACTGTCTCATGACCACCAGCCAGTCAGCTACGCTATCGTAGCCTCCGCCCCATAAACTTTGAAGAGTTGTAGCTCCGTAACTAACAGCGATAGGAATGTAGTTTAAATTCATTTGGACGCAGCTGATTTCAACGAATCCAATGCACGATAGACAAAAACATTGTTTCATTTAAAAAGTTATGTTTTTGTTGTGTAACTCTTTGGAAAATGATACAATAAAGTATGTTCATAGCTCCGCAGAAAGTGCAACATTTCTTGTGTTGACCTACCGCGTTAAAATTTCCCGTCACCTATTATTTTATAAGTTACAGAGGCAAACACACTTAGTTCAAGTGTTTGTTAAGCTTATGGGACTTAACTACGGGGTCATCAGTCCCTAAACTTAACAAACTACTTATGAAATAGCTAATCCTAAGGACGGCACAAATATCCATGCCGGAGGGGGGATTCGAACCCCCGACCGTAGTTGCCATGCAGACCGTGACTGAAGCGCCTCAGTCCCCTCGGCCACCGCGGCCGGCAAACACTCTTAGTGAAACACCCTGTATAGCCAAATCGGTTCAGCCTTTCTCGAGTTTTATGTTCGGCCAACAAGGAGTTTGAGGAGGTGTTTTTTTTTTTTTTTTTTTTTTTTTTTTTTTTTTTTTTTTTTTTTTTTTTTTTTTTTGGTGCGCAGATGGTTGGTGGGCCCAGGAGAGGGTGCGATCAATAGTGAGGACAATGAGTATATATGTAGGTCCGAATAGTGCGGGAACGGTCTGTATGCCGTGAGTAGCATGTGATAAAGGGGCAGTACGTCAGTAGTCTCATTTGCTTACTGCAGTCTGTAGGCCGTTGATAACAACGGGAGACTTGTTGATAGGAGAGACGTGTTGGACAGAGGTCTGTGAAGGCGTGCAGTTGTGCCCCTGCCACGCCACCAGTGCCTGTCTCGCACACTTGGGATCGTGACGCGTACGCCGTGGTTCTCGTGAAGGCCGCCGGTGTGTTTCCGCGGCTGGGCTGCAAGGCCCCGCGTGCTCGGCCCAGCCAGCTAGCCTTGCGCTCGCCCTGCCCTGCTCTGTCCTGTTCTCTCCTGTTCTCTTCTGTTCTGTCGCGGTCTCGCCTTCTCTGGCCCCGCCTTTATCCGCCGCTTTTGGAGCTGCTGTGTCCACTTCACAGCTCCCTACTTCCGTCCAAGTCCGCTCCGCTTCCGGCTTGCTTTCCAAAAAGCGCATTTTTCGTATCATTATAGATACTATAAAGCAGTCAACAATCCGAAGATTTAAATATCTATTAATACAAACAAACAATTCCAGAGACGGATTTATGTCTCAAATATGTCAAAGACATTGTAACTTCGTAGGCTTTCCCGGCGTGACAAATCTTCGAAGTCTTTGCGGGTTTTCTGCCGGATAATAAAATCAAATTGATTCAATATTTCGACGGTATAGCTGCCGCCATCTTCAGGAAACTGCTGCTGCTGAGTCCCGCAGCAGCAGCAGTTTCCTGAAAATGGCGGACAGCTGTACCGTCGAAATATTGAACCAATTTGATTTTATTATCCGGCAGAAAACCCGCAGAGACTTCGAAGATGTCAAAGACATTATTGATAGATCTGAAGCATTGAATTAAAATTTGTGGTGCCGCCGGGTAGTCTAACGGCATGTTGTCCTTACGTATTGTGCAATTACAGGCTTTTCTAGATTCCACATTCTTGAAAATATTCCATTTGGTAATAGCCTAATCTTCAAACAACGAGAAAATGATATACATAGTAAAAGTATTGAAAAGGAATGCATGCATTTGTAGTTACTTCGACTGACCGCGGTGGAGTAGCCGAGCGGTCTAAGGCGCAAAAAAAAAAAAAAAAACCTTTATTTCTATTAATTGATATTTATATCACCATAACAGGATTGTTTCCACAATGTCCATTGCTGAGGTGCTATTCCGCTGCATGGAGAGCCTTGGCAGTACTGGCAATTATCTTTGGAACACAGAAGCTGAATTAAAGTTTTTGGCGTGGAGGGAAATCGTACATAGACTATTCCGAGGCGCCTTAATCGTTAGTGGTGTGGTGGTCTAACGGTAAAGTCTGCCTAGACGTCTGCCTAGTAATCATGGAGGTCCGGGTTCGATTCCCGGCCGCACAACAAATTTTAATTCAATGCTTCAGATCTATCAATAATCCGAAGATTGATTTGAACACCACAGTGCTTTTCTAGGCACAGTCCTGTTTCGCGGTGGTATGCCGTTGCCTTCCTCCGACCTTCGAACTGACTTACCCAGTTATAGGGGAGCCTACAGTTTAACGTAGGTATTTTTCACATGAGCAATACTGCCAGAGGTGAAAGAAGTGGAAAGTGACAGATAAAAATCCTAGGACCTGGCGGGGACCGAACCCGCGACTTGAAATCTGGCACTCTACCACTGTGCAACCGAGGCACATACTATACTATATGGAAAATCTGTGTTAAATCAAACCTCTCTCCTTGAATAAATCCCACAGTACAATAAAATAAAAAATGGTGAGTAATTACGAAGCTAGGCTGGTAGGGACATTTGATTCAAGGGGTTGATTTGAGATCGTAACAGTTTACACGGAGGGTTGGCACATGTAATTTAGTTTTATTTATTAAAATACTAGCTGGTAACCGGCGCATTGCTGCCGCAGAAGAATTAATTGTGAAAGTAACGTGTCAAATTTGAAAGTGTTAGGTTGTTTAATTACGAATGATAGAAACACATTCATTTTATAAGCAATAATAAATACATTTAGCGAAATTTAAATATACATAGCAGTCCTTCTCTCTATTCACCTGCTCTCCCCCGTCTCCTCCTGTACCCTTTTCTGTCCATTTCCTCCTCCCTCTCTTCATCTCCTTTCTCCTGTCCATCTCCCCTCTCTCATTTTCCTCCTCTCCCCTTTCTGTCCGTCTCCTTATCGACCGACTCCTCTCCCTCCTATTTTTGAAAAGTTTGATCGTGACTGGTCAAACGGTGTCAAAGCCATTCCAATGAGTACATGTAAAATGTAGAGGGTGATCAAAAAGTCAGTATAGATTTGAAAACTTAATAAATCACGGAATAATGTAGATAGAGAGGAAAAAATTGACACACATGTTTGCAATGACATTGGGTTTTATTAGAACAAAAACAAAGTTCAAAAAATGTCTGACAGATGGCGCTTTATCTGATCAAATGTTCAAAATGTTCAAATGTTTGTAAAGTCTATGGGACTTAACTACGGGGCTATCAGTCCCTAAACTTACAAACTACTTATGAACTACTTACGAACTAGGACGGCACAAATATCCATGCCCGAGGGGGGATTCGAACCCCCGACCGTAGTGGCCGTGCGGACCGTGACTGGAGCGCCTTAGTCCCCTCGGCCACCGCGGCTGGCTCATCTGATCAGAAAAGCAATAATTAGCATAACAAATTAAGACAAATTCAAATGTTCAAATGTTTGTATAGTCTATGGGACTTAACTATGGGGTCATCAGTCCCTAAACTTACAAACTACTTATGAACTACTTACGAACTAGGACGGCACAAATATCCATGCCCGAGGGGGGATTCGAACCCCCGACCGTAGTGGCCGTGAAGACCGTGACTGAAGCGCCTCAGTCCCCTCGGCCACCGCGGCCGGCAATTAAGACAAAGCAAAGAAGATTTTCTGTATAGGAAATGCTCAATATGTTCACCATCATTCCTCAACAATAGCTGTAGTCGAGGAATAATGTTGTGAACAGCACTGTAAAACACGTCCGGAGTTATGGTGAGGCATTGGCGTCGGATGTTGTCTTTCAGCATCACTAGAGATGTCGGTCGATCACGATACACTTGCGACTTCAGGTAACCCCAAAGCCAATAATCGCACGGCCTGAGGTCTGGGGACCTGGGAGGCCAAGCATGACGAAAGTGGCGGCTGAGCACACGATCATCACCAAACGACGCGCGCAACAGATGTTTCACGCTTCTAGCAATATGGGGTGGAGCGCCATCCTGCATAAAAACCGTACGTTCCAGCAGGTGTTTATCAGCCAGGCTTGGGATGATGCGATTCTGTAACATATCTGCCTACCTCTCACCCGTAATGGTAGCAGTCACTGACGTTTTGCTGTCGAGCGCCATCTGTCAGACATTTTTTTGTATTTTTTTTTTGTTCTAATTAAACTCCATGTCATTTCAAGCATATGTGTTAATTTTTACCTCTCTATCTACATTATTCCGCGATTTAGTAAGTTTTCAAATTTATACTGACTTTTTGATCACTTGGTAGTTAATTAGTAATGTTATTCAATTATTAATCATTAATTGAAATTATAATAAGCAAATTTTGTTTTCTGTGCTTTTTGCTACAGTCAAATTGCTGCATCTGCTGCTGGAGAAAATGCGGAAAGAGGAGGAAATATTGACCGACTAGAAGAAGGGACTGATAGTCAAGTTGCCGAAGAAAAGGGGATACGACAAAAGTTATGCATTAACTGGAGGGATATCACTCTCCATTCCAAGCATAGTACTGTCGCGAGTCATTCTGAATCTTATACTCAGTAGAAAGAAGGCTTCGAAAGGAACAGGCTGAATTTCGGCAACATCGCAGCTACGTGGATCTCATCATTACACTCCGAATTATGTTAGAGCAGGTTGTGGAATGGCGGAATACCCTCCACCTCGCATTTGTGGCCTTTGCGAATGCCTTTGATTCTGAAAATCAAAGAGTCACGTGAAAGACCCTAGAGGAGTGCAGAATTCCTTGGAAGATCCTGAAACAGATGCACTAGGGAGTATGAGTGTCATGTTCTTCATCAAGGGAAACTAACAAAAAAGATAAACGTCAAGTGTGGAGTGAAACAGCTGCGTTTCCTTCTCCCATGGTACTCCTGTTAATCCTGGGTAGCGTCACGAAGAGGGTAGTGGGCGGATAGATGAAGGGGTGTTCAATGGGGGACGAGAGAGAGGCTCTAAGATCTTGGTTTTGCAGACGATATTTGCCTTATGGCACAGCGGTACCGGGATATGAAAGACGAACTGAACAGGTTGCAGAAGGAAGCGGAATGCGCAGGTCTCACAGTCAACACAAACAACACCAACGAGATGAGGAGATATCCTGATGTAACGGATGCGGCAGCAGTGGAAGAGCTTCAAAGCCGTATCGGTAAGGTAAATTGTGCGTTTGTCCTGCTTTACTCCGTGTGGAAAAATGAAACATCTCCAGGAAGACGAAGTTCCACCTCTTCAACAGCAATGTTAAGTCGATTCTTTTATACGGCAGTGAGAGGTGGAAAGCTACAAAGCAGACAAACAGTCGGCTGCAGGTGTTCACAAACTGATGTCTGCGTCGAGGAAGAAATGTGAGGTGGCCGGACATAATCTCAAACGAAGACCCTCTGACACCAACCAGCAGCCGAATGATATCCAGATGAAGGATCGGGCACACCCTAAGGAAGCGGGATGGAGTCGTCGGGAGGGTGGCGCTGGACTGGAACCCTCAAGGCACCAGAAAAGACGACCTGGAGGAGGACGATCGAAAAGGAAATCTCCGAGGTTGCATGAGTCCTGAAGAGCGTGGCCAGGAATCGTACTGTGTGGAGCAATTTCGTCAACACCTTGTGCACCAGATGCAGCAACAGGAAATAAGTCAGGTACGTGAAGTACCACCAAAATGGAGGAACATAAACATCTACTTAAGACAATGTACAGTGCATGGCGCAAGAGTACCGTGCAACATACTAAGAAACCACTTCAATGTGAAACATGTCCACTGAATGTGTGATCGTGTTACATTTTGATTTATTCATTAACCTAAAGTGTTACTGCATCATTAATGTTTTCTATCTGTGTGTTAATTATTTTATTATTTCATTAATGATCAGTGCCCCATGTTTATATATGTTTGCCCCATATTTATATATGTTTCCAATGTGTGACTGAACTTGTGTGTTCATGGGAATGTCAATGTGTGCTCTTAATACTGACTGACATTGCCGCGCAGTGGCTTACAGTCGCCGCCTCCCACTTTAGCCCTCGTTTTGCAGTAGTCAAGAATGCATGGTTTCGTTTGTCGTCTGCGCTGGCGTCTGCTGGGTGGCCAGAGACAAGCTTACTTGGCGAGGTGGCCGTGTTGTTAGTGTCTTACCAACCTAATCTTGGACGATAGAGGTGGCAGGAGACCTCTCTGGGAGCAGTTGTAGCGGGAATTAATTGCCGTGACCAGGTAGCAAGGGTTGGTAAACACTAAACGCACTCTGTGCCGCTTTTAGCGCGCTCTACATCCGGTGTAGGGCGGGGGGGGGGGGGGGAGGTTTTTCTGAGGGCTTAGAGCTTTAGTGTTCGCTATTCATTCTGGATCCGACAACTGTGGAAGTAAGTACTCTGCCGAATCATGCTGAGGAAAAGACATGCTGTTAGGACTTTGATATATTTGTGATCAGGCAGTCTTGGTTTTTCCGTGATATCTTGAGTAATTATTTCGCTAAGTGAGGCGAAGTGTTTCTTAATGTACAGAACTTGAGTAAATTCAGTGTAAATTTATTATTTGCATTTACATTCCAGTAATAATTGTGTGTCCAGTTTTGCTCAAGTTAGAATACACGTGTGTGACCATCATTTGTGTAAACATAGTGGGTTTGAATTTCCTTCATGTTTTTAACTAACTTTTTAATGACGTGTCTGTATCCACGAGTATGCTAAATATTTCTCAGATTTTCTAGCTTGATTCTATCGTACCTGTCTAGTATCATTGATTGCACCACGTGCTTTTGTAACGGTTGCTACTTCAGTTTTCAGCCACGGTTTTATTAATACTAGCTTTCTTCTATATGAACTCTCTCATGTGCTTTACTTGCTTATTCTAAATTAATTTATCTTTGCAAATTCTATGTAATTGGGCTTGGTCACACACCATATGGTACTTCAGAATAGTACACTGCTGCCTTCCCACACATGAGTTTGTTTAGTGCACAGTGCACTTAAATTTGTGATCAAGACACGCACCATCTCGTTAAAGTGGCCCGACGTTATGTTTTGCTGCTGTTATTGAGTGTGCCTGCAGAGTAATGGACTGCCAAGCATTATGTGGATGCCTGAGACTGAATGAATGTGCTTTCAGATATCCATTGTGCGTCTGCAAATTTCCTCCCACGTTACCTCCAAATTCATAAAGGGTAGAAACAATTTTATTATGGGCAGTAATTATATGATTTAATTCACTTTTGTACGAGGTGTATGCTTAATTTGGTCTCCCCCAGTATCAAACCTCTTTTTGATGATCTCATGCTCCCTGTCCTATGCTTAATTATCTACTCATTTGTTTTTTTACATTGATTTTGTGTTTGTTAAAACGTTGGCTGATCCCTTAAGGAGTGAGAACAGATAATTTCCATTGTGCATGTACTGTGGCCACTCGTAAAGTAATTTAGAGCAGCAGTGAGCGTTTTAACTTACATTTACATATCTACACTGCCTGAGATCGTGCTTATTGTAATAACAGGCTACTTTCAAATGATCACCATGAAAGTTAACAGAGTTACATAGTTTGTAACAGAGGGAGGAGGCAACGGATGAGGGGAGGTGGAGGAGGAGTTGACAGAGAAGAGAAGGTGACGAAGGGGAAGGTGGAGATGGCAGAGATATGAACTGGAGAGGGGAAATGAGGAGAGGAACAGAGAGAGAAGGAAAGAGAAGGTGGACAGTGACACAAAGGGGAAGGAGAGAGGGGATAATTTAAGACTGGAATAAAAATGTACCTGGGAGACGCCGGGTTTTCAGCTAATTAAAAATAAAAAAGTTTTAATACGGTATTTAAATTATTCACCCACCTAAACTTGCAACGTAAAGTTCAGCGTCAGTAATAAAACCTCTCTGTACCAGGGGCCTCAACTAGTCATGAATAAAAATCACACACACATAAACAATTTTTGGCTGACAGGTGGAACTAGTGTGGAAGAGTGCAAGTGAATTTTTACATGTATTATTCTACCTTTACTATCATTTGGATGTGTAAAAAGAAAGATATAAATTTTAAAGTTATATCTGGTAAAATAGTTTGGTTCTGAAAACTCATGTTAAATTGATTTAAATAATTTCCCACTGCCACTAACTTTAAATGCAGCAGTCCAAAAATTGTTTATTATTATGTTCAACTTTCAATGGAAGTGTTAATAAATCCTACGTGGCACCCAACAGGTTCTTCTGTATTAAATATTAATCAAATTTGTAGAAAGTAGCAGTTATAAAAACAGTACTTGGTATTCAAATTATGAACAGATAATAAGCAATAGGCAGGACAAGAAAGACAGATAAATTTTAAAATTATACTCGATTAAATAGTTTGTTTTCGATAACTCGTGTTAAATTTCAATTATTTGTTACTTTAATTAACTATAAAAGCAGCAGTACAAAAATTGTGTTTTATTTATGTTCAACTTTCAATGGAGTTATTAATAAATTCGGTGTGGAGCACAACAGGTTCTTTTGTATTAAATATCTGTATAATTTGTAGAAATTAGCGGTTATAAAAACCAGTATTTTTCTATTCTGATTACGCACTGATAATAACCGAAACATAACACATTGTAAAATAAATTTCTTAATAGAATATATTTAATATAGAACATATTTAACACAAAAAAACTGTTGACATCTATTTGGTTTTATATATACAGGGTGTCCCACTCAAGTGTTTCACCCCAGACATCTCTGAAACTACAAGAGATATTGAAAAACCACTTTCACGGTCATGGACGTACGGCAGGGGCTTAGGAAAGTAGGCACTATGATACACTCTAAAACGTGAAGCAAAATTACTTTCAAAAGAAACTTAGGGTTTTTTAAATGGACGACCCATATTATTTCTTAAACAATCGATAGGATGAAAAATCACAAAAAGAATGGCGTCGGTTGCATCGCGATGCGTCAGTTACATCCGGAGAAACTGCGAAGCGAAGTTGACGTTTGATACACATGAGGCGCGCTGCTAGCCCGTGTCCGAGGCTCAACCGTGAGTCTCGCTTGAAACTCTGACATGCGCTAGAAGCGCGCCTCGTGTACTGGGCGATCAAACAGTCAGTATAAATCTGAAAACATAATAAATGACGGAATAATGTAGATAGAGAGGTAAAAATTGACACACGTGCTTGGAATGACATGGGGTTTTATTAGAGCAAAAAAGAAGTATTGCTACTCGTGTGAAAGGTCTCTTTCGCGTGTCGTTTGGTGATGATCGTGTGCTCAGCGGCCACTTTCGTCATGCTTGTCCTCAAAGGTCCCCAGACCTCAGTCCGTGCGATTATTGGCTTTGGGGTTACCTGAAGTCGCAAGTGTATCGTGATCGACCGACATCTCTAGGGATGCTGAAAAGGAAACATCCGACGCCAATGCCTCACCATAACTCCGGACATGCTTTACAGTGCTGTTCACAACATTATTCCTCGACTACAGCTATTTTTGAGGAATGATGGTGAACATATTGAGCATTTCCTGTAAAGAACTTAAGCTTTGCTTTATCTTAATTTGTTATGCTAATTATTGCTTTTCTGATCAGATGAACATTAAAAAAAATTTTTTTTTGTTCTAATAAAACCCTACGTCATTCCAAGCATGTGTGTCAATTTTTACCTCTCTATTTACATTATTCCGTGATTTATTAAGTATTCAAATTTACACTGACTTTTTGACCACCCGGTATTTCAAACGTCAACTTCGCTTCGCAGTTTCTCCGCATGTAATTGACGCATCGGGATGCTACCGACGCCATTCTTTTTGTGATTTTTCATCCTATCCAATATTTAAGAAATAATATGGGGTATCCATTTAAAAAAAACATAAGTTTGTGTTGAAAATAATATTTATTTACGTTTTAGAGTGTCTCATAGTACCTACATTCATAAGCCCCTGCCGTACGTTCATGACCGTGAAAGCGGTTTTTCAATATCTGTTGTAGTTTCAGAGATATCTGGGGTGAAACAGTTAAGAAGCACACCCTGTATGTAACCAAACAGACCTCAAGATGAGAATAAATTTTCGAAAAGAAATCATGGTGAATATAAAGAAACAAGTGCCTGGTACTGTTTCCATCATTTAAATTGTGACCTTACGTAATGTTTATTTAGTCATATTCCATGCATAAATCATGAAACGTGTGACATGCAGTCGACTATGACACAGCGCCAAGTATTTACGTAAGGTAACATGCTCCTGACAAACATGCGCACCTGTATTGTGTAACAGTCGGAGCGCCCGATTATCACACCCGTTGTTCCCGTGCCAGCTGACTCACTAGTGTCCTCCACTTCCACGGCTTTATTTATTCCGATGTCTTGTAATTCCATGGTGCCGTACAAGGCGTAAAACATTCGTGACTCAAATAAAGTTCCGTATCTACATCTACGTTCATGCTCTGCGGACCATCTCACGCTGTGCGGCCGAATGTATATTGTTTACCACTTTACATTGTTTTTAATTTCCTGGAATATTGCGCTCAATGGCCAAATGATTTAGGGAAAGAAGGAGAAATACATATTTTTTATTTTATTTTATTGCTCCTTCTCAAATAGCAAATATCAGTATCTACATGTACATACATACTCCGCACTCCACCGTAAGGTGCGTGGCGGAGGGTACACTGTACCACTTCTAGGCATTTCCTTTCCTATTCCACTGCCAAATAGAACGAGGGCAAAAAAACGAATGCCTATATGCCTCCGTACGAGCACTAATTTCTCTTATCTTGTCTTTGTGATCACTACGCGAAATGTAAGTAGGCGGCAGCAAGATCGTACTACACTCAGCTTCAAATTCCGGCATTCTAAATTTCCTCAACAGAAATTCACGAAAAGAACGTCGTCTTTCCTCCAACTATCCCCAATTGAGTTGCCGGAGCATTTCCGAGACACTCGCGCATTGATCGAACCTACCAGTAACAAACCTAGCTGCTCGCCTCTGAACTGCTTCTATGTCTTCCTTTAAACTGATTTGCTGCGGGTCCCAAACACTTGAGCAACACTCAAGACGTGGTCGTACAAGCGCTTTATACAAGGTCTCCTTTACAGGTGAAGTACATCTCCCCAAAATTCTCCCAATAAACCGAAGTCGGCTGTCCGCCTTACTCACAATTGTCCTTACATGCTCGTTCCATTTCATATCACTCTGCAATGTTACGCCTAGATATTTGAACGACGCGACAGCATCAAGAAGCTCACTACTAATGCTACTCATGCGCATCACCTTACATTTTTCAACATTGAGGGCTAGCTGCCATTCTTCGCACCAACTAGAAATTTTTTCTAAGTCATCCTGTATGCTATTACAGTCAGTTAAAAACGACACCCTCCAATACACCACAGCATCATCAGCAAACAGCCGCAAATTACAACTTACTCTGTCCATCAGATCATTTATATAGATAGAAAATAATAGCGGTCCCATCACACTCCCCTGGGGAACGCCAGACGATACACTCGTCTCTGATAAACACTCGCCGTCGAGAACAACGTACTGCGTTCTATTACTTAGGATGTCTCCAAGCCAGTCACAAATCTGTGAACCTATTCCATAAGCTCGTATCTTCGTTAGCAATCTGCAGTGTGGCACCGTGTCGAAAGACTTTTTGAAGTCGAGAAAAAGATAATCCGCCTGTTGCCCTTCATCCATGACTCACAAGATGTCATGTGAGAAAAAGGCAAGCTGAGTTTCAGAAGAACGACGTTTCCTAAGCCCGTGCTGGTTCCTAGAAAGAAGTTCTCCCGTCTCAAGGAAATTTATTCGAACTGAGAATATGCTCCGATGTCAACGATATTGGCCTGTAATTATGTGGGTCAGTTCTCTTTCCTTTCTTATAAACGGGAGTCACTTGCGTTTTTTTCCCAATCACTAGGAACTTTGCGCTGAATTAAAGATTCGCGATAAATGCGAGCTAAGTAGGGGACCAACGCCGCAGAATAGTCTTTGTAAAACCGAACTGGTATTCCAGACAGTTAGTGCCCACCCCCATTGCTGGAATGACAATATCACAATCGGTCTCGACTGAGAGTTGTAGCTTATAATTACTATAAATTGTGCCATTCACACTGGGTAGTAATAAACCATTTTCACTTCACAACCACTTTCTATGGCAATCACACATCAATGATGTTTCGCCGATCATTTGTGTTGAGCGTTGCAGAACATAAAGTACAGTGTTAGCGTGCGAGAGTCCGCACATCATATTGTTATAGTGTCACAGTGTTCACACAAACACAGTGGTACCGAGTGGCAACAAGATTTTGTGTGCTGCACAGAGTTCATAGTGTTTTGTGCATCCCGGACACTACAAAGAGTACTTTAGCCTACACTACACTTGTGCGTCCTATCTTCAGTATTACTGCGCATTGTAGGATCCCCACCAAGTGGAACTGACAGACGATTCAGAGAAAGTTCAGAGAAGAACAGCTCGTTTTGTATTATCGCGATGTAGGGGAGAGAGTGTCACGGGAATGTCGTGCGAGTCGGCATGGAAATCATTAGAAGAAAGGAGTTAGTTGTTGCAGCGATATTTATTTGGGAAGGTACTAACATTCTCTGCCAAATGCGAACATATTTTGTTAGCACCCACCTACATAGGGGGACAGGTTCATCGTAGTAAAATAAGAGAAATGAGATCGAAAACAGAATTGTTTAGTTGTTCTTTTTTTTTCCCGCGCGTTAAAGGAGAATGGAAAGGTAGACAAATGTCATAAGACCGATGATGAACCCATGCACTAAAATGTGATTAGTGGAGTATTCATCTAAATCAGTGTTTTTTTCACTTGTGGTTTGCTACACCCAGCGGGGTCGCGAGCTCTTGCTCATGGGTTGCCGTCTACATCTACATCTACCTGGGATACTCTGTAAATCACATTTAAGAGCCTGGCAGAGGGTTCATCGAACCACCGTTATACTATTTATCTCCCATTCCATTCTCGAATAGCGCGCGGAAAGGAAGAACACCTGAAACTCTGCGTTCGAGCTTTGATTTCTCGTATTTTATTCTGATGATCTTCACTACCTATGTAAGTGGGAGTCAACAATATATTTTCGTATTCGGAGGAGAATGTTGGCGATTGGAGTTTCGTAAGTAGCCCACGTCGCAGCGATAAGCGCCGTTGTTGTAATGATTCCCATCCCAGATCCTGTGTCATTTCCGTAACGCTGTCTCCCCTGTATCGTGACAATACGAAACGAGCTGCCCTTCATTGGACTCTTTCGATGTCCTCCGTCAAACATACCTGATAAGGATCCCACACTGGGCAGCAATACTCCAAAAATGGACGGACAAGCGTAGTGTATGCAGTTTCTTTTGTAGTTCTGTTGCATCTTTTTAGGGTTCTGCCAATAAAACGCAGTCTCTGGTTCGCCTTTCCCACGACATTATCTACGTGATCTTTGTAGTTAGTCGGAAGTATTAGTAATTCCTAGATATTTTGTAGAGTTTACGGCCTTCACTTTTGATTGATTTATCTTGTAAAGAAAGTTTAACGGATTTCTTTTCGTACTCATGTGGACGACTTTACACTTCTCATTATTTATAGTCAAATGCCAATTTTTACACCATATTGATATTTTATTTAGCTCGTTCTGTAGCTGGTTTTGATCTTCAGATGATTTTACTAGACGGTAAATGACGGTGTCATCTGCAAATGCCGGCCGCGGTGGCCGAGGGGACTGAGGCGCTCTAGTCACGGTCTTCACGGCCACTACGGTCGGGGGTTCGAATCCCCCTCGGGCATGGATATTTGTGCCGTCCTTAGGATAAAGTAATTGATAAGTAGTTTGTAAGTTTAGGAACTGATGACCACCTAGTTAAGTCCCATAAGCTATACAATCATTTAAACATTGTTAAACATCTGCAAACAACCTAAGAGAGCTGCTTAGATTTCCCCCTAAATCGTTTATGTAGATAAGGAACAACAGAGGACCAGTAACACTACCCTGTGGAACGCCCGATATCACGTCTGTTTTAGTCGATGCCTTACCATCGATTACTACGAACTGTGTCCTCTCTGACAGAAAATCCCCTATCCAGTCGCAAATTTGGGGCGATATTTCACAACCATGCAATTTGATTAACAACCAGGGGTTCAGTATAATTACAGTGTTCCTTGTGTAACATTAATTATGAGTTATATAGATCTGACATTGTTTTATAATACAGTTAGTTAATGATGAATAAGCGCAGAGCAAATATTCAAATGTTTGTAAATGTTATGGTACTTAACTGCGGGGTCATCAGTACCCAAAACTTACAAACTACTTATGCACTACCTCATACTAAGGACGGCACAAACAGCCATGCCCGAGGGGGGATTCGAACCCATGACGGGGAACGGCCTCGCGCATCGGAGCATAGCGCCTCTATGCGCTCGGACACTCCGCAAGTGCAAAACCTGAAAACTGTTCTCAGGAACCAATCGCTACCCAAAAGAACAAAATACAATATGTAATTGTAGGAAAATTCTGAAATGTGAAACACTCGTTAGGCAAAACATATTTTTCTGTTGGAAATCACGTAAAAATAGGATAATGTGCTCCATTCCGAAAAATGAACAAAATAATTCTTCTATCAGTTTAAAGAAAGCTGCAGCAAAGCAACGAAGATTAAATCTGTTTTCTTTGAGATAACATAGGAGAGAGAGGGCGGTTGCCAGAAAATTTTTACTTGGATGAGGTTTTCATATTTCAAAAGGTTGAAAAACACTGATGTATATATAGATGAAGAAAGGCACACAAGAACAGTAATATCTCTCCCAGTGTGGGCATTAAGTAATGGAATGATATGAGGACAAATGTGTTGTCGTCATCATGTGACGTTCTGTTCGGTTTTGAAAGAGCGTGGAGTACAGTGCAGTGAAACTGCTCACAGAAAGCAGCAAATCTGGGCTCGAATCCCAGTCATGTACGAATTTTCATATCTCGCCAATAAATTGTTAAGTTTATGCTGACGCATATTCAGAATTGTGAGTACACGATAAAAGAATATTTGGCTGTGTACTTTTATCATTTATATATTGAAAACTATCATTTATAGATACACTGGCAAAAATATTTTTCAGTGTATAATACGTTTCATTAGTATTATGACAGTTATGAGTGCCTAAAACATTCCTATGATCTGAAGATGGCTCGTTAAAAAGCTGCAACTTCTTATTCATAAATTAAATTAAATTAACATTTTCATTTGTAGGATTTCGTCGTTGGTACAACAAACCACAGACGGCATCTCCAATCACTGACAGTGTGACGAAGCGCCATTTCCTGTGCCTTTCTCAGTGATGAAAGAATAAGTAATGCTATTCACATTGAACTGTGACCAAAAATTGACATGGAGCGAAATTTTAGTTCCGCTGCAGTTTCCTTGATATTGCATTCTCACTTTGCAGTAGTATTGCAGTTCATTTTAGTCATCTTAGTTCAACTGCAGCTACATTAATGTTCCAATGCAGTCACTTTGTATTTCATCTTGAATAGCACTATGCATCTGTTGCAGTTTTATTGGAGTAGTGTTGCAGTTAATTTGCAGTAGCGTTGTGGCTTCTTTGTACTTGCGTTCCAGTTGTATTGCAGTCATATTACAGTTTTATTACATTCACTTGCAGTAGTGTTGTAGTCATGTTATTGTTCCATTGCAATCAGACTGCAGGTCCATTGCAATTGGATTCACGATTTCCCAACAGAAAGGACACAGTTCGTTGTAATTGACGGTAAGTCATCGAGTAAAACAGAAGTGATATCTGGCGTTCCACAGGGAAGCGTTATTGGTCCCCTACTCTTCCTCGTGTTTATAAACGATTTAGGAGATAATCTGAATAGCTCCCTTAGACTGTTCGCGGATGATGCTGTCGTTTATCGGTTAGTGAAGTCAACAGAGGATCAAAAGCAACTGCAAAGCGATTTAGACAAAATTTCTACTTGGTGCGAAAATTGGCAATTGACACTAAATAAAGAAAAGTGTGAAGTAATACACATGACCACTAAAAGAAATCCGCTGAACTTCAATTACGCGATAAATCAGTCAAACCTTAAGGTCGTAAATTCTACCAAATACCTAGGAGTTACAATTACGAACAACTTTGACTGGAGAGAACACATAGAAAATATTGTGGGGAAGGCGAACCAAAGGTTACGTTTCATTGGCAGAACGCTTAGACGATGCACCAGCTCCACCAAAGAGACTGCCTACATCACACTTGTGCGTCCTCTCCTGGAGTACTGTTGCCCCTTGTGGGACCCTCACCAGGTGGGACTGACGGAAGATATTGAGAAGGTTCAGAGAAGGGCAGCTCGTTTTGTTTCATCACGTTACGGGGGGGAAAGCGTCACGGAAATGTTGCACGAATTGGGGTGGAAATCATTAAAAGAAAGACGTTATTCATTGCGACGTAATCTGTTTGCGAAGTTTCAATCACCGACTTTTAGTTCTGAATGTGACATTATTTTGCTAGCACCTACCTACTTAGGGAGACATGACCATCCCAATAAAGTAAGAGAAATCAGATTGAAAACGGAACGATTTAGGTGTTCTTTCTTCCCGCGCGCTATTAGAGAATGGAACGGTAGAGAAAAGTTATGAAGGTGGTTAATGAAGCCTCTGCCAGGCACTTAAATGTGATTTGCAGAGTATCGATGTAGATGTAGATGTAGATGTAGATGCAATCATCTGCAGTTCCCTTACAGTAAGTTCGTTTGCAGTTGCGTTCCCGTTGGATTCCAGTCATATTACACTTTTATTGTACACGATTTTGCAATTCACTTGCAGTACTGTCCCACTGCATTCATATTAGCCTACAGTTAGAATTGCAGTTAACATTGCAGCTGCTTAGCATTTGTATCGCTGTTCTGTTGCAGAGGCATTGTAGCTGCTTTGTAGTTGCACATCTATTGCAGTGAAATTGCAGTTTTGTTGGAGTCACTTTGCTTTTCATTAGCAGTAGTACTGCAGCTTCTATACGGTCACTTTGCAGTTCTGTTGTTGTTGCATTACAATAGTTTTGCAGTTGCCTTGCGATTTTTTTTCTTTTGTTTTCTTCGCTGTAATGTAGCAGCCGCTTTGCAGTTACATTCCGGCCATATTACATTTTGTTGGATTCACTTTGTAGGTCATTTATGGCCGAGTGCACCAACCTCGGTCAAAAGTTAATCGCGGTCAAATCGGCATTTAACCGTGGTCAACTCAAGTTTCTGGTGCACCGACACCGATCAAAGTTAAACGAGGGAGTTGACCGCGGTTAAATTTGATCGCGGCTGACGCCCGGTTTTGTACAGATGACCAGGGTTATACGAGTGTGTAGTATCAAGATGGCGGCGCGTTTTGAAGTTTTAGACAGAATTGACAAAGATTTATTTTACCTCGATCATTTAAATCGGGATCAAAACCGGAACGTAGTGAAACTTCCTGGCAGATTAAAATTGTGTGCCGGAACCGGGACTCGAACCTGGAACCTTTGCCTTTCGCGGGCAAGCGCTCTACCGACTGAGCTACCCCGACACGACTCACGATGCCGCCTCACAACTTTACTGCCGCGAAAGGCAAAGGTCCCAGGTTCGAGTCCCGGTTCCGGCACACAATTTTAATCTTCCAGGAAGTTTCATATCAGCGCACACTCCGCTGCAGAGTGAAAGTTTCATTCCGGAACGTAGTGATTGTGGAAAGGGGGACTCTTTTGAAGATTACAGTGACAAAAAGTTCGAAGAAAGATTTTGTTTGTCCAAAGAAAGTGTGGTGGTTGTTAAACCAAATCAGTGACGTGTTAGAATTTCCTACCGATAGAAATAACCCTATTTCGCCTATGAACAGACTGTTGATTATGTTAAGAGCATTTGCAACTGGTGCATATAACATACTTATTGGTGACAACTGTAACATATCGCGACGACACATTGCCAGGAAGAGCAGTTCGCCGCGCCATAATTAATGAATATTTCCAGAAGGTAACTATCAAATTCAGAAAAAGTTTTGAATCAAAAATGACGAGATGTTCCGTAACTATAATCGTAAGGCTTTCGTGTTATTAAAACATGTTATCTGTATATTTCTGTTACCAGGTGAACATGCGGTGCATGGCATTTGTGTTGATTTGTTCGAAACAATAAATCATAATTTATGTAATTATATACATCTGTCTTAGGGTGTTTTTTTAATAATCATTTCTCTTTGTAATATGACTGGATTCGGTAAAATTTTGCGACGCTTCTCGCTGGGCTCCAGTGCTTATGTTGGCAACAGATGAACAATGAAGTGTAGAATTGCGTTAATATTTTTCACAAGCTACAGAGTAAATGTTATTGCTGCTCGTTTCACTCGCAGCAAAATTAATGCTGTACCTGCTCTATCGTTGAAAGGTTCTTGTATGTACCCTTGTCCGTTCAGAAGAAAATAATTTTCGTTTTAATTGAAGTTGTCAGAAAAAATATTTATTGGTCATCTTAGTTGCCGTCATTACCATTGGTGCCAACATAACCACTGCAGCTCGGCGAGAAGCGTGGTAAATTTTACGGTATTTACAATCTTGTACATACAAATCTCGTGGTACTGTCGTCAATCACCAAAGACAGTCGAGAGTACACATGTAGGTGATGATGATGATCGTGTGGCATTTATGACCGTTAGACCCCAACTGGGGTCGTGTTCAGCCTGCCTGGTGCAAGTCTCTTTATCTGACGCCACTTCGGCGACTTGCATGTCAATGATGATGGAATGATGATGAGGACGACACAATACCCAGTCCCCGAGTGGAGAAAATCTCGTACCCGACCGGGAATCGAACCCGGGCCCGCTGCGTGGCAACCAACCACGTAGTCCACTGGACTACGGAGGCACACATGTAGGTAAGCTCAACTAACACCTTTGCATCACTTGGGTGCCTCCCACTGCGCTACACGGACTTGATCACGATCAAATGTACGATTGGCTGACGTCGGTTTGCTGACCGGTGATGAACGTTGGTGCACCGCAGAGACGTTTTAACCGCGGTTAACTTTTGGCCGTGTTCTCGGAACCCTTGATTATCGTGCTCTTTGACCGAGGTTGGTGCACTCGGCCATTAGAGTACCGTTCCAAGTCCTCTGCTATCACATTACAGTTTCATTGCAGTCGCTTTGAAGTTGATTTGCAGTATTCTTGCAGCTCCTTTGCAGTCGCCTCGCACATCTGTTGCAATAAAATTGTGCTATACGAAAGTAATCGTGCAAAACGTACACGGTAATCGGCAGAAAGCAAACAGGATCTGACAGAAAATTACGTGGATTAAATGATAATCGCAGTCTGTGCTACTTTACAAGTTTCATGGAACCATCTTATGCAAATAACCCGACAAAAAATCTCTCCACCTTGTCAAAAAAGAGCCTTGCATTCTTAGAGTCGTTTCTCTATGCAGTTGTATTTCGGAAATTAGGAAACTTCATTCATTTAAGAATACTTTTTAAAAAGACTTCAATACATACAAGGAGACCAGATGGGTATCGGATTTTAAAATTTTATATGAAGATCGAAAATCAAATAATTTTCAGTCATAGCAATTCGATGTAACTCTAAACAATTCTCTAGAAAAATGACTGAAATTTTTGTAAGTAAGCATGAGTACCAATCATTATATGAATTCCATCATCTGTTGGTGTAGCTCAGGTGGTAGCTTTCTGGCCTTACGACTCTAAGGTCGGTGGTTTAAGTCCTGTCGTAACAGATTTGATTCAATTTTTTTCCTTGTGTTCAAATACTTTAATATCTGATGGTAATTTTTACGAAAAGCGCACGTATTTTTGTTTATTCGTAATTTTCCGTATTTTATAGAAGGTTGTAATGATAGTGTCAATCAAAAAACATAAGTTAAATTTTTACAGTATCGGCTTCACTATTAGTTGACGACGGTAGTCTTTGATTGTTCAGTTTGTGAAGAGCTACGACACTGTATTCGGAAAGTCATCTCCATAGCTGCTGATGGCTTTCCAAGTACGTAATCTACTCAACCATCGTTTTACCTGAGATGTTTACAGCTCGTCTACTTACACATACACGTGGAATTATAGATCCCAAAATGTTATATATAACTGAATCTATATATATATAAATGAATTGCTGGTCGTTAGTCTCGCTAAAATTCGAGAACGACTGAACCGGTTTAGCTAATTTTAGTCTTGAAATATTCGTATAAGTCCAGGGAAGGTTTAAATTTTGATACAATATGGAAAAGTTGTCCGGAAAAGAGGAAAATCGGGAAAATTGAAACGGCTTTTTCCAGTAATCTATCAATACCGTTCGTCCAATTGCGATAAAATTTTGTACATTACATGTTGAATGCAAAAGGAATGGTCGCATGAAATAAAAATTCGGAAAAGTCGCCCGGAAAGCAGGAAAATTTAGGAAAAAGCGATATAGATTTTCTTCTATGAATAAAAATCAATTGCTACATGGTTGTAAGAGCATCATTTGAGTACGGCTTGACAGGACAAGGTTTGTAAGGAGAGGGGTAGTTATTTTTTTTGTTTTGTTCATTATGGTCTCGACACTATAAGTTGACAACCGTTCATTTTGATCATTTGACGTTCAGCGAAAGATGAACGTTCTTACGAACTAAAAATTTCGGGAAGTTACCCGGAAAATTTGAAAATTCGCGAGAAACTGAAAGAGTTTTATGCGATGGGATATCATTATCATTCGTCTGATTTCAATAAAATTTTGCATATTTGTTGTTCAAAGCAAGAGTAACGTTCTTACGTAAGAAAAATCAGAAAGAAAATAGAAAGATTTTTCTATAAAATATCAATACCATTCGTCTGAGTGCGATAAAATTTTGCACATTCGACGTTGAAGCGAGAGGAAGGTTTGAATGAAGTAAAAGTTTGGAACAGTTGGCCAGAAAATAGGAAAATGTGTGGAAAACTGAAAGAGCTCTTTTGTTTGGGACACCAATATCATTAGTACGATTGCGAAAATTTTTTTCACATTTGACGTTCAAAGGAAGAGTACATACTTATTAGCAATTGTGAAGCATTGCCAGGTCGACTAGTGTAAAAAAAAAAAAAAAAAAAAAAAAAAAAAAAAAAAAAAAAAAAAAAAAAAAAGGAGAAGGAGTCACAGGTAGGTTCGAACCACCAACTCCGTAGTTTTGAGACCTTACCGCTTTTTTTCAGTTAGATCGATGGTATGCGGTCTTTAGTTCACGTTCGTTCAGTATCTGGCTCAGCTTTTTTACCAGAGAGGCGTTTAAACCTCTGACTGAGAGCGCTGAGCCACGGCGCCCGGTTCCTGAGCTACACCGAAATGAGCTGTGACTGTCTTAAGTATTCGCACTTACGTGTACTTTGCAGAACTTCAAAGTCGATTTTCTCCAGAATCTTTGATAGTTGCATCGAATCGCTTTGGCCGACTGTTATTTAAGTTCAGAACTTCACTTACCATAAATATAAAGAAACTCTAAAGTCAGATACCGATGCGTTTATTTTGTGCTTCATTGTGGTCCTGTTGCGTCTCACATACTTCAGATGACTACCACCAGTACTAGGATTCTTCCCTGCTTCAGTTGGGGTACAGGTGACTCGCTTCTCCGCTACGGCTTCGTAGGTGAAGCTCTGTATAGTGAAAGTACGGCCGTCCTTTTCAGAGCTGCTTACCGCCTTCTGCATCTCGTGATTGACTGAAATCGAGTTACGTGATTTTTTCCAGCCATCTTGGTCCTATACCTTGCTTGCCTGTCATAAGAAGTGTTATGAATAATCGTATGTTGGGTTTGGATAACGTGTCAGTGTTCTTCATAAGCCAAGAAGGAAGGTAAATATTACACTACTTCCATCTGATTTCAGAAATCCACGAAGAAGAGTCTTGCCATAAAAAACAAATAGGCCACAAGCGACCCTCGCGTCTGTGCTGCGATCATTTTAATTCATACTAAAATTAATAGATCAAAGATTCGATCACGCAGCAGAATCCTACACTTTTTTAACTTGAAAAAATTTTGTGAAGAAAATTGCCACATAATACCAAGATATTAAATTACTCACGCGTCGTTGGTTTTATTTGTTGGTAATTGGTGAAACACACCATTTTTACTCATAACTAACTAAATAGATCCTCGTTCAGATATGAAATTAATATACAGTTCCTGAAAGCAAGCTTTTGTCATTCACGGTCGCCTCGGCGGAGCGCATTGAGGCGCTATGCTACGATGCGCTAGGTCTTTCCCGTCGGGGGTTCGAATCCCCCCTTGGGCATGGATATTTGTGCAGTTTTTGTAGTTTGTAAGTTTAGGGACTGATGACCCCGCTGTTAAGTCCCTTAAGCTTAACAAACATTTGAACATTCGCGGTCATGTGTTTACTGTATTATTGCAGGAAACAAAGAATTGAAGCAATAAAAATATTAAGACACGCAAATGTAATTCTTATTGTATAGGCACTTCTCTGTTTTTTGGTAAAAGTCATGTTGTGGGTAGTCTATATCCTTGCATTTTCCGTATTTCATGTAAGGTTTAAGTACATAATTGGCAAGAAAATATCCATCAATGGATTGTCTGTTATCTCAATTGTTTTCTTAATACATACTTTGCACTTCCCGCGTCTAGTCCTTCAGACGTAACACCCTACATTAAGACTGCTATAAACTGAACTGTCCGCCATTTTTTCCCCAAGCTGTGGGAGTCGCCATGTTCCGGACGAAGCTCACGCGTTACCTCGCGTTTCATTCAACTCGCTCACACTCGCAAACTACTCACTGTATCAACGTGGAATTTTCATCAGTGTCTTCGTTAAGAATAACACTATATTTTCATTTTAGTCTTATTTATGGCAATAATTTACAAACACCATATACAGATAGTTTACGACCATGCACTTTCTGACGACGTTACGGGATTTTCGACGTGCGAGGAACTTTCTTTCTGTTGAAGTTAGCTGAACACATTAAGCTAATGAAATGTTGAAAATACATCAAATTTTCATCCCCTCCAAACAGCAACTCTGTTAGAAATATGTAACTTGACATAATGTCAGTTAAATATGACGCACTGGGATCCGCCCGCCCGTCTAGTAGTAACACGTCTTCCGTATTAGAGCTCCTAATAATTAGGCACATGTTGTCACTGTATAATATCCATACTTGAAGATACTGCTAGTGACTTCTTTTAAGCCATTAAATTGAATAGTTGCACACTACAAAAATGCTGTGTATCAATGTAATATTGTTTCAATTTTTGTTATATGGAAAGGATATTCTAAACATCTCAATACAGAGTGCTTTATTATGTGAGGAAATGAGAACAAGTCAGTTCGTTAGCTAGTGAAGAGATCCTTGCGGTCATTTTCAACTATTCTCACATAAAATCCTAATTAGATCTAGTAACTTGCGTTCTGTTACTGCTAGGCGTTAAACTGAAGGAAATGTAGCTCCTATTAGATTTTGGAAACTGAGTAGTGGATCTGAAACACATTGGACAAGAAGCAAAGAAATAAAAATTTGTTAGTGACGAAGGAATATCTGGAAATCGAATAATAAAACACTAACTTTACTCTTATTCATTCTACAACCATATATTTCCTTGAATAACTCGACAGTTAATGAAGTTTTGCGTAGTGCCATGTGGCAAAATATTCCCCTCTTTGCATGTTATCATTTGTCAAAATATCATTTTGATACCTCTAACCGTGTATGAGATACGCAATGATTCATTCTGGCCTTATCGCCATCGGAAATGAGTGCGCTAAATAAAATAAAGTTTAGCGGTATGAGTGAAAGGTAAAGATCTCCTTCTAAGTTGAAAATAAAATTCAATCTGTTGGGAAAGTTTCATCCGCAGCAACATATGGTGCAACAAGCACCAAACGGAATATCATAGCAGCCTCTATTTTTTACTGTAAACTTTTCCTAATGTAGCGCTGTCTCTTATTTCGAAACCAACATCTTATTAACAGAATGTGGACATAAAAGATTTAAGTAGCGGAAAAATAAAATATTTCTACCAGTTAGTTTTTGCGAAATCGTTTGTGAGAGATGGCAGGGCATGCGCCTCTACGCTGTTAGTGCAGCGCGATTCCAACCATGTTGGGGAAAACATGGCGGACGAATCAGCCTGGGTATTCAGGAGCTCTACGCTATATCTGGCGAATGAAATGTTATCGTTCTGCTCTCAACCTTAAATATCATTTAGATCTTTACCTACTTTACATCCGCAGCATTGTATGTGCTGAAATCAACCATACGCAAAGTCTACGTAATGCGCTTTTTCGTCTGCAAACTCTTCAAAATTTTGCGCCCTGGTTTACTTAGTTTGATGTACCGCAGTAATTATAAGTAGTGGCGAATATAAAGAGAGATCATCATCGAGAGAATATACCAGATTATCATATGTAAAATACGGCGAACAAATTGAAAAAAATTGGTCCTTTAATGTCTTACAATTGACGGCAGTTGTTAAATGATATTAATGTGGCATTTTTAGACACTAGTTTTGATTTATCGTACGAAGAAAAACGTGTTTGTGTTAATTCTTCAGGGCGCTGCGATAAAATTTTGATCATTTGACGTTCGACGAAAATTGAACGTTTTTTTGAATTAGTAAAAATTTGGGAAAGTTACCCGGAAAATTTGAAAATTCGCGACAAACTGAAAGAGATTTTTTCAATGAGATATCAATATCATTCGTCTGATTGCGATACAGTTTTTTAGATTTGACGTTCACAAGAAGAGTAACGTTCTTATGTAATAAAAATTTGGAAAAGTTTTCCGGCAAAAATTTAGAAAAAATAAAAAGAGATTTTTCTATTAAATATCAATATAATTCATATGATTGCGATAAAATTTTGCACATTCGACGTTCAAAGCGAGAGGAAGGTTTGAGTGAGGTAAAAGTTTGGAATAGTTGGCCAGATAATAGGAAAACTTGTGGAAAACTGAAAGAGCTCTTTTCTTTGGGATATGAATATCATTGCTACGATTGCGATAAACCTTTGTATATTTCTCTTTGACATAAATACTGATCTAAAGATTCTGAAACACAGGAAAAGCCTCCCACAAAAATTAACAATCGAAGAGAACTACCATATACAGAAAGCCATAATAGAAAGAAAAGAAATAACAAACGAATACACAGCCCTCTGCAACGGAACCATATTTTCTGCCCTCAAAGAACTTACAGAAAACTTATAAACACACACACACACACACACAGACAGACACACTAAAACAAAAACAACATGATTCAAAACTCCCGCCCCCACCACAGTCAGCTGTTCCTAACACTACTCCCAGAATTCGACTGCCCACCATCTTGTTTTCATAACATAAACATTGAGTGAAAGTGACACAGTACCTGTCCAAAACACGAAAAACAGCGCATTTCCACCAAAGTAAGTGACAAAAACTTGTTATAAACACTTAGACATTTGTTATAGAAGCAGTAGCTACAATAAAATCAAACCAAAACACAAAAACTACGCCCTGTGTTTTCGTAAAAATCACGATATTTACAATCGAACTATTCACCTCATTAAATACACACGTTTTGGTTTGCAGATGACAAACTGTCAAAAACCATCAGAGACATTTTGTGAGTGGAAAAACCACAAACATAACGACATGTGGTATTAAGGTAAGCCTAGCATACCTATGAAAATAAGAAACTATGAATAGTAACTGTAGTTTTCACTGTTAATGTAAAAAGTAATAATCATTCTACTGTTAATTTGACAGACAACAAACATCCCACTGATGATGCTGCAACGCCAGCGAAACATGTCTGGGAGAAATTAAAAAACATTTGTGTTTGCTCAAGGCGGACCAAACTTATAAAGCAAATTTACTTTGTATATTTGACGTTCAAAGCAAGAGTACATAGGTATTATCAATTGCGAAGCACTGCCGGGTGGACTAGTTCTCATTTAAATTTCGAGCTGCCAAAAGGCGATCGCAAAGGCCCATATTTAGTGTTACTGCCGTAACCTAAAGTGGGCCAAAAGTAAATATTTTTCATCAAATAGTTTTCTCGAAATCGGCAGATAAATGTTGTAAGCGCTGGGAACAGGTCAGCGTGTAAGCAGCAGCGGACTAGATGAGCACAGCATGTTCAAAATGTTCAAATGTTTGTATAGTCTATGGGACTTAACTACGGGGTCATCAGTAGCCAAAACTTACAAACTACTTATGCACTACCTCATACTAAGGACGGCACAAACAGCCATGCCCGAGGGGGGATTCGAACCCATGACGGGGAACGGCCTCGCGCATCGGAGCATAGCGCCTCTATGCGCTCGGACACTCCGCAAGTGCAAAACCTGAAAACTGTTCTCAGGAACCAATCGCTACCCAAAAGAACAAAATACAATATGTAATTGTAGGAAAATTCTGAAATGTGAAACACTCGTTAGGCAAAACATATTTTTCTGTTGGAAATCACGTAAAAATAGGATAATGTGCTCCATTCCGAAAAATGAACAAAATAATTCTTCTATCAGTTTAAAGAAAGCTGCAGCAAAGCAACGAAGATTAAATCTGTTTTCTTTGAGATAACATAGGAGAGAGAGGGCGGTTGCCAGAAAATTTTTACTTGGATGGGGTTTTCATATTTCAAAAGGTTGAAAAACACTGATGTATATATAGATGAAGAAAGGCACACAAGAACAGTAATATCTCTCCCAGTGTGGGCATTAAGTAATGGAATGATATGAGGACAAATGTGCTGTCGTCATCATGTGACGTTCTGTTCGGTTTTGAAAGAGCGTGCAGTACAGTGCAGTGAAACTGCTCACAGAAAGCAGGAAATCTGGGCTCGAATTCCAGTCTGCCGTAACCTAGAGTGGGCCAAAAGTAAATATTTTTCATCAAATAGTTTTCTCGAAATCGGCAGATAAATGTTGTAAGCGCTGGGCACAGGTCAGCGTGTAAGCAGCAGCGGACTAGATGAGCACAGCATGTTCAAAATGTTCAAATGTTTGTATAGTCTACGGGACTTAACTACGGGGTCATCAGTCCCTAAACTTACAAACTACTTAGGAAGTAACTAAGACTAAGGACGGCACAAATATCCATGCCCGAGGGAGGATTCGAACCCCCGACCGTAGTGGCCGTGCAGACCGTGACTGGCGCGCCTCAGTCCCCTCGGCCACCGCGGCCGGCTGAGAGAGTGTGACCCTGGTGGCTCCTGCCGGAGGCCGGCGACAGACAAAGGCGGCGGAAGTCACGGCGGCCATTGTGGCCGCGGCCCAAACACAAACACTGGGCAGCAGCAGCAGCAGCTGTACCCGGGCCGCTGAAACTTTGCACTTGACGTTTACAAATAACAAGTGAAGAAGAAGAAGAAGCGCGAGGCGCTAGTCGCCAAGAACGATCCAATCACAGCGCGGTAAACGCTTCCAGTGATCACGTGCCGTGACGTCAACGTTCCCGCGTTGCCAGCTTTGTTCAGTGCTACTGTAAACAACATTGTGTACCGTGTCTACCGCGTGTTTATGTTGTGTGTGCTGTTTTCGCTGCGGTTTTACTGTGAGTGGTTTAACTTGACTTTCCGAGTTCAACTAAAGGCCAATTCACACTGTCCGTCACGTCAACGTCACGTCACGGAACCGTCACGTCAAGTTGTATTCACACTGTCCGTCCGTGTCCGTCATGTCAATTCGCCGATCTCAATACGCGATGTTGAAAGTGAGGTTATGAGTGGCGATCTGTTATGTAGAAAGTCATAGTTTAATACTAGAAAGGGGGAACAACAACGCTAAATGTTATTAACGGCCAAAGAAAACTTTACATTGTATGTTTTTGGTCAACTTACTGGGAACTGAAACAACATTTCAAAACATCGACATCTATTTTCAAGCGAAAAAATAAACATATGGAAAAATCAAACCATACTTGTAAGAGCATAATATCGCCTGTATACTTTAACCATTACGATTTGCATGCTGACATTGTTAATACGTCGTAAACAACTGAATTTTTGTCTTTCATTATAACTGACATTTTCATTTAAAGTGTTATTTAATGAAAAATGCGTACTCAAATTACAATCTTATTCAAATAAACAGTTTGCTTTGCAGTCGTTTCTGTTACATTGTTGCGTAACATAAACCATTTTTTGGTTTCAGATATCCGACCTCGATTTTAGGGGGACACTCAATTGACAAAAATATTTAAGTCGTCATGAAACATTTGAGATTTACCCCTAAAACGAGGTACAACAACAACACTAAGATGAATAAGACACATTTGCATATAAACAGTGCAATCGTCGACTGCAACATGTAATTCGCGTGACGAAATTAGGTTAACTTCCGATGTTAGCAGACGGCCGTTCCGTCAAAACATTCTTCTCGAGAAAGCTTGACGGACGTTGACGTGACGTGACGGACAGTGTGAATTAGCCTTAATTGAATAATGTCACCGAAAAGACGTTTGTCTAGTGACGTTTTCTGAGTAAGTTCTCAGTATCGTTTGAATAAAAACTTCGTAGCTTATGCTCTGAGCAGGAAGTTCATTCTCGCTTCAAACGATCGGAAAGCAATTATGGTACAGTGGTTACAAGAAAGAAATATTTGCTGCAGATATGTCAATGTCAAAACTTCTTTTATATTCGCTTGTGAAACAAAATAAGCCTATTACACCCACATATGCAGTAGACAAAATCGCAAAGGAGCAGCGTCACAATGAAATAAACCTGCCCCCCATTCACTGCAGTTTTAACCCTATAGAATTGGTGTGGAGTGACGTGAAAACTTACTTAAGGAACAATAAGTCGTTCACAATAACAGAGGTCGAAAAGCTGTTGCATGAAGCTGTTGCCAATGTGGCAGCGCAAACAATGGAAGGGATCATGAACGGTTAATGATTTGTCTTGGTGATGACGATTTTGGCAGCGTTGACAACAGTCAAGATGGGGAGCTGGATGTAATTGTATCATTCTCCCCGTAAATTGGTGAGTGGAAATCATCGATTATAAAACGTAGAGAGAAAAGTTACTATCTTGATTATTGTTTATTTCGTATCTGTCGTGATTCAATGCTTACTTTCTATATTGCTTTGCTCCGTTATTGAAAGCGTGTGCATTGTTGTGCTCTGGTTCCATTAATATGCCGTTAATTATTTGTTGCTCAAGAACGAATTATTATACATCTACATCTACATCTACATCGATACTCTGCAAATCACATTTAAGTGCCTGGCAGAGGCTTCATTAACCACCTTCATAACTTTTCTCTACCGTTCCATTCTCTAATAGCGCGCGGGAAGAAAGAACACCTAAATCGTTCCGTTTTCGATCTGATTTCTCTTATTTTATTGGGATGGTCATGTCTCCCTAAGTAGGTGGGTGCTAGCAAAATATTTTCACATTCAGAACTAAAAGTCGCTGATTGAAACTTCGCAAACAGATCACGCCGCAATGAATAACGTCTTTCTTTTAATGATTTCCACCCCAATTCGTGCAACATTTCCGTGACGCTTTCCCCCCCGTAACGTGATAAAACAAAACGAGCTGCCCTTCTCTGAACCTTCTCAATATCTTCCGTCAGTCCCACCTGGTGAGGGTCCCACAAGGGGCAACAGTACTCCAAGAGAGGACGCACAAGTGTGATGTAGGCAGTCTCTTTGGTGGAGCTGGTGCATCGTCTAAGCGTTCTGCCAATGAAACGTAACCTTTGGTTCGCCTTCCCCACAATATTTTCTATGTGTTCTCTCCAGTAAAAGTTGTTCGTAATTGTAACTCCTAGGTAATTGGTAGAATTTACGACCTTAAGGTTTGACTGATTTATCGCGTAATTGAAGTTCAGCGGATTTCTTTTAGTGGTCATGTGTATTACTTCACACTTTTCTTTATTTAGTGTCAATTGTCAATTTTCGCACCAAGTAGAAATTTTGTCTAAATCGCTTTGCAGTTGCTTTTGATCCTCTGTTGACTTCACTAACCGATAAACGACAGCATCATCCGCGAACAGTCTAAGGGAGCTATTCAGATTATCTCCTAAATCGTTTATAAACACGAGGAAGAGTAGGGGACCAATAACGCTTCCCTGTGGAACGGCAGATATCACTTCTGTTTTACTCGATGACTTACCGTCAATTACAACGAACTGTGTCCTTTCTGATAGGAAATCGTGAATCCAATCGCACAATTGGGGAGATATTCCATAAGCACGCAATTTCATTAGAAGCCGCTTGTGGGGTACAGTATCAAAAGCCTTCCGGAAATCCAGAAATATGGAATCGATTTGAGATCCCTTGTTGATGGCACTTAACACTTCATGTGGATAAAGGGCAAGCAGTGTTTCGCAAGAGCGATACTTTCTGAATCCGTGCTGACTATTGGTTAATAGGTCGTTCTCTTCGAGGTAGTACATAATATTCGAACAAAGTATATGTTCTAAAATCCTACTGCAAATCGACGTCAATGAGATAGGCCTGTAATTTTGGGGATCACTCCTATTGCCTTTCTTGAATATTGGAGTAATTTGGGCAACTTTCCAGTCTTTGGGTACGGATCTTTCGCTGAAAGCGCTCTTTTATTACTCAATGGCTTACATTTACGAATTGCAATTGAAAACCGTTTCGTCCGCTGTGTGTATAGAGGCTAGTGTTGCAACGTCGCTAAAGCAGTGTAGCCAACTTAACTCCCCGTAACGCGAAACGTCAAGTGCCATGTTTCAGCGGCGCGGGTATAGTAGCAGTAGCCGCTGCTCGTGAATGGAGGCCCCTGGGAGGCGGGCAACCCGCGGCGCGCCCACAAGGTCCCGGCAATGTCGCGGCCAAGGTCAGCCGCTGGCGCCAGCCACACTTTCTCGCCAGCGCAGAGAACTGCGCACTGCGCCACCCGCCTTCCCACGCCACTGCACTGGCGCGCCAGCGGCTCCGGGAGCGGGCTTTCCCTTCTGCAGATAGCCGCTGCCGCGAGGAATCCCCTACCTTTACACGCAACACATCTTCCAGGAGATGACAAACCGAATTTCGTAAACAGTTCTTTCGCTGTCGTTTTTTACATGTTGTACGCTCAAGCGGATTTTCGTAGCCCACTTAGTATAGCGGCTGAAACACAGCTGATTCATATTATATTGTTGTGTCTTCTTCCGGACATTTACACGCGAACACAGGGTTCGCTTCACTTACTTCACTGCAGATGCGATCGTGCCACGGTCCAATACAACGGGTGATCGAAAACTCAGTATAATTTTGAGTACTTAATAAATCACGGAATAATGTAGATGCCGGCCGCGGTGGTAGCGGGGACTGAGGCGCTTCAGTCACGGTCTACACGGCCACTACGGTCTGGGGGTTCGAATCCCCCCTCGGGCATGCATGTTTGTGTAGTTTATGGGACTTAACTACGGGGTCTTCAGTCCCTAAACTTACAAACTACTTATGAACTACTTACGAAATAAGACGGAAAAAAAATCCATGCTCGAGGGGGGATTCGAACCCCCGACCTTAGTGGCCGTGCAGACCGTAACTGGAGCGCCTCAGTCTCCTCGGCCACCGCGGCCGGCCATGCATATTTGTGCCTTCCTTAGTATTACCTAGTTGATAAGTAGTTTGTAAGTTTAGGGACTGATGACCCCGCAGTTAACTCCCATAACCTTAACAAACATTGGGCAGGTAAAAACTGACACACATGCTTGGAATGACATGCGGTTCTATTTGAAAAAAAAAAAAAAAAAAATCACAAAATGTCCGACAGTTGGCGCTTTAACTCAACAGAAAAGCAATAATCAGCCTAACAAATTAAGACAAGACAAAGATGATGTTCTTTACAGAAAATGCTCAATATGTTTTACCATCATTCCTCAACAATAGCTGTAGTCGAGAAATAATGTTGTGAACAGCACTGTAAAGCACCTCCGGAGTTATGGTGAGGCATTGGCGTCGGATGTTGTCTTTCAGCATCCCTAGAGATGTCGGTCGATCACGATACACTTGCGACTTCAAGTAACACCAAAGCCACAGACTGAGGTCTGGGGACCTGGGAGGCCAAGCATGACGAAAGTGGCGGCTGAGCACACGATCATCACCAAACGACGCGCGAAACAGATCTTTCACGCGTCTAGCAATATGGGGTGGAGCGCCATCCTGCATAATAATCGTACGTTCCAGCAGGTGTTTATCAAGCAGGCTGGAGATGATGCGATTCTGTAACATATCGGCGTACCTCTCACCCGTCACGGTAGCAGTTACAAAACCAGAATCACGCAGTTCCTCGAAGAAAAAAGGCCCGATAACGGTAGATGTGGCCTAATAAAACCACATGTCATTCCAAGCATGTGTGTCAGTTTTTACCTCTGTATCTACATTATTCCGTAATTTATTAAGTTTTCAAATTTATAGTGACTTTTTGATCACTCGGTACGTTTCACATCGCTCGGGAATCCGTAATGGCGAGTGTAAGAGGGCATGGACGATAGGGGCGCAACAGCCATAGCGTGCGACTTGTGGGAGTTTGAGACGGACGGGAGGCGAGCACGGGTGGCCAAGTGGTTAAGGCGACCCCTCACCCGAAGAGGAGGACCCGGGTTCGTGTCCCGGTCCGGCTCACATTTTCACCTGTCGCCATTGCTTCACTTCAGTACCCCTTTTTAATCAACAATTTGCTAACAACTGATTCAGCTCGTGATTTAGTCAACACAGTCGATATATTCCTTTACTCAAATGCACATATCCCATCTTACTTATAATTATTTAGGGAAGCAGCTCAGAAAGTTGAGAAAGAAACAAGACGCCAGGTCAAAATGCGGTACAAATGCCGTTTTACAAACAGTACTTAGCGGCATTGGCCTCTTACTTATCTTGCGTTTATCGCGAATCTTTGATCCAGTGCAAAGTTGCAGGCGACTGGAAAAAGGAGCAGGTAACTCCCGTGTATAAGAAAGGAAAAAGAACGGACCCGCAAAATTACAGAAGTGTATCATTAACATAGGAACACGTGACCCAATACGCACATTACGACTTATCTTATTAGATAGATTAAGGAAAGGGAAACTTACATTTTTAACATTTGTGGAAAGAACACGTAGATAATATCGTGGGAAAGGCGAACCAGAGACTGCGTTTTATTGGCAGAATCCTTAAAAGATGCAACAGAACTACTAAAGAAACTGCATACACTGCGCTTGTCCGTCCATTTTTGGAGTATTGCAGCCCAGTGTGGGATCCTTATCAGGTGGGTTTGACGGAGGACATCGAAAGTGTCCAAAGAAGGGCAGCTCGTTTCGTATTGTCACGATACAGGGGAGACAGCGTTACGGAAATGATACAGGATCTGGGATGGGAATCATTACAACAACGGCGCTTATCGCTGAGGCGTGGGTTACTTGCGAAACTCCAATCGCCAACATTCTCCTCCGAATGCGAAAATATATTGTTGACTCCCACTTACATAGGTAGAAATGATCATCAGAATAAAATACGAGAAATCAGAGCTCGAACAGAGAGATTCAGGTGTTCTTTCTTCCCGCGCGCTATTCGAGAATGGAATGGGAGATAAATAGTATAATTGTGGTTCGATGAACCCTCTGCCAGGCACTTAAATGTGATTTGCAGAGTATCCCATGTAGATGTAGATGTGTAGATGTAGACAAAGCTTTTGACAATCGTTACTGGAATACACTCTTTCGAATTCTTAAAAGCTGTGTACGTGTAGTTTCATGTTGAACCTATCGTTAAATCAGGCAACAAATTGTTCATTAACACAGTAATGTGGTTTAATTATGGCCCTGATATTGATGTATAAACGTTTAAATAAGAAACAGTGCATTAAACTGATTATGTGCGGAACGGATCTTTTAACAAAACAACTGCATGAAACACACACTGACTATACTCAAAAAAATTGACTGCGAGAAAGATATTAAAAACACACAAACTACTTTCTTAAAGTTTGACTGCAAGAATTTTATGCAGATCAGTACCTGATTATCGAAGTTTAGTATCATAATCAATTAAGTGCAGTGTTCCATAACAATCATTTACCATGGCACAAATAACGAAATCTGTTTAACAAGATTACCAAAATCAATACTGCACTTTAAATCCACAAATAACTAATTATCAAATAAAAGAAGTAGGTTAATCTTCTAACTACGTAAATGAAACAGGAAAGAAAGGTCAACTTTGTTACTTATTATTAATAATCACCATTACATTAACTACATAATGACATGAAATGCTATTACCTTCATTCCAGCGGTGTTACAATACAATACAATATATATTCCAAATAGAATCAAATCAACTTGCTGGCACAGCAGCCTCTACTCTACATCGGAGCCATACACACAACTCAACCGCTCTCTAAGCGAGCTGAACCACAAGTGCTACTCTCTCTCATCGCGAGCTACAATGCTATGCAATACATGATCTTTGCCAAAGATGAAACTTCACAGAGTTAAGAACACATATCGATACACACAGTAGAAGCGATATTATACATTTTCTTGCAAGCAAGTTACTCGACACGAAACATGAGGCACAATATTAGACATTTTCCATAGGCACGTTTCATCCTGAAGTTACCAGGGCTGACATATAGGGAGTGAAAAGTTATATTCAACTTGTACAAGAACCAGACAGCAATTATTAGAGTCGAAGGTCGTGAAAGGGCGGCAGTGGTTGGGAAGGGACTAAGACAGCGTTGTAGCCTTTCCCCAATGTTGCTCAATCTGTACACTGAGCAGGCAGTGAAGGAATGCAAGGAGAAATTTTTAGAGGGAATTAATGTCCAGGGAGAGGGAATAAAATCGTTGCGGTTTGCTGATGACATAGTAATCGTGTCAGAGACCGCAAAAGATCTGGAAGAGCAATGAACAGTGTCTTGAAAGGAAGATATAAGATCAACATTAACAAGAATAAAACGAAGGTAATGGAATGTAGTGTCAGAAAATCAGACAGAGTTTTGTTATTTGGGTAGCAAGATCTCATGACCGAAAAAAATGTTCAAATGTTTGTCAAGCTTAAGGCACTTAAGTGCGGGTTCATCGGTCCGTAAACTTACAAACTACTTATGAACTAGCTGATCCTAAGGACAGTACAAACATCCATACCCGAGGGGGGCCTCGAACCCTGAAGGGGAACGGCCTCGCGCATGGTAACATAGCGCCTCAATGCGCTCGGCCGCTCCGCCGCGGCTCACGGCCGAAGTAAAGAAGATATTAAATGCAGAATGGCTATGGGGAGAAAAGCATTTCTGAAGAAGCGAAATTTGTTGACATCCAATATCAGTTTAAATTTTAGGAAGTCCCTTCTGAAAGCATTTGTCCGGAGTGTAGCATGCAGTGAATGACAGTAAAACGTGGACGATAAGGAGTTCAGACAAAAAGAAGATAGATGCTTTTGAAATGTGGTGCAACAGACGAATGATGTAGATTACAAGGGTGGATCACGTAACTAATGAGGAGGTGCTCAACAGAATTGGGGAGAAAAAGAGTTTCTGGCATATCCTGACTTTGAGAAGGGATAGATTGGTTGGACACATTTTGAGACGATGAATCGTCAACTTAGCATTGAAGGGAAGCGTGTGAGGTAAAAATCGTAGAGGGGGACCGAAGGACGAATACAGTAAGCAGATTCAAAAGGATGTAGGTTGCCGAACGTATTCTCAGATGAAGAGACTTGCACAGGACAGGGTAGCGTGGAGAGCTGCAGCGAACCAATCTGCGGACTGAAGACCACAACAACAACAACGCTACTGCAAAAAATCCTCCAACAGTGAATTCCAAAATTGAAGAACGATAGCTGGAAGGAAATTTTAGGCGCAGCGCCGATATCATTTTGGGAGGGGTTTTCATTCATAGGACAATGTAGTAACGTGTAATCTTAACAGAACGTCATACGGCACTAATACTTGATATACAGGGTGCCCCACTCGGCTTCTTCACCGCAGATATGCTTGAAAAGTACAATCAGACAGTCTAACACGGAAACAAATATTATTATCAACACAAACTTATGTTTTTAAGTGGATGCCTATATTATTTCTTACGCAATCAATAGTACGAAAAATCGCAGAAAGAATGTCGTTGGTTGCATCACATTACGTCAATCAGTTCCCAAGGAACTGCGAAGTGAAGTTGACGTTTGAACCGAAGTACGTAAAGAGCGGAGGCATCGGGTACATGCAGACCCAAGCAAGACTCACGGCTAAGCCTCCGAACATGCGTCAGCTGTGCAAAATGTTCAAATGTCTGTACAGCTTATGGGACTTAACTACGGGGTCATCAGTCCCTAAACTTACAAAATACTTATGAACTACTTACGAACTAGGACGGCACAAATATCCATGCCCGAGGAGGGATTCGAACCCCCGACGTTAGTGGCCGTGCAGACCGTAACTGGAGCGCCTCAGTCTCCTCGGCCACCGCGGCCGGCCATGCATATTTGTGCCTTCCTTAGTATTACCTAGTTGATAAGTAGTTTGTAAGTTTAGGGACTGATGACCCCGTAGTTAACTCCCATAACCTTAACAAACATTGGGCAGGTAAAAACTGACACACATGCTTGGAATGACATGCGGTTCTATTTGAAAAAAAAAAAATCACAAAATGTCCGACAGTTGGCGCTTCAACTCAACAGAAAAGCAATAATTAGCCTAACAAATTAAGACAAGACAAAGATGATGTTCTTTACAGAAAATGCTCAATATGTTTTACCATCATTCCTCAACAATAGCTGTAGTCGAGAAATAATGTTGTGAACAGCACTGTAAAGCATGTCCGGAGTTATGGTGAGGCATTGGCGTCGGATGTTGTCTTTCAGCATCCCTAGAGATGTCGGTCGATCACGATACACTTGCGACTTCAAGTAACACCAAAGCCACAGACTGATGTCTGGGGACCTGGGAGGCCAAGCATGACGAAAGTGGCGGCTGAGCACACGATCATCACCAAACGACGCGCGCAAGAGATCTTTCACGCGTCTAGCAATATGGGGTGGAGCGCCATCCTGCATAATAATCGTACGTTCCAGCAGGTGTTTATCAAGCAGGCTGGAGATGATGCGATTCTGTAACATATCGGCGTACCTCTCACCCGTCACAGTAGCAGTTACAAAACCAGAATCACGCAGTTCCTCGAAGAAAAAAGGCCCGATAACGGTAGATGTGGCCTAATAAAACCACATGTCATTCCAAGCATGTGTGTCAGTTTTTACCTCTGTATCTACATTATTCCGTAATTTATTAAGTTTTCAAATTTATAGTGACTTTTTGATCACTCGGTACGTTTCACCTCGCACGGCACAAATATCCATGCCCGAGGGGGGATTCGAACCCCCGGCCGTAGAGGCCGTCCAGACCGTGACTGGAGCGCCTCAGTCCCCTCGGCCACCGCGGCCGGCAGTCAGCTGTGCGGTTTATGTATTTAAAACGTCAAGTTCACTTCGCGGTTCCTCGGGATGTGATTGACGCAATGTGATGCAACCAACGGCATTCTTTTCGAGATTTTTCGTGCTCTTTATTGCGTAAGAAATAATTTGGGATATCCACTTTAAAAATATGTTGTCTTAAACATAATGCTTGTTTACGTGTTGGACTGTCTCATTGACTTTCCTAAGCCCCTGCCGTACATTCGTGACCGAGAATGTCTTTCCTAATATCTGTTGTAGTTGCAGAGGTATCTGCGGTAAAAGAAGTTGCGTGGGGCACCTTGTATGTTATTTCCAAAAGACTGGAGGGTCATCAGGGTACTGATTACGTCTTCCCTTAGGACCAAATGTCAAATACAAAGTTTGTTGTCGAGATATAAAATGAATGACAGAGGACGGTCAACATGTCAAAAATACGTCACCAAACTGGATGGTTCAAATCAAATGTTCAAATATTTGTAAAGCTTATGGGACTTAACTACGGGGTCATCAGTCCCTAAACTTACAAACTACTTATGAACTAGCTTAAGCCGGCCGAGGTGGCCGAGGGGACTGAGGCGCTTCAGTCACGGTCTGCACGGCCACTACGGTCGGGGGTTCGAATCCCCCCTTGGGCATGGATATTTGTGCCGTGATTAGTATAAGGTAGTTGATAAGTAGTTTGGAAGTTTAGGGACTGATGACCCCGTAGTTAAGTCCCTTAAGCTTAACAAACATTTGAACATTTGAACTAGCTTAACCTAAAGACGGCACAAATATCCATGCCCGAGGGGGGATTCGAACCCCCGACCGTAGTGGCCGTGCAGGCCGTGACTGGAGCGCCTCAGTCCCCTCGGCCACCGCGGCCAGCAACTGGATGGTCGTAATAGGTTAACCCTTAACCGGAATCGTTATTTTCACAAACATAACTGGAATTGTGGGCCATATGGACCCTTTGAATTAAAAAAGCCATATAATTCCTATAAAAGGTATAATTCATACCTAAATTCGTAAGTACTGTATTATTTGAAGTAGAAAACATATTTCAGAATAATTTTTGGTACCTTACTTTGGCATGCTATATGATTATAGAAATGGATTGGATTAAAAATCGTATGTATGTTATACGCTTTGTCATAACTTCCCATAAACATAACATAAATAAGGACACAGTATGCCATGAATCGGAAACTAGAATAGTGACAACGAGACATGGAAATGTCGCAAATGTTGTCAATATCTGGACCTTGCTGGTGGACGAGTAGACCAATCGAATAGATTTTTGCCCAAAAAATATGTATTACTTGACTGTTGGCTATCACCGTATACTGAATCATCAGTCGTACAATTACTTCAGTCAGAATATATATACAGGGTGTTTCACTAAGTGTGTTTGCCTCTGTAACTTATAAAATAATAGGTGACGTGAAATTTTAATGCGGTAGGTCAACACAAGAAATGTTACACTTCCTGCGGAGCTATGAACATAGTTTATTGTATCATTTCCCAAAGAGTTACAGCACAAAGATATATTTTTTTAAAATGTAACAATAGTTTTTTCTATCGTGCATTGGATTCGTGGAAACCAGCTGCGTCCAAATCAATGTAAACAACATTCCTATCACTGTTAGTTTGGGAGCTACAACCCTTCAAAGTTTAGGGGGCGGAGGCTACGACAGCGTAGCTGACTGGCTGGTGGTCATGAGACAGTGGGCCGTGCCCCAGGGGATAGCCACTCGGCCGCAATGTTATTGAAATTCGACATACTTTTTTCTACTAGCGTCTTAGATTGTTAAAAGTAACAATTTCTCTTCTCGTGAGCGTCATCTCGTACGTTGCGTCTTTGCCTCATTGGCGATGCAACTACGAACCAATTTCTTCAGTCGGACTGTATCGCAACGTCGTATGCACTGTAGTCGTTTCAGCTGACTCACTAACCTTGCTCGACCGAGACTTCTTAGAACAACGTGCACCACTGGATTTACAGATTTTCCTCCGGCAGCACGCGTAAGACACGTCGGGTCAGTGAGTATTGGTACTATATCGACTTGTAAGTCGACTGCGTAAGTAACAGCTCGACGAAATCGCGATTTCTTTTTTTTCCCCCTCGCTTCCTGTTTACCACGCCGGCGTCTGGCCCGCGCCTGGCGGTTATGCAACCCGCAGCACCGGGCAGCAAATGTCAAGGGCGGCGACACGGCTGGTGACGTCACAACACGCCGACGGAAGCGCGCAGTTGAATTTAAAAGTGGCCGCCACTCCACTATACTAGCTGCCTGCTGCTGCTGCTGTTGTTGTTGTTGTTGTTGTTGTCGTCGTCGTCTTCAGTCCGGACACGTTTTGATAACGGCTGTCTACGCTTCGCTGTGCGAACCTTTTCATTTCTGAAGAAGTACAGAACGAGGTGGTCATAGCGGAGCTGGACTCGTCTTGACACGTTCGCTGCCGTTCACGCTCTGGCGCGTGTAAACGATACTAGAGTCACCTACATCTACATCTACAACCATACTCCGCAAGCCACCCGACGCTGTGTGGCGGAGGGTACCTTGAGTACCACTATCGATATTCCCTCCTATTCCAGTCACGTATTGTTCGCGGAAAGAAGGATTGTTGGTATGCCTCTGTGTGGGCTCTAATGTCTCTGATTTTATCCTCAGTAAAGGTAAGTTCTCGAAACTTCGACAAAAGCCCGTAGCGAGCGACAGAGCGTCTCTCCTGCAGAGTCTTCCACTGGAGTTTATCGATCATCTCCGTAACGCTTCCACGATTACCAAATGATCCTGTAACGAAGCGCGCTGCTCTCCGTTGGATCTTCTCTACCTCCTCTATCAACCCCACCTGGTACAGATCCCACACCGGTGAGCAGTATTCAAGCTATGGGTGAACAAGTCTAATGTAACCTACTTCCTCTGTTTTCGGACTGCATTTCCTTAGAATACTCCCAATGAATCTAAGTCTGGCATCTGCTTTACCGACGATGGATTTTATATGATCGTTCCATTTTGTTGTTGTTATGGTCTTCAGTCCGGAGACTGGTTTGATGCAGCTCTCCACCCTACTCTATCCTGAGCAAGCCTTTTCATCTCCTCATAAGAACGACTACCCACATCCACTTGAATCTGCTTACTATACGCATCTCTTGGTCTCCCTCTGCGATTTTTACCCCACACACTTCCCTCCAATGCTAAATTTACGATTCCTCGATGTCTAAGAATGTGTCCTACCAAGCGATCCCTTCTTTTAGTCAGGGTATGCCAAAAATTCCTTTTCTCACCAATTCTGTTCAGTACCTCTTCATTAGTTATGCGATCTACCCACCTAATCTTCAGCATTCTTCTGTAGCACCACATTTCAGAAGCCTCTATTCTCTTCCTGTCCGCACAGCTTATCGTCCATCTTTCACTCCCGTACAAGGCAACACTCCACACAAATGCCTTCAGAAAACACTTCCTTACTCTTAAATTAATATTCGATGTTAGCAAATTTCTCTTTTTAAAAAATGCTTTTCTTCCCATTGCCATTCTGCATTTTATATCCTCTGTACTGCGACCATCATTTGTTATTTTACTGCCCAAGTAACAAAACTCATCTACCACCTTCATTGTTTCGTTACCTAATCTAATTCCTTCAGCATCGCCTGATTTTCTAAGACCGCATTCCATTATTTTTGTTTTGCTCTTGTTAATGTTCATTTCATACGCTCTCTTCAACACACTGTCCATTCCATTCAACTGTCTCTGACAGAATAACAATGTCATCAGTAAAACGCAATGTTTTTATTTCTTCCCCCTGAACTTTAATCCCTATTACAAATTTTTCCTTGCTTTCCTTCACCGCCTGCTCGATGTACAAATTGAATAACATCGGAGAAAGGCTACAACCCTGTCTTACTCCTTTCCCAACTGATGCTTCCCTTTCATGCCCTTCGAGTCTAATAACTGCGGTCTGGCTTTTGTGCAAGTTGTAAATAATTCTCCTTTCCCTATATTTTACCCCTGCTAACTTCAGAATTGTCAAATGCTTTCTCCAAATCTAGAAATGCTAGAAATGTAGGTTTTCCTTTCCTCAATCTATCTTCTAAGATAAGCCGTAAAGTGAGTATTGCCTCCCGTGTTCCTACATTTCTCCTGAACCCAAACTGATCTTCCCCAAGGTCAGCTTCTACCAGCTTTTCCATTCTCCTGTAGATAATTCGTGTTAAAATTTTGCAACAATGACTTATCAAACTGATGGTTCTGTAATTTTCACACCTGTCTGCGCCTGATATCTTTGGAATGGCGATTATTACATTTTTCTTAAAGTATGAGGGTATTTCGCCTGTCTCATACATCCTACACACCAGTTCAAATAGTCTTGTCATGGCTGGCTCTCCCAGAGACTTTAGTAGCTCTGAGGGAATATCATCTACTCCTGGGGCCTTGTTCCGACCTAGATCTTTCAGGGCTCTGTCAAATGCATTTCTCACGTATAGTATCTCCTATTTCATCTTGATCTACTTCCTCTTCCCTTCCTACAACATCGTCTCTAAGTTCATTTCCTTTGTAAAGCTGCTCTATGTACTCTTTCGACCTTTCAGCTTTCTTTTCTTTGCTGAGAACTGGTTTCCCGTCTGAATTCTTGATATTCGTAGAGTTGCTTTTGCCGGCCGCGGTGGCCGAGGGGACTGAGGCGCTCCAGTCACGGTCTGCACGGCCACTACGGTCGGGGTTAGATTCCTCCCCCGGGCATGGATATTTGTGCCGTTCTTAGTGTAAGGTAGTTGATAAGTAGTTTGTAATCTTAGGGACTGATGACCCCGTAGTTAAGTCCCATAAGCTTAACAAACATTTGGAATTTTTTTTTTTTCTTTTTTTTTTTTTTTTTTTTTTTTTTTTTTTTTTTTTTTTGAAGATTTACATTTGGCTTCTAGCTACTCCTGCTTAGCCATTTTGCGCTTCCTGGCACTCTCATTTCTTAGTCGTCTGTACTCCATTTTGCCTGTTTCATTTACTGCATTTTTATATTTTCTTCTTTCATCAATTAAATTTAGTACAGAACGAAATATAGCAGAGCTGGACGCGTCTTAAGCCCGTTTTACCCGATCGACTTTTCGGTGAAAATCGACTAATCGAAATGCGAACGCCTTTCGTGCCTTTCAGCAGACAACCCCATCGCGAGTGCGTCTATGACGTCAGTGATCTATATAGGACAATTGGATATAGACGGCCATGCGCATCAACTTATGCTGTAGCGGCAGCTCCCGCCGCCATTTTTGTTCCAAGCGGTGACAGCGTGAGCAGAGCAGAGATTTTCCGTTGTTATTGCTTTGAAATATCGCTGCTTCATTTCTAATACATATACCAAAGAGAAAATATATATTTGGATTAAAACTTTATCTCTTCGTAATAAATTGTTGTAATATGGTTTGACAGATCGTTAAATGTTTTCTGGTATTTGCCAAAAAAATGTTCAAATGTCCCGGAGATGCCATTTAACGACGCTACGGAGAGTCCAATTTAGAAAAAAAAATTTCAGATGTTTGTAGATCTATCGGACCAAACTGCGTGGTCATCAGTCCTTAGCTAACAAACTACTTAAACCTAGGTAAACTAACCTAAGGACAACACACACACACACCCATGCCCCAGGAAGGACTCGAACCTCCACAGGGAGAGACCGCGCGCTCCACAGCGAGACGCTTTAGACCGCTCGGCTACTCCACCGCGGCTGGTATTTGCCCACCTGGGTGTGTATTGTGAGCAACTTTTACGCATTCGACAGCTCAATTTTACGGTATACCAGATGCACTACCTAATCTGCGCTTTGGTTTAGTTTAATACATTCTGTGTGCAAAAATCAAACAACTGTATCGACTGTAATCCAAGACAAAGAAAGGTAAAGCAATTTCAGAAGTTATAGTTTCGAAACACTTTTCAGCTAATGGAATTTTAACAGCTATCTACATCTACATCTACATGGGATACTCTGCAAATCACATTTAAGTGCCTGGCAGAGGGTTCATCGAGCACCGTTATACTATTTTATCTTCCATTCCATTCTCGAATAGCGCGCAGGAAGAATGAACACCTAAATCTCTCCGTTCGGGCTCTGATTTCTCTTATTTTATAATTATGATCATTTCTACCTATGTAAGTGGGAGTCAACAATATATTTTCTCATTCGGAGGAGAATGTTCGCGATTGGAGTTTCGCAAGTAGCCCACGCCGCAGCGATAAGCGCCGTTGTTGTAATGATTCCCATCCCAGATTTTGTATCATTTCCGTAACGCTGTCTCCCCTGTATCGTGACAAAACGAAACGAGCTGCCCTTCTTTGGACTCTTTCGATGTCCTCCGTCCAACCCACCTGATAAGGATCCCACACTGGGCTGCAATACTCCATAAAAGGACGGACAAGCGTAATGTATGCAGTTTCTTTAGTAGTTCTGTTGCATCTTTTAAGGGTTCTGCCAATAAAACGCAGTCGTGGGAAAGGCGAACTAGAGATACTATCTACATGTTCTTTCCAATTTAAGTCAGAAGTAATTGTAGTTCCTAGGTACTTTGTGGAGTTTGCGGCCTTAACTTTTGATTGATTTATCTTGTAAACAAAGTTTAACGGATTTGTTTTCGTACTCATGTGGACAACTTCACACTTCTCATTATTTTGAGTTAATTGCCAATTTTTACACCATAGTTATATCTTATTTAGTTCGTTCTGTAGTTGGTTTTGATATTGAGATAATTTTACTAGACGGTAAAAGACGGCGTCATCTGCAAACAACCTAAGAGAGCTGCTTAGATTTTCTCCCAAATCGTTTATGTAACTGTACCCTGTGGAACGCCCGATATCACTTCTGTTTTAGTCAATGCCTTACCATCGATTACTACCAACTGTGTCCTCTCTGACAGGAAATCCCCTATTCAGTAAATCTATCAGGGCTTTAATCTATCGGGGCGTTAATAAAATTCTGACTGTGACTTCGGCGGCGTACAGTGCTGATGCTGGCAACGACCTTTGAATGCTCTTTTAAAACTCGAACAGCTAGAATGAGAGAAAATAGTTTTTCACGTTTATAAACTTCTTGTATGAATCCTTGTTTGGTCAGTAAATTAATTATCCTCGTAAAGCGAACATTTTGCTGCGAACGTTAGGAAACTACGCCGCCGATGCAGTACCTAAAATTATCATCGCACTAGCTGTAACTAAAATTAACATCGCAGTAGCTTCAAACATCGTTACAATCCATATGAGCCATCATAACTAGTAAGTGTGCATCACTTAAAATTACTATTGTTATTTTCTAAATGTTGATACTGTTTGTTACCGCCAATGTATATATAAATAGAAGTCTGTAACAGTAGTTCGTGGCTTCGGAACCTTCGCTGAAAAGGACACGTATCGAAACCTGTCGTTTACAACGTGTAGAAATTGTGCGTAACTAGACATGAATTAACCCACCTCGCGTAGTTTCTAAGACCTTGTCACAACGACAGTTTACTGACCATATTTTACGCCTTTCGGGATTCATTGCAAACGAAAAAACACGAAAACCACTTTCTGATCGATTAAAACAATTTGGAACTGCACAGCCCACCATGCTGAAAGCGTACTGACTGCCATATTCTACAATCGCGCTCCGAAGCGAAGGAACAAAAATGGTGGCTGCGCATGTCCGTCTATATTCGGGTGCCGTAGATCTATACACTGTTCTAAATGTTATGAGTGTGCTGCAGAATGTGCATGCGTAGAAGCAAGTAACATCGGAAGTTAACCTATTCTGGTGGAGCGCATTCATGTTACAGAAATGTTTTCGCATCGTATTTAACTTCATTCTGTTGTTTGCTTTGTGTTTTCATCACACCGAAAAGGTTGCACTAGAGGCTAACATTGTTTTTTTTCTACTAGTTTTCTCCTACAACAGAAAAGAAATATCTGCAAGCAGAAAAATATTTTCGTTTTACGGGGAAAAGCCTACACTATGTACATATACTGGCGCAAATAGACAAGCGTATTTTACAGAAAATTATATTAACAGAAGCGTCAGAATTATTAGATGAGAAAATTATTTTCGATGTTTTTTTTACCGTAAGCAAAAAATTTGATCACGTTGGAATAAAGCCTCATTCGTAAATACTAAAATGAGTTCTAGCATGAAAATTAAGCGTTTCCGGACACATGTCCACATAACATATTTTCTATCTTTGTGTGTGAGAAATGCTTCCTGAATGTTTGGCCGTACCTCTTTGTAGCACCCTGTATATATACAGGGTGTTTCACTAAGTGTGTTTGCCTCTGTAACTTATAAAATAATAGGTGACGGGAAATTTTAATGCGGTAGGTCAACACAAGAAATGTTACACTTTCTGCGGACCTATGAACATAGTTTATTGTATCATTTTACAAAGAGTTTCAGCACAAAGATAATTTTTTTAATGGGACAATAGTTTTTTTCTGTCGTGCATTGGATTCGTTGAAACCAGCTGCGTCCAAATCAATTTAAACTACATTCCTATCACTGTTAGTTTGGGAGCTACAACCCTTCAAAGTTCTGGGGGCAGAGGCTACGACAGCGTAGCTGATTGGCTGGTGGTCATGAGACAGTGGGCCGTGCCCCAGGGGTTAGCCACTCGGCCAGTTAGCTACGCTATCGCAGCTGTTGTTGTTGGTTGTTTAAAGGGGACAAGCTATCGCAGCCTCCGGAACTTCGAAGGATTGTAGCTCCCAAACTAACAGTGATACGGATGTAGTTTAAATTGATTTGGACGCAGCTGGTTTCAACGAATCCAATGCACGACAGAAAAAAAACTATTGTCTCATTAAAAAAAATATATCTTTGTGGTGTAACTCTTTGGAAAATGATACAATAAACTATGTTCATAGGTTCGCAAAAAGTGTAACATTTCTTGTGTTGACGTAAAGGAATTAAAATTTCCCATCACCTATTATTTTATAAGTTACAGAGGCAAACACTCTTAGTGAAACACCCTGTATAGCCAAATCGGTTCAGCCGTTCTCGAGTTTTTGGTTCGGCCAACAACAAGGAGTTTGAGGAGGTGGAGGCGGTTTTTTTTTTTTTTTTTTTTTTAGTGCGCAGATGGTTGGGAGGCCCAGGAGAGGGTGCGATCAATAGTGAGGCCAATGAGTATATATGTACGTCCGAATAGTGCGGGACGGTCTGTATGCCGTGAGTAGCAAGTGATAAAGGGCAGTACGTCAGTAGTCTCATTTGGATCAATAGAATAATTGAGAACGTCATAATTTGCACAGTGTGAAATCGAAGTGTGTATTCGGTATTTCACTCTGCACTTCGACTGGAATTTGGTATGCGAACTATAGCTTTAAGTGTGTGATAATAAGAGAAATGCTAATTATTTGAGTCTCCTATGCGCAGGGGGGAAGGGTGTTACAAAAGGCTTGGATATAAGGCAACAAAATACAATGAGGATATCTGAAGTGGTTAATGTGACAAATAAGAATAATACTATTTCAAAAAATAAATATTCCCGATATTTTCGTACACGCTTAATATTCAAAAACAAAAAATATGTCTAGAAAAGAAAAACAGTTTTTGGGGTGGGGGGTCATGACCTCCATGACCATCCCCCTGTATCCGCCACTGTTATAACTTCACTTCTAGTCGAGTATAGTTCGCGAACCAGATCGGAAGAGCGCTCCGACAGGCGAACTATGCGAACTAGTTCGCAGATCCCTCGCCCCTGAGTTCGTCCGCTCCTTTTCCGAAGACTGACTGGTAACAGCGAGAGGACGCGAGAGCGCGCAGAATCGCATGATTCCCTTCTGCCAGTTACGATTATTTCGAGCCGAGATGCAGCTCAGCTGTAGTTTCATAGATCACTGGCACAAATTTTATTTTCTAAAGTATTCAGCAGTGTCTAAATATAGCCCTCATTCCATAGTGTAAAGAAGTAAAGAGAACTCAAAACTTAACATTGTTAGCATTTATAAAAGTGCATTTTTATTCACGAAAATATACGCATTTAGCATATTATGCTGGTAATGTTCCTTCACTCACCTATTAAATAAGTAAATAAATCCATTAAAAAAAATACTACGAGTACTTTGTATGCAAAGTAGTTGAATACCATAGTATCACCCATTCGTGTAAATAACTGGTATATTTTCATAAGTTATAAAAATACGGGCAGTAGCACACGCTTGGACAACACTGATCATCATATAAAAAAGCTGTCATAACAAAAGAAAGAGCTCTTTTAGTAGCGGTAGTAAAAGCAAAAAAAAAAGCGACCTACTTCGCGGCCGAGCTGCAAACTAAAACATGCGCGATAGGTTGCGAACTAAAATATGCGCGACCAGTCGCGAACTAAAATATGCGCGATAGGTCGCGAACTAAAATATGCGCGATAGAACGCGAACTAAAATATGCGCGATAGGATACAAACTAAAATTCGCACGATCGGACGCGAACTAAAATATGGGCAATAGGACGCGAACTAAAATATGCGCGATAGGGCGAACTAAAATATGCGCGATAGGTCGCGAACTCAAATATTCGCGATAGGACGCGAAATAAAATATGCACGATAGGTCGCGAACCAAAATATGCGCCATAGATCGCGAACTAAAATATACGCGATAGGACGCGAACTAAAATATGCACGATAGGTCGCGAACCAAAATATGCACGATAGATCGCGAACTAAAATATGTGCGATAGGTCGCGAACTAAAATATGCGCGATAGGGCGAACTAAAATATGCGCGATAGAACGCGAACTAAAATATGCGCGATAGGACGCGAACTAAAATATTCACGATAGAAAGCAAACTAAAATACGCACGATCGGACGCGAACTAAAATGCGATAGGACGCGAACTAAAATATGCACGATAGTAAGCGAACTAAAATATGCACGATAGGTCGCGAACTAAAATATGCACGATAGGTCGCGAACCAAAATATGCACGATAGATCGCGAACTAAAATATGTGCGATAGGTCGCGAACTAAAATATGCGCGATAGGGCGAACTAAAATATGCGCGATAGAACGCGAACTAAAATATGCGCGATAGGACGCGAACTAAAATATTCACGATAGTAAGCGAACTAAAATACGCACGACCGGACGCGAACTAAAATGCGATAGGACGCGAAATAAAATATACGCGATAGGACGCGAACTAAAATATGCGCGATAGGGCGAACTAAAATATGCGCGATAGAACGCGAACTAAAATATGCGCGATAGGACACGAACTAAAATATTCACGATAGTAAGCGAACTAAAAGACGCACGATCGGACGCGAACTAAATTGCGATAGGACGCGAACTAAAATATGAGCGATATTAAGCGAACTGAAATATGCACGAACGGACGCGAACTAAAATGCGATAGGATGCGAACTAAAATATGCATGATAGGACGCGAACTAAAATATGCATGATAGGTCGCGAAATAAAATATGCATGATAGGTCGCGAAATAAAATATGCATGATAGGTCGCGAAATAAAATATGCGCGATAGGATGCGAACTAAAATATGCACGATAGTAAGTGAACTAAAATTCGCACGATCGGACGCGAACTAAAAAATGGGCAATAGGACGCGAACTAAAATATGCGCGATAGGGTGCTAACTAAAATATGCGCGATAGGATGCGAAATAAAATATGCGTGATAGGGCGAACTAAAATGTGCGCGATAGAACGCGAACTAAAATATGAGCAATAGGTCGCGAACTAAGATATGCGCGATGGGGCGCGAACTAAAATATGCGCGATAGGACGCGAACTAAAATATGCACGATAGTAAGCGAACTAAAATATGCGCGAAAGGACGCGAACTAAAATATGCACGATAGTAAGCGAACTAAAATATGCGGGATAGTACGTGAACTACAATATGCGTGATAGGTCACGAACTTAATATGTGCGAAAGGTCGCGAACTAAAGTATGTGCGATAGGTCGCGATCTAAAATATGGGCGATAGGTCGCGAACTAAAATATGCGCGATGGGACGCGAACTAAAATATGCACGATAGTAAGCGAACTAAAATATGCACGAACGGACACGAACTAAAATGCGATAGGATGCGAACAAAAATATGCATGATAGGACGCGAACTAAAATATGCATGATAGGTCGCGAAATAAAATATGCGCGATAGGTCGAACTAAAATATGCGCGAAAGGACACGAACTAAAATATGCGGGATAGTACGCGAACTAAAATATGCGTGATAGGTCGCGGAATTAAATATGTGTGATAGGTCGCGAACTAAAATATGCGCTATAGGTCGCGAACTAAAATATGCGCGATAGGACGCGAACTAAAATATGCGCGATAGGACGCGAAATAAAATATGCGTGATAGGGCGAACTAAAATATGCGCGATAGAACGCGAACTACAATATGCGCGATAGTAAGCGAATTAAAATATGCGTGATAGGTCACGTACTAAATAAGTGCGATAGTTCGCGAAGTAAATATGTGCGATAGTTCGCGAACTAAAATATGAGATATAGGTCGCGAACTAAGATATGCGCGATGGGGCGCGAACTGAAATATACACTATAGTAAGCGAACTAAAATACGCACGATCGGACGCGATCGAAAATGCCATAGGACGCGAACTAAAATATGCGCGATAGGACGCGAAATAATATATGCGTGATAGGGGGAACTAAAATATGCGTGATAGGTCGTGATCTAAAATATGCGGGATAGTACGCGAACTAAAATATGCGTGATAGGTCGCGAACTGAATATGTGCGATAGGTCTTGAACTAAAATATGTGCGATAGGTCACGAACTACAATATGCTCGATACGCCGAACTAAAATATGCGCGATAGGACGCGAACTGAAATATGCACAATAGTAAGTGAACAAAGATACGCTCGATCGGACGCGAACTAATATGAGGTAGGACACGAACTAAAATATGCGCGATAGTACGCGAAATAAAATATGCGCGATAGGGCGAACTAAAATATCGTCGCGATAGGACGCGAACTAAAATATGCGTGATAGGTCGCGAACTAAAATATGAGCGATAGGTCGCGAACTAAAATATGAGCGATAGAACGCGAACTAAAATATGCACGATAGTAAGCGAACTAAAATACGCACGATCGAACGCGAACTAAAATGCGGTAGGACGCGATCTAATATATGCTCGTTAGGTCGCGAACTAAAATATACGTGATAGGTCGCGAACTACAATATGTGCGATAGGACGTGAACTAAAATATGCGCGATAGGACGCGAGCTAAAACATGCATGATAATAGCGAACTAAAATATGCACGATAGGTCGCGAACTAAAATATGTGCGATAGGTCGCGAAACAAAATATGTGCGATAGGACGCGAAGTGAAATATCCACGATAGTAAGCGAACTAAAATATGCGGGATAGTACGCGAACTAAAATATGCGTGATAGGTCGCGAACTAAATATGTGTGAAACGTCGCGAACTAACATATGGGCGATAGGTCGAGAACTAAAATATGGGCGATAGGACGCGAACTAAAATATGCACGATAGGACGCGAAGTAAAATATGCGCGATAGGGCGAACTAAAATATCGTCGCGATAGGACGCGAACTAAATTAAGCGTGATAGGCCGCGAAGTAAAATATGCACGATAGGTCGCGAACAAAAATATGCGCGATAGGTCGCGAACTAAAATATGCGCGATAGGACGCGAACTAAAATATGCATGATAGGTCTAGAACTAAAATTTGCACGATAGGTCGCGAACTAATATATGAGCGATAGGACGCGACCTAAAATATGCACGATAGGGCGAACTAAAATATGCGCGATAGGACGCGAACTACAATATGCATGATAGGACGCGAACTAAAATATGCTCGATAGGTCGAGAACTAAAATTTGCGCGATAGGTCGCGAACTAATATATGAGCGATAGGACGCGACCTAAAATGTGCACGATAGGGCGAACTAAAATATGCGCGATAGGACGCAAACTAAAATATCCACAATAGTAAGCGAACTAAATTCCGCACGATCGGACACGAACTAAAATGCGATAGGACGCGAACTAAAATATGCACGATAGTAAGCGAACTAAAATATGTGTGATAGGTTGCGAACTAAAATATCCGCGATAGGACGCGAACTAAAATACGCACGATAGTAAGCGAACTAAAATATGCGGTATGGTACGCGAACTAAAATATCCGTGATAGGTCGCGAATTAAGTATGTGCGATAGGTCGCGAACTAAAATATGTGGGATGGGGCGCGAACTAAAATATATACGATAGTAAGCGAACTAAAATGCGATAGGACGCGAACAAAAATATGCATGATAGGACGCGAACTAAAATATGGTGATAGGTCGCGAACTGAATATGTGCGATAGGTCGCGAACTATAATATGTGCAATAGGTCGAGAACTAAAATATGCGTGATAGGGCGAACGAAAATATGCGCGATAGGACGCAAACTAAAATATGCATGATACGTCGCGTACTAAATATGCGCGATCAGTCGCGAACTAAAATATGTGCGATAGGTCGCGAACTAAAATGTGGGCGATAGGTCGCGAACTAAAATATGCGCAATAGGACGCGAACTACAATATGCTCGATACGCCAAACTACAATATGCGCGATAGGGCGCGAACTGAAATATGCACGATAGTAAGCGAACTAAGATACGCTCGAACGGACGCGAACTAAAATGAGGTAGGACACGAACTAAAATATGCACGATAGGTCGCGAACTAAAATGCGATAGGGTGCGAACTAAAATATGCGCGATAGGTCGCGAACTACAATATACGTGATAGTACGCGAACTAAAATATGCGCGATAGGTCGAACTAAAATATCGTCGCGATAGGACGCGAACTAAAATATGCGTGATAGGTCGCGAACTAAAATATGAGCGATAGGTCGCGAACTAAAATATGAGCGATAGGACGCGAAGTAAAATATGCGCGATAATACGCGAACTAAAAAATATTCACGATAGGACGCGAACTATAATATGCACGATAGGTCGCGAACTAAAATATGCGCGATAGGTCGTGAACTAAAATAAGTGCGATAGAACGCGAACTAAAATATGTGCGTTTGGACGCGAACTAAAATATGCACGTTAGTAAGCGAACTAAAATACGCACGATCGGACGCGAACTAAAATGTGGTAGGACGCGATCTAATATATGCATGATTGGACGCGAACTAAAATATGCTCGTTAGGTCGCGAACTAAAATATGCGTGATAGGTTGCGAACTACAATATGTGCGATAGGACGTGAACTAAAATATGCGCGATAGGAAGCGAACTAAAATATGTACGATAGTAAGCGAAGTAAATTACGATAAGACGCGAGCTAAAATATGCACGATAGTAAGCGAACTAAAATATGCACGATAGTAAGCGAACTAAAATATGCACGACAGGTCGCGAACTAAAATATGCACGATAGGTCGCGTACTAAAATAAGCGCGATAGGTCGCGAACTAAAATATGCGCGATAGGACGCGAGCTATAACATGCATGATAGTAAGCGAACTACAATATGCACGATAGGTCGCGAACTAAAATATGTGCGATAGGTCGCGAAACAAAATATGTGCGATAGGACGCGAACTGAAATATCCACGATAGTAAGCGAACTACAATATGTGGGATAGTACGCGAACTAAAATATGCATGATAGGTCGCGAACTAAATATGTGTGAAAGGTCGCGAACTAACATATGGGCGATAGGTCACGAACTAAAATATGGGCGATAGGTCACGAACTAAAATATGGGCGATAGGTCGCGAACTAAAATATGCACGATAGTAAGCGAACTAAAATATGCGAGATATTACGCGAACCTCAATATGCGTGATAGGTCGCGAACTAAATATGTGCGATAGGTTGCGAACTGAAATATGTGCGATAGGTCGCGATCTAAAATATTGGCGAAAGGACGCGAACTAAAATATGTACGATAGTAAGCGAACTAAAATATGCGTGATAGGTCGCGGAATTAAATATGTGTGATAGGTCGCGAACTAAAATATGCGCTATAGGTCGCGAACTAAAAAATGTGCGTTAGGACGCGAAGTAAAATATGCACGATAGGACGCGAACTAAAACATGCGTGATAGTAAGGGACCTAAAATATGCACGACAGGACGCGAACTAAAATATGTGCGATAGGTAGCGGACAAAAAATATGCGCTAAAGGACGCGAACAAAAATATGCACGATAGTAAGTGAACCAAAATATGCGCGATAGGACGCGAACTAAAACATGCGTGATAGGTCGCGAACTAAATATGTGCGCTAGGTCGCAAACTAAAATATGCACGATAGTAAGCAAACTAAAATATGAGCGATAGGTCGCGAAAATAAATATGCCCTAAAGGACGCGAACTAATATATTTACGATAGTGAGCGAACTAAAATATGCCTGATAGGTCGCGAACTAAATATGTGCGATAGGTCGCGAACTAAAATATGCGCTATAGGTCGCGAACTAAAATATGCGTGATAGGACGCGAACTGAAATATGCGCGATAGAACGCGAAATAAAATATGCACGATAGGGCGAAAAAAAATATGCGTGATAGAACGCGAACTAAAATATGCGCGATAGTAAGCGAACTAATATATGTGCGATAGGTCGCGGACTAAAATATGTGTGATAGGTCGAGAACTAAAATATGCGCGATAGGAAGGGAACTAAGATATATGCAATAGAACGCGAACTAAAATATGCACGATAGTAAGGGAACTAAAATATGCGCGATAGGACGCGACCTAAAATATGCGCGATAGGGCGAACTAAAATATGCGCCATAGAACGCGAACTAAAATATGCGCGATAGTAAGCGAACTATAATATGCAAGATAGGTCGCGAACTAAATATGTGCGATAGTTCGCGATCTAAAATATGTGCGATAGGTCGCGAACTGAAATATGTTCGATAGTAAGTGAACGAAAATATGCACGATAGTAAGCGAACTAAAATATGCGCGATAGGTCGCGAACTAAAATATGCGCGATAGTAAGCGAAGTAAAAGATGCGCGATAGGACTCGATCTAAAATATGCATGATGGGACGCGAAGTAAATTATGCGCGATAGGTCGCGAACTAAAATATTCGCGATAAGTAGCGAACTAAAATATGCGCGTTAGGACGTGAACTAAAATATGCACGATAGGTTGCGAACTAATATATGCACGATAAGACGCGATCTAAAATATGCACGATAGGGCGAACTAAAATATGAACGATAGGTCGCGAACTAAAATATGCATGATAGCAATCGAACTGAAATATGCGGTATGGTACGCGAACTAAAATATCCGTGATAGGTCGCAAATTAAATATGTGCGATAGGTCGCGAACTAAAATATGTGAGATGGGGCGCGATCTAAAATATGCACGATAGGGCGAACTAAAATATGCGCGATAGGACGTGAACTACAATGCGATAGGACGCGAACAAAAATATGCATGATAGGACGCGAACTAAATATGTGCGATAGGTCGCGAACTAAAATATGTGCAATAGGTTGCAAACTAAAATACGCGCGATAGTAAGCGAACTAAAATACGCACGATAGTAAGCGAACTAAAATATGCGGTATTGTACGCGAACTAAAATATCCGTGATAGGTCGCGAATTAAATATGTGCGATAGGTCGCGAACTAAAATATGTGAGATGGGGCGCGAACTAAAATATGTACGATAATAAGTGAACTAAAATACGCACGATCGGACGCAAACTAAAATGCGATAGGACGCGAACAAAAATATGCATGATAGGACGCGAACTAAAATATGCTTGATAGGTCGCGAAGTAAATATGTGCGATAGGTCGTGAACTAAAATATGTGCGATAGGTCACGAACTAAAATATGTGCGATAGTAAGCGAACTAAAATATGTGTGATAGTAAGCGAACTAAAATATGCGCGATTGGACGCAAACTAAAATATGCACGATAGGACGCGAAGTAAAATATGCGCGATAGGGCGAACTAAAATATCGTCGCGATAGGACGCGAACTAAAATATGCGTGATAGGTCGCGAACTAAATATGCGCGATAGGACGCGAACTAAAATATGCGCGATAGGACGCAAAGTAAAATATGCGCGATAGAACGCGAACTAAAACATGCGTGATAGGTCGCGAACTAAATATGTGCGCTAGGTCGCAAACTAAAATATGCACGATAGTAAGCAAACTAAAATATGAGCGATAGGTCGCGAAAATAAATATGCCCTAAAGGACGCGAACTAATATATTTACGATAGTGAGCGAACTAAAATATGCCTGATAGGTCGCGAACTAAATATGTGCGATAGGTCGCGAACTAAAATATGCGCTATAGGTCGCGAACTAAAATATGCGTGATAGGACGCGAACTGAAATATGCGCGATAGAACGCGAAATAAAATATGCACGATAGGGCGAAAAAAAATATGCGTGATAGAACGCGAACTAAAATATGCGCGATAGTAAGCGAACTAATATATGTGCGATAGGTCGCGGACTAAAATATGTGTGATAGGTCGAGAACTAAAATATGCGCGATAGGAAGGGAACTAAGATATATGCAATAGAACGCGAACTAAAATATGCACGATAGTAAGGGAACTAAAATATGCGCGATAGGACGCGACCTAAAATATGCGCGATAGGGCGAACTAAAATATGCGCCATAGAACGCGAACTAAAATATACGCGATAGTAAGCGAACTATAATATGCAAGATAGGTCGCGAACTAAATATGTGCGATAGTTCGCGATCTAAAATATGTGCGATAGGTCGCGAACTAAAATATGTTCGATAGTAAGTGAACGAAAATATGCACGATAGTAAGCGAACTAAAATATGCGCGATAGGTCGCGAACTAAAATATGCGCGATAGTAAGCGAAGTAAAAGATGCGCGATAGGACTCGATCTAAAATATGCATGATGGGACGCGAAGTAAATTATGCGCGATAGGTCGCGAACTAAAATATTCGCGATAAGTAGCGAACTAAAATATGCGCGTTAGGACGTGAACTAAAATATGCACGATAGGTTGCGAACTAATATATGCACGATAAGACGCGATCTAAAATATGCACGATAGGGCGAACTAAAATATGAACGATAGGTCGCGAACTAAAATATGCATGATAGCAATCGAACTGAAATATGCGGTATGGTACGCGAACTAAAATATCCGTGATAGGTCGCAAATTAAATATGTGCGATAGGTCGCGAACTAAAATATGTGAGATGGGGCGCGATCTAAAATATGCACGATAGGGCGAACTAAAATATGCGCGATAGGACGTGAACTACAATGCGATAGGACGCGAACAAAAATATGCATGATAGGACGCGAACTAAATATGTGCGATAGGTCGCGAACTAAAATATGTGCAATAGGTTGCAAACTAAAATACGCGCGATAGTAAGCGAACTAAAATACGCACGATAGTAAGCGAACTAAAATATGCGGTATGGTACGCGAACTAAAATATCCGTGATAGGTCGCGAATTAAATATGTGCGATAGGTCGCGAACTAAAATATGTGAGATGGGGCGCGAACTAAAATATGTACGATAATAAGTGAACTAAAATACGCACGATCGGACGCAAACTAAAATGCGATAGGACGCGAACAAAAATATGCATGATAGGACGCGAACTAAAATATGCGTGATAGGTCGCGAAGTAAATATGTGCGATAGGTCGTGAACTAAAATATGTGCGATAGGTCACGAACTAAAATATGTGCGATAGGTCACGAACTAAAATATGTGCGATAGTAAGCGAACTAAAATATGTGTGATAGTAAGCGAACTAAAATATGCGCGATTGGACGCAAACTAAAATATGCACGATAGGACGCGAAGTAAAATATGTGCGATAGGGCGAACTAAAATATCGTCGCGATAGGACGCGAACTAAAATATGCGTGATAGGTCGCGAACTAAATATGCGCGATAGGACGCGAACTAAAATATGCGCGATAGGACGCAAAGTAAAATATGCGCGATAGGGCGAACTAAAATATCGTCGCGATAGGACGCGAACTAAATTAAGCATGATAGGCCGCGAACTAAAATATGCACGTTAGGTCGAGAACTAAAATTTGCGCGATAGGTCGCGTACTAAATATGTGCGATAAGTCGCGAACTAAAATATGTGCGATAGGTCGCGAACTAAAATATGCTCAAGAGGGCGAACTAAAATATGCCTGATAGGACGCAAACTAAAATATGCACGATAGTAAGTGAACTAAAATATGCGCGACAGGACGCGAACTAAAATATGCGTAATAGGTCGCGAACTAAATATGCGCGATCAGCCGCGAACTAAAATATGTGCGATAGGTCGCGAACTAAAAAATGCGCGATAGGTCGCGAACTAAAATATGCGCGATAGGACGCGAACTAAAACATGCGCGATAATACGCGAACTAAAAAATATTCACGATAGGACGCGAACTATAATATGCACGTTAGGTCGCGAACTAAAATATGCGTAATAGGACGCAAACTACAATATGCTCGATGCGTCGAACTAAATTATGCGCGATAGGACGCGAACTAAAATATGCACGATAGTAAGCGAACTAAGATACACTCGATCGGACGCGAACTAAAATGAGGTAGGACACGAACTAAAATATGCACGATAGGTCGCGAAGTAAAATGCGATAAGCCGCGAACTAAAATATGTGTGATAGGTCGCGAACTAAAAAATGCGCGATAGGTCGCGAACTAAAATATGCGCGATAGGACGCGAACTAAAACATGCGCGATAATACGCGAACTAAAAAATATTCACGATAGGACGCGAACTATAATATGCACGTTAGGTCGCGAACTAAAATATGCACGATAGGTCGTGAACTAAAATATGCGCAATAGAACGTGAAATAAAATATTCGCGTTAGGACGCGAACTAAAATATGCACGATAGTAAGCGAACTAAAATATGCGGGATAGTACGCGAACTAAAATATGCGTGATAGGTCGCGAACTAAATATGTGTGAAAGGTCGCGAACTAACATATGGGCAATAGGTCGTGAACTAAAATATGGGCGATAGGTCGCGAACTAAAATATGCGCTATGGGGCGCGGACTAAAATATGCAAGATAATGAGCGAACTAAAATTCGCACGATCGGACGCGAACTAAAATGCGGTAGGACGCTTTCTAATATATGCATGATAGGACGCGAACTAAAATATGCTCGTTAGGTCGCAAACTAAAATATGCGCGATAGGTTGCGAACTAAAATATGCGCGATAGGACGCGAACCAAAGTATGTACGATAGGAAGCGAAGTAAAATATGTACGATAGTAAGCGAACTAAAATACGATAGGACGCGAACTAAAATATGCACGATAGTAAACGAACTCAAATATGCACGATCGATCGCGAACTAAAATATGCACGATAGGTCGCGTACTAAAATAAGCGCGATAGGTCGCGAACTAAAATATGCGCCATAGGACGCGAGCTAAAATATGCATGATAGTAAGCGAACTAAAATATGCACGATAGGTCGCGAACTAAAATATGTGCGATAGGTCGCGAAACAAAATACGTGCGATAGGACGCGAACTAAAATATCCACGATAGTAAGCGAACTAAAATATGCGGGATAGTACGCGAACTAAAATATGCGTGATGGGTCGCGAACTAAATATGTGTGAAACGTCGCGAACTAACATATGGGCGATAGGTCGCGAACTAAAATATGGGCGATAGGTCGCGAACTAAAATATGCGCGATAGGACGCGAACTAAAATATACACGACAGTATGCGAACTAAAATATGCGCGATAGGACGTGTACTAAAATATGCGTGATAGGTCGCGAAGTAAATATGCGCGATCAGTCGCGAACTAAAATATGCATGATAGGACGCGAACTAAAATATGCATGATAGGTCGCGAACAAAAATATGCGCGATAAGACGCGATCTAAAATATGCGCGATAGGGCGAACTAAAATATGCGCTATAGGACGCGAACTAAAATATGCGTGATAGGTCACGAACTAAATATACGCGATCAGTCGCGAACTAAAATATGTCCGATAGGTCGCGAACTAAAATATGGGCGATTGGTCGCGAACTAAATTATGCGCAATAGGTCGCGAACTAAAATATGGACGATAGTAAGCGAACTAAGATAAGCACGATCGGACGCGAACTAATTTGCGGTAGGACGCGAACTAAAATATGCAGGATAGGTCACGAACTAAAATGCGATAGGTCGCGAACTAAAATATGCGCGATAAATCGCGAACTAAAATATGCGCGATAGGACGCGAACTAAAATATGCGCGATAGGGCGAACTAAAATATGCGCGATAGGGCGAACTGAAATATTGTCGCGATAGGACGCTAACTAAAATATGCGTGATAGGTCGCGAACTAAAATATGCGCGATAGGTCGCGAACTAAAATATGCGTGATAGGTCGCAAACTAAAATATGCGCGATAGTACGCGAACTAAAATATGCGCGATAGGAAGCGACCTAAAATATGTACGATAGTAAGCGAACTAAAATACGATAGGACGCGAACTAAAATATGCACGATAGTAAGCGAACTAAAATATGCACGATAGGTCGCGAACTAAAATATGTGCGATAGGTCGCGAAACAAAATATGTGCGATAGGACGCGAACTAAAATATCCACGATAGTAAGCGAACTAAAATATGCGGGATAGTACGCGAACTAAAATATGCGTCATAGGTCGCGAACTAAATATGTGTGAAAGGTCGCGAACTAACATATGGGCAATAGGTCGTGAACTAAAATATGGGCAATAGGTCGCGAACTAAAATATGCGCTATGGGGCGCGGACTAAAATATGCAATATAATGAGGGAACTAAAATTCGCACGATCGGACGCGAACTAAAATGTGATAGGACGTGAACCTATATATGCATGATAGGACGCGAACTAAAATATGCATGATAGGTCGCGAACTAAAACATGCGCGATAGAGCGAACTAAAATATGCGCGATAGGACGCGAACTAAAATATGCGTGACAGGACGCGAACTAAAATATGCGCGATAAGACGCGGAGTAAAATATTCACGATAGGACGCGAACTAAAACATGCACGATAGGTCGCGAACTAAAATATGCGCGATAGGACGCGAACTAAAATATGCGCGATAGTAAGCGAACTAAAATATGCACGATAGGTCGCGAACTAAAATATGCGCGATAGGACGCGAACTAAAATATGCGCGATAGTAAGCGAACTAAAATATGCACGATAGGTCGCGAACTAAATAGGACGCGTACTAAAATATGCGTGATAGGACGCGAACTAAAATATGCACGATAGGGCGAAGTAGAATATGCGCGATATGATGCGAACTAAAATATGCGTGATAGGACGCGAACTAAAATATGCGCGATAAGACGCGAACTAAAATGTTCACGATAGGACGCGAACTAAAATATGCACGATAGGTCGCGAACTAAAATATGCGCGATAGGACGTGAACTAAAATATGCGCGATAGTAAGCGAACTAAAATATGCACGATAGGTCGCGAACTAAAATATGCGCGATAGGACGCGAACTAAAATATGCGCGATAGTAAGCGAACTAAAATATGCGCGATAGGTCGCGAACAGAATTGGTTTGCCGATCGCTAACTACTATGCGCAAGTCTACTTACTTCTTCATTAAGTTGCGAAAGTACACAGCACCCGGCTCTACAGGTTTGGTGTTTGATTCTAAAGGAAAACGACTACTGTAGACAGGCGAGACGCAGTACGATAACAGGACTCCAGGGGCGCTGGAGTAGACGCACTCGTCTCTAGTAGTCACTCGATACGAGAAAGTTCGTCGTGTAAAAGAGGCTTTACGGAGAACGGAGGTTGAAACCTTTGTCAAGTGATCCAGATAATGTCTATTCTTAAGTCGCTCTATTCAAATCCGGAATGGTTTCCGTTGGGCATGGATGTGCGTGTGTTGTCATTAGTTTAGTGTTAGTTTATGTAGTTTGTAAGCCTAGGGACTCTTAAGGTTTGTAGTTTAGTTTGATGGATTTACAAACATTTTAAATACCGCATTCTCTTCGAGGAAGTTACACCTCTTCATAATTTATTAACGTTATACAGTTGCGCTACAGGCGCAAAATATCGCATTACAACATTTTTCAAAGGTACTTCAAGAAGGTTTTGTAAGACAATCTTTCAATAATTTTATAATATGCAGAATCTGACAACTTTTTATTGGTCTACACGTCTGATGATGTCCAAAAGGGGCGAAACGTCATCTTAGTATATATGAAAAATTGAGGTGTTTGTGGGTATATTTCACTCTACAGCCAAAATCACACATCTCAAACGAATAGTGTTTGTGTGTGGTAGTAGGTATCAGCCTCCCATTGTACACTATGGTGGTAGAGGGTTAATAACGGTATAGGGGTGGAAGATAAGGGAGTTGAAAGCTACCGTTTTATATAATATTCTACGTGAGGGTGTAAATAGTTTGCTCTTCAGTGAAACCTACAAACTGGAGACGAACGATCTCTCTGTGTTGTTGTAGTACAAAGTCTCCAGTTGTACACCATAGCAGTTCCGTGTTGATAGCTATAAGAGGTTAACAGTCGTTACCTTATATAAAATTCGGACGAAGACCAGAGATGGCATTTAACACTACAATAGCAATGAGGTCATATACAACGAAACGTAATGCATAGTCGACAGTTTCTTCTGCAAGGAATGAAGAAAAAGAAGTGGATACTGCAGTTTGGAAAGTAAAACTACCAAGAATGGCAAAACGTTAGAAAGAAATTTCTCGAACCGTTTTAAAAGAAAACGGCGCTGAAAAGTGAATCCACAGGCGATAGAAACTTGAAATATGTAGTTATTGTTTATCTTACATTGTAGGCATTAGCGATTTTTCTATATTCGCATCCCTAAGGCGAAACAGGGGAAAATACGTTGCTATTCAGGTAATTTTGAAGCAAGAAATACAAAACGTCGGATTTAGATTTTTTATTGGAATTTTAAAAACACGTGTTTCGATATCTTTGGAAATTCAATCATCAAGTGGATCAAAAAAGAGAAAATCTTTTAAGGGTGCTACTAAGACTATTTAGATGGTAGAAATGCTATCATTTGGATTTGGAATCATGGAATTAAAAAAAAAAAGTTTCGGGATGTTTCGAATTCTGCCATCAATGGTGCAATAGGGGGTGGCAAGTTGTACCAAAATACTTGGTTAGAAGTAGAAAAAAACCAATGCAGACCATGCAGGCTACACGTGCGAAACAGCGGGAATTAAGCCAGTAAATAATAAAAGGAAATACTCGTAGAATATATGACATCAACTGCGAATGGGCAAAGCTGAAAATCTGTATCCAGCCGGGATTCGAACCCGGGTCTCCTACTTTCTAGGCAGTTGCTCTGACCACTACAACACTGGGGACACAGTGATCACCGCACCTGCAAGGACTACCTAAGCACGCCTACCGTCAGATACAAATTCCCAGCTTCGCCCTGCCCACAGTACTCAAACTCGTAGTTATGAAACTGATTCCCCTCCCCACTAACGAAAGGATCTTTGCCTGTCATCGGCATATTTTACATAAACTTGTGGCGTCTGATTCGAAAGAAAAGACGGCACTTTTGATTCTGCAGTTGTTATTGTTTCATATTCATAGAATATATGACATCAACTGTGAAGCTAGGAATTTGTATCTGACGGAGGGCGTACTTAGGTAGTCTATACAGGCGCGGTGACCACTGTGTGCCCAGTGGTGTAGGGGTCAGCAACTGCCTAGAAAGCAGGAGACCTACATCTATATCTATATGGGATGCTCTGCAAATCACATTTAAGTGCCTGGCAGAGGGTTCAACGAACCACCGTTATACTATTTACCTCCCATTCTATTCTCGAATAGTGCGCGGGAAGAAAGAATACCTGAATCTCTCCGTTCGAGCTCTGATTTCTCAAAGTTAATTCTGATGATCATTTCTGCCTATGTAAGTGGGAGTCAACAATATATTTGCGCATTCGGAGGAGAATGTTGGCGATTGGAGTTTCGCAAGCAGCCCACGCCGCAGCGATAAGCGCCGTTGTTGTAATGATTCCCATCCCAGATCCTGTATCATTTCCGTAACGCTGTCTCCCCTGTATCGTGACAATACAAAACGAGCTGCCCTTCTCTGAACTCTTTCGATGTCCTCCTTCAAACCCACCTGATAAGAATCCCACACTGGGCAGCAATACTCCAATGCGGACAAGCGTAGTGTATGCAGTTTCCTTTGTAGTTCTGTTGCATCTTTTAAGGGATCTGCCAATAAAACGCAGTCTCTGGTTCGCCTTTACCATGAGATTATCTACTTGTTCTTTCCAGTTTAAGTTTGAAGTAATAGTAACTGCTAGGTATTTTGTAGAGTTTACGGCCTTCACTTTTGATTGATTTATCTTGTAAACAGATTTGTTTTCATACTCAAGTGGACAAGCTGGGTTCGAATCCCGACTAGGTACACATTTTTCACCCTCGCCCATTCGCAGTTGACGTCATATATTCTGTGAATATAAAAGAATAACATCTTCAGGATCAAGAGTGAAATCTGCTCTTTCGGAACAGACGCTACATGTATATAAATAAAAGGAAATGTTTTTCGCAACAGTGACTGCACTCTTTCAGATACGTTGCGGACATTTAAGTAAAACTCCCGACACGTGAACAAGACGTGGGCCTCCTTTGTGGCGGGAAACACATACGGCCTGACTGAATTGGCGGTTATGTCAGGAGTGGACAAAGGAGAGTCGAGTCTCCAAAACAAACGCGAGCGCGCGTTTCGTGACCGGCGGGTCGGTTGAGCGGGCGCCGGATATCGATCGGCGACCCGCCATTGGGAGAGCCGCCACAAGGACGGCCTCTGATTGGTCGGCGGGGCGCCGAGGCCGAACCGGCAAGTCCAGGGCCAAGACAAGAGGTCCGGCCGTCAGCCGGGCTCCGTAGCTGCCGCGAAGCGAGCGAGCGCTTGTCTTCCAACGAAGACGTTTATTCCGCACCATTTAATTTGACTCATTGAAGTTCTACATCTACATCTGCATCTACATAGATACTCTGCAAATCACATTCAAATGCCTGGCAGAGGGTTCACAACTTTTCTCTACCGTTCCATTCTCTAATAGTGCGCGGGAAGAAAGAACACCGAAATCCAGAATGAAATTCTCACTCTGCAGCGGAGTGTGCGCTGATATGAAACTTCCTGGCAGATTAAAATTGTGTGCCGGAACCGGGACTCGAACCTGGGACTCTTGCCTTTCGCAGCCAAACACTCTACCGACTGAGCTATCCGGACACGACTCACGATGCCGCCTCACAACTTTACTTCCGCCAGTACCTCGCCTCCTACTTTCCAAACTTCACAGAAGCTCTCCTGCTAACACGCAAGACTAGCACTCCTGGAAGAAAGGATATGGTGGAGGCATGGCTTAGCCACAGCCTAAGGGATGTTTCCAGAATGAAACTTTCACTCTGCAGCGGAGTGTGCGCTGATATGAAACTTCCTGGCAGATTAAAATTCTGTGCCGGAACCGGGACTCGAACCTGGGACTCTTGCCTTTCGCAGCCAAACGCTCTACCGACTGAGCTATCCGGACACGACTCACGATGCCGCCTCACAACTTTACTTCCGCCAGTACCTCGCCTCCTACTTTCATTCTGGAAACATCCCTTAGGCTGTGGCTAAGCCATGTCTCCACCATATCCTTTCTTCCAGGAGTGCTAGTCTTGCATGGTTCGCAGGAGAGCTTCTGTGAAGTTTGGAAAGTAGGAGGCGAGGTACTGGCGGAAGTGAAGTTGTGAGGCGGCATCGTGAGTCGTGTCGGGATAGCACAGTCGGTAGTGCGCTTGCCCGCGAAAGGCAAACGTCCCAGGATCGAGTCCCGGTTCCGGCACACAATTTTAATCTGCCAGGAAGTTTCAACACCTAAATCGTTCCGTTTTCGATGTGATTTCTCTTATTTTATTGGGATAGTCATGTCTCCCTAAGTAGGTGGATGTTAGCAAAATATTTTCACATTCACAACTAAAAGTCGGTGATTGAAACTTCGCAAGCAGATCACGACGCAATGAATAACGTCTTTCTTTTAATGATTGCCACCCCAATTCGTGCAACATTTCCGTGACGCTTCCCCCCTGTAACGTGACAGAACAAAACGAGCTGCCCTTCTCTGAACCTTCTCAATGTATTCCGTCAGTCGCACCTGGTGAGGGTCCCACACTGGGCAACAGTACTCCAGGAGAGGACGCACAAGTGTGATGTAGGCAGTCTCTTTCGTGCAGCTGGTGCATCTTCGAAGCGTTCTGCCGATGAAACGTAACCTTTGGTTCGCCTTCCCCACAATATTTTCTATATGTTCTCTCCAGTCAAAGTTCTTCGTAATTGTATCTCCTAGGTATTTGGTAGAATTTACGACCTTAAGGTTTGCCTGATTTATCGCAAAATTGAAGTTCAGCGGATTTCTTTTAGTAGCCATGTGTATTACTTCACACTTTTCTTTATTTAGTGGCAAGTGCCAATTTCGACACCTTGTAGAAATTTTGTCTAAATCGCTTTGCAGTTGCTTTTGATCCTCTGTTGACTTCACTAACCGATAAACGGCAGCATCATCCGCGAACAATCTAACGGCGCTATTCAGACTGTCTCCTAAATCGTTTATAAACACGAGGAATAGCAGGGGACCTATAACGCTTCTCTGTATAAAACACTGACATTACGCTCCTCCAAACAATTAGGGGCATCAGGTAAGATACCATACAGGGTGTTACAAAAAGGTACCGGCAAACATTCAGGAAACATTCCTCACACACAAAGAAAGAAAATATGTTATGTGGACATGTGTCCGGAAACACTTACTTTCCATGTTAGAGCCGGCCGCGGTGGCCGAGGGGACTAAGGCGCTTCAGTCACGGTCTGCACGGCCACTACGGTCGGGGGTTCCAATCCCCCCTCGGGCATGGATATTTGTGCCGTCCTTAGTCTTAGTTAGTTCATAAGTACTTTCTAAGGACTGATGATCCCGTAGTTAAGTCCCATAGACTATATAAACATTTGAACATTCCATGTTAGACATCATTTTATTTTTTCTCTTCAAATCACATTAATCATGGAATGGAAACATACAGAAACAGAACGTACCAGCGTGACTTCAAACACTTTCTTACAGAAAATATTCAAAATGTCCTCCGTTAGCGAGGATACATGCATCCATACCTCCGTCGCATGGAATCCCTGATGTGCTGATGCAGCCCTGGAGAATGGCGTATTGTATCACAGCCGTCCACAACACGAGCACGAAGAGTCTCTACATTTGGTACCGGGGTTGCGTATACAAGAGCTTTCAAATGCCCCCAAAAATGAAAGTCAAGAGGGTTGAGGTCAGGAGAACTGTAGGCCATGGAATTGGTCCGCCTCTACCAATCCACCGATCACCGAATCTGTTATTGAGAAGCGTACGAACACGTCGACTGAAATGTGCAGGAGCTCCATCGTGCATGATCCACATGTTGTGTCGTACTTGTAAAGGCACATGTTCTATCAACACAGGTAGAGTATCCCGTATGAAATCATGATAACGTGGTCCAGTGAGCGTAGGTGGAAGAACATGAGGCCCAATCAAGACATCACCAACAATCCCTGCCCAAATATTCACAGAAAATCTGTGTTTATGACGTGAATCGAGCAAGTACAGTACATACTAACGAAACAATTGGGTATTTTGACAATTGTCTGTACGAATTATTTCAATTTACATTTAAAGAGAAATACTAAAATGAGCTCTACCATAGCGTTTCCGGACACATGTCGACACAACATTTTTCTTTCTTTGTGTGTGAGGAATGTTTCCTGAAAGTTTAGCCGTACCTTTTTGTAACACCCTGTTTACCGGGTGATCAAAAAGTCAGTAAATTTGAAAACTTAATAAATCACGGAATAATGTAGATAGAGGTAAAAATTGACACACATCCTTTGTATAACATGTGGTTTTATTAGAAACATATCTACCGTTATCGGGCCTTTTTTCTTCGAAGAACTGAGTGATTCTAGTTTTGTAGCTGCTACCGTGACGGGTGAGAGGTACGCCGATATGTTACAGAATCGCATCATCCCCAGCCTGGCTGATAAGCACCTGCTGGAACGTACGATTTTTATGCAGGATGGCGCTCCACCCCATATTGCTAGACGCGTGAAAGATCTCTTGCGCGCGTCGTTTGGTGATGATCGTGTGCTCAGCCGCCACTTTCGCCATGCTTGGCCTCCCAGGTCCCCAGACCTCAGTCCGTGCGATTATTGGCTTTGGGGTTACCTGAAGTCGCAAGTGTATCGTGATCGACCGACATCTCTAGGGATGCTGAAAGACAACATCCGACGCCAGTGCCTCACCATAACTTTACAGTGCTGTTCACAACATTATTCCTCGACTACAGCTATTGTTGAGGAATGAGGGTGAACATATTGAGCATTTTCTGTGAAGAACCTCATCTTTGCTTTGTCTTAATTTGTTATACTAATTATTGCTTTTCTGATCACATATGTCGGGCATTTTTTTTATTTTTTATTTATTTATTTATTTATTTATTTTTTTTTTTTTTGTTCTAATAAAACCCCATGTCATTCCAAGCATATGTGTCAATTGTTACCTTTCTATCTACATCATTCTGTGATTTATTAAGATTTCAGATTTATACTGACTTTTTGATCACTCGGTATGACCCAAAGAGATGTAATATACACAGAGCAGCGATACCACGACCTTTAGCGCTCCCCGCGGTGCAACGCTGTACTACTAGTCACCATATTATCCCAAGTCAGGCAGTGGCTTACTGAAATCCAGATAGTACGTGTGCGAATAAGTCAGATAAGCAGTTCTTTTAGAAATCTTGCCTAATAATTGTTTTACGTATTACTTTACCACCAGAGGCAAAAATACTGCGAATATTTCTTTTTTCAAAAGATTAGTTTTTAAAACGTCATATGTTAATTTTATTGTGCATTTGAGTTATATGTTGAGAAAGTTACACACATTTTATCCAAGGTTTCAGTTGAAAATAAGCTGCTGGCGAAGAAATGCATTGTTTCAATGAGGAGAGAGAATTGGTTTCCGACACGAAGTACGCGTATTGGCCCTTCAAATATTGAAACAAAATAGAACCGTCACCAAACGACGCGCGCAAGAGATCTCTCTAGCGTCTAGCTAGCAATTTCTTCTTTTCTTTCTCTCTCTCTCTCTCTCTCTCTCTCTCTCTCTCTCTCTCTCTCTCTCTCTCTTTTTTTTTTTTTCTTCACCTCTCTATCTACGGTATTCCGTGATTTATTAAGTTTTCAAATTTATACTGACTTTTTGATCACCGGGTACATATTTCAACGAATTTTATTGTTGTTGTGGCCTTCAGTCCGCAGACTGGTTTGACGCAGCTCTCCACGCTACCCTGTCCTGTGCAAGTCTCTTCATCTGAGAATAAAATATGTTATGTGGACATGTGTCCGGAAACACTTACTTTCCATGTTAGAGCCGGCCGCGGTGGCCGAGGGGACTAAGGCGCTCCAGTCACGGTCTGCACGGCCACTACGGTCGGGGGTTCGAATCCCCCCTCGGGCATGGATATTTGTGCCGTCCTTAGTATTAGCTAGTTCATAAGTAGTTTGTAAGTTTAGGGACTGATGACCCCGTAGTTAAGTCCCATAAGCTTAACAAACATTTGAACTACCCAGTTGTGTTGAGCACCACATTTCGAAATCGTGTATCATCTTTTTGTCTGAACTCCATATCGTCCACGTTTCACTGCCATACAATGCTACACTCCAGACGAATGCTTCAGAAAGGACTTCCTAACATTGAATATTGCATGTCACGAAATTTCGCTTCTTCAGAATCGATTTTCGTCCCATAGCCTTCTCTACTTCGGCCACCGGAAGATATCTTGCTACCTAAGTGACAAAATTCATCTACTACATTTGTTGCCTCATTACCTAAACTAATTCCTTCAGCAACACCTGGTTTTCTGTCACTACATTCCATTACCCTCGTTTTACTGTTGTTAATGTGCATCTTATATCTTCCCTTCAAGACATTGTCCATCCCATTCATTTGCTCTTCCAGATCTTTTGCGGTCTCTTACAGAATTACTATGTCATCGGCAAACCGCGATGTTTGTATTCTTACTCCCTGCACTTTAATGCCCTCTCCAAATTACTCCTTCCATTCCTTCACTGCCTGCTCGATGTACAGATTGAACAACATTGGGGAAAGGCTACAACCCTGTCTTACTCCCTTCCCAACCTCTTGCCTTCTTGCCCTTCGACTCTAATAATCGCTGTCTGGTTTTTGTATAGGTTGAATATAACTCTCCGCTCCCTATATTTTACCGCTGCTTCCTTGTCAAAAGCTTTCTCCACATCGACAAAAGCTAAAAACGTAGGTTTGCCTTTCCTTAGCCTATCTTCTAAGATAAGACGTAATGTGAGTATTGCCTGGCGTGTTCCTACATTTCTCCTAAACCCAAACTTCCCCAAGCTTGGCTTCCGAAAGTTTTTTATACATCTGTAAATAATTCGTTTTAGTATTTTTCTACCATGACTTCTTAAACTTAAAAGGTAAAGCAGTCAACAATTCGAAGATTGTTTTAAACACCACAATGCTTTACTAGGCATGCTCCTGTTTGGAGGTGGTATGCCGTTGCCTTCCTCCGACCTTGGAACTGACTTACCCAGTCAGTTATAGGGGGACCTACAGTTTAACGTGGGTTCCGAACCACGGTGCTGCTCGGTATTTTTCACATCAGCGATACTGCCAGAGGTGAAAGAAGTGGAAAGTGACAGATAAAAATCCTAGGACCTGGCGGGGATCGAACCCGCAACCTTTTAATTTGTAGTGTGGCACTCTACCACTGTGCAACCGAGGCGCACCATAGTTCTGTGAATTTGACATTTGTCTAGACTTGATTTCTGCGGAATTGGAATTCCTCTTGAAGTTCAAATTCAAATGTTCAAATGTTTGTAAGGCTTATGGGACTTAACTACGGGGTCATCAGTCCCTAAACTTACAAACTACTTATGAACTACTTACGAACTAGGACGGCACAAATATCCATGCCCGAGGGGGGATTCGAACCCCCGACCGTAGTGGCCGTGAAGACCGTGACTGAAGCGCCTCAGTCTCCTCGGCCACCGCGGCCGGCCCTCTTGAAGTCTGAGGATATTTCCCCCTATCTCATACATTTTCCATACCAGGTGGAAAAACGTTCTTCACGACTGGCTCTCCTAACGATAAAACAGTTCAGACGGGACATCAGCGACCTTGTTTCTACCCAGATCTTTTAGTACTCTGTCAATTTCTTCTCTTACTGTCGTATCTCCCCTCTTATCTTACTCTACTTCGTCTTTTATTTCTAGTTTACTGCCTTCAAGTTTATTTCCTTTGTACTGTCCTTCTGTATATTCCTTCCACTATTCAGCTTTTCCTTATTTTGCTCAATTGTAATTTGTGTGTGATACAGTACGATAATCTGTTAACACTTACTTGAGGTTTACCTATCGTATACGTAGAGCGAGGCACAATGGGGCTACCATAATAGTGAAAAAGTCATTCAATATGTGCTCTAATGTGGTGTGTCATCATCTCGGGCTGCGAGTACAGTTGCACACTTGCGTGACACGAACAGTATGAGGTTATCAATCAGCTCGTGAGGGATATTTGGCAGTGAATGCAGTACCCAGCTCTGCAAGCGCTGTGGGAGGTGCTGGTCTGGCTGCAATGCGTCTGCCAGGTGCGTCCCAGACATGCTCGAGCGGGTTGAAGTCCGGTGAACAAGCTGGCCATCCAAGTCATTGAATCCCCTCAGCTTAAAGCACGTTGTCCACCAGTGCAACGCTGTGGGGACGAGCGTTCTCGTCCACCAGAATCTCCCGTGGCACCAGCGCAGGACACAACAAAACGTCCGAGGATCTCGTCTCTATACCTCTGAGCAGTCAAACAATCACTCTGACGTGGGAACGTTCGAGGGTCGGCTGGTGGCGACGCCGTCACGTCGGGTGCACACGTTATTCTGCATCCCGCGGCGGATGACGCCCTGCTTCGTCTTCAGGCCGCGATGGCGGCAGAACGGGAGCAGTACCGCGCCGCCCTCGACGCCGCGATGCGACGAATTGCGGACCTCGAGCGGGAGTTGAGGCTCGTCAAAGCGACGATTAGCCACATCCCGCCCCCGCATGCTGGGGAGACCTGCAGTTCTACCGCTACTGCGACTGAAACCGGTTCCCTCGACTCCGCCATGACGGGGGACGCGGGCGCGGCGAAGATGGAGGTGGACGCGCCTCCGACACGAACTGGCGACGAGGCTGCGCCTGAGGGGGCGGACGCCGCGCACGTGGAGGGAGACGACGCGACCTACGTGGAGATGCCGACGAAACATGACGTCAAACGAGTCCTGCTACAAGTATTGACGAAGATCCGCAACAAGGACTGCGACGACGAAGACCTCCATTACCCGTTCCTACCCGAATCGAAAATACCACCACCCCCCCACCACCCAGTTCAATTAGCTGAAGAAATTCGGCGTCCTATTTGGCGGTTAGTGGGCCGTCAAGGTTTTAATGATTTGAATAATTATTGCGTTTTCACGGAAGAGCAGTTTACACAGATAGCTCAAATAGCCCGGGAATACTTGGACCTTCGGCGCTCTCGCAAATAGAGCGCCCCCCCCCCCACTCCATCTATCCGGGGTGTCTTACAGGTCGAGGGCTTAAGCCCTGCAGGCTCTTACAAGTCAGCCCCGAAAGTTTATGGCAAAATAAAGAAATAAAGTTAGCCTACCTTCCTCCTACACTACTCCATCTGGGGTTGGAGATCGCTGGATAGTGATGGTACCCCATTCAACCTTGTTCCATTAAAAAAAAAAAAAAATAAATAAAAATAAAAAAAAATCATTCTGAACGACGAAGAGGTCCGTAAGTCCACCAATACTAATTCCTGACACATCGTTCGTCCATCACCATTTGGTGATGTTTCCTGCACAGAAGCAGGTGTCGTCATTGAATGACTGTAGCAGGATGCAGGATGACTTGGAGAAAAATTTCTAGGTGGTGTGAGGAATGACAACTAGCGCTAAATGTAGGGAAGTGTAAGGTGATGCAGAAGAGTAAGAGAAACAATCCAGAAATGTTCGAAAGCAGCATTAGTAGTGTCCTGCTTGACAGAGTCGCGTCAATTAAATACCTAGGCGTAGCGCTACACAGCAATATGAAACCAGCATAATAAGGACAGCTGGCGGAAGGAAAACGATCGGCATCGCTTTATTGGGAGAATTTTGCGGAGATGATACGTTTGTAAAAGAGACCACATATAAATCGCTTTTAGGACACCGTCTTGAGTATTTCTCAAGTGTTTGGGATCCCCACCAGATCGGTTAAAAGACCGAAATATTGACAAATACACGGAAAATTTTTATAGATGCTTGTGGATATATTTCACACTGTAGCCAAAACTACGAATCGCAAAGAAGTAGTGGTTAACTACAAAGATTCATTTATTTATTTATTTTTTAAACATTGCTGCTATTGTCAGCGATCGTTACAACCTCAAAGGATAAAAATTCAGCCCTCGGTCGCAAAATTAATTTTTTAAAGTTTAATTTTGCGACCGACGGCTGCAATTTTATCCTTTGTTTTTGTAGCTACAAAGTTAATTATACTGATTGTTGACTCGTTTTTAACGTATTGTAGGTAGGTAGCCGCGATTACGACCTCAACAATCAGCGTATGCGGTACATTCTAAGACATTCAATAGAGTGCGTGCAGCAGCATTTAGGAATGTACTCAGTACCAGATTTGACAGGTGTTGTGTTAGTGGTAGCCGTATCGAGTTGGAATACTGAATAAAAACTACAGTTACCCGATACCGTAGCACGGGAAAATGGCAAAGAGGTAACAGACAACTCTAAATGTACAGTTCAAACTTAAGATTCTTGATGAAGTGGACCAAGAAAACAGCAAGTGCAGAGCGGTTTGGAATACCTAAATCTACTTTATCTACGATTAATAAGAATCGAGAAAAAATTATTAATGCTGCGACATCAGGTTCTGGAAACAAATCTAAACGACTTCGTATCGCCAAGTATGAAGACATCGAGACGTTGCTGCTAGAATGGTTCAGTCATATGCGTACATCTAATATACCTTTAAAAGTCAAAAGCAAATGATATTGCTAAAGATATGGGCATCGAAGACTTCCGTTGTTCTGCTGGTCGGTTGTATTGGTTCCGAAAGAGAGATTCAGTTTCATCTGTACAAATTTGTTGCTGCTACAATGGTTCAGTCATATGCGTACATCTAATATACCTTTAAAAGTCAAAAGCAAATGATATTGCTAAAGATATGGGCATCGAAGACTTCCGTTGTTCTGCTGGTTGGTTGTATTGGTTCCGAAAGAGAGATTCAGTTTCATCTGTACAAATTTGTGGTGAAGCAAATAAAGTTGATGAAGAAAGTGCGAACAGCCGGTTGCGTGAATTCAACCGAGTGAGGGGAAAAGTATGCTTCGTGTGATATGTTTAACATGGTGGTGAAAGGTGATAATGTCACGATGCAGCAAGAAGCAAACAACGTGTGACTTGTATTGGGCTGTAATGCTTACGGCAGTGAGAAATTTCGTCTCTGGGTTATCGGAAAATACGAGAAACCACGATGTTTTGAAAACATAAATGCCTCGCATCTACTCTCACCACAAGAAAGCTTGGATCGATGGCACATCATTTCGGAAGTGGCGTCTTCGTTTCAACAGTCGAATGATTGCTCAAAATAGACACGTTCTTCTTACATTGGACAGATGTACTGCCCATAACGTACACGATATGAACCTATACAACATAAAGGTTCAGTTTTTCCCACCCAACGCCACAAGACGCCTTCAGCCTTTTGACCAAGGCATAATTTCTCTCACAAAGAGAGCTTATCGTAAGCGATTTGTAAGAAGTTGTAAGTTTTAGTGTAAATGGTATTAGTTATCAGCCTCTCATTGTGCATTTGGTGATTAAGGGTTGTTAACGACAAACGGTTGGATGATATGGGCGTTTAAAGTTATCGACATATAGAAAATTCTACAATTGTATGTTTTTCAACCCCCATATCTTCCAACCATTCATCCTTATTAACAATCAGTCACCATAGTGCACAATGTGACACTTGGTACTTCAAGTACACACCAACACTATTCGTCTGCATTGTGTAGTTTTGGCTGCACAGTGAAATACAGACGCAAACACCTCAATTTTTATGAACGTCAAATGTTTGTATAGCTAATGGGACTTAACTACGGGGTCATCATCCCCTAAACTTACAAACTACTTATGAAGTACTTAACACTAAGGACGGCACAAATATCCATGCCCCAGGGGGGATTGAACCCCCGACCGTAGTGGCCGTGCAGACAGTGACTGGAGCGCCGCAGAGCGCAAGGCCATCGCGGCCGGCTTTATGTAGGTAAAGATTATCAGTTACATCATAATAGTGAATGTTTCAGCAACTTAAAAATATTTTCGTTATTCTTTTTATGAAATCGAATAATTCTAAATGCATTTTCCAGTTCATTAAGGTAAATTAAAGTTTTAGATACTATTGTCATCAAAGTTTTTTTATTATTATTATTTTTTTTTTTAGAAATTTCGGCGATATTGTAAGTTGTGTAGAGATTCTAAATTTGTATAGGTTAGGGGAGCGTCTTATGCAACTGTAAGTTAGTCTACTTTAGACCAGACGCGTTTCGCTTTATTCTAAAGTGTCTTCAGTGTTCAGGATTTTTTATGTTTTCCTCTTCAAAAAAATGTTCAAATGTTTGTAAATCGTATGGGACTTAACTACAGAGTCATCAGTCCCTAAACTTACAAACTACACATTTATAGCACATTGGCACTTGCTGTTACTGCTTATCTTTACACTATTTACACTTTTTACAGTTACACTTGTTAGAAAAGTTTTTGAAAAACAGCCATTTCTGTGGCCTGACAGGCCAGTGACAGCAAGTGGCAATGTGCTATAAATCACACATGAAGAGGAAAACATAAAAATTCCTGACCACTGAAGATGCTTTAGAATAAAGCGAAACGCGTCTGGTCTAAATTAGACCAATTTACAGTTGCATAAGACGGTCCCATAACCTATACAAATTGTATAACTGCAACTGCGGAAAAGGAGGCCAAAAACACGAAGAATTATGTAGATCTAATATATAAAGCAGAGTGTCCGTATGTGTTGCACACAAATCTACAGTTTTGTTGCAATCTTTATCAAGTTTTGTACACGTAAGCTTCAATTCATGAGGACGGTCGCCGTAAGTGTAAGAATCACATACGATATATAGTTCACGAGATATGACGACATAAACAATGCGATGAGATGCGCGAAAAACTGCTGCATTTTGCGACAATGCTGCTCATTTTCTCCTAAACCATACGACCGATTTCAAGCAAATTTTGTACACACATTCCTTACCGTGAGGTAACAATTGCTGCATGGTTAAGAATCACATACGGCACATGGTTCAAAAGATATTACGTCATAACCAATAGAAATCTCAAAAAAATGCCATATAATGCGGCGAGACTTTCGAAATACACTGTATGAAAATGACAGTACTTAGCGACTTGCAACGAACTTTAAACATAATTTCAAACCTTTATTAAACTTTTTCTCGCTGACAACCATAGTAAAATGATGAAAGGAAAAACTTTTATCGCTTACTACTTTTCCGCTGTTCATGGACTAAAACTACAGCTCTTGGTATAACATTACAATTTATAATTTGAACACTACGAATTGCAGCCGCAGGAAATTTACAGACATTGTACACACAGTTGAATGTACCCTCTAAATTGTATCACAGTCCGACACGTAGTTCATGTTGTATGAGCACATGAACGTTGATGGAAAACCGTCCCATCACGCACCAAGTTTTAATCTATTACAATTCTTTACTACTAATTGTATTCCCGTGACATTTTACATACAGCCCTTATACAAATGAATATATACGTAAAATGGCAGGAATAAATAAATAAATACCCGGGAAACACCGGGTTTTCAGCTAGTTCTAAATATTCCTCGTAAATTCCAGGAGCCGGTTTCTTCATGAAAAAGCAGGGTAGACCCTATTTTGTGTGTGTATTCAAACAGGCAGGCGGTCGGGAATTTTTGAAACGGGTAATTAAAATAAAAAGGTTTAAGAGAGGTAAGATCGAACCCACATCACTGTCATGACAGCCGAACCTGCTACTGTGAGAGCAGATCAGATCTTTGCGGTCGTTTGTTTGTGTTTGCCGGGTCTTTGTTTGCTCAGTATTTTTATTACAGAGGGCGAGGAGTCCTCTGACCGCTTAGAGCTAATTCGTCACACTACGGCACAGAGTTCATTGTCTATGAGTTGCGCTTAAACCTTAGATCTGTTTTTCTCGGAATTTTCTGAATAGTGTGCTGTTTTTTATTTGAACGGACACCCTTGACACGCAATTTGATTAGAAGCCGCTTGTGAGGTACAGTATCAAAAGCCTTCCAGAAATATAGAAACATGGATTTGAGTCCCTTCCCGGTATCAGAATAGCAAAGATAAGCCTTTGCTGGCTTCAGTCTCGCACAAGTGAGATGCACTGAACTTCGAGTCAAACTCTCCCGCAGACTGGGTCAGCCGCGGAGGTTCGAATCACAACCCTCGGGCAAGAATGTTTGTGTCATATTTAGTATAAACTAGTTCATAAGTAGTTTGTAAGTTCAGGGACTGATAACCTCACAGTTAAGTCCTTTAACCATGACAAACATTTGAACATTTAGAGGGCCGTGGTGGAGTAGCCGAGCGGTCTAAAGCGTCTCGCTGCGGAGCGCGCGGTTGCTCGCCGTGGAGGTTCGAGTTCTCCCTGGGGCACGGGTGTGTGTGTGTGTGTGTGTGTGTTGTCCGTAGGTTAGTTTACCTAGGTTTGAGTAGTCTGTAAGCTACGGACTGATGGCCACGCAGTTTGGTCCGATAGATTTACAGACATTTGAACATTTAGACTGGGTGAAGCTATGTTAGGACACTCGCTCAAGCGTTGCACACCTGGCCACGACCGTTGTAGGGGACAGTCTGTCGAGTTAGGCAGTTCTCGGCCCACCACGCGCTTGTGTGTTCGCTTTCTCCGACACCTCATGAACCGAAGACATTGCTGAGGTGGGATGGCTTGCGTGCCTCAACGATACAGATAGCCGTTCTGTAGGTGCAACCACAGCGGTGGGGTATCTGTTAGACTTGCGCATAATAGTTCGCGATCGGGAGCGCTCACTTTAGAGCCGCGAACTAGTTCGCTCTTTTAGTTCGTCCGCTCCCAGTGACGGCTGAGCGGCGTGGTCTGCGCATGCAGGTGGAGGGAGAAGTTCCCCCACCTAGCTGCTTCATGCGCTTGCTGCTTGAGCCGCTAACGATGTCACGCAAACCAAAAGAAACAGTTTGTGGATAATTTCTCGCGTTTACGTTTATAGTTATCTCTATATCTTGGTATTATGGAATTTATTAGATATTGCACAGTACAGAATACTTCAAAACAGAAATTTTGTAGCACTGAACTATGTAATCTAGCAGGCAGACGTTCACCTCGAAATGGCTCTCATCAGCAGGAGGCAAACACGTGATTTTTAATTCTGCTGCGCGCACTATCGCTATTGCCCGTCGGTCTTCGGAAAAGAATCCCACGAACTAAGAAGCGAGAAACGTTTGACATAATAGTTCGCGACCGGTAACGCATGTTTTAGTTCGCGACCGATCGCGCATACTTTAGTTCGCGACCGATCGCGCATATTTTAATTCGCGACCGGTAACAATCCTTTTAGTTCTCAGCTCGGCCCCGAAATAGGTCGCTCTGTTTAGTTCGTCCGCTCTTTTTGGCTTTTGCTACCGCTACTAAAAGACCTCTTTCTTTTGTTATGACAGCTTTTTTATATAATGCCCAAGCGTGTGCTATTGCCCATATTTTTGAGCAATTAGACAACAAATACTTAAGTAAATAAACCATTTATTATTTAGACACTCCTGAATACCTTAGAAAAGAAAATTTGTGGCTGTAAACTATGAAACTACATCTGAGCTGCATCTCAGCTCGAAATGACGGCAACTGGCAGAAGGTAATCAAGCGATTCTGCGCGCTCTCGCGTCCTCTCGCTGTTCCCCGTCAGTCTTCGGAAAAGGAGCGGACGAACTAAGAGGCGAGAGATCTGCGAACTAGTTCGCGTAGTTCGCCTATGGGAGCGCTCTTCCGAGCTACTTCGCGAACTACACAAGACTAGTATCTGTGGAGAGGCCAGACAAACGTGTGGTTCCTGAAGAGGAGCAACAGCCTTTTCAGTAGAAGCAGGGGGAACAGTCTCGATGACTGATTGATTTGTAATGTCAGCTAACTCGGCTTAACAATGCATACTGCGAACGCCTTAAAGTAAGTGGAAAATACAGCCGTTGCTTTTCCCGAGGACATACAGCTCTGCTGTATGAAGTTATGACGATACCATCATCTAAGCTAAAATATTCCAGAGGTAATATATAGTCCACGTTGAGATACATAATAATAATAATAATAAAGCAACTTTATATGCCTAGTAGTACAGCCGATGATGAGGATATCGAAAAAATGTATGAGGAGATCATTGTACTCTATGCCTCCGAGTGCCTCTTGATGAATCGAAAGGGCCCACTCAGGAAATTAGAACTTAAAGAGAGGAAGATCCTGTGGAGAGTATTAGGACCCATATGAGAGGAAGACGGTACAGGCACAATAACGAGCTGTATGAACACCAGGAAGACATAGTCACATGTGTGACGAAAAGGCGACTGACCTTCTACGGGCACATTACCCGCCTGAATCACTCGTGCCTCACCAAGAAGATCCTCGCAGTGACAAGCAGGGGAAAGGCGTCCAAAGCCAAGTGGTTCACCTCTGTTTGGTCAGACTTAGAGGAACTGCAGATCCCATTACAGATAACCGAGAACCGAAGGCAATACCGCCAGGCCGTTCTACACGGAGTCTTCCCACTGTCTCTCACAAGCAAGAAGTGTACAGGCACCACCAGACCTAAATGGACGGATGAGAGGAAGCAGGCTCACAGCCAGAAGATGAAGGCGTACTGGGCCAAGAAAACAGCAGAAGACCCTAGCTGAGAGCTAAGACGAGTCTCGTGGTCTCCAGTAGGCCGAAACGATCTAAAAAAAATCATTCAGAAAGTTGAGAGAGACGAAAACTTGATTGTGATGGGAGACTGGAACTCGATAGTAGGAAGTGGAAGAGAAGGAAATGTAGTAGGTGAATACGGACTGGGAAAAAGGAATGAAAGAGGAGATCGCACGGTAGAATTTTGCGCAGAGCACAATTTAATGATCACCAACACTTGGTTTAATCATCATAAAAGAAGGCTGTGTACGTGGAAGAGACCAGGAGACACTGGAAGGTGCCAGACTGACTTTATAATGGCAAGGAACAGATTTAGAAACCAGGTTCTAAACTGTAAGACATATCCAGGGGCAGATACACACTCTGACCATAACTTATTGGTTATGAACTGCAGATTAAAACTCAAGAGACTGCAGAAATGTAGAAAGGTTAGGAGATGGAACCTGGACAAACTGAAGGAACCAGAGGTGGTTGAGAGTTTCAGAGGGAGCATTAGGCAAGGATTGTCTGAAACGGGGGAAAGTAATACAATAGAAGAAAAAAGGGTAGCTCTGAGAGATAGGGTAGTGAAGGCAGCAGAGGACCATATAGGCAGAAGGACAAGGCTTAATAGAAATCCCTGGATAACGCAGGATATACTGAACTTAATTGATGAGAGGAGAAAATATACAAATTCTGCAAGTGAAACAGCAAAAAGGGAGTGCAAAGTCTGAAAAATGAGATTGACAGGAAGTGCAGACTGGCTAAGCAGGAGTGGCTAGAGGACAAATGCTGAACCGTAGAAGAATGCATAACTAGGGGAAAGATAGATACCGCCTACAGGAAAATAGAAGAGAGGTTTGGAGACAAGAGAAGCAGCTGTATGAATATCAAGAACTCAGACGGAAAACCAAGCAAAGAGGGGAAAGCTGAACTGTGGAAGGAATATATAGAGGAGGAAAGGGAAACCTGCGTTTGTCGATTTGGAGAAAGATTTTGACAGTGTCGACTGGAATACACTCTCCCAAATTCTGAAGGTAACACGGGTAAAATATAGGAAGCGAAGAGTTACATTCAACTTATACAAAAACCAGATAGCGGTTATTAGAGTCGAAGGGCAAGAAAGGGACGCAGAAGTTGGGAAGGGTGTAAGACAGGGTTGTAACCTTTCCCCAATGTTGTTCAATCTGTACATTGAGTAGGCAGTGAATAAATGGAAGGAGAAACTTGGAGAGGGCATTAAAGTGCAGAGACAAGATATAAGATGAACATTAACAAGAGTATAACGAAGGTAATGGAATGCAATGTCAGAAAATCAGGCAATGCTGAAGGAATTAGATTAGGTAATGAGAAAATATTAGTAGTAGATGAATTTTGTTATTTGGGGAGCAAGATAACTTCTGATGGCCGAAGTAAAGAGGATATAAAATGCAGAATGGATATGGGAAGAAAAGCGTCTCTAAAGAAGCGAAAGTTGTTAACATCCAATATCAATTTAAGTGTTAGGAAGTCCTTTCTGAAAGCATTTTTCTGGAACGTAACAATGTATGGGAGTGAAACGTGGACGATAAGGAGTTCAGATAAAAGGTGATAGAAGCTTTTGAAATATGGTGCTACAGACAATGATGAAAATTAGATGGGTAGATCACGTAACTAATGAGGAGGTGCTTAACTGAATCGGGGAGAAAAGCAGTTTTTGGCATATCCTGACTAAGAGGAGGAATAGATTGGTTGGACACATTCTTAGACATCAAGGAATTTTCAACTTATCATTAGAAGGAAGCGTGTGGGGTAAAAATCGTAGAGGGAGACCGAGGGACGAATATAACAAGCAGATTCAAAATGATGTAGGTTGCTGAACGTATACTCAGATGAAGATAGGACAGGGTAGCGTAGAGATGCTTCAAACCAGTCTGCGGACTGAAGACAACAACAACAACAACAACAAAGCATTCCACGGTTCCGAGCGAGGAATATTAGATCCCTTAATCGGGTAGCTAAGTCAGAATATTCTAGGTATGAGGACCTCCTGATATGGAAAGAACAAACAACGCTAGTGAATCCACAACATTCAGAAAACGAACCACCGCGAGTACGACCATCCTCCGTCTAGCAAATCACTCGGTCACAACAAAGCACGCAAGCTTCAGATTCTTGTTCAACAGACTAAACGGAACACCCATCAACAAATAGAACTACTCACGGAAACTGAAGACAATAAAACAAATAGCATTATTCGCAGCGTAAGCCGGATTCCTACAATGAATCAAGCGTTTGAATGCGTCCGCATTAAAACTGTCAATCGCCTGTTGGTGGCATTTTTTTTACAATTAGGGATATGGTGTCCGTTCTTTCGGACATGTCCAAAATAACAGACACCATATCCATAATTTATTATCTTTGCCCGTATCGGTTTACGTAAAATCAAGTAACAGTGTCAAACCGCCGTTATTTTTGTAAATACCTCAGAAACCGTGGGAGTTGTGGGAAAAACATATGAGAAAACGTGCCAATACGTGTATTCAATTGTCATCTCTGATGCACGCTTAGGCCACCATTTGCATGTAAGTTTTGAGCTGTCAAAAGGCGATTGGAAACGCCCACGTTCAGTTTTACTATCGTAACCTAAAGTGGGCAAAAAAGAATAATATAATTACCTGACATCTTATTCAGGAATATTTAGGAGGCGATCTTTTAATGCAATAGTTCTGTATCCTTTTTTATTTACTGCTATAGATCACTTATTGATTTTATATAACTAGTTTCGACTTGTTAAAGAGTCATCATCAAATATTACTTGTCCAGGCATGTTAAGAAATATACTTCTGATGAACCAACATGCACATCATCACTTGATCATATGCACACCATTTATAACTTTCCACTATGATGTTGGTTCATCTGAAGCATATTTCTTAACGTTCCTGGATAAGTAAGATTTGATAATGACTGTTTAACGAGTCGAAACTAGTCATATAAAAGCAATAACTGATCTGTGGCAAAAAAGATCTTAAAAAAGGATTCAGAACTATTAAAAAAGAATTAAATTAATTAAATTAAAGTGCAAAACGTTCTTGATTGAAATCTCTTCCTAGCAAACAGTTTTTATTTGCCAGGAAGTTTCATATGATCGCACATTCCAATAACGACTGACAATTTCAGTTTGAATATAGTAATATAGTATCAAATAGTATTATCATTAATTATACACAAGTTACAATGAAATAAGACATAACCCAGTAGTGTCATCCATAAGATACTTACAAAATTAAATAGACTGATTGAGAACTACATATCTGTAGTGATGTAGGTAGCAGAGATCGAAGTATTTATGGTGTGAAAATAATGTATCTTTGACCGCCATCACAGGATATATCTCTGACGAGGTGTCATGGCGACTGATACAGAGAGTGTTATGAAAACATTACGTAAAATGACAGTTTGGGCCATGAAACCGATAAATATGTTTCATGACAACCATTGTATGTCAAAGTATAAAGTAAGGTAAACGAAATATGCATAAAAACGTAATGTTGGGGAATATAGTACAATGTTATCTTGTGACAGACTGGTACAATTATAATGAACATATGCGGAGGTACGCTGTTGAGGAAATTTAGAGGGCCGGAATTTGAAGCTGAGTGTACTACGATCTTGCTGCCGGCTACTTACATTTCGCGTAGAGAAAGATAAGAGAAATTAGGACTCGTACGGAGACATATAGGCATTCTTTTTTTCCCCATTCTGTTTGGGAGTGGAATAGGAAAGGAAATGCCTAGTACATCTACATCTATATCTAAATACATACTCCGCAATTCACCATAGGTGCGTGGCGGAGGGTACACTGTACCACTACTAGGCATTTTCTTTCCTATTCCACTCCCAAATTGAACGAGGAAAGAAAGAATGCCTATATGCCTCCGTATGGGCTCTATTTCTCTTATCTTTTTGTGATCTTTACGCGAAATGTAAGTAGGCGGCAGCAAGATCGTACTACACTCAGCTTCAAATTCCGGCCCTCTAAATTTACTCTACAGAAATTCACGAAAAGAACGTCGTCTTTCTTCCAGCGATCCCCAATTGAGTTGCCGGAGCATTTCCGTGACACTCGCGCATTGGTCGAACCTACCGGTAACAAATCTAGCTGCTAGCCTCTGAACCGCCTCTATCTCTTCCTTTAAACTGATCTGATGCGGGTCCCAAACATTTGAGCAATACTCAAGACGTGGTCGTACAAGCGTTTTTTACGCGGTCTCCTTTACAGGTGAAGTACATCTTCCCAAAATTCTCCCAATAAACCGAAGTCGGCTGTCCGCCTTACTCACAACTGTCCTTACATGCTCGTTCCATTTCATATCGCTCTGCAATGTTACGCCTAGATATTTGAACGACGCGACAGCATCAAGAAGCTCACTACTAATGCTGTATTCGAACATCATGGGATTGTTTTTTCTACTCATGCACATCACCTTACATTTTTCTACGTTGAGAGCTAGCTGCCATTCTTCACACCAACTAGAAATTTAGTCTAAGTCATTCTGTATGCTATTACAGTCAGTTACAGACGACACCCTCCCATACACCACAGCATCATCAGCAAACAGCCGCAAATTACAAGTTACTCTGTCCATCAGATCATTTATATAGATAGAAAATAATAGCGGTCCTATCACACTGCCCTGGGGCACGCCTGACGATACACTCGTCTCTGATGAACACTCACCGTCGAGAACAACGTACTGCGTTCTATTACTTAGGAAGTCTTCCAGCCAGTCACAAATCTGTGAACCTATTCCATAAGCTCGTATCTTCGTTTGCAGTCTGCAGTGTGGCACCGCGTCGAACGCCTTTTTGAAGTCGAGAAAAACACAATCTGCCTGTTGCCCTCGTCCATGGCTCGCAAGATGTCATGTGAGAAAAGGGCAAGCTGAGTTTCACATGAACCACGTTTCCTAAACCCGTGCTGATTCATGGAAAGAAGCTTTTCCGTTTCAAGGAAATTTACTATATTCGAACTGAGAATATGCTCCAAAATTCTACATGAAACTGACGTCAACGATATTGGCCTGTAATTGTGTGGGTCAGTTCTCTTTCCTTTCTTATAAACGGGAGTCACCTGCGCTTTTTTTTTCCAATCACTAGGAACCTTGCGCTGAATTAAAGATGCGCGATAAACAGTGTACTCTCCGCCACGCACCGTACGGTGGGCTGCGGAGTATGTAGATGTAGATCTGGAATTTCATTCTGTATTCATTAAAAACATTTTTTTGGCAAGTATTTGTCATACGACACTGACGAAGGGAAGGTTCCGCTGCGAGGCAGACTTGTACGTTGTACGCGAGTGCCAAAACTCGTCACAGCAGTGGCTTCGCTCTGTGCTGCTGGCCTCTCCTCATTGGCTGTTGACCTCTGCGATGGAGGAGTCAAATAGCTGGACTGCAGATCTCGGCCGGCCTTGGTGAGGACTCGTGGCCCCGCCTTGCGCAATCCCCAGCTCTCGGACTCTGTTCCGCCATAATTCGCAGTGACCCTCATCAGCTCGTTTCCTCCAATACCCTTCCGCTGTCTGGGTTTTCCTTTTGCAGGCCTCACTCAAGCTACTGGACCGACTTGTGGTCGTACTGAAGTACTTGAGACTTCATTACGAAGGCGTGCATTTTTTTTTTCTTTTTACTAGCCTATATGTCCGTGATTTGCAACAGTTACTAAAGAAGGGCCTGTGCGTATCATGGCTTTTTAGGGTTCCAGGCCTCAATCAGTAAAAATCCTTGTTGGATCGCTCTGTGCTATCCAAGATGTCAAATGTAAGTAAAAGTAGAATGAAACTTTCACTCTGCAGCGGAGTGTGCGCTGATATTAAACTTTCTGGCAGATTAAAATTGTGTGCCGGAACCGGGACTCCAACCTGGGACCTTTCCCTTTCGCGGGCAAGCGCACTACCGACTGTGCTATCCCGACACGACTCACGATGCCGCCTCACAACTTTACTTCCGCCAGTACCTCGCCTCCTACTTTCCAAACTTCACAGAAGCTCTCCTGCAAACACGCAAGACTGGCACTCCTGGAAGAATGGATATGGTGGAGACATCCCTTAGGCTGTGGCTAGCCATGTCTCCACCATATCCTTTCTTCCAGGAGTGCTAGTCTTGCATGGTTCGCAGGAGAGCTTCTGTGAAGTTTGGAAAGTAGGAGGCGAGGTACTGGCGGAAGTAAAGTTGTGAGGCGGCATCGCGAGTCGTGTCGGGATAGCTCAATCGGTAGTGCTCTTGCCCGCGAAAGGCAAAGGTCCCAGGTTCGAGTACCGGTTCCGGCACACAATTTTAATCTGCCAGGAAGTTTCATATCAGCGCACACTCCGCTGCAGAGTGAAAGTTTCATTCTGGAAACATCCCTTAGGCTGTGGCGAAGCCATGTCTCCACCATATCCTTTCTTCCAGGAGTGCTAGTCTTGCATGGTCCGTAGGAGAGCTTCTGTGAAGTTTGGAAAGTAGGAGGCGATGTACTGGTGGAAGTAAAGTTGTGAGGCGGTATCGTGAGTCGTGTCGGGATAGCACAGTCGGTAGTGCTCTTGCCCGCGAAAGGCAAAGGTCCCAGGTTCGAGTACCGGTTCCGGCACACAATTTTAATCTGCCAGGAAGTTTCGTGAGTAAAAGTCATTGTGTAGTGGGACGGATAATTCTCTCCACTACTACCTCATGTCAGCTCAGTTTTTGCAGAATAATCGGTTAATATTTATGTTATTACATGATTTTAATGTAAATATTTTTATGTAATGTGATGCTTAAAAACATTTTTTATGTTTCTAATATTTCATGTGCTGTGATGGCAATTCAACCTATGAGAGCAACATCTTCGAAGCTGATATCAAGGAGTAAATATCTGGCCACTTCAAGTCGTAGGGTCGACGGCCACAGGGCAAGAAGATGCTGGTCTCTGAGGTTATCGTCGAGGATATTGACATTATTATAGAAAGTTTCATGAAAAATCAGCGTGGTTTTAAATATTAGTTCTGTTTCAACTGTTGTTGAGTCACGATCTGTACTCTGACGTCAATAAACGTTCATGTGTCTGTAAAAGTCATCGAGTGTCACAGACAAATATTTCTGATATTATTTATTTACAAGAAATGGTATATTATTAGAAGAGAAAGAAGTAATTTCAAAGCCTTTTACAGTTTGAACGATGAAATATATGAAACATTATTCTGTGCGAAAGATCCACTAAGAAGAATGAAATTAATTTTTAACACTTCATTTAATAGATCGAACATATCGATCTGTCAGGATATAAAGGAACTTTTTATCATCTGTGACTATAGCAACGTGTAAAACACGAACTTCCTTTTGACAGTGTGAACTATGAATGAACTTTGAAATATTTTATTGTCACAATTTAAAGAAGCTATAGCATCACATGCTTCTTCTATCTGCGCAAGAATCTGGTTGTTTTTTTTGAAATTTCATAATACAGGAAGCTTTACCTAACGTTTTTATTTATATGAAGTATTACACGGCCACATTAAAGTTGTTATTCAGTCCTACTAAAGCAATTGTTCGAAACGAGGTATCTTCATAAAGATGTCAAATGTGAGTAAAAGTCATCCTCTGAAACGATGTAACTTCACAATGTTAATGATACAAAATGAAACATGCAAAAGAGGCAAAGAAATTTCTTTAAGTATTTAATACACAAAGCTAAATCAGTAACACTATGTTCAATGTTTGTTGGTATTTGCAGAGATAAGATTGCTTAATTCTATCACTGACGTTCGCTTCCTTGCTGTACTACCCCATACTTATTTCGCAGCAGCGGCGTCTATTAGTTGTTTGGTGCACTACAGCGCCTCTATCGCTTGTTTACTGTACTATGCCATCCATTCTTCAAGCATAGCCTACATCTAAATATTTTTCCGCGATCTAACTTTTATGAAACGAAGTTATTCTATGCAAATCCGTGAAGTAATTTAGGAGATTAGGTGTTTCTAATAGATGAACAGACAGTTACTGAAAACACTTAAGATTAAGATCTGGAGGATGTGCTGGCCAGGGCAGCAGTCGAACGTTTTTCCTATCCAGAAGGGCCCTTACAGGACCTGCAACATGCGGTCGTGAAATGTAGGGTTTCGCAGGGATCGAATGTAGGTTAGAGCCACGGGTCATAACACATCTGAAATGTAACGGCCACTGTTCAAAGTGCCGTCGATGCGAACAAGAGGTGACCGAGACGTGTAACCAACGGCACCCCATACCGTCACGTAGGGTGATACGCAAGTATGGCGATGACGAATACACGCTTCCAATGTGCGTTCACCGCGATGTCGCCAAACACGGATGCGACCATCATGACGCTGTAAACAGAACTTGGATTCATCCGAAAAAGTGACGTTTTGCCATTCGTGCACCCAGGTTCGTCGTTGCGTACACCATCGCAAGCACTCCTGTCTGTGATGCAGCGTCAAGAGTAACCGCAGCCATGGTCTCCGAGCTGATAGTCCATGCTGCTGCAAACGTCATCGAAGTGTTCCTGCAGATGGTTGTTGCCTTTCAAACGTCCCCATCTGTTGACTCAGGAATCGAGACGTGGCTGCACGATCCGTTACAACCATGCGGATAAGATGCCTTTCATATCGACTGCTAGTGATACGAGACCGTTGGGATTCAGCACGGCGTTCCGTATTGCCTTCCCGAACCCACCGATTCCATATTCTGGTAACAGTCATTGGATCGCGACCAACGCGAGCAGCAATGTCGCAATACGATAAACCGCAATCGCGATGGGCTACAATCCGACCTTTATCGAAGTCGGAAACGTGATGGTGCATTTCTCCTCCTTACTAGAGGCATGACAACAACGTTTGACCAGGCAACGCCGGTCAACTGCTGTTTGCTTATGAGAAATCGGTTGGAAACTTTCCTCATGTCAGCACGTTGTAGGTGTCGCCACCGACGCCAACCTTGTGTGAATGCTCTGAAAAGCTAAACATTTGTATATCACAGCATCTTCTTCCTGTCGGTTAAATTTCGCGTCTGTAGCATGTCATCTTCGTGGTGTAGCAATTTTAATGGCCAGGAGTGTATTATATCTGCCCCTATTTTAATACACAGTCAAAATTATTTGATATTTGTGTTTAGCTTTGACAATCATTTCTTGGAACTTTTTACCTCTTTAAACTATCATTTTAATATCTATCGCACATTTTCATCATCTTTTTCCGTTAAAATATTTTTGTTTTTCCATGGTAGTTTGTCCTCTATTTGAAGTATATTTTCTTTGCCCTCATTGATTTATCAAGAAACAGTATGAAACCGCTGTTATTTTTGGAAATATCTCTGAAACGGCAAGAGTTATGGAACTAATATAACAGTTGTTGAGAAGTCTCTCATCTACAAATGAGTTTATTCAATTTTTGTTTCAGATGAACGGTTATGGCGTCGTTTTCATTTAATTTTAGAGCTGTCAGAAGGCGATAGCAAAGCCCACTTTTAGTGTTACCACCGAAACATTGGTGGAGCAAAACATAAGAGAGCAAAGCTGTAAAGAATTTTGTCCTCTAAAATACATTCGTGCAATTTTCCATTCAGATGTCTGCGTTCTTTGATATAAAATTTCATGCTGTTCCAAAAGTCATCCCAAACGGCCTATTTTTAGTGCTGCTCGACCTATTTTTTCTCTGCAACATTTGAATAATGGAGGTTCTGTTAGGCGAATAATAATTACGTCTGTAAAATTTAGTTCCGATAGCTTGAACGGTGTGACCTATACAGTGGGAACACCTTACAGTCAAATATACATTGTCAAATAGCCGTTATTTTTGCAAATATTTTTGAAACTATGCGAGATATGAAAAAAAACATAAGAGAGAAAAGTGGTTGAGTAGTTGAGCCGACGTGTTCATTTCAATTTAGCGATGTCTTAAGGCTGTCGCAAAGGCCCAATTTTATTTTTAGTACCGTAACATAGTTAGCCGAAAGAAAATAAATACAAACGACGGTATGAGCTAGGATCGAACTCGCGATCCACTGATTCAAACACGAGAAGGCTTATTAGTTGACCACCGCTTTCTCTAGGGAATGGCTTACGACTGCAACACACGATTACATGTTCGACGCGTGAAACTACTGCTGCCAGTTTCTCGACATCGTTCAATAATTTCGCCTTAGTCTTTGCACATTGTGGTGTCCAAATGGTTCGCTAAAAGGGTACAAAGTTTGAAGAAAATCCGTGCTCAGAACGCTGCAGAAGACAGACATTCCAAAAATTCTGTTGACATTGTGATCACACAGCAATTTTCCAGAGAGACATTTCTCACCGGCTGCCTTGGGAAATTGTCTGAAATTTCGAGCTCATTTGGCAATACTGTTAGATAAAGGAAGCGCAAAAGCATTTTGGACAGATTTGTAGGCTAATGGTACATGACAAATGCGGGAATGATTCGCAGTTGCTTTATGTGTAAAATAATTGGATATACACAATACATTCCTTCCATTCCCCGTTTTTCTCTGCCTATCTTTTCCTGTCTCCCTCTCTGTTGTTATTATTATCCTTCTCCCTCTCTTCTGTATGTGCATCATCCCATTCTCCTCCCTTTCCATCTCCTCTTTATCTCCATTTCTTCCCCTCCATCTCCGGTCTCTTATTCCTTTCTTTCAAACCTGTCTTTTAACTTCAAATGTTGGCATATACACTCGTTGATATTTAGAACGTCATTTTGATGCAGCTCTCCACGCTACCCTCTCCTGTGCAAGCCTCTTCATCTGAGAATACGTTCGGCAACCTACATTTCGAATCTGATTACTGAATTCGTCCCTCGGTCTCCCTGTATGATTTATACCCCACACACTTCCTTCTAATGTTAAGTTCACAATTCCTTGACGTCTCAGAATGTGTCGCACCAACCTATCCCTTCTCTTAGTCAGGATATGTCATAATTTCCTTTTCTCCCCAATTCTGTTGAGCACCTCCTCATAAGGTACGTGATCTACTCATCTAATCTTCATCATTCGTCTGTAGCACAACATTTCAAAATCTTCTAGTATCTTTTAGTCTCAACTCCCTATCGTCCTCGTTTCACTCCCATACAATGCTACACTCCAGGCAAATTCGTTCAGAAAGGACTTCGTGTCAAATTTCGCTTCTTCAGAAACGCTTTTCTTCACACAGTCATTCTGCATTTTATATCTTCTTTACTTCCACCATGAGGAGATATATAGCTATGCAAATAATGAAACTCATCTACTACTTTTATAGTCTCCTTACCTAAGCAAATTCCTTTAGCATATTCTTACACAACCCAATATCTTCGTTCTACTCTTGTTAATGTTCATCTTATAGCTTCCTTTCAAGTCGCTGTCCATTCCGTTTAATTGCTCCACCAGGTTCTTTGCTGTCTCTGACAGAATTACTATATCGTCAGCAAACAGCAATGGATTTATTCCCTCGTCCTGGACTTTAATTCCCTCTCCAAATTTCTCCTTGCATTCCTTGACATGTCGCTGATGTACAGATTGAAACAACATTGCCGGCCACGGTGGCCGAGGGGACTGAGGCGCTCCAGTCACGGTCTGCACGGCCACTACGGTCGGGGGTTCGAATCCCCCACTCCCCGGGGATGGATATTTGTGTCATTCTTAGGATTAGCTAGTTCATAAGTAGTTTGTAAGTTTAGGGACTGATGACCCCGTAGTTATGTCCCATAAGTTATACAAACATTTTTTGAAACAACATTGGGGAAAGGCTGCAGCCATGTCTTACTCCCTTCCCAACCACTGCGACCCTTTCGTTACCTTCGACTGTAATAATTACTGTCTGGTTTTTGTGCAAGTTGAATATAACTCTTCACTCCCTTTATTTTACCCATGCTACCTTCAAAATCTGAAAAATATATTTCAGTCAACGTTGTCAAAAGCTTTCTGAAGATCCACAAATGCTAAAAACGTTGATTCCAGAACTTTGCGAAGCATTTCTCTGACTTACCAATGATCAACGGACTTTCCTCTCCATCATTTTCCATATTGAAAACCGGCTAAGAGAATAAAAACATTTCTAATTACACCTCACCTGTTGACCGTTATTACTTTCTGTTCATCACTGAGTTTTGCACGCTATGCTCACCAACTGCCTCGCACCTTATGGATTACACACCTAAATCCTCCTCAAAATTCACTCCGCCTATTGATGAGTTAAGTGAGGACACTTTCTCACTGTCGCTCTAGGACAATTTACGTATAAAGTCAGTAGGAGGGAAAAACTGAACACGTCGAGAAGAATCACTGTTTTGTACTGCCATTCCATGATAGCAGTTTATCGTAAATGCCTGTTGTGCGAGTAGAAGTTAAATAGCGATGCCACATATCCAAATAAACTAAATGTGGGGAAGGTATTACATTTGACGGTTATGTTTTTTGTCATGGTTTGAAGAGAACCGACCGCAGTGGCCGAGGAGACTAAGGCGCTCCAGTCACGGTCTGCACGGCCACTACGGTCGGGGGTTCGAATCCCCCCTCGGGCATGGATATTTGTGCCGTCCTAGTTCGTAAGTAGTTCATAGGTAGTTTGTAAGTTTAGGGACTGATAACCCCGTAGTTAAGTCCCATAGACTATACAAACATTTGAACATTTGATTTGGTTTGAAGAGATAAACATTATATACCATACTTGTGACTGGTCGCTATCACATTATACTACTACAGTTTTCCACAATGTCAGTTTGGACAAAATAGTACTAAATTTCTTTTCTTTTTTTTTTTTTAATCTATGGGACTTAACTACTTTCGTTATTAGTCCCTACGCTTACAAACTAATTCAAAGTGACCTAAGGACAACACACATGCACGAGGAAGGGCTCGAACCTCCGACGGGCAGCATTCGCGCGCTCTACAGCAGGCACGGCCATATTGGAGCTCATTTTATTACTTCTCTTCAAATCACATTAATCATGGAATGGAAACAAACAGCAACAGGACGTACCAGCGTGACTTCAAACACTTTGTTACAGGCTTGGTACCGGGGTTGCGTAGGCATAAATGAAAGTCAAGAGGGTTGAGGTCAGGAGAGCGTGGAGGCCACGGAATTGGTCCGCCTCTACCAATGCATCGGCCACCGAATCTGTTGTCGAGAAGCGTACGAACACGTCGACTGAAATGTGCAGGAGCTCCATCGTGCATGAACCACATGTTGTGTCGTACTTGTAAAAGGCACATATTCTAGCAGCACAGGTAGAGTATCACGTATGAAATCATGATAACGTACTGATGTGCTTGATGCTAGTACTGTAGAGCAATGAGTCGCAAGTCAACACAATCACTAAAGTCAACATTACCTTCCTTCAATTGGGCCAACTGGCGGTGAATCGAGGAAGTACAGTACATACTAACGAAACAATTGGGTATTTTGACAATTGTCTGCACCAATTATTTTAATTTACATTTTAAGAGAAATACTGAAATGAGCTCTAACAAGGAAATTAAGCGTTTCCGGACATATGTCCACATAACATATTTTCTTTCTTTGTGTGTGAGGAATGTTTCCTGAAAGTTTGGCCGTACTTTTTTTGTTACACCCTGTATAAAAGTACTCAGCGACATTGTCATCTCCACTTACTAGCCTCACTGTGTTGCAAAAAATGCCTCCCTTCGCTTCCCCCTTGCAGCGTTCGGCATTTAGCCACCTCACTCCCACACATGCGCAGACGTTGCAGTGGTGGGGGAAGTAGTGCGCCCGTCAAAACGGCTCCCGACCCAAGTGCGCCAGCATCTGTTCAGAAGAACTGGGGGAAAATGCACCTAAAACCAATCTTTTCTGTTAGTTTTCTATTTGTGTCTGAACAAATAATATTTACTTGTAAGAATGAGACTCTATAGCCCTTACATAAAATTGTATTAAACATATTTATGATACTAGTTTCTTTCAGAAACTTTTATCTATCACAAGAAGCCTATTGTAGATTTGACGAGTGTACAATACTAATAGAATCAAATCGGTATCGCAAAATTACCAAGTTTTTCTTCGATTCGTGGTTTGGATATTTTCTAAAGCTTCGCGTAGTTTTTCTGCCATACAAACACTAATTGCTACCTAGTGTTTCTGCCATTCAAACACTAAATGTTACCTAAACAGCAAATGGTTTGCTTGTTTTGCTGTCCTTCGGCACATTACAGAGCTGCGCTTTCTCTGTTAGCTGGTTTACGTCGGATCTGACCGCGGGACAGTCCAATGCAGAGCAGTGCAGTGCGGTCTCTCTCTCTCTCTCTCTCTCTCTCTTTCTCTCTCTCTCTCTCGCTCCGCTGCAGACACTAGCGCCACACGGTCGCGGCCGGTGCGGACAACTACAGAGTACTCCGCCCGCGGGGCGCGCAAATGTTGACCATGCCTTGCACAGACCGTCTTCCAGCTCGTTTCCCTTCGCAACAAGAACCTCAGTTCTGCCTTGGTGTGGCGTAAAGTCAGCGCGACACGCCGGACATAAGAGAACGATCGTGGGGAAGGCAGCGGATGACCGGCAGCCAATCGCATGCCTGTGCCGCGCCTCCTGCAGGGAGAAAACGAGAAGCGCGCCCTCTACAAGCAGCTGTGTCTAGGCCGACACACGTCTGGAAGAGCCCATCAGAACTCGGCTACAAACTAGGCAGTAGCTAGGTCTCAGCGCGCAGCTAGCATCGTACAGAAGATGCCGACGCGAGAACAGAAGAACAGCTAGAAGTTTTGTATTCTTTGCTCAATAAAACTTATAATACTAATCTGGAAAGATGTTCTACATGTCTATGCATACATGCACTGACCCTTTACTGAAAGCTAGACCGGGACGAGAACGCGACAGCCGGCCGCAGTGGCCGAGCGGTCTGCGGCGTGCCAGTCATGGTCTGCACGCCAGCTGCGGTCGGGGGTTCGAATCCCCCGTGGATGTTTGTGACGTCTTTCAAATGTTCAAATGTTTGTATAGTCTATGAGAGTTGACTACGGGGTCATCAGTCCCTAAACTTACAAACTACTTATGAACTACTTACGAACTAGGACGGCACAAATATCCATGCCCGAGGAGGGATTCAAATCCCCGACCGTAGTGGCCGTGCAGACCGTGACTGGAGCGCCTCAGTCTCCTCGGCCACCGCGGCCGGCTGTGTCGTCCTTAGTGTCAGCTAGTTCACAAGTAGTTTGTAAGTTTAGGGACTGATGACACTGCAATTAAGTCCCATAAGCTCTACAAACATATGAACTTTCTTTTATTAAAAATAATAATAATACACGTGCCTCTACAATAGCGGAATGGCAACCAAGCAATGAAATTAAATGATAACGTATTTATATAGAGAAACATGAGGGGGAACTAGAATCTGTGTTGTGCAGGAAAATTTGCTATAAGATAGTTGATGTAAGATGTGTACCTTTTATATTGCGTTGGTGTAGTGGTTATAGTGCTTGCCTATTAAGTTTGAATCCCAGCAGTAGCGGTTATTTTAATTTAGTGCCTCTCCTTAAACTTAATATTTTCTACATATATCGAGACAAAATACGTGTCTGGGCATTTACTGTTTGATACCTTCTATACAAATCTCATGGTAGAGACGAAAGTGAGGAAATCTAACTGAAATTTCAGCAAACAGTGAACAAAAGTGTTTTTGTGTGTATCCTATGGCTTCGAAACTCTAATAGATATAAAACGAAGCTCCAGCTGGAAAATGTGTCAACTATCGGAAGATGGATTTGTAAGAAAATTTGAAACAGGTCATGGTTTAAATAAATAAACATTTCTATACCACAAAGAAGTATGAGTTTAATAAGTCATGGTTGCAAAATGCTAACACGAATTATTTACAGACGAAAGGAGAAACTTGTGGATTCCGACTATGAGAAACATCAGTTTGGATTTGGGAGAAATGTAGAAGCACAGGAGGCAATACTCACGTTACGACTTCTCTTACAAGATAAGCTAAGGAAAGGCAAACCTACGTTTTTAGCGTTTGTACATTTGGAGAAAGCTATTGACACTATCAACTGCAATACACTCTTTCAAATTACGGAAGTAGCAGGGGTACAATATAGGGAGCGAAGAGTTATATCCAACCTATACAAAAACCAGACAGCGGTTATTAGAGTCGATGGTCAGGAAAAGGTCGCAGAGATCGGCAAGGGAGTAAGACAGGGTTGTAGCGTTTCTCCAGTTTTGTTGAATGTGTACTTCGAGCAAGGTGAAGGAATGCTGGGAGAAATTTCGAATGGGAATTATAGTCCTGGCAGAGGGAATGAAAACCTTGCGATTTACCGACGACGTAATTCTGTCAGAGACGGCAAAGGACCTGTTCAAAATGTTCACATGTTTGTAGATCTACCGGACGAAACTGCATGGTCATCAGTCCGTAGCTTACAAACTACTTAAACTAACTAACTTAAGGATAAACACACACACCCATGACCCAGGGAGGAATCGAACCTCCGATGGCGAGCAACCGCGCGCTCCGCAGCGACGCGCCTTACACAGCTCGGCTACTCCACCGGGGCCAAAGGACCGGGAGACTGTCTTGAAAGGGAGATATAAGGTGAACATTAAGAAGAGTAAAACGAGCGTAATGGAATGTAGTGTCAGAAAAATCAGGCGATGCTGAACGAAAAAGAGTAGTTAATCAGACGATGAAAGCAGTAGATGAGTTTTGTTATTTGTGTGGCAAAATAACTTCTGATGGGCAAAGTACAGAAGATAACATGTGGAATGGTTATGGGACGGAAAGCATTTCGGAAGAAGCCAACACAGTTAACATCCAATATTAATTTAAATGTTACGAACTCGTTTCTGTAAGCATTTATATGGAGTGTAGCGTAGTATGGGAGTGAAACGGAAACGATAGGACGTGATGGAAGCTTTCGAAATGTAGTGCTACAGACGAATGGTGAAGATTAGATGGGTAGATCACGTAACTAATGAGGACGTGCTTAACGGAATTGGGGAGAAAAGAAGTTTATGGCATTTCCTGACTAAGAGAAATAGATTGGTAGCGCACATGCTGAGACATGAAGAAATAAAGAACTTAGAAGGAAGTGTGTTAGGTAAAAATCGTAGAGGAACACAAGGGACGAATACAGTAAGCAGATTCAAAAGGAAGTGGGTTGTCGAACATATTCTCTGATGAAGAGACTTGCACAGGATAGCAGTGCCCTGGAGTGCGCCACTTTCACCCTGTGGAGGTGGCCTGCGTCCGGCCGCTGCGCTCTGCTGCCCCACTGCACCGCGGGTAGTCACTAGCCTAGTGGAGACCCAATGCACCGCCTGTGGTCCAGTGGCGCCCCACTGCACCGCCTGTGGTCCAGTGGAGCCCCACTGCACCGCCTGTAGTCACTAGTCTAGTGGAGCTGCACTGCACCGCGGGTAGTCACTAGTCTAGTGGAGACGCACTGCACCGTGGGTAGTCACTAGTCTAGTGGAGACGCACTGCACCGCGGGTAGTCACTAGTCTAGTGGAGACGCACTGCACCGCGGGTAGTCACTAGTCTAGTGGAGACGCACTGCACCGCGGGTAGTCACTAGTCTTGTGGAGACGCACAGCACCGCGGGTAGTCACTAGTCTTGTGGAGACGCACTGCACCGCGGGTAGTCACTAGTCTTGTGGAGACGCACTGCACCGCGGGTAGTCACTAGTCTTGTGGAGCCGCACTGCACCGCGGGTAGTCACTAGTCTTGTGGAGCCGCACTGCACCGCGGGTAGTCACTAGTCTTGTGGAGCCGCACTGCACCGCGGGTAGTCACTAGTCTTGTGGAGCCCCACTGCGCCGCCTGTAGTCTTGTGGAGCCCCACTGCGCCGCCTGTAGTCTTGTGGAGCCCCACTGCGCCGCCTGTAGTCTTGTGGAGCCCCACTGCGCCGCCTGTAGTCTTGTGGAGCCCCACTGCGCCGCCTGTAGTCTTGTGGAGCCCCACTGCGCCGCCTGTAGTCTTGTGGAGCCCCACTGCGCCGCCTGTAGTCTTGTGGAGCCCCACTGCACCGCCTGTAGTCCTGTGGAGCCCCACTGCACCGCCTGTAGTCCTGTGGAGCCCCACTGCACCGCCTGTAGTCCTGTGGACCCCCACTGCACCGCCTGTAGTCCTGTGGACCCCCACTGCACCGCCTGTAGTCTTGTGGAGCCCCACTGCACCGCCTGTAGTCTTGTGGAGCCCCACTGCACCGCCTGTAGTCTTGTGGAGCCCCACTGCACCGCCTGTAGTCCAGCGGAGCCCCACTGCACCGCCTGTAGTCCAGCGGAGCCCCACTGCACCGCCTGTAGTCCAGCGGAGCCCCAATGCACCGCCTGTAGTCTTGTGGAGCCCCAATGCACCGCCTGTAGTCCTGTGGAGCCCCACTGCACCGCCTGTAGTCCTGTGGAGCCCCACTGCGCCGCCTGTAGTCCTGTGGAGCCCCACTGCGCCGCCTGTAGTCCTGTGGAGCCCCACTGCGCCGCCTGTAGTCCTGTGGAGCCCCACTGCGCCGCCTGTAGTCCTGTGGAGCCCCACTGCGCCGCCTGTAGTCCTGTGGAGCCCCACTGCGCCGCCTGTAGTCCTGTGGAGCCCCACTGCGCCGCCTGTAGTCCTGTGGAGCCCCACTGCGCCGCCTGTAGTCCTGTGGAGCCCCACTGCGCCGCCTGTAGTCCTGTGGACCCCCACTGCGCCGCCTGTAGTCCTGTGGACCCCCACTGCGCCGCCTGTAGTCTTGTGGAGCCCCACTGCACCGCCTGTAGTCTTGTGGAGCCCCACTGCACCGCCTGTAGTCTTGTGGAGCCCCACTGCACCGCCTGTAGTCTTGTGGAGCCCCACTGCACCGCCTGTAGTCTTGTGGAGCCCCACTGCACCGCCTGTAGTCTTGTGGAGCCCTACTGCACCGCCTGTAGTCCTGTGGAGCCGCACTGCACCGCCTGTAGTCCTGTGGAGCCCCACTGCACCGCCTGTAGTCCTGTGGAGCCCCACTGCACCGCCTGTAGTCCTGTGGAGCCGCACTGCACCGCCTGTAGTCCTGTGGAGCCGCACTGCACCGCCTGTAGTCCTGTGGAGCCGCACTGCACCGCCTGTAGTCCTGTGGAGCCCCACTGCACCGCCTGTAGTCCTGTGGAGCCCCACTGCACCGCCTGTAGTCCTGTGGAGCCCCACTGCACCGCCTGTAGTCCTGTGGAGCCCCACTGCACCGCCTGTAGTCCTGTGGAGCCCCACTGCACCGCCTGTAGTCCTGTGGAGCCCCACTGCACCGCCTGTAGTCTTGTGGAGCCCCACTGCACCGCCTGTAGTCTTGTGGAGCCCCACTGCACCGCCTGTAGTCTTGTGGAGCCCCACTGCACCGCCTGTAGTCTTGTGGACCCCCACTGCACCGCCTGTAGTCTTGTGGAGCCCCACTGCACCGCCTGTAGTCTTGTGGAGCCCCACTGCACCGCCTGTAGTCTTGTGGACCCCCACTGCACCGCCTGTAGTCTTGTGGAGCCCCACTGCACCGCCTGTAGTCTTGTGGAGCCCCACTGCACCGCCTGTAGTCTTGTGGAGCCCCACTGCACCGCCTGTAGTCTTGTGGAGCCCCACTGCACCGCCTGTAGTCTTGTGGACCCCCACTGCACTGCCTGTAGTCTTGTGGACCCCCACTGCACCGCCTGTAGTCTTGTGGACCCCCACTGCACCGCCTGTAGTCTTGTGGAGCCCCACTGCACCGCCTGTAGTCTTGTGGAGCCCCACTGCACCGCCTGTAGTCTTGTGGAGCCCCACTGCACCACCTGTAGTCTTGTGGACCCCCACTGCACCGCCTGTAGTCTTGTGGAGCCGCACTGCACCGCCTGTAGTCTTGTGGAGCCCCACTGCACCGCCTGTAGTCTTGTGGAGCCCCACTGCACCGCCTGTAGTCTTGTGGAGCCGCACTGCACCGCCTGTAGTCTTGTGGAGCCCCACTGCACCGCCTGTAGTCTTGTGGACCCCCACTGCACCGCCTGTAGTCTTGTGGACCCCCACTGCACCGCCTGTAGTCTTGTGGAGCCCCACTGCACCGCCTGTAGTCTTGTGGAGCCCCACTGCACCGCCTGTAGTCTTGTGGAGCCCCACTGCACCGCCTGTTTTCTAGTGGAGCCCCACTGCACCGCCTGTTTTCTAGTGGAGCCCCACTACACCGCCTTTTGCTACTGTACACTGCGAGCTAGCTGCAGTGCTCCCTAGAGTCTCAACACTCGCCGGGCGAGGGCGAGTGGGGACCCGTCGGGCCCGTGACCTCAACAGCGCTACACAAGGCGCTGAGCTGCGAGCTGGGGAACGCAGACAGTTCTGAGCAACACGTTGTAATAATCACAGAGTAGGCTTCACGCACCTTTAATGTTACCTACATTGCAATTTTTAAGTTATCGATCGTTATGTCTGAAGTAAATAGCGAACAGGACAGATCGTACCAACGTACAAGTAGTAGACGATCCGAGGAAGAAAAAAAAAAGACGTTTCCAGGAATCTCGTGGAGAGAATCTACAAGCCAATCTACAGAGATCTGGAGACAACATTTTATTAGAGCGTTTTATGTTGATTATAGGTAATGGGAATAAACCTGTGGCATATGCAGAGTTTAATGGCAGCCGTAAATTATTGTCGTTCCGTGATGGCAGTACCACTATGCTGTTACGGCACCTGAATAGCTGAAAAGCTTATCTGATTTGAACGGTTGGAGCAATATTCCAGGGTCAGCAAAATCTTTTGTGCTGGAGAAATGTGTAAGAATGTGTGCAGTAGATTTGCGGCCCTTCAGCACAGTTGCGGGAGAAGGATTTCGAGACCTCGCATAGGCTTTGATGGAGATAGGAGCACAGAACCCCACTGCAAGTGCCAAAGCCGTTCTTTCTCATCCTTCAACAGTTTCTAGGAACATAAAAAGAATAGCAGACGAGTAACGTGTACACTCATTGATCTTGCCAAAAGCCGAGATGCGATTCTTCTTGGTGTTATATTCGTATGCAGAGTGGTTCTTAAATTTTATGTGCTGTTACTATATCACAGATATTAAAATGAAGTAAAGTGAGGTACAAAAATTATAGACGAAAAAGGTTTTTACTGGTACATACAAGTAACTGAATTACTCGCAAAGGGTTTAAAAGTGCTAATGGTTTGTAAGTTTTTTCAATCGTTTCATATCAAAAGGGTAGATGCGGGCTTTTGCATAATGGGGAGGTGCAGTATACAATATTAAAGTGTTTTACACTTGTCTGTTAACCTACAATTTTTCGTTATGGAATTAATCGGCTAAGCCCTTTCCTGGAATTCAGTAAGGAGGTTCCTTCTGATTTGCTTCGCTCATAAATTTTAAGTCTGGATCCACAGACGTTAGTTTCAAGGAGAAGCGTATTTATTTTCTATCTAAGAATTAGAAGTGAACGTATTTTCGCACAACTATGTGTACGAAACCTGTAATAAATGTGTTACTTCTTACAATGCCAAAGATGTATGTAACTTAAAGTTACCCGACGTTTCCAGAAACTACTTGTATTAATTTCCAGTTATGTGGATTCTAAAATTATTGCTCCTTCCAAGACTTTGCGATTCCCATTGCTATTACTAGACAATGAAGGGAAATAATCTTTGAAAGTTTTTCGAAGTCCCTCCAAATGTTCTTTTATTATGTTCTTGACATTTTCTTCTGATGAAAGATTATTTGCACCAGCAAGTCGTCAAGGTTATTGAAGCACTCATTTTGACTCAAATTGAAACTCATTTCGCAAACTACATGAAATACGTAGATTTACTAGCAACAAGGAACTGAAGAGATTTTTTTTCCACAAGAAAGTAAAGCGTGTAAGGAAAAACTAAGTTAATAAACTGATGTGGGATGGTCGTTTGTAACGTGAACAGTAACGTAACCAGGTCGGTTTTACAAAGACTATTCTGCGGCATTGGCCCCCTACTTAGCTTGCATTTATAGCGAATCTTTAATTCAGCGCAAAGTTCCTAGTGATTGGAAACAAGCGCAGGTGACTCCCGTGTATAAGAAAGGAAAGAGAACTGACCCATACAATTACAGGCCAATATCGTTGACATCGGTTTCATGTAGAATTTTGGAGGATATTCTCAGTTCGAATATAGTAAATTTCCTTGAAACGGAAAAGCTTCTTTCCATGAATCAGCACGGGTTTAGGAAACATCGTTCATGTGAAACTCAACTTGCCCTTTTCTCACATGACATCTTGCGAGCCATGGACGAAGGGCAACAGGCGGATTGTGTTTTTCTCGACTTCAAAAAGGCATTCGACACGGTGCCGCACTGCAGACTGCTAACGAAGATATGAGCTTATGGAATAGGTTCACAGATTTGTGACTGACTGGAAGACTTCCTAAGTAATAGAACGCAGTACGTTGTTCTCGATGGCGAGTGTTCATCAGAGACGAGTGTATCGTCAGGCGTGCCCCAGGTGAGTGTGATAGGACCGCTATTATTTTCTATCTATGTAAATGATCTGATAGACAGAGTAAGTTGTAATTTGCGGCTGTTTGCTGATGATGCTGTGGTGTATGGGAGGGTGTCGTCTGTAACTGACTGCAATAGGATACAGGTTGACTTAGACAAAATTTCTAGTTGGTGCGAAGAATGGCAGCTAGCACTCCATGTAGAAAAATGTAAGATGATGCGCATGAGTAGAAAAAACAATCCCATAATGTTCGAATACAGCATTAGTAGTGAGCTTCTTGATGCTGTCGCGTCGTTCAACTATCTAGGCGTAACATTGCAGAGCGATATGAAATGGAACGAGCATGTAAGGACAGTTGTAAGGCAGACAGCCGACTTCGGTTTATTGGGAGAATTTTGGGACGATGTACTTCACCTGTAAAGGAGACCGCGTACAAAACGCTTGTACGACCACGTCTTGAGTATTGCTCAAGAGTTTGGGACCCGCAGAAGATCGGTTTGAAGGAAGACATAGAGGCGGTTCAGAGGCGAGCAGCTAGATTTGTTAGCGGTAGGTTCGACCAATGCGCGAGTGTCCCGGAAATGCTCCGGCAACTCAATTGGGGGTCGCTGGAAGAAAGACGACGTTCATTTCGTGAATTTATGTTAAGTAAATTTAGAGGGCCGGAATTTGAAGCTGAGTGTAGTATGATCTTGCTGCCGCCTACTTACATTTCGCGTGGTGATCACAAAGACAAGATAAGAGAAATTAGGGCTCGTATGGAGGCATACAGCCAATGATTTTTTTCCTCTTTCTATTTGGGAGTGGAAAAGGATAGTAAATGCCTAGTAGTGGTACAGTGTACCCTCCGCCACGCACCTTACGGTGGATTGCGAAGTATGCATGTAGCTGTAGATGTACCTTATGCTAAGGACGACACAAACATCGATGCTCGAGGGGTGGGGGGAGGGTTCGAACCCCCGACCTTAGCGGCCGTGCAGACCGTGACTGGCGCACCGCAGACCGCTCGGCCACCGCAGTGGGCAGTGTGGTCATTAGAGGCGGAGCTTACGCCCGGGTTGTTTCGGTAAGGATAGGGGAAGTAGGGTGGAGAGCTGCATCACATCAGTCTCTGAACTGAAGACCATAACAACAACAACAACAACAAGTACATTGGATAAAAGTTTGAATGAATCACTGTGCATGAACACATACGCAGACCCAGTGGTAAGCTACTTCTCCGCCTGCTTACAATATTTCTTCACTACTTCAATGTAGACAACTCCATACTGCAACGTCGTCGATCAGCGTACAGACCGGAGAAATCTTACGGCTATCTACATCTACATCTACACGGGATACTCTGCAAATCACATTTAAGTGCCTAGCAGAGGGTTCATCGAACCACCTTTATACTATTCATCTCCCATTATATTCTCGAACAGCGCGCGCAGAAAAAAAGAACACCTGAATGTCTCCGTTCGAGCTCTGATTTCTCGTATTTTCATCTGATGATCATTTCTACCTATGTAAGTGGGAGTCAACAATATATTTTCGCATTCGGAGGAGAATGTTGGCGATTGTAGTTTCGTAAGTAATCCACGCCGCAGCCATAAGCGCCGTTGTTGTAGTGATTCCCATCCCAGATCCTGTATCATTTCCGTGACGCTGTCTCCCCTGTATACGAAACGAGCTGCCCTTCTTTGGACTCTTTCGATGTCCTTCGTTAAACCCACCTGATAAGGATCCCACAATGGCTTGCAATACTCCAAAAATGGACGGACAAGCGCAGTGTAGGCAGATTCTTTAGTAGTTCTGTTACATCTTTTAAGGGTTATGCCAATGAAACGCAGTCTCTGGTTCGCCTTTCCCACGACATTATCTACGTGTTCTTTCCAATTAAGTCTCAAGTAATAGTAATTCCTAGGTATGTTGTGGAGTTTACGGCCTTCAGTTTTTATTGATTTATCTTGTAAACAACGTTTAACGGATTTCTTTTCGTACTCATGTGGACGACTTCACACTTCTCATTATTTAGATTCAATTGCCAATTTTTACACCATACTGATATCTTATTCAGATCGTTCTGCAGTTGGTTTTGATCTTCAGATGGTTTTACTAGACGGTAAATGACGGCGTCATCTGCAAACAAGAGAACTGCTTAGATTTTCCCCCAAATCGTTTATGTAGATAAGGAACAGCAGAGGACCAATAACACTACCCTGTGGAACGCCCGATATCACCTCTGTTTTAGTCGATGCCTTAGCATCGATTACTACGAACTGTGTCCTCTCTGACAGGAAATCTCCTATCGAGTCGCAAATTTGGGGCAGTATACCATAACCACGCAATTTGATTAAAAGCCGTTTCTGAGGTACGGTGTCAAAAGCTGTCTGGAAATCAAGAAATACGGAATCGATTTGCGAACCCTTGTCGATAGCACACATCACTTCGTGTGGATAAAGAGCTAGCTGTGTTTCGCATGAAGGATATTTTCTGAATCCGTGTTGACCTTGGTTCAGTAGATCGTTCCGTTGGAGATAATTCATAATATTTGAATACAGGATATGTTTCGAAACCCTGCTGCAAGTTGACGTCAATGAAATAGGCCTGTAGTTTAGTGGGACACTCCTAGTGCCTTTCTTGAATATAGGTGTGACCTGTGCAACTTTCCAATCTTTTGTTACAGATCCTTGCTTGACAGAGCGGTTGTATATGGCTGTTAAGTAAGAGGCTATCGCTTCGGCATAATCAGATAGAAATTTAATGGGTATACAATCCAGACCAGTTCTTGTTAAGTGATTTTAGTTGCTTCAGTACTCCGATGATATCTACTTCTACGTTACTCATTACGACATCTGTTCCTCCCTCCTCTATATCCGCATGGCCTCCTCCCCCTACCAGAAGTTTCCCTCTCACGCGGAGTCCACAGCAATAAAACGGCGGCGGTGTGTCGCCAGGGAGGTCCGCTTCCCGAGAATTTCCCGGAATCTTTTTCCCCTGTCCCTGACAATGGAGTCGGCGCCAGAGAGAGTCGTAAAGGCAGGCGCACGCGTCTGGCACACGTGCCATTGTCTGCAGGTGGAGGAGCGCCCGGTACGTCGGCCGCCCAGTGCAGTGGCGGGCGAAGCACTCCGTACAACGGAGTCCTGTGAAGTTGGCACCCCTTTTTTGGAAAATGTAAATTTTTTTCAGAGTTCTACACATATATGCAATAGTTCTGGAGTTCTCTGTACAAAATTTAAATAGTTCTGCAGAATTTCGCGGAAAAAATACGAAAAATTACCACAAGCTTGAGTTTTTTACTTTAAAAAAAATATCTGCCTATTAGCACAAACATAGTTCTGATCACAGTTCTAAATAGCTCTCAAAGAGTTCTACAGGAAATTCTAACAACATTCTTCTGTGCAGTTTATACTTTATCAGATAAATGCAGTAATGTGGAATTCATTTTCACGCTACTGTAAATTGGCATCATTTTTTTAGAGAAATACACATTGTTTTTTGGAGTTCTGTGTTCATATACTTTAGTTCTAGAGTTCATGTGAATATTTCTATGTAATTGCCCGAAAAAAATTATGTTCACAATTTTTAATATCTGATAAGCTGTCTTATTTGTGCCCCTTATTCGAGAAATATACGTTTTTCTTAGGCCTTTACAGATATTCTATCCGCTGCACATTCAATTTGTTGTTTTTACATCTGAGTGATTACTGCTTATCGTAAACAAGAACTATTGCACATGTCCCTAGAACTCTGGAAAAAAGTTAATTTTTTGAAAAAAAACGGGTGCAAATTCCACATTTGCATGTAAATGGATACTCCATTATTGTAATTATCTCATAAAATATAATCTGCACAGAAAAACGCTATTAGGATTTCCTGTAGAACTCTTCGACAGCTATTTATAACTTTGATCAGAACTATGTTTGCGCTAATAGGAAAATAATTATTTTTAGAAAACTAAAAGAACTCAAGTTTGTGGTAATTTTTACTATTTTTTCGGCGAAATACTGCAGAACTATTTAAATTTTCTACAGAGAACTCCAGAACTATTGCATATCTGCCTAGAACTTTGAAAAAATGCACATTTTTGAGAAAAGGGGTGCCAACTTCACAGTAGCGTGTAAATGGATTCCCCATTATTGCAATTATCTCATGAAGTATAATCTGCACAGGAAAATGTCATTAGGTTTTCCTGTAGAACTCTTTGAGAACTATTTAGAACTGTGATCAGAACTATGTTTGTACAATTAGGCAAAAAATTATTTTGAAAAAAAAAACTTAATTTTGTGGTAATTTTTCGTATTTTTTCGGCGAAATTTTGCAGAACTATTTAAATTTTGTACAGAGAACTCCAGAACTATTGTATATCTGTCTAGAAATCTGAAAAAAATGTACATTTTCCAAAAAAGGAATGCTAACTTCACAGGACTGTACAGCGGACGTCTGGACTGGCGGCTAACACTCGAGATCCAATTGTTACTGGCCCACTTTAGGTTACGGCAGTAACACTAACAGTGGGCGGCGAACCACTCCGTACAACGGACACCGTCTGGAGAGGCTAAAAAAAATACGGAACAGTGACATTAAAAACACGTAGTTACTATAATAGTACTGTTCTAATTGTAATTTTGTGTAATGTGTTGTCAAATGTACACAGACACATTAATAGAACCAGTTTGTTTTTTGACAGCAATCTGCACTTCTGTTATAGGCTGAAAGAAGAAAGAAAATTTATAGGATGACTTGTAAACAATTTTTGAAAGATGTTCGTTGCCGTGTTTAATGCAGGTTCGTGGATCTCTTCGTTCAACGCCACACAGACACACTGCTGACGAGGTCTTATGTAACTTGCTTCAATATGATTAGTAAATAAGAGTATCCAGATCACTGGATTATATCTCACCTTCATCAAATTCTTGAAGTTGTCGTTTCAAGTTGTTTCTATACTTTATATAAAAAAATGACTTCGCAGACTCTCATTAATTTCAGGTTAATAGCCGGCCGCGGTGGCCGAGGAGACTGAGGCGCTCCAGTCACGGTCAGCACGGCCACTACGGTCGGGGGTTCGAATCCCCCCTCAGGCATGGATATTTGTGCCGTCTTTAGTCTTAGCTAGTTCGTAAGTAGTTTGTAAGCTTAGGGACTGATGACCCCGTAGTTAAGTCCCATAAGTTGTACAAACATTTGAACATTTTTTTCAGGTTAATATTCTTTTAATGTTGCTTAACCAAACGTACATTCAGTTTTAGAACATGCCACAACATATCTTCTTAAATCACAACAAGAGAACAAACATAAAAATCTCTGGCAAAGAGTCTTAAACTCCACAGTTCACAGCACTACAGAAATATGTTAAGGAATATCTCTGCCACTATATATTCGAAATACGACTGTCACATGAATTACTAAATTTACTAAATGTACTACTACATTACCTCTTTATAAGACATGCTCCAAGTGGTGGCTAGGGGCGTACGTGAGGTTTAACGGTTTTATATGCGTCATGCTGTACAATATTTCAGCCCATCTCCACGTTCAAAGAACTCTACACAGCTATCAGTTTTTTTTTTCCAGATTTTTTTATGGAACCTGTCTGAGGGGAATTAAGTTTCTCTGAACATTTTACTGAATCATCTGATGACTATTTTCTTTGTCTGGATTATAGTACTTTCATTTCGAGTTTTATACTTTAACCGGAAGAAAAATACGCTAATGTAGTTTAGCCTCAGACAGTGCAGGACAGAAGCGTGAGTCACTTTTTTTTAAATGTCTTTTTTTCTTCTTGGGGGGGGGTGGCTTGTCCCCAGCAACAAGGAATCCCCACCCACTGTCAGCAGAAGATCGAAGGAAACTGGGGGTTACCAAAACTTGTTCACTGCCGTCTACTTCGAGCCAGCTAACAGTTAATTGATTTTGTTATTTTAATACTTTTGTTTTCACACTGTAGAGACTCATCGGATTTTTAGCACATAAGAAGCAAGTGGTAATGGCCTCATCCCGTGAAATTCGATTGACATTTATGAGAACAGCTAAAAAACATGTTTGAATTTTTTATTCATTTTTCAGAATTAATTACAGTCGAGATCGAATTATTATTGGCCCACTGTAGGTTACGGTAGCAACATTAAAAGTGGGCCTTTGCGATCGTCTTTCGACAGCTAGAAATTTAAATGAAAATAACGGCTTAACCATTCATCTAACGCGAAAATTGAATAACCGAATTTGTAGAGGACAAAATTCTCTACAACTTTGCTCTGTTATGTTTTTTTCATATCTCGTATCGTTTCAGAGATATTTCCAAAAATTACGGCGATTTGATGATGTCTGTCTGTAACATGTTCCCACTTTTTAGGTCGAACAATACAACCGATCGGCACCAAATTTTACAGACATAAGTGTTCTACCAGACACCAGAACCTCGCTTTTTGAAATATTTCTGACTAGAAATACGTTAGTAATACCAAAAAAAGCCGTTTGTAATGTAATTTTAATTGCAAATAAACCGTTCATCTGAGTCGAAAATTGAATAAACGAATTTGTAGAGGAGAAAATTCTCTACAACTTTGTTCCCTTATGTTTTTTTTTTTTTTTCATGTCTCGTATCGTTTCAGAGATATTTGCAAAGTAACCGAGTTTTGACACCCTCCACTGAATTAACGAAAACCAGCCGTTCGCAGATGTTACGTGACATTCCTCGCGCAGAACTCTCTGTGGCATACGCCATCTTGTGTTGCGTATTTGATGATCTTCTTATTGTAACTTACACGTTGTAATTTCAAAGCAATGGCGCACTAAAGAATTAACAAAAACACATCGTTCTTCGTGCGATAAATGACAATCTAGTGTCTACAAATGTCATATTAACATTAGTTAACAATTGTGATTAACAGTATGAGATTACAGGTCACCTCTTTTAAGTGATAGCCGTAGCGTAGTAGGCAAAGCGAATTTTCACTTTTAACCATCATGGAGCCGCTTCGGTTATGAGGACGCATATTTTACCTTACCTATGTGTGCTTTTATTTTCACTTCCTGCTCCAGCAGGTGACTTTGTAGCGTCTACTGTCTGTATGGCGTGGAGTACGCCCATATTCAAACAATAATGGTGGCGTAGCCGAGCGGTCTAAAGCGTCTCGCTGGGGAGCGCGCGGTTGCTCTCCGTGGAGGTTCGAGTCCTCCCTGGGGCATGGGTGCGTGTGTTTGTCCTTAGGTTAGTTTACCTATGCTTAAGTAGTTTGTAAGCTACGGACTGATGGCCACGCAGATTGGTCCGATATATTTACAGAGTTTTTTTTTTAGACTTCTTCTTTCTCGGTACAACCTCAGTGAGACAGCAATGATAGCCCACGTTACAAACCCAGCACACGCCACTGTCGCTGCTTCTGCTTGTGCCGGCGCCGTGGGTTAAGCGGCGTGTGGAGAAGCGCAGTTGTCACGCAACAGGGGGTGCAGGGGGGTGCCTTCCCCTCCGTCAGCACACGCGCCCTCACATGCGGGATGAGGGGTGTGTCGCGCGCGAGGCCGACCACCCCTGTGCAGTCTGCGGGTCGCGTGCCCTCCAGAGCTGTTTAAACGCCACTTAGGCCGTGACCCACGCGAGCGACGAAAGCCGGCGGCAGCGGCGAGCAGCGAGCGACAGGTCCTTCATGCTCAAATCAAACGTCTTTGTAATGCCCCACTTTTGCTGTGGGTGATGGTTTGAATCCTGGTGCAGATAACGGTCTGTGTGTGTGGCCTTCCGATAAACTGTATCGTCCATATGGTGCCGCACAAGTCCAAAGTGCGCGCCACCTACTTTCGCCGCGCGCCGCCATGCACGCACGGCGCGGCGTTCTTACGACGTCAGCCACGAGCGCCCTCTGTTACAACTCCGCTCGTGGCCACCACTGAACGACATCGTTCACTTGGGACTGAGATAGGAACCAGCTAACACTTCGGAATCAGATAGGCACCAGTGAAGACTTGGCTATCGGACAGGCACTAGGCAGGCCTCTAGCTCAACTATGTATCAGCATTCTGCAGTACTGAGCTACAACGGAAACGAGACACAAAATGTTCAAATGTTTGTAAATCTATCGGACCAAACTGCGTGGTCATCAGTCCGTAGCTTACAGACTACTTAAACCTAGGTAAACTAACCTACGGACAAACACACACACCCATGCCCCAGGGAGGACTCGAACCTCCACGGCGAGCAACTGCGTGCTCCCCAGCGAGACGCTTTAGACCGCTCGGCTACTCCACCGCGGCTGAGACACAAAAGCGGCGACCAGGATGGGATGCAAAAGTCCAATCTGCCATTCCCCATTCAGTTTTCCGTATGCCCCCTTCTCCATGGTAAACTGAATTCTAGAATTAATCTCGTTTAGGTGTTGAAGGAAACGATCTAGTTCCTCTCTACCGTGCCTCCGCACAACAAACGTATCGTATCGTCTACATAGCGGAAACAAATGGCAGGTTTTTGTTTGCTGTTTTCAGTGCCTGTTCCTCGAATTTTTCCATGTGGAAATTTTCTATAACCGGGCTTTAACGGCTACACCGTTCATAGAAATCATCGTTCCATTTGAAATAAGTAGACGTGAGGCAATATTTGAACAGATCTACAATGTCGGGCGGAAAGATGAGATTCAGCTGTTGCAGCACCTCATTGACTGGAACCATAGTAAACAGGTTTGACTAATATTTCATTGAATTTACTTGTAAAATGTCTCGAATTCTTGATATAGGAATATTACCAGCCCATTTTCTCTTCATTTGGGTAAGCCAGTTCATTAGTAATCACAGACACGAATGTCACAGGGTTCTGGCGGAGCTAGGGGAAAGCAATAGGGTAAACCTATTGTGGGTCCCTGGCCACTCGGGGATCAGTGGCAACGAACATGCCGACAGATTAGCCAGGATGGGGGCAGAGACTCCATTTATTGGACCGGAACCTGTCCTGACAATCACCAAGGCGATGATCAAATTGGAGCTACGTAACTGGCTCAGAAGACAGCACGTAGAATATTGGACCAGAGTCTATCAACAAAAAACATGGCAAGGTAATGATGCCAATGCCATGTTTTAAAAGAAGCTCTGCAATCCTGGGCCTGAACAGGAGAGAGATTAGACTCACAGTTGGATTGCTGACAGGCCATGGGAATTTCAAAAAACACCTACATACAATGGGAATAACAGAAGAGGACCCTAAATGTAGGATCTGTGATGACGGTGATGAAACTGCATCACATCTTATCTTCGAATGCATTGCATTGGAGAGTAAAAGGCACAGAACATTTGGACAACCAGACCCGAAGAAATTGTGTCTAATAAAGGACAGGTAAAAGGACTGCTTGCACTGTTCAAGGGCATTGGTTTGCTTTACTGGATATACAGGGAGCGATACCGCCCAATAAACTTAGTTTCGGTGCGGGCAGTGGCGGTTTGGACCAACACTGTTTTGGCTTCCCTGGAAAAAATCAAATCAATCACAGACGGGCGTCCACTTCGTTCTTCGTCGCGCACTTGATCACGTCCTCAATTGAACAGTCTGGCCCATCTTCTAACCACTGAATCACTCCCAGCATTATGTCCGTAAAACTCGCACATTCATCGATGGATTTCCTCTAGTTTAACTTTCTTTGCATTTATAAAACGAATCACAGATCCGATTTTACACTCGGCGGTCTTTTCAATTACGGCCGACATTATATAGAAGCACTACAAAACACACGTCGGCAGCAGCGATCTGAAAATGGCGTACATGTCTTCTCCTTCAGTCCGAGTAACTGCCAAGCATGCTCGGAACTGCGATCGTAGCGCTGTCGCGGATAGAAGCAGAAACGGAACTTACTTCGCTGCGACCGTCATTGTTTCTAGGACTTATTCTTCACTACGGACGTCTAGTAAGAGAGAGAGGTGATAGGGCCTTTTAGGAAGCACCCAAAACAGGTCAGGACACTGTTGCAATAGCAACGGTAAACGCATGCTAAATTTAAACGAACACGTAATTCGCAGGATTGGCGATCCTACACTGAAGCTCGAAATTCAGCAAGTACTTCAATGCTAAACGCCTACAATACTTTTCACAACGAAACTCTTTCTCGAATTTTGACTGAAAACCCAAAGAGATTTTGGTCGTATGTTAAATATACTAGGGGCAAAACACAAACAATACCCTCACTAGGTGATAGTAATGGCGATACTGCCGATGATAGCGCTACTAAAGCACAGTTACTAAACATAGCTTTTAGAAACTCATTCGACAAAGAAGACGAAACCAATAATCCAGATTCCGAATTACAAACAGAGGCCAGAATGAGTAATGTTGAAGTAGATATTCTCGGAGTAGTGAAGCAACTTAAATGACTTAACAAGAACAAGTCTTCTGTTCCAAACTGTACACCCATTAGATTTCTATCTGATTATGCTGAAGCGATAGCTCTTTAATTAACAGTCAGATACAACCGCTCTCTCACAGAAGGATCTGTACCATAAGATTGGAAAGTTGCACAGGTCACACCTATATTCAAGAAAGGCAGTAGGTGTAACCCACTAAACTACAGGCCTATTTCATTGACGTCAATTTGCAGCAGGGTTCTGCAACGTATCCTATATTCAAATGTTATGAATTATCTCGTACATAATGATCTATTGACCCAAGATAAACACGGATTTCGTTCATGCAAAACACAACTAGTTCTTTATTGACACGAAGTGATGAGTGCTATCGACAGGGGTTCTCAGATTGATTCAGTATTTCTTGAGTTCCAGGAGGCTTTTGACACTGTACCTCACAAACGGCTTTTAATCAAATTCTGTGGTTATGGTACATCGCTCTAAATTTGAGACTAGATAGGGGATTTCCTGACAGAAAGGACACAGTTCGTAGTAATCGATGGAAAGGCATCGACTAAAACAGAGGTGATGTCGGGCATTCCACAGGGTAGTGTTATTAGTCCTGTGCTGTTCCTTATTTACATACACGATTTAGGGGAAAATCAAAGTAGATCTCCTAGGTTGTTTGCAGATGACGCCGTCATTTACCGTCTAGTAAAATCACCTGTAGATCAAAACCAACTGCAGAACGATCTGAATATCACTATGGTGTAAAAATTGGCAATTGACTCAAAATAGTGAGAAGTGTGAAGTCGTCCACATGAGTACGAAAAGAAATCCGCTAAACTTTGTTTACAAGATAAATCAATCAAAACTGAAGGCCGTAAACTCCACAAAATACGTAGGAATTACTATTACTCCAGACAAACTGGAAAGAACACGTACATAATGTCGTGGGAAAGGCGAACCAGAGACTGCGTTTTATTGGCAGAACCCTTAAAAGATGCAACAGAACAAAAAAAAAGTATTGCTGCCCAGTGTGGGATCTTTATCAGGTGGGTTTGATGGAGGACATTGAAAGAGTCCAAAGAAAGGCAGCTCGTTTTGTATTGTCACGATACAGGGGAGACAGCGTTACGGAAATGATACAGGATCTGGGATGGGAATCATTACAACAACGGCGCTTATCGCTGCGGCGTGGGCTACTTACGAAACTCCAATCGCCAACATTCCCCATCGAATGCGAAAATAAATTGTAGACTCTCACATAGGTAGAAATGATCATCAGAATAAAATACGAGAAATCAGAGCTCGAACTGATAGGTTCAGGTGTTCTTTCTTCCCGCGCGCTGTTCGAGAATGGAATGGGAGATAAATAGTATAGTGGTGGTTCGATGAACCCTCTGCCAGGCACTTAAATGTGATTTGCAGAGGATCCCATGTAGTACATGTAGGAAGAGCTCGTCTCACACGCGTCGGTCGGCTCGATATGTGATTGAGGCAGCCGACCCTGGGGCAGCAGTCGTGCTGTGTTGTGTTGTGGTGCGGCCATCCCCTGGATGTAGGGGGGGGAGGGAGTTTAAATCGTGTCCCCCTCCCCCCCTCCTGCCGTGGTGAGGTGTGTCACCAGGCAGCCCCGACGAGCACAGCGCTGCCAAGCGGGTCACGTGCGTGTCTCGACATGCGGGCGTGCGTGTGGCAGAGGCTACGCAACTGCGTGACGCACGCACTCACACACCCGAGGGTGCCGCCCATTCAGCCCAGACTCACCCAGGGCCACACATATATACCCGGGCCGCTGAAACTTTGCACTTGACGTTTACAAATAACAAGTGAAGAGCAAGAAGCGCGAGGCGCTAGTCGCTAGGAACGATCCAATCACAGCGCGATAAACACTTCCGGTGGTCACGTGCCGTGACGTCAACGTTCCCGCGTTGCCGGCTATGTTCAGTTCTACCGTAAACAAAGCTGTGTATCATGTTTATCGCGTGTTTTTGTTGCGTGTGCTTTTTTCGCTGCGATTTGTTTTACTGTGAGTGGTTTAACTTGACTTTCCGAGTTCAAGTAATGGGATAATGTCACGGAGAAGACTTTCCTCTAGTGACGTTTTCTGAGCAGTTTCTCAATTTTGTATGAATAAAACTTCGAAGCTTATGCTCTGAGCAGGAAGTTCATTCTCGCTTCAAACGATCGATAAGAAGTTATGGTGCAGTGGTTACAAGAAAGAAATATTGCTGCCGATATGTCAATCTCAAAACTTCTTTTATATTCGCTCGTGAAACAAAATGAGCCTATTACACCCACATATGCTGTAGACGAAATCGCAAAGGAGTAGCGTCACAATGAAATAAATCTGCCCCCATTTCACTGCCGTTTTAACCCTATAAAATTGGTGTGGAGTGACGTGAAAATTTACTTAAGGAACAATAAGTCTTTCACAATAACAGAGGTGGAAAAGCTGTTGCATGAAGCTGTTGCCAATGGGGCAGCGCAAACAATGGAAGGGATCATGAACAGTTAATGATTTGTCTTGGTGATGACGATTTTGGCAGCGACGACAGCAGTTAAGATGGGGAGCTAGATGTAATTGTACCATTGTTGCCGTAAATTGGTGAGTGAAAATCATTGATTATAAAACGAAGAAAGAGAAGTTACTATCTTGATTATTGTTTATTTCGTATCTGTCGTAATCCAATGCTTATTTTCTATATTGCGTTGCTCCGTTATTGAAAGCGTGTGCATTATTGTGCTCTGGTCTCCATTAATATGCCGTTAATTAATTCCTGCTCAAGAACGAATTATTATATGCACTTTTATTACTCAATAGCTTACATTTACGAGATGCTATTTAAAACCGTTTAGTCTGCTGTGTTTATAGAGGCTAGTGTTGCAACGTCGCTAAAGCAGTGTAGCCAACTTAACTCGCCGTAACGTGAAACGTCAAGTGCAATGTTTCAGCGGCCCGGGTATACAGACAGACAGCGCGGGTCAAGTCGCTTCTCAACCAATCAGTCGGGCTGTGGTCCATTCTTATTGTATTGGCGAGGTGTCTGTTCTTCCGGACATGCTGTCCCGCGCACAGTGATTCTAATCAATTTGGTAATGGATGGATTACTGTTGCTGTGGTGCGATATCCGGCTGATAGCGTTGGAATCCTTTAATAACAGAGATGTAATTGCTTTCCGTACGTATCATGTTGGAGAAGTATTCAGTAAGGATGTTGGAGCGTCTTATTTTACATCTGGTCATGCTTTTACTTTACGGACACGTAATCACAGGAAAATAAATGAGCAAGAAAGTGTTTGTGTTTGGGTTGAAGGTGCTGGTAGATGTGCTAAAGTAAAATTTACTGGTGATGTAACACGTTATTATAGAAATTAAATAAAGTATTTCCTATCCTTTCTCCCAAAAAAAAAAAAACACACACACATTGATCTTGCCAAAAGCCGAGAAGCGATTCTTCTTGGTGTCGTAACTCTCAGGGGCGCCGTGGGTTGCTCTCTGTGTGAGGCACCTCCGGGCATCTCTGTGAGCCGCAGCGCGTGAGTTGCGCATGCGCAATACTGCGCTGTACGTGGCCGAGAGCGCCTTAGAGCTGGGCGGCTGTACTAGAGCGCGCGCCGCGTAACTTGGCGGGTGAGGCCTGGATGCGCAGAAGCACGGGTAGGCCTAGAGCACTGTATAGTACAAGCAGAACAATCCGCCATTTTGAATCCCACATTTAAGGTGCGCATTTAAAGGCTACGGCACGCTTACGCTTTTTAATATGCTCTTAAGGCCATTAAATATACTTTCCTAGCGCAGAAATATTACAGCATAGTAAATTTATTGGCTTACATTTGACTGTAAGAGGCAAGCACCTTAAAGTTAGTGATTAGAGGGATATTTAGAGATATGATACATTCACTTACACTCCATATTAAATCATTTGTTGCTGTTCTAAATATGTACCAAATATAGTTAAAAATACGTTACAATTATCGTATTTTCTAGTTCATAAGTAGTACATCCACATACGTTTACGGTAACTAAGAGTTGCACACGAAAACAGTTACAAAATAATGTTAAATTACGTTACTGTACTTTCCGTATTGCGCCCTGTAATGTCTCGCATATTTTACACACACCGTATTTCAGAGAAGATTTTACGTCTTTCCTGTTCCTTTGCGAAGTTCAATTTATTATTTATCTCTTTCAGACATCCTGTTCACAGCTTGGCTTAGGCCTACATATTCCACTGTTGAGAGTCACATTTAATTTAAACAATAAACTAATATGAAATAATATAATTTGAAAATAATAACTGGGTAAAGCCAGCTGCACTCATGTAAGCACTTAAAAATACAATTAACAGACCTTAGACCTAGGTCGTCTAAATAATATCAAGAAAAGGAACATTAAAGACACTGTATGTCTTGATATATTAAGTCTATCAAAATTAAAATAAACAGTTGCTTACATGTATAGGCGTATATTTTCTTTACTACCTCTGTCAGCCTAACTATTTTAATACAAGTAAAATAAGCTTTAATTCTTAATGTTACACAGATAGTTATTCGATTTTGGCGTCTATACTTGGCATCTTTACAAGCCACATTTTACGCCGATCCGTGTTTCAAGAAAATCGATAAAACTTCTGTCGACCATGTCTGCTATTATTTGAGCAGTTTGGAGATGCACTGTCAACCATTTCACACTGTGAAACAATGAAATTGCAAAGAGTTGGCTGATTCACTTCGCTGCACCAGGCAAAGCATACAACTGTGCCGTCGGATTGGGATTCAAAATGGCGGATTGTTCAGCTCGGTATATCTAGTGCTTTAGGTAGGCCTCCTACGCCACGCCACGTGACCTGCTGGCCAATAGCCGCCAGTCAGCCGTTGAGCGCGCTCCTGTTCGTATCGTGCTGTGCGGAGCGACAACTGGTTTTGGCAGAAACAGGATTCATACATGAAAGTAAATTAATATTTAAGTCATCAAAGACGAATCATTCGGAAGACTACCATCCTCAAGTGACTTACGCAGTCTTCAGTCAGTGGTTTACAAGTCAACTGCTTCCGTACCTGGCCGAGAATTCTGTTATCGTTATGGACGATGCAAGTGTGTACTCTGTGCAAGTGAACAGAGCTCCTACTTCAAATATCAGAAAGGACGAAATTATTTCGTGGCTAACATCTAATGAAATTCCTCACAGTACGTCACAAAGCAGAGCAGAATTGCTCGTGCTTGTAAATGCATACAAGCCCAAATACCGCACTTACGCGATAGATGAACTTGCAAGACAGCACCGTCACCGAGTAGTAATAAATCACGAAATGTGAAACACGTTGCTTTGATCAGTAAGAACTTGCTCGATGGGCATCACTCTACGAAGACTGAACATGTGTCGCTTTGTAACGTTTTTAGATAGTCTCCTTGTCTTGTACAATGCCAAACATATACAATTATTGTATCAATCCATGTGATATGTCACTTAAGTCATTGATAAAGTATTTTAATAACTGCTTCGAAAAATCCAGATTTTAAGATATAATTAACGGAAAAATCTAAAATTTGTCAATTTCTAATTTATCACTTTTTTTTATATTCACAATTAATTTACTTTGAATTCGTAATCTGTCGTAAACGTCTAATGTGGTTTTTCAGTATCAATGGATAGATTGATGTTCCTAGAAGAACTGTGTACATAATTTACAGATATTTCGTGTTAATCGACTGAGCTACGAAATGAATTTCTGTGCCGCTCTGAAAATTATGCGCTGCAGTGTAAACATGATAGGTACAAGACAACGGGACTCAAATACTCGCAAATGCGCCACAGTTTTTCCAAAAATCAAACGAGCGTTGTTTTTGTGTATTACACTTTTTTATAGAGCCGTGTGTATTCAAGACTCGCAGCTTGACATTTGCTAGCGCTTGTATGCGGCCGTAGCTTTAAAGCTGAGCGACAGTCAGCAGCTGACAGCTAACGCACGGTCCGACTACGCTGAAACAGCAGCTCCCCCCCCCCCCCCCCACCACCACCACACAGCTACCTGCGCAGAAGAGCCAGTCCACCCGCCAAGTTATGTGGCGCGCGTTCTAGTTTTAACTTAAAGCCGCCCGCTGAAAAATCAGGATTGCGTAATGTTGCGCCGGAAGTTGCGGTTCATAACAGAGGTGCCGCCGCGCGCTATATAAGGCGCGTTTCCTGTTAGACAGCGTCAGCCGTCGTGGCGCTGCTGCACAGGCAACTGCATTGAACGGCTTCAGGACAGACAGCAGACAACAGAACAGACAGAACACCAATACAATAAGTATATACACGCGACGACGGCGTTAGCTTCACCTATCTCACCGGAGATGCAGTAATACGTCCGACCTCGCACGGGAATCCGTAATGGCGAGTGTAAGAGGGCATGGACGATAGGGGCGCTACAGACATAGCGAGCGACTTGTGGAAGTTTAAGACGGACGGGAGGCGAGCACGGGTGGCCAAGTGGTTAAGAAGACCGCTAACCCAAAGCGGGGGACCCGGGTTCGATTCCTAGTCCGGCTCACATCTTCACATGTTTGCCATTGCTTAATTTCAATGCCCAAATGCGGCCACTGTCAATTCTTTCTTTCCTATCCTTCTTCCTTTCCTTCCTTTACCTATCATTTGCAAATATAGTCCATTCATTTGGTGTCCAAAAAGGTCGTTACCGCGAATGTTTTGTGGGAGTTTTCAAATGTTCAAATGCTTGTACAACTTATAGAACTTGTCTACAGGGTCATCAGTCCCTAAACTTACAAACTACTTATGAAATAGCTACTACTAAGGACGCCAAAAATATCCATGCCCAAGAGGGGATTCGAAGCCCGACCATAGTGGCCGAGCAGACCGTGACTGACGCGCCGCAGAACGCTCGGCCACCGTGGCCAGCTTGGGATTTTTGAAAATGGGTGTACTTATAGATTTTGACGTGCTCTTTTCGAAACTTTCACTTTGGCACCTTCTATTTTTGTCGGTCGCTCCGCCCTATTGGAAAATGGCGTCCAAAAACAGTTTCTTGACGATATCTCCTTTCCGACGAATTTTACGTTGAAAATAGTTATGAGATAAATTATACTAGGGAAAATTTTCTACAATTTATGTCCTAACCGCCGGCCGCGGTGGCCGAGGGGCTGAGGGGCTGAGGGGCTGAGGCTCTTCAGCCACGGTCTGCACGGCCACTACGGTCGGGGGTTCGAATCCCCCCTCGGGCATGGATATTTGTGCCGTCCTTAGTTGTAGGTAGTTCATAAGTAGTTTGTAAGTTAAGTCCCTTAAGCTTAACAAACATTTGAACATTTTTATGTCCTAACGCTTTTTTTAATTTTTTTTTATTTCTCTTTCTTTCTTCGTTTCGGCCATCTAAGGACCACGCACCAATTTCAATGTTCTTTACTTTGTTTCTTTTTCTTCCAGTATTCTTTCATTTTTTCACTATGCATCCTTTTTCTCTCCTCAGACCACTTTACTCCTGTCTTCTTCTCCCTTCTGCCTTCGAATCCTTCCATTTTTAACACTTTCTTCTTAAAAGTTTCTCTTTCTGTTGCATCTTTTTCACTTATATTGTTTTTTTCCAAATCTTTCCTAACTTCTTGAATCCATGCTATTGTTGACTTCTTCTTCCAGAGATATTTAAAAATCTTTTTGGTTAACGTGTTGCTGTTCATTCGGTATAAATGTTTTTTTTAATTAATTTTGTTAATATATTTCTATATTTTATGTAAAGTGAATAGTTTTCACGAAAGAGCGGAGCAAAGGATACTAAACGAAAAAATAATTTTACTTAGCGATGATAACCTAGTCTGTTGTGGCTTGCGTGAGGCTACACGCTCGTATATATATACCGGAATTTCCTTTCTTCACCCTGGGGACCTTCGGACCCCTTCCACATACCAGTGCCGCAAAGTCTACTTAACGAAAAATATTTTACTGCACGGGGAAAACCCGGTCTACTGCGTCGTACCTGGGTTAGCACGGTCTGTCACAGGTATAGTGGGATTTCATTCCTTTAGCCTGGGGACGTTTGGATCCCTTCCACGAAATGTCTGCCAACCGAGCTCGAATGTTCTGCCAGAAAATCAGCACGAGTGCATCGTTCTACAGTGTTGTTCGCATTTTCAGTACCATGGATCCTGAGCAAGGGAACTGTTTTACCTGTAAAAGTCCATTGCATGGAAGTGAGGTAAGTGAAGGAGAAAGAATTGTAGACATTTCGTAAGTCAAGTGCTAAAAGAAAGGAGAACAAGAAAAAACTATTGGAGGGACTGAAAACGGTAGTGGTTCACGGCGTGTGTAGCAAACGCTACAGTAATGAGAAATTAATCCCTGCGTTTTTGCGTGGAGGAGTCAAATGTTTGTATAGTCAATGGGACTTAACTACGGGGCCATCAGTCCCTATACTTACAAACTACCTACGATTTTGGATGGCACAAATATCCATGCCCGAGGAGGGATTCGAACCCCCGACCGTAGTGGGCGTGCAGACCGTGTCTGGAGCGCCTCAGTCCCGTCGGCCACCGCGGCCGGCGCGTAGAGGCGTCGATGTAGAATCTTCTCATCCACGACTGTGGTACACCGCTACCTCAACATTCTGATTCAAAGTACTTGGTAAGCGTAAAAACTAAGATAATACATATACAGTCAAACAGTTAAAAGTAAACGTTTGACTGTACATGTATTACCTTAGTTTTTACGCTTACCAGGTACTCTGAAGATGGGCTACGCCCGAAACGCGTCAGTACAAAAGGAATAAAGATTTTATCGTCACCTGCATGGTTTTATTGTCAGCAGCCAATCACTTTTTTTTAACTTATTTCTTATTACATTGATGATTATGGCTGCACACCTCCATCAAGACTTCAAGTCTGACCTGCAAAATGACTTCATTTGACGCGTTTAAGGCCTGGACCATCATCAGAATCTGTCAATGGACAATAATATTAATTATACAATCTGAGAACAGAAATATTGCAAAAACATAGTGTACAGATCTTTGTAAAGATAAAATCCAGCACACATACCCTGTGGTTAAAAGCCACCAGTATAAGTTAGTTACAAGTTGGTCGGTACTAATCGTTACCTGTTCTTTACGTAACAACAAGGAGCAGGCTGAGGGCACAGAAATGGTACAATACATGTTTACAGATTGTACAAATTGTATCATAACTATTGTGAACATTACACTGACATGTGACAAGTCACAATAAGGTTTTAAAATCAAATACGAAAAAAGGGGGATGAAAATAATTGTGTTTTAGAAAACGCTCTTCACATTTTTTTTAAAGATGCTCTATACATCGTGTTTTATAAGGTAACTTATATCAACCCATGGTAAAAACAAATCAAGAATTAGTCAAAATTAACTTAAGTCTCTCCATCTTTTATTTTTATTCAAACGCGGTATCCTTCTGTCCTTGCAATGAATATTTTAATGTTTTGTTATCCGATATCTTCGGTTCTAATTAAATTCTTTTTGACCTAACAGCACTAAGCGGACAAGCTCTTTCATATGCGCTTTTCAACACTTGCATTGATTTTTTCTGCAGAAAGCTATGCGTGATCATTCAATTTTACTTCCATTTTTCGCCAACTGTTTTGTTATTTCACTAACGGTGCGAAGTTCTGGTTCTCTAGTTAGTTATTATATTTGGGTTCCAGTCATTAGGAAAATATCAAGAGCCACGTATAATCCTGAAACATGTGTAAACAGTGCCCAATTTCCCTGACTCACTAACAGAAAAAACAATTTAATCATAAAGAAATAGTTGTATATATGTGTAATTTACAGCTTATTCTGCTGAATGTAAAAGAATGTAAACATATGGCAAATACAAATTGCTGTAACGGTCTGCTTTTACTATGCCAGGCACTTTATCTGACACATAAAAGAATTCCGTAGAGAGATTTATACACTTCGCTCGTCTGTCTTATACATGAATGTACATTTGAGTCTAATTTCCTTTTGTTTAAAAAGCGAATTATTATTACTATTTCTCATCTCAACGATAGAAGTGTTTTCAGAAGTTTATGCCAGACAGACAATTACACACCTCAATCTTAACTTTATGAACATAAACTAACAATTAATTTACATCATACCGGAGTACGGACTTAAATTAATTTTACTTTGTATGAAAAACTTTATCAACTTTCATCTTTTTCGACAATGACTTCTACTTAAATTTGACATCCTGGCTAGGAGAACTAAGTTTATTGACAGAGCGATCCAACAAGGATTCTGTTTTTGCTGACCTAGGTCCGGAACACCAAAAAAACCGTGATATACACAGGTCCGTCTTTAACAACCGTTGCGAAGCGAGGGCATAATTATAAGCTAGTATTTCACATTCCTTTCTCTTCTTTCTGCTCCTCTTACCCTCGCTCTGTCATTATTTCTCAGTACTCGTACAGTGTTCGCTCCAGTTTGAAATCCTAATGGCTTCAATACTTCACACTGTTTCCTTGGGTTGTAGGTTGCTATTGCATCATAAATGCTGTATGTAGTGTGTTTATGCTTACAAATATTCTTTTAGGAACCATTGTCCAAATTAAATTCTTAACGCACGCATTAGGATTCTGCGTTTTTCCGTGTAGACATTTGTGTAACAATTCTAGCTGTGCTCAGTCGTGAAAAATTGGTTTCATTGTGTTTAAAAAACCTACCTTTTATTAAGGACGTCACGGAGCGCATCGGTAAAATTTTGACGAAACGGAATGTTGCCGTTATTTACAAACCTAACCGGAAGATACAGGATCACCTGAAATCGGCCAAGGATGCTCGCAAAACGCTGGAAAAAGCAGGAATTTATAGGATTCCGTGTAGCTGTGGAGACGTATACGTGAGTACCTCAAAAAGAACAGTCATAAAACGACTAGATGAGCACAAGGGGAACTGTAGAAGGGGAGAGATTGATAGATCAGCTGTTGCTGGACATGTTTTTCCAACCACATTTTTCAACCAAATTATTCAATTTGATAACACTCGGGTTTTAGCAGCCACAAAAGGATATTACGAAAGACTGTACAGAGAGGCCATAGAAATTGTAAAACACCCCAATAATTTCAATAGCATGGAGGAGGGCGTGAAACTAAATGAACTCTGGATTCCGGTTTTGAAGAAGAAATGTAACAGTCTTCCACCATGGGACGATATTAACGGACGGAGGCAATCGGCAACGACGAATTGCGCGCGCATGTCCAAAACATGTGACGTCACACCTCTGCCCTCGTAAACGGAGTTTGGCTTCAGTCAGTAGCGAGCCAGGGTGTGCATTCAAAGTGCCACAACAGTCTAATATATACAGTCGCGACACTGCCTGCTGTTAAAGCTGTTACCGTCTGAGATTTGGAGCGACACTAGCGCTCCAAGCGGTCGTAAAGCCAGCTGTCCCTTAACGCCGTATACGACACATTAATAATGCCCGCTTGTAATTACTTTTCTGTGTGGTTTGCTAAATACTGTATATATTCTTGCATTCCAAGCTTTATGTAATTATCTTTACACATGACTGAGTCTAAAAGAAACGTAAACCGAGCAAAAACTCGTTGTGATCTGACACAAACTGCAATATATTAAGAAGTACTTCTTTAAAAATTGCTTGCAGCTTACCTAGCTGGTAGTGATAGATAAACATAGTATTTTGCGCAGACAATCCTATAATTGAACTTCCAGGGGACAGTTAAATGTCAATAAATGTACATTTAGCAAAAAATCGTGAATAAACTGACGCTAACTGCAACATATTTATGACAAAATTCTTCAGACGTTGCACCTTACTTTGCTGCTAAACACAGTACTTCGCAGATGAGAAGCATGTAATTAGCCTTCCCAGTGTTAAAAGGTGCGAAAAAAAGGTTTTTTCCCCTGCTTTTTACTTATGAGAACACCCACTGGCAATGAAACTTTCGTCTAATATAAATTTCCTACGAGGCTATTTCAACTAGACGTTATTTTAAGATAATACGTAGATTACACGACAGTGTAAATGTCATATTATATGGATGATGCTCAGTCGTTATCACAGTCTGTCATTGTATGGTTAATAGAAGAGGGAGAAGTGGGAGGGGGCGGGGCGACAATCGTCTGTAAAATAAGGCGGCTCTTTGATTTCAGTAAATAGGTTTATGTAGTAGACTGTGGTTTCCATTAGATAAAACAGAAAACATATTTAACCTTTCAATCATTAATAATGGCCACACTGAACACTTCTTTTCCAAACATTTGCCTCAGTAGTAAATTATTTTCGAATGCCCACGCAGAAACGCTCAGCAGTAGCAACATCAAACACACGTGTCGTATACGATACAGAGCAACGTGGCTTTACATCCGCAAGGAGCGCTGCAGTCGCCTAGTATAACAAAATGAGAAGTAGTGTCGCGACTGTATATATTAGACTGTGGTGCTACGATCCCCCTGGAGAATGTCTCCGCAGTTGGGCCGAAACGTTGGGTTTAAAAATAATAAATACACAAAACCACGGCATAATAGCCCGGAAATTTTTAGTAATTTTGACCTTTCCGACCGTAAAAGTTTACATTTTACGATGTATTGTATTTATCACAGCTGCTTGTGCTTGTGATCGCAGTCCTTAGTGGCATTACATCTGCACCAGCCAGACGGTGTTAGAAGCTTTCAGCAGACCCGCCAATTTCCTGGTAATAACTCCACTTCTAGGACGAGCAGAACAATAATTCAAAGTTTGCATTAAAGAGGAACGTTGCAATTAATTGTTGATAGCAAAAAAAATCGCGTTTTTTTATTTGACCACCTCCGTCGCGTGTTAAAGTCGTTCGTTGTCCTTTGAGTTTACGGCCTATAGATTTGACTCATTCAGAGTATAAAAGAAGTTTAACGAATTTCCGTTAGTACTTTGCCGAATCTCTTCATTATTTAGTGTCAATTAAATGACGCAGTTATCTAAATCGTTTTGCAGGTTTTTTGATCTTCTGGTGACATCACTAACAGATAACTGACGGTGGCATCCGCAGTCTAACAGAGCTGCTGACGTCATCTCCCGAGTCATTTACAAAGATAAGCAACAGCAGGGGCCCTGCAGCACTGCCCTGAGGAACGCCACACATCACTTCTGTTCCACCCTTTGACTTTGCGTCAGATACTGCGTATTGTAACCCATTTAAACAAAGCAGACGTGAAAACGCGAACGCAACTACCTCAGTTTCACAACAACAATCACGTTTTCCTTTCTCCATTTATTATCCTTTAAAATGAAACTGAAGCAGAGACACCGTACACTTTTTCAAGCAGGCGCTTAATTCTTAATCTCTCTATATAAAAGGAAGTGTCCCGATTGACTGACTGACTGACTGACTCATCATCGCCCAGCCCAAACCACTGAAGACAGGAACTTGAAATTTGTGGAGGGTGTTGATCTTACTCTGTAGGCGTCATTTAAGAAGCGATTTTTCGATAGTCCATCCGTAAGGGGGTGAAATAGGGGATGAAACGTTTTTTGAAAATACGTAGCTATTTAGGCAATTTTGAAGCTAGAATTACAAAATTTCGGATTTTAATTCAGGGTTCGAATTTAAAAGACACGTGTTTCGGTATTTTTTTGAAATTCGACAAATTACGGGGTAAAATAGGTGTCGCAAAAAATTGATTTTCAAAAATATGTTGCTGTTAACTCTAATTTTAAGCTACAACTACGAAACGGATATGGAATCTTGGCCAGGATTAAAAATCGATTATTTTTTTAGTATTTTTGGAAATTCAACAAGTAAGAGGGTTAAATAGAAGATCAAAAATACTTTTTGAAAACACGTTGATACAATTTTGAAGTTAGGGCTGCAAAATTTGATATTTGTATTGTTCGTTATGATTCAAAAAATACGTGTTTTGGCATTTTTGGAAATTCAACCATCAAGAGGGTTGAATTGGAGAGGGGGTGTTTTTCGAAAATCTGTTGCTATTTAGGAAATTTTGAAGTTAAAATTACAAATGTTTGGATTTGGATTCGGGGTTTAAATTTAAAAGACACGTGTTTCGGCATTTTTTGAAAGTCAACCAATAAGGGGGTAAAATATAGCACACAAAAAATGATTTTCAAAAATATGTTGCTGTTAACTCAAATTTCAAGCTATAACTACGAAACTTAGGATATGAACTCTTGATCAGGATTACAAAGATACGAGTTTCGGTATTTTTGGAAATTCAACCATCAAGGGGGTTAATTTGGAGAGGGGGTGTTTTAGAAAATCTGTTGCTATTTGGGCAATTTTGAAGTTAAAATTACAAATTTTCGGAATTGGATTCAGTGTTCAAATTTAAAAGACATGTGTTTCGGTATTTTTGGAAATTCGACCAATTAGGGGGTGAAACACGAGATGCAAAAATTTATTTTCAAAAATATGGTGCAGTTAACTCAAATTTCAAGCTATAACTACGAAAGTTAAGATATGGATTCTTCATCAGGATTAAAAAGAAACAACTGGTGCAGACCAACCAGCCTACACATGCGAAGCAGCGGGGGTTCAGCTAGTAAACAATATTTAACACAAAAATGGAATCAGCGACGATACGATATTTAAAATAATCTCAACGGTGCTATATCACGACACAAAGATATTACACTTGGCCAAAAAAAAAAAGTCGTTTGGTACTGAAATCTGTTTATATTCGGGTTAAGTAAGTGATTTGCAGCAAAATACAACGTTCACTCCAAAATAAAAATAATTGCACTGCCCGGGAATCGAACCCGGGTCGCAAGAATGGGAATCTTACATGATACCACTACACCAGCAGTGCCGCCGTTTGCGCATGCCGTAAGCAATGGATTTGACATTAATCATTCTAAGGCTAATGATGTTTTGATTTTGAATAGGATGTTAGCGATACTTTTTTGACTAGTTTCCATGGTTTTCCCGACACATCGTCCTGCGTTTCATTCACCAACAACTGCCAAAGGATAGGTAACACCGCTACTACCGGAAATCTGGAAATGTGGCGCGTATGACAGTTTCGCGTGTTTTTTAAATGTGTTGCAATTTAATACATACCTCTGTATTAACTGGCCAGCCAGTTAAAATTTTTTTTTCACTTCTCTATCTTTCATTTTCTTCCCTCTGGATTACGTTAATTCGCGTAATATTCATTTCATCTGTTGTTTCTCGTTTTCCAGTACCGGTATTCTTCAGTCCTCATATTTCGCAACCTTCTCCGCTCTTCTATCTAGGGTTTTATTATTCTGGGTCTATTTTACATACATGTTCGTTACAATATCTTCAGAATGTCTTATCGCCGCATGTTAGCACTTGCTTCAACTCGAAAATGTTCAAATGTTTGTGAAGCGTAAGGGACTTAAGGGGATACGGTATCGGATTTTTGATTAAAAAATCGATTTTTTTATTGGCGTATTTTGTTCGGCCAAGTTTCCTCCTTAAAATGACGTATCATACATAACTCTACTAGAAATAGAACTATTCTATTTTTATAGATTTGTGAGATCAGGTACTGCGCTTTAGTTATACACGTCTCTTGTGGCTGACCATGAACTTTTTGGCAGTACCTTTATGTGACACGAATTCAAATATTCCGGTTTCCAGCGACTATCTATACACTATTTGCCCGAATATTTTTCTCTCTGGTTTCCTCAGGTTACTCTTTGACTTTGTGACGGGGCTGTTTGTAAGCAGTGTGATATATGAAAGTTGTTATTGTTGAGTTATTTCGTATTTAGTGCTTCATTTTTCGCAGTGAAAATGCCTAGAGCTAAAGCAAAAGTGTTTAAATGCGTTTGAACTGGCAAAAAAGAAGAAATGATGATTCATTAGCAATTGGAAAATTTGAATCCACTTACTACTGATTTGCTGAACGGACTTACTCCAAATGAAAACAGTGCTTACCATAAAAAAACTAAGAGATTTGGAAGAGGAATATAATTTATTTGATAAAGGGAAAGAAGTTTTTGAACTCATTGATACGAATATATTGTGTGAAGCTCTTGAAAACGGATTTTGCTGCAAAAAATACCATGGAAACGTTTTTCTGAAAGTAGAATCCCATGTTGGCCTGACTGCCCAGTTTAATTTAATATGCAGTGTTTGTAAATACAGCTGTAAGTTGCCAAGATCGGCTTCAGTAACTGTAAATAATGGATACAAGAAATCTGAACTTTATGGTGTAGATATTAGGTTAATTTATGGATTGCGAGCAATTGGTAAGGACAAAGCAGCTGGTGATATGCTATGTGGTGTTATAAATCTTCCAAGTGTACAAGCTTACAACTATCTAGGGGAAGGTTGCCGATATTGGACCACTTTTTTTATTTTGGGATCCAAACTCTACATTATTTGTCTAATCGAAACAAAATATACTTTAAAAGAAGCTATATGTTGTACACTTTCATCTGCTAGTTTTATGCTGTGAATAAAAACAAAGTATAAATGGTTATTATTTGAAATTTTAAAAATGTATAAACGGTCCAAATTAGGAAACCGGTTGTCTAATTTGGACCTTCAGTTGCTTAAATTGAACCGCGTGGAAAAACAATGACTAAAAAGGAAATAAGACCCGTGATGTTAAGAAAAGCTTCATACCAACATCTCGCCATTGATATTCCTTCTGGCTGGCGGAACGAAAACTGTGTATTTCGTCTCATAAATGAAGAAAACCACCTTTTACCAGCCATTTTCTTTTCTATGTTGAAAGAATGAGGCAGTTCATATTTCTGTGCTATGTCGAATGCAAGTTTACGAACATCTTTGATTGTGAAAAATTAAAAAAAAAAAAATTAAAAAAAACACTCTTCAAATAAAAGAAGGCGATCTGCGACAATTTTTTCCATCTCAGTTGTAAAGGTTGGTTGTCTTCCGAATAACTGAACTTCATTTCAGATTATGCTTTTACCATCAGCATCTCTCTTTAATTGTAACTTTTGGTACTCGGTATATACTCGTTAAGTTCATGGTTATCGTTTCTGTATGCTTCCACAGCTACCTTCAGTTCATCTTTCCCATACATTCCCCCTTATTGAATCTTCCAAATCTAAAAAGGTTACCATACTGCTTATTTTTTAAATTGTTTTGCAGCCTAGAAAAATAAACCTAAAAACGTAACATCTACCTATTACCTATTGTTAAATGACAATAAGTATTAATTGTTAGGAGTGATTCCTAAATTAGACCGGTCCAAAGTAGGTAACAGCCTTTGGTCCAACTTCAGCAACTCGATGCCATATAAGTAAAGATAACGTTGTAGGAACAAAAAACGCTAAACTCTAGTTTTACGATATTAAATTATTAGTTAATGAATGGCACTTTGAACTATAGTACTGATGGTATATTTACTTACTTTTAGAGCAGAGGAAAGCTTATGATATGTAGCAGAAAACTTACAGCGACATCGAAGAAAACGCAATAATGGAAACTGTTCTCACTGCAATGACTATCGTCGACTGGCGACTGAGCCACGTGACTTCCACAATGTTTGTCACCAGCCGAGCGGACTTAGAGTTCTAAGTTAGCAACACACAGTGAAATACGTACGTGGTCCAACTTAGGCAACGGTCCATCTTCGCCAACTCTCCCCTACTAGGATCTGACTTGAAGATGTAGCACAGAAGGCAATGCAGGTTGCTGTGGAGGAAAATGATGGCAGTCGTGACCTCACAGTGGCGTTTGATGACACTTGGCAAAAAGGGGCCACACCTCCAACAATGGTGTTGTAACAGCAACTAGTGTTGACACTGGCAAGGTTATTGATGTTGCAATAATGTCTAACTATTGTAGGTGCACAGACAGGCTGAAAAATGAACACAGTGATGATTGTATTGTTAATTATTATGGTAGTAGTGGTGGCATGGAGGTTGCTGCGGCGAAGAAAATTTTTCATCGCTTTTCACAGTGATATAATGTTCGCTATGTCATCTATCTGGAGATGGTGAATCTAAAGCTTTCAAAGAAGTTTTGGAAAGCAAACCATAAGGGAACAGTGTAAATATAAGCAAACTTGAATGTATATGAGATGTGCAGAAGAGAATGGTTGCCAGGATGAGTAGGTTAAAATCAGTTATGAAAGGGAGAAAACTAGATGATGGGAAAACCTTGGATGGCAAAGGAAGATTGACTGATTCCATAAAAGACCACATTCAGAATTGCTATGGCCTTGCATTCAGGCAAAATACAGGCAATCTTGAAGAAATGAGGAGAGCCATATGGGCTTTACATTTCCAAACCGCATCCAAAGGTGAAAACAGCTGGTGTAAATACAGTAGGGGACTAACAACAGGAGAGAAATTCATTCACCACCACAGTCTACCATTGGCCATCATGGAAGAAATAAAGCCCATTTCCAGAGATCTGGCTGACAGAAGTCTTCTGATGAAATGTCTTCGCGGAAAAACGCTTGAATAGTGTGATATGGCATCGTCTCCCAAAAACAGTGTTTGTCGGAATTAATACACTAGATTTTGGTGTGTATGATGCTGTGGCAACCTTCAATCTTGGAAATGTAACTAAATGCCAGGTCCTTCAAAAGTTGGGTTTGTGTGTTGGTTCCCGCACGGTACGTGCTATGTTGAAAAAAATGTTCAAATGTTTGTATAGTCTATGGGACTACGGGGTCATCAGTCCCTAAACTTACAAACTACTTATGAACTACTGATGACCCTGTAGTTAAGTCCCATAGACTCTACAAACATTTGAACATTTTGATGACCACACAGATTGGTCCGATAGATTCACAAACATTTGGACAAACATTTGCTGTTATTCAACAGTGTCTTCTACATCTATATCTACATCGATAATCTGCAAATCACATTTAAGTGTCTGGCAGAGGGTTCATTAACCACTTTCATAACTTTTCTCTACCGTTCGATTCTCTAATAGCGCGCGGGAAGAAAGAACACCTGAATCGTTCCGTTTTCGATCCGATTTCTCTTATTTTATTGGGATGGTCACGTCTCCCTATGTAGGTGGGTGCTAGCAAAATATTTTCACATTCAGAAGAGAAAGTCGCTGATTGAAACTTCGCAAACAGATCACGCCGCAATGAATAACGTCTTTCTTTTAATGATTTCCACCCCAATTCGTGCAACATTTCCCAGACGCTTTCCCCCGGTAGCGTGATAAAACAAAACGAGCTGCCCTTCTCTGAACATTCTCAATGTCTTCCGTCAGTCCCACCTGGTGAGGGTCCCACAATGGGCAACAGTACTCCAGGAGAGGACGCACAAGTGTGATGTAGGCAGTCTCTTTGGTGCAGCTGGTGCATCTTCGAAGCGTTCTGCCGATGAAACGTAACCTTTGGTTCGCCTTCCCCACAATATTTTCTGTATGTTCTCTCCAGTCAAAGTTGTTCGTAATTGTAACTCCTAGGTATTTGGTAGAATTTACGACCTTAAGGTTTGACTCATTTATGGCGTAATTGAAGTTCAGAGGATTTCCTTTAGTGGTCTTGTGTATTACTTCACACTTTTCTTTATTTAGTGTCAATTGCCAATTTCGCACCATGTAGAAATTTTGTCTAAATCGCTTTGCAGTTGCTTTTGATCCTCTGTTGACTTTACTAACCGATAAACGACAGCATCATCAGCGAACAATCTAAGGGAGCTATTCAGATTGTCTCCTAAATCGTTTATAAACGCGAGGAAGAGTAGGGGACCTATAACTCTTCCCTGTGAACGGTAGATATCACTTCTGTTTTACTCGATGTCTTACCGTTAATTACTACGAACTATGTCCTTTCTGATAGGAATTCGTGAATCCAATCGCACACTTGGGGAGATATTCCGTAAGCACGCCATTTCATTAGAAGTCACTTGTGAGGTACAGTGTCAAAAGCCTTCCACAAAACCAGAAATATGGAATCGATTTGAGAGCTAGCAACTTGTCGATGGCACTTAACACTTCATGTGAATAAAGGGCAAGCTGTATTTCGCAAGAGCGATACTTTCTGAATCCGTGTTGACTATTGGTTAAAAGGTCGTTCTCTTCGTGGTACTTCATAATGTTCGAAAATAGCCCTTTTTGGTACTGTCGTCACTTTAAATAATCCACGAAAAGAGCTGAGAACAACTAAATCGTTTCTAGAGAAGCATCAAGTGAAGAAGTGGCGTCCGAAAGAACAATATTGTTGACCCGCTTCAGTTCGCACTTGATACTGTGCGTCTCGTGAAACAGTCACGTTCAGACGTTACAGGAGCGGTTCTTCCAGAAAGGTAAGCTACCTGTCCCACCGTGGCCAGAAACCCCACGTATGCCCTCAAGACTGAACAAACCGTCTCGTCTGATTTTACTGAAGCGATAGCTCCTTACTTGACATCCATATACAACCGCTCTCTCAGAGAAGGACCTGTACCAAAAGATTGGAAAGTTGCACAGGTCACACCTATATTCAAGAAAGGCAGTAGGAGTAACCCACTAAACTACAGGCCTATTTCATTGACGTCAATTTGCAGCAGGGTTTTGGAACATATCCTGTATTCAAATATTATGAATTATCTCCAACTGAATGATCTATTGACCCGAGGTCAACACGGATTTCGAAAATATCGTTCATGCGAAACACATGATAGATTGATTCAGTAGTCTGCTATGAGACTGGTTTTGAAGGATGAAATGAAATACAATACCTTCTGTAGAAACAAACATTTTTAACCAACATTCAAATAAAAAAATAAAATTATGTGAAGTGCTAAACGATTTACAATAAACAATACATACATTATTCCTCATAGCCTGTGTTGCAATATCGCAACACGTATGGCGAGAGTAAAGTCCAAATTCATTTTAATTTCATTTTAGGGCATTCTGGTAAACTAAGTTATTTTTAGTATTGTACTTGCTGTAATGCGCGAAACGTGAAATCGATTTTTTGAAAGAGATGTATTAAAAGAAATTTCTTTTTTACTGCTTTATTTATTCATTCTTATATTTCCTAATTCGTATGCTTCTCCTTACCGAGAAAGAGCTGAAGATATTGTAGCACGCATAGACGAAAGATATGGTCTGTGGCATCACGTTTCGCTGTATGTAACCTCCTTGCTATAGAGTCGCAAACGTCATCGCTGGCCTTCAGTCCGAATTTTTTTATAATTTGACGACTTCAACCACCATATCTTCCACCCCCTTACAGCTGTCGACATGGAACTGTTATGGTGTACAACGGGAGACTTTGGAGAACAATTACACACAGACTATTCGTTTGTGTTCTGTAGTTTTCGCTGCAGAGCGAAATATTAACACACACACACACACACACACGTAGAAATTTATATACACCGATAATTGTCCATCCCAATATATTCCACCCTTTTATCGTTATCAACCCTTAAGCAAAAATGCAACCAATAAAATCATTTTCAAACAGTAAATATAATTTTCAGACAGTAATTATTGTTCCGCATCTCGCGTTATATTCTTCAAATTACTAAATATCTGTCAGACCGCTATAAACCCGTGCCTAAAACCTTCCTCAGGAATAAATTGGTAACTGCACAAATATTTAAGTCTCAGCGATTTCTTGTTCTGCCGTGATAAGGGTACACCGAATATATAGATAAATAGCTAGCCGATCGTCATAAAACCACGCCTAAAGCCTTCCCGGGTAGACATTAGTAACTGTATAAATTTTTAGCTCTTTATGTCTTGTGGTTCAGACGTGATAAACGTACACCGAACAGACATTCGCATTTATAGATATAGATTAATGAAAATAGTGGTATGTTTCTTTGTCGCATCCTGAAAAGTACAATTAATAAAAGCAATTTGTATTTTAAGGTGCGCAATCTGTTTGCAGGTTTTGCTAATTTTTGCGTGTTCAGTATTTTTTGTAGCACATTGGTGAAAATGATTCTCCTATTGACGTTAGTGTGCCGCGGTGGAGTAGCCGAGCGGTCTAAAGCGTCTCGCTGCGGAGCGCGCGGTTGCTCGCCGTGGAGGTTCGAGTCCTCCCTGTGTTGTCCTTAGGTTAGTTTACCAAGGTTTAAGTAGTTTGTAAGCTACGGACTGATGACCACGCAGTTTGGTCCGATAGAATTACAGACATTTGAACATTTGATGTTAGTGTTCTATATTCTTCAGCAACTCTGAATAGTTCTAAAGAAACTTGTATCACGTGGAAGGAAGGTATTAAATTTGTGAAATCACTATTGAACTTGAAAATCAACTTGGTCACTGACAGTGTTGAGAAAGAGGTGTCGAAACAAGTTGAAGCATCCATACATTCTGCCGCAAAGTCTGAGCATGCCGTGGAACGTTAGCCCTCATTTTGACAATGAGGGATTACTGTGTTCCGTTTCTCAATTTCCCAAATGTAAAAGAAACTTCACCATATCTGCTCCACCTTTCTATTAATCCAAATTTTGTCCTTGGATATCAGCGACACAGAAAACCCTGGAGTCCAGACGTTTATGACATAGGAAATCCTAATTGCACTGAAACCTGTACGTGAGTTACATTCCTTGTGCAGAAGTAGACAGGTGCTCCAGTGAAATTAATAATGCCACTACTTGGTACGGAAGGAAGGAAGGAAGGAAGCAAGGAAGATTGGTGTTTAACGTCCCGTCGACGGCGTGGTCATTAGAGGCGGAGGTTACGCCCGGGTTGTTTGGGTAAGGATGGGGAAGGAAATGGGACGTGCTCTTTGAAAGGTACCATCCCGGCATTTGCCTGGAGTGATTTAGGGAAATCACGGAAAACCTTAATCTGGATGCCCGGAGGTGGATTTGAACCACCGTCCTCCCGAATGCGAGTCCAGTGCGTTACCACTGCTGATGCCACCTCGCTCTGTCTTGGTACGGGAACGGAATGGTGAACGGAAAAAAAAAAAAAAAAAAAAAAAAAAAAAAAAAAAAAAAAAAAAAAAAAAAAGAGGAAATAATATAATGACGGCTTGGATTTATAAATGTTCAGAATTTTCTACACTACAATGTTTTACAAAATCAATATAGAAGTTCTGGGCAACAACGACAACAATCTGGAAAAGTTTTTCTGCCGTACATTAGCAGGATTACCGATCGAATCGGGAAAGTATTGGCCAAGCATGGCGTCGAAACCATCTACAGACCCACAAAAAAGATCAAAGAATATTTGAGATCAGCAAAAGACGCACGTCACCCCCTAGCAACACCTGGGGTTTATAAAATTCCTTGCAGCTGTGGTCAAGTATATATTGATACAACAAAAAGAAGCGCCAACACTCGCATATCTGAACATAAAAGGAACTGTCGTCTGGGCTACATGGAAAAATCGGCAGTGGCTGAACATGTTTTTCGAAAAGGAAATCATGAAATGAAATTTGACGAGACGAGCGTTTTAGCTAGGACAAGTCACTACCATGCACGCATTTACAGAGAAGCAATAGAGATCCACAAACACCATAATAATTTTAATAGAAAAGAAGAAGGTCTGAAGTTAAATAAAATATGGATGTCGACACTGCACCAGCAAAACGACAATCGATTATTTTTAATCGAGAATGACGACGTCATCCAGAGATAGCTACAAAGTCAGCATCACGTAATGTATGGTGGCGCCCTCCATAAATGCGAGAGCCCCTCGGCCCACAGTGGCAGTAGCCGGAAGACCCTTGAAGATGTCTCCCGCAGTTGGAGACGAAACGTCGGGAGGAAGTTTTACTTCTGGACCACGGCCTATCAGCCCGGAAATTTTATCTGAAGATAACGCCGGCCGCGAAAGTGTACATTGTATAAATATAGTTTGTATCATAGTTACATTTAAACGTACTCCAAGAGTATCGGTGACAACTGTGGACCGGCAACACTAACACAATTCTTGGAAGAGGAAATGGATGACCCTGATATACCTGTTTTCTTTTTATATGGAGTACCTCGTTCCATTCAGAATTCTCGAGCTGTAATTGCTACGCGTGTTCTAATGAAAAGGCACGAACATCTTAGCAACCAAACCGGTTGAAATCTGGCTATACCACTTCAGGATAACGTAATGTCGTTTCGAACCTTTCCATTTGAACACGACTTGTAAATGAGTTCTATCGTGATTCGGAATGTTTATAAGAAAGCATGTCCGTTCAAAATATTTGTTTCTAGCCGGTTTCTGGCAGATTTTGAAAGCCGAAGATGTGTGACAGGTTTGGGACCCTTGCGTTGCATTCGTGGGCTGTTGTGATGTCCGCTGTTGTATTGGCAACCAGCGGCACGACGGTGTATTGCGGGTTGTCTGCAGTGCAGGCGTTCACAACATAGGGGCAGAACATTCTGTATACAGGGTGTTACAAAAAGGTACGGCCAAACTTTCAGGAAACACTCCTCATACACAAAGAAAGAAAATATGTCTTGTGTACATGTGTCTAGAAACGCTTAATTTCCATGTTAGAGCTCATTTTATTAATTCTCTTTAAATGTAAATTGAAATAATTCGTGCCGGCCGCGGTGGCCGAGGGGACTGAGGCGCTCCAGTCACGGTCTGCACGGCCACTACGGTCGGGGGTTCGAATCGCCCCCCTCGGGCATGGATATTTGTGCTGTCCTAGTTCATAAGTAGTTTGTAAGTTTAGGGACTGATGACGCCGTAGTTAAGTCCCGTAAGCTAAACAAACATTTGAACATTTGAGCTTATGAGAGGGTGAATGGAGATGTGTCGTCTTCACTGATGAGAGTCGTCGCTGCCTCGGTGCCATTGATGGTCGCACGCGTGTGTGGTGTCGTGTAGGGGAGTGCGAAAGTCAGAAGTGTACGCGACAGCCAGATGGGTCGGACACCTGGCATCGTCGTGTGGGGAGCCATAGCCTACACTGGCCGTCCTTCTCCGGTGACCGTAGAGGGAAAATTGAACAGTGTACGATACAGTCCAATCATCATTCAACCCATCTTGCCACCGTTCATGCAGCAACACGACCAGTGGCGTAACTATGATGGGGGGGATGAGGGGGATAGAACACCTCCCCCCCCCCCCAGAACCCAAAAAAAAAGAAAGAAATCGTGTAACAGCAATCTGTTAAAAGTAAAGATTGGAAACTTGGGGTGTTTTACCACAAGCTTGTATTGGATGGGAGTGAATTACTTTCTTCAACGGAAGTGGTAGGTGGTAGTCTGTCTGGAAACTGAATAAGTTTTGCTCGTCAACTAGATCTATCCCCCTCCCAAAGCCAAGTCCTGGTTACGCCACTGAACAAGACAATGTACTTTTCCAACAGGACAGTGAACATCCACAGATATCCCGTACAACCCAACGTGCTCTTCTAGGTGTACGTCAACTACCCTACCAGTCATTATCTCCAGATCTGTCCCCCATTGAGCATGTCTGGGGCGGGATGAAACGTCATCTTGGCGCAGTCTACACGACCAGCAAGAGATCTGGTGCAACCGAGGCATCAGATGGAAACTGCATGCCAGGCCATACAGTAAGACTTCATTTGGCACCTCTACAATCGTCTTCATGAGACATTTGTACCCTGAATTGCTGCAAAAGGAGGGTATACACGGCACTAGCGTCGACATTGTGCACGCTCTGGTGACTGTCTGCGGTGCTTATGGTTCTGACTGCGTGATCGTGTGTTGCATACATCCTGAAGAATGTGTCAATAAAATTTCACGCTGCTGGGTTGGCGAATTCATGGCGTTCTTTTTTCATTTTCCAGGAGTGCATGTAAGTTAACTTCCTCCTTGTTTTTTATGTCACTAGCAATTTTTAGTTGTGGAAAAGAAGACTTTTTTTCCTTAAGTGCGGCCACTTTGCCCCCCTTTCCCCACTGTAACAGCAGGCGGCATCAGCGTGGACGGGCATTCTCTGGCCGTGGTCAGAAAGCTCTGCCGGGCGGACCCCGCCGGTCGTCGAACCCGCGCCTTCGCCAACGCGCGCTCTCCGCCGCGGAAGGGCGCGGGGAAAGCCAACTTCCGACGGCGGGCGTCGAACTCGGGAACCCAGCGGCAGCGGCTGGCCGGAGTCGACAACGACCCGACTCCACAGCCTGTCTCCGATAACAGCTGCTCTGTCAGGGGAGGCCACTGTGCTACTACCGACACGACGACACCACACTCAAAGGAAGCTAACTCCACGGTGCAAGGCGACAATTTCCTTTCCTCAGGAAAGGCGCCTTCACAGGGTGTTTCACTAAGTGTGTTTGCCTCTGTAACTTATAAAATAATAGGTGACGGGAAATTATAGTGCGGTAGGTCAACACAAGAAATGTTACACTTTCTGCGGAGCTATGAACATAGTTTATTGTATCATTTTCCAAAGAGTTACACCACAAACATATAATTTTTTAAATGGAACAATAGTTTTTTTCTATCGCGCATAGGATTCGTTGAAACCAGTTCCGTCCAAATCAATTTAAACTACATTCCTATCACTGTTAGTTTGGGCGCTACAACCCTTCAAAGTTTAGGGGGCGGAGGCTGCGATAGCGTAGCTGAATGGCTGGTGGTCATGAGACAGTGGGCCGTGCCCCAGGGGATAGCTAGGCTATCGCAGCCTCCGCCCGCGGAACTTTGAAGTGTTGTACCTCCCAATCTAACAGTGACGGGAATGTAGTTTAAATTGATTTCGACGCAGCTGGTTTAAACGAATCCAATACACGATAGAAAAAAGTATTGTTCCATTTAAAAAGTTATATCTTTCCGGTGTAACTCTTTGGAAATTGATACAATAAACTATGTCCATAGCTCCGCAGAAAATGTAACATTTCTTGTGTTGATCTACCACATTAAAATTTCCCGTCACCTATTATTTTATAAGTTACAGAGGCAAATGTTTGAAATGTTTGTTAAGCTTATGGGACTTAACTACAGGGTCATCAGTCCCTAAACTTACAAAGTACTTATCTACTACCTTATACTAAGAACGGCACAAATATCCATTCCCGAGGGGGGATTCGAAACCCCGACCTCAGTGGGCGTGCACAGAGGCAAACACACTTAGTGAAACACCCTATATATAACAGCAATTCATTTATATATATATATATATATATATATATATATATATATATATATATATATATATGTATATATATAAATTGATGTTCGTTAGTCTCAGTAAACTCGAGAACGGTTGAACCGATTTGGCTAATTTTTGTCTTGAAATATTCCTGAAAGTTCAGGAATGTTTAAACGGTGATAAAATATGGAAAAGTTGTCCCGAAAAGAGGAAAATCGGGAAAAACTGAAACAGTTTTTGTCAGCCAGCTATCAATACCGTTCGTCCAATTGCGATAAAATTTTGTACATTTCATGTTGAAAGCAAGAGGAAGGTTCGCATCAAATAAAAATTTGTAAACGTCGCCCGAAAAGTAGAAACATTACGAAAACGCATGGTGTTACTGCGTGATTACCTGTAATTACCTCCTGACTTCAGCAAATGCTCAAAATGACGTCCTACAACTTCAATGCGTTTGGCAATACGGAAACGAATTTCCTCTCAACAGCGAGTAGTTCGCCTTCAGTAATGTTCTCACATGCATTGACAATGCGCTGACGTATGTTTCGGGGGTTGACGGCGAATCACCATAACAACTATCCTTCAATTTTACACCAAGTGAAGTGCAGATGATAAACGGGTATTTATTGGACAAATATATAATACTAGAACTAACATGTGATTACATTTTCACGCAATTTCGGAGCATAGACCCTGAGAAATCAGTACCCTCTGGCCGTAATAACGGCCTTGATACGCCTGGGCATTGAGTCAAACTGAGCGTGGATGGCGTGTACAGGTACAGATGCCCATGCAGCTTCAACTCGATACCACAGTTCATCAAGAGTAGTGACTGGAGTATTGTGACGAGCCAGTTGCTCGGCCACCATTGACCAGACGTTTTCAATTGGTCAGAAATCTGGAGAATGTGCTGGACAGGGCAGCAGTTGAACATTTTCCGTATTCAGAAAGGAGCGGACAGGACCTGCAACATGCGGTCGTGCATTATCCTGCTGAAATGTAGGTTTTCGCAGGGATCGAATGAAGGGTAGAGCCACAGGTCGTAACATATCTGAAATGTAACGGCCACTGTTCAAAGTGCCGTCGATGCGAACAAGAGGTGACCGAGAAGTGTAACCAATGGCATCCCATACCATCACGCTCGGTGAAACGCCAGTATGGCGATGACTAATACACGCTTTCAATGTGCGTTCACCGCGATGTCGCCAAACACAGATGCGACCATCATGATGCTGTAAGCAGAACCTGGATTTATCCGATAGAATGACATTTCGTCGTTGCGTACGCCATCGCAGGCGCTCCTGTCTGTGATGCAGCGTCAAGGGTAACCGCAGCCATAGTCTCAGAGCTGATAGCCCATGCTGCTGCGAACGTCGTCGAACTGTTCGTGCAGATTGTTGTCGTCTTGCAAACTTCCCCATCTGCTGGCTCAGGGATCGAGACGTGGCTGCACGATCCGTTACAGCCATGCGGATAAGATGCCTGTCATCTCGATTGCTAGTGACACGAGGCCGTTGGGATCCAGCACGGCGTTCCGTATTGCCCTCCTGAACCCACCGATTCCATAATCTGCTAACATTGGATTGCGACCAACGCGAGCAGCAATGTCGCGATACGATAAACCGCAATCGCGATGGGCTACAATCCGACCTTTATCAAAGTCGGAAACTTGATGGTACGCATTTCTCCTCCTTACACGAGGCATCACAACAGCGTTCCACCAGGCGACGCCTGTCAACTGATATTTGTGTATGAGAAATCGGTTGGAAACTTTCCTCGTGTCAGCACGTTGTAGGTGTCGCCACCGACGCCAACCTTGTGTGAATGCTAATCATTTGCATATCACAGCAACGTCTTCCTGTCGGTTAAATTTCGCGTCTGTAGCACGTCATCTTCGTGGTGTACCAATTTTAATGGCTAGGAGTGTATTTTGTGCTCCGTGGCAAAACTGTACAGGAGTTCAAAGTGTTCGCCATGCAAATCCTGGTACACGATAATAGAAGCAAAAATGTCCCAGTAAACACGGATCGGCAAACGAGCCGTTTGCGAGGTAATTACGACTGTATGGTTGTAAGCTGTCATTGTAAACATCGTCCCATTTAGTACTTAACTATGTCCCGGTATTGCTTCAGCGACGTCGGAGTATGTGCAACATGCGCTGTAGGAGCTGAGGCACATTTCGGCGCTGTGAGACGGCATCTAACCAACACCGCCTAGAGACGAGGCCTCACAACTGCCTGGGGCACGCCACAACACACCCTCTAAACAACAACAACAATTACGCCACACTGACCAGGCAGCAACAGCCAGCTTATTGGTCTGTGTGTTCGAACTTAGTGGCAACTAGTTATTCGCAAGCGATACAAAGCCGTTACATGTTTGCAGCTGTTACTGTCCTTGAAAGTAGTCACTAGCGTTTTGTAGCACCCGTTGCTAGCGATGTGGAAAGCATAGTATACCGTTAGCAGAACCTGTTGTGTTGGTGGTGCGAATGATGTCGAATCTCTAGAATCTGAAGCGAATGCTGCGAAGTGGTTCTTTCATCTTCGAAATCAGTCCGGGGAGTATGGTGGATGGTACGGTACTTCCCAGTCTCATCGACCGAACAGAGCAGCCACAGCTTGCGCTGTATGCGCACGCGCATTGTCGTGCTGAATGATGGTTGCATTGCACAGAAAGTGTTGCCGCTTCTTTCGCAAAGCTGTTCGCAGGTGATGCTGCACAAACGAACACTAATACTGTGCACTGACGGTCTGCCGTGGAGGAACGCTATGCGCTAGGATAGCACCGTCACAGTCGTCACGGCGCCTTTCACCATACCGGGGCTCTGAAGCACTTTCGACTTTCGCAGCGACCCGTAATGACGCCATTCGTTGGACTGGCTTTTGAGTTATGGCTCGTACGATGTGACCCACGTCTCATCTAGTTTTACAAAGCCTGTCCTTCGCGCTCATAGCGCCGCGAGCGCGTCTGAGCAGCGTCGTAATGCATCCAGTTCTGAATTTCCGTCAAATCGTGAGCAACCCATCGTGATGCATTTTTTTTCTTGTCCTGGCGTTCCTTCAGGATGCGAAGCACAGTCGTATGCGCTTATCCGGTTTCGTGGGCGAGCTCACGAATCGTCAGGCGTCGGTCACTGCCCACTAACGCGGCAACACTCCGCACTTCTTCTTCAGAGACGCTAAAACGACTTGCCCGATGCATGCCTGCCACATTTAGCCGACCTTCGTAGAAGATCAAAGCCTAATAGAAGTGCCTGAATAACACAGGATATACTGAACTTAATTGATGAGAGGAGAAAATATAAAACTTCAGCAAGTGAAACAGGAAAAAGGGAGTACAAACGTCTGAAAAATGAGATTGACAGGAACTGCAGACTTGCTAAGCAGGAGTGGCTAGAGGACAAATGCAGAACTGTAGATGAATGCATAACTAGGGGAAAAATAAATACCGCCTACAGGAAAATAAGAGATATTTGGAGACAAGAAAGGCAGCGGTATGAATATCAAGAACTCGGGCGGAAAACCATTACTAAGCAAACAGGGAAAAGCTGAACTGTGGAAAGAATATATAGAGGGCCTATACAAAGGAAATAAACTTCAAAGCACTAGTCTAGAAATGGAAGACGAAGTGGAGGAAAATGAGATAGGAGATATGATACTGCGAGAAAAATTTGACAGAGCGCTGAAGAACTTGAGTCGAAACAAGCCCCTGGAGTAGATGATATTCCGTCTGAACTGCTGATATCGTTAGGAGAGCCAGTCGTCACAAAATTGTATCACATGGTATGCAAGATGTATGAGACACGGGAAATACACTGCGACTTCACGAAGAATATCGTAATTCCAATTCCAAAGAAAGCAAGTGCAGACAAGTGTGAAAATTACAGAACCATCAGTTTGATAAGTCATGGTAGCAAAATTTCAACACGAATAATCTGCAGGAGAATGCAAAAGCTGGTAGAAGCTGACCACGGGGAAGATCAGTTTGGATTTAGGAGAAATGTTGGAACACGGGAGGCAATACTCACATTACGACTTATCTTAGAAGGTACGCCAAGGAAAGGGAAACCTACGTTTTTAGCGTTTGTCGATTTGGAGAAAGCCTTTGACAATGTCGACTGGAATACACTCTTCCAAATTCTGAAGGTATCAGGGGTAAAATGTAAAAATGTAAAAACCAGACAGCGGTTATTAGAGTCGAAGCGCAAGAGAGGGACGCAGAGGTTGGGAAGGGAGGAAGACAGGGTTGTAGCCTTTCTCCAATGTGGTTCAATATGTACATTGAGCAGGCAGTGAAGGAATGGAAAAAGAAATTTGGAGAGGGCATTAAAGTGCAGGGAAAAGAAATAAAAACATTGCGGTTTGTCGATGACATAGTAATTCTGTCAGGACCATAAAGGAACTGGAAGAGCAATTGCATGGAATAGACAGTGTCTTGAAAGGAAGATATAAGATGAACATTAACAAGAGTAAAAAGAAACTAATGGAATGTAATGTCAGAAAATCAGGCGATGATGAAGGAATTAGATTAGGTAATGAGACAATAAAAGTAGTAGATGAATTTTGTTATTTGGGTAGCAAGATAACTTCTGATGGCCGAAGTAGAGAAGATATAAAATGCAGAATGGCCATGGGAAGAAAAGCGTTTCTAACGAAGCGAAACTTGTTAACATCCAATATTAATTTAAATGTTAGGATATCCTTTCTCAAAGTATTTGTCTGCAGTGTAGCATTGTATGGGAGTGAAACGTGGACGATAAGGAGTTCAGATAAAAAGATGATAGAAGCTTTTGAAATGTGGTGCTACAGACGAATGATGAAAATTAGATGGGTGCATCACGAGACTGATGATGAGGTGCTTAACCAAATCTGGGGTAAAATGAGTTTCTGGCATATCATGACTAAGAGAAGGGATAGATTGGTTGGACACATTCTGAGACATCAAGGAATTGTCAACTTAGCATTAGAAGGAAGTGTGTGGGGTAAAAATCGTAGAGGGAGACCGAGGGACGAATACAGTGAGCAGATTCAAAAGGATGTGGGTTGCCGAACGTATTCGCAGATGAAGAGACTTGCACAGGACAGGGTAGCGTGGAGAGCTGCATCAAACCAGTCTGCGGACTGAAGACCACAACAACATGGCTTTTACCCATCGTGCCTCTATAGTGTACGGCAATGCCGGTTCCCCGCACGCCTCTTGAAGACGTCGGTGACACTGTCGTGCTGTACGACCTGTGGCAATCCAGCCTTGCTCCGTCTTCATTGTTGCTGTTTATAAAACCTAGTGGCACCGTCACGTTAGACCGCTCGCTCACAAGTGACTGTGTTTCCCTTGATTGGGAGTACGCCGGTGACGTAGGACGGTCGAGTCCATTTGCTCGGAGGTGAGGTAGGTATGTCAACAAAGTGTGCTATCAGCGACAGTAGTAGATTCTGTTTCATAGTGTCTCCACCGTGGTGTGCCACTATTTAAGTGCCAACCCTCGTATATATGGGTATGTCCGAAAAATCAGATTCCACATAGATATGACTTATACAATTTACCGATGACGGTCAACGATCCTTTCTTCAGTGTGGAGGCCCTCCCAGGCACTTACTCTTACGGTAATCAGTATACAATAGCTACGAGTTCGAGATCTAGTGGGCAGGGTAAAGCCGAGGATTCGTACCTGGCGGGAAGCGTGCTCGAGTAATTGCGCGCAGGTGCGATGATCAGCGTGTGCCCTCTGGTGTAGTGGTCAGCGCAAATGCCCAGAAAGCAGGGTTCGAATCCCGGCTGGGTACACATGTTTAACTTTACCCATTAGCAGTTGATGTCAATGGGAATATTCATACATTACTATAATTCAAAACTAGATTGTAAATTACATTTCTTATTACTCGTCCAGGATCTAACATGAATGAATTCCTTAGTTACTCCTTCCTTGAGTATGTGACAAAGTTTTCCGTGTGAGAAACATTTAGATGTCATATCTACAACGCAGCATTTAATAGACTGACGAGTGATTTATTAATCGTAATCAAGTTTTCGAGTAATTCTGTTCGAGATGTCTGAATCAAATTGCTACAATCTTTTTCACTTCCTCGTTGTACTGCAACCTCTTCCCACTTAGTGCCTCCTTCAGTACACCAAACAAATGAAAATCACTAGTTGCTAAATCAGAGCCGGCCGCAGTGGCCCAGGGGACTGAGGCGCTTCAGTCACGGTCTGCACGGCCACTAAGGTTGGGGGTTCGAATCCCCACTCGGGCGTGGATATTTGTACCGTCCTAGTTCGTAAGTAGTTCATAAGTAGTTGGTAAGTTTAGGGACTGATGACCCCGTAGTTAAGTCCCATAGATAATACAAACAAACAAACATTATTTAGAGTCAGTTGCCAATTTTTGCACCATAGTAATATCTTATTCAGATCGTTTGATCTCCAGATGATTTTACTAGACGGTAAATGACGGCGTCATCTGCAAACAACCTAAGAGAGCTACTTAGATTTTCCCCTAGATCGTTTATGTACATAAGGAACAGCAGAGGACCAATAACACTACCCTGTGGAACGCCCGATATCACCTCTGTTTTAGTCGATGCCTTACCACCGATTACTACGAATTGTGTCCTCTCTGACAGGAAATCCCCTATCCAATCACAAATTTGGGGCGATATACCATAACCACGCAATTTCATTAAAAGCCGTTTGTGAGGTACGGTGTCAAAAGTCTTCTGGAAATCGAGAAATACGGAATCGATTTGCGAACTCTTGTCGATAGCGCCCATCACTAAAGACTACGTTAGCATTGCAGAGCTCTATCTTTCGACCGACTCTGCTGAACAGAAGTGAAAGGTGGGTGGGCACAGGTTATCTTATTAATAAGGTTGAGTTTACAGATATGAAAGCAGCAAGAATGATTGCAGGTACTAAGGGATGGGAACAGTGGCAGGACGGTGTCTATAATGAGTAAATCAAAGAAACACTGCGAATCAACACCGTCGATGAAGCAGTTCGAGCAAAGAGGCAGATATGTTGGGGTCGTGGGAGAAGCAAGGTTACCTAAGAGGTCAGTGGTTTGGCAGTGGTCGAGTAGAGGTAGACCAAGAAGAAAGTACTCGGATTCATCCAAGAATGATTTCTAAGTAACAGGCTTAACATCAGACGAGGCATGTTAGCACTGAATAGGGGATCATGGAGGAGTTTTACTAGCGGGACTACGCCCCAGACTAAACGATGAAAGGCATAATCAGTATCTAATGATGATGATGATGATGATGGTGACGTGACTAAACGAAGAAGTTTCGAGGTCCGTACTTCGCTATACCTCCGGAAGTATTGTGACGAAGCATAAGCGTGTGTATGAAGTTCGGCGTTAATCTTACCTTTCAACAGAGTATTCAACTATGAGGCGTAACTAGTTCGAATTAAAAGTTTGCTCCGATCCGGAATCAACTAAGAATACATGGGTATCGGATTTTAGAATATTTTGAAAGTTATGGTACGCGAAATATAACTCGAATAACAGCCTACCAAATGCCATTTGACGCAACAGTCAAAAATTCTCGAGAAAATCGACTTCGAAGTTTTTCCAAGTATATGTCAGTACCAGTAATTTAAACAGTTACCGCATCTGTCGGTGTAACTGTAGGGTTTTCATAACACTTTCAGTTGCTTGTAGCCATGGATAAAACTGGTTCCGAATACATGAATACATTCAAAATCAGTTTTATCGATGGCTACAAGCAATCGACAGTGTTATGAAAAGCCTAAATCCAAAGACAGAGTTAATGAGTGAATCAACATACTATTTTTGTGACTGTGTATATGTGAATAATATCATTAAGAGGACCTCTGTAAAGTATCTTTATATGTGTCCTAAAATGTCGTAAATAATGTTTACTATATATAGTATAGAACGTATAAAGTAAATGTATAACAATAGGAAGATAAAAATTGTAACAATAAAAAAAGTGGAAGCGTTCTGGCTTTATAACCGTAGGGTCGGTGGTTCGAATCCCACCGCGGCAGGCTTTTTTTAATTTTATTTTAGTTGTGTTCGAATACTTACACAGTTCCAGTATCTAATGGTAGTTTATACGAAAAGTGCACGTTCTGTTGTTTATTTGTAATTTTCTGTATCTTTTAAAAGGTTGTTAATAGTGATGGTTACAATTAAAAAAAACACATGTGAAGTTACACTTTTTACACTATTGGCCTCACTATTAGCTGACGACGGTAGCCTTTGATTGTTCAGCTTGTGAGAAGCTAGGACGCTGTTTTTGGGAAGCCCTGCATAGCTACTAATGGCTTTCAAACCAGCTAACCTACTCAACCATCGGTTAACGTGACGACAAGGTGTTCAGCTTCTATACATGCACACAAACAAAAACTGAGGCAACACGTGGAATTTAAGATTCCGAAATGTTTCATATAACAGAATCTGAAATAGCGTAAATTTGTTTACATCCTCCGTGAAGTTACTCCTCGCATATGTGGTTACGAATGAACAAAAATACGTGCATCTAATATATAAAGCAGCTTTTAAAACTAATAATACGTTACATCATAAATTACGGAATAACTTAACCCAAGAGACTGATAAATATAACAAAGCAGAGGTTTATAAGATACAGTGTAGTAGTTGCAATGCCAACTCCATTGGTCAGACCGGTAGATCGTTTAGAGTTAGGTACAAGGAACGTATGGACGTCTTCCGACTTAATAATTTTGAAAAGTCCGCTGTAGCAACGCATATTCGCGAAACTGGCCACCCATTAAAGCGGATTGAAGATAATCTTAGGATTTTGGATAGACAGGATAAGGGAAGAAAGTTAAATCTGCTAGAACAGCTGGAGATTGTTGTTGTTGTTGTTGTGGTCTTCAGTCCGCAGACTAGTTTGATGCAGCTCTCCACGCTACCCTGTCCTGTGCAAGTCTCTTCATCTGAGAATACGTTCGGCAACCTACATCCTTTTGAATCTGCTCACTCTATTCGTCCCTCGGCCTCCCTCTACGATTTTTACCCCACACACTTCCTTCTAATGCTAAATTGATGATTACTTGATGTCTCAAAATGTGTCCCACCAATCTATCTCTTATCTTTGTCAGGATATGCCAGAAACTCCTTTTCTCCCCGATTCGGTTAAGCACCTCCTCATTTGTTACGTGATCTACCCATCTAATTTTCATCATTCGTCTGTAGCACCATATTTCGAACGCTTCTATCATCTTTTTATCTGAACTCCTTATCGTCCACGTTTCACTCCCATACAATGCTACACTGCAGACAAATGCTTTGAGAAAGGATTTCCTAACATTTAAATTAATATTGGATGTTAACAAGTTTCGCTTCGTTAGAAACGCTTTTCTTCCCATAGCCATTCTGCATTTTATATCTTCTCTACTTCGGCCATCAGAAGTTATCTTGCTACCCAAATAACAAAATTCATCTACTACTTTTATTGTCTCATTACCTAATCTAATTCCTTCATCATCGCCTGATTTTCTGACATTACATTCCATTAGCCTCGTTTTACTCTTGTTAATGTTCATCTTATATCTTCCTTTCAAGATACTGTCTATTCCATTCAATTGCTCTTCCAGTTCCTTTAAGGTCTGTGACAGAATTACTATGTCATCGGCAAACCGCAATGTTTTTATTTCTTGTCCCTGCACTTTAATGCCCTCTCAAATTTCTTTTTCAATTCCTTCACTGCCTGCTCAATGTACATATTGAACCACATTGGAGAAAGGCTACAACCCTGTCTTCCTCCCTTCCCAACCTGTGCGTCCCTCTCTTGCCCTTCGACTCTAATAACCGCTCTCTGGTTTTTGTATAGCTTGAATATAACTCTTCGCTTCCTATATTTTACCCCTGCTACCTTGAGAATTTGGAATAGTGTATTCCAGTCAACATTAAACGCTTTCTCCAAATCTACAAAAGCTAAAAATGTAGGTTTGCCTTTCCTTAATCTATCTTCTAAGATAAGTCGTAATGTGAGTATTGCCTCCCCTGTTCCTACATTTCTCCTAAATCCAAACTGATCTTCCCCGAGATCAGATTATAATACATAATGCTGAAAGCGACGTTTAAATAAATGATCAAGTTCAAGGCAATACATACAGCTGTTTTGAAAATTTTGTGGACCTGTTATAACAAAAGTCGTTTGTTTTAAATTTCAACTTCTGTCATTCTGAGCAAATGATTTCCTGAATGTACCCACTAGCTTGTGGATTATCTTTGGTATTTAGAGGTCTTTGTCTTCATGTCCATACATGCGCCCCAGTCGAGTTGTTGACTCGGTGCATTTCGCTAGTGTTATGCGCCGCAAGTGCTGGGGTCTGTTTGAATCCTGACGAAGCACAGTATGCTGAGGAGCTTTCTGCATAGACAAGGATATAAGGCAAGTAACCACGTTTTCTTTTACTACTTTTTAGATTTTTATTGTCTCAGGTTTTAAGATTCTTGTACAGATCATCTGATGATGAGAGCTTGACCTTTGAAACGGGTCATATTTTAGTGATTTCACACAATTTCTGTGGTTGAGCCTACTTTACAAAATAATTGGCTGAAAACAGTAGACTGGCAGGGCGGGATTAAGATAGGTGTAAACAAAATAAGCAGTCTCACATATGCGGATAACTTGGTTGTAATGGCCGATTCGATTGAACGGTTGCAAACTAATATTTCAGAGCTCAATCAGAGGTGCAAGGATTATGATATGAAGATCAGCATCTCCAAAAGGAAAGTAATGTCTGTGGGAAAGACATGCAAACAGATTGAGTGCCAAATAGGAAGAACAAAGTTAGAAGAGGTAGACAGTTTCAAGTACCTGGGATGTATTTTCTCTCAGGATGGCAACATAGGGAAAGAACTGGAATCGAGGTGCAGCAAAGCTAATGCAGTGAGTGCTCAGCTAAGATCTACTCTCTTCTGCAAGAAGGAAGTCAGTACCAAGACTAAGTTAGCAGTGCACCGCTCTATCTTTCGACCAGCTTTGTTGTATTGGAGTGAAAGTTGGGTGGAAAGAGAGGTAGAGGTTACAGATATGAAAGTAGCAAGAATGATTGCAGGTACTAATAGATGGGAACAATGGCAGGAGGGTGTGCATAATGAGGAAATGGAAGAAAAGCTGGGAGTGAACGCCATAGATGAAGCAGAGCGAACAGACTGAGATGGTGGGGTCATGTTACACGCATGGGAGAAGCAAGGTTACCTAAGAGACTCATGAGCTCGGCAGCGGAGGGTAAGAGGAGTCGAGGTAGACCAAGGAGGAAGTACTTAGATTCGGTGCAGAATGGTTTTGGCCGGCCGCGGTGGCCGAGGTGACTGAGGCGCTCCAGTCACGGTCAGCACGGCCACTACGGTCGGGGGTTCGAATCCCCCCTCGGGCATGGATATTTGTGCCGTTCTAGTTCGTAAGTAGTTCATAAGTAGTTTGTAAGTTTAGGGACTGCTGACCCCGTAGTTAAGTCCCATAAGCTTAACAAACATTTTTTGAGAATGGTTTTGAAGTGAAAGGCATAACATCAGACGAAGCATCAATGTTAGCATTTAATAGGGGATCATGGAGGAGTTTTATCAGAGGTACTATGCTCCAGACTGAACGCTGAAAGGCATAATCAGTCTCTAATGATGATGATACAACCGCGACCCCGCGTCCACTAACTAAAGCTGACCCCTTCGTGTGCTGGGCTGGGTGGCGGCTCTCCCGCGACCCCCGGCTAGCTGGTCTCTGGTCTCTGGTCTTCCTCCTGGCCGCCGTCTTCGCTCCTCCTCTCACAGGACGGACGCGTGCGCCGTGTGAAGGTGAAGAGCGGGAGGCGGCTGGATTCTCTGGACTCTCCAGGCCTGGAGAAAGTCCAGCGGCCTTCACTTTCGTCGTCCATCTCCCCCCCTCCCCCCTGATGACGTCAGACTGGCCACCAGGAGCAGCGGGCGACGGCTTTCTCCACCTTCACTCGCAGCGCCTTCTGTCCTCCGACAACGACCTGAAGTCGCTGGCTGAGCCCAGCGTAGCCAGACACTAAATCTAAATCTGCGGAATACAAAGATTCTCAAATGGTCAAATGTTTCTAAATCTATCGGACCAAACTGCGTGGTCATCAGACCCTATCTTACAAACTACTTAAACCTAGGTAAACTAACCTAAGGACAAACACACACACCCGTGTCCCAGGGAGGACTCGAACCTCCACGGCGAGCAACCGCGCGCTCCGCAGCGAGACGCTTTAGACCGCACGGCTACTCCACCGCGGCCCAAAGATTCTCTTAGCGACAAAAAAAAATTAAAAAAATCTGCGATTAGCGATTTTTATGGCAATTTCAATTTTTTTTGGGGGGGGGGGGGAGTTGGGGGATCCCTGCTGCATTTTCTCGACTTCAAAAAGGCGTTCGACACGGTGCCACACTGCAGACTCCTAACGAAAATGCGAGCTTATGGAATAGGTTCTCAGATTTGTGACTGGCTGGAAGACTTCCTAAGTAATAGAACGCAGTACGTTGTTCTCGACGGCGAGTGTTCATCAGAGACGAGTGTATCGTCAGGCGTGCCCCAGGGGAGTGTGATAGGACCGCTATTATATTCTATCTATATAAATGATCTGATGGACAGAGTAAGTTGTAATTTGCGGCTGTTTGCTGATGATGCTGTGGTGTATGGGAGGATGTCGTCTGTAACTGACTGTAATAGCATACAGGTTGACTTAGACAAAATCTCTAGTTGGTGCGAAGAATGGCAGCTAGCTCTCAATGTAGAAAAATGTAAGGTGATGCGCATGAGTAGAAAAAACAATCCTATACTTTTCGAATACAGCATCAGTAGTGAGCTTCTTGATGCGGTCGCGTCGTTCAAATATCTAGGCGTAACATTGCAGAGCGATTTGAAATGGAACGAGCATGTAAGGACAGTTGTGAGTAAGGCCGACTTCGGTTTATTGGGAGAATTTTGGGAAGATGTACTTCACCTGTAAAAGAGACCGCGTATAAAACGCTTGTACGACCACGTCTTGAGTATTGCTCAAGTATTTGGGACCCGCAGCAGATCGGTTTGAAAGAAGACATAGAGGCGGTTCAGAGGCGAGCAGCTAGATTTGTTACCGGTAGGTTCGACCAATGCGCGAGTGTCACGGAAATGCTCCGGCAACTCAATTGGGGATCGCTGGAAGAAAGACGACGTTCTTTTCGTGAATTTCTGTTGAAGAAATTTAGAGGGCCGGAATTTGAAGCTGAGTGTAGTACGATCTTGCTGCCGCCTACTTACATTTCGCGTAAAGATCACAAAGACAAGATAAGAGAAATTAGGGCTCGTACGGAGGCATATAGGCATTCTTTTTTTCCTCGTTCAATTTGGGAGTGGAATAGGAAAGGAAATGCCTAGTAGTGGTACAGTGTACCCTCCGCCACGCACCTTACGGTGAATTGCGGAGTATGTATGTAGATGTAGAAGACGGATCAGGTGAAGGAAAAAACGCTCTACAGCATAAACCATTTATTTATTTATTGTTACATTAATATCAATATCCAGTGAGCTGCAAAGTACTCTGTTGCACTGTGTATTTTTGTTTTGTAATTAATAGTTCAACCACAATATTGCCGCGAGAGACCACGAACACCAACAACAGGCGTGGCGCAGGGAATAGCGTTACGGACTGCGGAGCAGAAGGTCGCCGGTTCAATCCCGCCCGCCGGCAAAAATTTATTTCTTTGTAATTTACAATTCCAGAAGGTTCTACATCTTTCTTATGTTCACTTGTAAATTCTACTCGTTTCTTATGTTAACTGTTCTTCTAATTTCTGGTAAATTCTGCCTGCGTATAAATAGCAGAGCATTCTGCCTGAGAGGCAGTCAGTGCTGCGTGTATGTTGAGTTCGTAATAAACGTGCTTTCAGTATAAGTACTGTGTTTAGTTTCCTTCGAAGTCAAGCCTACTTCCATTGCAACGCGACAATATTAATTTAAAAGTTGCTGACTTATGACATTTTTGCAATGAACGACCGTGTGTTGGAACAAATGAAAGCATTACGTGCAAATAATTACCTATTTCATTGAAAAATAAGATATTTTACACAGTAAAATGAAATGTTAATATTATTATCTGAAGTAACATTTGTGTTTTTTATAACAACATGAAAATAGAGTACAATAAAACAAGTCAATCTTGTTGATCGTCATCTTCATTATTTGTTCCCCTTTCCGTTGGCCATTCTTGCAGTTGCTCATAAAATTCCACATATTCAGCTGGAATGAATGTACCTCCTCACTTTCAATAAATTTTATATTTTTTTGACATCGAAAGGCACTTGCTTCCCAGGGTACACCAACTCGATGGGAAGTACAGGATGCTTATTGAAGCTAAGGAGGAGATGAAATGTCTCTCTGATGATACCAGTGATGAATTGCTCTGTTTTTACTTGCCCAGGATAATGTGCATCATACTGAAAAGTCATCCATTTTGAAGGAGAAAAATAAACTTCTTTTTCCTTGGGAACCTTTCCAGAATAGTGCGTAGTTTTCGTGGCAAAAGAATCAATATGATCGCTGATCTTTTGACAAATTTCTCCTGGTTGGCATTACCATTTACATGTTTGCTCCTGAGATCACGAGGACTTTTGCCTCGAACTAGCAAGAGGCATAATCTTCGGACCCTTTTTTCTGTTACACCATGCAGTCCAATAAATGCTTTTTTACATACGTTTATTTTCATCGTGCCTGTAGTGATGAAATAACTGTAATGATAGCTTCTTAATTTGGGATTCTCTTTTCGCGTTCTTCTGTTCTTGACATCTTGAACTTCGATTAGCCCTTGCAGGAAGATATCTTGTTGATTCTTATCATTGAAACTGTTCAAGTGAGCAATGATATCTATCTTCACGTCATCATCAAACAGAGAAAAACAGTCCATTTTGCACCTGAAAGAGTCGAAGTTATCAATTACGATAATGCTTAAATTGCATACTATACAGGCATATGCATTTACTTCCATACAGAAATGAAGTTCACGTGTTTTACTCACTTGCCGTCATCCCCTGTGCTCCGACGCTGAATTTTCTCTCCTTTTCAATTCACATATTCCACTACTTTTACTCTTGAATCACGAATAATATTCCTTTTGTACTTATCAGCATTTCTTGCCCGTTTCTTGCCTACAGGAGGCATTTTAGAGTCCGAAGAAGACGCAGACATAATTACACCTCGACAAATAAGTGGCTTGTGAATGCGACACTAATGACCTATTATTTGAATCTACAACGCTGTAAACACAATGGACTCTTGCAGTGATGCTAACCTCAGACGACAAAATACGCGGGAAAGCAGCGCAACGCCGCCAATAACTTCTGCGTTCTATTAAACACACCTCCACACAGTCATTGCGAAAACGGCATGAGTCAACGACTCATGACCTTTTTGAAATGAACGAAGATTTCAAGGGTCGACAGTGACACCATTTTAAAGCTGACTTCTGCCCTTCTTGTACGTATGAATCCGGCTACACATTCCCATCCATTTCCAATGGATAACTCATTTTCGTAAAAAAAAAGTTGACTTATGACCTATTTGCAATGACCGATTCAAGTAACTAGTCGACACGGCAATGCTTCGCATTGCTCATATGTATGTACTCTTGATTTGAACGTCAAATTTGCAAAATTTTATCGCAGTCATACGAATGATATTGATACCCACAAATTTTCCTATTTTCTGGCCAACTATACCAAATTTTTACCTCACACAAACCTTCCTCTCGCTTTGAACGTGCAACATTTTATCGTAATGAGATAATTGGTATTGACATTTCATAGAAAAATCTTTCTATTTTTTCTGAATTTTCCGGGAAACATTTCCAAATTTTTATTTCATAAGAACGTGACTCTCGTTTAGAATGTCAAATATGTAAAATTATATCGCAATCAGACGAATGATATTGATATCCCATTGAAAAAATTCTTTCAGTTTCTCGAGAGTTAAAAAGTTTCCGGGTAACTTTTCCAAATTTTTATTTCATAAGAACATTCATCTTTCGTTGAACATCAAATGATCAAAATTTTATCGCAATCGGATGAACGATTATCAACTGATAGTGTTGACTACGTTTAGAAACATATTGAAAAAAGGAACTTGGTTTGGATTTTGCGACTTTCCTTTTTAATTATCCCTATTTTATTTTTAGTTGAAAACTTTTCCAAGACCATAATGAATAAAAAAAAAGAAAAATAAAAGAAAGAATTACCCTTCTCCGTCATGCGAATAATCAGTTATAGTGCTGAATTGAATAAAAAACACATTGATAACACATATTCAGTTTTTCTCAAATTTTCCAATTTTCCGGTAGATTTCCCAAAAACTTTATTTCATACAAACCCTGTCCTGTCAAGCCGTACACAAGTGATGCTTTTACAACCACGTGGCAATTGATTTTTATTCAAAGAAGAAAATTGCTTTCGGTTTTTCCTAAATCTTCCTACTTTCTGGGCGATTTTGTCAAATTTTTATTTGATGCGAATCTTCCTCTTGTTTTCAACATGAAATGTACAAAACTATCGCAATTGCACGAACGACAAAGATAGCTCACTGGGAAAATCTGTTTCAGTTTTTCCCGATTTTCCTGTTTTCCGAAAAACTTTTCCACATTTTATCACCATTTAAACCTTCCCTAGACTGTCACGAATATTTCAAGACTAAAATTAGCCAAATCGGTTCAGCCGTTCTCGAGTTTTTGCGAGACTAACGGACAGCAATTTATTTATTATATATAGATGACTGTTATTCGTTGTTAGTAAAAAGAGACTTCATCGAAAGCTTCGTAGACGTAATTACAGCAAACCGTTACAACCATGTACTTTCTTTAACGTCTTCTTTAGCTATTTATTATGCAACGAAGATGCAATGCATAATTTTTCACCGATTGTCATACATATTATTTCTCATCAGTGTTTTCCTTTATGGGTACGCCATATCTCCCCTATTACTTGTCCAAAATTAATGATTGAGGTATCAAACGTTCAAATGTCTGTTAAACTCAAGGGACTTAACTGTGGGGTCATCAGTCCTTAAACTTACAAACTACTTATGAACTACGAACACTACGAACTCTCCGCTGCAGAGTGAAAGTTTCATTTTAGTACTTATGAACTACCTTATACTAAAGTCGACATAAACACCGATGTCCGAGGGGCGAATCGATCCCCCGAAGCCGAACAGCAGCGCGCACCGCAGCATGGCGCCTCAATACGTACTGCTATTCTGCCGCAGCTACAAGTAGTATCACAACATTTCATTATGATAGTACTTAAGCTATATCTATGAAAATTTATATTAAGAGGGAGAAACAACTGGTGCAGACCAACCAGCCTACGCATGCGAAGCACCGGGCATTGAGGTAGTCTTTACTCAAATCATTCACTACAAAGGGATTATAGTACTTATCGATTTCGTAAAACTGTAATATGTAGGAACAAATTAAAATAGCGAGTTCCTGATACATGCAACAAGCCTGGAGGTACTGTTGGAAACTTAGGTGCGACATAGCCGCTCACAAGGCAGGGTCTTCAAGTAAGAGAATGTCCCATAATTAAGAAGCGGAACATTGATAAGACAGAAAATCGACACTATTAAGAACAGAAAGATGACTGTATATTCCGCGCGCCTAATCATACCGAACCAAAATGTGAGCCCCGTGTAGAAATGCGACTTACCGAACCGCCCGACCACCGCATCATCCTTCTACCGGCCACCGAAGCAGGTGAACTGCCGGCGGTATCGTACACTATGCACTAATGCCACCATCCGACGGTCAAACCCTCCTTTTCTGTCGTCGTAATTGTAAGGAACTAGCGCCCAGTGCCCCTGAATGTTAACCCTCCTGCATTTATGTAACAGAGAAGCACTACCAACATGAAATTACACCAGGGGAGATAGGACCCTAAATTAAATTATACGTAATTCAAAAAATAACTTGACTGATAACAGTGTATAAAAAGAGGACTAATAAGGAAAGAATAATGCAGAGATCCACGTAACTATGCAAATGGGTAGCCATAAAATTAATGATAAATTCAATCATTAACGCAGAATGCATTTATCATGCTAAAAGCACGCCAAACCTCCGAGGAAAGGACTAGCAAAAGCTACATTCATCATTATCATCAAAAGTGCTGCTTTTGTCGGAGAGGTTCCTGGTCTCCTAGCAACGCTTGCCAAGCTTACTCTCCGCGCTTTCAGTTTTTGTGCTATATTCGGTTGCCTCATCAGTTCATACAATTTTTTTTTAACATCTGCATGAGTTCCCTTCCTGAACAGGCCCAAAGATCCTTCTATATGAGAAGCTATATTGACAATGTAAATAATATATGAAGGGACGGCGAAGTACTTACAGTGACAGAAGTCACTATTTGAAACTTCCTGGCAGAGTAAAATTGTGTGCCGTAACCGGTACTCGAACCTGAGACCCTTGCGTTTCGCGGGCAAGCGCTTTACCGACTGAGCTATCCCGACACGACTCACGATGCTGCTCACAACTTTACTTCCGCCAGTACCTCGCCTTCTACATTCTAGCAACACCCCTTAGGCTGTGGCTAAGCCATGTCCCCACCATATCCTTTCTTCCAGGAGTGCATGGTTCGCAGGAGAACTTCTGTGAAGTTTGGAAAGTAGGAGGCGAGGTACTGGCGGAAGTAAAGTTGTGAGGCGGCATCGTGAGTCGTGTTCGGATAGCTCAGTCGGTAGAGCGTTTGGCCGCGAAAGGCAAGGGTCCCAGGTTCGAGTCCCGGTTCCGGCACACAATTTCAATCTGCCAGGAGGTTTCATATCAGCGCACACTTCGCTGCAGAGTGAAAGTTTCATTGTGGACGTCACTATTTATTTGACCGTAATTTGCAACAGCACCTGATGATATGACATAGGTCTCGAAACGTGGGTAGTTCATACACATAAAAAAGTTCAAAATTACCAACTCTCGCGGATATCATTACTAAAAATGAAGTTATAGATGTCTCGAAGAAAGAAAATTGTGTTATTAATTTATCTTCTGTACTCCATTTTATGTATGTAATTGTTTAATTTTTTAAATATATTTTCTCCTTTCGTGACTGGCACTGTACACCTCGTGTAATACCGGAAGGATTTTGTCCTACGTCACGTACTTCTGTTTGTTCCTCGGCAGCCTCCAGTGAGAGGTGCCTGGTTGGGATCCTGGTGACACTGTTAACCGTCACGAAATTCCCAGTGGGGAGCTTCTGTAGCAGGCAAGTGTCGGCGGAGGCTGGGAAAGCGACGCCCGGCATCCTGGTGGGCGTTCCCACCCCGCTGAAAGCTGAAAGGCGAGAGCCGGCACAGCTACCGGGCCCTCGCCTGGCAGTCACCCACATGCGTCGCCTGCGTTTCCGCTTGCAGTGGGAGGGACCTCTCTCTCTCTCTCTCTCTCTCTCTCTCTCTCTCTCTCTCTCTCTCTCTCTCTCCCCTCTTTCTCTTCCCCCCGTCCTCTGCTCCTCTACAGACTCACTTTCATTCACACCGCGCCACACAACACGTGCTTTGTGACGCTCGGTCTAGAGAACTGACGCGGCGGTTAAAGCCCATTTCACGCGACAGAACTTTCTCGGCCAGTACGCAATACGGAAATAACTGCTACCACGAGTTTTATTGTTTCAGTTTCTGGATTCGTGGTGCGACGATTTATGGCTCACTTACTGTACTTTACTTTTGGCCCACTTCAGGATAAGGCAGTAACACTAAAAGCGGGCCTTTGCGATCGTGTTTTGACAGCTAGAAATTTAAATGAAAATAACTGACACGAAAATTGAATAACCGAATATGTAGAGGAGAAAATTCTCTAAAACTTTGATCTCTTTTTTTTTAATATCTCGTAGCGTTTCAAAGATATCTGCAAAAATAGCTGCGATTTTGAGATGTACATATATGTCTGTCTGTCTGTCTGTGTGTCGGATGTCCGTAACGTGTTCCCTGTTTTTAAGAGCCGGCCGCGGTGGCCGAGGGGACTGAGGCGCTCCAGTCACGGTCTGCACGGCCACTACGGTCGGGGGTTCGAATCCCCCCTCGGGTATGGATATTTGTGCCGTCCTAATTCGTAAGTAGTTCATAAGCAGTTTGTAAATTTAGGGACTGATGACCCTGTAGTTAAGTCCCATAGACTATACAAATTTTTTGTTTGTTTGCAAGACGAACCGTTCAACCGAGCAACACCAAATTTTACAGACATAATTGTAGGCCGCCAGAGACCAGAACCTCCCCGTTTCAAATTTTTCGTACAAAAATACGGTAGTAAAACAAACGAAAAAAAGCCGTTTGTAATATAACTGTAATTGCAAACGAACCGTTCATCTGACACGAAAATAACTTAATTGGTAGAGGAGAAAATTCTCTACAACTTAGCTCCCTTATGTTTTTTTTTTTTTTTTTTTTTTTTTTTTTTTTTTTTTTTTTTTCATATCTCGTATCGTTTGAGACATATTTGTAAAAATAACGGAGATTTGACACCACTGAATTAACGAAAACCGGCCGTTCGGAAATGTCACTTGACATTCCTGGCTTATTGGATGAAAATCAAATGTTTCTATAGCTTATGGGACTTAACTATGGCGTGACCAGTCCCTAAACTTACGAAATACTTATGAACTACTTACGAACTAGGACGGCACAAATATTCATGCCCGAGGTGGGATGCGAACCCCCGACCCGACCGTACTGACCGTGGAGACCGTGACTGGAGCTAAAAAAAATGTTCAAATGTTTCTTAAACTTATGGGACTTAACTACGGGGTTATCAGTCCCTAAACTTACAAACTACTTATGAACTACTTACGAACTAGGACGGCACAAATATCCATGCCCGAGGGGGGATTCGAACCCCCGACCGTAGTGGCCATGCGGACCGTGACTGGAGCGCCTCAGTCCCCTCGGCCACCGCGGCCGGCCGTATTTGATGATTTTCTTATTGTAACTTACACGCTGTCATTTCAATGCAACGGCACACTGAGGAATTAACAAAAACACATCGTTCTTCGTACGATAAATGATAATCTAATGTCTACAAATGCCATATTAACATCAGTTAACAACGGCCATCAATAGTATGAGATTAAAGAACTCCTGTTTCGATTTATAGCCGTAGCGTAGTGGGCAAGGCGCTGGACTGTGACGCGAAAGGTCGGTGGTTTGAAACGCGCCACTGCCTAAAAGTTTTTCCTAAAAGGATTTCAGACACTCTAATAAATTTATTATTATTTACATTATTATTTCGGTCCAAAATGTTTGCAACAACTTACAAAACTTACACTGAAGTGGTCCGTAATACACGTCAGTGGGATTTTTTCGTGTCCGGAAACCAGGTCACAATCTTTCAGTGCATTATGGGGTCACGCCCAAAGCTCCTCTCTTGATCAGCCATAAATCGTCAGTGTTGCGCATATGTGGGCAAGTTTTTGGATCTGATGATGGCAGATGCCGAAACGTCGTAATCCATAAATATAACTTTAGCAATCTAGACGGTTTTTACTGCTGTTGAAAAAAATTAACCTTGTGGACTCGTTCAGGAAATTCCTTTATACAGATCGAAACCCGTTTGCTTATGCCGAAAGCAATGTAGGCCTATCATGCGCCTGCCCCGTCACTGCATAGCGTGGCTGTTACAGCGCCATCTGTTGAAAACTTTATAAACTATTTTTTTTTATTTTTCACTTTTTTATTTACTTTTTGTGTACGCCATTACGTTTGCCTGTTTGTCAAGTACGTTCGTTTCAAATCTGGTCATTCTATCCAGTGGAACTTTTTATAGTTTTGAAAGTGGTCAGCGCATGTTCGTTGCCACAGATCCCCCAGTGGCCAGGGACCCACAATAGGTTTACCCTATTGCTTTTCCCTAGCTCCACCAGAACCCTGTGACATTCTGCAACAATTGTAGACCTTGTTGCAGGAGCTGCCAGTGATCTCAGGGCTGCCTGGCTGTCTGAATAGATATAGATGCTACGGTCTTTGTAGCACCTACGCAAATTCTCCTCCACACATGCCCTGATGGCAGTGATTTCGGCCTGGAATACTGAGGCCAGTTTCCCTAGAGAGATGACGCCCTCCAGTCTTGGCTGCACCCCGTATACCCCGGCCCCAACGCCTCGGTCTGATTTCGACCCGTCAGTGAACCAGACAATATCCCCCGTACGGTGTCTATTTTCTCCCACTGCTCCCTACTTCCAATTGTTATACTGAAAGGCTTGTTGAAGCAGTATGGGTTTATAATATAGTCGGCTGGCATTTCCCCAACCTTTCCTATATTTACCTCACTCACTATTTTAGTGTGTGATTCAGGATATCCCAAAGAGTTCCAGTTGTTGCCAGTTTTGAGTCTGTATGCACCAGCCGCTGCCTCCATCTTCACTCAAAGGTGTAATGGGGGCATATCCAGCATGGTTTCCATCCCAGCAGTTGGTGTGCTGCTAATTCCGCCTGTTATGGCTAAGCAGGCAAATCTCTGCACCTTACCAAGCTCCATAGCAGCAACCTGCTGTTCTACCTTCTTCCACCACACGACCGTCCCATAAGTGATCCTGGGTCCTTTCAGGAAACATTCCTCACATACAAAGAAAATATGTTAAGTGGACATGTTTCTGGAAACGCTTAATTTCCATGGTAGAGCTCATTTTAGTATTTCTCTTTAAATGTAAATTGAAATAATTCGTGCAGACAAATGTTCAAATGTTTGTTAAGCTTATGGGACTTAACTACGGGGTCATCAGTCCCTAAACTTACAAACTACTTGTGAACTACTTGCGAACTAGGACGGCACAAATAGCCATGACCGAGGGGGGATTCGAACCCCCGATCGTAGTGGCCGTGCTGACCGTGACTGGAGCGCCTCAGTCACCTCGGCCACCGCGGCCGGCTCGTGCAGACAATTGTCAAAATACCCAATTGTTTCGTTAGTATGTAATGTACTTCCTCGATTCACTGCCAGTTGGCCCAATTGATGGAAGGTAATGTTGGTAATTGTTGGTGATGTCTTGATTGGGCCTCATGTTCTTCCACCTACGCTTAATGGAGAACGTTATGATGATTTCATACGGGATACTCTACCTGTGCTGCTAGAACATATGCCTTTACAAGTACGACACAACATGTGGTTCATGCACGGTGCAGCTCCTGCACATTTCAGTCGACGTGTTCGTACGCTTCTCAACAACAGATTCTGTGACCGATGGATTGGTAGAGGCGGACCAATTTGCGTGACCTCAACCCTCTCGACTTTCATTTATGGGCGCATTTGAAAGCTCTCGTCTACGCAACCCCGGTACCAAATGCAGAGACTCTTCGTGCTCGTATTGTGGACGGCTGTGATACAATACGCCATTGTCCAGGGCTGCATCAGCGCATCAGGGATTCCATGCGACGGAGGGTGGATGTATGTATCCTCGCTAACGGAGGACATTTTGAACATTTCCTGTAACAAAGTGTTTGAAGTCACGCTGGTACGTTCTGTTGCTGTTTGTCTCCATTCCTTGATTAATGTGATTTGAGGAGAAGTAATGAAATCAGCTCTAACATGGAAAGTAAGCGTTTCCGGACACATGTCCACATAACATATGTCACTAGCCGCCATCCTAGCGTTTACTGGGTGTGGCTGTTCCGCCTGCTGAGTGGTGCTTTTTGGCTTTGTCAGTTAATAATTCCGTCGTGTTACGTTCTGTTGTGTTGGGCATTCTGTCTGCTATACTGTTCTGTTACCGTAGCCGGCCGGGTTGAGTTCTCCCTATGAGGTCCTTGCCCGCTAGCAGCGCCTGCCGCATCGCTCTGTGGCTCTGGTGCTGAAAATGCCGTCGTTTATTCTCTATGTGGCCGTCTTCTGGTGCTTGATTTGTTGTCTGATTATGCACCATTTGTTCAGCCTATGTTATCTTTGCTGACTTATTCATTCTGTCAAAAGCAGAATTATTGCTCTTACAGGTGGGCTGTTGCCTCCGTTGCGTCTTTAGGAGATGAAGAGCTGGATTCCAGGCGGAACTAAGCAGATATCCTGTGTCTCTGTTAAGATTTTGCGTGACGTTTATTTCAATGGATTCTTCGATAACACTATCCCAGTATCTGCGACTTCGGCCAAGAATCTTGACATAATCGTAATTCATCAAATGATTTAATTCCAAACAGTGCTCTTCTATATAGGTGACTTGGAAGCTTGTGTGAGTCTGGTGTGTCGTTGATGCTCCGTACACCTGATGTCGACAATTTTTAATTTCTACACTAAAAATGGTAGTCGCAGAAAATTCTACAGACAGTATATACGCATATAGTTGAGTATACCTTCTAAACTGTATGACAGTAGGACAGTAGGACATATGAGTAAATAGACAGTAACGTTCACTGAAAACCGCCCCTTCACGCACCAAGTTTTAATCTGTACCTGAAAAATGGCAGGAATAAATAAATAAATACCCGGGCAACGCTGGGGTTTGAGCTAGTGATTTATACAAGGTGAAGCGGAATTCGCGTACTCGAGCTTCGAAGCGAGATTGTTCACATGCCAGAAACAGAAAAAAATCTGTAACAAACCTTCGGCTTGCGCATATTTCAGCAGGATGTGTGATCCACACATCATTGTGTATCAGAATTACATCAGCAAAGTTGTAGGGGATGTAGGAGGCGCCTTGAGGAACAGAGTGAGCATAGAAATGCATGCCCAGAGAAACCACGGAGTTAGAGGCACCGGCGACTGCCCCTCCAGCACCTGTGGTGGTGTAATTCTGGAACTGCCCCTCCAGCACCTGTGGTGGTGTAATTCTGGAACTGCCCCTCCAGCACCTGTGGTGGTGTAATTCTGGAACTGCCCCTCCAGCACCTGTGGTGGTGTAATTCTGGAACACTGGCGTACGGACCACACTGCCACCTCACTCTCTGTCGACCATTTACTGCCGGGAATATGCGCAGGGCGAAATTTTGCCAGAGTTTTTCATTGCGGGCATGTGAGTTATCGCGCTGCAAGGCATTTAATCAAATTGCGTGGTTATGGTATATCGCCCCAAATTTGCGATTGGATAGGGGATTTCTTGTCAGAGAGGACACAGTTCGTAGTAATCGATGGTAAGGCATCGACTACAGCAGAGGTGATATCGGGCGTTCCACAGGGTAGTGTTATTGGTCCTCTGCTGTTCCTTATTTACATAAACGATCTAGGGGAAAATCTAAGTAGCTCTGTTAGGTTGTTTGCAGATGACGCCGTCGTTTACCGTCTAGTAAAATCATCTGAAGATCAAAACTAACTGCAGAACGATCTGAATAAGATATCGGTATGGTGTAAAAATTGGCAATTGACTCAAAATAATGAGAAGTGTGAAGTCGTCCACATGAGTACGAAAAGAAATCCGTTAAACTTTGTTTACAACATAAATCAATCAAATGTGAAGGCCGTAAACTCCACAAAGTACCTAGGAATTACTTTTACTTCAGACTTGAACTGGAAAGAACAAGTACATAATATCGTGGGAAAGGCGAACCAGACACTGCGTTTTATTGGCAGAATCCTTAAAAGATGCAACAGTACTAAAGGAACTGCATACACTGCGCTTGTCCGTCCATTTTTGGAGTATTGCTGCCCAGTGTGGGATCCTTATCAGGTGGGTTTGACGGAGGACATCGAAAGAGTCCAAAGAAGGGCAGCTCGTTTCGTATTGTCACGATACAAGGGAGACAGCGTTACGGAAATGATACAGGATCTGGGATGGGAATCATTACAACAACTGCGCTTATCGCTGCGGCGTGGGCTACTTGCGAAACTCCAATCGCCAACATTCTCCTCCGAATGCGAAAATATATTGTTGACTCCTACTTACTTAGGTAGAAATGATCATCAGAATAAAATACGAGAAATCAGAGCTCGAACAGAGAGATTCAGGTGTTCTTTCTTCCCGCGCGCTATTCGAGAATGGAATGGGAGATAAATAGTATAATTGTGGTTCGATGAACCCTCTGCCAGGCACTTAAATGTGATTTGTAGAGTATCCCATGTAGATGTAGATGTAGTGCCAGAATGTCGCTTCGCCTCGTATTATATTTTTCTGAGAATGAATCTTTAGGCTTATATCGCTAATCTGGAACAAAAGCCGCGCAGAATGGTCTCGTGGTATAAGCTTCTGGTTGACAGGGCTGGATGCTGTCTAATAAAAACACTCGTTCAAGAATTGAACGATCAACACAGGACGAACACGAACACACCCGCGAAAAACCGAAAAAAAGACAACATTATTATACCATCTGGGTGGCCAGTCCTGCCGGAAGTTCGAGCCCTTCCGCAAGCACATTCCTGTATGTCGTCCTTAGTCAAAGAATTTTCTAAGTCTAGGGACTGACGGCCATAGTAGTTTGGTACATTCTGTTTACAATAATTTATATAATCAAACTGAAATTTTATTCATGTACTAGCTGAAAATCCGGCGTTGCCCGGGTATTTATTTATTCTTGCCTTGTGTCGGTACTTCTCCTATCCCTTATCCCTCTTTTTTTCTGAAAACATGTTATATTTATCAGAGGATGTATAACAAATAATGCTCTCTTGCATAACATACAAAATTTTAAGTACAATATCCAAACAAAGAAAGACAAATCAAAATACAAATGATATGTAACATTCATAGCTTCGCTTAATTCACAACCTTACTATAAACAACGCTGAGCGAGATGGCGCAGTCGTAACACACTGGACTCTCATTCGGGAGGTCGTCAGTTCAGACCAGCCTCCAGCCATCCACAATTAGGTTTTCCGTGTTTTCCCCAAATCTCTCCAGGCGAATGCCGGGATGGTTCCTATCAAAGGAACGGTCGATTTCCTTCCGCATCGTTACCCAAACAACCCGTGCGTAAGCTCCGCCTCTAATGACCACGCTGTCGACGGGACGTTAATCACTAATCTTCCTCCCTCCCTGACTATAAACAATATTTCTAGTGATTTGTCCAGCATCTAATGTCAGTATCTTCTGCGGTGAGCCAACCCCTGAGTAAGCGACATAAAGCTGTCCGTATGAGAAATATGGACGGTTAAGGTACCCTCCACAGTATTGAGTAGATTGTCCTGTGATTAGTACTCATTACTGTACCCGACATGCTTCACAATGCCATGGAAGGAAAAAAGTGTTTGGTTGGGTGACAGGTTCTTGCGTGTATTCCTGTCCGTTCAGTAAAATAAATATCCTCGGAAAGCGAACATTACGTTGCGAACATCAGCACATCTCGCCCACGAAGACTTGACGCCTGGAGGATACGCAACCCGCACGATCGCTACCAAACTTCATGGGTACGCCCCCTGGACTAATCTGAATCTTGTATAATGGTGTCATCAAAATCGATCCAGCCGTTTTCTAGTTTATAGAGGACATACAGACACACATCCATTTTTATGTATAAAGATTTAGCCAATAACATTACAGACGACCAGTTGCGATGTTACATTTTACGTTATCTTGAGATTTACCCTTGAAATTAAGTAACCTCTAACATATGAGGCCTTAAGCATCATGTTCTGTTATAAATGAAGAAATGTGTTGCAAGTATCCATAACACAAAATTGCAGGTATCCCGTCGGAGGCTCGAGCCCTCCCTAGGGACTGGGTGTGTCTACCGACGATGATCAAAGCAGGAAAGTCAACGGAATTGTGCGTACCAATCGAACACTGACTGTCCAAGAGATTGCAGGAGAATGTAAACATTTCAGTTGTATCGTATCATTTAATACTGACACAGCATCAAGTTGCCGTCAAATTCGCCACGGCTGCCCTTGAATACGGTCTTTGCGGACATATTGAAAAATACAAATAAATAAATAAAAATAAAAATAAATAAAAAAAGAGAAAGAAAGGAACGCAGCAACGCCATATTTAGTTATCCGGTGGACCATGTAACTAACATCGCCTTACTTTGTCATTTCCGTACTATGGCGTTTCCGAAGCATTCCTAAACAGAACGCACTCACTGTTATGAGGATACACCGAAATCAGAAAGGGAACTACATAAATTCGATTTTCCTTTCAAACACCTCTTATGTAAAATGAGAGCATCGATAGACGCGAAAGAATGTCGTTATGTTTTAAATACAAATGTTCCGTGTCAAAAGAAGCAAAGAAATGTCATTAAACTGTGAATACACAACGTGTAATCAGCAACTCGCATATCAATGTTAGTTTGTATTTTCAGAGATAAGATTGCATAACACGATCATGTACTATATTGTTTCTTTGCAGCACTACAAAACCAACAGCACCTTTAGTGGTTCGTTGCTGTTCTATGGCATAACCAGCTAAAAAAATTTAAAAAAAGTAAAAAAAAAATTGCAGAGCGCCAAATTTTTAATAGATTTAATAAGAACGCACCGAAAAGAGAAACTACATGAATTCTTGTTTCCTTGCAAAGAATTCTTAGTAGATGACAACATCGATAGACGCGAAGGAATTCGTTATGTTTTATATTCAAATGATACCCACAGAAAAAAGTTTTATTTGTAGTGGCAGCGGTTTAGTACCTGGCGACGAAATATTCGCTTTAGGGGGATCATTAATTTTGTACTGATCAGAACAACATTAATTCTTTATTTCATTTTCAACACAAAGATTTAGTCCTCTCATTGTATGTGACTGATTTTTCGAAAAGGATTCAACAGCTGTTTCCAACATCTATACACCATCGCTGCTGTAAGGAAAGTCGTAGTCCTTGTTTCAGTGTATTACGCCTCAGTTTTGAATACAAAAAAATGCAGTGTCGCCATCTATTAGTTATTTGGTATAGCAGATGACAGTGGCTCTATCGGATCTTTGCTATACTACGCTGCAATTCGAGCATAGCGTACACCAGAAACTACAAATTACGATATCTTTTCTTCCCCTGATCCGATTTTGATGAAATGAAGCTTATATGTTGCCCCAAAAATGTTCTAAAGTTTGTAGAGCTTATGGGACTTAACTACGGGGTCATCAGTCCCTAAACGTACAAACTGCTTATGAACTAGCTAACACTAAGGACGGAACAAATATGCATGCCCGAGGGGGGGATTCGAACCCCCGACCGTAGTGGCCGTGCAGACAGTGACTGAGGCGCCGCAGTACGCTCGGCCACCGCGGCCGGCTATGTTGCCCCAAGGTACTCTCCGTCGACCATTGAAACCCCACGAAAGTTCGTATTGTACTCTTGGACACTTGCTCTACTACGCCATACCTATAAGCAGAGTATAAACATAAAACTTCAAATTACAATATCTTTCCTTCCTATGAGCCGATTTTGTTACTCTCCAAACTATTCGTAATTTACCTGTGGCAACCCATGAAAGTTTTGAAGATTATCCTCAACAGATAGCCATATACGATGGCTTTTAAACAAATGATTAATTTATGATCTCTTTATTTTCTCTCATCCAATTTTAATTATTGAAGCCTTTATGTAACCAAACGATATGATCAAGTTATGTGTGAAAACTCCATAATGATTCGTCAAGTAGTTTCTGAGATAAACGCGTTCGAAGAGACAGACAGACATGTCGGTCGCAGATAAAAATTTTCAAATTACGATATTCTTTTTTTTTTTTTTCGGGATCCGATTTTTATGAAACGAAGTCTGTATGTTGTCCAGAGCTACGCTCAAGTTACCTGTGAAAAACCCATGCTAATTCGTGAAGTAGTTTTGCAGATAAGAGGTTTTAAATAGTTGAACAGACAGACACCGGTTACTGAAAACACTTAAAATTACCATATCTTTTTTTTTTCTCGGTCATCCGATTTTGATAAAATTATGCCTATATGCTGACTCAAACGTTTCTCTTGTTTCCTGTTAAAACCGCATGAAGATTCGTCTAATAGTTTGAACAGCGACAGGCCTACATTTACAGATCTATTATTAGTATAGATATGTTGATTATTTTGTCAAGTTCGTTCAACCACAGAGATCGTGTAAAAACATTAAAGTATGACGCGTTTCAAGGGTCAAGCCCTCAATCAGAAACTATACAAGGCAATAAAAATCTAAAACGTAGTAAAAGAAAACGTGGTTACTTCCCTTGTATCCGTGTCTACGCAGAAAGCTCCTCAGCATACTGTGCTTCGTCAGAATTCAAACCGGACCCCAGCACTGGCGGCGCATAACACAACCGAAATGCACCGAGTCAACAACACAACTGGGACGCACGTATGCACATGAAAACAAACACCTCCAAATTCCAAAGATCATCCACAAGGCAGTGGGTACATTCAGATGTCGCGACATCATTTGCACAGTAAGACAGAGGTTGAAATTTAAAATAAACGACTTTTGTTATAGGTCCACAAAGTTTTTAAAAAAGCTGTATGTACTACCTTGAACTTGTTCATTTAATGAAGCGTCGCTTTTAGCGTTATGTATTGTAATCTCCAGCTGTTCTAGCAGATCTAACTTTCTTCCCTTATCCTGTCTATGCAAAATCTTAAGGTCACCTTCAATCCGCTTTAATGGGTGGCCAGTTAGATTACTACGCGATTTGTTAGCTCTGAAGTGTTCCGCATGTTAATAATTGTGTGTGCACATCCTGTAAATAGTGTCTTCCCACGTAATTTCAATTTATATTACAAAAATACCCTTTCAAATAACCTTTGCAACATGTTACTAACGAAGTAACAGGTAGAAGCGGTGAGCTCATCGTGAAACATGATATGACGGACATTCAGTTTGCTGGAGTGGGACTTTAAATTTCATCGCCTGACTCTCGAACGTCAGGACATCGTGCGGTGCGTCAGGCTGCGAAAGTCGAGTCCAGAGTCCAGCTGACGGAGCCCAGCTGTGACGTCACTGGCGGCGCCGGACCAGCAGAACAGACGCCGGTGTGACGTATGACGTCTGACGTCTGCGCTGCCAACTGCTTGGCGGAAAAACATTGAGGACTCACTGGTCAAATCACTCTCTTTCCACTTGTGAGCCGACCAGTATCAGCAAAGTTAACAGTCCCAAAACTGTTCACTGCCACTTTTTGGGAGTGCAGTCATCCCTTTATATATATATATATATATATATATATATATATATATATATATATATTAAGGGTTTCCGGACACATATCCACATAGCGTATTTTCTTTCTTTGTGTGTGAGGAATGTTTCCTGAATGTTTGGCCGTACCTATACAAAAAGGTACGGCCAAACATTCAGGAGACATTCCTCACACACAAAGAAATAAAATGTGTTATGTGGGCATGTCTCCGGAAGCGCTTAATTTCCATGTCAGAGCTCATTTTAGTATTTCTCTTTAAATGTAAATTTCATTCCAACGTGATCAAATGGTAATTTTTCACAATCAACATGTGTGGGCTGACGAGAATCCTTACGCAATTGTGCAATCACGTCATCAACACAGATTTTCTGTGAACGTTTGGCAGGAATTGTTGGTGATGTCTCGATTGGGCCTCATGTTCTTCCACCTACGCTCACTGGAGCACGTTATCATGATTTCATACGGGATACTCTACCTGTACTGCTAGAACATGTGCCTTTACAAGTGCGACACAACATGTGCTTCGTGCACGATGGAGCTCCTGCACATTTCAGTCGACGTGTTCGTACGCTTCTCAACAACAGATTCGGTGACCGATGGATTGGTAGAGGCGGACCAATTCCATGGCCTCCACGCTCTCCTGACCTCAACCCTCTTGACTTTCATTTATGGGGGCATTTGAAAGCTCTTGTCTACGCAACCCCGGTACCAAATGTAGAGACTCTTCGTGCTCGTATTGTGGACGGCTGTGATACAATACGCCATTCTCCAGGGCTGCATCAGCGCATCAGGGATTCCATGCGACGGAGGGTGGATGCGTGTATCCTCGCTAACGGAGGACATTTTGAACATTTCCTGTAACAAAGTGTTTGAAGTCACGCTGGTACGTTCTGTTGTTGTGTGTTTCCATTCCATGATTAATGTGATTTGCAGGGAAGTAATAAAATGAGCTCTAACATGGGAAGTTAGCGTTTCCGGACACATGTCCACATAACGTATTTTCTTTCTTTGTGTGTGAGGAATGTTTCCTGAAAGTTTGGCCGTACCTTTTTGTAACACCCTGTATACTACACTAGCAAACCCGGCAACGCTTGTCAGTAGCTTGTCCCTATGTCTGTCCCTTCCTTCCCCTTCCTTTGTCCATCTCCTCCTCCCCCTACCTTCTCACCACTCCCTCACCATATCCATCTCCTCCCCTTCCTCTCTGCGTCTACATCATCTCCCCTTTCTAAATCCATTTAATTACCCCACACTCTCCTCCTTCCCAGCTATGTGATCTTATTTATTGTTATTGCAATCGGGAACTCGATTGTGATAGAAGTCAAAATGGACAGGTAAATCAATTGGAAACGGGTTATTAGAGAGACGTTTCGAGCTGCTCTATCTGTGAGGTTAGTAGCTTCAGTGGCCGCACGTTTAATGGTTGCATTGTACGAACAGGTATGATTATTAGTGTAGGCATAAAAAAACTTTCCTGTTTTATGTTAAAATTGACTGGGAACAAAAAAAAAAGCGCACATGTTTACAGCACAGCTTAGCATATTATTCTCGCAGCGAGCAGTATAGAAATGTTTCTTATAACACATGTACATCTTAAGAGTTTTTGAACTGAATACAAAGTAATTGTAACATGAGCATCCATATGAAACAAAGCCATTAATTGAAATAAAATAAGTGGGATGGCAATACAACGTTTCGAAATTCTGTGTTGCGTCCATTTCTTGTCTTATTATGAACGATTAACAACATTGCTACATACCGGTAAAATTTTACAATCCGCGACACATGCGTGGTATAGCTATGTTGTCAACAGCTGTTAGATCGTGGGAATGAAACCGACCAATCGTGGCAAAGCTTGAGATAGCTAATGAAATTTTATATGGCGACAGTTTGTTCCGAAGCCAACTGATGCATCCGCTGCGTTATCGACTGCTGGATTGTATCTGTACCCCACACGTTCAATTATAGTTGCCACGCGTGGCCGTCTGTTTTGTCGACGACCCAAATTATTTCGTGCGTAAACTGCAAGTGAGGTAGTCGAACTCGACTATACCATTTGTTTCAGAGTCATAACGGATCGCGCTTGAGAATTTCTTTTCGATTTACCTCCAAGCGCTGTGTACGATCTTCGTCAGTCTCACTGACTACGATCGCGTAGTAAGATTGCGTTGCACGTACGCCGACCGATATTACGCCGACGCAATGGAGGCATTGTTCTAAAAAATAAACCACGATATGTACTTAATTTGTTTGTAACACTCAAAAATACCACGAAATAATTCTATCTTTGCAATGCTCTAAAGATATGATCACACCGATAACATCATGGAGGTAAGAATAATACAGAGGGGCTTGTAAAGAAACAACGTCTCATGTTAAATCTGTCTGACAGTTTTAGCCTTGTGTGCGCAACGCCATCTCCCTTTATTCTGACCTCCTTGGCGTAGTTGCTCGTTCTGTTACAGCTCATTTGGTCTCTAGGCGAGTAGCGAATGAATAATCTGATTGTTGGAGAATCGAGAAAATGATCCCAGCTGCAAGCGTACTTTCAGTTTTTCTCAAATTCTGATATAATAAGCGGTCAAAGGGGACAAAAAGTATCCTATGTCCGTCTCCTGCGTCTAAGCTACCTCCCCACCAATTTTGAGCCAAATCGGTTCAGACGTTCTTTAGTTATAAATAGTGCAACTTACACGACTTTCTTTTACATATGTTTTCTTTTGATACACATTTCTTGTAAGACTTCGTTGTAACGCATTAAAATTTAAGTTATAAATTAGGCTGATAAACCACATGTTACATACGTGAGACCAGGTGTATTCAAATTGAACTACAACGGTTTTGAATGCTTTTATCTGGGACAGACGTCAACACACATACCGTTCATATAAAAAAAGCTTTTGAAGTGTTGTTAATATTATGAAACAAGACAAAAATAGTAGTGCTACATACTGCAGATAAATTAAGTAAATTATATTTCTTAGAAAATACAAAGATATACACTTGGAAGAAAAACGCTCCAGATAAAATAGTAACAGTCGCCGGCCGCGATGGACGAGCGGTCTGCGGCGCGCCAGTCATTTTCTGCACGGCCACTACGGGCGAGGGTTCGAATCCCCCCTCGGGGAGTATTTTGTAAGTTTAGGGACTGAGGACCCCGTAGTTATGTCCCACAAGCTGTACAAACATTTGAACATTTAAACACAGTCAGAAATCGTTTTTGAAGATATATTTTAGTAAGTTCTATACTGAAGGTTTCTCCGGTCTAACAGAATCGGCGTTCACCCGCAACAATAACTGCCATAATACCACAACTGCAGATGCTACAACAATCGTTAACTAATCGTTTGTTAAAGCTCTTAAGAGTGTTTCTTACACTATTCGGATGTATACTGAAATTATTTGTATAAAAGTGATTACCATGACAACCATGGCTGAGACCTAGAACTATGACGCCCACTGCCTAATTATGACACCTAGTGAGATGGCTCCTTCGGTAACACACAGACTCGCATTCTACGTCTGGTCATCAAGATCTAAATGGGAACTTAATGGTAGATTAAAATTGTGTTCCGTAACCGGGACTCGAACCTGGAACCTTTGTTTTCGCGGGCAAGCGCTGTACCGACTGTGTTGGTAGAGAAAATAAACGAGTAACAAAGTTTTAATTAGCATATTAATTAAAGAATTTTAGCTTTTGGAATATAAATGCTTTGGATACAGCCGGAAGAAATATTTCGGACACTGCACGAACAGTGGCGTAGCTACTACACCAAGAGCCCCGGGGCAAAAATGACGTTGGGGCCCTCTCTAAACTAAATAAACGAGTAACAAAGTTTTAATTAGCATATTAATTAAAGAATTTTAGCTTTTGGAATATAAATGCTTTGGATACAGCCGGAGGAAATATTTCGGACACTGCACGAACAGTGGCGTAGCTACTACACCAAGAGCCCCGGGGCAAAAATGACGTTGGGGCCCTCTCTAAACTAAAACTATAGCACAGGCGCCGACTTTTGAAAATCTTGGGGTATGCTCAGTGGCGTTTCCAATACGAATAGGGGGGAGGTGGTTGCCGGACTGCACTGCAGCCCGCCCGCACCCCCCCCCCCACTGGTATTCCTAAAAATCTTTATTATATTTTTCCAATTCCAGGTACAAAGGTAGTGTAATAATTTTGTTTTATTTTAGTAGTATTTCTTCTTTTCTGCTTTATCTGGTGTTAATTTAGGACCATTTTAATCTCTGAAAGGAGAAAAGTAATTTTTGAATACACAGTATAGAAATTAACGGTCATTAAATTCAATTTCACATTTCAGAACTACTGAGCTGCTTTTGCGACCATTCGAACCTGTTTTTCCGTTGTAGTAAGTACAGAAATCATTTTCAGAGATTTCGTCTTCGTAGACATGCATATCTGATAGTGATGTGCCTGTATTGTGAATACTGTGTTCATTATCGCAAAAACTAACATCGGATGGTCTTCCTGCCTTCTTTCTCCTGCAGATTTATTTTCTATACAGTATTACGAAAATAGTCCATAACCACTTCTGCTGGCATACCATGTCTGTCGATACAAATAGGTTTATAACCCTTTGTTACATCACACACCAATTCAGTAAACAGGATGAAAAATGTCACGACGTAACACTAATACGATTCCTTGAAGAAAATTGACTTCTAAAAGAATACATAAACATTAAATTAGTAGTATACACATTTTCATCGTATCGTACCAAACCCACTTCATTTCTAGTTTTTTAATATAACAATTAAAGGTTACCGCCTTCAGTTTACGATATTGAACTTACAAGCAGCATTCCATTAACATTCGGACTATTTAGAAAATGATCACTCACATGTCAACATGAATTTTAATGCCTACGAATTCAATTACCTGTTTGTTTTAGATAATCTTTTTACAGCGATGTATTACAAAAGCCAGCCGCCCATCAATGAAATGAGAGAGTCGAATTTAATTACAATCAAGAAATATAACGTAAAGAAAAAAATAATACCAAAATTTTCAGTGGGGTTTGCCCAGCATATCCACTCAAATTTTGGGTTATGCTTGAGCGACCGAGCATACCCGTAATCGGCGCCTATACAGATGCAATACTACTTCGACCGGTCCTTGCCGCTTACTGGAAGACATAATAAGGCAAACCTAAATACTCATAAATGAATTACTGTGTGTCTCGCAGCAGAGTTTAATCGTACTCTCTAAGTATAACTGTGAAAGTTAATTATGCTTCCAAGCAGAAACTAGTGGGTGGATTTGGGTGAGATTTTGGAGAGGGATAGAGTTGGGCCTGGGTAGGACATACAGATAAAACGACCATGGAATAGTTTTCGAAATTGCTCCATACTAGGCAGGCAGAAGCTAGTAAAAATGAACAATGAAGTTTTACTCAACCACGAAACATGGCCCCCTGCCGCGAATCAAACCATGAACAGTATTGTCACACACTGCTAGTAATTCAGCAGGTGGCAGGGTGCACGACTTAGCGGACAAGCAATACCTTTTTATGTTTATATTCTGAGATGGGAATAATTTCTGGATTTCACTTGGTGCGTTTGAAGTTTGTTGGCAGTGCTCAAAACGTTAAAAGTCGAAAATCCTTCATTCAGCTAAAATATTATATACAGTAGAACGTCGATTATCCGAAGTGTAATTGGGGGACATGGATGTTCGGAAAACGAATTATTCGTATAATCGAACTGTACACTTCTACTTGCCAATAAGAAGTACTGTGTAGTAAATGTATTTATACAGTATTTGGGAGTCGCGCGAGCCTTCACATTGCGCCGAGCGGCACGCCGCAACACTTGGAAGGCGCAGCTGTTGCTGTGAACAGCTGTGATGCTGCCCCTACTGTACTTCTGCCGACTGGAGTGTGCCGACTGTTGTACTCAGCGACTGTCGGGCTTGGCCTGTCAGCAGGCCCCACTAGAAGGAATGTTCCGTCACCCTGTGGCCCAGTGCAGCTACTGTGGGAAGCTTAGTTTGACGGGAGGGGAAATTGATGGACGGTAGGGTGGGAAGGTAAAAAATAAACAAATAAAAATTTAATAAACCACGCTCTACTGTAACTTTTTCCGTACTTTGCTCAAGGAGGCCAAGGGGCCCCTTGATCTCGGGGGCCCCGGGGCACTGCCCCGCCTAGCCCTATGATAGCTACGCCACTGTGCACGAAGTACGGACGTCAAAGACCGAGTAATGGCTTAATACCATTAAAACAGCTTCTATTACGCAGTTGTAACTTCACATCAATGACTTTAGGTGCGTGACCTGTAATGAGAAGATGATCAGTAAAAGACGAATTCTGGGGGTTAGTGCCATTCTTTCTCAAAAGTATTCTTTAACCCTGAATTGAAAAGCACGTCCCGTTTGACCTATGTAGTGGGAAGAACAAGTATCAAACACAATTTTGTAAACGCCGGAATTATCTAAGGGAGAACAGGTTGATTTTAAATTATGAATGTTTTTTTTTTTTTTTTTTTTTTTCAAATTATTGTTGGTCGAGAAGGCAACGTTGCAGTTATACTTATTACGAAGAAGACGTTGGATCTGATAGGAAATGTGCCCCAGAAATGGAATGGAGAAATAATTTTTCTTTTGTTCAGATTCAATAGGAGTGCCAAGTGTTGTAACTCTTTTAGCAGTTTTCTTTTTAAGGATGTGGTCAACTATGGCAGGATCGCATTCGTTATTAACTGATATGGTTTTTATCAAATTTATTTCCTCCTCGAATTTTTCTTTCGAGAGTGGGATGGAAATGGCTCTGTGGATGGTAAAATAAATGAAAGCATTTTTGTGCTCTCGAGGGTGCATAGAAAAGGCGAGTAAAAAGAAAGAAAAAAAATTAAAATTTTAATAATTCTTTCAAGATTTTCCGTGAATCCCCTAAATCACGCGTGCAAATTCCCCGATGGTTTCTTTGAAAGGGGCAGGCCAATCTACTTCTCCATCCATATCCAAGTAATCCCCTCGTCAGCTCCGTCTCTAGTAAACACACTCCGGGCAGGTAAGCTTCCAAATGGCCATATGACTTACACGAGGTTCCACCATAGGCTAGTCGTCAATCAACAGCTTTGTGTGTGTCAAATACTGAATTTAAAAATCTCTGCTTAAAGCAGTAACCAATGTATCAAATCTTTCACGCGGGAAGACCATACAAACGTACCATCATTTGATCATCGCTCTAACTCCCAAATGGAGAACGCCGACCGCGGTGGCCGAGGGGACTGAGGTGCTCCACTCACGGTCTGCACGGCCACTACGGTCGGGGGTTCGAATCCCCCAGCGGGCATGGATATTTATGCCATCATTAGTATTAGTTAGTTCATAACTAGTTTCTAAGTTTAGGGACTGATGACCCCGTAGTTAAGTCCCATAAGCTATACAAACATTTCAAAATTTTTTGTAAATGGAGGACATAGGAATAGGTGTTGACGGTGTAGAGAAGCGGCTGGAAGAGCTAAATACAAAAAAAAATCTCTTGGTTCGGATGGAATACCAATTCGGTTTTACAGAGAGTATTCTGCGCCATTCGCCCCTTCTTTAGATGGCCTTTATCGCGAATCTTTAATTCAGCACAAAAAGCGCAGGTGCCTCCTGTCTATAAGAAAGACAAACTGACCCACACAATTACACGCCGATATCATTGACGTCACTTTCCTGTAGAATGTTGGAGCATTTTCTCGGTTCGAATATAGTACATTTTTTTAAGACGGAAAAGCTTCTTTCTATGAATCAGTACTGGTTTAGGAAACATCGTTCATGTGAAACTCAGCTTTTCCTTTTCTCACATGACATTTTAAGACCCATGGATGAAGGGCAACAGGCGGATTGTGTTTTTCTCCACTTCAAAAAGGCTTTTGACGCGGTGCCACACTGCAATTGGTAACGAAGATACGAGCATGTGGAATAGATTCACAAGATTTGTGACTGGATGGAAGACTTCCTAAGTAATAGAACGCAGTACGGTGTTCTCGACGGCGAGTGTTCATCAGAGACGAGTGTATCGTCAGTCGTGCCCCAGGGGAGTGTGATAGGACCGCTATTATTTTCTATCTATATAAATGATCTGATAGACAGAGTAACTTGTAATTTGCGGCTGTTTGCTGATGATGCTGTGGTGTATGGTAGGGTGTCGTCTTTAACTGACTGTAATACCATACAGGATGACTTACACAAAATTTCTAGTTGGATCCATGCCCGAGAAGGGATTCGAACCCCCGACCGTAGTGGCCGTGCAGACCGTGACTGTAGCGCCTCAGTCCCCTCGACCACCGCGGCCGGCAGCAGCTAGCTCTCAATGCTACAAATTGTAAGGTGATGCGCATGAGTAGGAAAAACAATCCCATAATGTTCGAATACAGCATTAGTAGTGAGCTTCTTGATGCTGTCGCGTCGTTGAGATATCTAGGCGTAACATTGCAGAGCGAAATGAAATGGAACGAGCATGTAAGGACAGTTGTGAGTAAGACAGACAGCCGACTTCGGTTTATTGGGAGAAATTTGGGAAGATGTACTTCACCTGTAAAGGAGACCGCGTTTACAACGCTTGTACGACCACGTCTTGAGTATTGGTCAAGTGTTTGGGACCCACAGCAGATCAGTTTAAAGGAAGACATAGAAGCAGTTCAGAGGCGAGCAGCTAGGTTTGTTACTGGAAGGTTCGACCTGTCACGGAAATGCTCCGACAACTCAATTGAGGATCGCTGGAGGAAAGACGACGTTCTTTTCGTGAATTTCTGTTGAAGAAATTTAGAGGGCCGGAATTTGAAGCTGAGTGTAGTACGATCTTGCTGCCGCCTGCTTATATTTCGCGTAGTGATCACAAAGAGAAATTTGGGCTCGTACGGAGGTATATAGGCATTCTTTTTCTCCTCGTTCTATTTTGGAGTAGAATAGGAAAGGAAATGCGTAGTAGTAGTACAGTGTACCCTCCGCCACGCACCTTACGATGGATGGCGGAGTATATATGTAAATATAAATATATCCATCTTGGGGTTTGAAAGCTCTTCAATTACCGTGTTTGCTTACATATAAATTTGCTTTACAGGTTTTGTCCGCCTTGAGCAAACACAAATGTTTTTTAATTTTTCCCAGACATGTTTCGCTGGCGTTGCAGCATCATCAGTGGGATGTTTATTATCTGTCAGATTAACAGTAGAATGATTATTACTTTTTACATTAACAGTGAAAACTACAGATAATTGTGAGACTATTTGTGAGAGTATTTTCGTAAAAATTCCGATATTTACAATTGAACTATTCACCTCATTAAATACACACGTTTTGGTTTGCAGATGACAAACTGTCAAAACCCATCAGAGACATTTTGTGAGTGGAAAAACCACAAACATAGCAACATGTGGTATTAAGGTAGGCCTAGCATACCTATGAAAATAATAAACTATGTATAGTAGTCTCACAATTATCTGTAGTTTTCACTGTTAATGTAAAAAGTAATAATCATTCTACTGTTAATATGACAGATAATAAACATCCCACTGATGATGCTGCAACGCCAGCGAAACATGTCTGGGAAAAATTAAAAAACATTTGTGTTTGCTCAAGGCGGACAAAACCTGTAAAGCAAATTTATAAATATATCGTTACGAGAAATATGTACCAAAAGAACGTATATATGTGGATAGTAATGACTGCTATAAGCACATTAACGTAGACCAGTGTTTTTAACCTGGGGTCCCGTCATAAGAGGAAGTACTGGCAACATAAAGTAACTAGGCGGTCAGTAATGCAATAACGTATACGTAAGTAAAATTTGTTTACTGTTAAAATTACGGAGTTCAGTGTTAATTACGTACTGGTTAAGAAAATATATCTTTCTGTCGGAAAGTATGCAAAAAATAGGGTAATGAGTTACATTCCGAAAAAGACACACACACACACAAAATCGCCTAGGAATTTAAAACAGGAGAAATAAAATATGTTTGTTTTGAGATGACGTAGTTTTCTTATGGTTCGTGAAGAAGGGGGCGGGGGGTGGTTTGCCAGAATATTATTATTTGGAACGGTTTAGCGAGAAAATTTTTACTTGGAATGGGGTGGCATAATAGACGAAAGTTGAAAAACACCGACCTAGACCCAAGTCCATCACGATTGTTTTATAGAGCAGCTTGTTAAACTGACAAGCGCCCGGCATGTGCAGAATGTTGTAAGAGACGTGCTTTTGCCGTTCTGGTGACAGGGAAGTGGACCAGCGAGCGCAGAATAACACACAGGCTGTACCGCCTACATCAGCGTACAGCCAGTGAATCCCGGCGGCCATCTTGGATGGGTGTGAAAACTGAGTTGCACTCATAAATGCTTAGTTCTTCAAGTGGCGCTCGCCTCGATTACATTGCCATTTCAACCCCTTACGATAGGAGAAAAAATTACCACATTTCTCACGTAGACAGGTGAATACTGAAGGAATGCAACAGTGTTCTTAGCAAGTAAAATACGTATTGTGTTTGTATAAAAATAATAATTATATTGATAGATTCTGCTGTCGGTTCTTGGTGTAACATTTCAAATTAAATAACTGAACACTTGTTATTGCCTTGTTTCACAAAACTTTATTTTTACGACCTAGGTTTCCGGTTATGAGCTCGTTTTCATGTACTTTACTGATTCCAAAGTTGTTACACCAGTGAAGACAAACCATTATGATACTACAGGTCTCTGTTAATCGATTTTTTAACGTTAGAAGAAAATACTTTTACCTTGCAATTTAGGAACTATTACACTTGTTAGAATAACCTTAATTATCTATTGTACTAATATTGTGTTTAATGATGTTATCTATTAGTGAAATTACTGATCATTATTATACCTCTAAAATTGAACAATTTATAGTACAAGACCTTGCTTCTTGCCTATTGTTAGTGATATTGTTATTATCTACTATGTGGAAGTTACTCGTAGTCTAAAAGAGGTGAATAATTGAATTCTGTCTGTTAATTCAATATCAAATTTGGGGATGTGCGCATCTGTTTTTTGAAAATTTATAGTTGGATCAGTTTTGCACCTTTGCCTTGAACATGTAAGACTTTTACATCAATGGCGTATTTGTGTTCTTGTACCATAAATTGTTCAATTTTTTCGAGGTATAATGATAATCAGTAATTTCTCTAATAGATAACATCATTAAACACAATATTAGTACAATAGATAATTGAGGTTATTCTAATAAGGTAATGCAAGTGTAATAGTTCCTAAATTGCAAGGTAAAAGTATTTTCTTCTAATATCAAAATCGATAAACAGAGACCTGTTGTATCATAATGGTTTGTCTTCAGTGGTGTAACAAGTTTGGAATCAGTAAAAATCTTGAAAATGGGCTCATAACCGGAAACCTAGGTCGTAAAAATAAAGTTTTCTGAAACAAGGCAGTAACAAGTGTTCACTTATTTAAAATAATAACTCAAACTATTACTTTGAAACTATTACTTTAACCGTGCTGGACGATGAAAAGCTTTGAAAATGGTTGGTATTGTTGTCAACTTCAATCGTTTTCAAACTTCAGCTATATTTTGGTAAAATTGTTTGTCTTCAAAATCTAAAAACAGGTTTATCAATAGAAAGTTACAAATAGGGTAGACGTTTAGAATGGTTTTCAGCTACAGTGTCAACATACACAACACGGCTAATGACAAAGAGCACTCAATTCACTAAAAACGCCGAAGTGGAGTGGCCGAGCGGTCTAAAGCGTCTCGCTGCGGAGCGCGCGGTTGCTCGCCGTGGAGGTTCGAGTCCTCCCTGGAGCATGTGTGTGTGTGTGTGTTGTCCTTAGTTTAGTTTACCTAGGTTTAAGTAGTTTGTAAGCTACGGACTGATGACCACGCAGTTTGGTCCGATAGATTTACAAACATTTGAACATTTGTTGGCCGACGGGACTGAGGCGCTCGTCACGGTCTGCACGGCCACTACGGTCGGGGGTTCGAATTCCCCCTCGGGCATGGATATTTGTGCCGTCCTTAGTCTTAGCTAGTTCATAAGTGGTTTGTAAGTTTAGGGACTGATGACCCCGTAGTTAAGTCCCATAAACTATACAAACATTTGAACTTTTTTTTAACGCGTAAAAGAAGTTTGAGGAAATGTTCAAATGTGTGTAAGCCAATTGGAATAACTTGCTATGGTCATCAGTCCCTAGACTTACAAGCTACTGAAACTAACTTGCACTAAAGACAACACACACACATACACCCATGCCCCAGGGAGGACTCGATACTCCGTCAGCGAACAATCGCGCGCTCCGCAGCAAGGCGCCTTAGATCGCTCGGCCACTCCATCACGGCGACGTTTAAGGGATTTCTTTAGTGGTCATATGGATGACTTGACATTTATATTTAGGCTCAAATTCTAAATTTGATGTCTTACATAATCCGGTTTGTACTTGCCTTTGATCTTCCGGTGGCTTTACTATCCGATAAATGACAGCAGCATCCGCGAACGGTGTAACACGTTTGCTTAGATTATCTCGTAAGGCATTAATAAAGGTAAGGAACGCTAGGAGCGCTATAATATTTCCCTAGCGAACATCAGATATCACTTCCCTATTAATCGATGAATTACCGTAAATTACAGCGTCCTGTGTCCTTTCTGATAGGAAATCACAAATCCAGTCGCACAACTATGGCGATGTTGAATAAGCACGCAATTTGATAAGAAGCCATTTGTGAGATAGTGTGAAATGCCTTCAGGAAATATAGACATATGGAATCGATTTGAGATGCCTTGTCGACAGCACTCATCATTTCATGTGAGTAAAGAATTAGCCGTGTTTCACAAGAACGATATTTTATGAATCCGTGTTGACTATGGGTCAATAGGTCGTTCTCTTCGAGGTAAAACATAATGTTTAAGTATATGTTCCAGAATCCTGCTGCAAACCGATGTGAATGATAGAGGCCTGCAATTTTGCGGATCTGTCCTATTGCCTTTCTTGAATATTCGAGCGATCTGTGCAACTTTCCAGTGTTTTGCTCAGCTAGCGGTTGTGTATGGAAGTATCCGCATACTCGGAAAGAACCTAATCAGGACCGGGAGAGTTTCTTTTGTTAAATGATTTAAGTTGCTTTAATACTCCAGTGATACCTACATACAAATTACACATGCTGGCAGCTGTTCTTCATTTGATTTCGGGATTCCTTCGTCTTGTTAGATGAAGTTGTAATGCTGCTTTCGTATGAAAACCTGTGTTGCGTATTAAAGTTGAGGTTGGGGACCGCAAATGAAATTTTACCAGGTAGTGAAATATTTTTAAAGGAAAATGCTGAGCAATTTTGACAAGGAAGAAGTCGGCGGAATCTAAATTTTACCTTATTGAGAGTTGGTACTAATATTTCGGTCATATTCTGTAGTGAATCTAGCTGAGATGACTGGAATATTACTTCCATAAATTGATGCTGGGATAGTGCGTTTCGTTTACTATTGTTCTGTGACCGTGTTGAAAATTTAATCATGATAGTCGCCAAAAATTGCCAAATTATCGGACTTCATAAACATCGCGAGGATTTTTCTGCAGGTGTTAAAATGTAACAGACCATTCATAGAGTCGAAATAAATAAAAGTTGCAACAGAGAATGGCCGGCCGCGGTGGCCGAGGTGACTGAGGCGCTCCAGTCACGGTCAGCACGGCCACTACGGTCGGGGGTTCGAATCCCCCCTCGGGCATGGATATTTGTGCCGTCTTTAGTCTTAGCTAGTTCATAAGTAGTTTGTAAGCTTAGGGACTGATGACCCCGTAGTTAAGTCCCATAAGTTGTACAAACATTTGAACATTTTGCAACAGAGAATGTTCTAATACCATCGCGAAAGAAATCGCAAACAATACCCGAGCATCACCTTATGAAGTACTGGATCTGCTAAAAATAAATAACTTTAAAATTAGTGAGAGAGGGCAGAAGTCAGCGAAAAGCATCGCATGAGTTGCTGTTGTTATGGTCTTCAGTCCGGAGAATGGTTTGATGCAGCTCTCCACCCTGCTCTATCCTGAGCAAGCCTTTTCATCTCCTCATCAGAACGACAACCCACATCCACTTTAATCTGCTTACTATACGCGTCTCTTGGTCTCCCTCTGCGATTTTTATCCCACACACTTCCCTCCAATGCTAAATTTACGATTCCTCGATGTCTAAGAATGTGTCCTACCAAGCGATCCCTTCTTTTAGTTAGGGTATGCCAAAAATACCTTTTTTCACCAATTCTGTTCAGTACCTCTTCATTAGTTATGCGATCTACCCACCTAATCTTCAGCATTCTTCTGTAGCATCACATTTCAAAAGCTTCTATTCTCTTTCTCTCCGCACTGCTTATCGTCCATGTTTCACTCCCGTACAAGGCAACACTCCACACAAATGCCTTCAGAAAAGACTTCCTTAGACTTAAACCAATATTCGATGTTAACAAATTTCTCTTTCTCAAGAGCGCTTTTCTACCCATTGCCATTCTGCATTTTATATCCTCTGTACTGCGACCATCGCATGTTATTTTACTACCCAAGTAACAAAACTCATCTACCACCTTCATTGTTTCGTTACCTAATCTAATTCCTTCAGCATCGCCTGATTTTCTAAGACCGCATTCCATTATTTTTGTTTTGCTCTTGTTAACGTTCATTTTATATGCTCCCTTCAACACGCTGTCCATTCCATTCAATTGCTCTTCCAGGTCCTTTGCTGTCTCTGAAAGAATTACAATGTCATCAGCAAAACGCAATGTTTTTATTTCTTCCCCATGAACTTTAATCCCTATTCCAAATTTTTCCTTGCCTTCCTTCACCCCCTGCTCGATGTACAAATTGAATAGCATCGGAGAAAGACTGCAACCCTGTCTTACTCCGTTCGCAACTGAGTTATTTAAAAAAAATCATTAATGTATTACTACAAAGTTGGTGGAAAGTGTCACCGTTGTTCATTAGTAGTGTGTAAAGTGAGCGGAAGGTGGTCCCCCTCGCCGGCAGCTGTGCCTGTTTGCCAATGGCTGGCGCTCAGATGGCGGATGCGGCGCGAGAAAGCGGAGGCGTTCGGTGGTTTGGAAACCACGGGCGTTCTCTGGCAGCCGGCGGAGAAACCAGCTGTGGCAGGGAAGGCACCACCCACCGCCGGCCTGCCGTGTTTACGTCCTGAGGTCAGCCGGCCGGCTCTCTCCGTAGAAAGCGACCGCAGTCGACAGTCGACACGACAGTCGATACCGGCCGCCGCTCCGGTCGACACGCCACGCCGGAAGTCGACACCCGCGGTCGCCGGCGCTCGTCTTCCACTCGTCGACTGCGCGCGACCTCACCAGGGACACACCTACCGGCAGGGTGTTTCCCCCCGACTACAGCCCTGTATAGGGAAAGTACGGCCAGCCTGCCAGCGGCAGCCATGTTGGGCCTGTTCTATTCCGCTGCTGCTTCCACGCCGACCGCTACGAACTTCCCAGCGCTTAACAATACTTATCAACCGATTTCGAGAAAACCAACCATTAAAAAAAATTTTTTTTTCACGTGTTATAGTGTGATACATTCTCTCGACAATGATCTCAATTTCTATTCATTATTACTTATAGTTTCCGTGCTACATCAAATTAAGTAAACTACTGCGCAATATTTTGAAGAGTTTGCAGAGGAAAAGTTGCATTGCGTAGACTTTGCGTACGGTTGATTTTAGCACATACAATGCTGCGGACGAAACGTAGTTAATATATCGAAATTTTATTTAAGGTTGAGAGCAGAACGATAACTCTTTTCATTCTCGAGATACAGGCTCTTATATCCGACGGACAGATGCGGGAACTTCGCGTACTTCTGTTCATGCGGACCTGGCTGCTCTACGGAATAATTATCGTCCGAATTTAAGAAAACTGGTTTGTGGCTCTATATCTAAAGAGTTCACCTATAATTCAGGCTGACCTGTACCGTAGCCAAATATTTCAATAGACCGCGAACATGTCATCATCGGAGCATAGTGTAAATTAAGAAAACAATTTGAGATCATGGAAAAGTCTTTGATGAGTATTTTCTTGGGTATTATGTACTTATATCTTATATGAACAGTGGCGTAGCTATCGTAGGGCTAGGCGGGGCAGTGCCCCGGGGCCCCCGAGCTCCAGGGGCCCCTCGGCCTTCGTGAGCGACGATCGAAAAACGTTACAGTAGAGCGTCGATTTTTTTTTTTTTTTTTTTTTTTTTACGTTCCCACCCTATCGTCCATCATATCCCCTTCCCCTCAAACCAAGTTTCCCATAGTAACCGCACTATGTGGCGTTGCCGACAGGCGAAGCTGCCAGCCAATGTGTCCAACAATCGGCACACTTCAGTCGGGCCGGTCGCGGTGGCCGCGGGGACTGAGGCGCTTCAGTCACGGTCTGCACGGCCATTACGGTCGACGGTTCGAATCCCCCCTCGGGCATGGATATTTGTGCCGTCCTAGTTCGTAAGTAGTTCATAAGTATTTTGTAAGTTTAGGGACTGATGACCCCGTAGTTAAGTCCCATAAGCTTAACAAACATTTGAACATTTGAACTTCAGTCGGCAGAAGTAGCGGCAGCATCAAAGCTGCTCACATCAACAGCGGCGTCTTCCAAGTGTTGCGGCGTGCAATGTGAAAGTTCGCGCTCCTCGAAATACAGTATACTGTACAGTACTTCTTATTGGCAAATAGAAGTGTAAAGTTCGAATATCCGAATAAACCGGTTTTCCGAATATCCATTTCCCCAAATTACTTCGGATAATAGACGTTACACTGTATATAATATTTTAATTGAATAAAGGAAATTCCACTTTTGATTCACGGATCAGAAGTTTCATGTATTAATTACTTTGTCTCAATAGTGAATTGTGCATCAAGACGCTGCCCTCTACCTCACTGTCACGATAATAAGCCAAGATATCGACTTAGTTATTTTACTTGTCATTTTTTTCCTGGCCAGACACTAACATACACTTCAAGAAGCCTGCTAGGGACTCGACTCAATCCAAACTGTTTCATTTAACAAAATCTGGCAACTTACCTTTGATGAAACCATCCTACACGAATATTTCCCATATTTTCCTTCTTGGCTGGGCTATCAACGAAATGAGCTAACAGCGCAGTAATTTAGCGAGAGTGAGTTGTCGGCACTGACAACAGTCTGCATGCTGTCATCATTGAAGAAAAATGTCCCATGGGGCATTTTCATCTGAATGTCCTATTCAGGTCCAACTCTATCTCTAGCCCTCTGCAAAATTTCATCCAAATCACCTAGTAATTTATGCGTGAAAGCATAACAAACAAACAAACTTTCACAATTATATTAGAGAGTACGATTAAATTTTATCTGCTGCGTCACACATATTAATTTACTTAGTAATATTTATGTTTTACTTATTACGTCTTCCAGTGGGTGATAAGGAGCTGATGATGAAGTAGTTTTGCATCTGTACAGAACTACTGTAAAGAGGGCCCCCAATGTCATTTTTGCCCCGGGGCCCTTGGTGACATAGCTACGCCACTGTATATGAACTACGAAAAATGCAAGGATATACCCACTACATGTATTTTACTAGACACAGAAATTAAAGGAGTCTTTACAACGGCAATTACATTTGAATGTCTAATATTTGTTTTGTTTCAATTCTTTGTTTTCTGTTATGACACACTCTAACACACGAAAAACAATGACAAAAGCTTGTTTCAGGAACTGTATGACAAATCGCAGCGAAAAAATAACACGCGACGTAAACACGCGGTAAACACGATACACAACTTTGTTTGCGGTAGCACTGAACAAAGCCGGCAACTCGGGAACTGTGACGTCACGGCACGTGATCACTGGAAGTGTTCATCGCGCTGTGATTGGATCGTTCCTAGCGACTAGCGACTCGCGCTTCTTGCTCTTCCCTTGTTATTTGTAAACGTCAAGTGCAAAGTTTCAGCGGCCCGGGTATAGTAAGGCTTTCCCGGCGGGTGCTGTCATCTTGCCGGCCGCGGTGGCCGAGCGGTCTGCGGCGCGCCACTCACGTTCGGCACAACTTGAGGTTGTTACCAGCACGACCAAGAGGAATGGAGCAATTGTTATCTACATAAACGATTTAGGGGAAAGTCTAACAAGACGTAGATGGACTCGAACAAACGTATGTGTATGAACGTTTGGTTACAGGATCTCTACGTACACCTCAATGTGCTGGTGGGTGTCGTTTTTCTGTAAAGCTCTGCAACCATGCCCTATATAGCACTGTAGATGTAATTGTAGACGCCATACGTAATGCAGATATCTTAACTATAACTTATGTGATAATCGTCGTACATGTTCTCTTGCGAATTGTCATCAAAAGCCGTGATGATGGTTGCAACTTTAACCTTCTTCCCGAAAGACTGTTGGTATTCACTGCCACTGCTTCCATCGCCTCTTCCCGCACTTACCGTAGCACTACCGCTTGCAATGGGTTGTTCGTCATTATCATAGCTATTATCATTATTATGAGTTTGTAACAACAGTATCTAACTTATGCTCATATTTCTGTACCATAACAGATACGAGAAAACATGCAAATGATTCATCTTCTACACTAATACCGTCTTCACGAAGAAGGGTTCTTCGTAACTTCATCGCAACTAATCGCAATACATTAGCAGGATTGATTAGCAATCGCAATAAGGGATCTTTACATTATCTGTCATATGATTTTCGTGAATATGTATTTGTTCGAGCCCAAGTACTTTTCTTGTAAGTAGCTCTCTTAGGTTGTTTGCAGATGAATCCGCCATTTACTATCTAGAAAAATTATCTGAAGATCAGAACCAACTGCAGAACGATCTGAATAAGATAGCACTATGGTGTAAAATTTGGCAATTAACTCCAAATAATGAGAAGTGTGAAGTGGTCCACATCAGTACGAAAAGAAATTCGTTAATCTTTGTTTACAAGATGAATCAATCATAAGTGAATGTCTCAAACTCCACAAAATACCTAGGAATCATCATTACTTCAGACTTAAACTGGCTGTGGCTAAGCCATGTCTCCACCATATCCTTTCTTCCAGAAGTGCTAGTCTTGCAAGTTTCGCAGGAGAACTTCTGTGGAGTTTGGAAAATAGGAGGCGAGGTACTGGCGGAAGTAAAGTTGTGAAGCGGCATCGTGAGTCGTGTCGGGATAGCACAGTCGGTAGTGCGCTTGCCCGCGAAAGGCAAATGTCCCAGGTTCGAGTCCCGGTTCCGACACACAATTTTAATCTGCCAAGAAGTTTCAAGAACACGTAGATAATGTCGTGGGAAAGGCGAATCAGAGACTGCGTTTTATTGGCAGAACCCTTAAAAGATGCAACAGAACTACTAAAGAAACTGCATACACTATGCTTGTCCGTCCATTTTTTGGAGTATTACTGCCCAGTGTCGGATCCTTATCAGGTGGGTTTGACGGAGGACATCTAAAGAGTCCAAAGAAGGGCAGCAATTTTGGTATTGTCACGATACAGGGGAGACAGCGTTACGGAAATGATACAGGATCTGGGATGGGAATCATTACAACAACGGCGCTTATCGCTGCGGCGTGGGCTACTTACGAAACTCCAATCGCCAACATTCTCCTCCGAATGCGAAAATATATTGTGAACTCCCAGTTAAATAGGCAGAAATGATCATCAGAATAAAATACGAGACATCAGAGCTCCAACGGAAAGATTCAGGTGTTCTTTCTTCCCACGCGTTGTTCGAGAATGGAATAGGATATGAATAGTGTAGAAGTGGTTCGTTGAACCCTCTGCCAGGCACTTAAATGTGATTTGCAGAGTATCCCATGTAGATGTAGATCAGAAGATGAAGTGCACGTGATTAATATGACGGCGAGGTAAAACATTTTAATGGCTCCATGAAAATCTTCTGCCGGCCGCGGTGGCCAAGGGAACTGGGGCGCTCCAGTCACTTTACTGAAACTCTGAAGGGTTGTAGCTCACAAACTAACAGTGATAGGAATGTAGTTTAAATTGATTTGGGCGCAGCTGGTTTCAACAAATCTAATGCACGGTAGAAAAAACTATTGTTCCATTTAAAAAATTGTATCTTTGTGCTGTAACTAAAATTATACAATAAACTATGTTCATAGTGTAACATTTCTTGTGTTGACCTACCGCATTAAAATTTCACGTCACCTATTATTTTATAAGTTACAGACGCAAACCCACTTAGTGAAACACCCTGTATATCTGGAGGCACTGCTAGGCCCTTATGGGGTTACGAATACCACAAGTTAGAGTAGGCTATTGGTGGGCAGGGAAAGTTGATAATTCGTATATGACGGGAGGCGTGGCTGAGTATCCCATGCAGGTGTGGGCATCGCCGAGTCTCCAGAGGTACAGGGATCAGCGCAACTGCCTAGAACACGGAAGACCCGGGTTCGAATCCATGGTGGCAACACACTTTAAACTTTACCCATTCGCAGATAACGTTGTAAATTCCGTGAATATGCATTATTTTTTGGGCAAACAGCGATCTTCTTCAAAGTATTTATAAATAAGAACAGTCACTAATCACAAAAAATAGATATAAATGTAGATGGCCGGCCGCAGTTGCCGAGCGGTCTAGGGACTGATAACCACATTAGTTAATTCGCATAGGCCGGCCGCGGTGGCCGAGGGGACTGAGGCGCTCCAGTCACGGTCTGCACGGCCACAACGGTCGGGGGTTCGAATCCCCCCTCGGGCATGGATATTTGTGCCGTACTTAGCTAGTTCATAAGTAGTTTGTAAGCTTAGGGACTGATGACCCCGTAGTTAAGTCCCATAAGTTCTACAAACATTTTGAATTTGCATAGATTTACACGCATTTGAAATTCTTTAACTTGAAATAATGGTTTACAATACACGTAGCAATGCCAGGACACTTTTAATAACTTGTGATTCCTAGAGGGAAGCATCTTAATGATCTTGGCTGAACAACCTAAAGAATATTTTCTCATGCGTCACTCTCTCAATGTCATTAATTCACAGAGTTTGTCGTCTACTGGCGGTGTCTTGTTCGACCTGAGCTTTGAGTCGTCTGACACACACTTCCCGGTTACGAAGCCAGAGGCGAAGGTTCTGAGTACGGGCTACGTGGAGTCTCTTAAGCAGGCGTTAGCACGGCGATTGTGGCCGCAATACGTGACCACTGCCAGGTGCTGAGCGCTTACCGAGAAACCCCGACTGACGCGCACCTCAGGCAACAGACCACTGCGCTCGGGAGAAAGCAAGGCAAAACTACGTCAATAGTTTTTATGCATTTAGGGAAAACGCTTGCCGCGGCACAGTAGCCGAGCGGTCTACGGCGCCTCGCTGCAGAGCGCGCGGTTGCTCGCCGTCGGAGGTTCGAGTCCTCCCTGGGGCATGGGTGTGTGTATGTTGTCCTTAGCTTAGTTTACCTTATTTTAACTAGTTTGTAAGCTACGGACTGATGACCACGCAGTTTGGTCCAATAGATTTACAAACATTAACATTTGGAAAACGTTTGATAAACTCAACTGGGAGAAGTACTTCGAGATTCTGTCCGTATGTTGTAATATTTCTGGCTTAAAGCCATCATATTAAGATCGGAGTATTGCTTCAGTGCAGCCGATTAGGACCAGTAGGCGACAGATGGTAAAAGCTGGTGAGAACCACGACAGGTGGTACAATAGTTCGGGTTCTCAGGTTGGCGAACTTTTAGAGTTTCTACTCTTCACCCAGTGCAGTGGGGAGTAATTACAACCCTCGCGTACTGTCATTGCGGTACAAACGCAAACTGTTGTGCGTCATCCATGGCAACATGGAGGAGGAAAGTAAATGATACAGGACCGGTTAACATGCCCCTGTATACATTTTTCCTGTTGTAATGTGGTGTATAATAAAGAAGGGCGGTTATTTATAACATGTACGGAAACCAGACAGCAACTGAACGGTATGAAAGGGAAGGTTTCATTGGGAAATGAGTGAGACAGGACAGTAGGATTTGCGAAGTACTCATCAGTTCAACCGCCTCACTAGGCACTTCATCACGATCGACACCTTAAGATCGAAGCAATTCGAATTTCTGAACCATTACACCACAACGCGTAGTTGGAGCCATAACAGACGGCTGTAACAGAAACATACCAACAGGAGCTGTGTTCCTGGACAAGACTTTCGGTCGTCTTTGGCACATCGGCGTCACACGACTCCTCGTTCCCCGAGAGACCAGTACGTCTCATAGACTCATATCTCAGTAACAGAGATTTGACGCTCAGTACAAACTATCTACACGACACTATGATCAAGCTTCAGTGCACCAAGGCAGTAGGTTTGGGCCCCTCACGTTCAACGTATACGGTAATGATATTCTAAACACACAAAACACGTATACCGCAAGCAATGCAGATGACACCGCAAGATTGGACACCAGATCTGCCGAGACTTGGTAGGAGAAATGGCATATTTAAGTAAAAGTCGACCACCCCTCATCGGGCATCCTCATGATGTGTCCAACAAATTATAACCTCCTCTTCCGCATCTCGCTTGATACAGGTTCAATATTTTCATACAGTTCCTGTCGTGTTCTGTGTGTCCAGAAGTCCCCGTGTTTTTTGGTGCCCCATATGTCTCTCAAACTTTTCCAATCCTCCTCCTCCAAACGTATACAAGCTCTCTTTCCGAGTGTGATCGTTTCTGATGCACTGAGAGCAGCATTTCTTGCGGTTGCTGTGTAGTGTCGCAATTTCGCATTGCGTGACAGTTTTCCTGACAACCCGAAGCTTCTGCAAAACCTGTGCCCAATCTACTGCGCTAGTGTTGCTTTGTATTCCATCAGTTATCTTGTCACCCAAATAAAGAAAACTGTTGACTTTCTCAACCAGTTGGGCATCTTCCAGTAAGACTCGGCGTCCATTCTACATCTACTTGGGATACTCTGCAAATCACATTCAAGTGCCTGGCAGAGGCATTTTGCAATCAGTCCGACCTTTTCTATAATTTCGGCTAGATCTTTTGTGCTGTTCTTGCCTCTTCTTCTGTCTTATTTAACAGTGCCACGTCTACTGCGAATGCCAGACTGTCCACTCAGTATTATGTTTAACCTTATACCTAGTGGGCGACTTCAATGTTTATCTTCGTGGAATTTGGCAATTGCGTCATTTATTACGCAATGAAATCAGACAAATGTGCAGTCTGTATGATTGAGTCATGTTACTTTATCTTGTTAGATGAGCTTTCGCCTGAAATCAGTGAAATAACAGGAAAAGCTCACGTACAAGGGAAAGCTGTTGTTGTTGTGGCCTTCTGTCTGACAACTCGCCTGAAGCAGCTCTCCACGCTAACCTGTCATGTGCAAGACACTTCATCTGCGAATAACAACGTCAACCCACATATAGTTGAATCTGCTAACTGCATTTCGTCTCTTGGTCTCCCTCTGAAATTTCTATCTCCCAAAGTTTCTGATTCTAAACTGAGTATTCCTTGACGTATCAGAATGTCTTCTACCATGCGATCCCTCCTTTTAGTCAAGTGCTAGCAAAAATTTCTCTTCAGTTCTACCCGTGTAATGGTCAGCATGCTTCTGAAGCACAGATCTTAAAAGCTTAAATCCTCTTGTTGCCTGAGCTTTTTATCGCCCACATTTCACTCCCGTACAAGGCCACACCCCAGACACGAAACAAACTTGCTGACACTTCATATGTAACATTCCTCTGCTTCAGTAGTGCTGGTCGTTTCATCGCCATTCCTTACTCCAGCCTTAACGGGCTGTTTTCCTGCACAAATAACAAATTTCTTCTTCGACTTTTATTCATTTTCTGATTTCATCAATATCACCTGATTTACTTCGATTACATTCAAGTGTCCTTGTTACAAAAAGAAAAAAAAAAGTTTGACGCAGTACAAAGTAGATTAATTTTTGCAAGTCAAGTTCAAATCATTGTACTCACTAACCATATGTAGCATAGTAATACCCTTTAATGTGTTAGGTGATGGGTTGTAGAGAAGGATATAATAATAAAGAATTTAAAAAAAGTGTGACGCAATAGTGTTTACATGCAGATGGAAGATATTGTGAAAATACAAGGACTGCAGACTAATTTCTCTACGTACACGCCCATCATTTTAAAACCAAATACCTCGGTGAACATGGGGCAACACGTACAAGGTCTAATAAAAAAGCGTTCCGCAACTTTATCCCAAAAATTTTTCTCTGTTTGCCTTTTACTTAACGTTAATGGTAGTGTAATTGAGGAACAGTCAATGAGTAAAACAGAACGCCCATCATTTTAAAGCCAAATACCTCGGTGAACATGGGGCAACACGTACAAGGTCTAATAAAAAAGCGTTCCGCAACTTTATCCCAAAAATTTTTCTCTGTTTGCCTTTTACTTAACGTTAATGGTAGTGTAATTGAGGAACAGTCAATGAGTAAAACAAAACGCCCATCATTTTAAAGCCAAATACCTCGGTGAACATGGGGCAACACGTACAAGGTCTAATAAAAGCGTTCCGCAACTTTGTCCCAAAAATGTTTCTCTGCTTGCCTTTTACTTAACGTTAATGGTAGTGTAATTGAGGAACAGTCAGTGAGTAAAACAGAACGCCCATCATTTTAAAGCCAAATACCTCGGTGAACATGGGGCAACACGTACAAGGTCTAATAAAAGCGTTCCGCAACTTTGTCCCAAAAATTTTTCTCTGCTTGCCTTTTACTTAACGTTAATGGTAGTGTAATTGAGGAACAGTCAATGAGTAAAACAGAACGCCCATCATTTTAAAGCCAAATACCTCGGTGAACATGGGGCAACACGTACAAGGTCTAATAAAAAAGCGTTCCGCAACTTTATCCCAAAAATTTTTCTCTGTTTGCCTTTTACTTAACGTTAATGGTAGTGTAATTGAGGAACAGTCAATGAGTAAAACAGAACGCCCATCATTTTAAAGCCAAATACCTCGGTGAACATGGGGCAACACGTACAAGGTCTAATAAAAGCGTTCCGCAACTTTGTCCCAAAAATGTTTCTCTGCTTGCCTTTTACTTAACGTTAATGGTAGTGTAATTGAGGAACAGTCAATGAGTAAAACAGAACGCCCATCATTTTAAAGCCAAATACCTCGGTGAACATGGGGCAACACGTACAAGGTCTAATAAAAAAGCGTTCCGCAACTTTATCCCAAAAATTTTTCTCTGTTTGGCTTTTACTTAACGTTAATGGTAGTGTAATTGAGGAACAGTCAATGAGTAAAACAGAACGCCCATCATTTTAAAGCCAAATACCTCGGTGAACATGGGGCAACACGTACAAGGTCTAATAAAAAAGCGTTCCGCAACTTTATCCCAAAAATTTTTCTCTGTTTGCCTTTTACTTAACGTTAATGGTAGTGTAATTGAGGAACAGTCAATGAGTAAAACAGAACGCCCATCATTTTAAAGCCAAATACCTCGGTGAACATGGGGCAACACGTACAAGGTCTAATAAAAGCGTTCCGCAACTTTGTCCCAAAAATGTTTCTCTGCTTGCCTTTTACTTAACGTTAATGGTAGTGTAATTGAGGAACAGTCAATGAGTAAAACAGAACGCCCATCATTTTAAAGCCAAATACCTCGGTGAACATGGGGCAACACGTACAAGGTCTAATAAAAAAGCGTTCCGCAACTTTATCCCAAAAATTTTCCTCTGTTTGGCTTTTACTTAACGTTAATGGTAGTGTAATTGAGGAACAGTCAATGAGTAAAACAGAACGCCCATCATTTTAAAGCCAAATACCTCGGTGAACATGGGGCAACACGTACAAGGTCTAATAAAAAAGCGTTCCGCAACTTTATCCCAAAAATTTTTCTCTGTTTGCCTTTTACTTAACGTTAATGGTAGTGTAATTGAGGAACAGTCAATGAGTAAAACAGAACGCCCATCATTTTAAAGCCAAATACCTCGGTGAACATGGGGCAACACGTACAAGGTCTAATAAAAGCGTTCCGCAACTTTGTCCCAAAAGTGTTTCTCTGCTTGCCTTTTACTTAACGTTAATGGTAGTGTAATTGAGGAACAGTCAATGAGTAAAACAGAACGCCCATCATTTTAAAGCCAAATACCTCGGTGAACATGGGGCAACACGTACAAGGTCTAATAAAAAAGCGTTCCGCAACTTTATCCCAAAAATTTTTCTCTGTTTGGCTTTTACTTAACGTTAATGGTAGTGTAATTGAGGAACAGTCAATGAGTAAAACAGAACGCCCATCATTTTAAAGCCAAATACCTCGGTGAACATGGGGCAACACGTACAAGGTCTAATAAAAAAGCGTTCCGCAACTTTATCCCAAAAATTTTTCTCTGTTTGCCTTTTACTTAACGTTAATGGTAGTGTAATTGAGGAACAGTCAATGAGTAAAACAGAACGCCCATCATTTTAAAGCCAAATACCTCGGTGAACATGGGGCAACACGTACAAGGTCTAATAAAAGCGTTCCGCAACTTTGTCCCAAAAATGTTTCTCTGCTTGCCTTTTACTTAACGTTAATGGTAGTGTAATTGAGGAACAGTCAATGAGTAAAACAGAACGCCCATCATTTTAAAGCCAAATACCTCGGTGAACATGGGGCAACACGTACAAGGTCTAATAAAAAAGCGTTCCGCAACTTTATCCCAAAAATTTTTCTCTGTTTGCCTTTTACTTAACGTTAATGGTAGTGTAATTGAGGAACAGTCAATGAGTAAAACAGAACGCCCATCATTTTAAAGCCAAATACCTCGGTGAACATGGGGCAACACGTACAAGGTCTAATAAAAAAGCGCTCCGCAACTTTATCCCAAAAATTTTTCTCTGTTTGCCTTTTACTTAACGTTAATGGTAGTGTAATTGAGGAACAGTCAATGAGTAAAACAGAACGCCCATCATTTTAAAGCCAAATACCTCGGTGAACATGGGGCAACACGTACAAGGTCTAATAAAAGCGTTCCGCAACTTTGTCCCAAAAATGTTTCTCTGCTTGCCTTTTACTTAACGTTAATGGTAGTGTAATTGAGGAACAGTCAATGAGTAAAACAGAACGCCCATCATTTTAAAGCCAAATACCTCGGTGAACATGGGGCAACACGTACAAGGTCTAATAAAAGCGTTCCGCAACTTTGTCCCAAAAATTTTTCTCTGCTTGCCTTTTACTTAACGTTAATGGTAGTGTAATTGAGGAACAGTCAATGAGTAAAACAGAACGCCCATCATTTTAAAGCCAAATACCTCGGTGAACATGGGGCAACACGTACAAGGTCTAATAAAAGCGTTCCGCAACTTTGTCCCAAAAATGTTTCTCTGCTTGCCTTTTACTTAACGTTAATGGTAGTGTAATTGAGGAACAGTCAATGAGTAAAACAGAACGCCCATCATTTTAAAGCCAAATACCTCGGTGAACATGGGGCAACACGTACAAGGTCTAATAAAAGCGTTCCGCAACTTTGTCCCAAAAATTTTTCTCTGCTTGCCTTTTACTTAACGTTAATGGTAGTGTAATTGAGGAACAGTCAATGAGTAAAACAGAACGCCCATCATTTTAAAGCCAAATACCTCGGTGAACATGGGCAACACGTACAAGGTCTAATAAAAGCGTTCCGCAACTTTGTCCCAAAAATTTATCTCTGCTTGCCTTTTACTTAACGTTAATGGTAGTGTAATTGAGGAACAGTCAATGAGTAAAACAGAACGCCCATCATTTTAAAGCCAAATACCTCGGTGAACATGGGGCAACACGTACAAGGTCTAATAAAAGCGTTCCGCAACTTTGTCCCAAAAATGTTTCTCTGCTTGCCTTTTACTTAACGTTAATGGTAGTGTAATTGAGGAACAGTCAATGAGTAAAACAGAACGCCCATCATTTTAAAGCCAAATACCTCGGTGAACATGGGGCAACACGTACAAGGTCTAATAAAAAAGCGTTCCGCAACTTTATCCCAAAAATTTTTCTCTGTTTGCCTTTTACTTAACGTTAATGGTAGTGTAATTGAGGAACAGTCAATGAGTAAAACAGAACGCCCATCATTTTAAAGCCAAATACCTCGGTGAACATGGGGCAACACGTACAAGGTCTAATAAAAAAGCGTTCCGCAACTTTGTCCCAAAAATTTTTCTCTGTTTGCCTTTTACTTAACGTTAATGGTAGTGTAATTGAGGAACAGTCAATGAGTAAAACAGAACGCCCATCATTTTAAAGCCAAATACCTCGGTGAACATGGGGCAACACGTACAAGGTCTAATAAAAGCGTTCCGCAACTTTGTCCCAAAAATTTTTCTCTGCTTGCCTTTTACTTAACGTTAATGGTAGTGTAATTGAGGAACAGTCAATGAGTAAAACAGAACGCCCATCATTTTAAAGCCAAATACCTCGGTGAACATGGGGCAACACGTACAAGGTCTAATAAAAAAGCGTTCCGCAACTTTGTCCCAAAAATTTTTCTCTGCTTGCCTTTTACTTAACGTTAATGGTAGTGTAATTGAGGAACAGTCAATGAGTAAAACAGAACGCCCATCATTTTAAAGCCAAATACCTCGGTGAACATGGGGCAACACGTACAAGGTCTAATAAAAGCGTTCCGCAACTTTGTCCCAAAAATGTTTCTCTGCTTGCCTTTTACTTAACGTTAATGGTAGTGTAATTGAGGAACAGTCAATGAGTAAAACAGAACGCCCATCATTTTAAAGCCAAATACCTCGGTGAACATGGGGCAACACGTACAAGGTCTAATAAAAGCGTTCCGCAACTTTGTCCCAAAAATGTTTCTCTGCTTGCCTTTTACTTAACGTTAATGGTAGTGTAATTGAGGAACAGTCAATGAGTAAAACAGAACGCCCATCATTTTAAAGCCAAATACCTCGGTGAACATGGGGCAACACGTACAAGGTCTAATAAAAAAGCGTTCCGCAACTTTGTCCCAAAAAGTTTTCTCTGCTTGCCTTTTACTTAACGTTAATGGTAGTGTAATTGAGGAACAGTCAATGAGTAAAACAGAACGCCCATCATTTTAAAGCCAAATACCTCGGTGAACATGGGGCAACACGTACAAGGTCTAATAAAAGCGTTCCGCAACTTTGTCCCAAAAATGTTTCTCTGCTTGCCTTTTACTTAACGTTAATGGTAGTGTAATTGAGGAACAGTCAATGAGTAAAACAGAACGCCCATCATTTTAAAGCCAAATACCTTGGTGAACATGGGGCAACACGTACAAGGTCTAATAAAAAAGCGTTCCGCAACTTTGTCCCAAAAATTTTTCTCTGCTTGCCTTTTACTTAACGTTAATGGTAGTGTAATTGAGGAACAGTCAATGAGTAAAACAGAACGCCCATCATTTTAAAGCCAAATACCTCGGTGAACATGGGGCAACACGTACAAGGTCTAATAAAAGCGTTCCGCAACTTTGTCCCAAAAATGTTTCTCTGCTTGCCTTTTACTTAACGTTAATGGTAGTGTAATTGAGGAACAGTCAATGAGTAAAACAGAACGCCCATCATTTTAAAGCCAAATACCTCGGTGAACATGGGGCAACACGTACAAGGTCTAATAAAAAAGCGTTCCGCAACTTTATCCCAAAAATTTTTCTCTGTTTGCCTTTTACTTAACGTTAATGGTAGTGTAATTGAGGAACAGTCAATGAGTAAAACAGAACGCCCATCATTTTAAAGCCAAATACCTCGGTGAACATGGGGCAACACGTACAAGGTCTAATAAAAAAGCGTTCCGCAACTTTGTCCCAAAAATTTTTCTCTGCTTGCCTTTTACTTAACGTTAATGGTAGTGTAATTGAGGAACAGTCAATGAGTAAAACAGAACGCCCATCATTTTAAAGCCAAATACCTCGGTGAACATGGGGCAACACGTACAAGGTCTAATAAAAAAGCGTTCCGCAACTTTGTCCCAAAAATTTTTCTCTGCTTGCCTTTTACTTAACGTTAATGGTAGTGTAATTGAGGAACAGTCAATAAGTAAAACAGAACGCCCATCATTTTAAAGCCAAATACCTCGGTGAACATGGGGCAACACGTACAAGGTCTAATAAAAAAGCGTTCCGCAACTTTGTCCCAAAAATGTTTCTCTGCTTGCCTTTTACTTAACGTTAATGGTAGTGTAATTGAGGAACAGTCAATGAGTAAAACAGAACGCCCATCATTTTAAAGCCAAATACCTCGGTGAACATGGGGCAACACGTACAAGGTCTAATAAAAGCGTTCCGCAACTTTGTCCCAAAAATGTTTCTCTGCTTGCCTTTTACTTAACGTTAATGGTAGTGTAATTGAGGAACAGTCAATGAGTAAAACAGAACGCCCATCATTTTAAAGCCAAATACCTCGGTGAACATGGGGCAACACGTACAAGGTCTAATAAAAGCGTTCCGCAACTTTGTCCCAAAAATGTTTCTCTGCTTGCCTTTTACTTAACGTTAATGGTAGTGTAATTGAGGAACAGTCAATGAGTAAAACAGAACGCCCATCATTTTAAAGCCAAATACCTCGGTGAACATGGGGCAACACGTACAAGGTCTAATAAAAAAGCGTTCCGCAACTTTGTCCCAAAAATTTTTCTCTGCTTGCCTTTTACTTAACGTTAATGGTAGTGTAATTGAGGAACAGTCAATGAGTAAAACAGAACGCCCATCATTTTAAAGCCAAATACCTCGGTGAACATGGGGCAACACGTACAAGGTCTAATAAAAGCGTTCCGCAACTTTGTCCCAAAAATTTTTCTCTGCTTGCCTTTTACTTAACGTTAATGGTAGTGTAATTGAGGAACAGTCAATGAGTAAAACAGAACGCCCATCATTTTAAAGCCAAATACCTTGGTGAACATGGGGCAACACGTACAAGGTCTAATAAAAAAGCGTTCCGCAACTTTGTCCCAAAAATTTTTCTCTGCTTGCCTTTTACTTAACGTTAATGGTAGTGTAATTGAGGAACAGTCAATGAGTAAAACAGAACGCCCATCATTTTAAAGCCAAATACCTCGGTGAACATGGGGCAACACGTACAAGGTCTAATAAAAGCGTTCCGCAACTTTGTCCCAAAAATGTTTCTCTGCTTGCCTTTTACTTAACGTTAATGGTAGTGTAATTGAGGAACAGTCAATGAGTAAAACAGAACGCCCATCATTTTAAAGCCAAATACCTCGGTGAACATGGGGCAACACGTACAAGGTCTAATAAAAAAGCGTTCCGCAACTTTATCCCAAAAATTTTTCTCTGTTTGCCTTTTACTTAACGTTAATGGTAGTGTAATTGAGGAACAGTCAATGAGTAAAACAGAACGCCCATCATTTTAAAGCCAAATACCTCGGTGAACATGGGGCAACACGTACAAGGTCTAATAAAAAAGCGTTCCGCAACTTTGTCCCAAAAATTTTTCTCTGCTTGCCTTTTACTTAACGTTAATGGTAGTGTAATTGAGGAACAGTCAATGAGTAAAACAGAACGCCCATCATTTTAAAGCCAAATACCTCGGTGAACATGGGGCAACACGTACAAGGTCTAATAAAAAAGCGTTCCGCAACTTTGTCCCAAAAATTTTTCTCTGCTTGCCTTTTACTTAACGTTAATGGTAGTGTAATTGAGGAACAGTCAATAAGTAAAACAGAACGCCCATCATTTTAAAGCCAAATACCTCGGTGAACATGGGGCAACACGTACAAGGTCTAATAAAAAAGCGTTCCGCAACTTTGTCCCAAAAATGTTTCTCTGCTTGCCTTTTACTTAACGTTAATGGTAGTGTAATTGAGGAACAGTCAATGAGTAAAACAGAACGCCCATCATTTTAAAGCCAAATACCTCGGTGAACATGGGGCAACACGTACAAGGTCTAATAAAAGCGTTCCGCAACTTTGTCCCAAAAATGTTTCTCTGCTTGCCTTTTACTTAACGTTAATGGTAGTGTAATTGAGGAACAGTCAATGAGTAAAACAGAACGCCCATCATTTTAAAGCCAAATACCTCGGTGAACATGGGGCAACACGTACAAGGTCTAATAAAAAAGCGTTCCGCAACTTTATCCCAAAAATTTTTCTCTGTTTGCCTTTTACTTAACGTTAATGGTAGTGTAATTGAGGAACAGTCAATGAGTAAAACAGAACGCCCATCATTTTAAAGCCAAATACCTCGGTGAACATGGGGCAACACGTACAAGGTCTAATAAAAAAGCGTTCCGCAACTTTGTCCCAAAAATTTTTCTCTGCTTGCCTTTTACTTAACGTTAATGGTAGTGTAATTGAGGAACAGTCAATGAGTAAAACAGAACGCCCATCATTTTAAAGCCAAATACCTCGGTGAACATGGGGCAACACGTACAAGGTCTAATAAAAAAGCGTTCCGCAACTTTGTCCCAAAAATTTTTCTCTGCTTGCCTTTTACTTAACGTTAATGGTAGTGTAATTGAGGAACAGTCAATGAGTAAAACAGAACGCCCATCATTTTAAAGCCAAATACCTCGGTGAACATGGGGCAACACGTACAAGGTCTAATAAAAAAGCGTTCCGCAACTTTGTCCCAAAAATTTTTCTCTGCTTGCCTTTTACTTAACGTTAATGGTAGTGTAATTGAGGAACAGTCAATGAGTAAAACAGAACGCCCATCATTTTAAAGCCAAATACCTCGGTGAACATGGGGCAACACGTACAAGGTCTAATAAAAAAGCGTTCCGCAACTTTGTCCCAAAAATTTTTCTCTGCTTGCCTTTTACTTAACGTTAATGGTAGTGTAATTGAGGAACAGTCAATGAGTAAAACAGAACGCCCATCATTTTAAAGCCAAATACCTCGGTGAACATGGGGCAACACGTACAAGGTCTAATAAAAGCGTTCCGCAACTTTGTCCCAAAAATTTTTCTCTGCTTGCCTTTTACTTAACGTTAATGGTAGTGTAATTGAGGAACAGTCAATGAGTAAAACAGAACGCCCATCATTTTAAAGCCAAATACCTCGGTGAACATGGGCAACACGTACAAGGTCTAATAAAAGCGTTCCGCAACTTTGTCCCAAAAATTTTTCTCTGCTTGCCTTTTACTTAACGTTAATGGTAGTGTAATTGAGGAACAGTCAATGAGTAAAACAGAACGCCCATCATTTTAAAGCCAAATACCTCGGTGAACATGGGGCAACACGTACAAGGTCTAATAAAAGCGTTCCGCAACTTTGTCCCAAAAATGTTTCTCTGCTTGCCTTTTACTTAACGTTAATGGTAGTGTAATTGAGGAACAGTCAATGAGTAAAACAGAACGCCCATCATTTTAAAGCCAAATACCTCGGTGAACATGGGGCAACACGTACAAGGTCTAATAAAAAAGCGTTCCGCAACTTTATCCCAAAAATTTTTCTCTGTTTGCCTTTTACTTAACGTTAATGGTAGTGTAATTGAGGAACAGTCAATGAGTAAAACAGAACGCCCATCATTTTAAAGCCAAATACCTCGGTGAACATGGGGCAACACGTACAAGGTCTAATAAAAAAGCGTTCCGCAACTTTGTCCCAAAAATTTTTCTCTGTTTGCCTTTTACTTAACGTTAATGGTAGTGTAATTGAGGAACAGTCAATGAGTAAAACAGAACGCCCATCATTTTAAAGCCAAATACCTCGGTGAACATGGGGCAACACGTACAAGGTCTAATAAAAGCGTTCCGCAACTTTGTCCCAAAAATTTTTCTCTGCTTGCCTTTTACTTAACGTTAATGGTAGTGTAATTGAGGAACAGTCAATGAGTAAAACAGAACGCCCATCATTTTAAAGCCAAATACCTCGGTGAACATGGGGCAACACGTACAAGGTCTAATAAAAAAGCGTTCCGCAACTTTGTCCCAAAAATTTTTCTCTGCTTGCCTTTTACTTAACGTTAATGGTAGTGTAATTGAGGAACAGTCAATGAGTAAAACAGAACGCCCATCATTTTAAAGCCAAATACCTCGGTGAACATGGGGCAACACGTACAAGGTCTAATAAAAGCGTTCCGCAACTTTGTCCCAAAAATGTTTCTCTGCTTGCCTTTTACTTAACGTTAATGGTAGTGTAATTGAGGAACAGTCAATGAGTAAAACAGAACGCCCATCATTTTAAAGCCAAATACCTCGGTGAACATGGGGCAACACGTACAAGGTCTAATAAAAGCGTTCCGCAACTTTGTCCCAAAAATGTTTCTCTGCTTGCCTTTTACTTAACGTTAATGGTAGTGTAATTGAGGAACAGTCAATGAGTAAAACAGAACGCCCATCATTTTAAAGCCAAATACCTCGGTGAACATGGGGCAACACGTACAAGGTCTAATAAAAAAGCGTTCCGCAACTTTGTCCCAAAAAGTTTTCTCTGCTTGCCTTTTACTTAACGTTAATGGTAGTGTAATTGAGGAACAGTCAATGAGTAAAACAGAACGCCCATCATTTTAAAGCCAAATACCTCGGTGAACATGGGGCAACACGTACAAGGTCTAATAAAAGCGTTCCGCAACTTTGTCCCAAAAATGTTTCTCTGCTTGCCTTTTACTTAACGTTAATGGTAGTGTAATTGAGGAACAGTCAATGAGTAAAACAGAACGCCCATCATTTTAAAGCCAAATACCTTGGTGAACATGGGGCAACACGTACAAGGTCTAATAAAAAAGCGTTCCGCAACTTTGTCCCAAAAATTTTTCTCTGCTTGCCTTTTACTTAACGTTAATGGTAGTGTAATTGAGGAACAGTCAATGAGTAAAACAGAACGCCCATCATTTTAAAGCCAAATACCTCGGTGAACATGGGGCAACACGTACAAGGTCTAATAAAAGCGTTCCGCAACTTTGTCCCAAAAATGTTTCTCTGCTTGCCTTTTACTTAACGTTAATGGTAGTGTAATTGAGGAACAGTCAATGAGTAAAACAGAACGCCCATCATTTTAAAGCCAAATACCTCGGTGAACATGGGGCAACACGTACAAGGTCTAATAAAAAAGCGTTCCGCAACTTTATCCCAAAAATTTTTCTCTGTTTGCCTTTTACTTAACGTTAATGGTAGTGTAATTGAGGAACAGTCAATGAGTAAAACAGAACGCCCATCATTTTAAAGCCAAATACCTCGGTGAACATGGGGCAACACGTACAAGGTCTAATAAAAAAGCGTTCCGCAACTTTGTCCCAAAAATTTTTCTCTGCTTGCCTTTTACTTAACGTTAATGGTAGTGTAATTGAGGAACAGTCAATGAGTAAAACAGAACGCCCATCATTTTAAAGCCAAATACCTCGGTGAACATGGGGCAACACGTACAAGGTCTAATAAAAAAGCGTTCCGCAACTTTGTCCCAAAAATTTTTCTCTGCTTGCCTTTTACTTAACGTTAATGGTAGTGTAATTGAGGAACAGTCAATAAGTAAAACAGAACGCCCATCATTTTAAAGCCAAATACCTCGGTGAACATGGGGCAACACGTACAAGGTCTAATAAAAAAGCGTTCCGCAACTTTGTCCCAAAAATGTTTCTCTGCTTGCCTTTTACTTAACGTTAATGGTAGTGTAATTGAGGAACAGTCAATGAGTAAAACAGAACGCCCATCATTTTAAAGCCAAATACCTCGGTGAACATGGGGCAACACGTACAAGGTCTAATAAAAGCGTTCCGCAACTTTGTCCCAAAAATGTTTCTCTGCTTGCCTTTTACTTAACGTTAATGGTAGTGTAATTGAGGAACAGTCAATGAGTAAAACAGAACGCCCATCATTTTAAAGCCAAATACCTCGGTGAACATGGGGCAACACGTACAAGGTCTAATAAAAAAGCGTTCCGCAACTTTATCCCAAAAATTTTTCTCTGTTTGCCTTTTACTTAACGTTAATGGTAGTGTAATTGAGGAACAGTCAATGAGTAAAACAGAACGCCCATCATTTTAAAGCCAAATACCTCGGTGAACATGGGGCAACACGTACAAGGTCTAATAAAAAAGCGTTCCGCAACTTTGTCCCAAAAATTTTTCTCTGCTTGCCTTTTACTTAACGTTAATGGTAGTGTAATTGAGGAACAGTCAATGAGTAAAACAGAACGCCCATCATTTTAAAGCCAAATACCTCGGTGAACATGGGGCAACACGTACAAGGTCTAATAAAAAAGCGTTCCGCAACTTTGTCCCAAAAATTTTTCTCTGCTTGCCTTTTACTTAACGTTAATGGTAGTGTAATTGAGGAACAGTCAATGAGTAAAACAGAACGCCCATCATTTTAAAGCCAAATACCTCGGTGAACATGGGGCAACACGTACAAGGTCTAATAAAAAAGCGTTCCGCAACTTTGTCCCAAAAATTTTTCTCTGCTTGCCTTTTACTTAACGTTAATGGTAGTGTAATTGAGGAACAGTCAATGAGTAAAACAGAACGCCCATCATTTTAAAGCCAAATACCTCGGTGAACATGGGGCAACACGTACAAGGTCTAATAAAAAAGCGTTCCGCAACTTTGTCCCAAAAATTTTTCTCTGCTTGCCTTTTACTTAACGTTAATGGTAGTGTAATTGAGGAACAGTCAATGAGTAAAACAGAACGCCCATCATTTTAAAGCCAAATACCTCGGTGAACATGGGGCAACACGTACAAGGTCTAATAAAAAAGCGTTCCGCAACTTTGTCCCAAAAATTTTTCTCTGCTTGCCTTTTACTTAACGTTAATGGTAGTGTAATTGAGGAACAGTCAATGAGTAAAACAGAACGCCCATCATTTTAAAGCCAAATACCTCGGTGAACATGGGGCAACACGTACAAGGTCTAATAAAAAAGCGTTCCGCAACTTTGTCCCAAAAATGTTTCTCTGCTTGCCTTTTACTTAACGTTAATGGTAGTGTAATTGAGGAACAGTCAATGAGTAAAACAGAACGCCCATCATTTTAAAGCCAAATACCTCGGTGAACATGGGGCAACACGTACAAGGTCTAATAAAAGCGTTCCGCAACTTTGTCCCAAAAATGTTTCTCTGCTTGCCTTTTACTTAACGTTAATGGTAGTGTAATTGAGGAACAGTCAATGAGTAAAACAGAACGCCCATCATTTTAAAGCCAAATACCTCGGTGAACATGGGGCAACACGTACAAGGTCTAATAAAAAAGCGTTCCGCAACTTTATCCCAAAAATTTTTCTCTGTTTGCCTTTTACTTAACGTTAATGGTAGTGTAATTGAGGAACAGTCAATGAGTAAAACAGAACGCCCATCATTTTAAAGCCAAATACCTCGGTGAACATGGGGCAACACGTACAAGGTCTAATAAAAAAGCGTTCCGCAACTTTGTCCCAAAAATTTTTCTCTGCTTGCCTTTTACTTAACGTTAATGGTAGTGTAATTGAGGAACAGTCAATGAGTAAAACAGAACGCCCATCATTTTAAAGCCAAATACCTCGGTGAACATGGGGCAACACGTACAAGGTCTAATAAAAAAGCGTTCCGCAACTTTGTCCCAAAAATTTTTCTCTGCTTGCCTTTTACTTAACGTTAATGGTAGTGTAATTGAGGAACAGTCAATGAGTAAAACAGAACGCCCATCATTTTAAAGCCAAATACCTCGGTGAACATGGGGCAACACGTACAAGGTCTAATAAAAAAGCGTTCCGCAACTTTGTCCCAAAAATTTTTCTCTGCTTGCCTTTTACTTAACGTTAATGGTAGTGTAATTGAGGAACAGTCAATGAGTAAAACAGAACGCCCATCATTTTAAAGCCAAATACCTCGGTGAACATGGGGCAACACGTACAAGGTCTAATAAAAAAGCGTTCCGCAACTTTGTCCCAAAAATTTTTCTCTGCTTGCCTTTTACTTAACGTTAATGGTAGTGTAATTGAGGAACAGTCAATGAGTAAAACAGAACGCCCATCATTTTAAAGCCAAATACCTCGGTGAACATGGGGCAACACGTACAAGGTCTAATAAAAAAGCGTTCCGCAACTTTGTCCCAAAAATTTTTCTCTGCTTGCCTTTTACTTAACGTTAATGGTAGTGTAATTGAGGAACAGTCAATGAGTAAAACAGAACGCCCATCATTTTAAAGCCAAATACCTCGGTGAACATGGGGCAACACGTACAAGGTCTAATAAAAAAGCGTTCCGCAACTTTGTCCCAAAAATTTTTCTCTGCTTGCCTTTTACTTAACGTTAATGGTAGTGTAATTGAGGAACAGTCAATGAGTAAAACAGAACGCCCATCATTTTAAAGCCAAATACCTCGGTGAACATGGGGCAACACGTACAAGGTCTAATAAAAAAGCGTTCCGCAACTTTGTCCCAAAAATTTTTCTCTGCTTGCCTTTTACTTAACGTTAATGGTAGTGTAATTGAGGAACAGTCAATGAGTAAAACAGAACGCCCATCATTTTAAAGCCAAATACCTCGGTGAACATGGGGCAACACGTACAAGGTCTAATAAAAAAGCGTTCCGCAACTTTGTCCCAAAAATTTTTCTCTGCTTGCCTTTTACTTAACGTTAATGGTAGTGTAATTGAGGAACAGTCAATGAGTAAAACAGAACGCCCATCATTTTAAAGCCAAATACCTCGGTGAACATGGGGCAACACGTACAAGGTCTAATAAAAAAGCGTTCCGCAACTTTGTCCCAAAAATTTTTCTCTGCTTGCCTTTTACTTAACGTTAATGGTAGTGTAATTGAGGAACAGTCAATGCGTAAAACAGAACGCCCATCATTTTAAAGCCAAATACCTCGGTGAACATGGGGCAACACGTACAAGGTCTAATAAAAAAGCGTTCCGCAACTTTGTCCCAAAAATTTTTCTTTGTTTGTCTTTTACTTAACGATAATGGTAGTGTAATTGAGGAACAGTCAATGAGTAAAACAGAACGCCCATCATTTTAAAGCCAAATACCTCGGTGAACATGGGGCAACACGTACAAGGTCTAATAAAAAAGCGTTCCGCAACTTTGTCCCAAAAATTTTTCTCTGCTTGCCTTTTACTTAACGTTAATGGTAGTGTAATTGAGGAACAGTCAATGAGTAAAACAGAACGCCCATCATTTTAAAGCCAAATACCTCGGTGAACATGGGGCAACACGTACAAGGTCTAATAAAAAAGCGTTCCGCAACTTTGTCCCAAAAATTTTTCTCTGCTTGCCTTTTACTTAACGTTAATGGTAGTGTAATTGAGGAACAGTCAATGAGTAAAACAGAACGCCCATCATTTTAAAGCCAAATACCTCGGTGAACATGGGGCAACACGTACAAGGTCTAATAAAAAAGCGTTCCGCAACTTTGTCCCAAAAATTTTTCTCTGCTTGCCTTTTACTTAACGTTAATGGTAGTGTAATTGAGGAACAGTCAATGAGTAAAACAGAACGCCCATCATTTTAAAGCCAAATACCTCGGTGAACATGGGGCAACACGTACAAGGTCTAATAAAAAAGCGTTCCGCAACTTTGTCCCAAAAATTTTTCTCTGCTTGCCTTTTACTTAACGTTAATGGTAGTGTAATTGAGGAACAGTCAATGAGTAAAACAGAACGCCCATCATTTTAAAGCCAAATACCTCGGTGAACATGGGGCAACACGTACAAGGTCTAATAAAAAAGCGTTCCGCAACTTTGTCCCAAAAATTTTTCTCTGCTTGCCTTTTACTTAACGTTAATGGTAGTGTAATTGAGGAACAGTCAATGAGTAAAACAGAACGCCCATCATTTTAAAGCCAAATACCTCGGTGAACATGGGGCAACACGTACAAGGTCTAATAAAAAAGCGTTCCGCAACTTTGTCCCAAAAAGTTTTCTCTGCTTGCCTTTTACTTAACGTTAATGGTAGTGTAATTGAGGAACAGTCAATGCGTAAAACAGAACGCCCATCATTTTAAAGCCAAATACCTCGGTGAACATGGGGCAACACGTACAAGGTCTAATAAAAAAGCGTTCCGCAACTTTGTCCCAAAAATTTTTCTTTGTTTGTCTTTTACTTAACGATAATGGTAGTGTAATTGAGGAACAGTCAATGAGTAAAACAGAACGCCCATCATTTTAAAGCCAAATACCTCGGTGAACATGGGGCAACACGTACAAGGTCTAATAAAAAAGCGTTCCGCAACTTTGTCCCAAAAATTTTTCTCTGCTTGCCTTTTACTTAACGTTAATGGTAGTGTAATTGAGGAACAGTCAATGAGTAAAACAGAACGCCCATCATTTTAAAGCCAAATACCTCGGTGAACATGGGGCAACACGTACAAGGTCTAATAAAAAAGCGTTCCGCAACTTTGTCCCAAAAATTTTTCTCTGCTTGCCTTTTACTTAACGTTAATGGTAGTGTAATTGAGGAACAGTCAATGAGTAAAACAGAACGCCCATCATTTTAAAGCCAAATACCTCGGTGAACATGGGGCAACACGTACAAGGTCTAATAAAAAAGCGTTCCGCAACTTTGTCCCAAAAATTTTTCTCTGCTTGCCTTTTACTTAACGTTAATGGTAGTGTAATTGAGGAACAGTCAATGCGTAAAACAGAACGCCCATCATTTTAAAGCCAAATACCTCGGTGAACATGGGGCAACATGTACAAGGTCTAATAAAAAAGCGTTCCGCAACTTTGTCCCAAAAATTTTTCTCTGCTTGCCTTTTACTTAACGTTAATGGTAGTGTAATTGAGGAACAGTCAATGCGTAAAACAGAACGCCCATCATTTTAAAGCCAAATACCTCGGTGAACATGGGGCAACACGTACAAGGTCTAATAAAAAAGCGTTCCGCAACTTTGTCCCAAAAATTTTTCTCTGTTTGTCTTTTACTTAACGTTAATGGTAGTGTAATTGAGGAACAGTCAATGAGTAAAACAGAACGCCCATCATTTTAAAGCCAAATACCTCGGTGAACATGGGGCAACACGTACAAGGTCTAATAAAAAAGCGTTCCGCAACTTTGTCCCAAAAATTTTTCTCTGCTTGCCTTTTACTTAACGTTAATGGTAGTGTAATTGAGGAACAGTCAATGAGTAAAACAGAACGCCCATCATTTTAAAGCCAAATACCTCGGTGAACATGGGGCAACACGTACAAGGTCTAATAAAAAAGCGTTCCGCAACTTTGTCCCAAAAATTTTTCTCTGCTTGCCTTTTACTTAACGTTAATGGTAGTGTAATTGAGGAACAGTCAATGAGTAAAACAGAACGCCCATCATTTTAAAGCCAAATACCTCGGTGAACATGGGGCAACACGTACAAGGTCTAATAAAAAAGCGTTCCGCAACTTTGTCCCAAAAATTTTTCTCTGCTTGCCTTTTACTTAACGTTAATGGTAGTGTAATTGAGGAACAGTCAATGAGTAAAACAGAACGCCCATCATTTTAAAGCCAAATACCTCGGTGAACATGGGGCAACACGTACAAGGTCTAATAAAAAAGCGTTCTGCAACTTTGTCCCAAAAATTTTTCTCTGCTTGCCTTTTACTTAACGTTAATGGTAGTGTAATTGAGGAACTGTCAATGAGTAAAACAGAACGCCCATCATTTTAAAGCCAAATACCTCGGTGAACATGGGGCAACACGTACAAGGTCTAATAAAAAAGCGTTCCGCAACTTTGTCCCAAAAATTTTTCTCTGCTTGCCTTTTACTTAACGTTAATGGTAGTGTAATTGAGGAACAGTCAATGAGTAAAACAGAACGCCCATCATTTTAAAGCCAAATACCTCGGTGAACATGGGGCAACACGTACAAGGTCTAATAAAAAAGCGTTCCGCAACTTTGTCCCAAAAATTTTTCTCTGCTTGCCTTTTACTTAACGTTAATGGTAGTGTAATTGAGGAACAGTCAATGAGTAAAACAGAACGCCCATCATTTTAAAGCCAAATACCTCGGTGAACATGGGGCAACACGTACAAGGTCTAATAAAAAAGCGTTCCGCAACTTTGTCCCAAAAATTTTTCTCTGCTTGCCTTTTACTTAACGTTAATGGTAGTGTAATTGAGGAACAGTCAATGAGTAAAACAGAACGCCCATCATTTTAAAGCCAAATACCTCGGTGAACATGGGGCAACACGTACAAGGTCTAATAAAAAAGCGTTCCGCAACTTTGTCCCAAAAATGTTTCTCTGCTTGCCTTTTACTTAACGTTAATGGTAGTGTAATTGAGGAACAGTCAATGAGTAAAACAGAACGCCCATCATTTTAAAGCCAAACACCTCGGTGAACATGGGGCAACACGTACAAGGTCTAATAAAAAAGCGTTCCGCAACTTTGTCCCAAAAATTTTTCTCTGCTTGCCTTTTACTTAACGTTAATGGTAGTGTAATTGAGGAACAGTCAATGAGTAAAACAGAACGCCCATCATTTTAAAGCCAAATACCTCGGTGAACATGGGGCAACACGTACAAGGTCTAATAAAAAAGCGTTCCGCAACTTTGTCCCAAAAATTTTTCTCTGCTTGCCTTTTACTTAACGTTAATGGTAGTGTAATTGAGGAACAGTCAATGAGTAAAACAGAACGCCCATCATTTTAAAGCCAAATACCTCGGTGAACATGGGGCAACACGTACAAGGTCTAATAAAAAAGCGTTCCGCAACTTTGTCCCAAAAATTTTTCTCTGTTTGCCTTTTACTTAACGTTAATGGTAGTGTAATTGAGGAACAGTCAATGAGTAAAACAGAACGCCCATCATTTTAAAGCCAAATACCTCGGTGAACATGGGGCAACACGTACAAGGTCTAATAAAAGCGTTCCGCAACTTTGTCCCAAAAATTTTTCTCTGCTTGCCTTTTACTTAACGTTAATGGTAGTGTAATTGAGGAACAGTCAAAGAGTAAAACAGAACGCCCATCATTTTAAAGCCAAATACCTCGGTGAACATGGGGCAACACGTACAAGGTCTAATAAAGAAGCGTTCCGCAACTTTGTCCCAAAAATTTTTCTCTGCTTGCCTTTTACTTAACGTTAATGGTAGTGTAATTGAGGAACAGTCAATGAGTAAAACAGAACGCCCATCATTTTAAAGCCAAATACCTCGGTGAACATGGGGCAACACGTACAAGGTCTAATAAAAAAACGTTCCGCAACTTTGTCCCAAAAATTTTTCTCTGCTTGCCTTTTACTTAACGTTAATGGTAGTGTAATTGAGGAACAGTCAATGAGTAAAACAGAACGCCCATCATTTTAAAGCCAAATACCTCGGTGAACATGGGGCAACACGTACAAGGTCTAATAAAAAAGCGTTCCGCAACTTTGTCCCAAAAATTTTTCTCTGTTTGCCTTTTACTTAACGTTAATGGTAGTGTAATTGAGGAACAGTCAATGAGTAAAACAGAACGCCCATCATTTTAAAGCCAAATACCTCGGTGAACATGGGGCAACACGTACAAGGTCTAATAAAAAAGCGTTCCGCAACTTTATCCCAAAAATTTTTCTCTGTTTGCCTTTTACTTAACGTTAATGGTAGTGTAATTGAGGAACAGTCAATGAGTAAAACAGAACGCCCATCATTTTAAAGCCAAATACCTCGGTGAACATGGGGCAACACGTACAAGGTCTAATAAAAAAGCGTTCCGCAACTTTGTCCCAAAAATTTTTCTCTGCTTGCCTTTTACTTAACGTTAATGGTAGTGTAATTGAGGAACAGTCAATGAGTAAAACAGAACGCCCATCATTTTAAAGCCAAATACCTCGGTGAACATGGGGCAACACGTACAAGGTCTAATAAAAAGCGTTCCGCAACTTTGTCCCAAAAATGTTTCTCTGCTTGCCTTTTACTTAACGTTAATGGTAGTGTAATTGAGGAACAGTCAATGAGTAAAACAGAACGCCCATCATTTTAAAGCCAAATACCTCGGTGAACATGGGGCAACACGTACAAGGTCTAATAAAAAAGCGTTCCGCAACTTTATCCCAAAAATTTTTCTCTGTTTGCCTTTTACTTAACGTTAATGGTAGTGTAATTGAGGAACAGTCAATGAGTAAAACAGAACGCCCATCATTTTAAAGCCAAATACCTCGGTGAACATGGGGCAACACGTACAAGGTCTAATAAAAGCGTTCCGCAACTTTGTCCCAAAAATTTTTCTCTGCTTGCCTTTTACTTAACGTTAATGGTAGTGTAATTGAGGAACAGTCAAAGAGTAAAACAGAACGCCCATCATTTTAAAGCCAAATACCTCGGTGAACATGGGGCAACACGTACAAGGTCTAATAAAAAAGCGTTCCGCAACTTTGTCCCAAAAATTTTTCTCTGTTTGCCTTTTACTTAACGTTAATGGTAGTGTAATTGAGGAACAGTCAATGAGTAAAACAGAACGCCCATCATTTTAAAGCCAAATACCTCGGTGAACATGGGGCAACACGTACTAGGTCTAATAAAAAAGCGTTCCGCAACTTTGTCCCAAAAATTTTTCTCTGCTTGCCTTTTACTTAACGTTAATGGTAGTGTAATTGAGGAACAGTCAATGAGTAAAACAGAACGCCCATCATTTTAAAGCCAAATACCTCGGTGAACATGGGGCAACACGTACAAGGTCTAATAAAAAGCGTTCCGCAACTTTGTCCCAAAAATGTTTCTCTGCTTGCCTTTTACTTAACGTTAATGGTAGTGTAATTGAGGAACAGTCAATGAGTAAAACAGAACGCCCATCATTTTAAAGCCAAATACCTCGGTGAACATGGGGCAACACGTACAAGGTCTAATAAAAAAGCGTTCCGCAACTTTATCCCAAAAATTTTTCTCTGTTTGCCTTTTACTTAACGTTAATGGTAGTGTAATTGAGGAACAGTCAATGAGTAAAACAGAACGCCCATCATTTTAAAGCCAAATACCTCGGTGAACATGGGGCAACACGTACAAGGTCTAATAAAAAAGCGTTCCGCAACTTTGTCCCAAAAATTTTTCTCTGCTTGCCTTTTACTTAACGTTAATGGTAGTGTAATTGAGGAACAGTCAATGAGTAAAACAGAACGCCCATCATTTTAAAGCCAAATACCTCGGTGAACATGGGGCAACACGTACAAGGTCTAATAAAAAAGCGTTCCGCAACTTTATCCCAAAAATTTTTCTCTGTTTGCCTTTTACTTAACGTTAATGGTAGTGTAATTGAGGAACAGTCAATGAGTAAAACAGAACGCCCATCATTTTAAAGCCAAATACCTCGGTGAACATGGGGCAACACGTACAAGGTCTAATAAAAAAGCGTTCCGCAACTTTATCCCAAAAATTTTTCTCTGTTTGCCTTTTACTTAACGTTAATGGTAGTGTAATTGAGGAACAGTCAATGAGTAAAACAGAACGCCCATCATTTTAAAGCCAAATACCTCGGTGAACATGGGGCAACACGTACAAGGTCTAATAAAAAAGCGTTCCGCAACTTTGTCCCAAAAATTTTTCTCTGCTTGCCTTTTACTTAACGTTAATGGTAGTGTAATTGAGGAACAGTCAATGAGTAAAACAGAACGCCCATCATTTTAAAGCCAAATACCTCGGTGAACATGGGGCAACACGTACAAGGTCTAATAAAAAAGCGTTCCGCAACTTTGTCCCAAAAATTTTTCTCTGCTTGCCTTTTACTTAACGTTAATGGTAGTGTAATTGAGGAACAGTCAATGAGTAAAACAGAACGCCCATCATTTTAAAGCCAAATACCTCGGTGAACATGGGGCAACACGTACAAGGTCTAATAAAAGCGTTCCGCAACTTTGTCCCAAATATGTTTCTCTGCTTGCCTTTTACTTAACGTTAATGGTAGTGTAATTGAGGAACAGTCAATGAGTAAAACAGAACGCCCATCATTTTAAAGCCAAATACCTCGGTGAACATGGAGCAACACGTACAAGGTCTAATAAAAGCGTTCCGCAACTTTGTCCCAAAAATTTTTCTCTGCTTGCCTTTTACTTAACGTTAATGGTAGTGTAATTGAGGAACAGTCAATGAGTAAAACAGAACGCCCATCATTTTAAAGCCAAATACCTCGGTGAACATGGGGCAACACGTACAAGGTCTAATAAAAAAGCGTTCCGCAACTTTGTCCCAAAAATTTTTCTCTGCTTGCCTTTTACTTAACGTTAATGGTAGTGTAATTGAGGAACAGTCAATGAGTAAAACAGAACGCCCATCATTTTAAAGCCAAATACCTCGGTGAACATGGGGCAACACGTACAAGGTCTAATAAAAGCGTTCCGCAACTTTGTCCCAAAAATTTTTCTCTGCTTGCCTTTTACTTAACGTTAATGGTAGTGTAGTTGAGGAACAGTCAATGAGTAAAACAGAACGCCCATCATTTTAAAGCCAAATACCTCGGTGAACATGGGGCAACACGTACAAGGTCTAATAAAAGCGTTCCGCAACTTTGTCCCAAAAATTTTTCTCTGCTTGCCTTTTACTTAACGTTAATGGTAGTGTAATTGAGGAACAGTCAATGAGTAAAACAGAACGCCCATCATTTTAAAGCCAAATACCTCGGTGAACATGGGGCAACACGTACAAGGTCTAATAAAAAAGCGTTCCGCAACTTTGTCCCAAAAATTTTTCTCTGCTTGCCTTTTACTTAACGTTAATGGTAGTGTAATTGAGGAACAGTCAATGAGTAAAACAGAACGCCCATCATTTTAAAGCCAAATACCTCGGTGAACATGGGGCAACACGTACAAGGTCTAATAAAAGCGTTCCGCAACTTTGTCCCAAAAATTTTTCTCTGCTTGCCTTTTACTTAACGTTAATGGTAGTGTAATTGAGGAACAGTCAATGAGTAAAACAGAACGCCCATCATTTTAAAGCCAAATACCTCGGTGAACATGGGGCAACACGTACAAGGTCTAATAAAAGCGTTCCGCAACTTTGTCCCAAAAATTTTTCTCTGCTTGCCTTTTACTTAACGTTAATGGTAGTGTAATTGAGGAACAGTCAATGAGTAAAACAGAACGCCCATCATTTTAAAGCCAAATACCTCGGTGAACATGTGGCAACACGTACAAGGTCTAATAAAAAAGCGTTCCGCAACTTTGTCCCAAAAATTTTTCTCTGCTTGCCTTTTACTTAACGTTAATGGTAGTGTAATTGAGGAACAGTCAATGAGTAAAACAGAACGCCCATCATTTTAAAGCCAAATACCTCGGTGAACATGGGGCAACACGTACAAGGTCTAATAAAAGCGTTCCGCAACTTTGTCCCAAAAATTTTTCTCTGCTTGCCTTTTACTTAACGTTAATGGTAGTGTAATTGAGGAACAGTCAATGAGTAAAACAGAACGCCCATCATTTTAAAGCCAAATACCTCGGTGAACATGGGGCAACACGTACAAGGTCTAATAAAAAAGCGTTCTGCAACTTTGTCCCAAAAATTTTTCTCTGCTTGCCTTTTACTTAACGTTAATGGTAGTGTAATTGAGGAACAGTCAATGAGTAAAACAGAACGCCCATCATTTTAAAGCCAAATACCTCGGTGAACATGGGGCAACATGTACAAGGTCTAATAAAAGCGTTCCGCAACTTTGTCCCAAAAATTTTTCTCTGCTTGCCTTTTACTTAACGTTAATGGTAGTGTAATTGAGGAACAGTCAATGAGTAAAACAGAACGCCCATCATTTTAAAGCCAAATACCTCGGTGAACATGGGGCAACACGTACAAGGTCTAATAAAAAAGCGTTCCGCAACTTTGTCCCAAAAATTTTTCTCTGCTTGCCTTTTACTTAACGTTAATGGTAGTGTAATTGAGGAACAGTCAATGAGTAAAACAGAACGCCCATCATTTTAAAGCCAAATACCTCGGTGAACATGGGGCAACACGTACAAGGTCTAATAAAAAAGCGTTCCGCAACTTTGTCCCAAAAATTTTTCTCTGTTTGCCTTTTACTTAACGTTAATGGTAGTGTAATTGAGGAACAGTCAATGAGTAAAACAGAACGCCCATCATTTTAAAGCCAAATACCTCGGTGAACATGGGGCAACACGTACAAGGTCTAATAAAAAAGCGTTCCGCAACTTTGTCCCAAAAATTTTTCTCTGCTTGCCTTTTACTTAACGTTAATGGTAGTGTAATTGAGGAACAGTCAATGAGTAAAACAGAACGCCCATCATTTTAAAGCCAAATACCTCGGTGAACATGGGGCAACACGTACAAGGTCTAATAAAAAAGCGTTCCGCAACTTTGTCCCAAAAATTTTTCTCTGTTTGCCTTTTACTTAACGTTAATGGTAGTGTAATTGAGGAACAGTCAATGAGTAAAACAGAACGCCCATCATTTTAAAGCCAAATACCTCGGTGAACATGGGGCAACACGTACAAGGTCTAATAAAAAAGCGTTCCGCAACTTTGTCCCAAAAATTTTTCTCTGCTTGCCTTTTACTTAACGTTAATGGTAGTGTAATTGAGGAACAGTCAATGAGTAAAACAGAACGCCCATCATTTTAAAGCCAAATACCTCGGTGAACATGGGGCAACACGTACAAGGTCTAATAAAAGCGTTCCGCAACTTTGTCCCAAATATGTTTCTCTGCTTGCCTTTTACTTAACGTTAATGGTAGTGTAATTGAGGAACAGTCAATGAGTAAAACAGAACGCCCATCATTTTAAAGCCAAATACCTCGGTGAACATGGAGCAACACGTACAAGGTCTAATAAAAGCGTTCCGCAACTTTGTCCCAAAAATTTTTCTCTGCTTGCCTTTTACTTAACGTTAATGGTAGTGTAATTGAGGAACAGTCAATGAGTAAAACAGAACGCCCATCATTTTAAAGCCAAATACCTCGGTGAACATGGGGCAACACGTACAAGGTCTAATAAAAAAGCGTTCCGCAACTTTGTCCCAAAAATTTTTCTCTGCTTGCCTTTTACTTAACGTTAATGGTAGTGTAATTGAGGAACAGTCAATGAGTAAAACAGAACGCCCATCATTTTAAAGCCAAATACCTCGGTGAACATGGGGCAACACGTACAAGGTCTAATAAAAAGCGTTCCGCAACTTTGTCCCAAAAATTTTTCTCTGTTTGCCTTTTACTTAACGTTAATGGTAGTGTAATTGAGGAACAGTCAATGAGTAAAACAGAACGCCCATCATTTTAAAGCCAAATACCTCGGTGAACATGGGGCAACACGTACAAGGTCTAATAAAAGCGTTCCGCAACTTTGTCCCAAAAATTTTTCTCTGCTTGCCTTTTACTTAACGTTAATGGTAGTGTAATTGAGGAACAGTCAATGAGTAAAACAGAACGCCCATCATTTTAAAGCCAAATACCTCGGTGAACATGGGGCAACACGTACAAGGTCTAATAAAGAAGCGTTCCGCAACTTTGTCCCAAAAATTTTACTCTGCTTGCCTTTTACTTAACGTTAATGGTAGTGTAATTGAGGAACAGTCAATGAGTAAAACAGAACGCCCATCATTTTAAAGCCAAATACCTCGGTGAACATGGGGCAACACGTACAAGGTCTAATAAAAAAGCGTTCCGCAACTTTGTCCCAAAAATTTTTCTCTGCTTGCCTTTTACTTAACGTTAATGGTAGTGTAATTGAGGAACAGTCAATGAGTAAAACAGAACGCCCATCATTTTAAAGCCAAATACCTCGGTGAACATGGGGCAACACGTACAAGGTCTAATAAAAAAGCGTTCCGCAACTTTGTCCCAAAAATTTTTCTCTGTTTGCCTTTTACTTAACGTTAATGGTAGTGTAATTGAGGAACAGTCAATGAGTAAAACAGAACGCCCATCATTTTAAAGCCAAATACCTCGGTGAACATGGGGCAACACGTACAAGGTCTAATAAAAAAGCGTTCCGCAACTTTATCCCAAAAATTTTTCTCTGTTTGCCTTTTACTTAACGTTAATGGTAGTGTAATTGAGGAACAGTCAATGAGTAAAACAGAACGCCCATCATTTTAAAGCCAAATACCTCGGTGAACATGGGGCAACACGTACAAGGTCTAATAAAAAAGCGTTCCGCAACTTTGTCCCAAAAATTTTTCTCTGTTTGCCTTTTACTTAACGTTAATGGTAGTGTAATTGAGGAACAGTCAATGAGTAAAACAGAACGCCCATCATTTTAAAGCCAAATACCTCGGTGAACATGGGGCAACACGTACAAGGTCTAATAAAAGCGTTCCGCAACTTTGTCCCAAAAATTTTTCTCTGCTTGCCTTTTACTTAACGTTAATGGTAGTGTAATTGAGGAACAGTCAATGAGTAAAACAGAACGCCCATCATTTTAAAGCCAAATACCTTGGTGAACATGGGGCAACACGTACAAGGTCTAATAAAGAAGCGTTCCGCAACTTTGTCCCAAAAATTTTTCTCTGCTTGCCTTTTACTTAACGTTAATGGTAGTGTAATTGAGGAACAGTCAATGAGTAAAACAGAACGCCCATCATTTTAAAGCCAAATACCTCGGTGAACATGGGGCAACACGTACAAGGTCTAATAAAAAAGCGTTCCGCAACTTTGTCCCAAAAATTTTTCTCTGCTTGCCTTTTACTTAACGTTAATGGTAGTGTAATTGAGGAACAGTCAATGAGTAAAACAGAACGCCCATCATTTTAAAGCCAAATACCTCGGTGAACATGGGGCAACACGTACAAGGTCTAATAAAAAAGCGTTCCGCAACTTTGTCCCAAAAATTTTTCTCTGTTTGCCTTTTACTTAACGTTAATGGTAGTGTAATTGAGGAACAGTCAATGAGTAAAACAGAACGCCCATCATTTTAAAGCCAAATACCTCGGTGAACATGGGGCAACACGTACAAGGTCTAATAAAAAAGCGTTCCGCAACTTTATCCCAAAAATTTTTCTCTGTTTGCCTTTTACTTAACGTTAATGGTAGTGTAATTGAGGAACAGTCAATGAGTAAAACAGAACGCCCATCATTTTAAAGCCAAATACCTCGGTGAACATGGGGCAACACGTACAAGGTCTAATAAAAAAGCGTTCCGCAACTTTGTCCCAAAAATTTTTCTCTGCTTGCCTTTTACTTAACGTTAATGGTAGTGTAATTGAGGAACAGTCAATGAGTAAAACAGAACGCCCATCATTTTAAAGCCAAATACCTCGGTGAACATGGGGCAACACGTACAAGGTCTAATAAAAAAGCGTTCCGCAACTTTGTCCCAAAAATTTTTCTCTGCTTGCCTTTTACTTAACGTTAATGGTAGTGTAATTGAGGAACAGTCAATGAGTAAAACAGAACGCCCATCATTTTAAAGCCAAATACCTCGGTGAACATGGGGCAACACGTACAAGGTCTAATAAAAAAGCGTTCCGCAACTTTGTCCCAAAAATTTTTCTCTGCTTGCCTTTTACTTAACGTTAATGGTAGTGTAATTGAGGAACAGTCAATGAGTAAAACAGAACGCCCATCATTTTAAAGCCAAATACCTCGGTGAACATGGGGCAACACGTACAAGGTCTAATAAAAGCGTTCCGCAACTTTGTCCCAAAAATTTTTCTCTGCTTGCCTTTTACTTAACGTTAATGGTAGTGTAATTGAGGAACAGTCAATGAGTAAAACAGAACGCCCATCATTTTAAAGCCAAATACCTCGGTGAACATGGGGCAACACGTACAAGGTCTAATAAAAGCGTTCCGCAACTTTGTCCCAAAAATTTTTCTCTCCTTGCCTTTTACTTAACGTTAATGGTAGTGTAATTGAGGAACAGTCAATGAGTAAAACAGAACGCCCATCATTTTAAAGCCAAATACCTCGGTGAACATGGGGCAACACGTACAAGGTCTAATAAAAAAGCGTTCCGCAACTTTGTCCCAAAAATTTTTCTCTGCTTGCCTTTTACTTAACGTTAATGGTAGTGTAATTGAGGAACAGTCAATGAGTAAAACAGAACGCCCATCATTTTAAAGCCAAATACCTCGGTGAACATGGGGCAACACGTACAAGGTCTAATAAAAGCGTTCCGCAACTTTGTCCCAAATATGTTTCTCTGCTTGCCTTTTACTTAACGTTAATGGTAGTGTAATTGAGGAACAGTCAATGAGTAAAACAGAACGCCCATCATTTTAAAGCCAAATACCTCGGTGAACATGGAGCAACACGTACAAGGTCTAATAAAAGCGTTCCGCAACTTTGTCCCAAAAATTTTTCTCTGCTTGCCTTTTACTTAACGTTAATGGTAGTGTAATTGAGGAACAGTCAATGAGTAAAACAGAACGCCCATCATTTTAAAGCCAAATACCTCGGTGAACATGGGGCAACACGTACAAGGTCTAATAAAAAAGCGTTCCGCAACTTTGTCCCAAAAATTTTTCTCTGCTTGCCTTTTACTTAACGTTAATGGTAGTGTAATTGAGGAACAGTCAATGAGTAAAACAGAACGCCCATCATTTTAAAGCCAAATACCTCGGTGAACATGGGGCAACACGTACAAGGTCTAATAAAAGCGTTCCGCAACTTTGTCCCAAAAATTTTTCTCTGCTTGCCTTTTACTTAACGTTAATGGTAGTGTAGTTGAGGAACAGTCAATGAGTAAAACAGAACGCCCATCATTTTAAAGCCAAATACCTCGGTGAACATGGGGCAACACGTACAAGGTCTAATAAAAGCGTTCCGCAACTTTGTCCCAAAAATTTTTCTCTGCTTGCCTTTTACTTAACGTTAATGGTAGTGTAATTGAGGAACAGTCAATGAGTAAAACAGAACGCCCATCATTTTAAAGCCAAATACCTCGGTGAACATGGGGCAACACGTACAAGGTCTAATAAAAAAGCGTTCCGCAACTTTGTCCCAAAAATTTTTCTCTGCTTGCCTTTTACTTAACGTTAATGGTAGTGTAATTGAGGAACAGTCAATGAGTAAAACAGAACGCCCATCATTTTAAAGCCAAATACCTCGGTGAACATGGGGCAACACGTACAAGGTCTAATAAAAGCGTTCCGCAACTTTGTCCCAAAAATTTTTCTCTGCTTGCCTTTTACTTAACGTTAATGGTAGTGTAATTGAGGAACAGTCAATGAGTAAAACAGAACGCCCATCATTTTAAAGCCAAATACCTCGGTGAACATGGGGCAACACGTACAAGGTCTAATAAAAGCGTTCCGCAACTTTGTCCCAAAAATTTTTCTCTGCTTGCCTTTTACTTAACGTTAATGGTAGTGTAATTGAGGAACAGTCAATGAGTAAAACAGAACGCCCATCATTTTAAAGCCAAATACCTCGGTGAACATGGGGCAACACGTACAAGGTCTAATAAAAGCGTTCCGCAACTTTGTCCCAAAAATTTTTCTCTGCTTGCCTTTTACTTAACGTTAATGGTAGTGTAATTGAGGAACAGTCAATGAGTAAAACAGAACGCCCATCATTTTAAAGCCAAATACCTCGGTGAACATGGGGCAACACGTACAAGGTCTAATAAAAAAGCGTTCTGCAACTTTGTCCCAAAAATTTTTCTCTGCTTGCCTTTTACTTAACGTTAATGGTAGTGTAATTGAGGAACAGTCAATGAGTAAAACAGAACGCCCATCATTTTAAAGCCAAATACCTCGGTGAACATGGGGCAACATGTACAAGGTCTAATAAAAGCGTTCCGCAACTTTGTCCCAAAAATTTTTCTCTGCTTGCCTTTTACTTAACGTTAATGGTAGTGTAATTGAGGAACAGTCAATGAGTAAAACAGAACGCCCATCATTTTAAAGCCAAATACCTCGGTGAACATGGGGCAACACGTACAAGGTCTAATAAAAGCGTTCCGCAACTTTGTCCCAAAAATTTTTCTCTGCTTGCCTTTTACTTAACGTTAATGGTAGTGTAATTGAGGAACAGTCAGTGAGTAAAACAGAACGCCCATCATTTTAAAGCCAAATACCTCGGTGAACATGGGGCAACACGTACAAGGTCTAATAAAAGCGTTCCGCAACTTTGTCCCAAAAATTTTTCTCTGCTTGCCTTTTACTTAACGTTAATGGTAGTGTAATTGAGGAACAGTCAATGAGTAAAACAGAACGCCCATCATTTTAAAGCCAAATACCTCGGTGAACATGGGGCAACACGTACAAGGTCTAATAAAAGCGTTCCGCAACTTTGTCCCAAAAATTTTTCTCTGCTTGCCTTTTACTTAACGTTAATGGTAGTGTAATTGAGGAACAGTCAATGAGTAAAACAGAACGCCCATCATTTTAAAGCCAAATACCTCGGTGAACATGGGGCAACACGTACAAGGTCTAATAAAAGCGTTCCGCAACTTTGTCCCAAAAATTTTTCTCTGCTTGCCTTTTACTTAACGTTAATGGTAGTGTAATTGAGGAACAGTCAATGAGTAAAACAGAACGCCCATCATTTTAAAGCCAAATACCTCGGTGAACATGGGGCAACACGTACAAGGTCTAATAAAAGCGTTCCGCAACTTTGTCCCAAAAATTTTTCTCTGCTTGCCTTTTACTTAACGTTAATGGTAGTGTAATTGAGGAACAGTCAATGAGTAAAACAGAACGCCCATCATTTTAAAGCCAAATACCTCGGTGAACATGGGGCAACACGTACAAGGTCTAATAAAAGCGTTCCGCAACTTTGTCCCAAAAATTTTTCTCTGCTTGCCTTTTACTTAACGTTAATGGTAGTGTAATTGAGGAACAGTCAATGAGTAAAACAGAACGCCCATCATTTTAAAGCCAAATACCTCGGTGAACATGGGGCAACACGTACAAGGTCTAATAAAAGCGTTCCGCAACTTTGTCCCAAAAATGTTTCTCTGCTTGCCTTTTACTTAACGTTAATGGTAGTGTAATTGAGGAACAGTCAATGAGTAAAACAGAACGCCCATCATTTTAAAGCCAAATACCTCGGTGAACATGGGGCAACACGTACAAGGTCTAATAAAAGCGTTCCGCAACTTTGTCCCAAAAATTTTTCTCTGCTTGCCTTTTACTTAACGTTAATGGTAGTGTAATTGAGGAACAGTCAATGAGTAAAACAGAACGCCCATCATTTTAAAGCCAAATACCTCGGTGAACATGGGGCAACACGTACAAGGTCTAATAAAAAAGCGTTCTGCAACTTTGTCCCAAAAATTTTTCTCTGCTTGCCTTTTACTTAACGTTAATGGTAGTGTAATTGAGGAACAGTCAATGAGTAAAACAGAACGCCCATCATTTTAAAGCCAAATACCTCGGTGAACATGGGGCAACACGTACAAGGTCTAATAAAAGCGTTCCGCAACTTTGTCCCAAAAATTTTTCTCTGCTTGCCTTTTACTTAACGTTAATGGTAGTGTAATTGAGGAACAGTCAATGAGTAAAACAGAACGCCCATCATTTTAAAGCCAAATACCTCGGTGAACATGGGGCAACACGTACAAGGTCTAATAAAAAAGCGTTCCGCAACTTTGTCCCAAAAATTTTTCTCTGCTTGCCTTTTACTTAACGTTAATGGTAGTGTAATTGAGGAACAGTCAATGAGTAAAACAGAACGCCCATCATTTTAAAGCCAAATACCTCGGTGAACATGGGGCAACACGTACAAGGTCTAATAAAAAAGCGTTCCGCAACTTTGTCCCAAAAATTTTTCTCTGCTTGCCTTTTACTTAACGTTAATGGTAGTGTAATTGAGGAACAGTCAATGAGTAAAACAGAACGCCCATCATTTTAAAGCCAAATACCTCGGTGAACATGGGGCAACACGTACAAGGTCTAATAAAAAAGCGTTCCGCAACTTTGTCCCAAATATGTTTCTCTGCTTGCCTTTTACTTAACGTTAATGGTAGTGTAATTGAGGAACAGTCAATGAGTAAAACAGAACGCCCATCATTTTAAAGCCAAACACCTCGGTGAACATGGGGCAACACGTACAAGGTCTAATAAAAAAGCGTTCCGCAACTTTGTCCCAAAAATTTTTCTCTGCTTGCCTTTTACTTAACGTTAATGGTAGTGTAATTGAGGAACAGTCAATGAGTAAAACAGAACGCCCATCATTTTAAAGCCAAATACCTCGGTGAACATGGGGCAACACGTACAAGGTCTAATAAAAAAGCGTTCCGCAACTTTGTCCCAAAAATTTTTCTCTGCTTGCCTTTTACTTAACGTTAATGGTAGTGTAATTGAGGAACAGTCAATGAGTAAAACAGAACGCCCATCATTTTAAAGCCAAATACCTCGGTGAACATGGGGCAACACGTACAAGGTCTAATAAAAAAGCGTTCTGCAACTTTGTCCCAAAAATTTTTCTCTGCTTGCCTTTTACTTAACGTTAATGGTAGTGTAATTGAGGAACAGTCAATGAGTAAAACAGAACGCCCATCATTTTAAAGCCAAATACCTCGGTGAACATGGGGCAACACGTACAAGGTCTAATAAAAGCGTTCCGCAACTTTGTCCCAAAAATTTTTCTCTGCTTGCCTTTTACTTAACGTTAATGGTAGTGTAATTGAGGAACAGTCAATGAGTAAAACAGAACGCCCATCATTTTAAAGCCAAATACCTCGGTGAACATGGGGCAACACGTACAAGGTCTAATAAAAAAGCGTTCCGCAACTTTGTCCCAAATATGTTTCTCTGCTTGCCTTTTACTTAACGTTAATGGTAGTGTAATTGAGGAACAGTCAATGAGTAAAACAGAACGCCCATCATTTTAAAGCCAAACACCTCGGTGAACATGGGGCAACACGTACAAGGTCTAATAAAAAAGCGTTCCGCAACTTTGTCCCAAAAATTTTTCTCTGCTTGCCTTTTACTTAACGTTAATGGTAGTGTAATTGAGGAACAGTCAATGAGTAAAACAGAACGCCCATCATTTTAAAGCCAAATACCTCGGTGAACATGGGGCAACACGTACAAGGTCTAATAAAAAAGCGTTCCGCAACTTTGTCCCAAAAATTTTTCTCTGCTTGCCTTTTACTTAACGTTAATGGTAGTGTAATTGAGGAACAGTCAATGAGTAAAACAGAACGCCCATCATTTTAAAGCCAAATACCTCGGTGAACATGGGGCAACACGTACAAGGTCTAATAAAAAAGCGTTCTGCAACTTTGTCCCAAAAATTTTTCTCTGCTTGCCTTTTACTTAACGTTAATGGTAGTGTAATTGAGGAACAGTCAATGAGTAAAACAGAACGCCCATCATTTTAAAGCCAAATACCTCGGTGAACATGGGGCAACACGTACAAGGTCTAATAAAAGCGTTCCGCAACTTTGTCCCAAAAATTTTTCTCTGCTTGCCTTTTACTTAACGTTAATGGTAGTGTAATTGAGGAACAGTCAATGAGTAAAACAGAACGCCCATCATTTTAAAGCCAAATACCTCGGTGAACATGGGGCAACACGTACAAGGTCTAATAAAAAAGCGTTCCGCAACTTTGTCCCAAAAATTTTTCTCTGCTTGCCTTTTACTTAACGTTAATGGTAGTGTAATTGAGGAACAGTCAATGAGTAAAACAGAACGCCCATCATTTTAAAGCCAAATACCTCGGTGAACATGGGGCAACACGTACAAGGTCTAATAAAAAAGCGTTCCGCAACTTTGTCCCAAAAATTTTTCTCTGCTTGCCTTTTACTTAACGTTAATGGTAGTGTAATTGAGGAACAGTCAATGAGTAAAACAGAACGCCCATCATTTTAAAGCCAAATACCTCGGTGAACATGGGGCAACACGTACAAGGTCTAATAAAAAAGCGTTCCGCAACTTTGTCCCAAAAATGTTTCTCTGCTTGCCTTTTACTTAACGTTAATGGTAGTGTAATTGAGGAACAGTCAATGAGTAAAACAGAACGCCCATCATTTTAAAGCCAAACACCTCGGTGAACATGGGGCAACACGTACAAGGTCTAATAAAAAAGCGTTCCGCAACTTTGTCCCAAAAATTTTTCTCTGCTTGCCTTTTACTTAACGTTAATGGTAGTGTAATTGAGGAACAGTCAATGAGTAAAACAGAACGCCCATCATTTTAAAGCCAAATACCTCGGTGAACATGGGGCAACACGTACAAGGTCTAATAAAAAAGCGTTCCGCAACTTTGTCCCAAAAATTTTTCTCTGCTTGCCTTTTACTTAACGTTAATGGTAGTGTAATTGAGGAACAGTCAATGAGTAAAACAGAACGCCCATCATTTTAAAGCCAAATACCTCGGTGAACATGGGGCAACACGTACAAGGTCTAATAAAAAAGCGTTCCGCAACTTTGTCCCAAAAATTTTTCTCTGTTTGCCTTTTACTTAACGTTAATGGTAGTGTAATTGAGGAACAGTCAATGAGTAAAACAGAACGCCCATCATTTTAAAGCCAAATACCTCGGTGAACATGGGGCAACACGTACAAGGTCTAATAAAAGCGTTCCGCAACTTTGTCCCAAAAATTTTTCTCTGCTTGCCTTTTACTTAACGTTAATGGTAGTGTAATTGAGGAACAGTCAATGAGTAAAACAGAACGCCCATCATTTTAAAGCCAAATACCTCGGTGAACATGGGGCAACACGTACAAGGTCTAATAAAGAAGCGTTCCGCAACTTTGTCCCAAAAATTTTTCTCTGCTTGCCTTTTACTTAACGTTAATGGTAGTGTAATTGAGGAACAGTCAATGAGTAAAACAGAACGCCCATCATTTTAAAGCCAAATACCTCGGTGAACATGGGGCAACACGTACAAGGTCTAATAAAAGCGTTCCGCAACTTTGTCCCAAAAATTTTTCTCTGCTTGCCTTTTACTTAACGTTAATGGTAGTGTAATTGAGGAACAGTCAATGAGTAAAACAGAACGCCCATCATTTTAAAGCCAAATACCTCGGTGAACATGGGGCAACACGTACAAGGTCTAATAAAAGCGTTCCGCAACTTTGTCCCAAAAATTTTTCTCTGCTTGCCTTTTACTTAACGTTAATGGTAGTGTAATTGAGGAACAGTCAATGAGTAAAACAGAACGCCCATCATTTTAAAGCCAAATACCTCGGTGAACATGGGGCAACACGTACAAGGTCTAATAAAAGCGTTCCGCAACTTTGTCCCAAAAATTTTTCTCTGCTTGCCTTTTACTTAACGTTAATGGTAGTGTAATTGAGGAACAGTCAATGAGTAAAACAGAACGCCCATCATTTTAAAGCCAAATACCTCGGTGAACATGGGGCAACACGTACAAGGTCTAATAAAAAAGCGTTCTGCAACTTTGTCCCAAAAATTTTTCTCTGCTTGCCTTTTACTTAACGTTAATGGTAGTGTAATTGAGGAACAGTCAATGAGTAAAACAGAACGCCCATCATTTTAAAGCCAAATACCTCGGTGAACATGGGGCAACACGTACAAGGTCTAATAAAAGCGTTCCGCAACTTTGTCCCAAAAATTTTTCTCTGCTTGCCTTTTACTTAACGTTAATGGTAGTGTAATTGAGGAACAGTCAATGAGTAAAACAGAACGCCCATCATTTTAAAGCCAAATACCTCGGTGAACATGGGGCAACACGTACAAGGTCTAATAAAAAAGCGTTCCGCAACTTTGTCCCAAAAATTTTTCTCTGCTTGCCTTTTACTTAACGTTAATGGTAGTGTAATTGAGGAACAGTCAATGAGTAAAACAGAACGCCCATCATTTTAAAGCCAAATACCTCGGTGAACATGGGGCAACACGTACAAGGTCTAATAAAAAAGCGTTCCGCAACTTTGTCCCAAAAATTTTTCTCTGCTTGCCTTTTACTTAACGTTAATGGTAGTGTAATTGAGGAACAGTCAATGAGTAAAACAGAACGCCCATCATTTTAAAGCCAAATACCTCGGTGAACATGGGGCAACACGTACAAGGTCTAATAAAAAAGCGTTCCGCAACTTTGTCCCAAAAATGTTTCTCTGCTTGCCTTTTACTTAACGTTAATGGTAGTGTAATTGAGGAACAGTAAATGAGTAAAACAGAACGCCCATCATTTTAAAGCCAAACACCTCGGTGAACATGGGGCAACACGTACAAGGTCTAATAAAAAAGCGTTCCGCAACTTTGTCCCAAAAATTTTTCTCTGCTTGCCTTTTACTTAACGTTAATGGTAGTGTAATTGAGGAACAGTCAATGAGTAAAACAGAACGCCCATCATTTTAAAGCCAAATACCTCGGTGAACATGGGGCAACACGTACAAGGTCTAATAAAAAAGCGTTCCGCAACTTTGTCCCAAAAATTTTTCTCTGCTTGCCTTTTACTTAACGTTAATGGTAGTGTAATTGAGGAACAGTCAATGAGTAAAACAGAACGCCCATCATTTTAAAGCCAAATACCTCGGTGAACATGGGGCAACACGTACAAGGTCTAATAAAAAAGCGTTCCGCAACTTTGTCCCAAAAATTTTTCTCTGTTTGCCTTTTACTTAACGTTAATGGTAGTGTAATTGAGGAACAGTCAATGAGTAAAACAGAACGCCCATCATTTTAAAGCCAAATACCTCGGTGAACATGGGGCAACACGTACAAGGTCTAATAAAAAAGCGTTCCGCAACTTTGTCCCAAAAATTTTTCTCTGTTTGCCTTTTACTTAACGTTAATGGTAGTGTAATTGAGGAACAGTCAATGAGTAAAACAGAACGCCCATCATTTTAAAGCCAAATACCTCGGTGAACATGGGGCAACACGTACAAGGTCTAATAAAGAAGCGTTCCGCAACTTTGTCCCAAAAATTTTTCTCTGCTTGCCTTTTACTTAACGTTAATGGTAGTGTAATTGAGGAACAGTCAATGAGTAAAACAGAACGCCCATCATTTTAAAGCCAAATACCTCGGTGAACATGGGGCAACACGTACAAGGTCTAATAAAAGCGTTCCGCAACTTTGTCCCAAAAATTTTTCTCTGCTTGCCTTTTACTTAACGTTAATGGTAGTGTAATTGAGGAACAGTCAATGAGTAAAACAGAACGCCCATCATTTTAAAGCCAAATACCTCGGTGAACATGGGGCAACACGTACAAGGTCTAATAAAAGCGTTCCGCAACTTTGTCCCAAAAATTTTTCTCTGCTTGCCTTTTACTTAACGTTAATGGTAGTGTAATTGAGGAACAGTCAATGAGTAAAACAGAACGCCCATCATTTTAAAGCCAAATACCTCGGTGAACATGGGGCAACACGTACAAGGTCTAATAAAAGCGTTCCGCAACTTTGTCCCAAAAATTTTTCTCTGCTTGCCTTTTACTTAACGTTAATGGTAGTGTAATTGAGGAACAGTCAATGAGTAAAACAGAACGCCCATCATTTTAAAGCCAAATACCTCGGTGAACATGGGGCAACACGTACAAGGTCTAATAAAAAAGCGTTCTGCAACTTTGTCCCAAAAATTTTTCTCTGCTTGCCTTTTACTTAACGTTAATGGTAGTGTAATTGAGGAACAGTCAATGAGTAAAACAGAACGCCCATCATTTTAAAGCCAAATACCTCGGTGAACATGGGGCAACACGTACAAGGTCTAATAAAAGCGTTCCGCAACTTTGTCCCAAAAATTTTTCTCTGCTTGCCTTTTACTTAACGTTAATGGTAGTGTAATTGAGGAACAGTCAATGAGTAAAACAGAACGCCCATCATTTTAAAGCCAAATACCTCGGTGAACATGGGGCAACACGTACAAGGTCTAATAAAAAAGCGTTCCGCAACTTTGTCCCAAAAATTTTTCTCTGCTTGCCTTTTACTTAACGTTAATGGTAGTGTAATTGAGGAACAGTCAATGAGTAAAACAGAACGCCCATCATTTTAAAGCCAAATACCTCGGTGAACATGGGGCAACACGTACAAGGTCTAATAAAAAAGCGTTCCGCAACTTTGTCCCAAAAATTTTTCTCTGCTTGCCTTTTACTTAACGTTAATGGTAGTGTAATTGAGGAACAGTCAATGAGTAAAACAGAACGCCCATCATTTTAAAGCCAAATACCTCGGTGAACATGGGGCAACACGTACAAGGTCTAATAAAAAAGCGTTCCGCAACTTTGTCCCAAAAATGTTTCTCTGCTTGCCTTTTACTTAACGTTAATGGTAGTGTAATTGAGGAACAGTAAATGAGTAAAACAGAACGCCCATCATTTTAAAGCCAAACACCTCGGTGAACATGGGGCAACACGTACAAGGTCTAATAAAAAAGCGTTCCGCAACTTTGTCCCAAAAATTTTTCTCTGCTTGCCTTTTACTTAACGTTAATGGTAGTGTAATTGAGGAACAGTCAATGAGTAAAACAGAACGCCCATCATTTTAAAGCCAAATACCTCGGTGAACATGGGGCAACACGTACAAGGTCTAATAAAAAAGCGTTCCGCAACTTTGTCCCAAAAATTTTTCTCTGCTTGCCTTTTACTTAACGTTAATGGTAGTGTAATTGAGGAACAGTCAATGAGTAAAACAGAACGCCCATCATTTTAAAGCCAAATACCTCGGTGAACATGGGGCAACACGTACAAGGTCTAATAAAAAAGCGTTCCGCAACTTTGTCCCAAAAATTTTTCTCTGTTTGCCTTTTACTTAACGTTAATGGTAGTGTAATTGAGGAACAGTCAATGAGTAAAACAGAACGCCCATCATTTTAAAGCCAAATACCTCGGTGAACATGGGGCAACACGTACAAGGTCTAATAAAAGCGTTCCGCAACTTTGTCCCAAAAATTTTTCTCTGCTTGCCTTTTACTTAACGTTAATGGTAGTGTAATTGAGGAACAGTCAATGAGTAAAACAGAACGCCCATCATTTTAAAGCCAAATACCTCGGTGAACATGGGGCAACACGTACAAGGTCTAATAAAAAAGCGATCCGCAACTTTGTCCCAAAAATTTTTCTCTGCTTGCCTTTTACTTAACGTTAATGGTAGTGTAATTGAGGAACAGTCAATGAGTAAAACAGAACGCCCATCATTTTAAAGCCAAATACCTCGGTGAACATGGGGCAACACGTACAAGGTCTAATAAAAAAGCGTTCCGCAACTTTGTCCCAAAAATTTTTCTCTGCTTGCCTTTTACTTAACGCTAATGGTAGTGTAATTGAGGAACAGTCAATGAGTAAAACAGAACGCCCATCATTTTAAAGCCAAATACCTCGGTGAACATGGGGCAACACGTACAAGGTCTAATAAAAAAGCGTTCCGCAACTTTGTCCCAAAAATTTTTCTCTGTTTGCCTTTTACTTAACGTTAATGGTAGTGTAATTGAGGAACAGTCAATGAGTAAAACAGAACGCCCATCATTTTAAAGCCAAATACCTCGGTGAACATGGGGCAACACGTACAAGGTCTAATAAAAAAGCGTTCCGCAACTTTATCCCAAAAATTTTTCTCTGTTTGCCTTTTACTTAACGTTAATGGTAGTGTAATTGAGGAACAGTCAATGAGTAAAACAGAACGCCCATCATTTTAAAGCCAAATACCTCGGTGAACATGGGGCAACACGTACAAGGTCTAATAAAAAAGCGTTCCGCAACTTTGTCCCAAAAATTTTTCTCTGCTTGCCTTTTACTTAACGTTAATGGTAGTGTAATTGAGGAACAGTCAATGAGTAAAACAGAACGCCCATCATTTTAAAGCCAAATACCTCGGTGAACATGGGGCAACACGTACAAGGTCTAATAAAAAAGCGTTCCGCAACTTTGTCCCAAAAATTTTTCTCTGCTTGCCTTTTACTTAACGTTAATGGTAGTGTAATTGAGGAACAGTCAATGAGTAAAACAGAACGCCCATCATTTTAAAGCCAAATACCTCGGTGAACATGGGGCAACACGTACAAGGTCTAATAAAAAAGCGTTCCGCAACTTTGTCCCAAAAATTTTTCTCTGCTTGCCTTTTACTTAACGTTAATGGTAGTGTAATTGAGGAACAGTCAATGAGTAAAACAGAACGCCCATCATTTTAAAGCCAAATACCTCGGTGAACATGGGGCAACACGTACAAGGTCTAATAAAAGCGTTCCGCAACTTTGTCCCAAAAATTTTTCTCTGCTTGCCTTTTACTTAACGTTAATGGTAGTGTAATTGAGGAACAGTCAATGAGTAAAACAGAAAGCCCATCATTTTAAAGCCAAATACCTCGGTGAACATGGGGCAACACGTACAAGGTCTAATAAAAAAGCGTTCCGCAACTTTGTCCCAAAAATTTTTCTCTGCTTGCCTTTTACTTAACGTTAATGGTAGTGTAATTGAGGAACAGTCAATGAGTAAAACAGAACGCCCATCATTTTAAAGCCAAATACCTCGGTGAACATGGGGCAACACGTACAAGGTCTAATAAAAGCGTTCCGCAACTTTGTCCCAAAAATTTTTCTCTGCTTGCCTTTTACTTAACGTTAATGGTAGTGTAGTTGAGGAACAGTCAATGAGTAAAACAGAACGCCCATCATTTTAAAGCCAAATACCTCGGTGAACATGGGGCAACACGTACAAGGTCTAATAAAAGCGTTCCGCAACTTTGTCCCAAAAATTTTTCTCTGCTTGCCTTTTACTTAACGTTAATGGTAGTGTAATTGAGGAACAGTCAATGAGTAAAACAGAACGCCCATCATTTTAAAGCCAAATACCTCGGTGAACATGGGGCAACACGTACAAGGTCTAATAAAAAAGCGTTCCGCAACTTTGTCCCAAAAATTTTTCTCTGCTTGCCTTTACTTAACGTTAATGGTAGTGTAATTGAGGAACAGTCAATGAGTAAAACAGAACGCCCATCATTTTAAAGCCAAATACCTCGGTGAACATGGGGCAACACGTACAAGGTCTAATAAAAGCGTTCCGCAACTTTGTCCCAAAAATTTTTCTCTGCTTGCCTTTTACTTAACGTTAATGGTAGTGTAATTGAGGAACAGTCAATGAGTAAAACAGAACGCCCATCATTTTAAAGCCAAATACCTCGGTGAACATGGGGCAACACGTACAAGGTCTAATAAAAGCGTTCCGCAACTTTGTCCCAAAAATTTTTCTCTGCTTGCCTTTTACTTAACGTTAATGGTAGTGTAATTGAGGAACAGTCAATGAGTAAAACAGAACGCCCATCATTTTAAAGCCAAATACCTCGGTGAACATGGGGCAACACGTACAAGGTCTAATAAAAAAGCGTTCCGCAACTTTGTCCCAAAAATTTTTCTCTGCTTGCCTTTTACTTAACGTTAATGGTAGTGTAATTGAGGAACAGTCAATGAGTAAAACAGAACGCCCATCATTTTAAAGCCAAATACCTCGGTGAACATGGGGCAACACGTACAAGGTCTAATAAAAGCGTTCCGCAACTTTGTCCCAAAAATTTTTCTCTGCTTGCCTTTTACTTAACGTTAATGGTAGTGTAATTGAGGAACAGTCAATGAGTAAAACAGAACGCCCATCATTTTAAAGCCAAATACCTCGGTGAACATGGGGCAACACGTACAAGGTCTAATAAAAAAGCGTTCTGCAACTTTGTCCCAAAAATTTTTCTCTGCTTGCCTTTTACTTAACGTTAATGGTAGTGTAATTGAGGAACAGTCAATGAGTAAAACAGAACGCCCATCATTTTAAAGCCAAATACCTCGGTGAACATGGGGCAACACGTACAAGGTCTAATAAAAGCGTTCCGCAACTTTGTCCCAAAAATTTTTCTCTGCTTGCCTTTTACTTAACGTTAATGGTAGTGTAATTGAGGAACAGTCAATGAGTAAAACAGAACGCCCATCATTTTAAAGCCAAATACCTCGGTGAACATGGGGCAACACGTACAAGGTCTAATAAAAGCGTTCCGCAACTTTGTCCCAAAAATTTTTCTCTGCTTGCCTTTTACTTAACGTTAATGGTAGTGTAATTGAGGAACAGTCAGTGAGTAAAACAGAACGCCCATCATTTTAAAGCCAAATACCTCGGTGAACATGGGGCAACACGTACAAGGTCTAATAAAAGCGTTCCGCAACTTTGTCCCAAAAATTTTTCTCTGCTTGCCTTTTACTTAACGTTAATGGTAGTGTAATTGAGGAACAGTCAATGAGTAAAACAGAACGCCCATCATTTTAAAGCCAAATACCTCGGTGAACATGGGGCAACACGTACAAGGTCTAATAAAAGCGTTCCGCAACTTTGTCCCAAAAATTTTTCTCTGCTTGCCTTTTACTTAACGTTAATGGTAGTGTAATTGAGGAACAGTCAATGAGTAAAACAGAACGCCCATCATTTTAAAGCCAAATACCTCGGTGAACATGGGGCAACACGTACAAGGTCTAATAAAAGCGTTCCGCAACTTTGTCCCAAAAATTTTTCTCTGCTTGCCTTTTACTTAACGTTAATGGTAGTGTAATTGAGGAACAGTCAATGAGTAAAACAGAACGCCCATCATTTTAAAGCCAAATACCTCGGTGAACATGGGGCAACACGTACAAGGTCTAATAAAAGCGTTCCGCAACTTTGTCCCAAAAATTTTTCTCTGCTTGCCTTTTACTTAACGTTAATGGTAGTGTAATTGAGGAACAGTCAATGAGTAAAACAGAACGCCCATCATTTTAAAGCCAAATACCTCGGTGAACATGGGGCAACACGTACAAGGTCTAATAAAAGCGTTCCGCAACTTTGTCCCAAAAATTTTTCTCTGCTTGCCTTTTACTTAACGTTAATGGTAGTGTAATTGAGGAACAGTCAATGAGTAAAACAGAACGCCCATCATTTTAAAGCCAAATACCTTGGTGAACATGGGGCAACACGTACAAGGTCTAATAAAAGCGTTCCGCAACTTTGTCCCAAAAATTTTTCTCTGCTTGCCTTTTACTTAACGTTAATGGTAGTGTAATTGAGGAACAGTCAATGAGTAAAACAGAACGCCCATCATTTTAAAGCCAAATACCTCGGTGAACATGGGGCAACACGTACAAGGTCTAATAAAAGCGTTCCGCAACTTTGTCCCAAAAATTTTTCTCTGCTTGCCTTTTACTTAACGTTAATGGTAGTGTAATTGAGGAACAGTCAATGAGTAAAACAGAACGCCCATCATTTTAAAGCCAAATACCTCGGTGAACATGGGGCAACACGTACAAGGTCTAATAAAAAAGCGTTCTGCAACTTTGTCCCAAAAATTTTTCTCTGCTTGCCTTTTACTTAACGTTAATGGTAGTGTAATTGAGGAACAGTCAATGAGTAAAACAGAACGCCCATCATTTTAAAGCCAAATACCTCGGTGAACATGGGGCAACACGTACAAGGTCTAATAAAAGCGTTCCGCAACTTTGTCCCAAAAATTTTTCTCTGCTTGCCTTTTACTTAACGTTAATGGTAGTGTAATTGAGGAACAGTCAATGAGTAAAACAGAACGCCCATCATTTTAAAGCCAAATACCTCGGTGAACATGGGGCAACACGTACAAGGTCTAATAAAAGCGTTCCGCAACTTTGTCCCAAAAATTTTTCTCTGCTTGCCTTTTACTTAACGTTAATGGTAGTGTAATTGAGGAACAGTCAATGAGTAAAACAGAACGCCCATCATTTTAAAGCCAAATACCTCGGTGAACATGGGGCAACACGTACAAGGTCTAATAAAAAAGCGTTCCGCAACTTTGTCCCAAAAATTTTTCTCTGCTTGCCTTTTACTTAACGTTAATGGTAGTGTAATTGAGGAACAGTCAATGAGTAAAACAGAACGCCCATCATTTTAAAGCCAAATACCTTGGTGAACATGGGGCAACACGTACAAGGTCTAATAAAAGCGTTCCGCAACTTTGTCCCAAAAATTTTTCTCTGCTTGCCTTTTACTTAACGTTAATGGTAGTGTAATTGAGGAACAGTCAATGAGTAAAACAGAACGCCCATCATTTTAAAGCCAAATACCTCGGTGAACATGGGGCAACACGTACAAGGTCTAATAAAAAAGCGTTCCGCAACTTTGTCCCAAAAATTTTTCTCTGCTTGCCTTTTACTTAACGTTAATGGTAGTGTAATTGAGGAACAGTCAATGAGTAAAACAGAACGCCCATCATTTTAAAGCCAAATACCTCGGTGAACATGGGGCAACACGTACAAGGTCTAATAAAAGCGTTCCGCAACTTTGTCCCAAAAATTTTTCTCTGCTTGCCTTTTACTTAACGTTAATGGTAGTGTAATTGAGGAACAGTCAATGAGTAAAACAGAACGCCCATCATTTTAAAGCCAAATACCTCGGTGAACATGGGGCAACACGTACAAGGTCTAATAAAAAAGCGTTCCGCAACTTTGTCCCAAAAATTTTTCTCTGCTTGCCTTTTACTTAACGTTAATGGTAGTGTAATTGAGGAACAGTCAATGTGTAAAACAGAACGCCCATCATTTTAAAGCCAAATACCTCGGTGAACATGGGGCAACACGTACAAGGTCTAATAAAAGCGTTCCGCAACTTTGTCCCAAAAATTTTTCTCTGCTTGCCTTTTACTTAACGTTAATGGTAGTGTAATTGAGGAACAGTCAATGAGTAAAACAGAACGCCCATCATTTTAAAGCCAAATACCTCGGTGAACATGGGGCAACACGTACAAGGTCTAATAAAAGCGTTCCGCAACTTTGTCCCAAAATTTTTTCTCTGCTTGCCTTTTACTTAACGTTAATGGTAGTGTAATTGAGGAACAGTCAATGAGTAAAACAGAACGCCCATCATTTTAAAACCAAATACCTCGGTGAACATGGGGCAACACGTACAAGGTCTAATAAAAAAGCGTTCCGCAACTTTGTCCCAAAAATTTTTCTCTGCTTGCCTTTTACTTAACGTTAATGGTAGTGTAATTGAGGAACAGTCAATGAGTAAAACAGAACGCCCATCATTTTAAAGCCAAATACCTCGGTGAACATGGGGCAACACGTACAAGGTCTAATAAAAGCGTTCCGCAACTTTGTCCCAAAAATTTTTCTCTGCTTGCCTTTTACTTAACGTTAATGGTAGTGTAATTGAGGAACAGTCAATGAGTAAAACAGAACGCCCATCATTTTAAAGCCAAATACCTCGGTGAACATGGGGCAACACGTACAAGGTCTAATAAAAGCGTTCCGCAACTTTGTCCCAAAAATTTTTCTCTGCTTGCCTTTTACTTAACGTTAATGGTAGTGTAATTGAGGAACAGTCAATGAGTAAAACAGAACGCCCATCATTTTAAAGCCAAATACCTCGGTGAACATGGGGCAACACGTACAAGGTCTAATAAAAAAGCGTTCCGCAACTTTGTCCCAAAAATTTTTCTCTGCTTGCCTTTTACTTAACGTTAATGGTAGTGTAATTGAGGAACAGTCAATGAGTAAAACAGAACGCCCATCATTTTAAAGCCAAATACCTCGGTGAACATGGGGCAACACGTACAAGGTCTAATAAAAAAGCGTTCCGCAACTTTGTCCCAAAAATTTTTCTCTGCTTGCCTTTTACTTAACGTTAATGGTAGTGTAATTGAGGAACAGTCAATGAGTAAAACAGAACGCCCATCATTTTAAAGCCAAATACCTCGGTGAACATGGGGCAACACGTACAAGGTCTAATAAAAGCGTTCCGCAACTTTGTCCCAAAAATTTTTCTCTGCTTGCCTTTTACTTAACGTTAATGGTAGTGTAATTGAGGAACAGTCAATGAGTAAAACAGAACGCCCATCATTTTAAAGCCAAATACCTCGGTGAACATGGGGCAACACGTACAAGGTCTAATAAAAAAGCGTTCCGCAACTTTGTCCCAAAAATTTTTCTCTGTTTGCCTTTTACTTAACGTTAATGGTAGTGTAATTGAGGAACAGTCAATGAGTAAAACAGAACGCCCATCATTTTAAAGCCAAATACCTCGGTGAACATGGGGCAACACGTACAAGGTCTAATAAAAAAGCGTTCCGCAAATTTATCCCAAAAATTTTTCTCTGTTTGCCTTTTACTTAACGTTAATGGTAGTGTAATTGAGGAACAGTCAATGAGTAAAACAGAACGCCCATCATTTTAAAGCCAAATACCTCGGTGAACATGGGGCAACACGTACAAGGTCTAATAAAAAAGCGTTCCGCAACTTTGTCCCAAAAATTTTTCTCTGCTTGCCTTTTACTTAACGTTAATGGTAGTGTAATTGAGGAACAGTCAATGAGTAAAACAGAACGCCCATCATTTTAAAGCCAAATACCTCGGTGAACATGGGGCAACACGTACAAGGTCTAATAAAAAAGCGTTCCGCAACTTTGTCCCAAAAATTTTTCTCTGCTTGCCTTTTACTTAACGTTAATGGTAGTGTAATTGAGGAACAGTCAATGAGTAAAACAGAACGCCCATCATTTTAAAGCCAAATACCTCGGTGAACATGGGGCAACACGTACAAGGTCTAATAAAAGCGTTCCGCAACTTTGTCCCAAAAATTTTTCTCTGCTTGCCTTTTACTTAACGTTAATGATAGTGTAATTGAGGAACAGTCAATGAGTAAAACAGAACGCCCATCATTTTAAAGCCAAATACCTCGGTGAACATGGGGCAACACGTACAAGGTCTAATAAAAGCGTTCCGCAACTTTGTCCCAAAAATTTTTCTCTGCTTGCCTTTTACTTAACGTTAATGGTAGTGTAATTGAGGAACAGTCAATGAGTAAAACAGAACGCCCATCATTTTAAAGCCAAATACCTCGGTGAACATGGGGCAACACGTACAAGGTCTAATAAAAGCGTTCCGCAACTTTGTCCCAAAAATTTTTCTCTGCTTGCCTTTTACTTAACGTTAATGGTAGTGTAATTGAGGAACAGTCAATGAGTAAAACAGAACGCCCATCATTTTAAAGCCAAATACCTCGGTGAACATGGGGCAACACGTACAAGGTCTAATAAAAAAGCGTTCCGCAACTTTGTCCCAAACATTTTTCTCTGCTTGCCTTTTACTTAACGTTAATGGTAGTGTAATTGAGGAACAGTCAATGAGTAAAACAGAACGCCCATCATTTTAAAGCCAAATACCTCGGTGAACATGGGGCAACACGTACAAGGTCTAATAAAAGCGTTCCGCAACTTTGTCCCAAAAATTTTTCTCTGCTTGCCTTTTACTTAACGTTAATGGTAGTGTAATTGAGGAACAGTCAATGAGTAAAACAGAACGCCCATCATTTTAAAGCCAAATACCTCGGTGAACATGGGGCAACACGTACAAGGTCTAATAAAAAAGCGTTCCGCAACTTTGTCCCAAAAATGTTTCTCTGCTTGCCTTTTACTTAACGTTAATGGTAGTGTAATTGAGGAACAGTCAATGAGTAAAACAGAACGCCCATCATTTTAAAGCCAAATACCTCGGTGAACATGGGGCAACACGTACAAGGTCTAATAAAAAAGCGTTCCGCAACTTTGTCCCAAAAATTTTTCTCTGCTTGCCTTTTACTTAACGTTAATGGTAGTGTAATTGAGGAACAGTCAATGAGTAAAACAGAACGCCCATCATTTTAAAGCCAAATACCTCGGTGAACATGGGGCAACACGTACAAGGTCTAATAAAAAAGCGTTCCGCAACTTTGTCCCAAAAATTTTTCTCTGCTTGCCTTTTACTTAACGTTAATGGTAGTGTAATTGAGGAACAGTCAATGAGTAAAACAGAACGCCCATCATTTTAAAGCCAAATACCTCGGTGAACATGGGGCAACACGTACAAGGTCTAATAAAAGCGTTCCGCAACTTTGTCCCAAAAATTTTTCTCTGCTTGCCTTTTACTTAACGTTAATGGTAGTGTAATTGAGGAACAGTCAATGAGTAAAACAGAACGCCCATCATTTTAAAGCCAAATACCTCGGTGAACATGGGGCAACACGTACAAGGTCTAATAAAAGCGTTCCGCAACTTTGTCCCAAAAATTTTTCTCTGCTTGCCTTTTACTTAACGTTAATGGTAGTGTAATTGAGGAACAGTCAATGAGTAAAACAGAACGCCCATCATTTTAAAGCCAAATACCTCGGTGAACATGGGGCAACACGTACAAGGTCTAATAAAAGCGTTCCGCAACTTTGTCCCAAAAATTTTTCTCTGCTTGCCTTTTACTTAACGTTAATGGTAGTGTAATTGAGGAACAGTCAATGAGTAAAACAGAACGCCCATCATTTTAAAGCCAAATACCTCGGTGAACATGGGGCAACACGTACAAGGTCTAATAAAAAAGCGTTCCGCAACTTTGTCCCAAAAATTTTTCTCTGCTTGCCTTTTACTTAACGTTAATGGTAGTGTAATTGAGGAACAGTCAATGAGTAAAACAGAACGCCCATCATTTTAAAGCCAAATACCTCGGTGAACATGGGGCAACACGTACAAGGTCTAATAAAAGCGTTCCGCAACTTTGTCCCAAAAATTTTTCTCTGCTTGCCTTTTACTTAACGTTAATGGTAGTGTAATTGAGGAACAGTCAATGAGTAAAACAGAACGCCCATCATTTTAAAGCCAAATACCTCGGTGAACATGGGGCAACACGTACAAGGTCTAATAAAAGCGTTCCGCAACTTTGTCCCAAAAATTTTTCTCTGCTTGCCTTTTACTTAACGTTAATGGTAGTGTAATTGAGGAACAGTCAATGAGTAAAACAGAACGCCCATCATTTTAAAGCCAAATACCTCGGTGAACATGGGGCAACACGTACAAGGTCTAATAAAAAAGCGTTCTGCAACTTTGTCCCAAAAATTTTTCTCTGCTTGCCTTTTACTTAACGTTAATGGTAGTGTAATTGAGGAACAGTCAATGAGTAAAACAGAACGCCCATCATTTTAAAGCCAAATACCTCGGTGAACATGGGGCAACACGTACAAGGTCTAATAAAAGCGTTCCGCAACTTTGTCCCAAAAATTTTTCTCTGCTTGCCTTTTACTTAACGTTAATGGTAGTGTAATTGAGGAACAGTCAATGAGTAAAACAGAACGCCCATCATTTTAAAGCCAAATACCTCGGTGAACATGGGGCAACACGTACAAGGTCTAATAAAAGCGTTCCGCAACTTTGTCCCAAAAATTTTTCTCTGCTTGCCTTTTACTTAACGTTAATGGTAGTGTAATTGAGGAACAGTCAATGAGTAAAACAGAACGCCCATCATTTTAAAGCCAAATACCTCGGTGAACATGGGGCAACACGTACAAGGTCTAATAAAAAAGCGTTCCGCAACTTTGTTCGAAAAATTTTTCTCTGCTTGCCTTTTACTTAACGTTAATGGTAGTGTAATTGAGGAACAGTCAATGAGTAAAACAGAACGCCCATCATTTTAAAGCCAAATACCTCGGTGAACATGGGGCAACACGTACAAGGTCTAATAAAAGCGTTCCGCAACTTTGTCCCAAAAATTTTTCTCTGCTTGCCTTTTACTTAACGTTAATGGTAGTGTAATTGAGGAACAGTCAATGAGTAAAACAGAACGCCCATCATTTTAAAGCCAAATACCTCGGTGAACATGGGGCAACACGTACAAGGTCTAATAAAAAAGCGTTCCGCAACTTTGTCCCAAAAATTTTTCTCTGCTTGCCTTTTACTTAACGTTAATGGTAGTGTAATTGAGGAACAGTTAATGAGTAAAACAGAACGCCCATCATTTTAAAGCCAAATACCTCGGTGAACATGGGGCAACACGTACAAGGTCTAATAAAAGCGTTCCGCAACTTTGTCCCAAAAATTTTTCTCTGCTTGCCTTTTACTTAACGTTAATGGTAGTGTAATTGAGGAACAGTCAATGAGTAAAACAGAACGCCCATCATTTTAAAGCCAAATACCTCGGTGAACATGGGGCAACACGTACAAGGTCTAATAAAAAAGCGTTCTGCAACTTTGTCCCAAAAATTTTTCTCTGCTTGCCTTTTACTTAACGTTAATGGTAGTGTAATTGAGGAACAGTCAATGAGTAAAACAGAACGCCCATCATTTTAAAGCCAAATACCTCGGTGAACATGGGGCAACACGTACAAGGTCTAATAAAAGCGTTCCGCAACTTTGTCCCAAAAATTTTTCTCTGTTTGCCTTTTACTTAACGTTAATGGTAGTGTAATTGAGGAACAGTCAATGAGTAAAACAGAACGCCCATCATTTTAAAGCCAAATACCTCGGTGAACATGGGGCAACACGTACAAGGTCTAATAAAAGCGTTCCGCAACTTTGTCCCAAAAATTTTTCTCTGCTTGCCTTTTACTTAACGTTAATGGTAGTGTAATTGAGGAACAGTCAATGAGTAAAACAGAACGCCCATCATTTTAAAGCCAAATACCTCGGTGAACATGGGGCAACACGTACAAGGTCTAATAAAAAAGCGTTCCGCAACTTTGTCCCAAAAATTTTTCTCTGCTTGCCTTTTACTTAACGTTAATGGTAGTGTAATTGAGGAACAGTCAATGAGTAAAACAGAACGCCCATCATTTTAAAGCCAAATACCTTGGTGAACATGGGGCAACACGTACAAGGTCTAATAAAAGCGTTCCGCAACTTTGTCCCAAAAATTTTTCTCTGCTTGCCTTTTACTTAACGTTAATGGTAGTGTAATTGAGGAACAGTCAATGAGTAAAACAGAACGCCCATCATTTTAAAGCCAAATACCTCGGTGAACATGGGGCAACACGTACATGGTCTAATAAAAAAGCGTTCCGCAACTTTGTCCCAAAAATTTTTCTCTGCTTGCTTTTTACTTAACGTTAATGGTAGTGTAATTGAGGAACAGTCAATGAGTAAAACAGAACGCCCATCATTTTAAAGCCAAATACCTCGGTGAACATGGGGCAACACGTACAAGGTCTAATAAAAGCGTTCCGCAACTTTGTCCCAAAAATTTTTCTCTGCTTGCCTTTTACTTAACGTTAATGGTAGTGTAATTGAGGAACAGTCAATGAGTAAAACAGAACGCCCATCATTTTAAAGCCAAATACCTCGGTGAACATGGGGCAACACGTACAAGGTCTAATAAAAAAGCGTTCCGCAACTTTGTCCCAAAAATTTTTCTCTGCTTGCCTTTTACTTAACGTTAATGGTAGTGTAATTGAGGAACAGTCAATGAGTAAAACAGAACGCCCATCATTTTAAAGCCAAATACCTCGGTGAACATGGGGCAACACGTACAAGGTCTAATAAAAGCGTTCCGCAACTTTGTCCCAAAAATTTTTCTCTGCTTGCCTTTTACTTAACGTTAATGGTAGTGTAATTGAGGAACAGTCAATGAGTAAAACAGAACGCCCATCATTTTAAAGCCAAATACCTCGGTGAACATGGGGCAACACGTACAAGGTCTAATAAAAGCGTTCCGCAACTTTGTCCCAAAAATTTTTCTCTGCTTGCCTTTTACTTAACGTTAATGGTAGTGTAATTGAGGAACAGTCAATGAGTAAAACAGAACGCCCATCATTTTAAAACCAAATACCTCGGTGAACATGGGGCAACACGTACAAGGTCTAATAAAAAAGCGTTCCGCAACTTTGTCCCAAAAATTTTTCTCTGCTTGCCTTTTACTTAACGTTAATGGTAGTGTAATTGAGGAACAGTCAATGAGTAAAACAGAACGCCCATCATTTTAAAGCCAAATACCTCGGTGAACATGGGGCAACACGTACAAGGTCTAATAAAAGCGTTCCGCAACTTTGTCCCAAAAATTTTTCTCTGCTTGCCTTTTACTTAACGTTAATGGTAGTGTAATTGAGGAACAGTCAATGAGTAAAACAGAACGCCCATCATTTTAAAGCCAAATACCTCGGTGAACATGGGGCAACACGTACAAGGTCTAATAAAAGCGTTCCGCAACTTTGTCCCAAAAATTTTTCTCTGCTTGCCTTTTACTTAACGTTAATGGTAGTGTAATTGAGGAACAGTCAATGAGTAAAACAGAACGCCCATCATTTTAAAGCCAAATACCTCGGTGAACATGGGGCAACACGTACAAGGTCTAATAAAAAAGCGTTCCGCAACTTTGTCCCAAAAATTTTTCTCTGCTTGCCTTTTACTTAACGTTAATGGTAGTGTAATTGAGGAACAGTCAATGAGTAAAACAGAACGCCCATCATTTTAAAGCCAAATACCTCGGTGAACATGGGGCAACACGTACAAGGTCTAATAAAAAAGCGTTCCGCAACTTTGTCCCAAAAATTTTTCTCTGCTTGCCTTTTACTTAACGTTAATGGTAGTGTAATTGAGGAACAGTCAATGAGTAAAACAGAACGCCCATCATTTTAAAGCCAAATACCTCGGTGAACATGGGGCAACACGTACAAGGTCTAATAAAAGCGTTCCGCAACTTTGTCCCAAAAATTTTTCTCTGCTTGCCTTTTACTTAACGTTAATGGTAGTGTAATTGAGGAACAGTCAATGAGTAAAACAGAACGCCCATCATTTTAAAGCCAAATACCTCGGTGAACATGGGGCAACACGTACAAGGTCTAATAAAAAAGCGTTCCGCAACTTTGTCCCAAAAATTTTTCTCTGTTTGCCTTTTACTTAACGTTAATGGTAGTGTAATTGAGGAACAGTCAATGAGTAAAACAGAACGCCCATCATTTTAAAGCCAAATACCTCGGTGAACATGGGGCAACACGTACAAGGTCTAATAAAAAAGCGTTCCGCAAATTTATCCCAAAAATTTTTCTCTGTTTGCCTTTTACTTAACGTTAATGGTAGTGTAATTGAGGAACAGTCAATGAGTAAAACAGAACGCCCATCATTTTAAAGCCAAATACCTCGGTGAACATGGGGCAACACGTACAAGGTCTAATAAAAAAGCGTTCCGCAACTTTGTCCCAAAAATTTTTCTCTGCTTGCCTTTTACTTAACGTTAATGGTAGTGTAATTGAGGAACAGTCAATGAGTAAAACAGAACGCCCATCATTTTAAAGCCAAATACCTCGGTGAACATGGGGCAACACGTACAAGGTCTAATAAAAAAGCGTTCCGCAACTTTGTCCCAAAAATTTTTCTCTGCTTGCCTTTTACTTAACGTTAATGGTAGTGTAATTGAGGAACAGTCAATGAGTAAAACAGAACGCCCATCATTTTAAAGCCAAATACCTCGGTGAACATGGGGCAACACGTACAAGGTCTAATAAAAAAGCGTTCCGCAACTTTGTCCCAAAAATTTTTCTCTGCTTGCCTTTTACTTAACGTTAATGGTAGTGTAATTGAGGAACAGTCAATGAGTAAAACAGAACGCCCATCATTTTAAAGCCAAATACCTCGGTGAACATGGGGCAACACGTACAAGGTCTAATAAAAAAGCGTTCCGCAACTTTGTCCCAAAAATTTTTCTCTGCTTGCCTTTTACTTAACGTTAATGGTAGTGTAATTGAGGAACAGTCAATGAGTAAAACAGAACGCCCATCATTTTAAAGCCAAATACCTCGGTGAACATGGGGCAACACGTACAAGGTCTAATAAAAGCGTTCCGCAACTTTGTCCCAAAAATTTTTCTCTGCTTGCCTTTTACTTAACGTTAATGGTAGTGTAATTGAGGAACAGTCAATGAGTAAAACAGAACGCCCATCATTTTAAAGCCAAATACCTCGGTGAACATGGGGCAACACGTACAAGGTCTAATAAAAGCGTTCCGCAACTTTGTCCCAAAAATTTTTCTCTGCTTGCCTTTTACTTAACGTTAATGGTAGTGTAATTGAGGAACAGTCAATGAGTAAAACAGAACGCCCATCATTTTAAAGCCAAATACCTCGGTGAACATGGGGCAACACGTACAAGGTCTAATAAAAGCGTTCCGCAACTTTGTCCCAAAAATTTTTCTCTGCTTGCCTTTTACTTAACGTTAATGGTAGTGTAATTGAGGAACAGTCAATGAGTAAAACAGAACGCCCATCATTTTAAAGCCAAATACCTCGGTGAACATGGGGCAACACGTACAAGGTCTAATAAAAAAGCGTTCCGCAACTTTGTCCCAAAAATTTTTCTCTGCTTGCCTTTTACTTAACGTTAATGGTAGTGTAATTGAGGAACAGTCAATGAGTAAAACAGAACGCCCATCATTTTAAAGCCAAATACCTCGGTGAACATGGGGCAACACGTACAAGGTCTAATAAAAGCGTTCCGCAACTTTGTCCCAAAAATTTTTCTCTGCTTGCCTTTTACTTAACGTTAATGGTAGTGTAATTGAGGAACAGTCAATGAGTAAAACAGAACGCCCATCATTTTAAAGCCAAATACCTCGGTGAACATGGGGCAACACGTACAAGGTCTAATAAAAAAGCGTTCCGCAACTTTGTCCCAAAAATTTTTCTCTGTTTGCCTTTTACTTAACGTTAATGGTAGTGTAATTGAGGAACAGTCAATGAGTAAAACAGAACGCCCATCATTTTAAAGCCAAATACCTCGGTGAACATGGGGCAACACGTACAAGGTCTAATAAAAAAGCGTTCCGCAAATTTATCCCAAAAATTTTTCTCTGTTTGCCTTTTACTTAACGTTAATGGTAGTGTAATTGAGGAACAGTCAATGAGTAAAACAGAACGCCCATCATTTTAAAGCCAAATACCTCGGTGAACATGGGGCAACACGTACAAGGTCTAATAAAAAAGCGTTCCGCAACTTTGTCCCAAAAATTTTTCTCTGCTTGCCTTTTACTTAACGTTAATGGTAGTGTAATTGAGGAACAGTCAATGAGTAAAACAGAACGCCCATCATTTTAAAGCCAAATACCTCGGTGAACATGGGGCAACACGTACAAGGTCTAATAAAAAAGCGTTCCGCAACTTTGTCCCAAAAATTTTTCTCTGCTTGCCTTTTACTTAACGTTAATGGTAGTGTAATTGAGGAACAGTCAATGAGTAAAACAGAACGCCCATCATTTTAAAGCCAAATACCTCGGTGAACATGGGGCAACACGTACAAGGTCTAATAAAAGCGTTCCGCAACTTTGTCCCAAAAATTTTTCTCTGCTTGCCTTTTACTTAACGTTAATGGTAGTGTAATTGAGGAACAGTCAATGAGTAAAACAGAACGCCCATCATTTTAAAGCCAAATACCTCGGTGAACATGGGGCAACACGTACAAGGTCTAATAAAAGCGTTCCGCAACTTTGTCCCAAAAATTTTTCTCTGCTTGCCTTTTACTTAACGTTAATGGTAGTGTAATTGAGGAACAGTCAATGAGTAAAACCGAACGCCCATCATTTTAAAGCCAAATACCTCGGTGAACATGGGGCAACACGTACAAGGTCTAATAAAAGCGTTCCGCAACTTTGTCCCAAAAATTTTTCTCTGCTTGCCTTTTACTTAACGTTAATGGTAGTGTAATTGAGGAACAGTCAATGAGTAAAACAGAACGCCCATCATTTTAAAGCCAAATACCTCGGTGAACATGGGGCAACACGTACAAGGTCTAATAAAAAAGCGTTCCGCAACTTTGTCCCAAAAATTTTTCTCTGCTTGCCTTTTACTTAACGTTAATGGTAGTGTAATTGAGGAACAGTCAATGAGTAAAACAGAACGCCCATCATTTTAAAGCCAAATACCTCGGTGAACATGGGGCAACACGTACAAGGTCTAATAAAAGCGTTCCGCAACTTTGTCCCAAAAATTTTTCTCTGCTTGCCTTTTACTTAACGTTAATGGTAGTGTAATTGAGGAACAGTCAATGAGTAAAACAGAACGCCCATCATTTTAAAGCCAAATACCTCGGTGAACATGGGGCAACACGTACAAGGTCTAATAAAAGCGTTCCGCAACTTTGTCCCAAAAATTTTTCTCTGCTTGCCTTTTACTTAACGTTAATGGTAGTGTAATTGAGGAACAGTCAATGAGTAAAACAGAACGCCCATCATTTTAAAGCCAAATACCTCGGTGAACATGGGGCAACACGTACAAGGTCTAATAAAAAAGCGTTCTGCAACTTTGTCCCAAAAATTTTTCTCTGCTTGCCTTTTACTTAACGTTAATGGTAGTGTAATTGAGGAACAGTCAATGAGTAAAACAGAACGCCCATCATTTTAAAGCCAAATACCTCGGTGAACATGGGGCAACACGTACAAGGTCTAATAAAAGCGTTCCGCAACTTTGTCCCAAAAATTTTTCTCTGCTTGCCTTTTACTTAACGTTAATGGTAGTGTAATTGAGGAACAGTCAATGAGTAAAACAGAACGCCCATCATTTTAAAGCCAAATACCTCGGTGAACATGGGGCAACACGTACAAGGTCTAATAAAAGCGTTCCGCAACTTTGTCCCAAAAATTTTTCTCTGCTTGCCTTTTACTTAACGTTAATGGTAGTGTAATTGAGGAACAGTCAATGAGTAAAACAGAACGCCCATCATTTTAAAGCCAAATACCTCGGTGAACATGGGGCAACACGTACAAGGTCTAATAAAAAAGCGTTCCGCAACTTTGTTCGAAAAATTTTTCTCTGCTTGCCTTTTACTTAACGTTAATGGTAGTGTAATTGAGGAACAGTCAATGAGTAAAACAGAACGCCCATCATTTTAAAGCCAAATACCTCGGTGAACATGGGGCAACACGTACAAGGTCTAATAAAAGCGTTCCGCAACTTTGTCCCAAAAATTTTTCTCTGCTTGCCTTTTACTTAACGTTAATGGTAGTGTAATTGAGGAACAGTCAATGAGTAAAACAGAACGCCCATCATTTTAAAGCCAAATACCTCGGTGAACATGGGGCAACACGTACAAGGTCTAATAAAAAAGCGTTCCGCAACTTTGTCCCAAAAATTTTTCTCTGCTTGCCTTTTACTTAACGTTAATGGTAGTGTAATTGAGGAACAGTCAATGAGTAAAACAGAACGCCCATCATTTTAAAGCCAAATACCTCGGTGAACATGGGGCAACACGTACAAGGTCTAATAAAAGCGTTCCGCAACTTTGTCCCAAAAATTTTTCTCTGCTTGCCTTTTACTTAACGTTAATGGTAGTGTAATTGAGGAACAGTCAATGAGTAAAACAGAACGCCCATCATTTTAAAGCCAAATACCTCGGTGAACATGGGGCAACACGTACAAGGTCTAATAAAAAAGCGTTCTGCAACTTTGTCCCAAAAATTTTTCTCTGCTTGCCTTTTACTTAACGTTAATGGTAGTGTAATTGAGGAACAGTCAATGAGTAAAACAGAACGCCCATCATTTTAAAGCCAAATACCTCGGTGAACATGGGGCAACACGTACAAGGTCTAATAAAAGCGTTCCGCAACTTTGTCCCAAAAATTTTTCTCTGTTTGCCTTTTACTTAACGTTAATGGTAGTGTAATTGAGGAACAGTCAATGAGTAAAACAGAACGCCCATCATTTTAAAGCCAAATACCTCGGTGAACATGGGGCAACACGTACAAGGTCTAATAAAAGCGTTCCGCAACTTTGTCCCAAAAATTTTTCTCTGCTTGCCTTTTACTTAACGTTAATGGTAGTGTAATTGAGGAACAGTCAATGAGTAAAACAGAACGCCCATCATTTTAAAGCCAAATACCTCGGTGAACATGGGGCAACACGTACAAGGTCTAATAAAAAAGCGTTCCGCAACTTTGTCCCAAAAATTTTTCTCTGCTTGCCTTTTACTTAACGTTAATGGTAGTGTAATTGAGGAACAGTCAATGAGTAAAACAGAACGCCCATCATTTTAAAGCCAAATACCTCGGTGAACATGGGGCAACACGTACAAGGTCTAATAAAAGCGTTCCGCAACTTTGTCCCAAAAATTTTTCTCTGCTTGCCTTTTACTTAACGTTAATGGTAGTGTAATTGAGGAACAGTCAATGAGTAAAACAGAACGCCCATCATTTTAAAGCCAAATACCTCGGTGAACATGGGGCAACACGTACAAGGTCTAATAAAAGCGTTCCGCAACTTTGTCCCAAAAATTTTTCTCTGCTTGCCTTTTACTTAACGTTAATGGTAGTGTAATTGAGGAACAGTCAATGAGTAAAACAGAACGCCCATCATTTTAAAGCCAAATACCTCGGTGAACATGGGGCAACACGTACAAGGTCTAATAAAAGCGTTCCGCAACTTTGTCCCAAAAATTTTTCTCTGCTTGCCTTTTACTTAACGTTAATGGTAGTGTAATTGAGGAACAGTCAATGAGTAAAACAGAACGCCCATCATTTTAAAGCCAAATACCTCGGTGAACATGGGGCAACACGTACAAGGTCTAATAAAAAAGCGTTCTGCAACTTTGTCCCAAAAATTTTTCTCTGCTTGCCTTTTACTTAACGTTAATGGTAGTGTAATTGAGGAACAGTCAATGAGTAAAACAGAACGCCCATCATTTTAAAGCCAAATACCTCGGTGAACATGGGGCAACACGTACAAGGTCTAATAAAAGCGTTCCGCAACTTTGTCCCAAAAATTTTTCTCTGCTTGCCTTTTACTTAACGTTAATGGTAGTGTAATTGAGGAACAGTCAATGAGTAAAACAGAACGCCCATCATTTTAAAGCCAAATACCTCGGTGAACATGGGGCAACACGTACAAGGTCTAATAAAAGCGTTCCGCAACTTTGTCCCAAAAATTTTTCTCTGCTTGCCTTTTACTTAACGTTAATGGTAGTGTAATTGAGGAACAGTCAATGAGTAAAACAGAACGCCCATCATTTTAAAGCCAAATACCTCGGTGAACATGGGGCAACACGTACAAGGTCTAATAAAAAAGCGTTCCGCAACTTTGTTCGAAAAATTTTTCTCTGCTTGCCTTTTACTTAACGTTAATGGTAGTGTAATTGAGGAACAGTCAATGAGTAAAACAGAACGCCCATCATTTTAAAGCCAAATACCTCGGTGAACATGGGGCAACACGTACAAGGTCTAATAAAAGCGTTCCGCAACTTTGTCCCAAAAATTTTTCTCTGCTTGCCTTTTACTTAACGTTAATGGTAGTGTAATTGAGGAACAGTCAATGAGTAAAACAGAACGCCCATCATTTTAAAGCCAAATACCTCGGTGAACATGGGGCAACACGTACAAGGTCTAATAAAAAAGCGTTCCGCAACTTTGTCCCAAAAATTTTTCTCTGCTTGCCTTTTACTTAACGTTAATGGTAGTGTAATTGAGGAACAGTCAATGAGTAAAACAGAACGCCCATCATTTTAAAGCCAAATACCTCGGTGAACATGGGGCAACACGTACAAGGTCTAATAAAAGCGTTCCGCAACTTTGTCCCAAAAATTTTTCTCTGCTTGCCTTTTACTTAACGTTAATGGTAGTGTAATTGAGGAACAGTCAATGAGTAAAACAGAACGCCCATCATTTTAAAGCCAAATACCTCGGTGAACATGGGGCAACACGTACAAGGTCTAATAAAAAAGCGTTCTGCAACTTTGTCCCAAAAATTTTTCTCTGCTTGCCTTTTACTTAACGTTAATGGTAGTGTAATTGAGGAACAGTCAATGAGTAAAACAGAACGCCCATCATTTTAAAGCCAAATACCTCGGTGAACATGGGGCAACACGTACAAGGTCTAATAAAAGCGTTCCGCAACTTTGTCCCAAAAATTTTTCTCTGTTTGCCTTTTACTTAACGTTAATGGTAGTGTAATTGAGGAACAGTCAATGAGTAAAACAGAACGCCCATCATTTTAAAGCCAAATACCTCGGTGAACATGGGGCAACACGTACAAGGTCTAATAAAAGCGTTCCGCAACTTTGTCCCAAAAATTTTTCTCTGCTTGCCTTTTACTTAACGTTAATGGTAGTGTAATTGAGGAACAGTCAATGAGTAAAACAGAACGCCCATCATTTTAAAGCCAAATACCTCGGTGAACATGGGGCAACACGTACAAGGTCTAATAAAAAAGCGTTCCGCAACTTTGTCCCAAAAATTTTTCTCTGCTTGCCTTTTACTTAACGTTAATGGTAGTGTAATTGAGGAACAGTCAATGAGTAAAACAGAACGCCCATCATTTTAAAGCCAAATACCTTGGTGAACATGGGGCAACACGTACAAGGTCTAATAAAAGCGTTCCGCAACTTTGTCCCAAAAATTTTTCTCTGCTTGCCTTTTACTTAACGTTAATGGTAGTGTAATTGAGGAACAGTCAATGAGTAAAACAGAACGCCCATCATTTTAAAGCCAAATACCTCGGTGAACATGGGGCAACACGTACAAGGTCTAATAAAAAAGCGTTCCGCAACTTTGTCCCAAAAATTTTTCTCTGCTTGCCTTTTACTTAACGTTAATGGTAGTGTAATTGAGGAACAGTCAATGAGTAAAACAGAACGCCCATCATTTTAAAGCCAAATACCTCGGTGAACATGGGGCAACACGTACAAGGTCTAATAAAAGCGTTCCGCAACTTTGTCCCAAAAATTTTTCTCTGCTTGCCTTTTACTTAACGTTAATGGTAGTGTAATTGAGGAACAGTCAATGAGTAAAACAGAACGCCCATCATTTTAAAGCCAAATACCTCGGTGAACATGGGGCAACACGTACAAGGTCTAATAAAAAAGCGTTCCGCAACTTTGTCCCAAAAATTTTTCTCTGCTTGCCTTTTACTTAACGTTAATGGTAGTGTAATTGAGGAACAGTCAATGAGTAAAACAGAACGCCCATCATTTTAAAGCCAAATACCTCGGTGAACATGGGGCAACACGTACAAGGTCTAATAAAAGCGTTCCGCAACTTTGTCCCAAAAATTTTTCTCTGCTTGCCTTTTACTTAACGTTAATGGTAGTGTAATTGAGGAACAGTCAATGAGTAAAACAGAACGCCCATCATTTTAAAGCCAAATACCTCGGTGAACATGGGGCAACACGTACAAGGTCTAATAAAAGCGTTCCGCAACTTTGTCCCAAAAATTTTTCTCTGCTTGCCTTTTACTTAACGTTAATGGTAGTGTAATTGAGGAACAGTCAATGAGTAAAACAGAACGCCCATCATTTTAAAACCAAATACCTCGGTGAACATGGGGCAACACGTACAAGGTCTAATAAAAAAGCGTTCCGCAACTTTGTCCCAAAAATTTTTCTCTGCTTGCCTTTTACTTAACGTTAATGGTAGTGTAATTGAGGAACAGTCAATGAGTAAAACAGAACGCCCATCATTTTAAAGCCAAATACCTCGGTGAACATGGGGCAACACGTACAAGGTCTAATAAAAGCGTTCCGCAACTTTGTCCCAAAAATTTTTCTCTGCTTGCCTTTTACTTAACGTTAATGGTAGTGTAATTGAGGAACAGTCAATGAGTAAAACAGAACGCCCATCATTTTAAAGCCAAATACCTCGGTGAACATGGGGCAACACGTACAAGGTCTAATAAAAGCGTTCCGCAACTTTGTCCCAAAAATTTTTCTCTGCTTGCCTTTTACTTAACGTTAATGGTAGTGTAATTGAGGAACAGTCAATGAGTAAAACAGAACGCCCATCATTTTAAAGCCAAATACCTCGGTGAACATGGGGCAACACGTACAAGGTCTAATAAAAAAGCGTTCCGCAACTTTGTCCCAAAAATTTTTCTCTGCTTGCCTTTTACTTAACGTTAATGGTAGTGTAATTGAGGAACAGTCAATGAGTAAAACAGAACGCCCATCATTTTAAAGCCAAATACCTCGGTGAACATGGGGCAACACGTACAAGGTCTAATAAAAAAGCGTTCCGCAACTTTGTCCCAAAAATTTTTCTCTGCTTGCCTTTTACTTAACGTTAATGGTAGTGTAATTGAGGAACAGTCAATGAGTAAAACAGAACGCCCATCATTTTAAAGCCAAATACCTCGGTGAACATGGGGCAACACGTACAAGGTCTAATAAAAGCGTTCCGCAACTTTGTCCCAAAAATTTTTCTCTGCTTGCCTTTTACTTAACGTTAATGGTAGTGTAATTGAGGAACAGTCAATGAGTAAAACAGAACGCCCATCATTTTAAAGCCAAATACCTCGGTGAACATGGGGCAACACGTACAAGGTCTAATAAAAAAGCGTTCCGCAACTTTGTCCCAAAAATTTTTCTCTGTTTGCCTTTTACTTAACGTTAATGGTAGTGTAATTGAGGAACAGTCAATGAGTAAAACAGAACGCCCATCATTTTAAAGCCAAATACCTCGGTGAACATGGGGCAACACGTACAAGGTCTAATAAAAAAGCGTTCCGCAAATTTATCCCAAAAATTTTTCTCTGTTTGCCTTTTACTTAACGTTAATGGTAGTGTAATTGAGGAACAGTCAATGAGTAAAACAGAACGCCCATCATTTTAAAGCCAAATACCTCGGTGAACATGGGGCAACACGTACAAGGTCTAATAAAAAAGCGTTCCGCAACTTTGTCCCAAAAATTTTTCTCTGCTTGCCTTTTACTTAACGTTAATGGTAGTGTAATTGAGGAACAGTCAATGAGTAAAACAGAACGCCCATCATTTTAAAGCCAAATACCTCGGTGAACATGGGGCAACACGTACAAGGTCTAATAAAAAAGCGTTCCGCAACTTTGTCCCAAAAATTTTTCTCTGCTTGCCTTTTACTTAACGTTAATGGTAGTGTAATTGAGGAACAGTCAATGAGTAAAACAGAACGCCCATCATTTTAAAGCCAAATACCTCGGTGAACATGGGGCAACACGTACAAGGTCTAATAAAAAAGCGTTCCGCAACTTTGTCCCAAAAATTTTTCTCTGCTTGCCTTTTACTTAACGTTAATGGTAGTGTAATTGAGGAACAGTCAATGAGTAAAACAGAACGCCCATCATTTTAAAGCCAAATACCTCGGTGAACATGGGGCAACACGTACAAGGTCTAATAAAAGCGTTCCGCAACTTTGTCCCAAAAATGTTTCTCTGCTTGCCTTTTACTTAACGTTAATGGTAGTGTAATTGAGGAACAGTCAATGAGTAAAACAGAACGCCCATCATTTTAAAGCCAAATACCTCGGTGAACATGGGGCAACACGTACAAGGTCTAATAAAAAAGCGTTCCGCAACTTTGTCCCAAAAATTTTTCTCTGCTTGCCTTTTACTTAACGTTAATGGTAGTGTAATTGAGGAACAGTCAATGAGTAAAACAGAACGCCCATCATTTTAAAGCCAAATACCTCGGTGAACATGGGGCAACACGTACAAGGTCTAATAAAAAAGCGTTCCGCAACTTTGTCCCAAAAATTTTTCTCTGCTTGCCTTTTACTTAACGTTAATGGTAGTGTAATTGAGGAACAGTCAATGAGTAAAACAGAACGCCCATCATTTTAAAGCCAAATACCTCGGTGAACATGGGGCAACACGTACAAGGTCTAATAAAAAAGCGTTCCGCAACTTTGTCCCAAAAATTTTTCTCTGCTTGCCTTTTACTTAACGTTAATGGTAGTGTAATTGAGGAACAGTCAATGAGTAAAACAGAACGCCCATCATTTTAAAGCCAAATACCTCGGTGAACATGGGGCAACACGTACAAGGTCTAATAAAAGCGTTCCGCAACTTTGTCCCAAAAATTTTTCTCTGCTTGCCTTTTACTTAACGTTAATGGTAGTGTAATTGAGGAACAGTCAATGAGTAAAACAGAACGCCCATCATTTTAAAGCCAAATACCTCGGTGAACATGGGGCAACACGTACAAGGTCTAATAAAAGCGTTCCGCAACTTTGTCCCAAAAATTTTTCTCTGCTTGCCTTTTACTTAACGTTAATGGTAGTGTAATTGAGGAACAGTCAATGAGTAAAACAGAACGCCCATCATTTTAAAGCCAAATATCTCGGTGAACATGGGGCAACACGTACAAGGTCTAATAAAAAAGCGTTCCGCAACTTTGTCCCAAAAATTTTTCTCTGCTTGCCTTTTACTTAACGTTAATGGTAGTGTAATTGAGGAACAGTCAATGAGTAAAACAGAACGCCCATCATTTTAAAGCCAAATACCTCGGTGAACATGGGGCAACACGTACAAAGTCTAATAAAAAAGCGTTCCGCAACTTTGTCCCAAAAATTTTTCTCTGCTTGCCTTTTACTTAACGTTAATGGTAGTGTAATTGAGGAACAGTCAATGAGTAAAACAGAACGCCCATCATTTTAAAGCCAAATACCTCGGTGAACATGGGGCAACACGTACAAGGTCTAATAAAAAAGCGTTCCGCAACTTTGTCCCAAAAATTTTTCTCTGCTTGCCTTTTACTTAACGTTAATGGTAGTGTAATTGAGGAACAGTCAATGAGTAAAACAGAACGCCCATCATTTTAAAGCCAAATACCTCGGTGAACATGGGGCAACACGTACAAGGTCTAATAAAAAAGCGTTCCGCAACTTTGTCCCAAAAATTTTTCTCTGCTTGCCTTTTACTTAACGTTAATGGTAGTGTAATTGAGGAACAGTCAATGAGTAAAACAGAACGCCCATCATTTTAAAGCCAAATACCTCGGTGAACATGGGGCAACACGTACAAGGTCTAATAAAAAAGCGTTCCGCAACTTTGTCCCAAAAATGTTTCTCTGCTTGCCTTTTACTTAACGTTAATGGTAGTGTAATTGAGGAACAGTCAATGAGTAAAACAGAACGCCCATCATTTTAAAGCCAAATACCTCGGTGAACATGGGGCAACACGTACAAGGTCTAATAAAAGCGTTCCGCAACTTTGTCCCAAAAATTTTTCTCTGCTTGCCTTTTACTTAACGTTAATGGTAGTGTAATTGAGGAACAGTCAATGAGTAAAACAGAACGCCCATCATTTTAAAGCCAAATACCTCGGTGAACATGGGGCAACACGTACAAGGTCTAATAAAAGCGTTCCGCAACTTTGTCCCAAAAATTTTTCTCTGCTTGCCTTTTACTTAACGTTAATGGTAGTGTAATTGAGGAACAGTCAATGAGTAAAACAGAACGCCCATCATTTTAAAGCCAAATACCTCGGTGAACATGGGGCAACACGTACAAGGTCTAATAAAAGCGTTCCGCAACTTTGTCCCAAAAATTTTTCTCTCCTTGCCTTTTACTTAACGTTAATGGTAGTGTAATTGAGGAACAGTCAATGAGTAAAACAGAACGCCCATCATTTTAAAGCCAAATACCTCGGTGAACATGGGGCAACACGTACAAGGTCTAATAAAAAAGCGTTCCGCAACTTTGTCCCAAAAAGTTTTCTCTGCTTGCCTTTTACTTAACGTTAATGGTAGTGTAATTGAGGAACAGTCAATGAGTAAAACAGAACGCCCATCATTTTAAAGCCAAATACCTCGGTGAACATGGGGCAACACGTACAAGGTCTAATAAAAGCGTTCCGCAACTTTGTCCCAAAAATTTTTCTCTGCTTGCCTTTTACTTAACGTTAATGGTAGTGTAATTGAGGAAAAGTCAATGAGTAAAACAGAACGCCCATCATTTTAAAGCCAAATACCTCGGTGAACATGGGGCAACACGTACAAGGTCTAATAAAAAAGCGTTCTGCAACTTTATCCCAAAAATTTTTCTCTGCTTGCCTTTTACTTAACGTTAATGGTAGTGTAATTGAGGAACAGTCAATGAGTAAAACAGAACGCCCATCATTTTAAAGCCAAATACCTCGGTGAACATGGGGCAACACGTACAAGGTCTAATAAAAAAGCGTTCCGCAACTTTGTCCCAAAAATTTTTCTCTGCTTGCCTTTTACTTAACGTTAATGGTAGTGTAATTGAGGAACAGTCAATGAGTAAAACAGAACGCCCATCATTTTAAAGCCAAATACCTCGGTGAACATGGGGCAACACGTACAAGGTCTAATAAAAAAGCGTTCTGCAACTTTATCCCAAAAATTTTTCTCTGCTTGCCTTTTACTTAACGTTAATGGTAGTGTAATTGAGGAACAGTCAATGAGTAAAACAGAACGCCCATCATTTTAAAGCCAAATACCTCGGTGAACATGGGGCAACACGTACAAGGTCTAATAAAAGCGTTCCGCAACTTTGTCCCAAAAATTTTTCTCTGCTTGCCTTTTACTTAACGTTAATGGTAGTGTAATTGAGGAACAGTCAATGAGTAAAACAGAACGCCCATCATTTTAAAGCCAAATACCTCGGTGAACATGGGGCAACACGTACAAGGTCTAATAAAAAAGCGTTCTGCAACTTTATCCCAAAAATTTTTCTCTGCTTGCCTTTTACTTAACGTTAATGGTAGTGTAATTGAGGAACAGTCAATGAGTAAAACAGAACGCCCATCATTTTAAAGCCAAATACCTCGGTGAACATGGGGCAACACGTACAAGGTCTAATAAAAAAGCGTTCTGCAACTTTATCCCAAAAATTTTTCTCTGCTTGCCTTTTACTTAACGTTAATGGTAGTGTAATTGAGGAACAGTCAATGAGTAAAACAGAACGCCCATCATTTTAAAGCCAAATACCTCGGTGAACATGGGGCAACACGTACAAGGTCTAATAAAAAAGCGTTCTGCAACTTTATCCCAAAAATTTTTCTCTGCTTGCCTTTTACTTAACGTTAATGGTAGTGTAATTGAGGAACAGTCAATGAGTAAAACAGAACGCCCATCATTTTAAAGCCAAATACCTCGGTGAACATGGGGCAACACGTACAAGGTCTAATAAAAGCGTTCCGCAACTTTGTCCCAAAAATTTTTCTCTGCTTGCCTTTTACTTAACGTTAATGGTAGTGTAATTGAGGAACAGTCAATGAGTAAAACAGAACGCCCATCATTTTAAAGCCAAATACCTCGGTGAACATGGGGCAACACGTACAAGGTCTAATAAAAAAGCGTTCTGCAACTTTATCCCAAAAATTTTTCTCTGCTTGCCTTTTACTTAACGTTAATGGTAGTGTAATTGAGGAACAGTCAATGAGTAAAACAGAACGCCCATCATTTTAAAGCCAAATACCTCGGTGAACATGGGGCAACACGTACAAGGTCTAATAAAAAAGCGTTCCGCAACTTTATCCCAAAAATTTTTCTCTGCTTGCCTTTTACTTAACGTTAATGGTAGTGTAATTGAGGAACAGTCAATGAGTAAAACAGAACGCCCATCATTTTAAAGCCAAATACCTCGGTGAACATGGGGCAACACGTACAAGGTCTAATAAAAAAGCGTTCTGCAACTTTATCCCAAAAATTTTTCTCTGCTTGCCTTTTACTTAACGTTAATGGTAGTGTAATTGAGGAACAGTCAATGAGTAAAACAGAACGCCCATCATTTTAAAGCCAAATACCTCGGTGAACATGGGGCAACACGTACAAGGTCTAATAAAAAAGCGTTCTGCAACTTTATCCCAAAAATTTTTCTCTGCTTGCCTTTTACTTAACGTTAATGGTAGTGTAATTGAGGAACAGTCAATGAGTAAAACAGAACGCCCATCATTTTAAAGCCAAATACCTCGGTGAACATGGGGCAACACGTACAAGGTCTAATAAAAGCGTTCCGCAACTTTGTCCCAAAAATTTTTCTCTGCTTGCCTTTTACTTAACGTTAATGGTAGTGTAATTGAGGAACAGTCAATGAGTAAAACAGAACGCCCATCATTTTAAAGCCAAATACCTCGGTGAACATGGGGCAACACGTACAAGGTCTAATAAAAGCGTTCCGCAACTTTGTCCCAAAAATTTTTCTCTGCTTGCCTTTTACTTAACGTTAATGGTAGTGTAATTGAGGAACAGTCAATGAGTAAAACAGAACGCCCATCATTTTAAAGCCAAATACCTCGGTGAACATGGGGCAACACGTACAAGGTCTAATAAAAAAGCGTTCCGCAACTTTGTCCCAAAAATTTTTCTCTGCTTGCCTTTTACTTAACGTTAATGGTAGTGTAATTGAGGAACAGTCAATGAGTAAAACAGAACGCCCATCATTTTAAAGCCAAATACCTCGGTGAACATGGGGCAACACGTACAAGGTCTAATAAAAAAGCGTTCTGCAACTTTATCCCAAAAATTTTTCTCTGCTTGCCTTTTACTTAACGTTAATGGTAGTGTAATTGAGGAACAGTCAATGAGTAAAACAGAACGCCCATCATTTTAAAGCCAAATACCTCGGTGAACATGGGGCAACACGTACAAGGTCTAATAAAAGCGTTCCGCAACTTTGTCCCAAAAATGTTTCTCTGCTTGCCTTTTACTTAACGTTAATGGTAGTGTAATTGAGGAACAGTCAATGAGTAAAACAGAACGCCCATCATTTTAAAGCCAAATACCTCGGTGAACATGGGGCAACACGTACAAGGTCTAATAAAAGCGTTCCGCAACTTTGTCCCAAAAATTTTTCTCTGCTTGCCTTTTACTTAACGTTAATGGTAGTGTAATTGAGGAACAGTCAATGAGTAAAACAGAACGCCCATCATTTTAAAGCCAAATACCTTGGTGAACATGGGGCAACACGTACAAGGTCTAATAAAAGCGTTCCGCAACTTTGTCCCAAAAATTTTTCTCTGCTTGCCTTTTACTTAACGTTAATGGTAGTGTAATTGAGGAACAGTCAATGAGTAAAACAGAACGCCCATCATTTTAAAGCCAAATACCTCGGTGAACATGGGGCAACACGTACAAGGTCTAATAAAAGCGTTCCGCAACTTTGTCCCAAAAATTTTTCTCTCCTTGCCTTTTACTTAACGTTAATGGTAGTGTAATTGAGGAACAGTCAATGAGTAAAACAGAACGCCCATCATTTTAAAGCCAAATACCTCGGTGAACATGGGGCAACACGTACAAGGTCTAATAAAAAAGCGTTCCGCAACTTTGTCCCAAAAAGTTTTCTCTGCTTGCCTTTTACTTAACGTTAATGGTAGTGTAATTGAGGAACAGTCAATGAGTAAAACAGAACGCCCATCATTTTAAAGCCAAATACCTCGGTGAACATGGGGCAACACGTACAAGGTCTAATAAAAGCGTTCCGCAACTTTGTCCCAAAAATTTTTCTCTGCTTGCCTTTTACTTAACGTTAATGGTAGTGTAATTGAGGAAAAGTCAATGAGTAAAACAGAACGCCCATCATTTTAAAGCCAAATACCTCGGTGAACATGGGGCAACACGTACAAGGTCTAATAAAAAAGCGTTCTGCAACTTTATCCCAAAAATTTTTTTCTGCTTGCCTTTTACTTAACGTTAATGGTAGTGTAATTGAGGAACAGTCAATGAGTAAAACAGAACGCCCATCATTTTAAAGCCAAATACCTCGGTGAACATGGGGCAACACGTACAAGGTCTAATAAAAAAGCGTTCCGCAACTTTGTCCCAAAAATTTTTCTCTGCTTGCCTTTTACTTAACGTTAATGGTAGTGTAATTGAGGAACAGTCAATGAGTAAAACAGAACGCCCATCATTTTAAAGCCAAATACCTCGGTGAACATGGGGCAACACGTACAAGGTCTAATAAAAAAGCGTTCTGCAACTTTATCCCAAAAATTTTTCTCTGCTTGCCTTTTACTTAACGTTAATGGTAGTGTAATTGAGGAACAGTCAATGAGTAAAACAGAACGCCCATCATTTTAAAGCCAAATACCTCGGTGAACATGGGGCAACACGTACAAGGTCTAATAAAAGCGTTCCGCAACTTTGTCCCAAAAATTTTTCTCTGCTTGCCTTTTACTTAACGTTAATGGTAGTGTAATTGAGGAACAGTCAATGAGTAAAACAGAACGCCCATCATTTTAAAGCCAAATACCTCGGTGAACATGGGGCAACACGTACAAGGTCTAATAAAAGCGTTCCGCAACTTTGTCCCAAAAATTTTTCTCTGCTTGCCTTTTACTTAACGTTAATGGTAGTGTAATTGAGGAACAGTCAATGAGTAAAACAGAACGCCCATCATTTTAAAGCCAAATATCTCGGTGAACATGGGGCAACACGTACAAGGTCTAATAAAAAAGCGTTCCGCAACTTTGTCCCAAAAATTTTTCTCTGCTTGCCTTTTACTTAACGTTAATGGTAGTGTAATTGAGGAACAGTCAATGAGTAAAACAGAACGCCCATCATTTTAAAGCCAAATACCTCGGTGAACATGGGGCAACACGTACAAAGTCTAATAAAAAAGCGTTCCGCAACTTTGTCCCAAAAATTTTTCTCTGCTTGCCTTTTACTTAACGTTAATGGTAGTGTAATTGAGGAACAGTCAATGAGTAAAACAGAACGCCCATCATTTTAAAGCCAAATACCTCGGTGAACATGGGGCAACACGTACAAGGTCTAATAAAAAAGCGTTCCGCAACTTTGTCCCAAAAATTTTTCTCTGCTTGCCTTTTACTTAACGTTAATGGTAGTGTAATTGAGGAACAGTCAATGAGTAAAACAGAACGCCCATCATTTTAAAGCCAAATACCTCGGTGAACATGGGGCAACACGTACAAGGTCTAATAAAAAAGCGTTCCGCAACTTTGTCCCAAAAATTTTTCTCTGCTTGCCTTTTACTTAACGTTAATGGTAGTGTAATTGAGGAACAGTCAATGAGTAAAACAGAACGCCCATCATTTTAAAGCCAAATACCTCGGTGAACATGGGGCAACACGTACAAGGTCTAATAAAAAAGCGTTCCGCAACTTTGTCCCAAAAATGTTTCTCTGCTTGCCTTTTACTTAACGTTAATGGTAGTGTAATTGAGGAACAGTCAATGAGTAAAACAGAACGCCCATCATTTTAAAGCCAAATACCTCGGTGAACATGGGGCAACACGTACAAGGTCTAATAAAAGCGTTCCGCAACTTTGTCCCAAAAATTTTTCTCTGCTTGCCTTTTACTTAACGTTAATGGTAGTGTAATTGAGGAACAGTCAATGAGTAAAACAGAACGCCCATCATTTTAAAGCCAAATACCTCGGTGAACATGGGGCAACACGTACAAGGTCTAATAAAAGCGTTCCGCAACTTTGTCCCAAAAATTTTTCTCTGCTTGCCTTTTACTTAACGTTAATGGTAGTGTAATTGAGGAACAGTCAATGAGTAAAACAGAACGCCCATCATTTTAAAGCCAAATACCTCGGTGAACATGGGGCAACACGTACAAGGTCTAATAAAAGCGTTCCGCAACTTTGTCCCAAAAATTTTTCTCTCCTTGCCTTTTACTTAACGTTAATGGTAGTGTAATTGAGGAACAGTCAATGAGTAAAACAGAACGCCCATCATTTTAAAGCCAAATACCTCGGTGAACATGGGGCAACACGTACAAGGTCTAATAAAAAAGCGTTCCGCAACTTTGTCCCAAAAAGTTTTCTCTGCTTGCCTTTTACTTAACGTTAATGGTAGTGTAATTGAGGAACAGTCAATGAGTAAAACAGAACGCCCATCATTTTAAAGCCAAATACCTCGGTGAACATGGGGCAACACGTACAAGGTCTAATAAAAGCGTTCCGCAACTTTGTCCCAAAAATTTTTCTCTGCTTGCCTTTTACTTAACGTTAATGGTAGTGTAATTGAGGAAAAGTCAATGAGTAAAACAGAACGCCCATCATTTTAAAGCCAAATACCTCGGTGAACATGGGGCAACACGTACAAGGTCTAATAAAAAAGCGTTCTGCAACTTTATCCCAAAAATTTTTCTCTGCTTGCCTTTTACTTAACGTTAATGGTAGTGTAATTGAGGAACAGTCAATGAGTAAAACAGAACGCCCATCATTTTAAAGCCAAATACCTCGGTGAACATGGGGCAACACGTACAAGGTCTAATAAAAAAGCGTTCCGCAACTTTGTCCCAAAAATTTTTCTCTGCTTGCCTTTTACTTAACGTTAATGGTAGTGTAATTGAGGAACAGTCAATGAGTAAAACAGAACGCCCATCATTTTAAAGCCAAATACCTCGGTGAACATGGGGCAACACGTACAAGGTCTAATAAAAAAGCGTTCTGCAACTTTATCCCAAAAATTTTTCTCTGCTTGCCTTTTACTTAACGTTAATGGTAGTGTAATTGAGGAACAGTCAATGAGTAAAACAGAACGCCCATCATTTTAAAGCCAAATACCTCGGTGAACATGGGGCAACACGTACAAGGTCTAATAAAAGCGTTCCGCAACTTTGTCCCAAAAATTTTTCTCTGCTTGCCTTTTACTTAACGTTAATGGTAGTGTAATTGAGGAACAGTCAATGAGTAAAACAGAACGCCCATCATTTTAAAGCCAAATACCTCGGTGAACATGGGGCAACACGTACAAGGTCTAATAAAAAAGCGTTCTGCAACTTTATCCCAAAAATTTTTCTCTGCTTGCCTTTTACTTAACGTTAATGGTAGTGTAATTGAGGAACAGTCAATGAGTAAAACAGAACGCCCATCATTTTAAAGCCAAATACCTCGGTGAACATGGGGCAACACGTACAAGGTCTAATAAAAAAGCGTTCTGCAACTTTATCCCAAAAATTTTTCTCTGCTTGCCTTTTACTTAACGTTAATGGTAGTGTAATTGAGGAACAGTCAATGAGTAAAACAGAACGCCCATCATTTTAAAGCCAAATACCTCGGTGAACATGGGGCAACACGTACAAGGTCTAATAAAAAAGCGTTCTGCAACTTTATCCCAAAAATTTTTCTCTGCTTGCCTTTTACTTAACGTTAATGGTAGTGTAATTGAGGAACAGTCAATGAGTAAAACAGAACGCCCATCATTTTAAAGCCAAATACCTCGGTGAACATGGGGCAACACGTACAAGGTCTAATAAAAGCGTTCCGCAACTTTGTCCCAAAAATTTTTCTCTGCTTGCCTTTTACTTAACGTTAATGGTAGTGTAATTGAGGAACAGTCAATGAGTAAAACAGAACGCCCATCATTTTAAAGCCAAATACCTCGGTGAACATGGGGCAACACGTACAAGGTCTAATAAAAAAGCGTTCTGCAACTTTATCCCAAAAATTTTTCTCTGCTTGCCTTTTACTTAACGTTAATGGTAGTGTAATTGAGGAACAGTCAATGAGTAAAACAGAACGCCCATCATTTTAAAGCCAAATACCTCGGTGAACATGGGGCAACACGTACAAGGTCTAATAAAAAAGCGTTCCGCAACTTTATCCCAAAAATTTTTCTCTGCTTGCCTTTTACTTAACGTTAATGGTAGTGTAATTGAGGAACAGTCAATGAGTAAAACAGAACGCCCATCATTTTAAAGCCAAATACCTCGGTGAACATGGGGCAACACGTACAAGGTCTAATAAAAAAGCGTTCTGCAACTTTATCCCAAAAATTTTTCTCTGCTTGCCTTTTACTTAACGTTAATGGTAGTGTAATTGAGGAACAGTCAATGAGTAAAACAGAACGCCCATCATTTTAAAGCCAAATACCTCGGTGAACATGGGGCAACACGTACAAGGTCTAATAAAAAAGCGTTCTGCAACTTTATCCCAAAAATTTTTCTCTGCTTGCCTTTTACTTAACGTTAATGGTAGTGTAATTGAGGAACAGTCAATGAGTAAAACAGAACGCCCATCATTTTAAAGCCAAATACCTCGGTGAACATGGGGCAACACGTACAAGGTCTAATAAAAGCGTTCCGCAACTTTGTCCCAAAAATTTTTCTCTGCTTGCCTTTTACTTAACGTTAATGGTAGTGTAATTGAGGAACAGTCAATGAGTAAAACAGAACGCCCATCATTTTAAAGCCAAATACCTCGGTGAACATGGGGCAACACGTACAAGGTCTAATAAAAGCGTTCCGCAACTTTGTCCCAAAAATTTTTCTCTGCTTGCCTTTTACTTAACGTTAATGGTAGTGTAATTGAGGAACAGTCAATGAGTAAAACAGAACGCCCATCATTTTAAAGCCAAATACCTCGGTGAACATGGGGCAACACGTACAAGGTCTAATAAAAAAGCGTTCCGCAACTTTGTCCCAAAAATTTTTCTCTGCTTGCCTTTTACTTAACGTTAATGGTAGTGTAATTGAGGAACAGTCAATGAGTAAAACAGAACGCCCATCATTTTAAAGCCAAATACCTCGGTGAACATGGGGCAACACGTACAAGGTCTAATAAAAAAGCGTTCTGCAACTTTATCCCAAAAATTTTTCTCTGCTTGCCTTTTACTTAACGTTAATGGTAGTGTAATTGAGGAACAGTCAATGAGTAAAACAGAACGCCCATCATTTTAAAGCCAAATACCTCGGTGAACATGGGGCAACACGTACAAGGTCTAATAAAAGCGTTCCGCAACTTTGTCCCAAAAATGTTTCTCTGCTTGCCTTTTACTTAACGTTAATGGTAGTGTAATTGAGGAACAGTCAATGAGTAAAACAGAACGCCCATCATTTTAAAGCCAAATACCTCGGTGAACATGGGGCAACACGTACAAGGTCTAATAAAAGCGTTCCGCAACTTTGTCCCAAAAATTTTTCTCTGCTTGCCTTTTACTTAACGTTAATGGTAGTGTAATTGAGGAACAGTCAATGAGTAAAACAGAACGCCCATCATTTTAAAGCCAAATACCTCGGTGAACATGGGGCAACACGTACAAGGTCTAATAAAAGCGTTCCGCAACTTTGTCCCAAAAATTTTTCTCTGCTTGCCTTTTACTTAACGTTAATGGTAGTGTAATTGAGGAACAGTCAATGAGTAAAACAGAACGCCCATCATTTTAAAGCCAAATACCTCGGTGAACATGGGGCAACACGTACAAGGTCTAATAAAAGCGTTCCGCAACTTTGTCCCAAAAATTTTTCTCTCCTTGCCTTTTACTTAACGTTAATGGTAGTGTAATTGAGGAACAGTCAATGAGTAAAACAGAACGCCCATCATTTTAAAGCCAAATACCTCGGTGAACATGGGGCAACACGTACAAGGTCTAATAAAAAAGCGTTCCGCAACTTTGTCCCAAAAAGTTTTCTCTGCTTGCCTTTTACTTAACGTTAATGGTAGTGTAATTGAGGAACAGTCAATGAGTAAAACAGAACGCCCATCATTTTAAAGCCAAATACCTCGGTGAACATGGGGCAACACGTACAAGGTCTAATAAAAGCGTTCCGCAACTTTGTCCCAAAAATTTTTCTCTGCTTGCCTTTTACTTAACGTTAATGGTAGTGTAATTGAGGAAAAGTCAATGAGTAAAACAGAACGCCCATCATTTTAAAGCCAAATACCTCGGTGAACATGGGGCAACACGTACAAGGTCTAATAAAAAAGCGTTCTGCAACTTTATCCCAAAAATTTTTCTCTGCTTGCCTTTTACTTAACGTTAATGGTAGTGTAATTGAGGAACAGTCAATGAGTAAAACAGAACGCCCATCATTTTAAAGCCAAATACCTCGGTGAACATGGGGCAACACGTACAAGGTCTAATAAAAAAGCGTTCCGCAACTTTGTCCCAAAAATTTTTCTCTGCTTGCCTTTTACTTAACGTTAATGGTAGTGTAATTGAGGAACAGTCAATGAGTAAAACAGAACGCCCATCATTTTAAAGCCAAATACCTCGGTGAACATGGGGCAACACGTACAAGGTCTAATAAAAAAGCGTTCTGCAACTTTATCCCAAAAATTTTTCTCTGCTTGCCTTTTACTTAACGTTAATGGTAGTGTAATTGAGGAACAGTCAATGAGTAAAACAGAACGCCCATCATTTTAAAGCCAAATACCTCGGTGAACATGGGGCAACACGTACAAGGTCTAATAAAAGCGTTCCGCAACTTTGTCCCAAAAATTTTTCTCTGCTTGCCTTTTACTTAACGTTAATGGTAGTGTAATTGAGGAACAGTCAATGAGTAAAACAGAACGCCCATCATTTTAAAGCCAAATACCTCGGTGAACATGGGGCAACACGTACAAGGTCTAATAAAAAAGCGTTCTGCAACTTTATCCCAAAAATTTTTCTCTGCTTGCCTTTTACTTAACGTTAATGGTAGTGTAATTGAGGAACAGTCAATGAGTAAAACAGAACGCCCATCATTTTAAAGCCAAATACCTCGGTGAACATGGGGCAACACGTACAAGGTCTAATAAAAAAGCGTTCTGCAACTTTATCCCAAAAATTTTTCTCTGCTTGCCTTTTACTTAACGTTAATGGTAGTGTAATTGAGGAACAGTCAATGAGTAAAACAGAACGCCCATCATTTTAAAGCCAAATACCTCGGTGAACATGGGGCAACACGTACAAGGTCTAATAAAAAAGCGTTCTGCAACTTTATCCCAAAAATTTTTCTCTGCTTGCCTTTTACTTAACGTTAATGGTAGTGTAATTGAGGAACAGTCAATGAGTAAAACAGAACGCCCATCATTTTAAAGCCAAATACCTCGGTGAACATGGGGCAACACGTACAAGGTCTAATAAAAGCGTTCCGCAACTTTGTCCCAAAAATTTTTCTCTGCTTGCCTTTTACTTAACGTTAATGGTAGTGTAATTGAGGAACAGTCAATGAGTAAAACAGAACGCCCATCATTTTAAAGCCAAATACCTCGGTGAACATGGGGCAACACGTACAAGGTCTAATAAAAAAGCGTTCTGCAACTTTATCCCAAAAATTTTTCTCTGCTTGCCTTTTACTTAACGTTAATGGTAGTGTAATTGAGGAACAGTCAATGAGTAAAACAGAACGCCCATCATTTTAAAGCCAAATACCTCGGTGAACATGGGGCAACACGTACAAGGTCTAATAAAAAAGCGTTCCGCAACTTTATCCCAAAAATTTTTCTCTGCTTGCCTTTTACTTAACGTTAATGGTAGTGTAATTGAGGAACAGTCAATGAGTAAAACAGAACGCCCATCATTTTAAAGCCAAATACCTCGGTGAACATGGGGCAACACGTACAAGGTCTAATAAAAAAGCGTTCTGCAACTTTATCCCAAAAATTTTTCTCTGCTTGCCTTTTACTTAACGTTAATGGTAGTGTAATTGAGGAACAGTCAATGAGTAAAACAGAACGCCCATCATTTTAAAGCCAAATACCTCGGTGAACATGGGGCAACACGTACAAGGTCTAATAAAAAAGCGTTCTGCAACTTTATCCCAAAAATTTTTCTCTGCTTGCCTTTTACTTAACGTTAATGGTAGTGTAATTGAGGAACAGTCAATGAGTAAAACAGAACGCCCATCATTTTAAAGCCAAATACCTCGGTGAACATGGGGCAACACGTACAAGGTCTAATAAAAGCGTTCCGCAACTTTGTCCCAAAAATTTTTCTCTGCTTGCCTTTTACTTAACGTTAATGGTAGTGTAATTGAGGAACAGTCAATGAGTAAAACAGAACGCCCATCATTTTAAAGCCAAATACCTCGGTGAACATGGGGCAACACGTACAAGGTCTAATAAAAGCGTTCCGCAACTTTGTCCCAAAAATTTTTCTCTGCTTGCCTTTTACTTAACGTTAATGGTAGTGTAATTGAGGAACAGTCAATGAGTAAAACAGAACGCCCATCATTTTAAAGCCAAATACCTCGGTGAACATGGGGCAACACGTACAAGGTCTAATAAAAAAGCGTTCCGCAACTTTGTCCCAAAAATTTTTCTCTGCTTGCCTTTTACTTAACGTTAATGGTAGTGTAATTGAGGAACAGTCAATGAGTAAAACAGAACGCCCATCATTTTAAAGCCAAATACCTCGGTGAACATGGGGCAACACGTACAAGGTCTAATAAAAGCGTTCCGCAACTTTGTCCCAAAAATTTTTCTCTGCTTGCCTTTTACTTAACGTTAATGGTAGTGTAATTGAGGAACAGTCAATGAGTAAAACAGAACGCCCATCATTTTAAAGCCAAATACCTCGGTGAACATGGGGCAACACGTACAAGTTCTAATAAAAGCGTTCCGCAACTTTGTCCCAAAAATTTTTCTCTGCTTGCCTTTTACTTAACGTTAATGGTAGTGTAATTGAGGAACAGTCAATGAGTAAAACAGAACGCCCATCATTTTAAAGCCAAATACCTCGGTGAACATGGGGCAACACGTACAAGGTCTAATAAAAAAGCGTTCCGCAACTTTGTCCCAAAAATTTTTCTCTGCTTGCCTTTTACTTAACGTTAATGGTAGTGTAATTGAGGAACAGTCAATGAGTAAAACAGAACGCCCATCATTTTAAAGCCAAATACCTCGGTGAACATGGGGCAACACGTACAAGGTCTAATAAAAGCGTTCCGCAACTTTGTCCCAAAAATTTTTCTCTGCTTGCCTTTTACTTAACGTTAATGGTAGTGTAATTGAGGAACAGTCAATGAGTAAAACAGAACGCCCATCATTTTAAAGCCAAATACCTCGGTGAACATGGGGCAACACGTACAAGGTCTAATAAAAAAGCGTTCCGCAACTTTGTCCCAAAAATTTTTCTCTGCTTGCCTTTTACTTAACGTTAATGGTAGTGTAATTGAGGAACAGTCAATGAGTAAAACAGAACGCCCATCATTTTAAAGCCAAATACCTCGGTGAACATGGGGCAACACGTACAAGGTCTAATAAAAGCGTTCCGCAACTTTGTCCCAAAAATTTTTCTCTGTTTGCCTTTTACTTAACGTTAATGGTAGTGTAATTGAGGAACAGTCAATGAGTAAAACAGAACGCCCATCATTTTAAAGCCAAATACCTCGGTGAACATGGGGCAACACGTACAAGGTCTAATAAAAGCGTTCCGCAACTTTGTCCCAAAAATTTTTCTCTGCTTGCCTTTTACTTAACGTTAATGGTAGTGTAATTGAGGAACAGTCAATGAGTAAAACAGAACGCCCATCATTTTAAAGCCAAATACCTCGGTGAACATGGGGCAACACGTACAAGGTCTAATAAAAAAGCGTTCCGCAACTTTGTCCCAAAAATTTTTCTCTGCTTGCCTTTTACTTAACGTTAATGGTAGTGTAATTGAGGAACAGTCAATGAGTAAAACAGAACGCCCATCATTTTAAAGCCAAATACCTCGGTGAACATGGGGCAACACGTACAAGGTCTAATAAAAGCGTTCCGCAACTTTGTCCCAAAAATTTTTCTCTGCTTGCCTTTTACTTAACGTTAATGGTAGTGTAATTGAGGAACAGTCAATGAGTAAAACAGAACGCCCATCATTTTAAAGCCAAATACCTCGGTGAACATGGGGCAACACGTACAAGGTCTAATAAAAAAGCGTTCCGCAACTTTGTCCCAAAAATGTTTCTCTGCTTGCCTTTTACTTAACGTTAATGGTAGTGTAATTGAGGAACAGTCAATGAGTAAAACAGAACGCCCATCATTTTAAAGCCAAATACCTCGGTGAACATGGGGCAACACGTACAAGGTCTAATAAAAAAGCGTTCCGCAACTTTGTCCCAAAAATTTTTCTCTGCTTGCCTTTTACTTAACGTTAATGGTAGTGTAATTGAGGAACAGTCAATGAGTAAAACAGAACGCCCATCATTTTAAAGCCAAATACCTCGGTGAACATGGGGCAACACGTACAAGGTCTAATAAAAAAGCGTTCCGCAACTTTGTCCCAAAAATTTTTCTCTGCTTGCCTTTTACTTAACGTTAATGGTAGTGTAATTGAGGAACAGTCAATGAGTAAAACAGAACGCCCATCATTTTAAAGCCAAATACCTCGGTGAACATGGGGCAACACGTACAAGGTCTAATAAAAGCGTTCCGCAACTTTGTCCCAAAAATTTTTCTCTGCTTGCCTTTTACTTAACGTTAATGGTAGTGTAATTGAGGAACAGTCAATGAGTAAAACAGAACGCCCATCATTTTAAAGCCAAATACCTCGGTGAACATGGGGCAACACGTACAAGGTCTAATAAAAAAGCGTTCCGCAACTTTGTCCCAAATTTTTTCTCTGCTTGCCTTTTACTTAACGTTAATGGTAGTGTAATTGAGGAACAGTCAATGAGTAAAACAGAACGCCCATCATTTTAAAGCCAAATACCTCGGTGAACATGGGGCAACACGTACAAGGTCTAATAAAAAAGCGTTCCGCAACTTTGTCCCAAAAATTTTTCTCTGCTTGCCTTTTACTTAACGTTAATGGTAGTGTAATTGAGGAACAGTCAATGAGTAAAACAGAACGCCCATCATTTTAAAGCCAAATACCTCGGTGAACATGGGGCAACACGTACAAGGTCTAATAAAAGCGTTCCGCAACTTTGTCCCAAAAATTTTTCTCTGCTTGCCTTTTACTTAACGTTAATGGTAGTGTAATTGAGGAACAGTCAATGAGTAAAACAGAACGCCCATCATTTTAAAGCCAAATACCTCGGTGAACATGGGGCAACACGTACAAGGTCTAATAAAAAAGCGTTCCGCAACTTTGTCCCAAAAATTTTTCTCTGCTTGCCTTTTACTTAACGTTAATGGTAGTGTAATTGAGGAACAGTCAATGAGTAAAACAGAACGCCCATCATTTTAAAGCCAAATACCTCGGTGAACATGGGGCAACACGTACAAGGTCTAATAAAAGCGTTCCGCAACTTTGTCCCAAAAATTTTTCTCTGCTTGCCTTTTACTTAACGTTAATGGTAGTGTAATTGAGGAACAGTCAATGAGTAAAACAGAACGCCCATCATTTTAAAGCCAAATACCTCGGTGAACATGGGGCAACACGTACAAGGTCTAATAAAAAAGCGTTCCGCAACTTTGTCCCAAAAATTTTTCTCTGCTTGCCTTTTACTTAACGTTAATGGTAGTGTAATTGAGGAACAGTCAATGAGTAAAACAGAACGCCCATCATTTTAAAGCCAAATACCTTGGTGAACATGGGGCAACACGTACAAGGTCTAATAAAAGCGTTCCGCAACTTTGTCCCAAAAATTTTTCTCTGCTTGCCTTTTACTTAACGTTAATGGTAGTGTAATTGAGGAACAGTCAATGAGTAAAACAGAACGCCCATCATTTTAAAGCCAAATACCTCGGTGAACATGGGGCAACACGTACAAGGTCTAATAAAAAAGCGTTCCGCAACTTTGTCCCAAAAATTTTTCTCTGCTTGCCTTTTACTTAACGTTAATGGTAGTGTAATTGAGGAACAGTCAATGAGTAAAACAGAACGCCCATCATTTTAAAGCCAAATACCTCGGTGAACATGGGGCAACACGTACAAGGTCTAATAAAAGCGTTCCGCAACTTTGTCCCAAAAATTTTTCTCTGCTTGCCTTTTACTTAACGTTAATGGTAGTGTAATTGAGGAACAGTCAATGAGTAAAACAGAACGCCCATCATTTTAAAGCCAAATACCTCGGTGAACATGGGGCAACACGTACAAGGTCTAATAAAAAAGCGTTCCGCAACTTTGTCCCAAAAATTTTTCTCTGCTTGCCTTTTACTTAACGTTAATGGTAGTGTAATTGAGGAACAGTCAATGAGTAAAACAGAACGCCCATCATTTTAAAGCCAAATACCTCGGTGAACATGGGGCAACACGTACAAGGTCTAATAAAAGCGTTCCGCAACTTTGTCCCAAAAATTTTTCTCTGCTTGCCTTTTACTTAACGTTAATGGTAGTGTAATTGAGGAACAGTCAATGAGTAAAACAGAACGCCCATCATTTTAAAGCCAAATACCTCGGTGAACATGGGGCAACACGTACAAGGTCTAATAAAAGCGTTCCGCAACTTTGTCCCAAAAATTTTTCTCTGCTTGCCTTTTACTTAACGTTAATGGTAGTGTAATTGAGGAACAGTCAATGAGTAAAACAGAACGCCCATCATTTTAAAGCCAAATACCTCGGTGAACATGGGGCAACACGTACAAGGTCTAATAAAAAAGCGTTCCGCAACTTTGTCCCAAAAATTTTTCTCTGCTTGCCTTTTACTTAACGTTAATGGTAGTGTAATTGAGGAACAGTCAATGAGTAAAACAGAACGCCCATCATTTTAAAGCCAAATACCTCGGTGAACATGGGGCAACACGTACAAGGTCTAATAAAAAAGCGTTCCGCAACTTTGTCCCAAAAATTTTTCTCTGCTTGCCTTTTACTTAACGTTAATGGTAGTGTAATTGAGGAACAGTCAATGAGTAAAACAGAACGCCCATCATTTTAAAGCCAAATACCTCGGTGAACATGGGGCAACACGTACAAGGTCTAATAAAAAAGCGTTCCGCAACTTTGTCCCAAAAATTTTTCTCTGCTTGCCTTTTACTTAACGTTAATGGTAGTGTAATTGAGGAACAGTCAATGAGTAAAACAGAACGCCCATCATTTTAAAGCCAAATACCTCGGTGAACATGGGGCAACACGTACAAGGTCTAATAAAAAAGCGTTCCGCAACTTTGTCCCAAAAATTTTTCTCTGCTTGCCTTTTACTTAACGTTAATGGTAGTGTAATTGAGGAACAGTCAATGAGTAAAACAGAACGCCCATCATTTTAAAGCCAAATACCTCGGTGAACATGGGGCAACACGTACAAGGTCTAATAAAAAAGCGTTCCGCAACTTTGTCCCAAAAATTTTTCTCTGCTTGCCTTTTACTTAACGTTAATGGTAGTGTAATTGAGGAACAGTCAATGAGTAAAACAGAACGCCCATCATTTTAAAGCCAAATACCTCGGTGAACATGGGGCAACACGTACAAGGTCTAATAAAAGCGTTCCGCAACTTTGTCCCAAAAATTTTTCTCTGCTTGCCTTTTACTTAACGTTAATGGTAGTGTAATTGAGGAACAGTCAATGAGTAAAACAGAACGCCCATCATTTTAAAGCCAAATACCTCGGTGAACATGGGGCAACACGTACAAGGTCTAATAAAAGCGTTCCGCAACTTTGTCCCAAAAATTTTTCTCTGCTTGCCTTTTACTTAACGTTAATGGTAGTGTAATTGAGGAACAGTCAATGAGTAAAACAGAACGCCCATCATTTTAAAGCCAAATACCTCGGTGAACATGGGGCAACACGTACAAGGTCTAATAAAAAAGCGTTCCGCAACTTTGTCCCAAAAATTTTTCTCTGCTTGCCTTTTACTTAACGTTAATGGTAGTGTAATTGAGGAACAGTCAATGAGTAAAACAGAACGCCCATCATTTTAAAGCCAAATACCTCGGTGAACATGGGGCAACACGTACAAGGTCTAATAAAAAAGCGTTCCGCAACTTTGTCCCAAAAATTTTTCTCTGCTTGCCTTTTACTTAACGTTAATGGTAGTGTAATTGAGGAACAGTCAATGAGTAAAACAGAACGCCCATCATTTTAAAGCCAAATACCTCGGTGAACATGGGGCAACACGTACAAGGTCTAATAAAAAAGCGTTCCGCAACTTTGTCCCAAAAATTTTTCTCTGCTTGCCTTTTACTTAACGTTAATGGTAGTGTAATTGAGGAACAGTCAATGAGTAAAACAGAACGCCCATCATTTTAAAGCCAAATACCTCGGTGAACATGGGGCAACACGTACAAGGTCTAATAAAAAAGCGTTCCGCAACTTTGTCCCAAAAATTTTTCTCTGCTTGCCTTTTACTTAACGTTAATGGTAGTGTAATTGAGGAACAGTCAATGAGTAAAACAGAACGCCCATCATTTTAAAGCCAAATACCTCGGTGAACATGGGGCAACACGTACAAGGTCTAATAAAAAAGCGTTCCGCAACTTTGTCCCAAAAATTTTTCTCTGCTTGCCTTTTACTTAACGTTAATGGTAGTGTAATTGAGGAACAGTCAATGAGTAAAACAGAACGCCCATCATTTTAAAGCCAAATACCTCGGTGAACATGGGGCAACACGTACAAGGTCTAATAAAAGCGTTCCGCAACTTTGTCCCAAAAATTTTTCTCTGCTTGCCTTTTACTTAACGTTAATGGTAGTGTAATTGAGGAACAGTCAATGAGTAAAACAGAACGCCCATCATTTTAAAGCCAAATACCTCGGTGAACATGGGGCAACACGTACAAGGTCTAATAAAAAAGCGTTCCGCAACTTTGTCCCAAAAATTTTTCTCTGCTTGCCTTTTACTTAACGTTAATGGTAGTGTAATTGAGGAACAGTCAATGAGTAAAACAGAACGCCCATCATTTTAAAGCCAAATACCTCGGTGAACATGGGGCAACACGTACAAGGTCTAATAAAAAAGCGTTCCGCAACTTTGTCCCAAAAATTTTTCTCTGCTTGCCTTTTACTTAACGTTAATGGTAGTGTAATTGAGGAACAGTCAATGAGTAAAACAGAACGCCCATCATTTTAAAGCCAAATACCTCGGTGAACATGGGGCAACACGTACAAGGTCTAATAAAAAAGCGTTCCGCAACTTTGTCCCAAAAATTTTTCTCTGCTTGCCTTTTACTTAACGTTAATGGTAGTGTAATTGAGGAACAGTCAATGAGTAAAACAGAACGCCCATCATTTTAAACCCAAATACCTCGGTGAACATGGGGCAACACGTACAAGGTCTAATAAAAAAGCGTTCCGCAACTTTGTCCCAAAAATTTTTCTCTGCTTGCCTTTTACTTAACGTTAATGGTAGTGTAATTGAGGAACAGTCAATGAGTAAAACAGAACGCCCATCATTTTAAAGCCAAATACCTCGGTGAACATGGGGCAACACGTACAAGGTCTAATAAAAGCGTTCCGCAACTTTGTCCCAAAAATTTTTCTCTGCTTGCCTTTTACTTAACGTTAATGGTAGTGTAATTGAGGAACAGTCAATGAGTAAAACAGAACGCCCATCATTTTAAAGCCAAATACCTCGGTGAACATGGGGCAACACGTACAAGGTCTAATAAAAGCGTTCCGCAACTTTGTCCCAAAAATTTTTCTCTGCTTGCCTTTTACTTAACGTTAATGGTAGTGTAATTGAGGAACAGTCAATGAGTAAAACAGAACGCCCATCATTTTAAAGCCAAATACCTCGGTGAACATGGGGCAACACGTACAAGGTCTAATAAAAGCGTTCCGCAACTTTGTCCCAAAAATTTTTCTCTGCTTGCCTTTTACTTAACGTTAATGGTAGTGTAATTGAGGAACAGTCAATGAGTAAAACAGAACGCCCATCATTTTAAAGCCAAATACCTCGGTGAACATGGGGCAACACGTACAAGGTCTAATAAAAGCGTTCCGCAACTTTGTCCCAAAAATTTTTCTCTGCTTGCCTTTTACTTAACGTTAATGGTAGTGTAATTGAGGAACAGTCAATGAGTAAAACAGAACGCCCATCATTTTAAAGCCAAATACCTCGGTGAACATGGGGCAACACGTACAAGGTCTAATAAAAGCGTTCCGCAACTTTGTCCCAAAAATTTTTCTCTGCTTGCCTTTTACTTAACGTTAATGGTAGTGTAATTGAGGAACAGTCAATGAGTAAAACAGAACGCCCATCATTTTAAAGCCAAATACCTCGGTGAACATGGGGCAACACGTACAAGGTCTAATAAAAAAGCGTTCCGCAACTTTGTCCCAAAAATTTTTCTCTGCTTGCCTTTTACTTAACGTTAATGGTAGTGTAATTGAGGAACAGTCAATGAGTAAAACAGAACGCCCATCATTTTAAAGCCAAATACCTCGGTGAACATGGGGCAACACGTACAAGGTCTAATAAAAAAGCGTTCCGCAACTTTGTCCCAAAAATTTTTCTCTGCTTGCCTTTTACTTAACGTTAATGGTAGTGTAATTGAGGAACAGTCAATGAGTAAAACAGAACGCCCATCATTTTAAAGCCAAATACCTCGGTGAACATGGGGCAACACGTACAAGGTCTAATAAAAGCGTTCCGCAACTTTGTCCCAAAAATTTTTCTCTGCTTGCCTTTTACTTAACGTTAATGGTAGTGTAATTGAGGAACAGTCAATGAGTAAAACAGAACGCCCATCATTTTAAAGCCAAATACCTCGGTGAACATGGGGCAACACGTACAAGGTCTAATAAAAGCGTTCCGCAACTTTGTCCCAAAAATTTTTCTCTGCTTGCCTTTTACTTAACGTTAATGGTAGTGTAATTGAGGAACAGTCAATGAGTAAAACAGAACGCCCATCATTTTAAAGCCAAATACCTCGGTGAACATGGGGCAACACGTACAAGGTCTAATAAAAAAGCGTTCCGCAACTTTGTCCCAAAAATTTTTCTCTGCTTGCCTTTTACTTAACGTTAATGGTAGTGTAATTGAGGAACAGTCAATGAGTAAAACAGAACGCCCATCATTTTAAAGCCAAATACCTCGGTGAACATGGGGCAACACGTACAAGGTCTAATAAAAAAGCGTTCCGCAACTTTGTCCCAAAAATTTTTCTCTGCTTGCCTTTTACTTAACGTTAATGGTAGTGTAATTGAGGAACAGTCAATGAGTAAAACAGAACGCCCATCATTTTAAAGCCAAATACCTCGGTGAACATGGGGCAACACGTACAAGGTCTAATAAAAAAGCGTTCCGCAACTTTGTCCCAAAAATTTTTCTCTGCTTGCCTTTTACTTAACGTTAATGGTAGTGTAATTGAGGAACAGTCAATGAGTAAAACAGAACGCCCATCATTTTAAAGCCAAATACCTCGGTGAACATGGGGCAACACGTACAAGGTCTAATAAAAAAGCGTTCCGCAACTTTGTCCCAAAAATTTTTCTCTGCTTGCCTTTTACTTAACGTTAATGGTAGTGTAATTGAGGAACAGTCAGTGAGTAAAACAGAAATGATATCTGACAATATAGCTCCACTAGTGTTCCTTATTCTTCTAAACAAGTCAGTACACAATGTGAACAGCTCTCTTAGACTGTTCGTGGATGATGCTGTCATTTATCGGTCAGTAAAGTCACCAGAAGATCAAAAGGAACTGCAAAATGATTTATGTATCTACTTGGTGCAAAAATTGGCCCTAAATGATGACGACTGTGAAGTTGTCCGTATGAGCACTAAAAGAACTTACGACTGTGGTTTAGGCTATGAATTGATTATATGTGTCTACCTTAGGGCGTACCAGCGGTGTTTCTGCAGCTGCGATATCCACCGTGTCCAGGTGGTTTAGTGGTTACAGTGTCAGCCTTAGTTTACTACGATCTATTTGCCAGTCACTTCTGCAGCAAGCTCATGTCCTATTGTTCAAACAATTACAATCTTTAATGAAACAAATTATTTTCTATCGGAGATAAAATTGCTCATTCTATTAATAAAGTAACAGAGTCAGAATCGGATTTTATTACACATTTGGTTTTTGTACAAAGTCATGCTTAACTAATTGGAGAGAGTGATGACCCCGCAGTTAAGTCCCTTGAGCTTAACAAACATTTGAAAATTTGAACTAATTGGATTAAGTGTTCAGTCAGATTCGCAGGTTTGAGTTATAGTGAAGATTCATTGTACAGGTAGCCATACACTCACAACTACACACGACACAATTTTTTGAGAAGTCACTATAGTACAGTGAAGCAATTTTTATTGTCAGGCTGCGAGAACAATAGCAAACAATACTATTTTAATTAAAATACCAATCGCTATAGATTTATTTTGATCAATAACAATCAAGCAGAATTACCACCCAAACTAATAGAAAACAGTTCTGTCAGAGTCTCAATTTGAGTCAACGTTTAATTTCGAATGACTGTGACGAATTCAAATCCTTCACGAAAGAGATCGATATTTTGGACAGTAAGAAAATGGCCCTTGACATTGTGAGCCCATGGCTAGAAGGGGAAGAAAGTCCAAGAAAATTGTATGACCGTTTTCTTCTTTCTTTTCCAAATGTAAGAGAAGGTTTCAGATGATATAGACAGCTGTGGAGAGAACATTCCTGAAAATCCGAAACCAGTTTTTGTATGTGTTGATACACTCCCTGCGACCACATCGGACTGTGAAAGACTTCGCCACAATTAACTTAATTATGAGAACACTGAGAAATTCGCTTTCTGTTTGCCATCTCTCATCCTTAATGTTTATTTCAATTGTGGGGCTTCCATTACATTTCTAGAACCCCGAGGATTACATCAAAGTATGGACACAGTCTAAAACACAGTCGCGGAACTCAGTAGGGGGAAAAATGCAACTATTTGACAGCTGAAGCGATACTAGCGCTCCAAGCGGCTGGGTAGCAAGCTCAGTAGCAGAAAATGGCACTACCGAAACGGATAATTTATTATTTATTATTTCTGTTGTTTACATATTTCCTAGACATTAAACGCGGTACTGTATTTCGTGACACAAATACGAAAACATTATTAAACGAAAATCCCGTTTCCTGTTGATGTCAGTTTGTAATAATAACATGCCAGTGCATTGTAATACATACGGCTCACACTAGCTCGGTCGTAATCATAACATCCAGAAACGATTTAAGACAAGAAGCGAACTGTAACCTGGCGTTTTTAAATTCAAAAGCAACTGATTTATAGTTATATAATGTACTGGTACATAGTTACACGTCCCACATGTATTTTTTCTACAGATTTTGAACATGTTAATACATTTGATACTGGTACTAGACACAACTTTCACATTCTTAGAGACTAAGTGTTACGTCTTATAAAAGCCCTTTTCGCTTTATTCTTGCTCAGATGGCTTGCATGTGCCGTTCCTGTCATGTTTTCATCGTACCTTCTCCCCAGGAATGTAAAGGTACTGCAAATCTTTAAGAATCTTTTCCTGCTAAAATCTCAGTTTGTTTGTACATATTAAATTACAGTTAGTTGCGTTTTATTTTACATTTTGTACAAACAAATACCTGTTAAGTTTGGACTACCATTGCTGCATAACCAATAGTAGACTACTGTGCAAACATTTGTTTTGATTTCCACAAACCTATCAGTAGTCTATCAAAAATAACTTTGAAGAAAAATATTGGGTTAGTTACATATCTCTCTGTTACTGATACCATAGACTCTTAAAATTCAACAAACTTTATTTTATCCTACATTGTAAGAGCTTTTCATATTTGAGAAAATGTAGGCCTACATTCTCTTAGTTTTGCTCTAACTACAATTTATCGCGCCACGATAAGCTCCAAAATGCAGTCGCATTTTTAACGTGTCGTTCGACTCCATACCTAATCCACGATGGTTTCTCGCCTCTCGCTATGTTGTTACGACCCGGCCGCTTGGCAGCGCTGCAGTCGCCAGATCAAATGTTTGTAAAGTCTATGGGACTTAACTACTTACTAACAAACTACTTATGATCTAAGTAATACTAAGGACGGCACAAATATCCGTGCGCAAGGGGGGATTCGAACCCCCGACAGTAGTGGCCGTGCAGACCGTGACTGGAGCGCCTCAGTCCCCTCGGCCACCGCGGCCGGCTGCAGTCGCCAGGTCGCAGAAAACTGTCGGGAGTTTCGTGACTCTTTATATTAGACTCTGGTGTGGATCCGAACCCGCAGGAACGCCGAGAAAAACCAAAGCGAGAAGGCTAATCTACACGTTCAACAGTCTGACCGGTATTACAAAATATGGGATCTTCTTTAGGTGAGTCCGCCCACTATTTTTGTCAGCAATACAGCAATGGTCACACATATATATGTATTCCCTATTTAACTAAATGTTTTTGTACATTTTATGTATTGCGTGTACCTTCTAATTAAGGCCTTTAAGTCAACAAAGCAAATTTTTGTTTTTATTGAATTTCTTCTTCTTCTTCTTCTTCTTCTTATTATTATTATTATCATTATCATGATGTCTCTTTGTCGGTGCTACCAAAACATGTACGTATTCGAAGAAGATGGTGAATGAAACTTCGCGAATGGGTCTTCCCGCGTATGATGACGCCTTTATTTTAATGATTTCTACTCCAATTCGTGCATCATTTGTGTCACTCTCGCGATAATACAAAACAAGCTGTCCTTCCTTTCCCGTCAGCCCTAACTGGAAAGAATCCCGTATTACTACAAAATAGGACGCGCGAGAGTAGTATAGGCTGTTTCTTCTTAGATGTGTTGCATCTTGTAAGTGTTCGGCCAGTGAAACGTAGCTTTTGGGTCGCCTTCCCCGCAATATTTTCTACGTTTCCTTTACAATTTATGATGCTGATAATTGTAATTCCTAGGTATGTAGTTGAATTGACGGCCTCTATATTTCACTTATTTATCGCGTAATGCAACTTAACGAATGCCTCTTAGATGGATGACTTCAGACTATTCATTATTTAGGATCAGTTACCAATTTTGGCACCGCGCAGGTATCTTATCTAAATAGTTTTGCAGCTGTTTTCCATCCTGGGATGATTTTACGTAGCGATAAAGGACAACATCACAGGCGATTTAATTTGCTTCATTATTCCTAGGGTACGTACTTCTAAATGACGCAGACTGGGAGCTATTCTCGATTCGAATTCTGTAGCATTTGTTTCGTCTTCTTTGGTGAAGGAATTTCTTAAAGCTTTCGCGTATAGAAAGTAGGCGCTAGCACATTTTACACATGAGCAAAATCTCTTTGTATTTTCTTTTAAATTACGAGAAAGGGTTTAGTTGCGGAAACTATTACGAACAGCTAGCACTGAACGCGCTATATATTGAGTTTCCGTACATGATTGCGTCTTCGGGATTTTGTGTAGTTTGTTTTCTTTACTTCTGCAAGAGTGATCTGACGTGTTTTCTGTACCGCGGCTGGTCAGCCCCTTCTTTTGTTGATATGATTCGTATATAACTCTTATTTGATGTCGATACCATTTCTTGGAATGTAATCCACATCTGATCTACACTCACAAAAGACTGCAGACTCTCATTCGAGAAAGTGTTAGACGAACTGTTATTTTCTTCTTTGAATAAATATATTGTTTCTTTAACTTGACTGGGTTTGAGAATATCGACGTTGAGTCTCGCTAAGAAAATTCACTGTTCACTTCCCGTATCGGTTTGATATTCTTTATTATCTCAGGATTATTTGTTCCTAAGAGGTGAAATGAGTTTTCAAATCATTTAATGTTCCAGTCGGTTCATGAAGTAATAACACGAAATAATTTTAGGAAAATGCGTTCAGTACAATTTCGGGCGACGTTTTAGGCTTGTTCCTGTATTGTATTTCTGCAGACATATCGACGCTAAGTTAAATTCAGCACCCTTTACGACCGTCTGCTTCGGATACTTTTGGAAATTTTCTTGAATAATTTCCTGATTGTTGGGCCTGCAGTATCATAAATGTCGTAGAATGACATTGTAATGAAAGTTCCGGATTGCTGCTTATATTTTATTCAATAGCGCTACACCTGTTTCAACAGTTTGTCATTGTCAAGCACCTGCGTATATAAGAATTACATTAATTAAAACTCAAACAATACGAAAATACCGTAAGTGCGTTTTTACATTGGTCAAACTGGACGTAATTTACTCACAAGATATCGAGAACACGTAAGAATAAGTGAAAACAACCAATGTAGTTTTTATTTACATCTCAGAAACTAAAAGCATTCAGCACTTAACATCGAAAACACACTTACGATATAATACCAAAGGGAATAGAAATAGAATATTTTGGAGGAATTTGAAATATATATTCACACTAAAAATTATCCAAACGGAATACTTAATCATCACACTGATTTCAAACATAAAAATTATCTGGTTAATTTTATTGACTTAATCGATGAAAAAGGCTGAGAAGCAAAGATATGCTAAGCGACCAGAGGAAAAAACGAAATAAATCTCTCTGACCAATGTTAATGTTAAAAAATCTCTGATAACTTAGTCGATTACTATATATGTAAACAACTTTGGCAGAGCTGTTGTTAATTACGCAGAATATAAAAGTTTTCTTTAATTCAACGTTTTAGCGTAAAAAAACGTCATAAAACCTGACACCTAAAAACCGTATACAACTACTAAATACGTGAATATTTCCATACAGTTTTTGCAACCGTTACGCCAGATGTCAGCATATAACGTCCAAACATCGTAGACGTAAGTTATAAGGAAAATTTATAATAATAAAAAATATGTCTATTTTCGTATTGTTTGATTTGTAATTAATGTAATTCTTATATAGGCAGGTGCTTGACAATGACAAACTGTTGAAACAGCTGTAGCACTATTGAATAAAATATAAGCAGCAATCCGGAACTTTCATTACAATTTTGGAAATGTGATTCAAGCTTTCCTTGAACGTATATTCAGTGCATTCGTCTGACAACCAATATTACTAATTTATTCCGGTCGTCAGGTATAACCTGTACTTATACAAACTGACAGGGAATATCAGCTTAAATTTCACTACAGGGTGAACCGCTTGTCGCGGTGGAGTGGCCGAGCGCTCTAAGGCGCCTTGCTGTGAGCGCGCGGTTGCTCGTCGTCGGAGGTTTGACTGCTCCTTCCGGCATGCGCGCGCGCACAGCATTAGTTGACGTAGTTTCTAAGCCTAGGGACCGCAGCCGTTCAGTCCCTTACATTAACAAACATTTGATTTGATAAACTGCTTGTGACAGCAATGTGCCACCTCGTATTTTAGTCCGTCTATCCTTTCTGAACGCCATTTCATTTATTCATCATCATCATCATCATCATCATCATTAGAGACTGATTATGCCTTTGAGCGTTCAGTCTCGAGCAAAGTACCTCTAATAAAATTCCTCCATGATCCCCTATTCAATGCTAACATTGATGTCTCGTCTGATGTTATGCCTTTTACTTCAAAATCATTCTGCACCGAATCTAAGTACTTTCTTCTTGGTCTACCACGACTCCTCTTACCATCCGCCGCCGAGCTCATGAGTCTCTTAGGTAACCTTGCTTCTCCCATGCGTGTAACATGACCCCACCATCTCAGTCTGTTCGCTCTAACTGCTTCATCTATGGTGTTCATTCCAAGTTTTTCTTTGATTTCCTCATTATGGACACCCTCCTGCCATTGTTCCCATCTATTAGTGCCTGCAATCATTATTGATAGTTTCATATCTGTAACCTCTACCATATAAATATATAAATAAGGTAATCTGTATCCACCCAACTTTCACTCCCATACAACAAAGTTGGTCGAAAGATAGAGCGGTGCACCGCTAACTTAGTCTTAGTACTTACTTCCTTCTTGCAGAAGAGAGTAGGTCTTAGCTGAGCACTCACTGCATTAGCTTTCCTGCACCTCGATTCCATTTCTTTCACTATGTTGCCATTCTGTGAGAAAATACATCCCAGGTACTTGAAACTGTCTACCTGTTCTAAATTTGAATCTCCTATTTGGCAATCAATCTGTTTATATCTCTTTCCCACAGACATTACTTCCGTTTTGGAGATGATGATCTTCATATTATAATCCTTGCATCTCTGATCGAGCTCTGAAATATTAGTTTGCAACCTTTCAATTGAATCGGCCATTACAACTAAGTCATCCGCATATGCGAGACTGCTTATTTTGTTTTCACCTATTTTAATTCCGCCCTGACAGTCTACTGTTTTCAACATATGATCCATGAATAGTATGAATAACAGTGGTGACAGGTTACAGCCTTGTCTTACCCCTGAAACTACCCTGAACCATGAGCTTAATTTGCCATCTACTCTACCTGCTGCCTGACAGTCTACGTAAAGCCCTTTAATTGCCTGCAGAAGTTTGCCTCCTATACCGTAATCTTGTAGAACTGACAGTAGTTTCCTCCTAGGGACACGGTCATAAGCCTTTTCTAGATCTATGAAACATAGATACAATGCCCTGTTCCACTCATAGCACTTTTCCATTACCTGCCGTAAGCTAAAGATCTGCTCGTGACAGCCTCTAAGAGGCCTAAACCCACACTGATTTTCATCTAACTTGTCCTCCATTAATACTCGCACTCTCCTTTCATCAATACGTGACAATATTTTTCCTACGACGCTAATTATTTTATTGATTTATTTTTGGTAAAAATTGCACCTGACTTATCATCGGCTTTTTTTCTTAGAGAAACTACCAATCTCTCGCAAATATGTCTTGTAATATTATAAAAGTTTTGTGTGTGTGTGTGTGTTTAGCATTTACTATTTATCATCAGTGAAGGTTTTCAGGACCGGATGCCATAGCTGCTGTTAAATCTCCCGAGTTAAATGGCCGTGGTCCATAAAACTTGTCAGTTTTTCCTGACGTTTTGTCCAGAGTGTGCTGGACATCTTCGGAGGTCTTCCTGGACGTACCTCGTATTATCAGCTACCTCGAAGAGAACGACATATTGTGTCATAGTGGACACTGATTCAGAAAGAACCGTTCTTGTGACACACCCACATGATGTAATGAGTGCTAACGACAAAGATTTAAAATAGCTTCGGTGTTTCTAGATTTACAGAAGCATTTAGACACTGTACCTCGCAAGCGTCTTCTAATCAAAGTGCGTGATTATGGAGAATCGCCACAATTGTGCGATTGGTATCGTGATTTCCTGTCAAATAGGACACAGTACGTTGTAACTGACGGAAAGTTATCGAGTAGAACAGAAGTGATATCTGGCGCTTCCTTCGCGAATGATGCTGTCGGACGTAGGAAGGCCTCCGAAGATAAAATTCTTGAATATCAGTCTCCAGATCGATTTTATTTCCTAAAACATGACCGGTTTAGGGACAGCTGACCATCTTCAGATCTGCTAAACAAATGTTACAACTGAATGTAAGCTACTATTTACAAAGTATGATATCAAAGAGCAAAAATATTAAAAACATACCATTTTTTTTTTAAGTTACAGAGTAACCTGTCCTGTGATGAACGAATGTTAACAGTCGACTGTGAACGAACATTCGTTCATCACAGGTTACTCTGTAACTTCAAAAAATTGGTATGTGTTTAATATTTTTCCTCTATACATAGGATATACAATGATTAGCCAAAGAAACTGATACACCTGACTAATATCGTGAGAGAGTGTGTTTCCCTAGATAGTGGGCAAGCCGGTGACGTTCTACTGACGAGTCCATTTGCTCGGAGGTCAGGTAGGTATGTCAACAACGTGTGCTATCGGTGACAATAGTAGATTGCATTGCATAGTGTCTCTACAGCAGTGTTGCCACTATTTAAGTTCCAACCCTGGTACATACGGAGCCGTGATCATCATGATAAAATAACGGAAGGACTTGGGTGTTGCTATGTGCAGTGGCCGAGCTGTCTGCGGCGCGTCAGACACAGACTGCACGGCCACTATGGTCGGGGGTTCAAATGCCCCCTCGGGCATGGATGTTTGTGTTGTCTTTATTATAAGTTAGTTCATAAGTAGTTTGTAAGTTTAGGGACTGATGACTCCGCAGTTAAGTCCCTTAAGCTTAAAAAACATTTGAACAATTGAAACATTTGGGTATTTCTTTTTTACTGCATGCTTTTAGATAATGTACCGGTAGGTTCCGTGAACCTCCTGCCGGGAATTAAATGTGATATGCAGAGTAAATATGTAAGTTGAGATATACCATTGTTTTTATCAGATGGGGACGGAGTAGAAGGCCAAGACAGAATCAATAGGTTCGTTTAAGCAGCTGCCAGAAAGCTACTTTCAAGCGCCAGCAATTAGGCGTTACTGCGCATGCGCAGCTACGATGACGTATTTGGAGCTTGGACTGCTTGAACATTTCGTCCCATTCTGGTAGGATTCTCTTGCGAAGCGGTGGAACAACTGAACTGCGACCTCGTTATCTTGGTATTCCAATATAATGCCGAGCAATTATGCAGAACAACAATGGTTTATTTTTCGGTTTTATTAGACTTCAAGAAACCATGAAAAGGGTATTAAAACTTTTCACGTAATACATCATACGCAAAAAGTAAAGACAATGTATACAGTAATAAAACAGTGAATGATTTGTTGGCAGTGTGTTTCAGTAATTTGCCAAGAATGTCAGTTTATAAATTTAAAACGTAAAAAAACACAAATTGAAGCCTAGAGAATGTACCACAGATACATGACACATTGTTTCGTGGATAGTAGGTGCCTAAAAGAAAACATTTTTTCTTATTAAGCTGTCAATATAGGTACTTATTTTACAATCCATTACTGATTAAATCGCCTGTGTGTTAACCTTCAACTAAACATTTACTAATACCCGTACGTGCAGCATTAAGAGATCCTACATAGCTTCATGAAACAAAGAACACATCCGAGGATAAGCCAAGAGTCTCAATTTCGTTACCTCACTAGAACCACTATTCGCCTTTATAGCAGAATATGAAATCTGTTAACAGTATGTGCATTGTAAAATAAAACGCGAGCTCTTTAAGACACAGCGAACAGTTTAAACTAGGCAACCGTCTGAAATATTGTTTCTTTCAAATAAATTGACGTCTCTGTGGCAAAGAACAGTTTATTGTAGTTGATTGAAAAAAGCCAAATTTTTTCGCAAACCGACAAAAATAACTTACATGTTCTTCAAATCGAATAATTCTTGATCTTGTATGAACACTCGATAATGTGTGTCCAAATAACCGCAATATTACAACAATAATAACCCTTTCCGCTTGGTAGTTATTATATAAATTACACATTTTTCAATACAGCATGTCAATTTCGTTCACTGAATGAACATCTTCATTATAGATTAAGTTCATGGAACTCATGTACACCACACAAATTTTTAACAGCTCTATATATAAAACTAGTTTAAACCCGCGGCTCCGCTCGCGTGTTGGTTGATTATGATAGATAAGCTATCTTTCAGTGGTGTGCTATGAGGTTTTGGTTTTGAAGGATGAAATGCAATACATCTACATCTACATACATACTCCGCAATTCACCGTAAGCTGCGTGGCGGAGGGTACACTGTACCACTACTAGGCATTTCCTACCTTCTTTAGAAACAAACTTTTTTAATCAACATTATCAGGAAAGTAAGTAGTGTAGATCAAATCACACGTAAAAATGCACTCGTTTCGAAGAATCCAATCACGAAAGTCAACAATAATGATTGTAATAATATCACAGATTGATCACTTGATGTAATGCGTGAAACGTCAAATCGATTTTTTTAAAAGAGATGTATTAAAAGAAATTTCGTTTTTACTGCTTTATTTATTATTATATTTCCTTATTCGTATGCTTATCCTTACAGAGAAAGAACTGAAGACATTGTAGCACGCATAGACCAAAGATATGGGCTGTGGCATTAAGTTGCGCTGTATGTAACATCGTTGCTATACAGTCACAAACATCATCGCTGGCCTTCAGTCCGAATATTTTTTATAATTTGACGGCTTTCAACCACCATATCTACCACCTCGTTATAGCTATCGGAATGGAACTGCTATGGTGTACAACGGGAGACTTCGGACAACACTTACACACAGACCATTCGTTTGCATTCTGTAGGTTTAGCTGCAGGGCGAAATATTAACACACACATACCTAGTATTTTATATACACCGATAACTTTCCATCCCAATATACTCCACCCTTTTATCGTTATCAACTCTCAAACAACAATGCAAAGAATAAAACCATTTTCAAAGATTAAATATAATTTTCAAAGAGTAATTATTGTTCCGCGTTTCGCGTTATTTTGTTCAAATTACTAAATATCTATCAGATCGCTATAAAACAGTGCCTAAACCTTCCTCGGGTAGAAATTAGTAACTGTACAAATATTTAAGTCTCTGCGACGTCTTTCGGACGTGATAAGCGTACACTGAACATTCACATTAATATATATAGATAAATAGCTATCCGATCGCCATAAAACCGTGCCTAAAGCCTTCCCCGGACAGACATTAGTAACCGTACAAAGTTTTAGCTCTTTGTCTTGTGATTCAGACGTGATAAGCGTACACCGAACAGACATTCACATTTATAGATATAGATGACCCGTCAGGTGTGAATTACACGTTCAACTCAATGCTTGATGTCTGCTAATAACGTGGAAATAGAATCAGAAAACTGAAATATTATAATATTATTTTATTAGCCTTGAGCGATTTTGTGAATAAATTCACCTAACAGTTTCCAGTCACAGAAATCCGTTTTGTGTTCATATGATAAGACACTTGTAGACGAAGACAAACAAAAGAAACCATCACGAAACGTAAACACAGATCACGTGGAACGCCCTCCCACTACAACTCACAGTTCTGCACATGTGCGAATCTGGCAGCTTGAGCGGACCAGAAATATTTTCCCGGGTAGAATCTGGTAGCTTGCGGTTACTGCTCAAAACAGCAAACAGCTGCTCGGCAAGCAGCCAGGAGCGGGAGAAGACAAGGCGCTGCTTGAACTTAAATTTGTGCTCTGCTTAAACGAACCTAATACGAAAAGGAGGAAGTAAAGTGGAGGGCATGACCATGGGGATGGAGAGGAGGTACCAGCACATGGGCCAAGAGAATGACCTGACAGTGGCTGTGTTTCATGATGGGTGGTACCGGGTACATAGGGTTTGTACTTGGGTGGCTGCTATGGCGTATGGAGCAGGCAGCGGGTGCCCGCCGTGACGTCATCAGGTTATCTGCGCGCCCGTCTAGACCGGGGGCAGCCGCTCCAGGCGCCGTGACGTCACACGTCATTGTTCTCCCAGCGGCGGGGCAGGAGACAGTCCCCTGACAGTGGAAGAGTCTGAGGCGTCTCGCCACGTACCGTCGCACCGGTGCAGCTATCGCCTCTCGTCGATTGTCGCCACACACGCTAGGGCGGTGAGCAGCAAACATCCGGGCGGTTCGTGGAAAACTGCCCTATCTGTCTCGCACGCGTACGTGCGCAGGTGCCAGAGATGACACTGAGACCAGCTGACAGCGTGGCGAAACAGTGGCCAGGGCAGTCCAGCGAACGGGACCGTACGAGTAATCACAACGCTTCATCCGATATATAAAGCAGAGTGTCCGGATGTTTGTACGTGTTTCACACAAATCTACAGTTTTGCTCCAATCTTTATGAAATTTTGTACACTTAAGCTTCAATCCATGAGGACGGTCGCCGTAAGTGTAAGAATCACATACGATATATAGTTCACGAGATATGACGTCATAAACAATGAAATGTGTCTAAAACTGCTGCATTTAGCGACAATGCTGCTCATTTTCTCCTAAACCACTGGACCGATTTCAAATTCCTTAGCGTGAGGTACAATTGCTGCAGGGTTACGAATCACATACGACACATGGTTCAGGAGATATAACGTCGTAAACAATAGGAATCGCAGAAAACTGCCACATAATGCGGCGAGACTTTATAAATACGCTATATGAGAATAAGAGTACTTAACGACTTGCAACAAACTTTAAACATAAATTTCAAACCTTTATTAAACTTTTTCTCGCTGACAGACATAGCAAAATGATGAAAGGAAAAAAGTGTCTCGCTTACTACTTTTCCGCTGTTTATGGAGTAAAACTACGACATTCGGTATGACGTTACAATTTATAAATTGTACACTAGAAATTGTAGCCGCAGGAAATTTTACAGACAGGATACAGACATATATTTGAGTCTACCTACTAAATTGTATCACAGAACGACACATAGTTCATTAGATATGAGCACATAAACAGGAGCGTTCATGGAAAACCGCCACATCACGCACCAAGTTTTAATCTATTACGTCTTTGCTACTAATTGTATTCCCAAGAGATTATACATACAGTCCTTATACAAATGAATATATACGTGAAAAATGGTAGGAATAAATACATAAATACCCGGGAAAAGCCGGGTTTTCAGCTAGTCTAATATATAAAGCAGAGTGTCCGTATCTTTCTGTGTTTGTGACTATGTGTTGCATACAATTCCACAGTTTTGTTCCAATCTTTATGAAATTTTGTACACGTAAGCTTCAATCCATGAGGTCGCCATAAGTGTAAGAATCAGGTACAACTCGTAGTTCACGAGTTATAACGTCATAAGCAATGAGATGCGCAAAAAACTGCTTTATTTAGAGATAATGCTGCTCGTTTTCTCCTAAACCACTGGACCGATTTCAACCAAATTTGGTACACACATTCCTTACCGTGAGGTAACATTTTCTCATAATTCAGAAGATATGGCGTTGTAAACAGTAGGAATCACCAAAAAAACTGCCACACAATGCGGCAAGACTTTATAAGTACGCTATATGAGAATGAGAGTACTTAGCGACTTGCAACAAACTTTAAATATATTTTCAAACCTTTATTAAACTTTTCTCGCTGACAACCATGGCAAAATGATGAAGGGGAAAAAGTTTCTCGCTTACTGCTTTTCCGCTGTTTATAGAGTAAATCAATGGAATTCGGTATGACGTTACAATTTATGATTTGTACCCTACAAAATGTAGCCGCAGGAAATTTTACAGGCCGTATACACGCATATAGTAGAGTGTACCTTCTAAACGGTATCACAGTACGACACGTAGTTTATGATATATGAGCACTTAAACAGTTACGTTCATGGAAAATCGCGTCATCACGCACCAAGTTTTAATCTATTACTCCTTTATTACTAATTGCATTCCAAAAATACTTTACAGGCATACAGCCATTATACATATGATTATTAAACGTAACAAATGGCAGGAATAAATAAGTAAATACCCGGGCAACGCCGGGTTTTCAGCTAGTATGCGTGTAAATCTACAACTATTTAGCCTGGCAGGGGCTTCATGGAGACACTTTCACACTAAACTGTAGAGGCAAAGTGATTGCAACACTTGCCTAATATTAAGTGGGGCACCCGCGACCAGGCAGGATTTCCGCCACACGCCGTTTCGAGGACTGGAGAGACGTGTGAAGGAGGGGGGAATGACGCCACTCATCCTGCAGGGCTGTCCGTAAACCCGTAACAGCACCAGTGGTGGAGACCTTTACTGAACAGCTCGCTGAAGGGCATAGTTATAGAAAAGTCTGCTAATGATATTTTCATGAACATTAATAAATGCTTTAAAGCCAACTCGTCATTAAACTTTGAAAAGACTCACTACATGCAGTTCAGAACATGTAATAGATTTCCCACCAGCATATGCATTAAGTATGAAGAAGAGCAGATAGAAGAGGTTGAAAGTATTAAATTCCTGGGACTACAGCTTGATAATAAATTCAGTTGGGAGGAGCACACCACATAACTGCAGAAACGAATTTGTGGAGTAAATTCACGGACGTCCTGTAGAAACCTATTCAAAGAACTGTGTACATTAACTACTGCCTCTCAGTATATTTATTCCTTAATTAAATTTGTCATAAATAATATATCCCTTTTCACAACAAACAGCTCACTTCATACATACAATACTAGGAATAAAAATGATCTACACAAGCACTTAAAAGCCCTTAATTATATTCATAATGAATGTGAGGTCGCTGTTGTATACTTAATTATCTTGTCAAGTAGGCTCAACCACAGAGATCGTGTAAAAAACATTAAAGTATGACGCGTTTCAAGGGTCAAGCCCTCATCATCAGATAAACTATACAAGAATCTTATTGTCTCGGGTTTTAAGATTCTTGTATAGTTTATCTGATGATGAGGGCTTGACCCTTGAAACGCGTCATACTTTAATGTTTTTTACACGATCTCTGTGGTTGAGCCTACTTGACAAAATAATTAAAAGCGATTACTTTATTTCAAAAAGGGGTCCACTACTCGGGAACACACATTTTCAGTAATTTACCATCAAGTATAAAAAATTTAGCCACAAATAAAGATCAGTTTAAGAGTAGCCTAAAAGACTTTCTAGTGGCCAACTACTTCTGCTCCATTAGTGAATTTCTAAATTCTACCAAATGACGCATGTATCGTTACTCATACTATATTAGTATTATTATATTTGGATAAACTTTAGAGTCTTGACAACTAATTTAAATTTATTGAGGCCTTACGCGTTTCGACGTTCCGTCATTATCGAAGGGTACAGCAAGACAATGGAATTAATATTCATCACACATTTCGATAAAACATAAATGAGAACACAATCATCACACTCATCATATCTTTTAAAACTTATTAAAAAGTGAAACTAAACATTCCTTTTAAAACGTGACTGTCAAAGACATATGTCAAAAATAAAATAACTTTAAAATTTAAAATTCCCCCAGAACATCCCTGTAGGATGGTCAAGTGCATATGCATACTAAATTCAGCGATGCGGTCAGTTATTAAGTGGAGAATCCGCCGGATGGCGATGTTGTCATTCTACTTCTCTCTCACTCACATATGCGCACTCACTCCCTCTGCGATTATTATTTTTTTTAAATAATACCTTAAATCTGCACAATATTTTGTTACTTTATGTTATACAATTATCACTTACAACTATAAAACTTTACAATCACTGTGTACAAAACTTTTCTTTTTCCTTATACAGTTATATGAGTGCTGCACCAAATTTTTCATACTATATTTTGACATCGTTAGGAAAGATAGTGTTTAGTGACACATTGCTGGCAGTCACCAAAATCATGTTATCTACACAGTATTCTGGTGAGGAAAGTGTGTGGAGGGGAGGGGTGAAGGGGGACAGACACAAAAGTGCTGGGATGGAAGAACAGCCACCAAGCACCATCCGCTTACAAAAACCACACGGTGGCCTCCACACCGTACAAGCACGCACTGCCCCCTCGTAGCACAAACCACAATGCTGGCAACAACAGCAATGCAACATGTCAAAGCAGTGTCACACCCATGTAAATTTGATTACTCTTTGTAACATGAGGAAGTACTATGTACAGTATTACAGTTTAGGCAATGCTGATGTGAAACAATATCTTCAATATAAACTCATAGGGTAGTTAAAATATCATCTTCCATAAGTGTATTGCACATATTAGCCCTCTATTATAAAACATGAAATAAAACAGTTTTAAGCTATACTGATCGAATGCATTACAATCAAGGCTCCTAAAATGAATGAATGTTTTAAGTAAAAAGTGCATAAGTATGACCACGTTGAAACGTGTCCATAAAAAATTATTTTTATAAGAAAATGTCTAATATTGTGCCTCCTGTTTTGTATCGAGTAACTTGCTTGCAAGAAAATGTATAATATCGCTTCTACTGTATGTATCGATATGTGTAAAGTTTCATCTCTGGCAAAGATCATGTATTGCATACCATTGTAGCTCGCACTGAGAGAGAGAGAGTAGCACTAGTGGTTCAGCTCGCTTAGAGAGCGGTTGGGTTGTGTGTATGGCTCCGATGTAGAGCAGAGGCTGCTTTGCCAGCAAGTCAGAAGTTGTATTATGTAGGTAATGTAATGCTGTTTATCAATAATAAGTAACTTAACCCTGTTTCATACTTCATTTACGTAGTTAGAAAATTAACCTACTTCCTTCATTTGATAATTACTTGATTTAGTGGAGTGTTGATTTGAATAACATTATTGAACATATCTCATTATTGGTGCCATAGTAAGATAATAGTTGATTTGGATTTCAATAATAACTGATCGACATAAATTCTCACAGTCAAGCATTAAGAAAGTGATTTGTGGTTTTTCTTATATCTTTCTCGCAGTCAAAATTTTTGAGTATAGTCAGTGTCTGTTTCAAAAGGTTACTTGTCACAGTTGTTTTGTTAAAAATATCCGTTGCGCACATAATCAGTTTAATGCACTGTTTCTTATACATTAATATCAGGGCCATAATTAAACCAAATAGCTGAGTTAATGAACAATTTATTGTCTGATTTAACGAAAGGTTCTACATTCCAAAACACGCGTACAGCTTTTAACGTCTCATAAATCTCTAATGTAGACAGCAAGGAATATTATTATATTATCGGCTAAAAAAACCCTTAAATGTATGTATCTGTATTTATATTATTAGTATTATGTATTATTCAGCTTGTGAAGTTTGTTTCTTGACATGTTCCACATGTCCAGGATCCTCTCAACATGGATCTACCGAACCAAAAACTAACGTAATCTAATGTAATCCCAGATACGCTCAGTAATGGTCATGTCTGGGGAGTTTGGTGCCCAGCACAGGTGTTAAACTCAGAAAAGTGTTGCTGGATCCACTGTGTAGCAATCCTGTGTGGGGTGTTCAAACTCCTGCTGGAATTGGCCAAGTCCTTCGGAATGCACCGTGGACGTGGATGGACGCAGATGACCAGCCAGGATGCTTACGTATGCGTCAGCTGTCGGACCAGCCTGAACAGTCTGAATTACTGAGATGCGCGGCTCATGGATTGGTGAGGCTGTCCCCGTGCATTTCTACCCGCTCAATACAGCTGTAAACGAAACTCCTCAGACCAGGCAACATGTTTCCAGACATCGACAGGCCAGTGCGTTGTTGACGGGCCCAGACGAGACCTGAAATGTTTTGTGTCGCGCAGTCAGCCCGTATCGATGATGTCGGATGCTTCGCACGGCGAACCTTGTTGACGACCCAGGACTGAAATCGGCAGCAATTTTCGGAAGCGCTGCAATTCTGTCACAATGAACGATTAAATTCAGTTGTCGTTAGTCCAGTTTCTGCTGGATCTTTGGAAAAAAGCGCTGCTGAAGATTTGACGTTTTACCGGTTTCATGATATGACGGAGCATGATATGACAATAGCTATAGTCAAGGTATAATATTGTGAACAGCACTGTAAAGCATGTCCGGAGTTACGGTGAGGCATTGGAGTCGGATGTTGTCTTTCAGCATCCCTAGAGATGTCGGTCGATCACGATACACTTGCGACTTCAGGTAACCCCAAAGCCAATAATCGCACGGACTGAGGTCTGGGGACCTGGGAGGCCAATCTTGACGAAAGTGGCGGCTGAGCACACGATCCTCACCAAACGACGCGCGCAACAGATCTTTCACGCCTCTAGCAATACTATATTTTTTCCGTTCTATTAAAACCCCATGTCATTCCAAACACGTGTGTCAATTTTTACCTCTCTGTCTACATTATTCCGTGATTTATTAAGTTTTCAAACTTATACTAACTTTTTGATCACCCGGTTTTTCTCTGTAGTTCCATTCTCTAATAGCTCGCGGGAAAAAGGAACATCTGATCTCATTTATTTTGTTGTGATGATTTGAAAATGGCGCACGTCACCCCCGTTTTCAAGAAGAGACGTCGAACTAATATGCGAAATTATAGGCCTATATCTCTAACGTCGGTAGGTTGTAGAATTTGGGAAAACGTAATATCTTCGAGTAAAATACCTTTTCTGCAGACTAGAAATCTGCTGTGTAGGAATCAGCGTGGGTTTTCTAAAAGGCGATCGTGTGAAACCCAGCTCGCGCTATTCGTCCACGAGACTCAGAGGGGCCATAGACACGGGTTCTCAGGTAGATGCTGTGTTTCTCGACTTCCGCAAGGCGTTTGATACGGTTCCCCACAGTCGTTTAATGAACAAAGTAAGAGCATGTGGTCTATCAGACCAATTGTGTGATTGACGAGTTGCTAGATAACAGAATGCAGCATGTCATTGTCAATGGAGAGAAGTCTTCCGAAGTAAGAGTGATGTCAGGTGTTCCACAGGGGAGTGTCGTGGGTCACAATATTGATAAATGACCTTGCGGGTAACATCGGAAGTTCACCGAGGATTTTTGCGGATGATGCTGTAGTTTATAGAGAGATTGTAACAATGGAAAATTATAATGAAATGCAGGAGGATCTGCAACCTATTGATGCATGGTGCAGGGAATGGCAATTGAATCTCAACGTAGACAAGTGTAAGGTGCTACGAATACATAGAAAGAAATATCCTTTGTCATTTAGCTACACTATAGCAGGTCAGCAACTGGAAGCAGTTAATTCCATAAAGTATCTCGGAGTAGGCATTAGGAGTGATTTAAAATGGAACGAACATATACAATTAGTCGTCGGTAAAGTAGATGCCAGATTGAGATTCATTGGAAATGCAGTCCGAAAACAAGGGAAGTAGGTTACAGTACACTTGTTCGCCCACTGCTTGAATACTGCTCACCGGTGTGGGATCCGTACCAGGTGGGGTTGACAGAGGAAGTAGAGAAGATCCAACGGAGAGCAGCGCGCTTCGTTACAGAATAATTTGGTAATCATGAAAGCGTTACGGAGATGATCGATATGTTTAAATGTTTGTAAATCTATCGGACCAAACTGCGTGGTCATCAGTCCGTAGCTTACAAACTACTAAAACCTAGGTAAACTAACCTAAGGACAAACACACGCACCCATGCCCCAGGGAGGACTCGAACCTCCACGGGGAGAAACCGCTCGCTCCACAGCGAGACGCGTTAGACCGCAGATGATAGATAAAGTCCAGTGGAAGACTCTGCAAGAGAGAGAGCTGTGGTGCGTGGCCGACCGCCGTCGGGGGTTCAGATCCCCTCGGGCATGGATGTTTGTGTTTTCCTTAGATTAGTTTACCTTAGTTTAAGTAGCTTGTATGCTACGGTCTGATGTCCACGCAGATTTACAAACAAACAAGAGAGACGCTCTGTAGCTCGGTACGGGTCATTGTCGAAGTTTCGAGAGCATACTTTTTACGAAGTCTAGCAGTATATTGCTTCCTCCTAAGTATATATCGCGAAGAGATCATGAAATCACACACAGAGGCATACCGACAATCTTTCTTTCCGGGAACAGTGCGAGTCTTGAATAGGAGGGAGAACCGATAGTGGTACTCAAGGTACCCTCCGCCACACGCCGTCGGGTGGCTTGCGGAGTGTGGATGTAGCGAATCTTTAATTCAGCGCAAAGTTCCTAGTGATTGGAAAAAAAGCGCAGGTGACTCCCGTGTATAAGAAAGGAAAGAGAACTGACCCACACAGTTACAGGCCAATATCGTTGACATCAGTTCCATGTAGAATTTTAGAGCATATTCTCAATTCGAATATAGTAAATTTCCTTGAAACGGAAAAGCTTCTTTCCATGAATCAGCACGGGTTTAGGAAACATCGTTCATGTGAAACTCAGCTTGCCCTTTTCTCACATGACATCTTGCGAGCCATGGACGAAGGGCAACAGGCGGATTGTGTTTTTCTCGACTTCAAAAAGGCGTTCAACGCGGTGCCACACTGCAGACTGCTAACGAAGATACGAGCTTCTGGAATAGGTTCACAGATTTGTGACTGGCTGGAAGACTTCCTAAGTAATAGAACGCAGTACGTTGTTCTCGACGGCGAGTGTTCATCAGAGACGAGTGTATCGTCAGGCGTGCCCCAGGGGAGTGTGATAGGACCGCTATTATTTTCTATCTATATCGTCGTCTGTAACTGACTGTAATAGCATACAGGTTGACTTAGACAAAATTTCTAGTTGGTGCGAAGAATGGCAGCTAGCTCTCAATGTAGAAAAATGTAAGGTGATGCGCATGAGTAGAAAAAACAATCCTATAATGTTCGAATACAGCATTAGTAGTGAGCTTCTTGATGCTGTCGCGTCGTTCAAATATCGAGGCGTAACATTGCAGAGCGATATGAAATGGAACAAGCATGTAAGGACAGTTGTCAGTAAGGCGGACAGCCGACTTAGGTTTATTGGGAGAATTTTGGGAAGATGTACTCCACCTGTAAAGGAGACCACGTATAAAACGCTTGTACGACCACGTCTTGAGTATTGCTCAAGTATTTGGGACCCGCGGCAGATCGATTTGAAGGAAGACATAGAGGCGGTTCAGAGGCGAGCAGCTAGATTTGTTACCGGTAGGTTCGACCAATGCGCGAGTGTCACGGAAATGCTCCGGCAACTCAACTGGGGACCGCTGGAAGAAAGACGACGTTCTTTTCGTGAATTTCTGTTAAGTAAATTTAGAGGGCCGCAATTTGAAGCTGAGTGTAGTACGATCTGGCTGCCGCCTACTTACATTTCGCGTAAAGATCACAAAGACAAGATAAGAGAAATTAGGGCTCGTACGGAGGCATATAGACATTCTTTTTTTTTCCTCGTTCCATTCGGGAGTGGAATAGGAAAGGAAATGCCTAGTAGTGGTACAGTGTACCCTCCGCCACGCACCTTACGGTGAATTGAGGAGTATGTATGTAGATGTAGATGTAATTGATCATGTCTTCCTATGTAGGTGGTGCTAAGAATATATGTTCGCATTTGGGAGTGAAAGGAATTTCGCAAATAGATCTCGGCTCATGAATATCTGTGTAGCGCTGGCGTACCAACCGTGGTAGATATTCCGATAAAAATAGTCTTGCTTTAACAAAAGCGTTGTTTCACTTATTTACAAATGACGCTTTTCCCTTTTAAGGGCATCATCAGACAAGGGGAAATTTACAAACTTTTTTTAAAAGACAGGAGTGAACTAAAACTATGTAAAATGATGCCTAAGCAAGAAATGTTAGAAATAGCGAAGTTGCAGACTGATAAAACTGCAGGCCACATTTGCGTTTTGGCATGGGGGGGGGGGGTTGAAGGTTGAATTAATAAAATACCGCCGAAGAGCATGGTTTAACGGATAGAATTAGTTGTTACCGAGGTAGCAGGACGTCAAACTATTGAACGCAATAAAATAGAACCTTTAAAATAAAAAAATTAACTTACTGCGCTCTTTCAATGATTTCCACCCCAACTCGTGCATCATTTCCATGACACTCTCTCCCCTATACCGCGGTAATACAAAACAAGCTGCCCTTCTCTGAATTTTCTTTCAGTCGTCTGTCAGTCCCACCTGGTGTGGATCCCACAATGCACAGCAGTACTCCAAAACAGGACGCACAAGTGTGGTGTAGGCAGTTTCTTTAGTATACCTGTTGCATCTTATTAAGTGTCCTGCCGATGAAACATAGTCTTTGATATGCCTTCAGTACAATATTTTCTACGTGTTCTTTCCGGTCTAAGTTGTTCTTAATTGTTATTCCTAGGTCTTTACTTGAATTGACGGCCTGTTATTTGACTGTTTTATCGTGTAACTGAAGTTTAAAGGATTTCTTTTAGTGGTGATGTGGATGACCTACATCTACACTTATCATTATCTCTTCCTGATTTCATCGATTAGCTGAAATCTGTAAAACATGATGTTTTCACAGTTACTTTCTTTATACCTAATTTTTTTGGTAATTTTGATTGTCCTTTTCAAAGATGTCCGATTAAACGTTACCCGTGCTTTCGTATGATGCTATAAGATGTTGAAATTGATTCCGCGATTGTAATTTGGACAAAAGATTGTTTGTATCGGAATTTTGAATTTGGAATAATTTAGTTAAAACAAAGCACAAATTGACATTTGTGAACTTTAAGCCAAATACACCGCGGGTTGAATGTTAAAGTCGGGCACTACACGAAGCAACGGCACGTTATAAGACTTACGGAAAGCATCTAGCTGGATCCTATGCTTCGTACTGCAGAAGCTGAAAATGTGAACCTTTTCTTATTTAATATGAGATTATTCGAGACACTTTCAGTACTAGTCTAATGCTCAGACAGTTCGCTTTTCATTGTTGTATGACCGTGGATGAAACATGAAGTTAATGGTAATGATAGAAAGAGGAGAAAATGATCGGGCTTCGTAAAATTACAAAAGAAACGATTGCAGGTTCTGAAATCGAGCAAGGTATTGTATAAGAATGACTCATAGGGAGTGAAATGTTGAAGACATGCGAAGTGATCGTAATGGCGTCGGAACATTAAACTGTTACAGCCATCGAGCAGCTGAAAACATTAGAAAATAAATATTTGACGTGGGGGGATTCATTTAAATAAAAGACAAATAGAGGCGATGATTTTAAATTCAAGTAATATATTTTAACAACTTGCATCGCAATTATTTACATTGAACGGATGCTTGAATGGAAGACGTCCGTACACGACGAAATTAGACAACAGAGTGAGTAAAACTACGATCGCGGCTCCCTCTTCTGGCTTGTCCGGAAGTAAAAAATGACGAACTTAATTCAGTTATATTCTGAGCTAGAGGAAACCGGAGGAGATAAGCATCGCTGATAAAATATACACTCAGTCGCAGAAGTATTCGGACAGCACGTAAATGCACATAATTTTGCAGTTTGCCGCATGAACAAATACAGAAATTGCACTTTGTAATGTATTTGGGACTCCGGGTACGATGTCACAATGTGAGACACGCGTAAAATATGAAGAATTGTTGTTGGACATTTGTCTGTTATATAATATTTCCTGAAAACGGTACAGGAAGGTGCAACAAAAGTATTGGGACAAAGGCGGACAACGTGAGAGACGCACAGAGGGTGAAGCGACTGCTGTGTGTCCGACATTTCCGCGAGACGATGGCGATGATCAGTAAAGACGTATCGCGAGCCTGTGCAGGTCGACGATGGAACGAACAGAGAAGTTTTCTACGTTCGAGCAAAGGCAACTTATCGTCTATCATCACGCGAAGGGGAAAACCTGCAGGAAAATTGCCGCAATAGTGAACATGAAGAAAAGTACAGTTCACGACATTATTAAACGGTTCGAGAAAGAAGACCGATTGGAATTCTGTTGCCGTACAGGACGGCCACGGACATTTTCACAGAGAGATGAACGTGTGATTGTGACAAAGGTACAACACAATCCGAAAATAGCTGCCACACGAATTGGAAGTGAGGTGGAGGGAGACCTTGGTATAGAAGTACATCCCGAAACCGTGCGGAGAGTACAACGACGATCGCAGTACCGTGGTCGAGTGGCACGGCAAAAGCCATTCATAAATGCAGTGAACCAGAAGAAACGTATGCAGTTTGCGAGGGAATACGCCGAATACGATCAGGCTTGGTGGAATCGTGTGATATTTTGCGACGAATGTAAATTTACATTATGGCAAAGTGACGGAAAGTCAAACGTGTGGTGAAATTCCAATGAAGAACTGAATCCCAGGAACCTCAAACCAACTGTCAAGTTTGGAGGTGGGAGTAGCATGGGGTGGGGATGCATGTCCGGCAATGGTGTGGGTGATTTAGTGTTCATTGATGATTCGATGAACAAGAAAGCGAATTTAAATATACTGCGAGGACATCTGAAGAAGAGTGCACGACATCTAGGTATTGCGAACAACTTTCATTTTTATCAGGATAATGATCCCAAGCATACCGCGCATATTGTACAAATGTGGTTGCACTTCAATTGCCCGAAAGTATTGCACCCCCCTCTCCAATCACCAGACCTTAACCCCATTCGAACATTTGTGGGATAAATTGAAACGGACCCTCCATGCGGACAACATCTATACGAAGGAGACCTTGAAAGAGAAACTGTGCCAAGAATGGGCAAATATAGGCCCAGATTTCACGAAATAACTCGTGGAAAGTATGCCTAGTAGATTGGAGAAGGTATTGAAAATGAAAGGTGAACCCTCAGGGTATTGACATTTTTGTCGTTAAAACATTTACATGCTATTTAAGTAATTACAGTTCCTTTCTACCAATTTCACACATCATACTCATCTTTTCAACATTACGATGTATGGGGGTTCTGCTCGCTGCAACATTATTCTCCTGGGGCGTCGTGGTAGAAATAAATACTCTTTATGTACTGTAATGCTGCTTTCGTATGAAAATGGGTGTTGCGTATTAAAGTTAAGGTTGGGGACCTCTAATGAAATTTTACCAGGTAGTGAAATATTTTTAAATGAGATTACTACGCAATTTTGACAAGGAAGGGACAATTTAAACAAAATTATTGGATTCCGCCATTAAATGGTAGCGGTCGTAATTTCGGTGGCAAATGCAACACCAGAAAGCAACATTACAGAAGAAGTCGGCGGAATCTAAATTTTACCTCATTGAGAGCTGGTACAAATATTTCGGTCATGTTCTGTAGTGATTCCAGCTGTGATGAATGGAATATTACTTCGATAAATTGATGCTGGGATTGTGCGTTTCGGTTACTATTGTTCTATGACCGTGTGGAAAATTAATCATGATAGTCGCCAAAAATTGCAAAATTATCGGACTTCATAAACATTACGAAGATTTTTCTGCAGGCATTAAACTGTAACAAACCATTCGTAGACACGAAATAAATGAAAGTTACACAGAGAATGTTCTAGTACAATCGCTAAACAAATTGCAACAATACCCGAGCATCACTTTATGAAGTACTAGATCTGCTGAAAATAAATAACTTTAAAATTAGTGAGAATGGAGACGGGGTTGTAAGTAAGTAAGATATTTCACATTAACTATGGGGGTTTATTGAAATTAATAAAAAAAGAAGCTCACACTTACAATAATTAGACAAAGTCCTGGAATATGTCCTAACACCTCAAGGAGAAGAAAGCAAGTGACGAACAGTTCCGCTCTCTCCCTTCAGCTTGTTGCAAAAAAGTTGAACGTGACAAATGTCATATGTTTATCGATACGCTGTCAGAGAGAGAGAGCAGAAGTCAGCGACAAGCATCGCAAAAGTTATAAAAAAAATCATTAATGTATTACTACATTTGCCCCCTCTGGCTTTGAGTGGGCAAATGAAAATTTCCTACTCAAAGTCATAAAGAAAAAAAAAATCTATAATTTCCGTATTGTTATACCTTACACAAGAAGAAATTGATGTCATTACATTTTATCTTAATATTGTGTGAGCTTATATTTGATTTCTGTTTATAGCATATAGACAATTTTGAATTTTAATGTTTTTTAACAACACAGTCTGAGGTATATACATTTTGAATTAGTCTCATTATTACATCACAAATTAATTTCTTTTTCTTTTTTGCTTTACATTGTTTTTTATTATAATTCAATCGACGCAAAGTATCGGTGAGTGGGCGAGTAGCGCGGCGGTGCAGCGAGGTGGTAGGAGGCGGTTCCGCAGCGCGCCTCGATTGTTGATGCCTGGGCGGTGGCGCGACGCAAGGCGGCACGCCGGTGGTTGTGGTGGGGAGATGACGCTGCTGGCCCCCAGCGCCGGCGGTGTAGCCGGTGTGGCGTCAGGATTACGCTCCCGCTCGCTTTGGCTAGGCCGGCCCATCTCAGTTTGGATTACATGAAATAAAGATCACATAAAAGGCATTGCAATTTGACACTTAATCAGATGTTACAGTCCTTCCTTCTGAAAGAGAGACACAGTTAGTTATTATATTTTTTTTTTACACTTTTGTTCTCGCGAGTGTCTCTGTCATTGTTTGCTTAGCAAGAATTTTACATTACTATTGGTTTGTAAGTGTGAGCTTATTTCTGTGAAATTACATATCTGAGTAATCTGACATGAACTTGTGTCGCGTCTTTTACATAAACTAATTTTGGCAATTTAAATTAACTATTTACAAAGCATATTTTGCGAAAGTTTTCTTACTATACACTATGTGCATTGAAAATGATTTAACTTTCATTAGATGAAGCACTATTATTTGACTAGTAAAAAAAATTGTTTGCAAATCTAACCTTTTACTTTATACACATATTTAGATATTACATATACATATATACAGGGTTCATTCAAGGACATTACTTTATTAGTTCAGGGATTGTACGTTTGCAAGTGCTACAGCACAGTCTTTTGATGTGACAAGGCTGAAGAGTCAGTCTCTTTAACACCACTTTTAAACATTTTATTTTTTCGGTTCGTGGAGTCGTTGACTTTGTCAGTTTGAAATTTCCACGCGTCGGGTCGACCGCCGGCTGCGTGACGCAACAGTAAGCTTTCAATAATGGGCTTGTAGTAAACGCGCGCCAGTCTCGCCAGTGCTTGCGTGTCCGTGGCGGTGGCAACACGTGAATTTGCATAAGTTTTCATTACACTTGTTTTTTTTTTTTATTTCGTTGAGTCGTGTGTGATTTCTGCACTTCATCCTTTGGACAGGGCTACTACTAAAATCGACGCAGCGCGGTGAGTAGACTTCACGTATACCATAGTGATTGAGTCTGTCCGTATGCCGCGCGACCTTCATTGCACCGTCCGGCTATCTCAGCAGTTACGATTATAGTCTATTCGCTGAGACAACACTTACTTGTAGTAAGTTCGTAGCGTATTTTGGTTGGGCACTGCACTGCACAAGTTCAAAGTTAACAGTTCGTAACAGTGCGTAGCACTTATGGTTTGCGATAGTAACATGCGTCGCACTCTTTAAAGTGTCCAGCACGGAGAAGTTTACAGCGACGAACACTTTATAACGTATCTATATGCTGACCGTTCAAATATTCTGTTAGTTTGCCTGCTACGTATCGTAGTCCACGCTTATACTCGTCACTGATATTTCACCTCACTCAAACATGTGGCTTGCGAATATACATAGTTTATTTAATCACAAAATCACTACTTGTTATGAAAGTCGCGGGTTTGCGTCCTTTCAATAGTTATCAGTCACTGTTTTTGTTCTCTCTATAGTTCACTGTCTTATTAGTTTCACACACAAACTTCAGTCTTTTTACAATTCGTAATGATTTTAATATACATAAACTATGTACAAGGCTATATACAAAGTCAGATGATTGAGAATGGCTATTTCATTTGTAAAACTTTATGTAACAGTTTCTTTCGAGTGACATTCAGATCACATTATTCTTTTGCTTTAAACGATTATTTGTCAACATTGGGTGTTACATATTTATTTTTAAGGTGTGGCCTATGTTCATGTCAGTTATTGGGTGGAAAGTTACTTATTCTCAGCAATATTATATCTTTTAAATAAGTTACTGTATTTGACATGAGTAAGTAAACATTCAATGACTTTTAGAAACGTCTTGGGTAGTTTTTCGATACAATACTAAATTTCGGTTTACAGCTTTTAGTACGCCTCGTCAAAATTAACATGTCATGTTATACCGTTCATAAAATTGGACTAAACGACTTGAGTGATAAAATCATGAATACCAATCCGAGACAAATAAAATGGCAATAAATACAGTTTTGGCAGACACAGGCAAGGTCAGACCCGTTAGTCAACCTGGTGCAAAACAGCCTGTTAGGTTTTTTAATACAGTTTGAGAGAAAGAGAAAATAGTCAGAGAATAGTCGCAAGAAAAAAAATAGTGCATTACACAAATTCAGCATATTGACGCATTACTACAAAAATTACTGCACACTTCTACTACTACAAAATATTGCATTTAATAAAATTAACAGCTGTTCTATTCTAGATTAGCATTCTTTGCCCCTCTCTCTCCTTCATCGTCTCTCGTTCACGTGTGTTCTGTCCGCATTTGACTATGAAAATATGTGCGTGGTTCAGTCGCAAATATTGGTGTCTGACTAAATGTTCCTGTGCCTACTAATTTAGGGAGTGGTATGTTAATTTAACTAGCTCCTTATACTTATCAGGTGTGAAATGTTCGTTACAGTGTCATATGTAGTCTAATATAAATTGTTCGTATGAATCCTCCTCTGCAGCGACTCGTAGATCTTCGTAGCGTCGGCGGCGACACAATTCTCTGCTCATTCATAGCTGAAAATGAATTCTTATTCTACAGCTTATGCTACAGACTATTTAAACTAGACTTTGATGGTTTTAGATTGGTGCATAATTATGTTGTATGAGCTTGCAGCGCTACGAGATTTGTTTACATTCAGTGTAATGTTTTGGTGACTAAATCTGAAAGTGGCACATGGGCAGAAAGATATTCCACACCAACCGGTGTGCGTGTTTACTGGCAATAATGTAAAATATTACGTTAACCTTTAAGCGGTTGTCAGTACCCTACAGTATAGATAGAATAATTCAACAAGCTTCGTTGTTTTGTATAAATTACATTCGTCTTAACAATTTAAGGAATCGTTAGATTTGTGATGTCGGTCAGCTGATCAGAGTTAACTGTAATGTTTTTATTTTTGTTACTGCTCACGCGTCGTAATGTCAGCATTCGTGCGTGCGTGTGTGTGTGTGTGTGTGTGTGTGTGTGTGTACGTGAGTATGTGTGGGTACGTGTGTGTGTGTGTGTGTGTGTATACTAAGAGCCACAGACAACTAAAATATAACTATTTCCTCATCACCTCCTTCTCTTATATATATATATATATATATATATATATATATATATATATATATATATATATATATATATTTTTTTTTTTTTTTACTGAACTCTCATCATAGACGAAGGTGTGCTAGTGCGCTCCACCCTGCAATAATATCACTTCCTTCATTCATCTCCTTGACATATAAAAAAATTGTAAATATTCTTATACCCTATAATACTAAATACTATACTAATTAATGCTCTTTTTGTAAATGTGTGTGTCATCATAAGTGTTTAGGTGAGATTCTCTTATATAATTCTTAAATTTCACGCGTGACAACAGTTTCTGTGAGCCAACATCAATTGCATTGCACTTACCTTTGTAGAAAAGGATTTTTGCTCACTGTCTTAGTATTTTTAGTGAAAGTAGGATTAGATACTGAATGGACTGCAGATAATAGATAACTTCCCTCGTGCGGTATTTTAACTACTCTAAAGGGCCCAGTGTACAGATTTTGCCACTTTTTGTTCCGTTTAAGAATGGCTGATGGCTTTGCTTGGTTTCGTAGCATTACAAAGTCACCAACTTTGAAGGTCTGTGTTCTATTTAGCTGTTTATCAAAATAGGACTTTCTTTTAAATGCTGCATCAGTCAGAGCTACAAGAACTTGCCTTACCTTTTCTTCCAGAGTTACTTCACTTCGTGGGATTTTCGGTATTGGTTTTACCCATTCATTCGATTCTTTAGATTGTAATACTAGGTCAGTTGGTGTATATGGTGTCGAATAGAGTGGTAGGTTGTTAACAACTTGTTCGAACAGGCCAATGTACTCTATCCAGCGTGTTTGCTTGTTAGCGGTGTATGTTCGCATGAAACGATTGAGCTCACGGAACATGCGTTCCATGGGGTTAGCAGATGGATTGTACCTTGAAATGAGGATGTGTTTGAGGTCATGATTGCGAATGAAGTGCTTCCACGCTTGACACGTGAAGGTTTTGGCATTATCTGAAAGTATTGTTACGGGCTTTCCAACGAAGGGAAAATAATCACGCTCCAGGCGGCGAATTACTGCTTTATCTGTAGTAGTTTTCAATGCATACAGTCTTACAAATTTTGAGAAAACATCATGTATGCCAAGTATATGTCGAACGCCTCCGCGTCCAATTGGTAGGGGACCGGTTGTATCGATAGAGACAAGATGCAGCGGTCGATAAGGCAGAATGGAATGCAGTGGCATCTTGTTAGACTGATTGTTTGGTTTGCATCGCTGACAAATTAGACAGGATTTGATTGTGTTGTGGATTTTTCTGGACATGTTTGGAAAGTAGCAATATTGTTTTAACTTGCGGAGACACTTTAGCGAGCCAAAGTGTCCCCAGACACGATGCGTGTGCCAAATGAGAGTGTTTTCATTCAAAGCGGGAATGCAAACACACCATTGTTGTGACTGTAGGTGTCGGCGAAAGAAAAGTACTCCATTGTATATCCTATAATGTTGACTGAATGTGGTATCAGGCTTTTCTGTAATTTGTGTCATAACTTTGCACCGTCTATCATCTGCATGTTGCAGCTGCTGCATATTTTTACACATATCTAAGTAATATGACCTGAATTCGGTATCTTTCATTAGCATTATTCTAAATTCTGTATTTGACTCAATACAATCCTGAAACTCTGGCAAACCTTGGGGAAGACGAGAAAGGGCGTCAGCTATGACGTTATCTGATCCTTTAATATGTTTTATCTCAAAGTCATACTCTTGTAGTATTATAGCCCATCTGGCAAGCCGGTTGTGCAATAGCTTGCACGACATCAGAAAGCTGAGTGCCTGATGATCACAGAAAACTTTCGTGTGCTTTCCAAAAACGTAGTGATGGAATTTTTTAAATGCCCACACTATTGCGAGGAGTTCTAATTCTGTTGTGGAATACCGTCGTTCACACTCGGTGAGCGTACGGCTGGCAAAACTGATGACTTTTAACGTCCGGGGGTCTAAATTATTTGAAATTTGGAAGAACGCCGCGCCTACACCAGAATTTGACGAGTCTGTGGCAATGCAGAAATCTTGTGTCATATCCGGATGATGGAGTATGTCCGAATTTACTAGGGCTTGTATAATTTTTACAAAATCCTTGTGGCATTGTTCTGTCCAGTTCCACGGTGTGTTCTTTCGAAGAAGATTTAGAAGAGCCGAACTATTTAGTAATTGTTTAGGTACGAAGCGCCGATAGAAAGAACAGAAACCATAAAATGCTTTTAATTGTTTTCTATTGTGCGGTGTGGGAAAATTTTTAAGTGCTTTAAGTTTCTCAGGATCTGGTACAATGCCTGTAGATGAGATGATATGTCCAAGGAATTTTACTTCAGTCTGGACAAATTTTGACTTTCTTAGATTGACAGTCACACCAGATGACAGAAATTTGTTTAATACTCTTTCGAGTAGGACAAGACGATCTTCCCAGGTAGATGTTGCAACAAGTATACCGTCGACATAAACAGTAATACTATCAAGCAGTTCTGGACCAAGCACTGTGTCAAGTGCGGTAATAAAAACTCCAGAACTTACATTCAGACCGAAATGTAAAACATTGAACTGGTAAGAGCGTCCAGAGAAAATAAATGCAGTATATTGTCGGGATTCTTCGGTTATAGGAACCTGCCAGTATGAAGATCTAAGATCAATGCTTGAAAGATATTTTACTCCATAAAATTTTTGTAATTGCTCTTCTAGATTTTCTGGACGAGTTCTAACAGGAATAATGATTTTGTTGATGGCACGTGCATCAAGCACGAGACGAACAGACCCATCGGATTTGAAGATTGCCAAAAGAGGACTGGAATATTGCGACATAGAAGGTTCTATGACGTTCCACCTGAGCATACGATTAATTTCGGCTTTAACTGCAGGCTGCTTAGCCCACGGAATGGAATATGTTTGTTTACAAAACGCCTCGTGAGGCTTTACTTGCATGTGATACTGGTAGGTTTTAATTACACCTGGCTTTTTGTCAAACACGCGGATGTACTTATGTAACAAATGAAAAAGTTGTTGTCTCTGACAATCTGTGGCATTAGTGGATTCCTCAACTTTCTGAGCTATGGATTCAAAAGATTCGGTTTCAGGTTCGGAAACATGAGTATGACCTTCAAATTGAATTTGATTAACTGACATTTTATCAAGTTTGACAGAGTTGTAAGATTTACCAGATGTTATTGCTTTCTTAATTAAATCTAGAATGCATACATGTTGATTTATTGTTAAATGGCATTTTCCGCCTTTGAAGTCTAATTTTGCTTCTCTACTTTGTAAATATTCTAAGCCAAGTACACAGTCTTCTATTATTGCATCTACGACTAAAAATGAACATTGATCTATTTCACCATTAAATTGTAATGGAACAAGTGTTTGAACTTTTACTGGCTTGAATTTAGCCCCGACAGCACCAATGATTTTGCAATTTTGTACTGGGAAGGTGGGTAGTTTTTGAATATGATTGATTCGCTTGAACAAGTCGCCAGACAAAACATTCACTGCTGCTCCAGTATCTATTAGTACAGGTGTTGGTATGCCTCCTACAGTGATCATAGTGTGTGCTTGGTAGGTGACTACAGTAACTTTGGGTTGCTGTGTTGGTTCATGTAATAGCTCTTCCCTAATGTCCGTTCCATCATTGTACCTTAGCATTTTGACAGAAAGAATTGTGCCCACGCTGTCGCTGTCGCTCAATGTTGGTGGGCTTAACACGAGCCTCTCTGGTTTGACGTCTGCATACTGCTAGCCTGTCGTTGTGGTTGGTTTATTGTCTCAGTCACGTCAGTTATTGTCACTGCCGACTGGCTTGTCGTCAAGTTTGTCTGGTCCGAACAGTCAGTGGTCATAGTTGCAATTGGTACGGTGTTTGTAGTTTGCTGCGGTGGTTGAGTCGGACGAAAATTTTGAAATTGCTGATTACTGCTGGGATTATTTAGGAAGAAATTTCTATTCTCATTTAAATTTCTATACTGATTATGGTTATGCCACTGAGGTTGCTGGTTGACATTAAAATTGCTCGGATAGGCAACAGCAGTATTACGGTAGCTGTTGTTGTTGTTGTTGTTGAAATAGCCAGGATTAAACCGATTACCACGGTGGCGTCGGTAATATTGCCCGCCGTTGGGAACATTACGTACAACGTTACTGCCGTTCGCATGTGTTGTCATTAGCTGGGGACGTGACTGTCCGTTGTTTTTAATAAACGGCTGTTGCAGTAATATCGGCTGGGATGGTGACATGTTTTGGTTTCCTGCTTGCGGCTGTTGGCTGACGGGAATTAGATTATTGTTGTATTGATTGAGAAAACGGTTCCCGTTACCGTACCCGTTATTGTAATGACGTGCTCGATCATCTTCAAAAATCAAATCAAGCGTGTCTAACATTGAGAGGAAACTTTGCAGATCGTACGTTTGCACATTAGCCAGCTGTAGCCTCAGTCTTGTGGGCAATTTGTTAATAAGTACACGAAGTACTTCCCGGTGCGGAAGAGGGTCGTCAAAGAATTTTGCTTTATTGAGATACTTCTCGAAGTATCTCCGCAGGCTTCCGTTTCTTCCATCGAAAGGCTGCGGATTGTACACTTCATTCCTAAATCGTTCTTGTACTACGGGCGACCAAAAAGTGGACAAAAATGCCCGTTCAAATTCACCATAGGTGTCATATAATTGCAAGGCTTCGTTTGCCCATATTCCGGCTTCGCCTTGTATATAGCCCACAACAAATTTGATTTTTCTTTTCTCCGACCAGGTCTCGGGTAGTAATCCTCTAAAAGATTGAAGAAAGATCACGGGATGTACTGTGCGTTTCTCATTAATAAATATTTGAAATTGATGATGTTTAATCATACTTTCATCTAGTTCTTCTGTGTTACATGAACATTTGGATTGTACTTTAGGCTTCATTTCTCTACCAAGTCCGTCAAGGTCACAGGAAGTCGTCAGTCGATAGTCACTGTGTGTTCGATCAGATATTAATTTATTAATTGAGCTCTGATTGTCAGGAAAACGAGGGGTATTCATTGCATTATGTTCTGGGTTCAGATTCTGCGGTACATTTATTATAGGCGTGAAACCCTGTGAAGACTTTGTTTGTGTAGATAACATGGATTTTGCCGCCGTCAAATCTTCCTGTAAAGATTTAACGGTGATTCCATGATCTTCATATACTTTTTCAGTGACATTCTTTATCACAGAGGCCAATTCTGACTCTATTTTGTCATTTAATTGAGCCTCCGTATTATGGAAAAATTGCTGCACTCTTTCTTGGTTATCTTTCACAATATTCTCGGCTTGACTGGTAATTCTTTCAACAGTGGTTTCTAAATTTTCCTGTTTGATTTTTAATTCCGAAAGATTTTGCGCAATATTATCAATGGGAGAAGGCAATGTTTTTACTGTTTCCTGATAATCATTAAAATTGTCGACAACAGAAGAAATTTTTGCGTCTACCGTATCCATAATTTCGTCGACAACTTTCTTTTGTACAGTGGAAAATTTACTATTTATGATTTCTTCGACTTTGAGCATCTGTGCACTTACCTCATTGGAAATTCGTGTATACAAATGCTTTTGAGCATATTCAAGTTTTTCAATTTCTGCTTGTGTTTTTGTTTGCTGTTCTTCTAAGCGATCTAATTGTTGTTTGGCCTGTGTAGTTAAGCCTGAAATCTGATTATTAATCGCAAGCTGCTGTTGCGACATGTTGGCTTGCAAGTTATCAATCTCATTTGTGATCTGATTAGTCAAAACCGTAATTTGTGTGTTAGTCGCAGCTTGTTGTTGCGACATATTGGCTTGCAAGTTATCAATTTCATTTTTTGTGGTAGTTTGTAAATTAGTGATCTGATTAGTCAAAACCGTAATTTGTGTGTTAGTCGCAGCTTGTTGTTGCGACATATTGGCTTGCAAGTTATCAATTTCATTTTTTGTGGTAGTTTGTAAATTAGTGATCTGATTAGTCAAGACCGTAATTTGTGTGTTAGTCGCAGCTTGTAAATTGCTAATCTGAGTAGTCAAAAGTTCCTCAAAACGCTTTAGCCAGTCATTCTGTGTATCCGCGAGATGGTGTTCAGTTTGTGGGGATACGTTACTTTCGCGAGTTTGTGTAGCCAGATTTTGTTCCACTAATGGTGGAATTTGTTCGATAGAGCTGGCAGCCATGTTGTCTTCTACGTTCTGAACAGATTGTTGGGGAACGTTTAGATTTTGTTCAGATGCCATGTTGCTAAACTGACTGCGGGTTTTAACCATAATATTTGTTGAATTTTGGCAAAAATTGATAACAGAAGAGGGTCCTATAAATTTCACACGGAAAATTACTGAAATTACCTGTGAAATCGTTCACACGTACGCGAGAGAAACTTCGAGAGAGAAAAACAAAGATGGGCTTAATTTCACGCAGCATTAACTATTAGATTGATACTTTCCCTGATATTCACTTGAAATAAAAATGTAACTGCGAGAGAAATTTTGGAAACGCGGTACCTAATGGAAAAATACTGAATTTGCTACAGTGCACTAGCGACAGATCGAAGAATCTAGTAAGCACCAAGCAAGCTGAATAATGAGTCTGATCTTACCTTTATTGTGACTGCAATTGTTGGCTGGACTGGAAGTCTAACTGCTATCGGCTGGTTAAACTTTACTTCAGTTGCCAAAATCATTAATTTTCATCTCCCGTACAGTTCATTGTTGGCACATGAAACAAAACACAATATCAGGATTAGTGACATGAAAAGGCGCAATCTTCACAAAAATCTTAACTAAATATTTCAAATAAATTTACTATCTGATATATATATATATATATATATATATATATATATATATATATATATATATATATATATATATATATATATTATTTGTACATGTCCTGTCACAATGGGCGCCAATTCTTCTTATAATTGCTGCTTTCGTATGAAAATGGGTGTTGCGTATTAAAGTTAAGGTTGGGGACCTCTAATGAAATTTTACCAGGTAGTGAAATATTTTTAAATGAGATTACTACGCAATTTTGACAAGGAAAGGACAATTTAAACAAAATTATTGGATTCCGCCATTAAATGGTAGCGGTCGTAATTTCGGTGGCAAATGCAACACCAGAAAGCAACATTACAGAAGTCGGCGGAATCTAAATTTTACCTCATTGAGAGCTGGTACAAACATTTCGGTCATGTTCTGTAGTGATTCCAGCTGTGATGAATGGAATATTACTTCGATAAATTGATGCTGGGATTGTGCGTTTCGGTTACTATTGTTCTATGACCGTGTGGAAAATTAATCATGATAGTCGCCAAAAATTGCAAAATTATCGGACTTCATAAACATTACGAAGATTTTTCTGCAGGCATTAAACTGTAAAAAACCATTCGTAGACACGAAATAAATAAAAGTTACACAGAGAATGTTCTAGTACAATCGCTAAACAAATTGCAACAATACCCGAGCATCACTTTATGAAGTACTAGATCTGCTGAAAATAAATAATTTTAAAATTAGTGAGAAGGGAGACGGGGTTGTAAGTAAGTAAGATATTTCACATTAACTATGGGGGTTTATTGAAATTAATAAAAAAAGAAGCTCACACTTACAATAATTAGACAAAGTCCTGGAATACGTCCTAACACCTCAAGGAGAAGAAAGCAAGTGACGAACAGTTCCGCTCTCTCCCTTCAGCTTGTTGCAAAAAAGTTGAACGTGACAAATGTCATATGTTTATCGATACGCTGTCAGAGAGAGAGCAGAAGTCAGCGACAAGCATCGCAAAAGTTATTAAAAAAATCATTAATGTATTACTACAGTACAATTTTTCACTTCTTCTTTAATTTGCAATCAAACTTCTCCACGAAAACAATACGAATTCAAACTTGCGTACAACAACAAGAACACAGACTGACATAGATTCCAAAGCATTTTGCGAAAGCCAGAACTCGAACTCCCCCACGCAAGGCGGTGAGGCAAATATATAACATCGGCAATGATGACGTTACATTATCCATTGTTCAAAAATGTTCAAATATTTGTTCAGCTTATGGGACTTAACTACGGGGTCATCAGTCCCTAAACTTACAAACTACTTATGAACTACTTACGAACTAGGACGGCACAAATATCCATGCCCGAGGGGGGATTCGAACATCCGACCGTAGTGGCCGTGCTGACCGTGACTGGAGCGCCTCAGTCACCTCGGCCACCGCGGCCGGCTATCCGTTGTTCATAACAATTGAATATACTAATTTACAATTAACAAACACACAAAGAAAATATTTCATGTACACAAAAATAATCAAAATATAAAATGAAAACTATACATACAATAATTTTACATGGCACGTATTTTTTAAGACGAAATCTCTGATCTTTCTGTTGACTACTAACGGCAATGTTAAATGTCAATTAATTAGTTAATGAGTACATCATACATGTTCCTAAAATACATTGAACTATCAAATATCTTCACAAATCTGAAAATAGGTTCAAAATCTCACGTCAGTCAATATATACAAAGAATTAAAATATTGGAATTTCGACTTTCACATTAATTAACACATTAATTAGCTGGTCAACACAACTTGTTTATGAGCCTGACATATATACAATGCTATTTATTTTAATGTCTTTATGTGGATACAAAAGTTTATCCATTCGTCTGTCTGTCTACTGAAATAACATACAATGACAAAACTACTGTTTATAGAACTGTCTGGAAAGCATCTAAACAAATCTCTTAATTAATGAAATCTATCACTTGTTAACTAATCACAGTATCACCGAGACACTGTCCTACACTGATTCCTAGGCTGGCTGTTTCGTTTGTAGCTTCACACGCAGCATGTATCACTATTACACCACACGATTCCGAGTCCAACGCAGACGGTATCGTACAATAACATTGAGATGAGAGGGCCAGCAGTATCGTCACATCGTACAACTTATAAACATTTATTGGACAGTGTCCGAATACTTTTGTTGCAGCAGGATGTGCAGGTTGTTTCGTTTTTGTTGTTAATTTTTCTGTTATTTATGTTTTGGAAACGAAATAATGCAATAATTCTTTTTTAACTAATGTTGTTACGCAGCCTCGGTTGCACAGTGGAAGAGTGCCAAACTACAAATCCAGAGGTCGCGGGTTCGATTCCCGCCAGGCTCTAGGATTTTTATCTGTCATTTTCCACTTCTTTCATCTCTGGCAGTACTGCTCATGTGAAAAACACGGAGTAGCACCGTGGTTCGGAACCCACGTTAAACTGTAGGTCCCCCTATAACTGGCTGGGTAAGTCAGTTCGAAGGTCGGAGGAAGGCAACGGCATACCACCTCCGAACAGGACCATGCCTAGTAAAGCACTGTGGTGTTCAAACCAATCTTCGGATTGTTGATTGCTTTACTTACTTACGCATATGTATTGCTAATCAATATGTTTGGATTTCGTAGTGTTTCTCGAGTACTAATTGTGAAACTTCCCACTGTCCGAATATTTTTGCGACTGAGTATATATATATATATATATATATATATATATATATATATATAGAGAGAGAGAGAGAGAGAGAGAGAGAGGGAGATGAAATAGTGAAGACAGCAGAGGAAAAAATAGGTAGAAAGACAAACCTACAAAAAATTCTTGGATATCACAGGAAATACTAAATTTAATTGATGAAAGGAAAAAATATAAGAATGCAGTAAATGAAACGGGCAAAATGGAGTACAGACGACTAAGAAATGAGATTGACAGGAAGTGCAAAATGACTAAGCAGGAGTGGCTAGAAGCCAAATGCAGATCTGTAGAAGAATGTATAAATAGGGGAAAAATAGATACAGCCTACAGGAAAATAAAAGAAAATTTGGAGATAAAAACAGCCCTATGAATATCAAGGACTCTGGTGGAAAACCAGTTCTCAGCAAAGAAGGGAAAGCTGAAAGGTGGAAAGAGTACATAGAGCAGCTCTACAAAGGAAATGAACTTAGAGACGATGTTGTAGGAAGGGAAGAGGAAGTAGATCAAGATGAAATAGGAGATACTATACTGAGAGATGAATTTGACAGAGCCCTGAAAGACCTAGGTCGGAACAAGGCCCCAGGAGTAGATGACATACCCTCAGAGCTACTAAAGTCTCTGGAAGAACCAGCCATGACAAAACTATTTGAACTGGTGTGTAGGATGTATGAGACAGGCGAAATACCCTCAGACTTTAAGAAAAATGTGATAATCCCCATTCCAAAGAAATCAGGCCCAGACAGGTGTGAAAATTACAGAACCACCAGTTTGAAAAGTCATGGTTGCCAAATTTTAACACGAATTATCTACAGGAGAATGGAAAAGCTGGTAGAAGCTGACCTCAGGGAAGATCAGTTTGGATTCAGGAGGAACGTAGGAACCCGGGAGGCAATACTCAGTTTATGTCTTATCTTAGAAGATAGATTAAGGAAAGGCAAACCTACAATTTTAGCTTTTGTAGATTTGGAGAAAGCTTTTGACAAAGTTGACTGGAATACACTCTTTCAAATTCTGAAATCAGCAGGGGTAAAATACAGGGAAAGGAGAGTTATTTACAACTTGTACAAAAGCCAGACCGCAGTTATTAGACTCGAAGGGCATGAAAGGGAAGCATCAGTTGGGAAGGGAGTAAGACAGAGTTGTAGCCTTTCTCTGATGCTATTTAATTTGTACATCGAGCAGGCGGTGAAGGAAAGCAAGGAAAAATTTGAAGTAGGGATTAAAGTTCAGGGGGAAGAAATAAAAACGTTGCGTTTTGCTGATGACGTTGTAATTCTGTCAGAGACAGCAAAGGACCTGGAAGAGCAGTTGAATGGAATGGACAGTGTGTTGAAGAGAGCGTATAAAATGAACATTAACAAGAGCAAAACAAAAATAATGGAAAGTCGGGCGATGCTGAAGGAATTAGATTAGGTAACGAAACAATGAAGGTGGTAGATGAGTTTTGTTACTTGGGTAGTAAAATAACATGCGATGGTCGCAGTACAGAGGATATAAAGTGCAGAATGGCAATGGGAAGAAAAGCATTTTTGATAAAGAGAAATTTGCTAACATCGAATATTAATTTAAGTGTGAGGAAGTCTTTTCTGAAGGAATTTGTGTCGCGTGATGCCTTGTACGGGAGTGAAACATGGACGATAAACAGTGCGGACAGGAAGAGAATAGAGGCTTTTGAAATGTGGTGTTACAGAAGAATGCTGAAGATTAGGTGGGTAGATAGCATAACTAATTAAAAGGTACTAAACAGAATTGCTGAGAAAAGGAATTTTTGGCATACCCTGACTAAAAGAAGGGATCGCTTGGTAGGACATATTCTTAGACATAGAGTAATCGTAAATTTAGCGTTGGAGGGAAGTGTGTGGGGTAAAAATCGCAGAGGGAGTCCAAGAGACGCGTATAGTAAGCAGATGCAAGTGGATGTGGGTTGTCGTTCTTATGAGGAGATGAAAAGGCTTGCTCAATATATTGTGGACTGAAGACCATAACACACACAAACACACACACACATATCCTAGTGTATCGTTACACACTGCTTGTCAACTGAACGACGACGTAGCCTGGCACTCGCTGTCGCAGTTCGCCGGTGTGGTGTAATAGGCCGCTGGGAGATCCCGCTGCTGCCCTTGACCCTGGTGTGGTTCCCGGACCTCTGGCACAGTCACCTGCCGAGGCACGGGACTCACCGTGTGACGTCACGCGGTCGCAGACTCGCAGCGCGCCAACTTCCCGGTAGGAGAGCGCGTGACGTCACGGCGGCCGCTGCCCGAGTCACACTGACGTCACGGTCGGCGGCGTCTCGCCCCGACAGCGTCCGCGGTGCCTCGGATTGCCTTAGGAATGCCGCTACCCACTGGGTTCCCAACTTTTTTGTGTGTCTCTGCGCGGTATTGAGTCGGTGCTTACGTTATCTCTATATGTAAAAGGAAGTGTCCCGATTGACTGACTGACTGACTGATTGACTGACTGACTCATCCATCGCCCAGCCCAAACCACTGAAGATAGAAATTTGAAATTTGTAGAGTGTGTTCCTCTTATTCAGTAGGCGTCATTTAAGAATCTATTTTTCGATATTCCGTCCGTAAGGGGGTGAAATAGGGGATGAAACGTTTTTTTGAAAATACGTAGTTATTTAGGCAATTTTGAAGCTAGAACTACAAAATTTAAGATTTTAATTCTGGGTTCGAATTTAAAAGACACGTGTTTCGGCAATTTTTTGAAATTCGACAAATAAGGGGGTAAAATAGGTGACGCAAAACATTGATTTTCAAAAATATTTTGCTGTTAACTCAAATTTTAAGCTATAACTACGAAACTTCGGATATGGAATCTTGGTCAGGATTAAAAATCCATGATTTTTAGTATTTTTGGAAATCCAACAAATAAGAGGGTTAAATAAAGGATCAAAAATTCTTTTTGAAAACACGCTGCTATTGATACAGTTTTGAAACTAGAGCTGCAAAAATTGATATTTGTATAGTTGGTTAGACGTTAAAAAAACCTGTTTCGGTATTTTGGAAATTCAACCATCAAGAGGGTTAAATTGGAGAGGGGGTGTTTTTCGAAAAATGTTGCTATTTACGCAATTTTAGAGTTATAACTACAAATTTTTGGATTTGGATTCGGGGTTCGATTTTAAAAGACGCGTGTTTCGGCATTTTTTGAAATTCAACCAATAAGGGGGTAAAATAGAGGACCCAAAAAATTGATTTTCAAAAATATGTTGCTGTTCACTCAAATTTCAAGCTATAACTACGAAACTTAGGATGTGGACTCTTGATCAGGATTACAAAGAAACAACTGGTGCAGACCAACGAACCTACGCATGCGAAGCAGCGGGGGTTCAGCTAGTCTCTATATATAAAAGGAAGTGTCCCGATTGACTGACTAACTGACTGATTGACTGACTGACTCATCATCGCCCAGCCAAAACCACTGAAGATAGAAATTTGAAATTTGTAGAGGGTGTTGATCGTACTCTGTAGGCGTCATTTAAGAAGCGACTTTCCGATATTCCGTCCGTAAGGGGGTGAAATAGGCGATGAAACGTTTTTTGAAAATACTTTGCTATTTAGGCAACTTAGAAGCTAGAACTACAAGATTTCGAATTTCGATTCAGGGTTTGAATATAAAAGGTACGTGTTTCGGCATTTTTTGAAATTCAACCAATAAAGGGGTAAAATTTGGGATGGAAGAAGCTACAACTACGAAACTTCGGATATGGAATCTTGGTCAGGATTAAAAAACACGAATTTCATCACTTTTGGAAATTCAAAAACTGAGATGGATTAAAAAAATCTTTTCGAAATCACATTGTTGTCAAGACAATTTTGAAGCTAGAGATTCAAAAATAGGAATTTGTATCGTTCGTTCGAATTTAAAAAGTACGTGTTTCGATATTTATGGAAATTCAACCAACAAGGAGGTTAAATTGGAGAGGGAATGTTTTTCGAAAATCTTTTGCTATTAAGGTAATTCTGAAGCTACATCCACATAAATTGGTATATGTTTTCTTGATCAAAATTAAAAAGACGCGTGTTTCGGTATTTTCAGAAGATTAATCATTTTGGGAGTGAATAGCGGATGAAACGTTTTTTTAAAATACATTGCTGCTAAGCCAATTTTGAACCTAGACTTACAAAAAATATTTGCGTAATTGGTAGGAATTTAAAAGACACGGAGTATTTTTCGAAGTTTAACTGTTAAGGGGTACCATAGGGGATTACAACTAGTCTCTATATATATAAAAGCAATTGTCCCGATTGACTGACTGACTGACTCATCATCTCCCAGCCCAAACCACTGAAGATAGAAACTTGAAATTTGTAGAGGGTGTTGATCTTACTCTTTAGGCGTCATTTAAGAAGCCTTTTTTCGATATTCCGTCCGTAAGGGGGTGAAATAGGGGATGAAACATTTTTTGAAAATACGTAGTAATTTAGGCAATATTGAAGCTAGAACAACAAAATTTCGGATTTTAATTCATGGTTCGAATTTAAAAGACAGGTGTTTCGGCATTTTTTTTTTTTTAATTCGACAAATAAGTGGAGAAAATAGGTGACGCACAACATTGATTTTTCAAAAATATTTTGCTGTTAACTGAAATTTTAAGCTACAACTACGAAACTTCGGATATGGAATCTTGGTCAGGATTAAAAATCCATGATTTTTACTATTTTTGGAAATTCATCAACCAAGGGGGTAAAAGAGGGGATCAAAAATTCTTTTCGAAAACACAGTGTGGTCAAGACAATTTTGAAGCTATAGCGACAAAAATTAGTATTTGTATTGTTCGTTATGATTTAAAAAAATACGTATTTCGGTATTTTTGTAAATTCAACCATCAATGGGGTTCAATTGGAGAGGGGGTGTTTCTCGTAAATCTGTTGCTATTTAGGCAATTTTGAAGTTAAAATTACAAATTTTCGGATTTGGATTCGGGGTTAGAATTTAAAAGACATGTGTTTCGGTATTTTTGGAAATTCGACCAATTAGGGGATGAAATACGAGATGCAAAAAATTGATTTTCAAAAATATGGTGCTGTTAACTCAAATTTCAAGCTATAACTACGAAACTTAAGATATGGATTCTTCATCAGGATTAAAAAGAAACAACTGGTGCAGACCAACCAGCCTACGCATGCGAAGCAGCGGGGGTTCAGCTAGTTAGAAATAAGTAGCAACTTTCAACGTCACACAAATGAAAAGCGCTCGTCCGCGGATGTATGCATTACAGTATGAACGTGCTGAATGTCGCATTTCTGGGAGGTCCTTTGATCTCGGTAGCTCGAACATCTCGCTATGTTACGCCATTAGATTTCTATTTGTGGAGTGGAGTTACGTGAGGCACAGTACCCAGGTCGAGGGTTCTAAGGCGCCTTGATGTGGAGCGCGCGGTTGTTTGCTGTCGGAGGTTCGAGTCGTCCCTCGGTCATGGGTGTGTGTATTGTCCGTATGTGAGTTTAAGCTAGTTCAAGCAGTTTGTAAATCTAGGAACTGAGGACCATACCAGTTTAGTGGAATAGGTTTATAAACATTTTAACGTTTTGTTCTTCACAATATTCGGTCAACGACATTGCTGCTCTTACAAGGAAAGTACATGGGCTCGAACAAACATATCTTTATGAACGTTTGGTTACAGGATCTCTACGTACACCTCAATGTGCTGGTGGGTGACGTTTTTCTGCAAAGCTCTGCAACCGTGCTCTAGATAGCACTGTAAATGTAATTGTAGACGCCATACGTAATGCAGATATCTTAACTATAACTTGTGTAATAATCATCGTACATGTTCTCTAGCGAATTGTCATCAAAAGCCGTGATGATGGTTGAAACTTTAACCTTCTTCCCGAAAGACTGTTGGTATTCACTGCCACTGCTTCCATCGCCTCTTCCCGCACTTACCGTAGCACTACCGCTTGCAATGAGTTTTTCGTCATTATCATCCCAATTATCATTATTATGACTTTGTAACAACAGTATCTATCTTGTGCTCATATTTCTATACCATAACAGATACGAGAAAACATGCTAATGATTCATCTTCTACACTAATAGCATCTTCACGAAGAAGGGTTCTTCGTAACTTCATCGCAACTAATTGCAATACATTAGCAGGATTGATTAGCAATCGCAATAAGGGATCTGTACATTATCTGTCATACGATTTTGGTGTATATGTGTTTATTCGAGCCCGAGTACTTTGCTTGTTAGTGCAAGGGTCAGTGGTGATATCAGAATAGATTACGTTTACTCTCATTTGGTCAAGAGAATATCGCCTTGAAATTCTGAAATAGCTGAAAAAAAAGGAAAAAAAGAAAATGAATACTTTGAGAGCTTATGAACGTTCTACAACACTTAAGAGGACTCAGCCGCGAATACTCTCCCATAAGAAATTAATATTAAAAGCGGCAAACTTCAGGTACACTTTCTGAAGAAGCTACTGGAGGTAGAGACCTGAAACTATTACAGTACGCAGACGAAGCATCATCTGTAGATCACATAAAGATTTGTTACTGTATTTTAAGTATGTTGTCTGCAATGACTTTTTTGTTCTGAAAGAAGGAAATTACTAGTTTTGTAAATACCTACGTGCTTGTGAATTTGTTCTTGTTCTGACTACAGATTTTTTACGTGATTAATCGTAGTTTTGTTAATAAGAGACACTGAAAGTCTGATGCCTTTCTCTCTTAGTTTTTGAGAAAAGTGTACCAGAAGATTTAAAAAATATAGTTTTGAGAAAAATTGCATTAAAGTTTTATATACAGGGAAGCGATGTACATTATTAACATCCAGAGACCGTTATTTAAACATCCCAGCACTATACTGTGGCTCAGCTTCTTCCCCTTTTTCTTCTTTCCTTTAATCTTCTGGCCTCGTTGGTAGCATTTCTTGCAGAAACTTCAGCACAACAAATACGATCAATGTGAATGCATTTCAGTTCCTTTGCGGTATTGATGCCATCCTCTGTTCCCAAGAGTCTTAACACATCAGTATTCTTTGACACACGAGCATTGTAGCACATCGCTCCATCATGAACACCAAGTTTTAATGTTTCCTTTCTAACAAAATCAGGTTTTTGTAGCCTTGTTCAAATGACAGAATTCAAACTGTGAATTGGGTTCTGATTTTTACTATGGAGACACTTTTGCAAAAGATCTTATTTGATCAAAGGAGTGTGTGCAAAATAAAAACACTTAATACTTTGAGAGCTTATGAACGACCTACAACACTTAATGATTCCCCAAAACGCAGTGATTCTTTGAAGTGACAGCGGGACTGAGGCTATTAGGGGAAACGGTTGTACCTTGGGAGGGGTTTACCTTGGGACATTTTTCAATACAGGCTGTGCACTCTAGTGGAAACTTTAAGAACTATCAAGTAAAGTTGTCAGGCCTATTTTCAGAGGGAATAGGAGGTCATGTTGTATTTGGATTATGTTTGAGATCTGAGGAGGAGTTTTACAGGTTTTCGTAGTTGAAAGTAAAATTTAGCCACTATCCTTAGAAGATAAAAATTAAAGCTAAGTTTCATTATTGATGTTTCTTAAATACAGTGTTGTAGGGCATTGTTTAAGTGAGCGACTGATTCCATAACTTATAACGATATAAATGTGTACATAGGTTAGGATACTGTTTTCTGTTATTGCGTATTTGGTTTTACCTCGGGACACTTCTCTGGTTGCACTTTGGGACACCTGGAAGGTGTATGATTGTCACTGATACACCAGAAAAATGAAGAATTGAAGAGGAAAAAAAGTATTTTTCCAAAGAAAGAAGCCACTAAACGGACAAAGGAGTTTTCATCTTCCAGTTGTTCTGATGAAGAAATTCCCCAGCTTGGCAGTAGCTCTGGAGGTAGCATATTTGATTTGTCATCTGAAGAAGAGGATTTCTCAACCTTTTTTTCCATCTAGAAAAAAGGTAGTTGGGTCTTGGTAAAAGTTGACATCAGTGGCAGATCTCATGTGTACTATGCTGGAGTAGTTTTAGAAAACACAGAAGAAGATGTAACTGTGAAATTCTAAGGATTTGGTATTCCCTAATGTTGAGAAAATCAGCACTGTTAATCGCAGTAATATAGTGAAATAACTACCAGCTCCAGTGGTGTGTCGTGGGATTCATTCATTTAATATTTTATTCCCACCATCTCTTGTTTTAAGGTAAAATAACTTTTGTATTTGGACTAACAAACATGTACTACCTAATTCCAATACAATTTTTTCATTTATAAAACTAAGAAATTGGAATACATCACGTGTCCCAAGGTAAAACCACCACTGTCACAAGGTGAAACCATAGGTTGTACCTTCAGACAAGTGTCACTGACGTCTTTATTGGTGAGTAATTGTGTAAATATTGGAGCTAGCCTAAACTGCTGTTCGTTCAACATTACCTAAATTTGGTGTCTCTTATGGGGTAAATTTTCAAATTTCTTGTAAAAAAAATTATACTATAAAAAATTAAAATATATAAATTGTCCCAAGGTACAACCCTTTCCCCTACTGCGAAGATTAGATTAGATTAGTTTTTCGTCCCGTAGATCCATGTTGGCGAGATTCTCGTGGATGTGGAACATGTCAAGAAACAAAATTTACAAGTTGAATAACAGATAATACTAATAATATAAATACATATAATAATTCACTAATGGAGTTGAAGGAGTTGGCTACTAGAAAGTCTTTTAGGTTCCTCTTAAACTGATCTTTATTTGTAGCTAATTTTTTTATACTTAATGGTAAATTATTGAAAATGTGTGTTCCTGAGTAGTGGACCCCTTTTTGAACTAAAGTAAGTGCTTTTAAGCCCTTGTGTAGATCATTTTTATTCCTAGTATTGTATCTATGAACTGAGCTGTTTGTTGGGAAAAGGGATATATTATTTATGACGAATTTCATTAAGGAATAAATGTACTGAGAGGCAGTAGTTGATATACCCAGTTCTTTGAAGAGGCTTCTACAGGACGTCCGTGAATTTACTCCAGAAATAATACGTATTACACGCTTTTGGTCTCTGAAGAATTTTGACTGACTTTAAGAGTTACCCCAAAATATTATACCATATGACATTATGGAATCAAAGTATGCAAGCTTTGTTATTTCTGTCTCCTATGTCTGATAACACTCGTATTGAAAATACAGATTTGTTGAGTCGTTTCTGCAGTTCTGTGGTGCGCTCCTCCCAACTAAATTTATTATCGAGCTGTAATCCCAGGAATTTAATACTGTCAACCTCTTCTATCTGCTCTTCTTCATACTTAATGCATATGCTGTCAGGAAATCTCTTACATGTTCTGAACTGCTTGTAGTGAGTCTTTACAAAGATTAATGACGATGAGTTGGCTTTAAACCATATATTAATGTTCATGAAAATATCATTAGTAGACCTTTCTATCACTATGCCTGACGTACTTTTTATTGCAATACTTGTATCATCTGCAAACAAAACGAACTCTGCTTCTGGTAGTGTAACTGATGAGAGGTTATTAATGTACACAGGAAAAAGCAGTGGCCCTAAGATGGATCCTTGTGGGACACCACATGTAATTTCTTCCCAATCCGATGATGACTGTTGGCTTAATTCACTAGTCACTTGCACTGACACCCTTTGTTTCCTGTTAGTGAGGTACGACTTGAACCATTTTGCAGCATTTCACGTGACCCCATAGAATTCTAATTTACTTAAAAGGATGTTACGGTTCATATAATCAAATGTCTTTGACAAATCACAGAAAATACCTGCTGCTTGCAATTTATTATCTAATGAATTAAGTACATTCTCACTGTAAGTGTAAATAGCTTTCTCGATATTGGAACCTTTCGGAAATCCAAACTGTGTTCTAGACAATATGCCACTTGAGGTTAAGTGGTTGAGAAGCTGCTTGTACATTACCTTTTCTAGAATTTGTGAGAATGCTGGCAAAAGTGAAATGGACCTTGTTGAACAGAGGTTTAATATCCGCATATTTTAGCCAATCAGGAAATGTTCCCGTTATAATAGACTGGTTACACAAATAACTTAAAGTTGTGCTTAGTTCACAAGTACGCGCTTTAATTAACTGTTTCTCAAAACAGCCTTGACAGTGCGAGAGTGAAGGTCGGGGTGAGAGTTTAAAATAGGGAAAGTTTAATTTTTAAAACTCACAACCACCAACTGTGAACCTACATGCATTCCTAAACATGCAAAAACACTGGAACTGTGATTGCGACTGTTTGACTCGTTTTCTAGGGGATGATATCAAACGTTCGCAACTTTCCTTCCCTGCATATGATTAACAAAAAAATTCATAATAAAGTCAAGTTCATGAGAGAAAAGGGTGTACTTACTACTATTTTTGAAAACACGTAGAAGTTCACTTTATGTTGTTTATTTCACAATATTAGAACCCTGTGGCTGATACGTCTGTATGTCAACACATTTATCAAATAACGTTATAGCTCGTGAGCCCCCAGACAAAATGAATATTTGTCGCAAATTGTTTTCACACCATGTGCCTGTCTCAAACACCGTTTATGTTCATGCCTATGCGACGACACGTGTTACATTAATAAAACACAGTCACTTTAATTCAATTCGATGCACACCTTGTTCCACCAGCTAAATATTCACAAACACACAGTAGCACTCGATTCAACTTGGTGCAGTCTACGACGAGCAACCACGCGTGGCGATTGCCACACACACCAAAAATCTATAACCTCCACCTAGAGACCCACATGCTGACTGATGCAGAGCGACGCCGCCCGGCCAGCTACCCCACGTGCTCCCGCCTTGTCCCTTCCTGCCCACGCTGAGCTAACCGATTTGCCAACGTACAGCGCTCAGCCAATACATTTCTAAAACTTTACTTAAAATCAAAATAATTACACTGCACATTAAACAAATATTTTCTTACGTTTTTATATTAGTATAAACATTTATTGTACTATTTATTATAATCGTGCAATTTCTTATATCACAGATAAGTGATTTAACTGAATATTTCAAGATAAAATACACAAGATTAATTTAAAATAAAATGAGAAATAGTTAATATATTACTTTTATAAACAAACATTGCCATGCTAGTTGTGTAACTGTCTTGTCTTCGTTGGTAATTTATTACTTTTCATTGTCAATTAAACATATTACGCCAGATGTGACTATATCAGCTAATGTATTGTTTATTTATCAACAGGCTATTTTGTAATGAGGGCCTTAAAGGTTCCTAACTGCATCGTATTACTTCAAATGCCAGTAGTATTAGAATATTTTATTTCACGCTGTGCACTGCACTGTGCCTGGCACTCGCCATTGTCCCTCTCTCCCCTCACCGGAAACGAAACTGGAAAATCCTAAGCTGGAACAAGCCACCAACGTCGGCCTGCTCGCTGGCCTCCCGTCAGCTACAAGCACACAGCTAATCTCAACGTGGAGAATTTCTACCTATGGCCTAACTATAAATGTAGTCACCCAACTGTGTACACACATTGCTACCATAATTAATAAGATTAAAATTGTGTAACATTTAGTGCATTGGCATGGTCAATGTTTGCAGTGAACTTCATACTGTTTAATTATCAAATGCTATTAAATACCAGTATTTCTATTGGGCGGTAATCTCACAACAGGAGAATCAGAAAATTTCTAAACGTGTTACAGACTCGGCGGCTGGACGGCAGTGGAGAGAATCGATACAGGTTGCGGGAAGTACCCCACAGCACTCGCCACAGGCTGAAAGCAGATGCAGTGTTTCGCAAGTGTCGAGAGAACTGCTGCGTAATACTCTGCAGCTGGCGTTGTCAACGAGAAAGAGGAGAGCCACTCCGAATGTGTGATTGGCTCTGCATACGAGGAAGGGTGGAGTGACGTGTTCACGGTCAAGCTACAGCCGTACCGGCAAGTGCGGTAAGTCGGTAGCTGTACGGCTGTGGCGGTCTGCGCTGGCGCTTCGGGACAAGAAGCCGGACACTTGCAGAATTCTCGGCATGCGCGAGCTACCTCGTGACTAGACATGGGAAAACTGAAACATCTGACGGTTTCGAAACGAATGAAACCGTACCATCTGTGGTTTCGAAACACTGTTTCGAAACCGTGAAGCAATGTATGTTTTGTCATGAAATCTTCGTTCTAGGGCAATATTTTTCGCTGTGTGGACAACGGTACATACAGGAACCTGTCAACTATAGAGTATATATTTACTTCTTGTTATGTACGGAACATGTTGATAAAGATTTTCTCCCGTGTTGTTGATGTTGCCAACATAGTCACACGAGGCCGCCGGTATGAACTCACAAACTGCAATACGGCACGCATATCACAGAGATGGATCATAAATGTTACTTTCTATACATATCAAATAAATTATAGGGAATAAAGGGCACACTAAATAATCACAAGTAGTGCTATGGAATTACAAAAATAATAAAGTTAGAGGCAAGTTCACCACTTGTACGTATTGACCGTTACACCACCGCCGCAATTCTTTTAACACGAGTGTCGAAAAATTATAACGACAGTAGGCAACTTCTTTTTCATTCATACGAAACCAACTCTTTAACAAGAGATTAAATATACGATCTACCCTTGTTAGTATAAAAAATGTCATTTCAGGCTTCATGTTGCATCTTATTTTAAACAATGTAGTTTCACTCGTGTCTCTTTAATACGGTAGATAAACGTAGAATTTAACTGGTTTTTCAATGCAAATAGTGAACGTTGTTTTATTGTTCTTTTACATTTAGAAGCATACATTATGTCATTTCGGAATACAGCAGTCTCTTGCAAGCGAATCTTGGTATCAGTAATCATAAGCTGCAGACTCAAGAGTGTCAACTACTATTTGACACTCTCTAAATGGTTTATATACTAGTAACTTATATGTGTATCTGTGTGGAGCTTCAGTAAAATGAATCACCACATTTCGATACCATTAGTCTGTTCCGCGTTTCTGCATTAGTGGGTTGAAACACCGGTGGTGTGGAACCGACATGAAATGGTAAAACCGACACGAAACCGTGAAACCGACACGATACCGTGAAACCGACAGGAAGAAACGGTTTCAGTGTATCGACAATCGACCGCGAATGTGATCCGAAACAAAACGGAGTGAAACCGCATGGTTTCGAAACCGTGAAACATGTCGGTTTTGAAACACTGAAACTGTTGTGTGTATCGAAACCTGGTTTCGAAACCATGAAACCGTAGCCAACTCTACTCGTGATGTGAACGAACCACTGAGCATACACGCAATGCTTCAAAAAACTGCGAAGAAGCTTGTCTCGCACACAAGGGTGGCGAAAAGTCTCAGACAAAGCGCTTTACCCATGTATAACGCCAAAAGTATTTGTACACTGCTCAGAGAACAAAACAAACACTTTTAGGGAACTTCGTAATTTAAGCTTCTAATTAATTACGTTTTATTTTATTTATTTATTTATTTATTTACGATGTCTGTTTCAAGGTGTGATTCCACAAAATTTCTTTGTCACTGGTGCTTACAACCCAGTTGTTTTTTTTTTTTTTTTTTTTTTTTTTTTTTTTTTTTTTTTTTTTTTTTTTTTTTTTTTAATGCTGCAACTGTATGGTACTATGTGACGTCATCGTCATCGCTAAGACTCCACTAAACCCGAGCTGAACTGTCCGCCATTTTTCCCCAAGCTGTAGGAGTCGCCACGTTCCGGACGAAGCTCACGCGTTACCTCGCGTTTCAGTCAACTCTTTCACACTCGCAAACTACTCACTGTATCAACGTGGAATTTTCATCAGTCTTCGTTAAGATCTACACTACATTTTCTTTTCAGTTTTATTTGTGGCAATAATTTATAAATAGCATATACTGATAGTTTACCACCATGCACTTTCTGACGACGTTACGGAATTGTCGACACGTGAGGTTTTTTTTTTTTTTTTTTTTTTTTTTTTTTTTTTTTTTTTTGAGTTACGCGAACATATTAAGCGAATGAAATATTAATAGTTGCTCTCTAGAAAACTGCTGTGTGTTTATGTAATATGCAATTTCAATTTTTCAAAAAATGTTCAAATGTCTATGGGACTTAACTACAGGGTCATCAGTCCCTAAACTTACAAACTACTTATGAACTACTTACGAACTAGGACGGCACAAATATCCATGCCCGAGGGGGGATTCGAACCCCCGGCCGTAGTGGCCGTGCAGACCGTGACTGGAGCGCCTCAGTCCCCTCGGCCACCGCGGCCGGCAGCTTCTGATTAATAATGCTTGATTTTTTTTCCTTTGCGATGTCGGTTTCAAGGTACGATGCCACAACGAAAAATACGGTAGTAATACCAAAGAAAGCCGTTTGTAATATAATGGTAATTGCAAACGAAGCGTTCATCTGACACGAAAATTGAATAACCTAATTGGTAGAGGGGAAAATTCTCTACAACTGCGCTCTACTATGTCCTTTTCATATCTTGCATCGTTGCAGAGATATTTGCAAAAGTAACGGCGATTTGACGATGTCTGTCTGCCTGTAACGTGTTCCCACTTTTTAGGTCGAACCGTTCAACCGATCGGCACCAAATTTTAGACACATAATTGTTGCCTACCAGAACCTCGTTTTTTGAATTATTTCGGACAAGAAATACGTTAGTAATCCCAAAATAAGCCGTTTTTAATGTAAATTTAGTTGCAAATAAACCGTTCATCTGACGCAAAAATTGAATAACCGAATTTGTAGAGGAAAAAGTCTCTACAACTTTGTTCCCTTATGTCTTTTTTTTTTCTTTTTTTTTTTCATATCTCGTATCGTTTGAAAGATATTTGCAAAAATAACGCAGTTTTGACACCCTCCATTGAATTAACGAAAACCAGCCGTTCACAAATGTCACGTGACATTCCTCGCCCAGAACTCTCTCTGGCATACGCCATCTTGCGTTGCGTATTTGATGATTTTCTTATTCTAACTTAGACGTTGTCATTTCAAAGCAATGGCGCACTGAAGAATTAACAAAGAAACGTCGTTCTTCGTACGATAAATGATAATGTAGTGTCTACAAATGCCATATTAGCATCAGTTATAAACGGCCACTAATAGTATGAAAATAAAGAACACACTTTCCCACGGTTATCTGTAGCGTAGTAGGCAATGCGTTGGACTGTGATGCTGAAGGTCAGTGGTTCGAAACTCACCACTACCTAACATTTTTCCCCTAAAAGGGTTTCAGACACTCTTAGTAATTTATTTTTTATTATTTAGCTTATTATTTTGGTCCAAAATGTTTGCAAAAACTTATAAAACTACAAATCTAAAGTGGGCCGTAGAACACGCCAGTGCGATTTTTTTTACGTTGTACGTTTCAAGGTATGATGCCACAAAATTTCTATAAGTTCAGCCACTCTTCCCCCACAACAAAAATCCTTTCTTCGTCACTGGTGCTTACAACCCTTTTGGCCCACTTTAGGTTACGGTAGTAACACTAAAAGTGGGCCTTTGCGATCGTCTTTTGGCAGCTCGAAATTGAAATGAAAATAACGGCTTAACCGTTCATCTGACACGGATATTGAATACATGAATTTGTAGTGGAGAAAATTCTCTACAACTTTGCTCTCTTATGATTTTTTTCATATCTCTCATCGTTTCAGAGATATTTGCAAAAATAACGGCGATTTGACGATGTCTGTCTGTCCGTCTGTCTGTTTGTCCGTAAAGTGTTCCCTGTTTTTAAGACGAACCGTTCAACCGATCAGCACGAAATTTTACCGACATAATTGTTGGCCACCAGAGACCAGAACCTCCCATTTCCAAATATTTCGGACAAAAAATACGTTAGTAAAACTATAACCAGCCGTTTTTTAATATAGTTATAATTGCAAACAAACCGATCATCTGACACGAAAGTTGAATAACCGAAACTGTAGAAGATAAAATTCTCTACAACTTTTCTCTCTTATGTTGTTTTCGTAACTCTCGCCGTTACTGAGCTATTTGCATAACGGCGATTTGACACCGCCTCTTGATTTTATGTCATGTCAGCCACGCGTTAGGAATTGTCACTTGACATTCTTCGCCCAGAACTCTCTTTGGCATACGCCATTTTGCTTCCTGTATTTTATGCTTTTCTTTTTATAACTTACACGTTGTCATTTCAAAGCTATGGCGCACTGAAGTATTAACAAAAACACGTCGTTCTTCGTACGATAAATGGTAACCCGGTAACTAAAAATGCCATATTAGCATCAGTTAACAAATGTCATCAATAATAAGAGAAATAAGGAACTGATTCTTGATTGTTTGCCGTAGTGTAGTGGGCAGCACGTTAGATTGTAAATACCATGCACGTGCTTGCTGGTTGGAAACGCGCCATTACCAAAATTTTACTTGTTGAGTGCATAGATATTATCACAGTAGTAGAGTCCTGATCGAATCGCCCTTAATTTTCTATTATTTACATTTTTATTATTTTGTGCAAAATGTTTCAAAAACTCATAAAACTACAAGCAAATCTAAAGTGGACCGTAAAACATGTCAGTGCGACTTTTTTAGTGCTGCAACTGTATAGCACTATGTGACGTCATCTTTGGCGCGTATGGCACTACACTGCTGGAAATAAAAGTTATTTGTCACACTCTCACAGTTGGCGAAACCTAAAATATTTCTCGAACAACAACACCTATTGTGAAACGACTGTAGCCGCTATCAATGTAAGGCAAGGGCTCATGAATGTAAATAGTTTGAAATATCCTAAAACGAAAGCGGATGTCTCTTTTTAACACAAACTTATGTTTTTTTAATAGACACCCTATATTATTTCATAAGCAGTCTATAGCGTGACAAACAATACAAAGAATGGCGTTGATTGCATCGCAATGTGCCAATTACAGTTATTGCTAAGTCGACGCTTGAAATACGCGAAACGCGCGGCTAGCGCTCGTCCTGAGCAGCATGGGGTTCTCGCCTGAGTCTCAGGACGTGCGTATTTCAAGCGTCAAATTCGCTTCGCAATATCTCGGAACGTAAATGGTGACTTGCGATGCATTCAACGACACTCCGTGTGCTTTGTCACGCTACACTTGATGAAATATTATTGTTTCAAAATATTGTGAGCTACCTCGAAGAGAACCAACTATTAACCAGTAGACAACACGGTTTCAGAAAGCATCGCTCTTGCGTACCACAGCTTGCCCGTTATTCGCATGAAGTGTTAAGTGCCATCGACAAGGGATGTCAAATAGATTCCATATTTCTGGATTTCTGGGAGGCTTTTGATACTGTACCTCACAAGCAGCTTCTAATTAAATTGCGTGCTTATGGAATATTGTCACAATTGTGCGATTGGTTTCACGATTTCCTCTCAGAAGGACACAGTTGGTAGTAATTGACGGTAAGTCATCGAGTAAAACAGAGGTGACATCTGGCGTTCCCCAGGGAAGTGTTATAGGTCCCCTACTCTTCCTTGCGTTTATAAACGATTTAGGAGATAACCTGAATAGCTCCCTTAGACTGTTTTGCGGATGATGTCGTCGTTTATCGGTTAGCGAAGTCAGCAGAGGATCAAAAGCAACTGCAAAGCGATTTAGACAAAATTTCTAGATGGCGCGAAAATTGGCAATTAACACTAAATAAAGAATAGTGTGAAGTAATACACATGACCACTAAAAAGAAATCCGCTGAACTTCAATAACGCGATAAATCAGTCAAACCTTAAGGTCGTAGATTCTACCAAATACCTAGGAGTTACAATTACGAACAACTTAGACTGGAGAGAACACATAGAAAATATCGTGGGGAAGGCGAACCAAAGGTTACGTTTCATCGGCAGAACGCTTCGAAGATGCACCAGCTCTACCAAAGAGACTGTCTACATCACACTTGTGCGTCCTCTCCTGGAGTACTGTTGCCCAGTGTGGGACCCTCACCAGGTGGGACTGACGGAAGATATTGAGGAGGTTCAGAGAAGGGCAGCTCGTTTTGTTTTACCACGTTACAGGGGTAAGGGGGGGGAGGAGGGATTGTCACGAAAATTTGAGGTGGCAATCATTAAAAGAACGACGTTATTCGTTGCGGCGAGATCTATTTGCGAAATTTCAATCACCGACTTTTACTTCTGAATGTGAAAATATTTTGCTAGCACCCACCTATACTCGGGCCGCTGAAACTTTGCACTTGACGTTTACAAATAACAAGTGAAGAGCAAGAAGTGCGAGTCACTAGGAACGATCCAATCACAGCGCGGTAAACACTTCCAGTGATCACGTGCCGTGACGTCACAGTTCCCGCGTTGCCGGCTTTGTTCAGTGCTACGGTAAACAAAGTTGTGTATCGTGTTTATCGCGTGTTTACGTTGTGTGCGCTTTTTCTCTGCGGTTTGTTTTACTGTGAGTGGTTGAACTTGACTTTTCGAGTCCAAGTAAATGGATAATGTCACCGAAAAGACGTTTTCTAGTGACGTTTTCTGAGCAAGTTCTCAATTTCGTATGAATAAAAACATCGAAGCTTATACTCTGAGCAGGAAGTTCATTCTCGCTTCAAACGATCGGAAAGCAGTTATGGTGCAGTGGTTACAAGAAAGAAACATTGCTAAGATATGTCAGTGTCAAAACTTCTTTTATAATCGCTCGTGAAACAAAATAAGGCTATTACACCCATATATGCAGCAGACGAAATCACAAAGGAGCAGCGTCACAATGAAATAAATCTGCCCCCACTTTACTGGCGTTTTAAGCCTATAAAATTGGTGTGGAATGACTTGAAGAATTACTTAAGGAACAATAAGTCTTTCACAATAACAGAGGTGGAAAAGCTGTTGTCAATGTGGATGCTGCATCTTGGAAAAAAAAGGGTCGAGCACGTTGAAAAACTGATTCGGGCAGCGCAAACAATGGAAGGAATCATCAGTAATCATTAACGGTTAATGATTTGTCTTGGTGATGACGATTATTTTGGCAGTGACGACAACAGTGAAGATGGGGAGCTGGATGTAATTGTAGCATTGTCGCCGTAAATTGGTGAGTGAAAAGCATTCTGATTATAAAACGTAGAGAGAGAAGTTACTATCATGATTATTGTTTATTTCGTATCTGTCGTGATTCAATGCTTATTTTCTATATTGCTTTGCTCCGTTATTGAAAGCGTGTGCATTGTTGTGCTCTGGTTCCATTAATATGCCGTTAATTAATTGCTGCTCAAGAACGAATTATTATATGCACTTTATTGCTCAATAGCTTACATTTACGAGATGCAACTGAAAACTGTTTCTTCTGCTGTGCGTATACAGGCTAGTCTTGCAACGTCGCTAAAGCAGTGTAGCCAACTTAATTCGCCGTAACGCGAAACGTCAAGTGCAATGTTTCAGCGGCGCGGGTATACACAGGGAGACATGACCATCCCAATACAATTAAGAAAAATCAGATCGAAAAAGATACTATGTACATGTTCTTTCTTCCCGCGCTATTAGAGAATGGAACGGTAGAGAAAGGTTACGAAAGTGGTTAATGAACCCTCTGCCAAGCACTTAAACATGATTTGCAGAGTATATGTGTCGATGTTAAATCCAAGAACCCCTTGATACCGGTAAAAGTCGTCTTGCGTAGCTGTTGAGGTTCACAACATATATATATATATTCACTTATGAAATTTGTTATTAACAATCCAACTGAATTCAAATGTAATAGCCGTGTGCATAGCTACAACACTAGGAGAAAGGGTGACCTACACTATTCAAAGTTAAATTTAGCTCTGTCACAGAAAGGGGTTAATTATTCTGAAACAAAAGTCTTTGGTCACTTACCAAGTAGTATCAAAATTCTGACACATAGCCAACTAGCATTTAAAAATAAATTAAGAGAATTTCTGAATGGCAATTTCTTCTACACATTAGATGAATATCTAGATAAGAGTTAGTACTTTAGGGAAAAAAAATAAATAAAAATAAATAAAATAAAAAAATTCAAATATTCAGTGTCATGTAATATTATGTATAGACACATTTATTTAAATGACACGTTCCACATCATTACGAAGTGTCGTATTCATGATCTATGGAACAAGTATTAATCTAATCTAATTTTGGGTGGTCAAGATAAATGGGACACCCTGTGAAAAGTGATGGTTCTCTAACAATACCCCTGCGGCCAGTCTGACTTCGCGTTTAAGTCTGACCACTTCCCTCCTTCTAGAATGACATTTGTGATATTCCTGGCCTGTGGCCACTTCATATTTCTGGCCGCTGGCCGTTTCTTTGCTAACATCGTACGTGCCTTAAACGCGGAAGAACGACAGCAGTGCACCATATGTTGAAATGTGGGGTGGGGAGCAGTAGCATATGGCGCAGTAGGAGCTGGTTCCCGTGGGAAAGCCCGCCTATGTTACTGGTACTCTCCTCGCATTGGCTGCTGCATTTCACGTCACGTGATTTCTTTTGAAATTACTTTTGTTTATTATAAACTAAATATTAATTATTCAGAGCTGAGAATTTGTAATAAATATCTCTCAAGGACAGGCTAGGTTTTGACAATTTAAAAAGTTTAAGTTGCCTTCTCTTATTGTAACAAGAGAAGAGCGATTTTGCAGAAGGCGCGCGACGGCCCTATTTTGGCGCGAAATAGAGCGTCAGGTGCCCTCTACCTCTACCTCTAGTCTCGCAACGCGCCGCAGTTTCAGTCTCGAGCTGACCACTATACGCGCCGGACCGCGCCGGTCATGAGAAGAGATTTGCTTAAATGTGATAACAGTCGAGGTCTCAACATGAGCTATGGGCAGCATAGGCCGTATCATATTAACAATAGTTGCTCATCACTTTTTATTATTTAGTTAATAAATGGCATCCCTGACAATTAAAAATCTCGCGAGTTGTTTCTTATGCTTCCATCATACAGAACTTATTTTAGCCTCACTTGTATCTGTAGAAGAACCTACGACCTGTGTGCTGCCTTCTGCGCTGGGGACACAACTATAGAAGACAACAGGTTGGTCAGAAACTCTATGCTGTCCATAAAGTCTTGGACAGCAACTACAGCACCTCGTGCGTACTGTAGGGCGGTACAAACGCACACTGCTACGCAGCAGCATCCGCAAGGATGTGGAGGTTTTAGGGGACTTGTGGGAGGAAGCAGTATTAACTTCTTCGTCCGCAAATAAAACCCTAGGAAGCTTGTTCATTCTGCGTTCTGAAGCGCCTTATTCCAGACACGCAGTTGGTTTGATATTGCATGTGCTCGCACTTCGGTCTTCAGCAGACGGTATGAGGTCAAGAAACGCGGCATCTACCTGGGATCGTCTGTCATCCGGGTATAGTGGATGAACGGCCCGACGTGATCGTCGCATTCGAAACCCTACAAAGGAGCTTTCAGGTCTCTACAAATGTCATGATACTTGAAGTCGAGGTCGTTCACAGGAGTACGAAAAGAAATCCGTTAAAATTTGTTTACAAGATAAATCAATCAAAAGTGAATGCCGTAAACTCCACAAAATACCTACGAATTACTATTACTTCAGACGGAAATTGGAAAGAACACGTAGATAATGGTCGTGGGAAAGTCGAACCAGAGACTGCGTTTTATTGGCAGAACCCTTAAAACATGCAACAGAACAACAAAAGAAACTGCATACACTACGCTTGTACGTCCATTTTTCGAGTATTGCTGCCCACCGTGGGATCCTTATCATCGGAAGAGTCCAGAGAAGGGCAGCTCGTTTCGTATTGTCACGATACAGGGGAGACAGCGTTACGGAAATGATACAGGATCTGGGATGTGAATCATTACAACAACGGCGCTTATCGCTGCGGCGTGGGCTACTTACGAAACTCAAATCGCCAACATTTTCCTCCGAATGCGAAAATATATTGTTGACTCCCACTTACATAGGTAGAAATGATGATCAGAGTAAAATACGAGAAATCAGAGCTCGAAGGGAGAGGTTCAGTTGTTCTATCTCCCCGCGCGCTATTCGAGAATGGAATGGGAGATAAATAGTATATCGATTAACCCTCTGTTAGGCACTTAAATGTGATTTGCAGAGTATCCCATGTAGATGTAGATGTAGAACGTGAAACGTGTTCCTAAATTCTGCAACAGCAGACGTCAGAAATATAGCGCTATGTTTTGCGCGCCTGTTCTTCTTATAAACGGGAATTACTGCGCCTTCACTCCTCTAGAGAACTTCAACACACTGCTGCCTTAAGTGGGGCAAGTTGCTTCACACACTGTGCGGAAAATAGAATTGGTATCCCATCGCATCCAGTGGCCTTTTCTCTGATCAACTATTTCAGTTGCTTTTCTATCCGTCTGACATTTATTTCAATATCCACCATTTTGCTGTTCGTTTCGATGGTTTACAGCAAGAACTACAGGTAGAAGTTGTTCAGCGCAGACAACTAGCAAAAAGAGCGTAGCGTTCCAAAAGATTGGAAAATGGCGCAGGTCATCCCCGTCGAACAGATGCGCCGAACTATAGGCCTATATCTCTAACGTCGGTCAGTTGTAGAATTTTGGAACACGTATTATGTTCGAGTATAATGACTTTTCTAGAGACTAGAAATCTGCTCTGTACGAATCAGCACGGGCTTCGAAAAAGGCGATCGTGTGAAACCCAGCTCGCGCTATTCGTCCACGAGACTCAGAGGGCCATAGACACGGGTTCTCAGGTTGATGCTGTGTTTCTCGACTTCCGCAAGGCGTTTGATACAGTTTCCCACAAACGTTTAATAAACAAAGTAAGAGCATATGGTCTATCAGACCAATTGTGTGATTGGATTGAGGAATTCCTAGATAACAGAAAGCAGCAGGTCTTTCTCAATGCAGAGAAGTCTTCCGAAGTAGGAGTTATGTCAGGTGTGCCACAGGGGAGTGTCGGGGGTCTGTTGCTGTTCACGATATATATAAATGACCTTGCGGATAACATCGTAAGTTCACTGAGGCTTTTTGCGGATGATGCTGTAGTATATAGAGAGGTTGTAACAATGGAAAATTGTATTGAGGTGCAGGAGGATCTGCATAGAATTGATGCATGGTGCAGGGAATGGCAATAGAATCTCAATATAGACAAGTGCAATGTGCTGCGAATACATAGACAGAAAGATCAAAAAAATGTTCAAATGTTTGTATAGTCTATGGGACTTAACTACGGGGTCATCAGTCCCTAAACTTACAAACTACATATGAACTACTTAAGAACTAGGACGGCACAAATATCCATGCCCGAGGGGGGATTCGAACCCCCGACCGTAGTGGCCATGAAGACCGTGACTGGAGCGCCTTAGTCCCCTCGGCCACCGCGGCCGGCACAGAAAGATCCTTTAACATTTAGCTACACTATAGCAGGTCAGCAACTGGAAGGAATGAATTCCATAAATTATCTGGAACGTCCAAATAAAATTTATCGTCGGTAAAGCAGATGCCGCACTGAGATTCATTGTAAGAATACTAAGGAAATACAGTACGAAAAGAAAGGAAGTAGGTTCCAGTACACTTGTTCATCCACTGCTTGAACACTGCTCACCGTACCAGGTCGGGTTGATAGTGTAGTGGGACACAGAAATAAAGCACTACTGCTGCTCTGTGTCAGCTCCGTTTTTTGCAGGATACCCTCTATAAAAAATATATATATTAAGTTTTTGTGTGAAAATGTTTACTGTGTTGTACTTAAAATGTGTTTGTTGTTTGTTTACCTGTTCCGTGTACAATCGAGGTGATGCAATTCGCGGGAGCAGCGTCTTCGCAGCCGCAGCCGGAGCTGAATTGCTGGCCGCTATTCTTTCCGCGCCGAAGGCTTCGAGGCGACGAGGACTGCTGCGCCTTGTTGATTGCAAAGCTTTGTCGTCCCAGAAAAAAGGAAAAAATGAAATGTGTACATTACATTCTAAAAAGTTCCAGTTTGTCGTTTTATGTCAGTTATGTCACAGCCTATGTCAAGTCATGATATGTAACGGATGTTACAATAAATCGATAAAGTGTTTAATTATCTGTCACGACTTCTTGTACGTATGAGAGAGTATACGTGGAACTGTATTATTATTTAATGACAGACAGATTTTTCAGTTTGGAAGCCTAAAGAAGAGGAATTTTCGTTTATAAAGATACATTCTTAGTTGAAGATATAGTCTTCCAAACGGAGTAATCTAACAAGAAAGTTAACGAAAGATTTTACTTATGATTTACAATGTAATATTTATCGATCCTTTTGCTAACGATCGATCGGATTCTGAACTGAATTTAACTAAGTTTGGATACGAAAGACTACAACCAATAAGTAAGTCGGATGATTAATTCTGTGCTCTGTACAAGGACCTGAACTTATAATTTGTGGATTTTACTTGAAGTGTGGTCGTTTATGAAGCGGGTTTAGTGGAATTATTGTCTGATTACGGTCAATTCAAAAACGTTATGGACTGCACCTAATAATATCTTTGGGCACTATCACTACGCAACAAAAACAAGCTTTTAGGAACTGTCAAACTTTTACCAGTTTAGAAAGTGGTTACTTTTGAGAATTTATTATCAAATATGACATCTAATAATGAACTTTTATCGATAGCCCGTGTACCACGACAAGAGGAAGTAGAGAAGATCCAACGGAGAGCAGCGCGCTTCGTTACATGACAATTTAGTAATCGTGAAACCGTTACGGAGATGATCGATAAACTCCAGTGGAAGATTCTGCAAGAGAGACGCTCTGTAACTCGGCACGGGCTTTTGTCGAAGTTTCGAGAGCATAATTTTTACGGAGAAGTCCAGTAGTATATTGCTCCCTCCTACGTATATCACGCGAACAGATCGTGAAGATAAAATCAGAGAGATTAGAGCCCACGCATAGGTATACAGACAATATTTCTATGACCTGATGGATAACATCGGAAGTTCACTGAGGCTTTTTGCGGATTATGGTGTCGTACATAGAGAGATTGTAGCAATATGAAATTGTAACGAAATGCAGGAGGTTCTGCAACCTATTGACGCATGGTGCAGGGAATGGCAATTGAATCTCAATGTAGACAAGTGTAATGTACTACGAAAACATAGAAAGAAAGATCCTTGATCATTTAGCTACACTATAGCAGGTGAGCAACTGGAAGCAGTTAATTCCATAAATTATCCGCGAACAATACGTGACTGGAATAGGAGGGAGAACCGATAGTGGTACTCAAGGTACCTTCCGCCACACACCGTCAGGTGGCTGCGGAGTATGGATGCAGATGTAGATGCAGATAGAATAAAATCTACTGAATAACTCACTACAGTCGTGTTTAATATTGGAAGTGCCTACGAAAGCTGCGGCAGAGCGGTCAGAACAATGTGATACTCATCAGCTGAGACGTAGAAGCACAAACCTGGCCTGCAGGTGTGATTGTCAGGAAGGCCGCGTGTGTCCTGTTTGGCTGTGCATTCCCCGTCCTTGAGCAGCAAGTGCCAGCGTCTGCCACTACTGAGAAGCCTCGACCTTGGCTGTCTTCAGCCCTGACGCAAGCCGCCAGTCGACCAACAGGTTTTCGCTACACAGTGATTCCATTAAGTCGTTAGCGACGTTTCCACGAATCACGCCGCGGACTTGTTACACCGTCTTACATGCCACTGCCTGACCACAAAAACTGCGCGCATATGCATCCGGACTTGTGATATTAAAATTTGAACGATATCGTGATATCCCACCAAGAGTTGCTAGAAATATTATTTTGATTGAAAAATCAATTTCATTATGAGTCCTCCATAACCAGTTGTGGGACCAACCAGCACAGAGGCTACGGATATTAGGGGTCTTCTTTGATTTAACAAAAGCGTTTGATTGTTTTGATCACAAAATATTGGTGCAGAAGTTGGAACATTATCGAATACGAGGAGTAGCTCACAACTGGTTCACCTCTTACTTTAATAATAAGCAACAGAATGTAATTCTCCGCAGTGTAGAAAATGGCTATGACGTACAATTGCAATGGGGCACAATTAAGTGTGGGGTGCCCCAGGGGTCTGTTTTGGGACCGTTGCTGTTTCTTGTTTATATAAATTATGCCTTCGAGTAGAACAGGAGACTGTAAAATATTTTTGTTTGCTTATGATACCAGCTTGGTAGTGAAGTATGTTGCTCGTAATATTGACACAGCATCAAATAATGCAGTTCAAGAGATAAGTTCATGGCTTGTAGAAAGCAAGTTGATGTTAAATCACAGTAAATCTCAGTTTTTACAAATTCTAACACATACTTTGACGAGAGCTGACATTTTGATTACACATAATGGGCATATGATATGTGAGACTGAACAGTTCAAATTTCTAGGTACTCAGATAGACAGTAAGGTCATGGAAAGCATCTTGTTCCAAAACTAAATTCTGCTATATTTACCATTGGAACAATATCTGAAATAAATGATTTTTCAACACGAAAAGTAGTCTATTACGCTTACTTTCACTCACTTATTTCTCACTCAAAACGGGCGGTTCGAGTAATATCTGGTGTACGTTCACGAACGTCATGTCGACCCCTTTTCAGTAGTCTGGGAATTTTGACACTGACGTCACAATAAGTTTTTTCTTTAATGTCGTTTGTTGTTAATAATATCAGCTTATTCCCACGAGTTAGTATCTTTCACTCGGTGAATACTAGACAGAAGTCGAATCTATATTTGCATCACACCACCTTGATGTTCAAATGTTCAAATGTCTGGAAATCTATCGGAGCAAACTGCGTGGTCATCAGTCCGTAGCTTACAAACTACTTAAACCTAGGTAAACTAACCTAAGGACAAACACACACAGCCATGCCCCAGGGAGGACTCGAACCTCCACGGCGAGCAACCGCGCGCTCCGCAGCGAGACGCTTTAGACCGCTCGGCTACTCCACCGCGGCACAGCACCTTGACACTTGTGCAGAAAGGAGTACAGTATTCTGCAGCATCCATTTTCAATAAGAACCAAAGAATCTTAGCAATAACCCACACGCTTTCAAATCTAAATTGAAGAGTTAGCTCATGGCTCACTCCTTTTATTCTGTCGAGGAACTCCTTGAAAAGTTAAACAATTAAGCTAATTCATTTTTTCTTTATTTATTCTTTTCACTTTGTCTTACGATTGTCGTGTGAATAGGACTACTTAAAAATTATCTGTTACCATTCTTGTGTAACAATTAATGTATTGACTTGTTCCATGACCATGCAGTTTCACTCCTCAATTGGGTCCTATGGAACAGAAAACCATATTATTATAATTATTATTATATACAGGGTGAATCTAAATTCGCGCGCTCGGGTTTCGCAGCGCGACTCCTCACATGCTAGCAATTAAAAAAAAATATCTGTCACAAAATTTCGTCCTGCGCATATTCCCGGCAGTAAATGGACGTCGAAGATTGAGATGGGTGTGTGTCCCATACGTCAGTGTGTTTCAGAATTACTACACCTACAAACTTCTAGGGGATGTGGGAGGTGTCTTGAGGATCAAAGTGAGCATGGGAACCCATGCCCGCAAACGTCATCCAATGACGCTACAGAGCGTCGAAGTCGCTGGAGGGGATGTCTAGCGGCAGGAGCTGGTGCCTCTAACTTGGACACTCCGTAGCGTCGTTGAATGGCGTTTCCGGGCATGGGTTCTGTGGTGGGACAAGATAGTAGTCAGCCCTGTTTTGACGTTGTAACTTGGTAAAACGAAACTTTTTATTTAAAATGTATACATATTTGATGTTCATGTAAATATTGTTATTTTACAATATGATTATTAAAATGTTTTATTTTCTGTATGTTTCATGTACGATCGAGGCGCCGCAATCAACAAGGGCAGCGTCGTCGCCGCCGCAGCCAACCTTGCAGTGGAGTGTGTGACCGCTATGCCGGCAGAATTTAACCGACGCGACGGCTACGGGGCTACGAATGCAGCTGCGCCTTCTTTATTACCGCGCGTCAATCGTTTCAAAGAAGAAAAGGAAACAACATTAAATTATTATTTATTGTTTTTTGGGATTCAGTCCAAGCTGGTTTTACAGGTTCAGGTCTCTTGCTAAACTGACTTTATATTAGTATGAAGAAGAATAAATATTTGTTAATATTGAAAAGTATCTTGCATTTAACAATAATTTTTGGCCCACTTTAGGTGACGGTAATAACACTAAAAGTGGGCCTTTGCGATCGTCTTTTGACAGCTCGAAATTTAAATGAAAATAACGGCTTAACTATTCATCTGACACGAAAATTGAATAGCCGAATTTGTAGAGGAGAAAATTCTCTACAACTTTGCACTCTATTGTTTTTTTTCGTGTCTCGTATCGTTTGAGAGATATTTGCAAAAGTAACGGCGATTTGACACCGTTCATTGATTTTACGAAAACCAGCTCTTCGCAGATGTCACGTGACATTCCTCGTCCAGAACTCTCTCGAGCATCAACTTACACGTTGTCATTTCAAAGCAACGGCACACTGAGAAATTAACAAACAAAAACACATCGTTCTTCGTACGATAAATGATAATCTAGTGTCTACAAACGCCATATTAACATCAGTTAACAACGGCCATCAATAGTATGAGATTAAAGAACTCCTGTTTTGATTTATAGCCGTAGCGTACGCCGGGCGCCGTAGCTCAGCGCGCCCGGTCAGAGGGCTGAACGTCCTCTGTGATGAAAAAGCTGAGCCAACTGATCAACGAACGACCAAGCACGAAATATGAAAACGACTACAAATCATAGATCTACCTGAAGAAGAAGAAGAAGAAAAAAGTGTAGTGGGCAAGGTGCTGGACTGTGATGCGAAACCCGCCACTACCTAAAATTCTTTTTTGCCTAAAAGGGTTTCAGACACTCTTATTAATTAATTTATTATTATTTTGGTCCAAATTGTTTGCAAAGACTTACAAAACTAGAAATCTAAAGTGGGCCGTAAAACACGTCAGTGCGATTTTTTATAATCAACTATATATTATGGCAAGAGTAATTTGATTTTTGTGAAGAACTTCGACTTATTTCAGAAAACAATTTAAATTCTGATTGAAATTATTACTGACTAGCTTCGAATGTGATATTATATTGGTATCGAGTGAAAATATGGAAAAACAGTCTTCAGCAGGCGGTGGAATGTTGATTTTTTTTTTTTTTTTTTTTTTTTTTTTTTCAGTACACGTTAGCGACAGAAAACAATAGAGCCTGTGTTTGACTTTTATAAAATTTTAGTAACGGCCACAGACTTGTTTCCTTGCCCCGATCGTACAAGAACCTAATTTATTTTTTGTGAACTATTTAGATATTCGTATATTTTTCTGATTTATATTGTGGTGCGGGACACTTCGAACGAAGTCTTGAAATTTTGCACGGTTAGATTGTGTCAGTTGGTGGTGCTAGGGGACTATAAGTAACTAACTAACAACGTCCTAGCAACTGATAAAACCTTTAGGTATCAAAGTACTCTCATGATTAGTGACTAAAGATGAACATGACTAACTGTATTAACCATCGCAGTTATCCCGTCCCTGTTGCACCACAGTTTCCATGCTCACTTTGTTCCTCAATACACCTCCCACATCCCCTAGAAATTTGTTGGTGTAGTAGTGTAATTATGAAACACACTGACGTATGGGACATACACATGTCAACCTTCGACGCCCATTTACAGCTGGAAATATGCGCAGCACGAAATTCTTTATTGTTAGCATGTGAGGAATCGCGCTGCGAAGTTCGAATGCCCGAATTTAGATTCACCCTATATAAAGTAGAATATGCGTATGTTTGTATCTACGTATTGCATAAAAATCTACGGTATTGTTCCAGTCTTTATGAAATTTTTCACACGAAAGCTTCAATCCATGAGGACGGTCGCCGTAAGTTGTTGTTGTTGTTTATAGGGGACTAAACTACAAGGTCATTAGTCCTCTCCGTAAGTGTTAGGATCATATACAGCACATTGTTCACGAGATATAACCAAAGAAATGCGCCAAAAACTGCTGCATCAAACGACAGTGTTGCACATTTTCTCCTAAACCACTGGACCGATTTCAACCAAATTTGGTACACACGTTCCTTATCGAGAGGTAACAATTGCTGTAGGGTTAAGAATTACATTCGACAAAACATAGTTCAGGAGATATGACGTCATAAACAATGGGACTTCCAAGAATCTTTTACATAATGCGACGAGACTTTATAAATCCAGTACAGGAGATCGAGATTACTTAGCGACTTGGAACAAACTTTAAATGTAATTTCAAACCTCTGTTGAACCATTGCTCGTTGACAACCATAGTGAAATTATGAAAGGAAAAAATGTTTCTTGTTTACTACTTTTCCGCTGTTCATGGAACAAAACTACGGCATTCGGTATGATGTTACAATTTTTAATTTCTACACTATAAATTGTTGCCGCAGGAAATTACAAATCAAATGTTTGTGAAGCTTATGGGACTTAACTGCAGGGTCACCAGTCCATAAACTTACAAACTATACATTTCACTCCATTCCATGATGGTGGTGATGGTGGCTGGTGCAGCAACAGTGTTGAATATTAAAAAATGCTCAGTCTCTGTTGCAGTATTTTATTTACCAATTACGCGTTTCGCGCTGTTAGCGCATCGTCAGACTGGAAAAAGACAAATATTTTATTACCGTCCGTGTACCTGGTGCGCAGCGAACCTAATGTGGCTAAGGTGAGTAAATTTGGAAATTCGGACTTACTTGGGCGGAGATGGAGTCGCAGAAGTATCTATTGCTGTCTAGGAGGTATCTTAACAATTTGTGTTATTGGGCGCCTGCAAAGAGGTAAACGTACAAAGTGCGTAAGGGTTATTTGAGCTAGAATAACTAGGTACTTAAGGTGTGTGGTATGGAAATTAATAGAACGCTTTTATATGATAAAACTCACCATAGCAGCAGAGGAGTCGCTGTCGCGGCAGGTCCACGTTTACAACTGGTAGTATTCTTAATAACTACGGAACATGAATGCGACCGTTAAACAGAGCGGTATGGGCAGAGTTACGTCTGCGAGAATGAGCGGCTAGAGATGTTTGTGACGTGAGGGAATGAATCTTGTGAAATGATACATGTTGGTATGAAACAATAATAAATGAATGAAAACGAAATTATTAGAGGCCTGAGGGTGGGGTGGGAGAAAGATGTGAATTGTCAGAAGGGGGGTCATTTTGGAAAAAGATAGATAACATGATGTCGTAAAAAGTTTGATTTTTTGTGATGAGCTGTTCGTTGAGACTGTGTTCTGGGGACCGTTTTACAAACTTAGTGATTTCTAATTCTTCAAGAAGTGAGACTTTTTTACCTTTGGGGGCGATGTGAAGAACTTGTAATTTGTCAAGGGGGGGCTGAATGTGTTTGCTTCTTTTGAGGTGCTCGGAAAAGGCCGAATTATTTTTGGCAGCGCCTTTCTTAGTTAAAAGATGTTCTTGGAACCTAGTTTTGAAGGCTCGTCCAGTTTGGCCAATGTAAGATAAGGGGCACTGCGAACATTGTATTTTGTAGACGCCTGACTGGCTGACTTTTTTAGCGCTAACAGCGCGAAACGCGTAATTGGTAAATAAAATACTGCAACAGAGACTGGCTGACTTTTTTAGCCAGTCAGGCGTCTACAAAATACAATGTTTGCAGTACCCCTTATCTTACATTGGCCAAACTGGACGAGCCTTCAAAACTAGGTTCCAAGAACATCTTTTAACTAAGAAAGGCGCTGCCAAAAATAATTCGGCCTTTTCCGAGCACCTCAAAAGAAGCAAACACATTCAGCCCCCCCTTGACAAATTACAAGTTCTTCACATCGCCCCCAAAGGTAAAAAACTCTCACTTCTTGAAGAATTAGAAATCACTAAGTTTGTAAAACGGTCCCCAGAACACAGTCTCAACGAACAGCTCATCACAAAAAATCAAACTTTTTACGACATCATGTTATCTATCTTTTTCCAAAATGACCCCCCTTTTGACAATTCACAACATCTTTCTCCCGCCCCACCCTCAGGCCTCTAATAATTTCGTTTTCATTCATTTATTATTGTTTCATACCAACATGCATCATTTCACAAGATTCATTCCCCCACGTCACAAACATCTCTAGCCGCTTATTCTCGCAGACGTAACTCTGCCCATACCGCTCTGTTTAACGGTCGCATTCATGTTCCGCAGTTATTAGCAATACTACCAGTTGTAAACGTGGACCTGCCGCGACAGCGACTCCTCTGCTGCTATGGTGAGTTTTATCATATAAAAGCGTTCCATTAATTTCCATACCACACACCTTAAGTACCTAGTTATTCTAGCTCAAATAACCCTTACGCACTTTGTACGTTTACCTCTTTGCAGGCGCCCAATAACACAAATTGTTAAGATACCTCCTAGACAGCAATAGATACTTCTGCGACTCCATCTCCGCCCAAGTAAGTCCGAATTTCCAAATTTACTCACCTTAGCCACATTAGGTTCGCTGCGCACCAGGTACACGGACGGTAAAAAAATATTTGTCTTTTTCCAGTCTGACGATGCGCTAACAGCGCGAAACGCGTAATTGGTAAATAAAATACTGCAACAGAGACTGAGCATTTTTTAATTTTAACTTACAAACTACTTATGAACTACTTTATACTAAAGACAGCACAAACATCCATGCTAGAGGGGGGATTCGAACCCCCGACGGAAAACGGCTTCCCGCATCACACCATAGCGCCTCAATCTACATCTACATAGATACTCTGCAAATCACATTCAAGTGCCTGGAAGAGGGTTCATTTACCACTTTCATAACTTTTCTCTACCGTTCCATTCTCTAATAGCGCGCGGGAAGAAAGAACACCTAAATCATTCCATTTTCGATCTGATTTCTCTTATTTTATTGGGATGGTCATGTCTCCCTACGTAGGTGGGTGCTAGTAAAATATTTTCACATTCAGAAGTAAAAGTCGGTGACTGAAACTTCCCAAACGGATCACGCTGCAATGAATAACGTCTTTCTTTTAATGATTTCCACCCCAGTTCGTGCAACATTTCCGTGTCGCTTTCCCCGCTGTAACGTGATAAAACAAAACGAGCTGCCCTTCTCTGAACCTCCTCAATGTCTTCCGTCAATCCCACCTGGTGAGGGTCCCACAAGAGGCAACAGTACTCCAGGAGAGGACGCACAAGTGTGATGTAGGCAGTCTCTTTGGTGGAGCTGGTGCATCTTCGAAGCGTTCTGCCGATGAAACGTAACCTATGGTTCGCCTTCCCTACAATACTTCTGTGTTCTCTCCAGTCTAAGTTGTTCGTAATTGTAGCTCCTAGGTATTTGGTAGAATTTACGTATAAAGAACAGTCTAGAGTGCAGCAGTGACCCACTAGAAGGCTCCAAGTTTCCTGCGAGCTCCACAACATCAATGGAGCTTAATTTCCTGAAGATGGTCTAAAATAAGACCGAAAACTTTGTCGTTCGTTACGAGAAAGAATCATCTGTCTCTTTAACAAATGTTAAAGAGACAGCCACTGATTTAACATCCGGAGTGTTTCTTATACATGTATGACGGAATAATACCTGCGTAATGCTAACAGAACAAATACGGTACCTACGTGTTCAGTTTCAAAACCTCATGTAGTCAGAAAGTAAAACAATTTCTCGCATTGGGACCCCTGATACCTAAAAATACGACTCTGACAAGCGACACGTACATACGAATCACGGTTGGTCACCTGAATCCATTCTCGTCCATTGCGCATTCCGACGGACTTGGGCAATTCCAGCAGAACAATGCCACACTCCATACTTCCAGACAGGAATGGACAGGCTACTGCTCCGTCTAATACACTCTGCTCTATATAGTCGAGCCGGCCGTGGTGGCCGAGGAGATTGAGGCGCTCCAGTCACGATCTGCACGGCCGATACGGTCGGGGGTTCGAATCCCCCCTCGGGCATGGATATTTGTGCCGTCTTTAGTATACGCTAGTTGATAAGTAGTTTGTAAGTTTAGGGACTGATGACCCCGTAGTTAAGTCCCATAAGTTATATAAAAATTTTAATTTTTATGAAATGGAGCTTGCTTTATTCCATGAACCGGTTTTCGAACTTTTTCATCTTCAGATGGTACAGGAAGTTTACAGGGTCATTTCGTAGCGAGATGCTGGGTGCTGGCATTGTCGTAGGTAATTGACATGCTGACATCGCGATTTGGCACTGGGTATGTTTTAAGGTCAAATTCTGTTACTTGCTGTGGCTTTATGGATGGCTTTTGCAGTAGGCTTCCATTTGTCATGAGATTTGGTTGCAGTATGGTACACATTACCACTATTAAAAAAGCGAGTGATGTGGTACCATACTGCAACCAAATCTTCTGACAAATGGAAGCCCATAAGCTTAAGAAACATTTTAACATTATAAAGTCGACCACTGCAGCTTGGAGTTCTTCCTTCCGCCCTTCTCGGAGGGGATCCACTGTTCTTTGCCGTCGGTCACTGCAGGCTGAGCCACGGTTTACTTTTGCTTAATGAACCTCCCCCACATTGTGGTTGTGGGGCCCTACACTGTCTGGTTCACATCCTAGTGGAATGTCCGCTCCTCTTGGCGCTCCGTGCCAAATACGGGATTCTGCACTCGTTGCCCTCCGGTATGGCGGATGATTCACGGATGGCTGACAGGGTCCTCGGATTGGGTGACAAAGTCGTACCAAGACTGGAAAAATGTTCATATGTTTATATATCTCTCGGAGTCAACTGCTTGGTCATTAGTCCGTAGCTTACAAACTACTTGAACTAATGAAATAATCGCAATTTGCGATCACTTATGGCTTCACTGTAAAAGCTGTGTACGTGTTGTTTGATGTTGAACCTATCATTAAATCAGAGAATAAATTGTTAATTAACACAGTAATTTGGTTTAATTATGGTCCTTATATTGACGTAGGTACTGTTAAATAAGAAACAGTGCATTAAACTGATTATGTGCGCAACGGATCTTTTAACAAAACAAATGTGACAAGTAACCTGCATGAAACACACACACACACACGGGCTATACTCAAAAAAATTTGACTGCGAGAAAGATATTAAAAACACAAACCATTTTCTTAATGTTTGACTGCGAGAATTTTATACAGATCAGTACCTGATTATCAAAATTCAGTATCATAATCAATTAACTGCAGTGTTGCATAACAATCATTTACTATGGCCAAATAACGAAATCTGTTCAACAAGATTACCAAAACAATACTGCACTTTAAATCCACAAATAACTAATTATCAAACAAAGGAATAATCTTCTATGTAAATGAAACAGGAAAGAATGGTCAACTTTGTTACTTATTATTAATAATTGCCATTACATTACCTACATAATAAAACCTTTTCATAATAACATCAAATGCAATTACATTCATTCCAGCGTTGGTACAACGTTTTCATAGTATATATATATATATATATATATATATATATATATATATATATATATATATATTCCAAATACAATCAAATCAACTTGCTGGCACAGCAGCCTCTGCTCTATATCGGAGCCATATACACAACACAAGTGCTCTCTAAGCGAGCTATAAAGCTATGCGATACATAATCTTTGCCAAAGATGAAACTTCACAGACTTGAAGTACACATATCGATACACACAGTAGAAGCAATATTACGCATTTTCTTCCAAGCAAGTTACTCGACACAAAGCAGGAGGCACAACATTAGACATTTTCTTACAAATTTTTTTATCGACACGTTTCAACTGTTCTAAGTTTAGATGTAATACCAATGTGCGGCGAATGAAAATTTGTGCCCGGCCGGGATTCGAACCCGGGATCTCCTGCTTACTAGGCGGACGCGTTGACCACTCCGCCACCAGGACACCGTGACCAGCCCGACTGCAGAGGACTCTTCCCTGCACGTCTCCCGCCACACACAAATCTCCATTCGCCACGCTGTCTCTTTCCTATTACCACAGCAATTAATTGTGTCTCGATACCTCATGGTCTGTTCTCCCTGATGCGGGAATACAGTATTGTGGCTGCGAGTATTACGGAACAAATAGGCTGTGGTAACAGCAAAGAGACAACGTGCCGAATGGAGATTTGGGCAGGAGGTCGGGGGGTTCGAATCCTGGCGGGGCACAAATTTGCAGTCGCTGCACATTAGTATTACATCTAAACCTAATGTTTTTGATATGTCGCGTTTTGCAGCTCTTAAATATTGTATAGGACACAAATCAATTTATTGTACTTAAAATAGTTCGGAATGAAATCGGAAATTTATTGTACGATATTTGTCATGGTACTATTTATGTCACACTGCATAGAACCAACGATATTGTTACAAACAAAATTAAGCAAAGAATATTTAATAAAAACTTCTTTGCATCAACAGCTCCGTAAATTACATCAAAATAATTACAACAAACAGCGTGACCTAAACAGTAACCAAATATAAATATATCTACATCTACATAGATACTCCGCAAATCACATTCAAGTGCCTGGCAGAGGGTTTATTAACCACTTTCATAACTTTTCTCTACCGTTCCATTCTCTAATAGCGCGCGGGAAGAAAGAACACCTAAATCGTTCCGTTTTCGATCTGATTTCTCTTATTTTATTGGGATGGTCATGTCTCCCTAAGTAGGTGGGTGCTAGCAAAATATTTACACATTCATAAGTAAAAGTCGGTGATTGAAAATTCGCAAACAGATCACGCCGCAATGAATAACGTCTTTCTTTTAATGATATCCACCCCAATTCGTGCAACATTTCTGTGACGTTTTCCCCCCCGTAACGTGATAAAGCAAAACGAGCTGCCCTTCTCTGAACCTTCTCAATGTCTTCCGTCAGTCCCACCTGGTGAGGGTCTCACAAGGGGCAACAGTACTCCAGGAGAGGACGCACGAGTGTGATGTAGCCAGTCTCTTTGGTGGAGCTGGTGCATCTTCGAAGCGTTCTGCCGATGAAACGTAACCTTTGGTTCGCCTTCCCCGCAATATTTTCTATGTGTTCTCTCCAGTCAAAGTTGTTCGTAATTGTAACTCCTAGGTATTTGGTAGAAACTACGACCTTAAGGTTTGACTGATTTATCGCGTTATTGAAGTTCAGCGGATTTCTTTTAGTGATTATGTGTATTACTTCCCACCTTTCTTTATTTAGTGTCAATTGCCAATTTTCGCACCATGCAGAAATTTCGTCTAAATCGCTTTGCAGTTGTTTTTGATCCTCTGTTGACTTCACTAACCGACAAACGACAGCATCATCCGCGAACAGTGTAAGGGAGCTATTCAGATTGTCTCCTAAATCGTTTATAAACAAGAGGAAGAGTAGGGGACCTATAACGCTTCCCTGTGGAACGCCAGATATCACTTCTGTTTTACTCGATCACTTACCGTCAATTACAACGAACTGTGTCCTTTCTGATAGGAAATCGTGAATCCAACCGCACAATTGGGGAGATATTGCATAAGCATGCAATTTCATAAGAAGCCGCTTGTGGGGGTACAGTGTCAAAAGCCTTCCTGAAATCCAGAAATATGGAATCGATTTGAGGTCCCTTGTTGATGGCACTTAACACTTCATGTGAATGAGGGGCAAGGTGTGTTTCGCAAGAGCGATACTTTCTGAATCCGTGTTGACTACTGGTTAATAGGTCGTTCTCTTCGAGGTAGTTCATAATATTCGAACAAAGTATATGTTCCAAAATCCTACTGCAAATCGACGTCAATGAGATAGGCCTGTAATTTTGGGGATCACTCCTATTGCCTTTCTTGAATATTGGAGTAACTTCGGCAACTTTCCAGTCTTTGGGTACGGATCTTTCGCTGAGTGATCGGTTGTAAATGATAGCTAAATACGGAGCTATTGCATCAGCATACCCATACTCATATATATACGAATGTAAGTAATTACAACTTGTACAGTCAATATAACATTGCCATATTAATGTATTTTCATGTAAAACACACTTTGTTCTCTGTAATAGGTGGCTTAGAAAATGGGTAAAGCGTGAAACTAGTCAGCATTTCAAATAAAAGCAGCTTTGGTGCATATTTAAAAAGATGTCTTTTCTACATCTAAACCTAGTACAATGAAGCCATAAGTCATCGCAAATTGCTATTATTTCATTAAAAATGAACGCTGTAACGTCATATTATACACTTAAACTAAGGTGAGCTGCCGGCCGCGGTGGCCGAGGGGACTGAGGCGCTTCAGTCACGGTCTGCACGGCCACTACGGTCGGGGGTTCGAATCACCCCTCGGGCATGGATATTTGTACTGTCCTAGTTCGTAAGTAGTTTGTAAGTTTAGGGACTGATGACCCCGTAGTTAAGTCCCATAAGATTTACAAACATTTGAACATTTTTTTAAGGTGAGCTAACCTAAGGACAACACAAATAACCGTGACCGAGGGAGGGGAGACTCGAACCTCCGACGGCGATCGGCCTCGCGCACCTCAGCACAGCGCCACAGTGCGCACGGCTAATCCGCCGCGCCGTAGAGCAACGGAAACGGCATCGGGTGCGGTGAGCGGTGTATCGGTTGTGGAGAAAACAGAGACCACGCACAGCAAGTAAAAGGTAAAGGTAGAGAAACATTTTGTGCACAAAGTGCCGGAATGTTCTTCCGCAGTAGAAGGAAGGCTCCTCCACGGACCGCCCCACGCTGCCAGCGGCAGTTGGGCACATGCAATGTCCGTCCGTCCCTTCCCAGAAGGGTTCCGCGCCTACAGTCAGTCAGAGAGACGGCGGAAATGCCTCTAGAGTAGTGCTGGCATCCGCTGGGTCGGTGACGCACTTCTGAGAACTCCGGCCGCGGAACCCGGATGGCCGTTGCTGCCACCGCTGTTACTCGTCACCCTGCACAGCTGACCAACCTTGGTGCAGGTCTGCTGTAACACTGACCAGGTGGCCCGTCTCACACTGACAATACTCGCAGCAGGCTGTTCAAGCACCTGTGAAGCCAATCGTAGCTTTCCGCGATTTCTACATCTACAACGTGGTCCACTAGTCTTGTGTAGTTCGCGAACGAACTAGTTCTGAAGAGCGCTCCCACAGGCGTACTACGCGAACTACTTCGTCCTCTCCTTTTCCGAAGACTGACGGGGAACAGCGAGAGGACGCGAGAGCGCGCAGAATCGCTTAATTCCCTTCCGCCAGTCACCTTTATTTCGAGCTGAGATGCAGCTCAGCTGTAGTTCCATAGTTCACTGCCACAAGAAATCCATTTTAAAAATAAAGTACTAAGAGTACTTTGTATGCAAACTAGTCGAATACCATTACATCACCCACTCGTGTAAATAACTGGTTTATTTGCCTTAGTATTTGATGTCAAATTGCCCAAAAATACGGGTAATAGCACACGCTTTGGCAACACTAATTCATTATATAAAAAAGCTGTCATAAAAAAAGAAAGAGCTCTTTTAGTAGCGGTAGCAAAAGTCAAAAAGAGCGGACGAACTAAAAAGAGAGGAGGAACTAAAGAGAGACGACGAACTAAAGAGAGCAGACGAACTAAAAAGGGAGCTACCAGTCGCGAACTAAAATATGCGCGATCGGTCGCGAACTAAAATATGAGCGATCGGTCGCGAACTAAAATAATAGCGATCGGTCGCGAACTATTATGCCAAACAAAATGTTCAAATGTATGTATAGCTTATGGGACTCAACTACGGGGTCATCAGTCCCTAAACTTACAAACTACTTATGAACTAGCTAACACTAAGGACGGCACAAATATCCATGCCCGAGGGGGGATTCGAACCCCCGACCGTAGTGGCCGTGCAGACCGTGACTGGAGCGCCTCAGTCCCCTCGGCCACCGCGGCCGGCATCAACCTGTCATTAAATATTCCATTGAAGAGCGCTTCAACTGCACGCGAGCCATGTGTCGGACACCCATCATGTTGAAAGTACATCGCCATTCTGTCATGCTGTCAAACTTCTTTTAGTAAAATCGGTAGAACATTACGTAAGAAGTCAGCATACATTGCACCATTTAGATTTCCATCGACAAGATACGGACCAATTATCCTTCCTTTCATAATGCCCCACCGACCCTCCAAGGTCGATGATGTTTCACTTGTCGCAGGCATCGTGGATTTACTCAATAGTGCATATTATGCCGGTTTATGTTGACGCTTCATCACTAAACAGTACTCGTCAAAAAAGAATAAAAAGTCGGTTACTGTCCCGTAATTTATTTTGTGACCAGTGGCAAACTGTACACGACGTTCAAAGTCTTCGCCATGCAAATCCTAGTGCGTAGAAATATGCTATGGGTGAAATTTATGTTGATGTAGTATTCTCAACACCGACGTTGTGGGAGATTCCTGATTCTCACTCAGTTTGTCAGCTACTGATGTGCGGATTAGCCGCAACTGCAGCTAAAACACCTACTTGGCCATCACCGTTTGCTGCAGGTCGTGGTCGACATTTCACTTGTGGCTAAACTCTTCCTGTCTCATTAAATAATGTAACTATCCGACGAAAGGTCGGGACACTTGGATGATGTCTTCCATGATAACGAACAACATACATAGCACAGGCCCATTGTGTTGAGGCGTAAAGTCAGCGCCACACGCCAGACGCAAGAGAACGATCGTGCAGAAGGCAGCGGACGACCGGCAGCCAATTACACGCCGGCGCCGCGCCTCCTGGAGGGAGCAACCGAGAAGCGCGCCCTCTACAAGCGGCTGTATCTAGGCAGACATGCGTCTGGAAGAGCCCATCTGAACTCTGCTCCGAAATAGGCAGTCACTAGGACTATTCGACAGTGCAGCTAGCATCAAGGAAGAAGACGCCACCACGAATATTGTATTCTTCAGTAAATAAAACTTTTATTACTAATCAGTATAGCTGTTTTTGATGTCAACGCATCCCATAGCGTCCTGATAGAATCTTTCCTGAAAGACAGGCCAGGAAGGTCTAAACACATGACGACGAGGACTAAACAAATGGCGACGAGGACCATTATGAATCGCACTGCGATGAGATGTTAAATTGCTGACATTATGCTGCGCCGATATTTTCTTGTTACTTTATTACGGGTCTCAGTGATTCCGGTATATAATGTTGTGCAAATTTCTCTAGCAGTGTTATGCGTCAATTTTTATATTTTTGCTTTGTTTCTACTTGTTGTTTTTGCAAAATGACTTCCCCCACTAACACAAACACCCCTGCCACTGCCCCACAGCTCTCTGCGCTCGATGCACAACAATTGACGTAGATGTTTCAGTTTGAGAGTCAACAAATTGCAACCGTGCAACTACTTCTGGCTGCACCTGTGTCACAAAATACGCAAGTACCACTGCAGCAGCGACCATTCCCAGTCGTTCCACCATTTCCCCAGTATGACCAAGCACAAGTGGAATGGACAGGATGGTTGCAACAGTTTGAAGCCTAGGCCACAGTTCACAAGATACAAGGTACTGTCAAACTCAACTTCTTCCTATCATGGGTAGTTGGCCCATCGTTCTGTCATGCAAAAAGCTGTTTCACATCGTGGAGCCTTCTGAAATTTCTCATGATTCAGTAATAGGAGCCCTCACATCATATTATGAACAGCAAATCAACGTAGGGGCCGCTAGGTATCAGTTCTTCTGGTGTAGGAAACAAGAGTACAAAGCATACCGACAGTGGGTAACAGATCTCCAAGGTCACTAGAAAGTGTAAGTTTAAATGTTCATGAGGAGCTTTGTATTCAGATGTGATGTTACGTGATGCTATTGTCTATAATATATCCGACGCCCGCCTTAGGGAGCAGGTTCTAAAAAGTCAGATCCATCTTTTCATCAGGTAGAACAAATTTTGGAACAGTACGATTCAGGTACTGTGGCAGTAGAAAACTTTGATTCAATTCCACTGTGTACTGCAGCAGTCTCAAGCCCTGGTAAGCACCAGGTCAGACGCCGTGTATTTCTCCTGCCCGTTCAAAGTTTAAAATAGTTGATAGACACAGAGCCTTGCCTAATAAGGAAGTGAAGGCTTGCCCGAAATGTTTCTCGCAGCACGAAAGGCAGAATTGTCAATCCCAGTCAGCGAAATGCTATGCATGTGGCAAGAAAGGTCATATTCAAGCAGTCTGCTAACAACAAAACAAACTGAATTTGTGCTTCCAGCCCAAATAGTGACAAGACAATGGTTCCAGAATGAAACTTTCACTCTGCAGCGGAGTGTGCGCAGATTAAAATTGTGTGCCGGAACCGGGACACAGGAAGTTTCATATCAGCGCACACTCCGCTGCAGAGTGAAAGTTTCATTCTGGAAACATCCCTTAGGCTGTGGCTAACCAATGTCTCCACCATATCCTTTCTTCCAGGAGTGCTAGTCTTTCGTGTTTGCAGGAGAGCTTCTGTGAAGTTTGGAAAGTAGGAGGCGAGGTACTGGCGGAAGTAAAGTTGTAAGGCGGCATCGTGAATCGTGTCGGGATAGCACAGTCGGTAGTGCGCTTGCCCGCGAAAGGCAAAGGTCCCAGATTCGAGTCCCGGTTCCGGCACACAATTTTAATCTGCCAGGAAGTTTCAAGACAATGGTTATTCAATAAATGCAGTATTTTCTAAATCTGTGACTGCCCCTCGTAACATCAAGGACACGGAAGTAGCAAAAGTTGTTTGCCAGGCCAGAAAAATGTATATCAGTTTGCATGTGAATGACATTTCTGCAAAATTTCAACTAGTCACATTGCTCAATCGCAAAACTTATGAACAGTTAGGATCGTCGTGCCTTTCTCGCACTAAAACAAGGTTAACAGCGTACAATGGCAATGAAATTCCTGTACTAGGTCAGGGTTCACTACCTGCAGAGTACCGTTTGCAGATGCACACAGTGACTTTTCAAGTGCTTGAGTCTTACGAAGGAGAGATTATTTTCGGTCTAGGTTATTTTGATGTTTTTGGTTTTACTGTGCAAAAACCAGTTCTTTGCAAGTGGACGCATCATCTTTTGGTCTAGGAGCAGTACTGTCACGGGGATACGGACCGTCTGATAGCGTTTGCCTCCAAACGTTTGACAGACACACACTGCCGTTATTCTCAAATTTAAAAGGAAGCTTTAGCAATTATGTATGGTGTCACGAAATTCTATCACTATTTGTATGAAAGGAAATTTTATTTAGTACTGTACTGTTTCATCCAGCCAAGCCAATTCCTATTCGCATGGCACACAAATGCAACGTTGGGCATTGCTCTTATCACAGTATCAGTAGGAAATTATGTACAGACCCACAACTCGCCATGGGAATGCCGATGCACTTTCCAATCTATGCGAGTTTCGAGACCTTTGTCTTGTCATCAGGTCCATCTGATAATTACCATCATCAAATAAAATTGTGACGTCTGTCATGCAATAAAAAGGCTACTGTAAATCTTTACTAAAATTATTCAGTACAAAGGGAGTACACGTATTTAGTGAGACCATATCACTGTTACATTTAGGTTGTTGTTGTGGTCTTCAGTCCGGAGACTGGTTTGATGCAGCTCTCCACAATACCCTATCCTGAGCAAGACTCTTCTACTCCACATAAGAATGGCAACCTACATCTGTCTGAATCTGCTTACTGTATCCATCTCTTGGTCTTCCCCTGCGATTTTTTCCCCATACACTTCCCTCCAACGCTAAATTCACAATTCCTTGATGTCTAAGAATGTGTCCTACCAATCGATCCCTTCATTTAGTCAAGGTAAGCCAGAAATTCCTTTTCTCCCCAATTCTGTTCAGTACCTCCTCATTAGTTACGCGATCCACCCACCTAATCTTCAGCATTCTTCTGTAGCACCATATTTCAAAAGCCTCAATCCTCTTCCTGTCCGCACTGTTTATCGTCCATGTCTCACTCCCATACAAGGCAACACTCCATACAAATGCCTTCACAAAGGATTTCCTTAGGTTTAAATCAATATTCGCTGTTAACAAATTTCTCTTTTTCAAGAACGCTTTTCTACCCATTGCCATTCTGCATTTTATATCCTCTGTACTGCGACCATCATTTGTTATTTTACTGCCCAAGTAACAAAACTCATCTACCTCTTTTATTGCTTCGTTTCCCAATCTAATTCCTTGAGCATCACCTGATTTTCTTACACTGCACTCCATTACCCTAGTTTTGCTGTTGTTAATGTTCATCTTATATGCACCTTTCAGCACACTGTCCATTCCGTTCAATTGCTCTTCCAGGTCCCCTGCTGTATCTGACAGAATTACTATGTCGTCGGCAAAACGCAATGTTTTTAATTCTTCACCCTGAACTCTAATTCCTTCACCAAATTTCTCCTTGCTTTCCTTTATAGCTTGCTCAATACACAAACTGAACAACATTGGAGAAAGGCTACAACCCTGTCTTACTCCCCTCCCAACTGATGTTTCCCTTTCATGCCCCTCAAGTCTAATAACTGCGGTCTGGCTTTTGTATAAGTTGTAAATAACTCTCCTTTCCCTATATTTCACTCCTGCTTGCTTCGGAACTTGAAAGAGTTTATTACAAACAACATTGTCAAAAGCCTTCTCCAAATCTACAAAAGCTAGAAATGTAGGTTTGCCTTTTTTTAATCTATCTTCTAGGATAAGCCGTAAAGTGAGTATTGCCTCCCGAGTTCCTACATTTCTCCTGAACCCAAACTGATCTTCTCCGAGGTCGGCTTCTACCAGTTTTTCCATCCTTCTGTATATAATTCGCGTTAATATTTTGCAACCATGACTTATTAAAATGATGGTTCTGTAGTTTTCACACCTGTCTGCACCTGCTTTTTTAGGGATGGGGATTATAACATTTTTCTTAAAGTCTGAGGGTACTTTACCTGTCTCATACATCTTACATACTAGGTGAAACAATTTTGTCATGGCTGGTTCTCCCAGAGACTTCAGTAGCTCTGAGGGAATATCATCTACTCCAGGGGCCTTGTTTCGACTTAGGTCTTACAGGGCTCTGTCAAATTCTTCTCTCAGTACAGTATCTCCTATTTCAGCTTCATCTACACCTTCTTCCCTTCCTACAATATTGTCTCGAAGTTCATTTCCTTTGTAGAGGTGCTCTATGTACTCTTTCCACCGTTCAGCTTTCCCTTCCTTGCTGAGAACTGGTTTTCCATTAGTGTCCTTAATATTCATAGAGCTGTTTTTCTTATCTCCAAATGTTTCTTTTATTTTCCTGTAGGCTGTATCTATTTTTCCCCTATTTATACATTCATCTACATCCTTGCATTTGCCTTCTAGCCACTCCTGCTTAGCCATTTTGCATTTCCTGTCAATCTCATTTCTTAGTCGTCTGTACTCCATTTTGCCTGTTTCATTTACTGCATTTTTATATTTTCTCCTTTCATCGATTAAATTTAGTATTTCCTGTGATATCCAAGGGTTTTTTGTAGGTCTTTCCTTCCTACCTATTTTGTCCTCTGCTACCTTCACTATTTCATCTCTCAATTTTACCCATTCCTCCTCTACTGTTTTATTTTCCCCTGTTTCTGTCAATTGTTGCCGAAAGCTCCCTCTGAAATTCTTAAGAACCTTAGGTTCCTTCAATTTATCCAGGTCCCATCTCCTTATTTTCCTACCTTTCTGTAGTTTCTTTAGTTTCATCCTACAGTTCATAACCAACAAGTTATGGTCAGAGTTTATATCTGCCCCTGGGTATGTCTTACACTGTAGAACCTGGTTCCGAAATCTATGTCTTACCATTATAAAATCTATCTGGTATCTTCCGGTGTCTCCTGGTCTCTTCCACGTATACAACCTTCTTTTGTGATTCTTGAACCAGGTGTTTGTTATAACTAAATTATGTTCGGTGCAAAATTCTACCAGGCGGCTTCCTCTTTCATTCCTTTTGCCCAGACCATATTCACCTACTATCTTCCCTTCCCTTCCTTGTCCTACTACCGAATTCCAGTCTCCCATAACAATTAAGTTCTCCTCTCCCTTAATTGTCTGAATAATTTCCTTTAGCTCCTCATATATTTCTTCGATTTCTTCATCGTCGGCAGAGCTAGTTGGCATATAAACCTGTACTACTGTTGTCGGTGTTGGCTTCGTATCTATCTTGACAATGATAATGCGATCACTGTGCTGGACATAGTAGTTTACCCGTATTCCTATTTTCTTATTCATTATCAATCCTACTCCTGTGATACCCCCAATTGATTTTGTATTTATAATCCTGTACTCACCTGACCAGAAATCCTGTTCATCCTGCCACCGAACTTCACTAATCCCCACTATATCTAACTTCAACCTATCCATTTCCCTTTTTAAATTTTCTAATATTCCTACTCGATTAAGGGATCTAACATTCCACGCTCCGACCCGTAGAATGCCAGTATTGTCTTTCCTGATGATCACATCCTCCTGAGTAGTCCCCGCCCGGAGATCCGATTGGGGGACTATTTTACCTCCGGAATATTTTACCCGAGAGGATGCCATCATCATATGTTCATACAGTAGAGCTGCATGTCCTCGGGAAAAATAACGGCTGTAGTTTCCCCTTGCTTTCAGCCGTTCGCAGTAACTGTGTGGCAAAGCCACATTAGCTGATGTTACAAGGCCAGTTCAGTCAATCATCCAGACTGTTGCCCCTGTAACTACTGAAAAGGCTGCTGCCCCTCTTCAGGAACCACATGTTTGTCTGGCCTCTCCACAGATACCCCTCCGCTGTGGTTGCACCTACGGTACGGCTATCTGTATCGTTGAGGCACGCAAGCCACCCCACCTTGGCAATGTCTGTGGTTCATGGAAATAGTGAATCTCTGTTACATGCATCAAACTGGAAGGCACTGTAGGCAACTTGGGCGCGACGTAGCCTCTCACAAGGCAGAGTCTGCATGTAAAACTAAGTATGCATGAAAAACTCTCACAAAAGGGTGTCCTCGTCATTTGATAAATGATATCCCTGATGTATCCATTCCATTCCATTACTCTAATGTGAGAGTACTTTAGCAAGGCGTCCCGAAATCTGGACGCTGTTTTCCTTAAATAAGATATAATAATTTTCCTAATGTTACCTGAAGATTCATCTATATCGATGTGAAGCTGGTTGTGTCTAAATAAACACGCCTTAAGAACTATGCGATTTTATCTCAACACATATATTATTGAAAACGTGTGTATTGAAATGAATTTATATCAAAATATATTTAAGCTGTGGTAACCCTTCTGAGAAAATTATTTGAAATTTATCAGTTAATGGTTATGTCGAAAGCCGGTTAGGGGCGAACTAAATTGTAAATCTGGTTGAATGTATTGTAACTTGCTGGAGATATTAACCGTCCTGTCTATTCATATTTGATTCCGTGTACAGTACAGGGTTTCCCTGCCGCTATCTCGAATGCAGCAGGCATTACCACATTACTTGTCAGTGCTAGTGGACTGTGACACTGGTATTTATATTTTTTCCTTACTTACTATAAAGAGTATATTAGCATGATAGCCTTAGTAGTGGGTGCCGATTACGTAATAATACAACCTGTGCACAGGAGAAGCGGGCTGTAATAAGCTACCTTCACTACTACTCACTGCACGAGTACGTGGTTCTTGTTGTAGACTGTATACCATAGCGGTTACATTTCTCTTATCGCGGACTAGCGGACCAGCGTTGCCTGGGTATTCATTTATTCCTGTCATTTTTCAGGTATATATATTCATTTGTGTAAGGGTTGCATGTCTGTATAATCTCTTGGGAATACAATTAGTAGTAAAGAAGTTATAGATTAAAACGTGCTGCATGATGGGGCGGTTTTCCATGAATGTTACTGTTTATGTGCTCATATCTCATTAACTACACGTCGTGCTGTGATACAATTTAGAAGGTACACTCAAGTATATGTGTGTATACTATGTGTAAAATTTCCTGCGGCTGTAATTTGTAGTGTACAAATTATAAATTGTAACGTCAAATCGAATGCCGTAGTTTTACTCCATAAACAGCAGAAAAGTAGTAAGCGAGAAACTTATTTCCTTTCATCATTTTGCTATGGTTGTCAGTGAGAAAAAGTTTAATAAAAGTTTGAAATTTTGTTTAAAGTTTGTTGCAAGTCGCTAAGTACTGTCATTCTCATACAGTATTATTCGTAAGTCTCGCCGCATTATAAGGCATTTTTTTGCGATTTCTATTGGTTATGACGTAATATCTTTTGAACCATGTGCCGTATGTGATTCTTAACCATGCAGCAATTGTTACCTCACTGTAGGGAATGTGTGTACCAAATTTGGTTGAAATCGGTCCAATTGTTTAGGAGTAAATGAGCAGCATTGTCGCAAAATTCAGCAGTTTTCACACATCTCATTGTTATGACGTCATATCTCGTGAACTATATATCGTATGTGATTCTAACACTTACGGCGACGGTCCTCATGGATTACGTGTAAAAAATTTCATAAAGATTGGAACAAAACTGTAGATTTGTATGGAGCACGTACAAACATACGGACACTCTGCTTTATGTATTAGATACGTCTATACGCCATAGCGACCAGCCACAACGTTCCTCACTGTTCAGACTGCCAATTCTTAACTGGCTAATATGCTTTACAACTTACTTTATACAACAAGAACGCAATTATCTGTAACTGTAAGCGTCTCACGGGAGTATAGTTTTAATTCTGATGAAGACACCCTTACTGGTAGACGAAATCTATCTAGTTATTTTAAAGCAACTTTTGGGGCTGCTTTTTCTCATAAAGTAAGTAAGCAAGCCGAAAACAGTTGCTGCTTAAGATAGGGTAACTCGGGGTGATTTGGACCACTGGGTGAGACGGACCAGTGGCGTATTTCGTGAATGCGCCGCTAGAGAGCAGCACCGGTCACTTTTGGGTAAGCTAATAATCTTCTTTTGATGTTGCTGTTCTTCCTTCTTCCGTGATTGCTTGCATCAGGATACTAGTATGAAAACTATTTGTACATCTCCTCTATTGTGGTAATAGAGAAGATTGTGGTAATAGAGGAGATGTACAAATAGTTTTCATACTGGTATCATGATCACTCACTCCTATTCCTAACTCACTTTCCCTGTCGACATACACAAAAAAATACCCACATAAACCCTCCAGTAACACACACCACAATCACCTCAGAAACAAAAGTAAAAGGTACATACCAACAAACATTTAATATTTTCGCAACAGACACACACACACACACACAGGCAGATGTATATGCACATACGAAATGTAAACGAGAAGAAATCGCACCCGCAATACTGGTTCACTCCAACATTCCCCATCAACAGACGAATATAACCCGACACTAACACTAAACACTCGTATTTCGCCCGCAACTCTTGAAAACAAAACACTCAGAGAACAAATGACCAGCTTTCAGCTGTATTGATATACCGAATATTACCACTGGCGTAATGCATACCACGACTAAACGTATAAAACGAGTGACATCCACATTAAAAATTAACAGAGAAAGAAAAGAATCGTAAGTACTAAACAGAAATGACGCGTTTTTCTCGAACCGAAAATTAGAAAGTAAGAAAATTGTAAACTGTTTGTTATGTTTGCAGATGACAAGTTTGTACCAAAACAACAAATAAGTAGGCTACGTAACGAGTTTTATGTAGCCTAATGTAAAAGGTATGTAAGAAATGTGATACTCGTATATCTAGGCCTAATATTCACTAAACTGAAATAGTTATATAGTCAGATAACCTAAGTAAAAATAAAAAACGAATGAACCTAGAAAAAAAATTAGAATTAACTGAGAACAAAAATAAATTAACCCACTGATGATAGCACAAAATGTGCTGAAACATGTTTGGGAAAAATTAAAAATCAGGTGTCTTTCATACGGCGGAAAATCCAAACCATTTGGGTAAGCTCTTTGTTGAACGAAAGTCGTGAAAAAGTGTTGTTGTAATTATCATTTTACTTCAGGAGAAAAATCACATTTTCTGTTTTGGTAAGTCGAAAAGTTTTATCATGTAGTTAAGTTCTTTTAGTATTATGGCACACTTTGCACACTATTCCTGCAGTTTTATTAGTAAAGGCTTGACAAATGTGTTGGCATGTACCTAACGTAAAATGGCCACCGAGCTCTAAAACTACAGACTGAAATCGGGGTGGTCCAGCTCTCCCAGACAATCGGGACAGATGGACCAGTTCTATTTGTGGTGAGGTGACCATGCATTTTAATTAGGGAGAGATGGACCACAATTAAATATGTCTTAAATGATCATGGAAATTACATTAATATTTTAAAAATTGATCGAATAACATGTTTTTGATTGTTGGTATTTTTGTCTTTCATAAAAATGCCAACTAATTACAAAAGGACCGGATCTTGTGTGCGAGGCAAATGGACAGAAAGATGGATTGATGCAAGCTATATATACATGCTGTGCGAGATAATATCATAGGTGTCAAAGCAACAGCCTAAAGCTTGTGGTATACCTAAAACTACATTGAAAAGAAGACAGCAATCAAAAAATTATTCTAAGGGTAGTATGGTACCTCAGCCTTTACTGGTTATTGAGAATGAACGAAAAGTCATCGCAAACATTAAGAAACTTCAAGAGCGAGGTTTTGCACCACGTAGAGATTGCGTAAGGAGTATGGCATTTTAATTAGCTGGAACGCTAAATATACAACATACTTTGAATAAAAAATTAAAAAGGCTGGTTACGACTGGATTTATTCCTTTCTTAGACGCAATCCCAATATGAATCACCACATGAATGTTGTTCATCATTTGCTAATAAGTGTAAGAGTAGTGTTAGGAGACATATATCCCAAAGTTTGCACAAAATCTACAAATCAATTAAAATCCAGTGTTCGCTTACTATTTATAAAAAAAAAAAAAAAAAAAAAAAAAAAAAAAAAAAAAAACTGATAAAGTCGTTTTGGTCTGAAATGTCTCTCTGTATTCACTACTAGATATTCCAATAAATATATGTGATTTCCACTCACTGTTTTCTTCATGAGTAGCCATTATTTACGTGGTCCATGTCTCCCACTGCACTGGTCCATCTCACCCAAACACCTACGGGTGAGATGGACCGCTGCTGTATATTTTTATTTAGTTCTGTGACTTTCACTTTGAGTGGGAGGGCCTCAATAATGTACTGTATGTAAGTTTACATGGCAATGTATAGGAAAATGCTGCCAGAAGTTAAAAAATAGCCTATTAAAACCGATGAATTTCAACCTAAAGAAAAAAAAAGTGGTCCAACTCTCCCAGAGCTACCCTAGGCCATCTTCAAAATCACCACATATTTCTGTTAATCTGATCCTAAGCTTTAAAAATTATGGGCTCGGGGTTGTTATTAAGTTTACGTGTCGGGTAATTTTAAGTACTTGTCTGTATTGCGGACATCTGGCGCCCGTCCTGTGTCCTTCATTGTTGTTACTCTTGTTTAATTGAAGTAACTACTTAACTGGCATCAATTTGGATGTGTACTTTGTCAACGGTGTTATTATAATCCATTGAATTTAACAAATCTTCTGAAAATTGTGTATATATTGCCATATTGCCATATGGCAACATGCAATAAATTTACCAATAATACCAAGAAAAGCAATTGTTTATAACAGTGGGACCACATTGCAGTACACACGGTCTTACTACATGTAGCTGCACTGAATTTAGTGTCATTTTATTGTCAGAAAAGTAGAAAATTCGGAAATTTTCCCTTGAAATTGACTTCCTAGAAAACGAAAAGTCATGCAATAGAGGGTAAAAAGTAAAATGGAAATGTGTGGTTATCTTTGTTTGTTGTTTCTTCCCAGCTCCTCCACTCCAGTCTTAAGGGCTGTGTCGGTTAACTTGTCTGGTAGCACAAAATACTTCTTATTGTTTTAAGCGAGTACTGTCATTGTCCGTGAGTTCGTGTATGTCGTCGAGCTTACCATTAAAACAACACTTTGCAGCAGGTGATTCACTGATTCCATTGGTCCACACTCACGCGGAGAATCGTTCTAGAGGCCTCATGTTGTCATCGTCACCCTGCACCTTCCGACGTGGTTTAGGGCAATCCACGCCCTTCTCGGAAGATAGGAGCCCCTTCATTGCTATGTTTGGATCAACAAGTAGGCTCCACTCCATACGGTTCTCCATAACTTTTCCGGATCCTAGACTGACCTTGACTTCGGTTGTTCATCTCGTGTCTTGGTGTATACGAAGTTTAGGGTTCAACAGTATTTTACTTCACTCCTGGCCATTAAAATTCCTACACCACGAAGATGACCTGCTACAGAAGCCAAATTTAACCGTCAAGAAGAAGCTGAGGTAAGCAAATGGTTATCTTTTCAGAGCATTCACACAAGGTTGGCGCCGGTGGCGACAACCACAACATGCTGACATGACGAGAGTTTGCAACCGAATCCTCATACACAAACAGCAGTTGACTGGCGTTGCCTGGTGAAACGTTATCGTGACGCCTCGTGTGAGGAGGAGAAATGCGAACCATCACGTTTCCGACTTTGATAAAGGTCGGATTGTAGCCTATCGCGATTGTGGCTTATAGTTTCGCGACACTGCTGCTCGCGTTGCTCGCGATCCAATGACTGTTAGCAGAATATGGTATCGGTGGGTTGAAGAGGGCGATACGGAACGCCGTGCTGGATCCCAACGGCCTCGTATCACTAGCAGTCGAGAAGACAGGCATCTTGCCCACATTGCTGTAACGGATCGTGCAGCCACGTCTGAATTTCTGAGTCAACAGATGGGGACGTTTGCAAGACAACAACCAACTGCACGAACAGTTCGACGACGTTTGCAGCAGCATGGACTATCAGCTCGGAGACCATGGCTGCGGTTACCCTTGACGCTGCATCACAGACAGGAGCGCCTGCGATGTACGCAACGACGAATCAGGGTGCACGAATGGCAAAATGTTGTGCAGCCAGGTTGTGTTTACAGCATCATGATGGTCGCATCCGTATTTGGCGACATCGCGGTGAACGAACATTGGAAGCGTGTATTCGTCATCGCCATACTGGCGTATCACCGGAGTAATGGTATGGGGTGCCATTGGTTACACATCTCGGTCACCTGTTCTTCGCCTCGACGGCACTTTTAACAGTGCCCGTTACATTTCAGATGTGTTACGACCCGTGGCTCTACCCTTCATTCGATCCCTGCGAAACCCTACATTTCAGCAGGATAATGCTCGACCGAATGTTGCAGGTCCTGTACGGGCCTTCCTGGATACGGAAAATGTTAGACTGCTGCCTTGGCCAGCACATTCTCCAGATCTCTCACCAACTGGAAACGTCTGGTCAATGGTGGCCGAGCAACTGGCTCGTCATAATACGCCAGTCACTACTCTTGATGACTCTGTGGTATCGTGTTGAAGCTGCATGGGCATCTGTACCTGTACACGCCATCCAAGCTCTGTTTGACTCAATGCCCAGGCGCATCAAGGCCATTATCAAGGCCAGAGGTGTTATGGTATTTCTTTAGATTTCTCTGTTATTGAGATGCTTGTTTACACTGACTGTTTCGTTTGGATTACACTGTAAATTTGTCATTTAGTGTAAAATCGGTTTAAAATTAATTGAATTTTCCGTCGGAGCTTGACAGAACATGATAACAATATAAAAAAGGAACAACTTTCTGATGTTCTGGTGTTCTTCTTAGACTGGGTTTCGGCTTCTCAGGCCATCATCAGATGACAACTGACTGTAGTATAGATGTTTTCAAAGATTTGACAAACATGTTACAATTTACAAAGATGTTATAACAGAAAATCGACTAGTTCACGGGAAAGTACAACATTTTTATCAGAGTAACCAACATTTCTATAAAAATATAAGTGCATGTAAGGGATCAAAACTGAAATTATTATTTTTGTTGTAAAGGAAAGATGGAAAATAAAACTTATTTCAGTAGAGGTGTAGAGGGGATCTGGATCTGATCGTTTAATACTAAACTGGCATCCTTCGAGACAAATGTTGATTGATTTCCAGTATTTGTCGTACTATCATCTTTCTTCTTTTCTTCAGGGGATTTAGGATTTTACAGTGCACATCGTAATCATGGTTTTCTCTGAGCAGATGTTCAGCAAAGGTTGAATCTGTCTTTTTCAACATCCACCTCCTCTCGTGTTCTGACAATCTGCACAATGTTTGCACGTGATCTTATACACGCCACTCTGTGATAGGGGTTGAATTTTGACCTTACTATTGAAACTTTCAAATTTTGTTTGCGGCCGGCCGCGGTGGCCGAGGAGCTTGAGGCGCGCCAGTCACGGTCTGCACGGCCACTACGGTCGGGGGTTCGAATCCCCCCCCCCTCAGGCATGGATATTTGTGCCGTCCTTAGGATTAGCTAGTTCATAAGTAGTTTGTAAGTTAAGGGGCTGATGACTCCTTAGTTAAGTCCCATAAGGTCTATAAACATTTGAACTTTTTTGTTGTTGTTTGCGTTGTAAAATGCAGGTCTGTAATTTCGAGATTTTTAACTGTTTTCCAGCGTGATCTGAAATTTTGCCTAAATATGGGATGACACAGAAGTTTTTTCTGAAAAATGATTTGTTCTTGCCGACCAGCATACAAAAGTGTTGTAATTTTTCTCATTTTCTTGTTATTCAGCATACTGTCACTCAGGGCAGGGTTATAGCCATTACTGGATGCTACATATTCGATTGATTGTAATTCTGTTTGAAATGCAAAATTAGACAATGGAACAGATATGAGGCGATGGACCATGGAGTGGAAAGCTGCATGTTTATGGTTGTGTGGATGCTGAGAACTAGCAGGGATTACTATGGATTTTCTGAAAATACTGAGTAAGTGTTTATTTTTGCTGATATCAATAGCAACGACCAAAAATTTTATAGAAGATTCTACTAGTTCGATAGCGAAATTAATTTTCTTGTGTTGGGAATTTAAATATTGTAAAAAGGTATCCAACTGTCTGGTGGTACCAGCCCATAAAGACAGCACATCATCCACATACCTGAACCAGTATCCAGTTTTGCACCTGAAGATCTCAGATAGATTGGGACTAAGTGGAGAACCCCTAGCTAGGTTATCAGACTGACTGTAGTACTTATTTTCAAACTGGAAATAATTTTACGTTACACATGTTTCATTTTGAGCAGAACCTCTGCTGAACATCTGCTCAGAGAAAACCATGATTACGATGTACACTGTGAAATTCTACATCCCCTGAAGAAAAGCAGAAAGATGACACTACTGCAAATACTGGAAATCAATACACATTTGGCTCAGGATGCCAGTTTAGTATTAAATGATCAGAACCAGTTCCCCTTTACACCTCTACTGAAATAAGTTTTACTTTCCAACTTTCCTTTTCAACAAAAGTAATCATGTCAATTTCGATGCTTTACATATACTTATCATATTTTTATACAAATATTAATAACTCTCATAAATATGTACTTGTAATTTACTTTCCTGTGAACCAGTCGACTTTTTGTGATAACATCTTTGTAAATCGTAACATCTTTTAAAAAATGTATACTAAGGTCACCTGATGATGGCTTAAGAAGTAAATGAGTTTTGCAGAACATCAGGAAATTGTACCTATTCGATATTAAAATCGATTTAGATCTTGCTCCATTGCTCCATTTTCTTTTTACGAAAGATTTGCTTTAAATAAGCTATTGTGATAATGTCTGAATAGAACGGTGTGTATGTGTGTGTGTGTGTGTGTGTGTGTGTGTGTGTGTGTGTGGAACATATGCAGTGTACATTGTTAAATAATAAAGGGAGTCATAAAGGGTAAGGTTTTAATTTATGACGCTTTTACTATTCTCGCTACACATAATCCGCTCTAGGTACCTGGAAAATCATGTTATCGTCGGACACATAGTCCAGGAGGTATGACGTCAGAAGTATTGTTATGCATGAAAATTAAACTTCAGGCCGCAAAATAAGATCACAGGAATATGACGAATGAGGACAGATTGGAGTGGAAGAAGATGAAAACAGGGGGAAGAAGGAGACTGTCTTAACACATGAATGGAATAAATACATACTCGAAAAAGGTGGGGTTAACACTAGAACCGCCACAGTTTTTAACATCCTAAAACCGCCAACGGGACAAAAGTGTCTCATTTCAGATCGGTGCGTTCCTGTTTGATCCTAGTCCTTTAATTTTAAGGCACGGGTATTTCTGTAAGAAAATATTGACACTGATGGTCTCATATGTTAGTTTTATCCTAAATAGCCGGCCGCGGTGGCCGAGGGGACTGAGGCGCTCCAGTCACGGTCTGCACGGCCACTACGGTCGGGGGTTCGAATCCCCCCCTCGGGCATGGATATTTGTGCCGTCCTTAGAATTAGTTAGTTGATAAGTAGTTTGTAAGTTTAGGGACTGATGACCCCGTAGTTAAGTCCCATAAGCTTAACAAACATTTGAACATTTATCCTAAATATTAAGTAAAAACGTGCTAGATACAATTTAATTCAAAACGGTTTCAGTCGACAACTTAAATATAAAACATTTTCTTTATTTTTAGACAAATGAACTACAGTATGCAAATACTTGAAAATTGTTCATTATGTCACAAAAAAAAAAAAAAAAAAAAAAAAAAAAAAAAAAAAAAAAAAACTTTTTACATAGAAATCCAGCCATAGCATGAAGTTTTCAGTTCCAAATGATATTTTCTACCACTAAGAATAACATAATACACCATCAATACATTATCGCAGTCTAATGTCATTCTGCACTTCGATACATTTTCCAAAGATAAAATTACAGTCTATGTAATTCCGTTTAGACACCTACTGCTCATCATTGTCTGTAGACTGTACTTCGAAATCTGCACAGGCGTAGGGAACTACAGGAACACATTTCTTGCATTTTTCCTACTGTGCAGGATTTTCGAACCTGTCAACGCCAGCAGTTCCCACCTACATCTGATGGTTCAACGTGAACTGGTAGAGATCCTATCGTAGTTTCTGTATAGCCTTTGGCAAGTTCGTCTGCATGCTTAAGACGGAAATCTCGCCTCGTCATTCTGATGCCTGCTAAATCTAAGTATTATAAAAAGTATGAACAGGCCACCTTCTTCCACCATCTTTCACTGCGTATTTGAGGGCCATTTGATCAACAACATTTACTCCATACTCGGATTCATTGTAACTTGCCGCAGGGTCAGGCTTTGACTTCATATCATTTCCAATTTGTACATCAGGATGCAATAAACTGAGAATTATTACGTTTTCTCCTGGCTGTGCTTGATACACTGTGAGGGCCATATCGTCGTTTTTGAAAACTACAGTCTTGTGTAAGTTCTCAGGCACTTCCTACCAAGCCAGCTGGTTCGATTTGTTTTCAGCTCTCTTGCTAGTGAAAGTGACGTGAAGAAATTGTAATTATCAGAATGTTCATCACTGGCCTCTGATTCATTCGAGCTCTCCGTCGCCCGTTGTGGCCCACTTTAGATTACGGCAGCAACACCAAAACTGTGCTTTTGCGATCGTCTTTTGACAGCTCGAAATTTAAATGAAAATAAAAATGTTCAAATGTTTGTAAAGCTTATGGAACTTAACTACGGGGTCATCAGTCCCTAAACTTACAAACTACTTACGAAATAGCTAAGCCTACAGACGGCACAAATATCCATGCCCGAGGGGGAATTCGAACCCCCGACCGTAGTGGCCGTGCAGACCGTGACTGAAGCGCCTCAGTCCCCCTCGGCCACCGCGGCCGGCAAATGAAAATAACGACTAAACCAATCTTCTGACACGAAAATTGAAAGACTGAATTTGTAGAGAAGAAAATTCCCTACAACTATGCTCTGCTTTTTTTTTTTTTTTTTTTTTTTTTTTTTTTTTTTTCATATCTCGTATCGCTTCAGATATATTTGCAAAAATATCGGCTATTTTGGGATGTCTGTCTGTCTGTAACGTGTTCCCTGTTTGTAAAACGAACCGTTCAACCGATCAGCGCCAAATTTTACAGACATAATTGTAGGCCGCCAGAGACCAGAACCTCCCTTTTTCAAATTTTCCGAACAAAAAATACGGTAGTAATACCAAAAAACCGTTTGTAATATAATTGTAATTGCAAACGAACCGTTCATCTGACACGAAAATTTAATAACCTAATTGGTACAGGGGAAAATTCTCTACAACTTCGCTCTATTATGTTTTTTTTTTTTTCATATCTTGCATGGTTGCAGAGATATTTGCAAAAATAACGGCGATTTTACGATGTCTGTCTGGCTGTAACATGTTCCCACTTATTAGGTCGAACCGTTCAACCGATCGGCACCAAGTTTTACAGACATAATTGTTGGCTACCAGAGACCAGAACCTCGCTTTTTTAAATATTTTGGACAAGAAATACGTTAGTCATACTAAATAAAGCCGTTTGTAAAGTAATTTTAATTGCAAATAAACCGTTCATCTGACGCGAGAACTGAATAAACGAATTTGTAGAGGAGAAAATTCTCTACAACTTTGTTCCCTTATGTTTTTTCATATCTCGTATCGTTTGAGAGATATTTGCAAAAATTATGGAGTTTTGACACCCTCCATTGAATTAACGAAAACCAGCCGTTCGCTGATTTCAGGTGACATTCCTTGCCCAGAACTGTTTATGGTACACGCCATCTTACGATGCGTTTTTGATGATTTTCTTATTGTAACTCACACGTTGTCATTTCAAAGCAATGGCGCACTGAAGAATTAACGAAAACATGTCATTTTTCGTACGATAAATGATGATCTAGTGTCTGCATATGCCATATTACCATGAGTTAACAACGGCCATGTATAGTATGAGATTAGTGAACGCATCTCCTAGCTGTTACACGTAGCATAGTGGGCAACGCGTTGGGCTGTGATGCTGAAGGTCAGTTGTTCAGAATCCACCAATAGCTAATTTTTTTCCTATAAGGTTTTCAGACACTCTTGTTAATTAATTTTTTATTATTTAGATAATTATTTTGGTCCAAAATGTTTGCAAAAACATCTAGTACAAATCTAAAGTGGGGCGTAAAACACGTCAGCGCGATTTTTGCATCATAATCAAAATCAGTAGAAACACCACCTACATATTCCTCTTCGGATTTATCTTGAATACTATTCAGCAACGCTAACAGCTGCTCATCTGAGAGGCCTCCTATTTTTAAACAAATTTTTACTGCCAAAGGCACTGAACTCATTGGTTCACATCAGCATTGTAGCAGCAGGCGAAAAGTAAAAGCCTCTAACGGTATATAGGAATCGGCAGCATTTAGTGTATACAATGAGACAAAAATGCCCCATCTGCGGTTTTCGGTATTTGTTGTTTTTTCTCGATAACTACGTAACACATCTACATCTACATGGGATACTCTGCCAATCACATTTAAGGGCCTGGCAGAGGGTTCATCGAACCACCATTACACTACTCATCTCCCATTCCATTCTCGAATAGCGCGCGGGAAGGAAGAACACCCGAATCTCTCTGTTCGAGCTCTGATTTCTCGTATTTTATACTGATGATCATTTCTACCTATGTAAGTGGGAGTTTTTCGCATTCGGAAGAGAATGTTGGCGATTGGAGTTACGCAAGTAGCAACGATAAGCGTCGTTGTTGTAATGATTCCCATCACAGATCCTGTATCATTTCCGTAACGCTGTCTCCCCTGTATCGTGACAATACAAAACGAGCTGCCCTTCTTTCGACTCTTTCGATGTCCTCCGTTAAACCCACCTGATAAGTATCCCACACTGGGCTGGGATACTCCAAAAATGGACGGACAAGCGTAGTGTATGCAGTTTCTTTTGTAGTTCTGTTGCATCTTTTAAGGGTTCTGCCAATAAAAAGGAGTCTCTAGTACGCCTTTCCCACGATATTATCTACGTGTTCTTTCCAATTTATGTCTGAAGTAATAGTAATTCCTAGGTATTTTGTGGAGTTTACGGCCTTCACTTTTGATTGATTTCTCTTGTAAACAAAGTTTAACGGATTTCTTTTCGTAGTCATATGGACGACTTCACACTTCTCATTATTTAAATTGCCAATTTTTACATCATAGTGATATCTTATTCAGATCGTTCTGCAGTTGGTTTTGATCATCAGATGATTTTACTAGATGGTAAATAACGCCGCCATCTGCAAACAACCTAAGAGAGCTACTTAGATTTTCCCCTAAATCGTTTATGTAAATAAGGAATAGCAGAGGACCAATAACACTACCCTGTGGAACGCCCGATATCACCTCTGTTTTAGTCGATGCCTTACCATCGATTACTACGAACTGTGTCCTCTCTGACAAGAAATCCCCTATCCAATCGCAAATTTGGGGCGATATACCATAACCACGCAATTTGATTAAAAGCCGTTTGTGAGGTACGGTGTCAAAAGCTTTCTGGAAATCAAGAAATACGGAATCGATTTGCGAACCCTTGCAGATAGCACCCATCACTTCGTGTGAATAAAGAGCTAGTTGTGTTTCGCATGAACGATATTTTCTAAATCCGTGTTGACACGTAGGAATGACTTTTATTTAGTAATGTTCTAGGGTAAGAAACATTAAAAGTCATGAAGCCTCATCCACCTCATGAACCAATTAAATGAAGAGGAGGGATTTAAATATTGCCACGGGGACAAAAATGTCCTATCGGCGGTTCTAGGATTAAGACTAGTAAATATGTAATAATCATGCAGCCCTGTTCTGGATGAATACAAGGCAAGTGGAGGCGTGAAAGGAAAAAACAGACCTTGAGTCTTTTTGTTGTTGCGGAGAATGCGTCCGGACGCCATTTCTGAGAAGCGTGTCTCCACACGCAACGCCCCCTAACGTGCGGTTACGAGTGGCGCAACGAAAAACGCGATTCCCGAGCCCTGATGATGGCGGAAAACGGCACACAGCTCGCGCGAGATTCGCCGGAATATTGCGTTCAAAGGTTCTGCTGTAAGACAGGAAACGTTGCAATCCTCGAGCTTTCGTTTCGTCATCGGTTCCGACTCGCGCAAATACTTACCTCGTTTTCGTGCGGGCGTCACAGTGGTCTGAAACCGCCGAAAAACGGGCCAAAAGTCGAAAAATATTCGGATGAGATTGTAATTTCGTACATAGAGGTTTTCGATTTTGGGGGCAAAAGCCAAGTTAGAAATGGCGGATGGAATATGCCCAAGTTATTTAATAAATAAAAAAAAAATGTCGTTAGAAAAAATAATCAGTTTGGTTGTCTGAGACTGACTCATAATTGTGAGGCAAAGCAATAACCGACTGATTTCCAGTGCAGAAGCGATGCCAACCCCTCTGTGCTGTATTTAAAACACAGTTGTTCAGGTGGTGTTCTTTTCGTTCGGTCACTAGCACTCCTTGTAAGGTCTACCAATCGTAGGTGCCGTGGAAGATTCAGTACAAGAAGCATTCTACGAAAAATATGAAATTCATTTATTACACGTAAATTGTAATTAAATATGTAGAAAACGAATTCCTAATAGTAATCGAAACTTTTAAAATTATGTTACAAGTAGATGTACTAATCGTAAAAGTAGTTGAAGAATTAAACTATTTCTCTTTTTGCTGAAAAAAATCATTCGATTTTCCTAGACGATGCTTCCTATCTTGATCTCAAACTGCTCAACAGTTTTTTCGTTTCATGTAATGTATCCCGATGTATTTTGTAATACATCTCGGCCTTTTCAGCCACTTTATACTCCAAAACCGTGAGCTGCGTATTCAAATCCAAGTCATTTTTTTTTTATCATGATGTAGATTTCCATTCGCTGCATACTAATTGGTTGCCACCCGACATTAGTAGGTAAAGTAATGCCTTGTAATTCTAAACATAAGTATTAACTCTCAAAGTAACTACTGGATATAGAGTACCCGTAGCGGATCCTTTGCACTGGGTGCTAGCTGGCTCGCCGCGCACGGTCTCAGTAAACAAGGCAGTAACAACGAGAATCGCAACAAGTCGCAGACAGTTCTTGTACATTTTGACGGTAGACATCCTGCGCTACATATTACACTTTCTTACTACGCAGGATCTTCAGCGATCGTAACTTTTGCGATCACTTAAGATGGATCTACGTGTGAATGGAGGACATTATAAGGTTACGTTTTGAAGTGACTTTTAGCAAATACTGAGCAGAGATTTATGAGAACTAACATATAAACATGTTGTATGTACATTCCTTAACATCGTCCACCAAACACAATTGAATATGATCACTTACAACAAAAGTTATTCACACTTAAAGCACGGCATGTAATCGAAAGCGGTTCTGCTTAGCGCGTTTTCCTCTGCCAGCCGTACCTTTGAACTACTCTCTTCGGTATCAAAGGTAGCTTCCGGTCCCTGTGACTTATAAACAGTGTTGCCTTCTGTTCTCTAAACATGATTATATGGGACCAAACCCTTAATTATGATTTTCATTTTTCCACTTTTGGTCAGCTTTTCGGACTTTTCAGACCACTGTGGGGCGGCTTGAAAATCTCAGAAGAGAATATCAGGCTCTCTGTTTTGTCATGAGAAACAGCGTCTCCGTTGGAACTCCTGAGGGATTAAAACGGTGTTTAGTATAGTGTGTTGTTGATTATTTTCATATTGCATATAGTCAGTTTTCTTAAGGTCAGCCGCGATGGAGTAGCCGAGCGGTCTAATGCGTCTCGCTGCGGAGCGCGCGGTTGCTCGCCGTGGTGGTTCGAGTCCTCCCTGGGGCATGGGTGTGTGTGTGTGTTGTCCTTAGGTTAGTTTACCTAGTTTTAAGTAGTTTGTAAGCTACGGACTGATGACCACGCAGTTTGGTCCGATAGATTTACAAACATTTGAACATTTCTTAAGGTCACTTTTTTCATCCCGTATGCAATTTAATGGTACAGTATTGTGGGTGGTATCAGTTTGTTCCTTATAAGGTAGGGATTGAGAAAAGTGATGGTGGCCATCTCAGACCCGCGATTGGGAGGGGGAGGGGGTGGGGAAGGATGGGGAGTCATCGCGCGCTTAAAGCCTTGTAACGTCGCACCTAATCATTCGATTTTAGATTTCGTTTTTTTTTAAAGAACGGTATAACTGCATACTACACATGTTATTAGCAATATTTACGTAAATGTAGCCGTTTTGGTTAAAATTTCAAGAAACCCCTGTCAGTCTCTGTCGCTGTCAATACATCTGTAGGTTTTTTTTAAATTATAATCCACGTTTGATTATAAATCCTCATTTTACATTATTTAGTCTTCTCACGTGGTATTTTTGTTGGAAAGTATACTGAATCATCTGGCATCACTGACATGTGGATTGAAAATGGTATTTTTGGCGAATGTACAGTACGCCACTTATTAGAGAGGAAAACCTGTTCGCCGATCTTCCAGAGCCCATGTCTCTTCACTTCATGCTCTGTTCATTCTTCTTTTCAATGAGTACGAAGAGAGAAATGCTACATTTCAAGAAAATATTCAACTAATTCAAGGGAAGATGGCAGATGCGTGGAAAACTATAAACTCATTCGAATAACAAATCACGATATAGTAGAAGATATGGAAGAACTTGGACTGTAGAAACAATTGAAAGATTTTTGACATGTCAAGAGCAAAGACAATCCTACCCTGAAGATGCTTCTGGATTGCATGGAGATGGTATTTAGTCTTTCGTTTATTAGAGCAGTACGTACTGGCTACTGGGAACTAAGGGGAACTAAGGCGGGGTGCATTGAATGAGTTCTCTATGTATGTCTTTGCAATGGACCTGTTTGTTTACTACGACAACAAATCTTCGACAGCTCAGGAACTGTCAATAAAAATTTATTTAGAGCTTGTGCATTTTGTGTGATCCCTACGACACCCCCGAAAACTTTCATTTTCCTGTTTTCCTCTCTTCTTAAGGAACAGAATGTGACATCACTTTTTTTGGAGCCATATTTTAATTGTAATCACGTATCATTATCAGTTTCATGCAATCTTTCCATTTCGGCTATGTGCCTTGCACACAGTACATCGTTGTTGCGTAGGTCCATTGCAAAAGACATACATAGTGCACCCTGCCTTAGTTCCCAGTTGCCACTACGTACTCCTCTAATAAACGAAAGAAGACTAAATACCATCTCCGTGTAATTCAGAATCATTTTTCAGGGTGGGATTGTCTTTGTTCTTGTCATAGCAAAAATTTTTTAATTGTTTCTATAGTTCTTATATATCTTCTACTATATCGTGATTTGTTATTCGAATAAGTTCTGAGTTTATAGTTTTCCACGAATCTACCATCTTCCCTTGAATTAGTTGAATATTTTCTTGCAATGTAGGATTTCTCTCATCGTACTCATTTAAAAGAAGAATGAACAAAGCATAAAGTGTAGTGACATTGGCTGTGAAGGATCCCTCTAATAAGTGGTGTACTGTACATTCGCCAACAATAGCACTTTCAGTCCATATGTCAGTGATGCCAAATGATTCAATATACTTTCCAACGAAAATACCATGTGAGAAGACTATATAATGTAAAATGGGGATTTATAATCGAACATGGATTATAATTTAATAACCCTACAGATGTATTGACAGCGACAGAGACTGACAGGGTTTTTTTGAAATTTTAACCACAACGGCTACATTTACGTAAAAATTGATAATAACATAATGTGAAGTATGTTCGTAGACCTTACTCTTAAAAAAAAAAGAAATCTAAAATCGAATGATTGGGAGCGACGTTACAAGGGTTTAAGCGCGCCATGACTACCCATCCTTCCCCACCGCCTGCCCCCTTCCAGTCGCGGGTCTGAGATGGCCACCATCACTTTTCTCAATCCCTACCTTATGAGGAACAAAATGATACCACCCACAACACTGTACCATTAAACTGCATACGATATACCACAAGAAAACCCACTAGTAATGAAGTGCTTCTGCACTGGTCAGATAACGGTCTACCCCCTCTGACGGTACGGATCGCCTTACCTTTCGTAGTGCTCAGAGTTGCATAAATACCGGTTATGGAAACCTATAAAAGTTTTCCAGAGTGGGGGGAAAATAAAATTGTTTAACTGCTAGCGGTGAGACGCGATCGCAGTTCACGATTGAAAGTCTTGGAGCAGATCTGTTACGATTCAAAGGTTCAGATTTTTAAAAAAACTTTAACCAACCTTGTCCGTTTAACAAAACATGACATTTTTAGATAATACTTGTGGCTCTGAAGTTTCAGGGAATAATTTTTCAATATAATATTTCAAATTTCCTACTATCAATAGTTCATCACAAACGGAATATTTTTACTTTTATTAACCTGTATTGTCTGAACCATTTGAAACGATCGGCGACAGAAAAAGTCCTATGCGTCACATAGGTACATTTGTTAACCACGTAACTATCAATAAAAGATTTTGTTATGTTGTCATTTAAATTCAACACTAATTAGGAAGTTTGCAGTACTGAATATGTATCAGAAATCTGATCATTAATCACAAATTTAATGTAAAGTATTTTTCAAAACATATGAAATCTCTATGTAACGGCTAGGAAGAGGAGTGGTTGTTCTTTGCTGGGATGTTGCAGTATTCTAATTATGGACGAGGATATTTGGTTATGGAATTAATGGATGTATGACGAACGCTCAGTATGCGTGTGTTTCAACTCAAAGTAAGTTCTGCATTTGTCTACAGTTATTTAATCAACTGCACAGGCAATTTCTGTTAAGTACAAAGGTAGCCTACGGGACTGCCTCGTCTGGATTTAAGAACCTGCAGATTATACACACGGGACTTTATCTAAATTGATCGTAAAATATTTGTCACATTAGACACAGAACAGCTAGCAATTACAGGTTGGGTAGTGGATCATACGTTCAGACAGAGATAATCAATTCCATGAGTCTCTCTCTTATGTAAAAATAAATTCAAGTTTTACAGCTTCACACAATTGCAGATCATGAATCGAGTATCTACTACCTACATTGACGCCACAACGTCTAGCCTGTAGTGGTGAGAAACAAATAAACTGATCTCTTTCAGAATTTTTTTGCAGCATCTTATCAGAACATAACCAGAGAGAGTTAATTTCAACTGATTTATTATCTCAGACATGTTTATTTATTTATTTATATTTACAAGGTTCGAGTCGCCCCTCGGGCATGAGTGTTTGTGTTGTCCTTAGGTTAGTTTAACTTAGTTTCAGTAGTTTGTAAGCTACACACTAATAATCTAGGAGTTGAGTCCGATAGATTTACAACCATTTGCACATAAAAAGTGGGAGCAAGTTACAGACAGACAGTGTCAAATCGCCGATATTTTTGCAAATATCTGTGAAATGATGCGACATATGAAAGAAATACGGTAGGTCAAAGTTTTAGAGCATTTATCTCCTCTGCAAATTTAGTAATTCAATTTTCCCGTCAGATGTATGGATAAGCAGATATTTTCAGTTAAATGTCGAGCTGTGAAAAGGCGACCGCAAAGGGCCACTTTTGGTGTTACTATCGTACCCTAAAGTGGGCCAAAACTCTGCGCCTCAAGCCCAGTTTACACGATGATCGCGCTAGTAATGAACAGATCACGATGCGCGACATCTAGCGACGTAAACGCGGAACTACTAGCATTTCGTGAGCGCAAACGGTGTTTCGTACTAGCTAGTACGCTTTAGGACAGGTTCTGAATTTCCTAGTAGCGAAGTGGGTGTGCATTCGCAGAATTGAATTCGCTGTGTGACTTCCATGTTTACGTGTGAAAACAGCCACGTCCTTACCGAAATTGTTTGCTTTATTGCAGTGATACATGTTGCATCAGTGGAGTGGAACAGAGCAGGAATTCTACTTTCGACGGAGGCATATAGATTCGCTGCAGAAAATCCTATTCTAAGAAGGTACAATGACTTATTTATGAAGAAAATAACAGAAAATTGTAGATTTAAATGAATTTTGAATACGTAATTTTGAATATTTTTAAAATTCTATAATTTTTAGCGTGTCAGAAGGTCAATTTCACATAATCTCGAAAGTGTGATGCTAAAAGCAAAGCATTATGGTTCGGAAACTGAAATTGCTGTGCAAACTTTAACAGCAATATTCGTAAGAGTTGGTACGCAAATTTTTTGTGCAAAGGCTAGGCTTTCGAAATATTCTTCTGTCGCCAGAAACCGCAATGTTATAGCGAACCTGCAAAAAATAACAATTACAGGATGTAACTGATGCATAAGTTTAACAAAGCTGAAAATGTAACTCAAGTGTAAAAAATATTTCGTACTTTCAGCTTGGCGAAATACTCTCTCTCACTCTCTCTCTCTCTCTCTCTCTCTCATCGCCTTATTTTTGTCCTTGGACGAACGAAAGCAACTTGCTAAAACACCTCAGTACTTAATATTCGTAAAAAAAATCTGAATTCATTGAGGTCCTTTGGTTTGAGTTACTTCATTATCTGCATGCAGTACACATCTCATTCTTGGTCTCTTCCACTCAACCGAGGTTACATCCTTCACTATAGTGTTCTGACAAACATTACCACAGCTTCTGCAACCGCCGACAGCGTAAGCTTCTTAAGCTGAATATTATCAGCTATGACATACACACATACGTGAATAATCGACGTATACAAACAGTAATAAGCCCGTATTTTCGCACAGGCGCTGCTGTTAGTGGTAATCATACGTGTAGACGAAAGTTTATCGTATTAACGCAACGAAGCCTGTATGATCAACACCTCCTAGCCGCTGGGGCACGGCCCACTGTGCCGAAGCAGTGAGCCAGTCAGCCATGCTCGCGCAACCTACTCTGCCTGACGTCACGCGAGAGCGCCGCGGCCTTCTCTCTAGGGGGTGGTGGTGAGATCAAGCCGCTTCCACGCCGTAGCGGAGAAGCGAGGCAACTGTCCCCGAATCGAAGCGGCTGATCGCCGCCATTTGCAGGGAAGAGTCCTAGTACTGGGGTTGTGATTTCAAGTGTATGAGATGCAACAAGAACAAAATAAACCACAAAGTAAACACAAGTTTGTTTTAAAAAATTACTGATTATTGCTATCGGTTTAAAAAGTATTCTTAAATGAATGAAGTTTCCTAATTTTCGAAATAACGTCTGCATAGAGACACGGAATTTAAGAATGTAAGGCTCTTTTCTGATAAGGTGGAGCGAATTTTCATCGAGATATTTGCATTAGACGATTCCATGAAACTTGTATAGTTGTATTTTTGAATTCACGTAATTTTGTGTCTGGTTCTGTTTACTTTTCGCCGACTACTCCGTACGTTTTGCACGCTTATTTGTGTTCATCTCAATTTTGCCTACATTCATTTCCATATTACATAGCACTTTTGTTTCAACTTCCTCGAATTTGGCTATGAATAACTGCAATAACTCGTAAAATTTTAAATACGCATTTCATTCGCACATTACTTTCTAAAAGAGATAGTACTTCTCAAAGTGGTTGAGTATGCAACATTCGATCAAGTAATAACCGTTTACGAAGTACTATCACCACCTGTTAAGTGTCTGAAAACAATTATTCGACCTACTTCTGCATCATACTTATATGTGATAAATACCTCTTATACGCCTAGTTATTCATTCAGCTTAAATAAGTATTTTTAATAATTTATATGCAAATAAAATATAAGTACCTGACATGCACCAAAGTACGTTTCTCAGTTTTAGAGAATCATTTGTAAGAGGGAACCTAAACAAAAACAAACGCTCATGATTTCTTATTTCTCCATGAAAATACTATACGGTATACAAGTAATGCCTGATCTGTGACATGTAACATTGTTTCTGTCTTCGTCTTTGCTTCCGTTCTGACTGTTACACTTAAGAGCAGCACACGAACGAACCACATTTACGCACGGTTTCCCTGCAAATGGCGGCGTCTGCCACGTTCAATGTGGGGACGCGACACTAGCGCCAGCGAGCGGTCTAGTTTTTATTTACCAAGTCTATGGGTATGATCGCACGTCATTAGTACCGAGTTAGTACGCTTGGAGCGCCGCAGCAGACAGTCATCTTTCTTGTGAACTTTCGTTCGTCGTGTGAACTAGGCATTAGCGAGTTTTTCGACAGCACTGCGTCATTGTATCATGCTTCCATGACTTCAAATCGCATTTGTAATAAAACTTGGGTTTGCACTGAACTCAGCGAAAGATCCGTACCAAAAGACTGGAAAGTTGCCCAAGTTACTCCAATATTCAAGAAAGGCAATAGGAGTGATCACCAAAATTACAGGCCTATCTCATTGACGTCGATTTGCAGTAGGATTTTGGAACATATACTTTGTTCGAATATTATGAACTACCTCGAAGAGAACGACCTATTAACCAGTAGTCAACACGGATTCAGAAAGTATCACTCTTGCGAAACACAGCTTGCCCTTTATTCACATGAAGTGTTAAGTGCCATCGACAAGGGATCTCAAATCGGTTCCATATTTCTGGATTTCAGGAAGGCTTTTGACACTGTACCCCACAAGCGGCTTCTTATGAAATTGCGTGCTTATGGAATATCTCCCCAATTGTGCGGTTGCCTTCACGATTTCCTATCAGAAAGAACACAGTTCGTTGTAATTGACGGTAAGTCATCGAGTAAAACAGAAGTGATATGTGGCGTTCCACACGGAAGCGTTATAGGTCCCCTACTCTTCCTCGTGTTTATAAATGATTTAGGAGACAATCTGAATAGCACCCTACGACTGTTCGCGGATTTTGCTGTCGTATATCGGTTAGTGAAGTCAACAGAGGATCAAAAGCAACTGCAAAGCGATTTAGACAAAATTTCTGCATAGTACGAAAATTGGCAATTGACACTAAAAAGAGAAGTGTGAAGTAATACACATGACCACTAAAAGAAATCCGCTGAACTTCAATTACGCGATAAGTCAGTCAAACCTTAAGGTCGTAGATTCTACCAAATACCTAGGAGTTACAATTACGAACAACTTTGACTGGAGAGAACACACAGAAAATATTGTGGGGAAGTCGAACCGAAGGTTACATTTCATTGGCAGAACGCTTCGAAGATGCATCAGCTCAACCAAAGAGACTGCCTACATCACACTTGTGCGTCCACTCCTGGAGTACTGTTGCCCCTTGTGGGACCCTCACCAGGTGGGACTGACGGAAGACTTTGAGAAGGTTCAGAGAAGGGCAGCTCGTTTTGCTTTATCACGTAACGGGGGGAAAGCGTCACGGAAATGTTGCACGAATTGGGGTGGAAATCATTAAAAGAAAGACGCTATTCATTGCGGCGTGATCTGCTTCCGAAGTTTCAATCACGACTTTTAGTTCTGAATGTGAAAATATTTTGCTAGCACCCACCTACTTAGGGAGACATGAGCATCCCAATAAAATAAGAGAAATCAGATCGAAAACGGAACGATTTAGGTGTTCTTTCTTCCTGCGCGCTATTAGAGAATGGAACGGTAGAGAAAAGTCATGGAAGTGGTTAATAAACCCTCTGCCAGACGCTTGAATATGATTTGCAGAGTATCTGTGTAGATGTAGATGTAGAAGAATGATTCTAGTCGAGCGGGTGACTGCCAGATGCATCGCAAGTTGCAGAGGACGGGCCTGCAGACTGATTGACGTCACGGCGGGTGGGCGTGGCCTAGTCGCCCGCTGGGATGACGCGCGCTCCTGAAACGTACCGCCGAGTCTCTGCCGCTGACACCGCGTGATACGCGCAATTACCTATTCTCCGTACGACTTCCCCAGTTTCGGAGTAGTAACTGGCACAGGTTAGTGAGAAGCGAACTGTCATCACCCCGAAACAAAGTCGTCTCCATATGATAGGCATCGAATCATAAATACTTGGTGTCTCATCTCTGAAGCACGAGGATGGTTTGATTTCTCGGAACAGTGTACTCACATCATTGAAACTTTTTTTTTTTAATTTTCAGTGTAGTTTACTTCTAGATTAATGTACTTGGTCCAACGATGATCCCATCTCGAAAATGAGATTCCTCCAGTCTGCAAAATAGTTGGGCTGTCAGTGCGCATTGTCTTGATGGAAGATGCATTTCTTCCTTCTTAAACCTGCCCTCTTTTTTGCGTAGTTTTTGGCCCACTTTGGGTGTCAGTCAGTATTAAAAGCAACCTTCCCCAGTCACATGAACATACAAGTTCAGTCATACAGGTGGAAACATATATATAAATATGGGGCAACCATACATAAACATGGGGCATTGATCATTAATAAAATAATTAACACACATTAATGGTGGAGAAACACTGTAGGTTAATGAATAAATCAAAATGGAGCACGACCACACTATCGGTGTACAAGTTTCATCACCCTCCGCTTAGGGGCAATAGATAGTCTTTAAAGAATCCTGTCATACTGGATTGTATCCAGATTCAAATTTGTCACATAGGCACAATGACAAAAAATTTAAAAATGTGCCTATTATGGGCATTTAGTGAAGTTATGGGAATCTTAAATTTACATTAAAAAAGTTAAAGTAACACATATTAACACAAGATGAACAAAGATTTTAAATTATTTAAACTACATTTAAAACCAGAAAAAAGGTGGTGTGCAAAAATATTGGTCAGTCATGTCGTAGGGCAACAATAAATGCAGAAACCAACATTTACAGGTTAACACAAAAGAAATGACATACCAATGATAAGTTTTTCACTCCTGGAAGTGTCTTTAAAGAAAAATTAAACTTCGTTTCACCATGGTGACTGTTTGCTTTCTTTTTTAACTACATTTATTACGGAAGTTTCGTCACACAGCGATAAAAGCTTAGCAGCATCGATGGGGTGTTGGAACTCTTTGGAATATCTGGGCGGAAACTACAACCTGCGCTTATTTAACACTTTACCACTGTCAAGTTGTTCAGTGTCCATGGTCGTAGTTGATTGTCCCTCTTTCCAGCTCCAAGTGTATCTCACGTCTCTGACGTCTCTTCCTCTCTGTCTCAGTGCGCCGGCCGCGGTGGCCGAGGGGACTGAGGCGCTCCAGTCACGGTCTGCACGGCCACTACGGTCGGGGGTTCGAATCCCCCCTCGGGCATGGATATTTGTGCCGTCCTTAGTTGTAAGTACTTCATAAGTAGTTTGTAAGTTTAGGGACTGATGACCCCATAGTTAAGTCCCATAAGCGTAACAAACATTTGAACATTTTTGAGTAAATTACACAATCGTAAATAAACTACATTATTAGGGTCAGTTAGTCTTTACAAACCGTGACCCACACTTATCAAATCAAAGTCACAACATGTGAGAAATGTTTAAGAAATTTCCTAATACTAACTCAGGGACATAAACAAAGCCAATTTAATAGTGCTGATTCTATTGCCACAGTCAGAAAGAGACACTCTGACAAGTAGGCGCCAGAGGGAGGAAAAAAAAAATGAGTTAGCAATGAGCAGATAGCAGACGCAAATTGGTGCAGTGTGGCACAGCGCTGCAATACTTATAATATCAAATTAAATTGAACCGCCACCATCAAATCAAATGTTCAAATGTTTGTTAAGCTTATGGGACTTAACTACGGGGTCATCAGTCCCTAAACTTACAAACTACTTATGAACTAGCTTATACTAAAGACGGCACAAACACCCATGCTCAAGGGGGATTCGAACCCCCAACCGTAGTGGCCGTGCAGACCGTGACTGGAGCGCCTCAGTCCTCTCGGCACTTGCCGGCCCGCCACCATACTAAGCTCACACTATGGTAATCTAACATGCAAACTACATACTGGGTCCATCTACTGCCTACAGTTTAATTCCCGATCCCTTGCAGATCACTGGATTCTTCTTGTCCCTCCGGCGAGTACCTGAACAATCTTTATAAAACTAGAGACAATTCTGTTAGTGGCACTATACTCGCTTACTGTCCATTTGGGAGCAGCAGCGTCAGTATGCGATGACTGCTCCAGCGCTCCCCCGATTCCTCTCTTCAAAATGCCAAAATACATAGAATCAGGTATTAAAATAAACAAATGGATGAAATAACATCCTAAACCTATAGCCGGAGGAACACTAAAACAAGACATGAAAATACATCAACACCTGGAACAATAAAGAAATTAAAACTCAGTTTATAAATGGATAAACTGACATCCTAATCCTATAATCAGAGAAACACTAAAACAAGACACGAAAATCCATAAACACCTGTAACATAACGAGAGATAAATCAAGACACACACTAGTTATTAGATGCGCTAGTTCAAGGTTCATCATAAAAAATGAGTATCATAAAAATTAAACGTGTTACCTAGGTTCCATGTAAAATTTAGAAAAGAAAGTAATTATGGAGTACATATTCCTAAGTTGTACTATGCTTAGTTTTCCAAATTCGGACATTCATCCCGTACTGTGGTCGCATTAATCATTGGCTTCACCTCCTACTCTGGGCTGCGTACTTTTTCTCGTCTACAAAATTCAAGTGGGCCTGATAATGTGGATTCTTCAGTATGTCCTTCTCATCTGTTATATGCATCAATCACAGTTTCCTGTAAAAAGGCAACGGGAAATTCCATTAGTGATGCACACAGTCAAGTTCCTCATGTTAAAGCATGCATTACGGTTTGTTGATTAATTGGTAAATTAGAAATGTCACCCAGTTGGCATTACGAAACCTGGTCACAACTATGCACAATATGTCCCATAACAACTCCTATGCTTTAGCCAGGGCTAATCCGTTCTGTCCGGGAGGCAGCGCCGTCACGGTGACTTACTTGGCAATTTCAAGGACGCAGGGTGCACTCATACTGGCTGTAGCAGTACTAATTACCATCCTTCCTGTTCTGGAGGAACATGCCTTTCCCATTCGTTCACTGAGGGTACTGGACATCAATGCAACCTAAAAACATTACGTTTCCATAGCACAGCTGAAAAGAAAGGTACACCCTAAAATATTACACCTTGTTTTGGTGCTAATTGTACTTAGGTCGCATATCTGGTGTGGCAGCTGAATAACACGCACGAACGACCGAAAAATTAGCTAAATTTACCAATTACACAGCCGCTCTACAGTAAAGTAGTATTCAAACTTATCTGTAGTAGAGCCGATATCACTGACAGCGCCACAACATACTAGCACTCGCACCGAATCAGCATGCCTCACATGTCAGCTGATTGTACAGAACACTCACCCAGCGCTGCATATGCTCATATGCAAGTTAGAAAATATTACAAATGCGTCTTTACAAGCTTCCTAGGGTTTTATTTGCGGACGGAGAAGTTAGTACTGCTTCCTCCCACAAGTCCCCTAAAACCTCCACATCCTTGCGGATGCTGTTGCATAGTGCGTTTGTACCGCCCTACAGTACGCACGAGGTGCCGTAGTTGCTGTCCAAGTCTTCATGGGAAGCACAGAATTCTGACCAACCTGTTGTCTTCTATAGTTGTGTCCCCAGCGCAGAAGACAGCACACAGGTCGTTGGTTCTTCTACAGCATACAAGTGAGGCTAAAATAAGTTCTGTATGATGGAAGCATAAGAAACAACTCGCGAGATTTTTAATTGTCAGGGATGCCATTTATTAACTAAATAATAAAAAGTGATGAGCAACTATTGTTAATATGATACGGCCTATGCTGCCTATAGCTCATGTTGAGACCTCGACTGTTATCACATTTACGCAAATCTTTCCTCATGACCGGCGCGGTCCGGCGCGTATAGCGGTCAGCTCGAGACTGAAACTGCGGCGCGTTGCGAGACTAGAGGTAGAGGTAGAGGGCACCTGACGCTCTGTTTAGCGCCAAAATAGGGCCGTCGCGCGCCTTCTGCAAAATCACTCTTCTCTTGTTACAATAAGAGAAGGCACCTTGAACTTTTTAAACTGTCAAAACCTAGCCTGTCCTTGAGAGATATTTTTCACAAATTCTCAACTCTGAATAATTAATATTTAGTATATAATAAACAAAAGTAATTTCAAAACAAATCACGTGACATGAAATGCAGCAGCCAATGCGAGGAGAGTACCAGTAACATAGGCGGGCTTTCCCACGGGAGCCAGCACCTACTGTGCCATATGCTACTGCTCCCCACCCCACATTTCAACACATGCTGCACTGCTGTCTTTCTTCCGCGTTTAAGGCACGTACGATGTTAGCAAAGAAACGGCCAGCGGCCAGAAATATGAAGTGGCCACAGGCCAGGAATATCACATCTTCTACGCGACACGTTGTTGGCGCTCTCTTTAACGCCGGAAAACAAGGGAAAACAGATACAAAGTACACAATTGTAAAACAACTTCTACGCGACTCATTGTCGGCATGTTCTTTAACACTGCAACACAGTGGAAAAAACACACACAAAAATACACTATAAAACATGGAACCTGTAACATATAGAAAATACAGAAGAAAAATACACAATCACTCTTTGGAATGTCTAAGACAAGAAACATGGTATACACCATGAGACTTTTGGGTCTGTGTTGTTTCCCGTTCGACCACATTTTCATGAATAATCCGCCTTATGCGGAAGGGACCAACAAAAATTGGGAAGAACTTTCACGTCACAGCAAGATGCTAGTTGGACAGACGACTGGAACAAACCAAACTTTTCCCCCGATTTCAAAGTAGTGCGCTACACAATGCTTATTGTCATAATGGCACCTTTTCTCAGCGGCCTGTTTTAATATGTTCAATGGCACGTTTAACCACCTTGCTGTGCCTCAATTTGACCGGTGGATCAAGAGGTACTATCTCCCGTACATTGTCCTCTGTACATTCATTTTTCAAAACAAGCCTCAGTGACATAGGAGTAGAATCATGCGCCAACTTGTTGATGACATGCTGGAACCGCTGCATATACTGATTTCATCGATGACATCGGTAGCATCTTGACGAGATGGCAGGTGTCTTGATCACTAATTTTATGTACACTGTGCACTAAACGAACTCATTTTCGGGGAGGCAGAGACTCAATGTTCTTAAGTACCATGTGGTGTGCGACCATGCCGAATTTCATAGCATTTACAACCAGAAATTAATTTAGAATAAGTGAGTGAAGCACACGCGAGAATACGTATAGATGAAAGATAGTATTGAAAAATGCATGGCTGAAAGCCAAAGTAATGACCATTATGAAAGCACATCTTGCAATCGGTCATACAAGCAGAAAAGACAGAATCAAACAAGAAAATCTGAGAAATATTTAGCATACTCGCAGGTACAGAAATGACGTGAAAACATTATTTAAAAACAGGAAGGATATTCTAACATACTACGTTTACACAAAGGCTGAAAGCCACACATGTGTATTCTAACTTGAGAAAAACCGGACACACAATCATCACTGGAATATAAATGCAAATAGTAAATTTACACTGAATTTACTCGAGTTCTGTAAATTAAGAAACACTTCGCCTCTCATAGCGAAAGAATTACTCAAAAGCACTATCACTGAAAAACCAAGACTGCCTGATCACAAAGAAATTAAAGTCCTAACGGCATGCCTTTCTCTCAGCATGATTCAGCAGAGTACTTACTTCCACAGCCACAATGAAGACTGAAGAGTAAAGCTCTAAGCCCCCCCCCCCCCCTCGCCATACACCGGATGTAGAGCGCTAAAAGTGACGCAGAGTGCGTTTAGTGTTTACCAACCGTTGCTACCTGTCCAAGACAATTCCCCCTTCAACCGCTCCTAGAGAGGTCTCCTGTCACCTCTAACGTCCAAGATTAGGTTGGCACCACACTAAGAACACGGCCACTTGGCCACCTTGCCAAGTAAGCTTGTCTCTGGCCAGCCAGCAGACGCCAGCGCAGACGACAAACGAAGCCATGCGTTCTTAACTGCAGCAAAACGAGGCCTAGAGCGGGAGGGGGCGACTATAAACCAAGGCGCGGCAGTTGGTCAATATTAAGAACAACCTTACACATTCACATGAACATACAAGTTCAATCCCACAGGTGAAAACACATATAAATATGGGGCAAACATATATAAACATGGGGCATTGATCGTTAAGAAAAAGAATAAAATGATTAGCACACAGGTAGATAACATTAATGGTGCAGAAACACTTTAGTTTAATGAATAAATCAAAATGGAACCCAACCACACGTACGTTTTTTCCAAAGACATGTAATTTAACCGATATTGCCTTCGAGAAAGAGGAGAAGCAGCTTTTAGATAAGAGCTTATTCCGTAACGCTTTACAAGTGACAACCCAGCAACAAATGGATCAGCTGATTTCACATACTGTTTCCGCTTTAGACGGAAAGTTATTTACAAAAGAGCAACGTAATGAGGTTGCTGTAAGGGTAAACAACATAGTGGAGCAAATTAAATTTGCATCATCAGGTGCTTATTTCTTTCAGATCTTAACCATATGTTGCTTTGACTCTATACTAGCTGATCTCCATTATTATTCTTGAGTCGTAACCAACCTGCCTATAAGACCATCTATAAAATCCCTTTCTTCAAAAAGTGGGGCTCCGTCAACATGTGTTAAAACCGAATATAATCCCATACCTATAACAGTAAATTTTCATCAGCCAATGGCCTACCTCTAATGTAAAGCATTACACTAAGAACGGCATTCAGCATGAAAGCCGGGACAGGGGGTAAAAGAAGATTAAAATCTGCTACGGAACTGGCACTTTGTCTCCAGAGGAGACAGGTGGGGGAGGAAGCGTTATTGTTGTTGTTGTTGTTGCTGCCATCAGACTGGATACGAGTCGCCACTGAGCCCAACGTCAAGAGACGCGCATGTGCACCGACGCAAGCCTCGGTTGAATAGGGCCTACTTCAATTTGTGGGGACTAGCCTTACACCAGGGTAGTATAATACAAAGCTACTAGAATTCACACCTAGCAGTTTTCCATCTCAAGGGCCAACAGGCCTAGTTCTTCTTGTACCAAATCAAGCTTTGGGTGCGCACCTGAAAGAAACAGGTCATTTGATTACAGATGTAGCCACAAATTTGAAGATTCTACACCGGGAAGAAAAAGGGAATGTATTAAATATTTTAGAGGAACTTTCAATTTTCAAGGCTTTGAGGAATGACCCCTAAAATATTCTTAACTGCCAAGCAGAATTACTCCACGGTAACCTACTGGCTAATTTTGATTTTCTAAGAATGACGTAACTTAACCCGTTTATAAGAAAGGAAAGAGAACTGACCCACACAATTACAGGCCAATATCGTTGACATCGGTTTCATGTAGAATTTTAGAACATATTCTAAGTTCAAATATAGTAAATTTCCTTGAAACGGAAAAGCTTCTTTCCATGAATCAGCACGGGTTTAGGAAACATCGTTCATGTGAAACTCAGCTTGCCCTTTTCTCACATGACATCTTGCGAGCCATGTACGAAGGGCAACAGGCGGATTGTGTTTTTCTCGACTTCAAAAAGGCGTTCGACGCGGTGCCACACTGCAGACTGCTGACGAAGATACGATCTTATGGAGTAGGTTCACAGATTTGTGACTGGCTGGAAGACTTCCTAAGTAATAGAACGCAGTACGTTGTTCTCGACGGCGAGTGTTCATCAGAGACGAGTGTATCGTCAGGCGTGCCCCAGGGGAGTGTGATAGGACCGCTATTATTTTCTATCTATATCGTCGTCTGTAACTGACTGTAATAGCATACAGGTTGACTTAGACAAAATTTCTAGTTGGTGCGAAGAATGGCAGCTAGCTCTCAATGTAGAAAAATGTAAGGTGATGCGCATGAGTAGAAAAAACAATCCTATAATGTTCGAATACAGCATTAGTAGTGAGCTTCTTGATGCTGTCCCGTCGTTCAAATATCTAGGCGTAACATTGCAGAGCGATATGAAATGGAACGAGCATATAAGGACAGTTGTCAGTAAGGCGGACAGCCGACATCGGTTTATTGGGAGAATTTTGGGAAGATTTTCTTCACCTGTAAAGGAGACCGCGTAAAAAACGCTTGTACGACCACGTCTTGAGTATTGCTCAAGTGTTTGGGACCCGCAGCAGATCAGTTTAAAGGAAGACATAGAGGCGGTTCAGAGACGAGCAGCTAGATTTGTTACCGGTAGATTCGACCAATGCGCGAGTGTCACGGAAATGCTCCGGCAACTCAGTTGGGGATTACTGGAAGAAAGACGACGTTCTTTTCGTGAATTTCTGTTAAGTAAATTCAGAGGGCCGGAATTTGAAGCTGAGTGTAGTACGATCTTGCTGCCGCCTACTTACATTTCGCGTAAAGATCACGAAGACAAGATAAGAGAAATTAGGGCTCGTACGGAGGCATATAGGCATTCTTTTTTTCCTCGTTCCATTTGGGAATGGAATAGGAAAGGAAACGCCTAGTAGTGGTACAGTGTACCCTCCGCCACGCACCTTACGGTGAACTGCTGAGTATGTATGCAGATGTAGATGCTATTTGTAATCGTCTGAGAAATGACGAGATGGAGTCCGTTGCCACTTGGTGTAAATGTCAAGGATGGTATTCAAGTATAAAAATGATTGATGATGTAACACGTTGCTACATTTCATTAATAAATATGATGTTCCACGAATATGTATTTTAACTCCCCCTGCCGACTTCCAAGTGAAATCGTGGTGGGTGTAACCGTGTAACCTAGAACCAGGGTCTCAAGGAGGGAACAGTTTGTTTTAGTTATACAATAATTGAGGGTTTGAAGTGGAGGTTTGTGTGGCTGCTGTGCCACTCGTACGCTTCCTTCCCACTCATTCTGTTCACTTGCTCCTCCATTGTCTCTCTTCACCCATACTTCTCATTTCCTATTACGTCCTCCCACCACTCTTGTCAATTTCCTCCTCTCCCTTTTATTCCCTTCCTTTCTGTCCTTTTCCTCTCTTTATTTTCATTAGTCCCTAGACCAACACAGTACTCGAACTAACTTACAATAACAACAACTCACCATTGCCGATGGAGGACTCGAACCTCCGGAGAGAGAGACCGCCCAATCCGTAGTATGACGCCTTAGACCACGCGGCATCATTTATTAAGAGGAACAAGTATCTACCAACTTTCACTATGAATGGTGAAAGGCTGTTCAAGGGACCTTGAAAGGAGTACGCAAAATAATTTTCACTTAATTTTTTTGCCTGTCATACAGCCTTGAGCTTGTTTTGTTACAAAAATCTAAGCTATAATTCTGTAGAAAACAAATTTATGTAATATTTTGTACCATTTCATTAATCGATATAACATACTGTACTTATTATCATATCTTTGGTCGTAGAGAGCAGTCGTCGTATGATTGTGGTAGAGTTGATTCGATGAGTAGTAGTCGTGGAACTGTCGGGTTAGTCTGTCTGTGTGTTAGACTCGAAGAGTAAAAACCAAAAGTTCAGACAGTTTTGAAGAGTCGCAGCCAAGTCTGCAGATTTTAAATTTTGTATGGAAATTAATCTGTCTCAAGTAAGGTAATGTGTACTTTTCTACTGTTATGTCTGCTAGTCTGTGTTTGAACTATTGTAGTTGGTGTTTGGTTTTTTGCTAATGAATACTGTTTAGTGCAACTTGCATTTATCATTTGACCCTGAGTCATTTTACCAGTTCCTCGTTCCTTTCACCAATTTGAATTGCTATGCGTTCTGATCATTGTCTCTTATGGTAGTGTTGCATAATTATTGTGTTTGTAAATTTATGTGTTAATTAGAACATTTCAGAGAAGGCATTTTGTCATTAGAAATTGGTCTTTTAATGAGAGGAGCAAGTAGTTTGTTCATAAATCCAGTAAAGTTCATAGTTAGAAATTTTCTGAATCTTAATGAAAATTCAAATTAGTAAATCTGTCAATGTTAGTAACAGTTAAACTGATTTGTCTGATGAGAAGAGAAGTAGATCACGTAAATATATATGAAATATTTTCAGTGAGTGATACTTGAAATCTTTACCAGATTTGTAGGACATTTTTATTGCGTAGAACCAGAATGGTAATTGTTGTTCAGATAGGCATATTATCATGTGCACTGATTTTGGTATTCAATTAATCTCAGATATCTTGGTTTGACGTCTTGTTTATTCAAGTGACAAAATTATCATAGTAGTAGCACACTCTTTTTGTTGGCTTTCGCAGTCGAATTGTGCATGTATAGTCAGGCTACTGGTATATGGCGCACGCTAACAGATCTGCACTTTTCATTTGCTCATATTGCACACCTTAGTAAAAATCATGGCCCTGTAGCCAACTGCAAACATTTGCGTACGGAGGAATTGGCCCTGTCTTGCAGTGGGTTAAATGTGTTAACAGTTTTGGTGATTGCTACTTAAATCATGAGCGGTTTACCTAGTTTCTTCCCAGGTGAATTGTTTTAATTTGACTGCTCTTTATAGATGTGTGTGACCTGCCCGTTTTCCACTGACTGGTAACAACTCCTTGCTAAAGGTACCCTCACTAATGTGTGATAAAGAGGGGGAACTGTGCCCGATGAAGAAACTGTCAGCCACCACGTCGGGCCCTAGAGCTTCGGACATCACCGATTACGCTTCACATGCTATTGGAAAGATCATCACACTGCCTTTATGAACTCCATCCGCGTTTCGATCCGCATTTGTCTATCTTCGTAAAAATTATTTGCCTCGTTCATATTTTGGAGACTTTACATTTTGTGTCCCAGCCTCGTCGCCGCTTTTGTGTCTCGTTTCCGTCGTAGGTGTCGGTGGCCGAGCAGGAAGACTGACACAGGAATAAAGGTAGCACGCTTGTGCAGGTACGGAGGTGAGCAGCCAGTGGGACAGCAGAAACAAGAAACACTAGAGTAAATTATAACGAGATATGTATTTCTTACAGAGTAATACTTAACTTTTACATAGCTCAGTACTGCAGAATGCTGATACATAGTTGAGCTAGAGGCCTGCCTAGTGCCTATCCGATAGCCAAATCTTCACTGGTGCCTATCTGATTCCGCAGTGTTAGCTGGTTCCTATCTCAGTCCCAAGTGAACGATGTCGTTCAGTGGTGGCCACGAGCGGAGTTGTAGCAGAGGGCGCTCGTGGCTGACGTCGTAAGAACGCCGCGCCGTGCGTGCATGGCGGCGCGCGGCGAAAGTAGGTGGCGCGCACTTCAGACTTGTGCGACACCACATTACATATTCTAACGAAGTTTACTAATGTTGTTTCTATACCATGATGACTCTAGTAAACAGTCTTTTGCAATGAAAAATAATATATATAGCGCTTGTACCGTTTGCAGTTATTTTGAAAGTTCACGCTATTACAACATTCATTCACTGAAAAGCCCTCCAGAAATCGTATCCTGGCTGTCGTTGTGGTCTTCAGTCCGCAGACTGGTTAGATGCAGCTCTGCACGGTACAAGTGTGCAAGTGCGCACGGTACAAGTGCGCAAGTCTCTACATCTGAGAATACGGTCGGCAACCTACATCCTATTGAATCTGCTTACTGTATTCGTTCCTCGGTCTCCCACTATGATTTTTACCCCACACTTCTCTCCAATGCTAAGTTGACAACTCCTTGATGTTTCAAAATGTGTCCTACCAATCCATCCCTTCTCTTCTCCCCAATTCGGTTAAGCACCTCCTCATTAGTTACGTGACCTACCCATCTAATCTTCATCATTCGCCTGTAGCACCACATTTGAAAAGATTCTTTTTGTCTGAAATCCTTATCGTCTACGTTTCACTCCCATACAGTTCTACACTCCAGACAAATACGCCTATGTAAAGCACCCCCCAACATACACCATACGAAAAATTAGACAGACACTGATATTCCTCTCGTTCTGTGGCTCAAGACCGGCGTTAAGCAGATACTGGTGTCAGTCTCTTGTGAAGCATCCTCCTCCATCCCTCGAGACGTTCCTCCTGTTTTGAAGGTCAAGTGTGCAAAATTACATCAAGATGCGAACAGAACTGTAGGTTGATGCTGAGATTCGTACCCTCCGCCGTCCACTATTAAGTATTCTCCGCTGCGCACCACACGAAATTTTTATGTCGGCAGTAGTGACCTTTCTCTCAATTCGAATGTCAGGTGTGTAAAATTTCATCGATACCGCAGTGAAACGGAAGACTGGCGGCACAGTCTGTAAATACTTTCCGCCACGCTCCGAACGAAATTTTACGCATACAGTGACCTTCCCCTTGTTTTGTAAGCCAAGTGAGCAAAATTACATCACGATCGGAGCAAACCTGTGGTTTTTGTCGAAGTCTGTAAGTAAAGCATCTTCTACTGTGCACCATTCGACTTTTAGACAGTGACTTCCCTCTTGTTTGGAAGTCGTGTGCAGAATTTCATCAATACTGCAACAATGCAATACAAACACACGGGCGTTGCCCAGATGTTTATTAGTTACAATCTTCCGCTAGCCTATCTGCTTCCCCGTCATCTCTCTGTCCATCGCCTGTACATCCTGTTTCTCCTCCCCCTTCTCTACCCAGCCATCGTCTCTGCTCATTTATTCCTCCAGATTGGCAGTTCCCTTAAACACAGGCACACCCGATCTTCTGTTTCTTCTACGACGAGGCATAATCTCTACAATAGTACTAAACGTCAGCTACACGACGACTAATGCCGTCTATCCGATTTCACGAACTTATATACCCATGCTCGTTACAGCTACATCTACATGGGATACTCTGCGAATCACATTTAAGTGCCTGCCAGAGGGTTTATCGAACCACCATTATACTATTTATCTCCCATTCCATTCTCGAATAGCGCGCGGGAAGAAAGAACACCTGAATCTCTCCGTTCGAGCTCTGATTTCTCGTATTTTATTCTGATGGTCATTTCTAGCTATGTAAGTGGGAGTCAACAATATATTTTCGCATTCGGAGGAGAATGTTGACGATTGGAGTTTCGTAAGTAGCCCACGCCGCAGCGATAAGCGCCGTTGTTGTAATATTCCCATCCCAGATCCTGTATCATTTCCGTACCGCTGTCTCCCCTGTATCGTGACAATGCGAAACGAGCTGCCCTTATTTGCGCTCTTTCGATGTCCCCCGTCAAACCCACCTGATAAGGATTCTACACTGGGCAGCAATACTCAAAAAAAGGAAGGACAAGCGTAGTGTATGCAGTTTCTTTAGTAGTCTTTTAAGGGTTCAGCCAATAAAACGCAGTCTCTAGTTCGCCTTTCCCACGACATTATCTGCGTGTTCTTTCACTACGGTCGGGGGCTCGAATCCCCCCTCGGGCATGGATATTTGTGCCGTCCTTAGAATAAGGTAGTTGATAAGTAGTTTGTAAGTTTAGGAACTGATGGCCCCGTAGTTAAGTCCCATAAGCTTAACCAACATTTGAACATTTTTTCGGCCTTGACTTTTCATTGTTTTATCTTGAAAACAAAGTTTAACGGATTTCTTTTCGTACTCATGTGGACGACTTCACATTTCTCATTATTTTGAGTCAATTGCCAATTTTTACACCATACTGATATCTTATTCAGATCGTTCTGCAGTTGGTTTTGATCTTCAGATTATTTTACTAGACGGTAAATGACGGCGTCGTCTGCAAACAACCTACTTAGATTTTCCCCTAAATCGTTTATATAAATATGGAACAGCAGAGTGTTTCAAATGTTTGTAAATCTATCGGACCAAACTTCGTGGTCATCAGTCCGTAGCTTACAAACTACTTAAACTAAGGTAAACTAACCTAAGGACAAACACACACCCATGCCCCAGGGAGGACTCGAACCTCCGACGGCGAGCAACCGCGCGCTCCGTAGCGAGGCGCCTTAGACCAACAGCAGAGGACTAATAACACTGCCCTGTGGAACGCTCGATATCACCTCTGTTTTACTTGATGCCTAACAATCGATTACCTACAAACTGTGTCCTCTCTGACAGGAAATCCCCTATCCAGTCGCAAATTTGGGGCGATATACCATAACCACGCAAGCTATGCAGTAATAGCCTAGCAGTTGAGTTCGATAGATTTACAAACGTGTATTATAATACGGGTGACCAAAGCTGGCAATTACAGGAGCGTATGAAACAACCTAAAGCAGACCTCCCTGGCTGCAACCTCTGCCAGCACTAGATATAGTGGTCCACAATTCAAATAAATGTAGGGCGTGCAGCCACAGAAGGTTTACTTCTTGTAATGTTTCGGCCGGGTTCCGCCCAGCCATCTTCAGAGAGAGTCGTAGACTGACGCCCTAGCACGCGCTTCGTCCTCATAGGACCGCGGACCGCGCTACTGCGCATGCGGCCACAGGTACACAGGAGCTAGAGACGTTAATCGGAGTCAAAGAAGTACACGTGTGTACGAATTATATCTCTGGCTGCACGGTCGATTGTCGCGGAACTATCGATGTATGCTGAATTGTGCTGTGGCGGCATTTTTGTATTTTATTAAAGAACTAGTCCTCCCGGCAATGCTTCGCAATAGCTAAAATGTATGTATTGTTGCTTTGAACGTCAAATGTGCAAAATTGTATCGCAATCGTACGAATGATATTGATATCGCAAAGAAAAGAGCTCTTTTAGTTTTTCACAAATTTTTCTATTTTCTGGCCAAACTTCTCTCAAACCTCCCTCTCGCTTTGAACATCGAATGTGCAGAAATCGCAATAAGATCACTGGACTTGATATTTCATAGAAAAATCTCTTTCTACTTTTTCTGAATTTTCCAGTTTTTGGGGAAACTTTTCAAATTTTTATTTCATAAGAACCTTACTCTAGCTTATACAAATTTTTTATGGCAATCTCACCAATGATATTGATATCCAATTGAAAAAAAATTCTGTGCCTCGCGAATTTTCAAATATTCCGGATAATTTTTCAAAATTTTTAGTTCATAAGAACGTTCATCTTTCGTTGATCGTCAAATTATCAAAATTTTATCGCAATCGGATGAATGGTTATCAACTTATAATGTTAAGTACATTTAGAAACACATTGAAAAAGGAACTTGGTTCGAATTTTGCAACTTTCCTTTTTAACTGTCCGTCTTTTTTTTTTTTTTTTTTTTTTTTTTGCCAAAACTTTTTCAAGACCACAATGAACAAAACAAAAAAAGAATTACCTCTTGCGAATAGTCAGTTATAGCGCTGAATTCAATCAAAAACACATTGAAATCAACTTTCGGTTTTTCTGAAATTTTCCAATTTTCCGGGAGATTTTCCATAAAATTTATTTCATACAAACCTTGTAGTGTCAAGCAGTACTCAAGCGATGCCCTTACAACCATGTAGCAATTGATTTTTACTCGCAGCCGAGCGGTCTGGAGCGCCACGTTGCGGATCGCGCGGCCTCCCGCGTCGCAGGTTCGAATCCTCCATCTGGCACGGATGTTTGTGCTGTCTTTAGTATTAGGTAGTTTGTAAGTCTGGGATGATGACCCCGCAGTTAAGTCTCATAAGCTTAACAAACATTGGAACATTTTATTCAGAGAAAAAAATAGCTTACAGTTTTTCATAAATTTTCTTACTTTCCGGACGACTTTTCCAAATTTTTATTTGATGCGAACCCTCCTCTTGCTTTCAACATGAAATACACAAAATTTTATCACAGCTGGACGAACGGTATTGACAGCTCACTGGAAATAGCTGTTTTAGGTTCTCCCGATTTTACTCTTTTTCCGAATAACTTTTCCATATTTTATCACCGTTTAAACCTTCCCTGAACTTTCACGAATATTTCAAGACTAAAATTAGCCAAATCGGTTCAGCCGTTTTCGAGTTTTAGCGAGGCTAACGAACAGATGAAAACCCGGTGTTGCCCGGGTATTTATTTATTTATTCCTGTCATTTTTTAGATATTTTTTCATTTTTATAAGGGCTGTATGTCTGTAAAATCTCTTGAACATTACTGTTTATGTGTGTAGCAAATGTGGTTGAAATCGGTCCAGTGGTTTAGGAGAAAATGAGCAGCATTGTCGCTAAATGCAGCAGTTTTTCGCGCATCTCATTGTTTATGACGTCATATCTCGTGAACTATATATCATATGTGATTCTTACATTACGGCGACTGTCTTCATGGACTGAAGCTTACGTGTACAAAATTTCATGAAGTTTGGAACAAAACTGTATATTTGTATGCAACACATACAAATATACGGAGCCGGCCGCGGTGGCCGAGGAGACTGAGGCGCTCCAGTTACGGTCTGCACGGCCACTATGGTCGGGGGTTCGAAGCCCCTCTTGGGCATGGATATTTGTGCCGTCCTTAGTATTAGCTAGTTCATAAGTAGTTTGTAAGTTTAGGGACTGATGACCCCGTAGTTAAGTCCCATAAGCTATACAAACATTTAAAAATTTGAAATATACGGACACACTGTTTTATTTATTTGATGTGCCGAATTCTAAGATTTATCTACGCAGAAGCCGGTGCCATTGTTCATTAAATGCGTCCCGAAGCGAATTTCAGTTTCTTCTTTCACCACTGAGTTCCATAAAGATGAAGTCGAGGCTAAAATTTTGATGTTTTCGTACAGCATAGATGCTTCCAGTATCAATACAGTGCTCTGCCTCCGCCATTTTATTAGGTTTTAAGAGCGGGATATACCTTTGGTGTTCTGTGCATCCTTCGTGGACTGTACGCGTTGTCAGAATATTTGAATATACGAAATGCGTCATTCACAGGGGATCAAGCAAACCCCACACTTCTGCAGAATGTAACTCGGCTTCGGTTTGTTGGTTTGTATTTAACTTTAGTTTGCGACTTGTAAGCTGTAGATTTCGGCTTGACTTTCACAATTTGTAGCGGATTTATGGGTTCTAAATTGCCATCCCAGTATGTTCAAAAATGTTCAAATGTTTGTAAAGCTTATGGGACTTAACTACGGGGTCATCAGTCCCTAAACTTACAAACTACTTATGAACTACTTACGAACTAGGACGGCACAAATATCCATGCCCGAGGGGGGATTCGAACCCCCGACCGTAGTGGCCGTGCTGACCGTGACTGGAGCGCCTCAGTCATCTCGGCCACCGCGGCCGGCGTCCCAGTATGAAATTTAAGTTGGTAGACGTGGTACTTCTTTCGTAATTAATAAAATTTATATCTTTCTTGAATTTTTCACATTGTAAATATTGGTTCTGTGCATATCTTGAACTTAAAAACTTTTTGTAATGTTTGAGCATGAAATTTCGTTTCTCAGGGGCTGATATTTAATAATCTGAAAAAAAACGTGAATCATTGAGTCCTGGTAGTTCAGACAGTTTGAAGCCAGTTACAAAAGATATTATTTGTGCCTGATTCTTTTTCTATCGAATTATTCTTTAGTAAGATTTTCTTAAAAGTCTCTCCTAACCAAAACTGTTAGATATTTTTCTTTCACACATTAATCGATTTCTTACAAACTTCACAGATATTATTATATGTTCTTTTTTAGAATAATCTTGGACCATATTAAGGAACTAAATACTTGAATAACTCTTCAAGACTTTTTAAAAAAAGTTTTACAGATTCTCTATTTTGAAATTAATAGTTACAACCAAATCACTCTCACAGAAAACACTTCGTAAGTTCACAATGCGTGACTATTTTCGTAAAATTCTCATTTACATTAAAGTCTCGGGATCCTATTACATAGAGTACGAACTTTAATTCTTCCAGATAAGTTTTTTAAATGTCATTTCCTTAAACTTGCAAATAAGTTCGCATTCCAATATCACGAATATTAATCCGTTTATTAAATGGAAGCAGAAGATTCTAATACTTCCTTCCTAGCCTGTCCCGATCAAAGTCCAAAGATATTGCACGCATTATCGTATGATCACGATACGAAAGTTAATGTTAAGAAATAGAAAATTTATCGGGTTCCTTTCTATCTAGGAAATAAACCCCATATTACATTTTGAAACTAAGTACTGAATTCCGAGAGATCTTAACTCAAAGAGAGATAAGAACATGGAGGAATCTAAGCACATAGAGAGCTGAACACATAGAGAGCGAGTAACTCAACTGCGGGTACTGTTTATAATGGCAATCTGAAAAAATGATCTCTGATATACGAGATGTTTTGACCTACTTATTCCCTGGATACTATTATTCTGAATTACGCTGATATAATTTAAATTTATTAAAAATTTTGAAAAAGGAGAAATTTCTGCCTCTTAACAAATAATTAAAATTACGAAACGATGCAAAATGTGGGAATATGGTGATTCCAATGCTATGGTCGCGATGTGGTGTAACAAGTACCAAATCGTATTTATGGAGAATACCCGTTTGCTTCTAAAACGGTCTTCACGTTTAGTAACTCGTCCTGCAACCTGTTCTCATCAGAATTAGCGTGTGCTCTGTGGACCAGTGTTCTGAGAACACTCGTCGTTTTGGAAGGATGATGGCCTCTATTTGGATGTAAGTATAAATCAGTATCCGTCGGTTTAGATTAGCCAGGATGGGGGCAGAGACTCCATTTATTGGACCCGAACCTGTCCTGACAATCACCAAGGCAATGATCAAATTGGAGCTACGTAACTGGCTCAGAAGACAGCACGTAGAATATTGGACCAAAGTCCATCAACAAAAACACGGCAAGGTAATGATGCCAAAGCCATGTTTTAAAAGAAGCCCTGCAATCCTGGGCCTGAACAGGAGAGAGATTAGACTCATGGTTGGATTGCTGACAGGCCATGGGAATTTCAAAAAACATCTACATACAATGGGAATAACAGAAGAGGACCCTAAATGTAGGATATGTGATGACGATGATGAAACTGCATCACATCTAATCTTCGAATGCATTGCATTGGAGAATAAAAGGCACAGAACATTCGGGACAACCAGACCTGAAGAAATTGTGTCTAATAAAGAACTAGTAAAGGGACTCCTTGCACTGTTCAAGGGCATTGGTTGGCTTTACTAGATATACAGGGAGCGATACCGCACAATAAACTTAGTTTCGGTGCGGGCAATGGCGGGTTGGACCAAAACTGTTTTGGCTTCCCTGGAAAAATCAAATCAAATCAAATCAGTCCGTCGGCTTCCTACACACTGAATGTTCAAGAATCCATCATCTTGACGTCGTACCATTACAGAAATGGAAGGCATCCTTAGTTTTAGATTTCCAGTGTAAACTGGATTTGTTTATGATTGAAATTCAGGTTTAAAAATTCTTGTAACTTACCATCAACGTGGGGCCCCACAACAAACGTGTCGTCAACATACCTGTAAATTCTGTGGCTTCAAAACATGAAGGAGCACATCAAGTTCAAAATGTTCAAATGTTTGTTAAGCTTACGGGACTTAACTGCAAGGTCGTCAGTCACTAAACTTACAAACTACTTATGAACTGACTTATACTAAAGACGACACGAACATCCATGCCCGAGGGAGGATTCGAGCCTCCGACACGAAAGGCCGGGCGATCCGCAACGTGGCGCCCCAGACCGCTCGGCTACTCCCGCGCGGTGCACATCGTGTGATCGACAGTTTGGCCTTCTCCGCCTTCGCAGTTGGTAGTGGGGACTGGTTGGTCTCCTTTTACGGTATAAAGTCTTCACGTTCCGACTTCAGAGCAAAAGTGATTTAGGCCTCACCATATCGATCAGTTCTCTCGGAGACGAGGTGCGAGATTATTCGTTGTCTGAGGATAATGGCGATCGTATACAACCAGTGGTTTCCACACATAAGATCCTGGTGTGGATAGAGTGTCAGCATAGTTAGTTAGTTATAAACTGACTTATACTAAACTCTAGCTGAACCCCCGCAGCTTCGCATGCGTAGGCTGGTTGGTCTGCACCAGTTGTTTCTTTTTAATCCTGATGAAGAATCCATATCTTAGGTTTCGTAGTTATAGCTCGAAATTTGAGTTAACAGCAACATATTTTTGAAAATCAATTTTTGCATCCCGTATTTGACCCCCTTATTAGTCTAATTTCCAAAAAATACCGAAACACGTGTCGTTTAAATTCGAACCCCGAATCCAAATCCGAAAATTTGTAGTTCTAACTTCAAAATTGCCTAAATAGCAACAGATTTTTGAGAAACATCACCTCTCCTATTTAACCCCGTTGATGGTTGAATTTCCAAAAAAAAAAAAAAAAAAAAAACACGTATTTTTTAAAATCATAACGAACAACACAAATACCATTTTTTGCAGCTCTAGCTTCAAAATTGTATCAATAGCAACGTGTTTTCAAAAAGAATTTGTATCCTCTATTTAACCCTGTTACTTGTTGAATTTCCAAAAATATTAAAAATCATGGATTTTTAATCCTAACCAAGATTCCATATCCGAAGTTTCGTAGTTGTAGCTTAAAATTTGAGTTAATAGCAACATATTTTTGAAAATCAATTTTTTGCATAGCCTATTTTACCCCCTTATTTGTCGAATTTCAAAAAAGGCCGAAACACGTGTCTTTTAAATTCGAACCCTAACTTAAAATCCGAAATTTTGTAGTTCTAGCTTGAAAATTGCCCAAATAGCTACGTATTTTCAAAAAAACGTTTCATCCCCTATTTCACCCCCTTACGGACGGAATATCGAAAAGTCGCTTCTTAAATGACGCCTACAGAGTAAGATCAACACCCTCCACAAATTTCAAGTTTCTATCTTCAGTGGTTTGGGCTGGGCGATGATGAGTCAGTCAGTCAGTCAGTCAATCAGTCAGTCAGTCAATCGGGACACTTCCTTTTATATATAGAGATAACACACAGTGATTGGAAAGTGTCGAAGGCTGCAGCATTTGTAACCTTTTTTCTTTTTTCAGAAAACACGAGCAGTATTTTGCTATACCTCTCCCTCCCTCCCCCACCCCCCATCATTTTGGCTTGCTTTCTAGCTTTTTTGCTATTTCTATTTAGGTTTTTTTGAACATTGAACTAGCTTATTTCTTCAAGTTCGAGTTGGCAACCCTGTCTCCGAGCGTCCAGCCGCACGTTGGACTCGGCACGTTGACCGCACACGTTCACAATTACGATCCGTATGCGGACGGCTCAAGTCACGTTCCTTTGTCGTTCTTGGAACAGGAAGATGTTTTGTTGTTCCAAGTCGATAAGGACTGCTGGCACACCGCACGTGCAAGTAAACAAGCTGTGCAAGACGTACAGCAACTTCGTTGCCAGTATCAGGTCGGGACTTGTCTACAATGTGGCATATGGTGGGTCTAGAGATGACACGCGCAACTCGTCTAGTTCGTTCTTTTAGTTCGTCCGCTCCCAGTGACGGCTGAGCGACATGGTCTGCGCGTGCAGGTGGAGGGAGAAGTTCCCCCACCTAGCTGCTTCATGCGCTTGCTGCTTGAGCCGCTAACGATATCACGCAAACCAAAAGAAACAGTTTGTGGATAATTTCTCGCGTTTAAGTTTAGAGTTATCTCTATATCTTGGCATTATGGAATTTATTAGTCAGGTATTGCAGAATGCAGAATACTACAAAACAGAAATATTGTAGCACTGAACTATGTAATCTAGCAGGCAGACGCTCACCTCGAAATGGCTCTCATCAGCAGAAGGCAAACACGTGATTTTTAATTCTGCTGCGCGCTCTCGCTATTGCCCGTCGGTCTTCGGGAAAGAATCCAACGAACTAAGAAGCGAGATACGTTTGGCATAATAGTTTGCGACCGGTAACGCATGTTTTGGTTCGCGACCTATTGCACATATTTTAGTTCGCGACCGATCGCGCATATTTTAGTTCGCGACCGATCGCCCATGTTTTAGTTCGCGACCGATTGCACATATTTTAGTTCGCAACCGATTGCACATATTTTAGTTCGCGACCGATTGCACATATTTTAGTTCGCGACCGATCGCGCATATTTTAGTTCGCGACCGTTAGCTCTCCTTTTAGTACGCAGCCCAACCGCGAAGTAGGTCGCTCTTTTTAGTTCGTCCGCTCTTTTTGGCTTTTGCTACGCTAGTAAAAGAACTCTTTTTTTTTGTTATGACAGCTTTTTCATATAATGATCAGTGTTCCCCAAGCGTGTGCTATTGTCTGTATTTTTGGGCAGTTAGACATCAAATACTCAAGTAAATAAACCATTTATTATTTAGACACTGCTGAATACCTTAGGAAAGAAAAATTGTGGCAATGAACTATGAAACTACAGCTGAGCTGCATCTCAGCTCGAAATGACGGCAACTGGCAGAAGGGAATCACGCGATTCTGCGCGCTCTCGCGTCCTCTCGCTGTTACCCGTCAGTCTTCGGAAAAGAAGAGGACGAAGTAAGAGGCGAGGGGTCTGCGAACTAGTTCGCGTAGTTCGCCTGTGGGAGCGATCTTCTGAACTATTTAGTTCGCCAACTACACGAGACTAGTCCACATCTGCTGCACAACAGGTGGAGGACGTGTGGAAAAATATATCCGAACACCGTGTTCACCACCTGTACAATGGAGTGAGTGATAGAATAGGAGCCTGTATAGCCGTCCTTAGAGGCCACACAAAGTAATGACATGGGTCATTGAGAATGGATCGACCCCCGGTACCTCAATACTGCTTCAGCTATTGACCTATCAACAAGAAATTTTTGAGTGAATTGGGAAAGTTCCAGTTGGCGTACTATTTTCTTATTTCCAGCAAATGTTCTTGTTTTTTTTTTTTTTTTTTTTTTTTTTTTTTTTTTTTTTTTTTTTTTTTTTTTTTTTTTCCTGATCCATGTTCTCGAATGTACCTGCTCTGTCAAAATTAAAGACAATATTCCAACCTTGGAAAAGAGTGGAACATACTAAATTATAGGCAACTGTGGTAAATTTTACATTGGTCATTCAGACAGGGAAATATGTACCAGATTGAAAGCACACCACAGAAATTGTAACTTAGGAAAGAAAACTCAACATTTTCAGGGCACCTACTGAAAGAAGACCACGGCTACAAGCTAACACATGAGATCCCCACAACATATCCAGAAAGGAAATAAAATGCACTGCTTCCAGACGATAGAAATTAATAAACATATATAAGCTTCCTCACATCTTGTACTAAATGATCAAACACAATTTCCATTCTCGTCACTTCTCTATACAGAATCTGATGTTTCTAAAATTGCTTATGGGTTACTTGAGTAGCCACTTAGTTGTTGTTTGTAGATTATTTATGGTAAATACACATGTTTTGCGTTTACTCCATCTTCTGGTGATCTGTCACTAAGATACATATACAGCCAATAAGTATACATACAAAATGATTTGCAATTCATAAATAAAATACAACATATTTTTTATGTATACCAATTAATTTTACATAATTTGGAATTACATAGAGCCTAGAAGCATATAAATTTGTCATTCAAAATTGCCGTTGTTGTTGTTGTTGTTGTTGTGATCTTCACTCGGGTGACTGGCTTGATGCAGTTCTCCACCCTACTCTATCCTGAGCAAGCCTCTTCATCTCCACATAAGAACGGCAACCTATATCCATTTGAATCTGCTTACTATATGCGTCTCTTGGTCTCCCTCTGCAATTTTTACCCCAAACACTTCCCTCCAACACCATATTCACAATTCCTTGATGTCTAAGAATGTGTCCTACCAATCTATCCCTTCTTTTAGTCAGGGTATGCCAGAAATTCCTTTTCTTCCCAATTCTGTTCAGTACCTCCTCATTAGTTACACGATCCACCCACCTAAACTTCAGCATTCTTCTGTAACACCACATTTCAAAAGCCTCTATCCACTTCCTGTCTTCATTGTTTATCGTCCATGTTTCACTCCCATACAAGGCAACACTCCATACAAATGCCTTCAGAAAGGAATTCCTTACTCTTAAATCAATATTCGATGTTAACAAATTTCTCTTTTTCAAGAAAGCTTTCCTACCCATTGCCATTCTGCATTTTATATCCTCTGTACTGCAACCATCATTTGTTATTTTACTGCCCAAGTAACAAAACTCATCTACCTCCTTTATTGATTCGTTAGCTAATCTAATTCCTTCAGCATCATCTGATTTCCTTACACTGCACTCCATTACCCTAGTTTTGCTCTTGTTAATGTTCATCTTATACGCACCTTTCAGCACGCAGTCCACTCCGTTCAATTGCTCTTCTAGGTCCCTTGCTGTCTCTGCCAGAATTACAATGTCATCAGCAAAACGCGAGGTTTTTATTTCTTCACCCTGAACGTTAATTCCTTCTCCAAATTTCTGCTTGCTTCTGTTTATAGCTTACTCAATGCACAAATTGAATAACACTGTGAAAAGACTACAAACCTGACTTACACCCTTCCAAACCACTGCATCCCTTTCATGCCCTTCAACTCTGATAACTTCTGTCTGGTTTTTGTACAAGTTATAAATAACCTTTCGTTCCCTGTATTTTACTCCTGCTGATTTCAGAATTTGAGAGAGATTATCCCAATCAACACCGTCAAAAGCTTTCTCCAAATCTACAAAAGCTAGAAATATAGGTTTGCTTTTCCTTAATCGATCTTCTAGGATAAGCTATAAAGTGAGTATTGCCTCCCGTGTTCCTACATTTCGGCTTCTACCAGCTTTTTCATCCTTCTGTAAATAATTCGTGTTAAAATTTTAAACTGATGGTTCTGTAATTCTCACACGGTCTGCACCTTCTATCTTTGGAATTGGGATTTCTACATTTTTTCTTTTTTCATCTACCTCAAGAGCCTTCTACAAACTCATGGCGCAATTACTTTCTGTGATCACAGAAGTTTAGCTACTTACCAGATACCAATTGTAATATTGCACATTTAAGACAGCAACTATAATTTAACCATTTAAAATTTTACCTTTATATTCACAGACCTTTCATTGAGTTTATTCTCACCCTTCTATGCAACAAATGTTTCACCTGTTAAACTTAAAATCATTTGTTCAGTCAATTTCTATTGTTCAGTTTATTTTCTTAGGACAAATGTTGTACTGTATATCTTGTCATATTTTATTAATGTTAATCTCGTCATATTTTTCAGTTGTTTATCGTCATGCTAGTCTTCTTTAAGAATTAATGTGCGTGTGTTATCTATATAGCATCTTAAGATCTCCCAGTTCTATCATTATGCCTCTGTCGTGTTTACCTTGAAGATGGTGTAATAGCCGAAAACCGGTTGGTGAAAACTATATGTTACGCAATTATCTCGTGTGTTTCATTCAAAATTAAACTAGTCCTGGAGGATCCGCGTTAAGAAACAAAGAGGCGGAATCTGTCACTGAATCACCTGATACCATGTGCTTTTGATTTTTTCTGTCTCCACTAAGGCGGTCGTCTGTAGTTTTATCAAGTAGCTACCTCCGTTGTATCTTGGAGTGTGGGCATGCAGCTGGTCAAAATTATAGTTCACGATTTTTGGCTCGCTTTAGGTTACGGTAGGAACACTAAAAGTGAGCGTCTGCAGTTCGGCTTTTGACAGCTCGAAACTGCAAATAACGCCTTTAACCGTTCATCTGAAATGAAAATTCAGTAAGGGTTTTGTAGAAGATAAAATGCTCTACAACTCTGCTCTCTTATGTTTTTCTCTTTACATAACCCGCACAGATATATTTGCAAAAATAACGGGAATTGACACTGTCACTTCTACATCTACATGGGATGCTCTGCAAATCACATTTAAGTGCCTGGCACAGGGTTCATCGAACCACCACTATTCTATTTATCTCCCATTCCATTCTGGAATAGCGCGCGGGAAGAAAGAACACCGGAATCTCTCCGTTCGAGCTCTGATTTCTCGTATTTTATTCTGATGATCATTTCTACCTATGTAAGTGGGAGTCTACAATATATTTTCGCATTCGGAGGAGAATGTTGGCGATTGGAATATCGTAAGTAGTCCACGCCGCAGCGATAAGCGTCGATGTTGTAATGATTCCCATCCCAGACCCTGTATCATTTCCGTAACGCTGTCTCCCCTGTATCGTGACAATACGAGCTGCCCTTCTTTGGACTCTTTCGATGTCCTCCGTCAAACCCACCTGATAAGGATCCCACACTGGGCAGCAATACTCCAAAAATGGTCGGACAAGCGTACTGTATGCAGTTTCTTTTGTAGTTCTGTCGCATCTTTTATGAGTTCTGCCAATAAAACGCAGTCTCTGGTTCGCCTTTCCCACGACATTATCTATGTGTTCTTTCAGTTTAAGTCTGAAGTAATAGTAATTCCAAGGTATTTAGTTGAGTTTACGGCCTTCACTTTTGATTGATTTATCTTGTAAACGAATTTTTACGGATTTCTTTTTGTTTTCGTACTCATGTGGACAACTTCACACTTATTATTTAGAGTCAATTGTCAATTTTTACACCATATTGATATCTTATTTAGATCGTTCTGCAGTTGGTTTTGATCTTCAGATGATTTTACTAGACGGTAAATGACTCCGTAGTCTGCAAACAACCTAAGAGAGCTTCTTAGATTTCCCCCTAAATCGTTTATGCAAATACGGAACAGCAGAGGACCAATAACACTACCCCGTAACCAGAACCGGCTCGATAATAAACTTGAAAATGACGACAAACTAATACAGCAAGTCAGAGAAACGGAAAAAGATAATTTGAATACTGGAATGATATTAAAATACGAGTTTGAATAAGTTAAAAAATGATCAAAATATCCACGGGTATACAGCCGGTCTATAGTGGGGAGCGCTAAAGATGATCTCGGTTTGAGGAAGGCGGGCGTGTACCAGATTCCGTGTCAGTGTGGAAAGTCATATATTGGACAGACGATGCGTACCGTCGAGGATCGATGCGTTGAACACCAGAGGCACACACGATTGATGTATCCGAGCAAGTCGGCGGTCGCTGAACATTGTTTGTCGGAGAATCACGCCATGGAGTATGAACACACTAGGATTCTGGTACAGACGTCGAGATACTGGGACTGCGTCGTTAGAGAGGCCATTGAAATTCGCACAAGTGACGACCTCATAAACCGTGACTCTGGCTATAATCTTAGCAAAGCTTGGGAACCAGCGATTGGGTTAATTAAGAGTAATTCTAGCAAACGTAACGAAGTGACGACCACGGCGAACAGAGCCCTCACACCGACGTCTTCTCAGACGCCGGCGCAATCGGTTCCACTGCGCGGCCGCGGCGCGGGGCGCGGACCGCGGAGGGGTCGCTCCGCGGGCCGCGGGTATTTAAATGACCCGCTACCGGGCTAGAACCCAGTTCCCCTCGAGCAGCCGTAGCGTGCGGATCTCCGTGCCGGCGCGTTTCCAGGAGCTCAGTCCGTCAGTTCACCTGATGATGGCGACATGTATGATCGCCGAAATATTAAAAAGTGCCCGTTGGACACTATAGACCGGCAGTACACCCGTGGATATTTTGATCATCAAATACGCCGGGAGAAACTGAAGAATCACAAGTTAAAAAATGTTTGTCTAAATTAAACTCTGAAATATCAAATAATTTTTTCTTCCTGTTAAAATAAGGTGAGAGAGAATGTTATGTGTTTAGTGCATAGATAATATCACAATAATATATTCGTAACTGTATCGTCAATAAACGTTTTTCAAGAGCAGAAATTATTTGCAACCTGATTTGTTTCAAAGGAATTTATTACGATTAAGTAGACGTGCTCGACGCATAAATAGACGAGTGTTGTAAGGTCCCTATGGTCCGTATGTAATTCATTTTCTGTAATATTTCAGTTTGAGTACGTTCTCGGTAAGCCGCAATAGCTTTTACACAGTACTTATAAAATTACGTAAATTTGTCTACATATTATTTCCGACTATTGGTACTGTTTGTTATTCTGCATTGTACTTCATTTGTGGCCGCGGCAGACAAGCCGTGCGCAATAAAGCGCCGTGCTGCGGAGCTCGCCGCCGTTCGCCGTCCGGGGTTCGACTTCTCCCCCCCCCCTCGGGCATGTGTGTCTGTGTGTGTGGTGTGTGTGTGTGTTTGTGTTGTCCTTAGTTTACCTTAGTTTAAGTAGTTTGGAAGCTAGGGACTGATAACCAAGCAGTTAAGTTGCATAGATTTACAAACACTTGAACTTAATTGTACGTATTTTACGGTAAAGGTAGTAAATGTAGTTGAATCTGTGAGCCGGCCGCGGTGGCCGAGGGGACTGAGGCGCTCCAGTCACGGTCTGCACGGCCACTGCGGTCGGGGGTTCGAATCCCCCCTCGGGCAAGGATATTTGTGCCGTTCTACTTCGTAAGTAGTTCATAAGTAGTTTGTAAGTTTAGGGACTGATGACCCCGTAGTTAAGTCCCATAAGCTTTACAAACATTTGAACATTTGAATTAGTGAATTGGCCACAGATATACGTTGTGTGGCGAAATCACAGACATCAATTACTAGACTGGCAAACGTGCCTCTGGCTGAAGCCTGATGCCGCCATCTTGCCTTTGCTCACGTCAAACAGTTTCCGTACGGTACTACTATGATCTTCTGACACGATATGACGTTGTAAGATTTCGAGTTCGTTTGAACATGATTTCCTTTCAAGCTAATACTTCAACAAATGAAATTGACATATAGGCCTACATTGACGAATTGTGTTATGAGAAGAACATGTTACGCACGCTTAAATTTTACTTATCGTCCTGGCGGCATCATGTGATTGTGTTGTCAATCGTGTGGCATTGGCATTAGCCAGTCGCTTGACAACACAAATGCTTTGTCAAGAGATCTTCGTTTTACGAGGGCAATTACTTTCGCTGAGTGAACGAGGGTACATACGAGAACCTGTCAACCATAGAGAAGGAACAGCATTGTTTATGTAGTTCATAATCTGCACGAGAGACTAATAAAGTCACACTGTGGTGATTTCTCAGAATATCGACATCTTTGGTGAGGGCTTTCTACCGTTTTGTTGCTGTTGCCAACATAATCATACAAGGCCGTTACGTACCGGTACATTTGAAGCAGACTGTATTTATCGGAAAACACCAAGAAGAATAACACATTTACAACGGTAATATTATTAAAAGAAAAGCCGAAGTTGATCGAATCTGGTAACAGATTAGGCCTAATAAATACAGAAAATGCGACGCGATTTCATTAGTGTATGTGTCAAAGATTTCGTAAGAACTTTCAAAAGAATATGGATACGTTCTATCCGTGATAAACAACACTTAAAATGACCAAACTACTGAAAGAAAATCCGAAGTTGAATGAAATTGGTAACAATAATAACAGCAAATGAATGCAATTCATTACTGTATGTGTCGAAGCTTAGGGGCCTACCACAGTCTAGCATATACAGTCGCGACACTCACAGCTGTGAAAGTTGTTACCAACTGACAGATGCTGCGACACTAGCGCTCCTAGCGGTGGGCAAGCCGCCCAAGTAGAGATGTTTGTTTATAATCGCTTTTGTACGTAAATAACGAAATACTTACTATAACTTTTGCGCTACAAGCATTATTAAAATATCGAAAGAAAAAACATAATACAGAAATTAATATGAAAACAGCCTCATTTAAACGATTCAAAGATATAAAGAACAACACCATCATGATCAAATACTTACGAATATGTGTATATTTGCAGCTTATTTCGCTGAAAGTATGTTGCATATAAACGTAATGGTATAATAAATTTTTATTATGGTCATTCTTACTATGACAGGCAGTTTTTGACGTGTATCAATTTGGTACGGAGTCTAATGATTCTCACATTTTTACACGTCACTCGTCTTTCTTATACGCGCATATTCTTTTAAGTGTAATTACTTTATCTTTCAAAAACCAATGTTTTGATGAATCTTGCCGTTTCAGATGTAGCAACAATTGTGGAATTGGGTTCTTCTTTGTTGGAAAACAGTTTGGTTGCTTTTATCGTTATATTGCCATGTCTGTGACAGTTTTCCTTCAGCTACAGCTGTGATGGTTGATTAGGTATGTTAAATGTCCTATTTATTGCATTCTATATACGTTTCATATGTTCCACCGTCACCGATTTTACTGAAATTTAATGAAGAATACTTAACGTTCCTGCGTAGAAATTGACGTCTCTCTGCTAAAGGGCATGTCTCCTGGTGTTTCCTAGGCATTTGTATTTTTAATAGAAAATTAAATTACTCATTGAAAGCCTGTATGTTACAGGATGATTGTAAATTGACTGTCCTGTAATGTAACGTTTCGTACCTTATCAGGGAACTTATGAAACTTAAGAAAGGCAAATGCGGAGCTATTTTTAAATTATTACCTATTTATAAGGCACTACATACGTTCTCTAATGTAAAAAGTATGCTGAAGTCAATCTAAACGATACTATTCGCACTCATCAACTATCGTCTTCAGAAACGTAGCTTGCCGGCCGCTTGGAGCGCTGCTATCGCAGCGTACAACAAAAATCTGTGGGAGTATCGTGACTGTATATGTTAGACTGTGGGCGTACTCCAGCTAAAAAAATTACGGCCGTATACAACACACGAATTTCCTATACGTTAAAACTCTGAAGATAGCGTAGTTACGTCAGTTCATCTCTATTTTTACGGCCGTATTCTGTAATAAAATCACACGACTGCTTGCTAGATTATAGTATAGAAATATGACTGCGAGATTTCAGTGACACCAATGATTCTGTATACGGCATTGCCAGTCTAGTAATGTATGTCTGTGGGCGGAATAGTGTTTGGAAGTATCTATCGATTTCAGGTTGAACGTTCCGGCTGCGAGAGGGCAGTAGCACGACTGAGTTATGGAGAGAGAGAAGTTGTGTGCCAAAGTTGGAGTATATGGAACATGTGTATTTGTATTTAAAGAAAAATTGTAATTGAAGAATGCCAGTCTTGGAGATATCATTAGCTGAACGCTTTATTGATAATCATGTCATCAGGTATGTGTTGCGGCACACCATTATCATAATTGATGAATAATTTTTTATTTATTTATATTTTTTTAAATTTCCTGTCTTAAATTATTTTAACAATATACGATTCCCTCTTATTTTTTTCAATTTTTGTTTATACTTTGACTTCATTATTACCTATCACTATATTTGCCTATTTTAATACTATTTACAAAATTCCTGATCCTGCATTTTGCGAGCTGCTTGCTGTTTCCTGTTTCCAGTTCTGTAGTAAGAATATGCGAGGTAAGTCTTTTTTTTCTGGGTCCAAGCCAGCTTGCTTCCCCCTTTCATTATTCAAGTTAATCAGTTTCGTTGTACCCTTCGGAAGTCCTTTCGACAGTGCCATAATTTTGGAGTATATTATTTGTTTCCCCTTTTCCCCGGTGTTTCCGTTGCGCATATTAATTAATCTTATCAGGCTTACCGCCGTGGTTGGAGTCACCACATTGTTTGGTTGTAGAAGCTCAGTTTTGCACTTGCAAGGAAAGTACATGGGCTCCAACAATCATATCTGTATGAACGTTCGGTTACAGGATCTCTACGTACACCTCAATGTGCTGGTGGGTGTCGTTTTTCTGCAAAGCTCTGCAACTATGCTCTAGATAGCACTGTAGATGTAATTGTAGACGCCATACGTATAACTTACGTAATAATCGTCGTACATGTTCTCTAGCTCAATGTCATCAAAAGCCGTGATGATGGCTGCAACTTTAACCTTCTTCCTGAAAGACTGTTGGAATTCACTGCCATTGCTTCCATCGCCTCTTCCCACACTTACCGCAGCACTACCACTTGCAATGAGTTGTTCATTATCATCCCTATAATCAGTATTATGAGTTTGTAACAACAGTATCTAAATTATGCTCATATTTCTGTACCATAACAGATACGAGAAAGCATGCGAATGATTCATCTTCTACACTAATACCATCTTCACGAAGAAGGGTTCTTCGTAACTTCATCTCAGCCAATCGCAATACATTAGCAGGATTGATTAGCAATCGCCGCTCCATCTGACGCTTCACCACACAAATAACGTCACAAAAGACAACTTGGGAGGCACACTGTACCGTCCCTACTGGCGAACCGACAGGTCAAAGTGCAATGCTGCATGGCACACGCAGAGGCCTCTAACGGACGATTGCAGAGTTTTGCAGATGTGGGAGTATCACTAGTGCAATAAGGGATCTTTACATTATGTCTCATACGATTTTGGTGTATATGTGTTTGTTCAAGCCCAAGTACTTTCCTTGTTAGTATTAGTCAGTCAGTGTATATATTCTTCTTTTACGTATGAGCCACTATGGACTACGACGATTTCAACTGTTTCTCCTTTCTTTTCCTCCATATTTCTCTCCTCATTCTCCGATGTTTCTCTCTTCTTTCTTCGGTCCATTTGGCTCCAGTCTTTTTCTTCGGTTTTTCCTGGAAACATTTGGCATCCTTTAATTTCTTTGTGAGTGGTAGTCTCTTCTCAATATCTTGTTGGCTAATTTGGAGCTCGTCCATGTCCCTTCCAACTTATTTGCACCATGTATTGCCCATTTTTAATTTACTGAAGTAACAGAACAGTCTTTTTGTCAGTCTGTTGGCATCCATCCTTTGCATGAGAGCGTAGAAAGCTATTCTTCTTTTCTTTTTTCAATATTTGGATAGATTTCTCTATTGTGACGCATTCTGTATGGTGTCTGCTCTTTAATTGGCCCCAAGATTTTCCTTAATATTTTTCTTTCAGTAATTTGCAGTGATTCCATCATTGCCTTGTTGTTCAGAGTCAAACATTCTGCTGCATAGAGTGCTTCTGGGCGAATTACTGTAGAGTAGTGAGCCGGTTTAGCACTGATGCAAATCGACTACTTATTATATACGTCCTTAGTGAGGTAGTATGCTGTTCTCATCTTACTAACTCTTGTTCAATTACAGCTCCTAGATACCTGAACTTATTTCTTCTCTCAATTTTTCCATATTTAGTTACCATTATGTTTGGAGCTGTGTTAATGCTTGTCATAAATTTGGTTTTCTCAAAGGAGATTTGTAAGCCTGCTTTTTCAGCTTGTTTTTTGAGCAATTTAATTTGTCTTTAGGCTGTTTCTATTGAATCCGAGAAAATAGATAAGTCATCTGCAAATGCTAAACAGTCTACTTATAGGTGGTCCCTTTTGTAAACTAATCTAATCTATAATAATGTATATATTCGGGACACTTTGCACTGTTCCTTAAATTCCTTAGCCGGTCTCGGACATTTCATTATACTTAAATCTTTAGGCCATTGCGACATTCTAGCAGACTTCGTATTATATCTCCTTTTAAACGTCGTTTTTGCTTTGTCCATCATTCTCTGCCTTGCCTGTAATTAACATGTTCTTCTTAGGGCATAACTAAAAACAATAATCAAAAACAAAAGAGGTCGCTGCACTTTATAATGAAAAATATTCCAACAATAAGGCAGGGGGTGGAGGAGGGTCCTTTTTAAAATTAAACATAGTAGTTTAAATAGTAGGCAGAAAATAAAGATGCCGAAACATAAGCTTGATATAATACAGTACGTAAATTAACTACAACTACACTCCATTAGTGTCATCTTCAGGCCAAATCAATGACGTCCATCCTGTTATAATTTGTTTCGCTTTGCCCCTGATGGAGAATCTGTGCGGGATCTATTCCCGATATTTTAATAATTTGCTTTTTGTTTTGAAGCTTCATTTCCACGTACATTTAATGCATTTTTTTCTGTTAGCTTCTTTGACTTAAGCTCTCAGTACGCAGCAATCTGTGGCTACCAAAGAGTACGTTTCAATGTTCAAATGTTCGTATAGCTTATGGGACTTAACTACGAGGTCACCAGTCCCTTAATTTACAAACTACTTATGAAGTAGCTAATACTAAGGACGGCACAAATATCCATGCCCGAGGGGGGATTCGAACCCCCGATAGTAGTGGCCGTGCAGACCGTGACTGGAGCGCCTCAGTCCTCTCGGCCACCGCGGCCGGCAAGAGTACGTTTATCTCTGGTTTTGTTCCGGCAGTCTTGGCCAATCTCTTTTTGTAGTCAGTACTATTGTTCTAACAGCTGCGATGTTCACATCCTAATTATGTGATACATGTGTAAAGAACAATGAAAATTTCGTTAAAAATCCATTTGTGTATGGATTGAACTGGTACTCATGGAAATGTCTTTACTGAATGTTCAGTCTGCATGGTGCTGTTGTTGAAACGTGAGAGAAACTAATTTTGTATTCCGATTGTGTTGAATTGATTGATTATTGAAATACAATCATTAGCGTCATTTTTATAGAGTCGTTCATCCTCATTCTCGATTTCTGAATCAGTATGGGAGATATCGGGAATTTTAATTTGAAATATGATTTCTGCAACAGAGAATTTAAATGAAAGATTAAGATGTATAGTTTTTTTATATTTATATATTTTCTGCTTGATTTGATTACATTAAATAACACAGTTTTTAACACAAGGTCCACTATTAATTAAATCAGTTTCATTTTGTTTTTATCAACACGGTACTGACAAATGTTTGTTTTGTGCACTATAAAGTTTACTCAGTTAGTATTTTGTTAAATTGTTTTTCATTACATGTTTCAAGCAGTCTGTTAATAATTTGTCACTTGTCAATCAGATTTCATACAGGACTATCTGTGACTCAGAATAGTTTTGATATTTTAGATGATCACAATGTGTTTGAAATGTTATGTAATTTATCTCGGCCAAACACTGAATGTTATCCCACCAGTCTGAATGCTGTTTTCTTGTCGAGGTAAGCGTGTGCAATTGTTGCCACTATGTTCATTGAGTTCAGGTGCAGTTAATTGGTTTCAATTCAGAAAAGGTCATCAGCACACCGTTTTTTCTTTCTATTTTTTTTAAATAGTTTATAATCGCTGTTAGATACAGATTTCACACTCACAGCCCGTTACCTGTTTTCGAACTATACACAGTGTATCTTTCTCACATTCACACACTCATTCATCAGTTTCTCAATGCGTATTTTATCAAAAAGAGTTAAACCCTTCAATGCATGACTTTTTATTTGAAGCTGTAAAACCTACCACGGTTAATGTATAGTGCGAATATACTGAGAAAAATATTTACAAAAAGAAACCCTTAAAATTATTATGCACTACTAGCAACAAAACGTTCATAGCTGGTCAGCTATATATAGCGCTTCCATGATGTACCCGATATAGTAAATGTCACTATAACGCGTCTCATCTTTCCACAAAGTCACTCAAGGTGCAGCAGTGGTATGTCATTGACTACTTTTACATGGCAAGGAGGCCTCTGATGTAAACAAACGCACATGGTAGAAGTAACTGAATGCAGCTAACTTTCGAAATGATTCAGTAGCACTCTGCAATTTATAATTTCTAGGACGGGCTACACAGTGTATTAATAACTTGTTCCCAGGAGATAAGTAGGATTCTCAGTCATATTTGTAATAGCTCTTTAAAGCAGGGTATTTTCCCGGATAGACTGAAATACGCTATCGTTTAACCTTTGCATAAGAAAGGGGATACGTCCGATGTCAACAACTACCGCCCCATCTCACTTCTGACAGTCTTATCTTTTTTTTTTTTTTTTTTTTTTTTTTTTTTTACGTTATGTATTGTCGAGTTGCTTCACATATTAGTAAAAATAAAGTTCTAACAAAATGTCAGTTTGATTTCAAAAAAGCTTTTCAACTAAAAATGCTGTATATACCTTCACTGATGAAATATTAGATGCTTTGAGTAACCGGACATCACTAGCTGAGATTTTTTTGTGATCTCTCAAAGGCTTTTGATTGTGTAAATCATGGGATTCTTCTAGATAAGCTTAAGTATTGTGGTATGAGTGGGACAGTGCACAAATGGTTTAAATCATACGTAATCGAAAGAGTGCAGAAAGTTGAAATAAGCAGGTCACATGATACAGATGAAACAATTAATTTCTCTAACTGGGAAATTATCAAAAATGGGGATCTCAATGTTCGGTCTTGGGTCCCTTGCTGTTCTTAATATATATTAATGACTTCCCATTCTACATTCACGAAGATGCTAAGCTAGTTCTTTTTGCTGATGATACAAGTATAGCTATCACACCTGACAAACAGGAATTAAATGATGAAATAGTAAATGATATCTTTCAGATATCTTCTAGAAATGGACTCTCATTAAACTTTGATAATACTCAGTATATACAGTTTCATACAGTAAATTCCATGACACCATTAATAAATTTAGACTTTGAACATAAATCTGTAGCAAGGTAGAATATTAAAAAATTCTAGGAGTTTGCATTGACGAGGGACTGAATTGGAAGAAACATATTGAAGATCTCCTGAAACGTTTGAGTTCAGCTACTTCTGCTATCAGAGTCACTGCAAAATTTGGTGATATACATCTCAGTAAATTAGCTTACTATGCCTATTTTCATTCACTGCTTTCAAATGGGATCATATTCTGGGGCAATTCAACATTGAGTAAAAAAGTATTCATTACACAAAAGCGTGTAATCAGAATAATTGCTGGAGCCCACCCAAGAGCAGACATTTATTTAGGGATCTTCACTGTAGCTTCACAATACATATATATATTCACTCATGAAATTTGTTATTAAGAATACGACCCAATTCAAAAGTAATAGCAGTGTGAATAGCTACAACACTAGGAGAAAGGATGATATTCACTATTGAAGGTTAAATCTAACTTTTGCTCAGAAAGGGGTGAATTATACTGCCACAAAAGTCTTTGGTCACTTACCAAGTAGCATCTAAAGTCTGACAGATAGCCAACTAGTGTTTAAAAAGAAATTAAAGGAATTTCTGAATGGCAACTCCTTGTACAATGTAGATGAATTTTTAGATAAAACTATTAAAAAAGTAAAAAATAAAAATAAACAAATAAAAAAATCCTTAAAATATTGATTGTGAAGTGTATAGAACATTTACTAGACTGACACGTTCCACATCATTACGAAGTATCGTATATATGATCTATGGAACAAGTATTAATCTAATCTAATCTACACTATGTATAGAAGCAGCTACATATGAATTTGTGGTAAAATGTTTATTAGTTTGAGAGATAATCGAAAAATTATGTTATGTAACTGATAGCCACTCAATATGTTGCAAACGTACACTCAGTCACACATCAATTCAGTTGTGCAACCATTACACACACTTTATTTGTTTTATTAGTAACGGAAATGCTTGGGGCTATGCCCGGTCCAGGAAGTGTGGCGCGCCTCACGCACTGTTCTCCGGATCAGGTGATCTGGGCCTCGAGATTGCTTCCCCGTATCGCCAGTGATTGCCCTCACACTGGCTCAGGACTCCGCGGTCACGACTTCGATTCCCTGCGCCTGCACATCGCTCTGGAAGCCACGCGCCACTGAGGCTGGCCGAAAAACAACTGGTTGGACGGCAGTGTCCGCATTAGACTCGCGCATAATAGTTCGCGATCGGGAGCGCTCACTTTAGTTTGCGACTCTGCGACGAACTAGTTCGTTCTTTTAGTTCATCCGCTCCCAGTGACGGCTGAGCGGCGTGGTCTGCGCATGCAGGTGGAGGGAGAAGTTCCCCCACCTAGCTGCTTCATGCGCTTGCTGCTTGAGCCGCTAACGATACCACGCAAGCCAAAAGAAACAGTTAATGGATAATTTGTCGGGTTCAAGTTTAGACTTATCCTATATCTTGGCATTATGGAATTTATTAGTCAGATATTGTAGAGTGCAGAATACTTCAAAACAGGAATTTTGTAATCTAGCAGGCAGACGATCACCTCGAAATGGCTCTCATCAGCAGAAGGCAAACACGTGATTTTTAATTCGCTATTGCCCGTCGGTCTTCGGGAAAGAATCCCACGAACTAAGAAGCGAGAAACGTTTGGCATAATAGTTCGCGACCGGTAACGCATGTTTTAGTTCGCGACTAAGTTCGCGACAGATCGAGCATATTTTAGTTCGCGAGCGATCACGCATATTTTAGTTCGCGACCGGTAGCTCTCCTTTTAGTTCGCAGCTCGGCCGGAGAGTAGGTCCCTCTTTTTAGTTCGTCCGCTCTTTTTGGCTTTTGCTACCGCTACTAAAAGAGCTCTTTCTCTTGTTATGACAGCTTTTTTATATAATGATGTACAATTTCTCGTATATAAATGCTCCGTAGCTCAGTGGTAGAGTGCCAGACTAAAAATTTGAAGGTCGTGGGTTCCATCCCCGCCAGGTCCTAGGATTTGTATCTGTCACTTTCCTCTTCTTTCACCTCTGGCACTGTAGCTGATGTGAAAAATACTGAGTAGCACCGTGGTTCGGAACCCACGTTAAACTGTAGGTCCCCCTGTAACTGGCTGGGTAAGTCTGTTTGAAGGTCGGAGGAAGGCAACGGCATACCACCTCCAAACAGGAGCATGCCTAGTAAAGCACTGTGGTGTTCAAACCAATCTTCGGATTGTTGACTGCTTTACCTTTTTTTTACCTTAAATGCAAGGAATGTTAAGTTTTGATTTCTCTTTGCTTCTCTACACTATGGAATGAGGGTTATATTAAGACACTGCTGAATACCTTAGAAAAGAAAATTTGTGGCAGTCAACTATGAAACTACAGCTGAGCTGCATCTCAGCTCGAAATGACGGCAACTGGCAGAAGGAAATCACTCGATTCTGCGCGCTCTCGCTGCTCCCCGTCAGTCTTCGGAAGAGGAGCGGACGAACTAAGAGGCGAGGGACCTGCAAACTACTTCGCGTAGTACGCCTGTGGGAGTGCTCTTCCCAACTAGTTCGTTCGCGAACTACACAAGACTATTCCGCAGTCTGTGAACCTGCGCGGTGACTCGGCGAAACCGCCGCTCGCTACTGCAGACGCGAGCAGAGGGAAAGCGCTGAGTCACGTCGCCAGAGTAAATCACCACTCAACGAGAGGAATTCTCCAGCCCGTGCTTTTCAATGGATCATGCTGACTGGGCGGTCGAGGAAAGGTCGCTACGGGCCAATTAACCTTGTAAAGACCTTCTATCCAGCGGTATGACTGACCAGGGATGACAGCTGCAAAATTTATTATACGTTCCACCTGAAGGCCGCCATCGTTATTATTTCTGACCTAGTAAACTCGGCAATCATTCGCTCTTTCTGACTACGCATGGCAATTGGATGTATATCGTACACTCCTTCCTCATCTCTGTAACCATTTCTTACTCCCCTCTTTGCTCCTTATGCCTCTCTCTCTCTCTCTCTCTCTCTCTCTCTCTCTCTCTCTGTATTACCTAGTTAAAAACCAGGTATTCCTCGGATATCTATTTATTTTACACACAAACTAATATTTCAGAGCACGATCAGAGGTGCAAGGATTATGATATGAAGATCAGCATCTCCAAAACGAAATTAATGTCTGTGGGAAAGAGATTCAAACTGATTGAGTGCCAAATAGGAGGAACAAAGTTAGACAGTTTCAAGTACCTGGGATGTATTTTCTCACAGAATGGCAACATAGTGAAAGAACTGGAATCGAGGTGCAGCAAAGCCAATGCAGTGAGTGCTCAGCTAAGACCTACTCTCTTCTGCAAGAAGGAAGTAAGTACCAAGACTAAGTTAGCAGTGCACCGCTCTATCTTTCGACCAACTTCGTTGTATGGGAGTGAAAGTTGGGTGGATACAGGTTACCTTATTCATAAGGTATAGGTTACAGATATGAAAGTAGCAAGAATGATGGCAGGTACTAATAGATGGGAACAATGGCAGAAGGGTGTCCATAATCATGAAATCAAAGAAAAACTTGCAATGAACACCATAGATGAAGCAGTTAGAGCGAACAGACTGAGATGGTGGGGTCATGTTACACACATGGGAGAAGCAAGGTTACCTAAGAGACTCATGAGATCGACAACGGAGGGTAAGAGGAGTCGAGGTAGACCCAGAAGAAAGTACTTAGATTCGGTACAGAATGATTTTGAAGTAAAAGGCATAACATCGGACGAGGCATCAATGTTAGCATTGAACAGGGGATCATGGAGGAATTTTATTAGAGGTACTATGCTCCAGACTGAAAGCTGAAAGGCATAATCAGTCTCTAATGATGATGATGATGATGACAAAAATCATGTTCCTAGGAGGAAGCTTGTGTTGATATTGCTTGTCTGACTGTTTTGGGTGAAAAAAAATGCCGTACTGAAAAGTTTTAAAAAATAATTTTGAAATATAAGGTCCCCAATATGAATGAAATGGCAAACTATTTTAAAGTAAAATATTTTTCAGAAGAAGCAACCCGCAGAATTCGACGAATACTTACCTTTTGTGGCACTGTCGAAGATCTCATAGTTGAGCTGAAATAAAATTATTTGTAAATCGGATAACTATTCGCCGACATTGGATGGTGGTTTGGAGAATTTAAAGTCAAGGCTCGTGTAGCATTTAAAGGCAGAATTATGTATTTAAAAATGGCAGAGAAAGATGGGCATTGACAATCCGACTTCGGAAAAAATTTACGCGCAAAAAAAAAAAAAAAAAAAAAAAAAAATATATATATATATATATATATATATATATATATATATATATATAAATAAAAAAAATAAAAAATAAAAAAATAAAAATAAATGCAGGTTCTATGCCAATAAAATGTAGCAAAAATACGGAATAAAATTTGGCAAGCTACACGAGATACACAACTTCAATACAAGCAAAACCCGAACCATCCAACATCGTAATAGTTCGACACAACTGAATACAGCTTCATGGATAGAGGGAGGAAATTGTAAACGTTAAATAAATTTAACAAATATAGAAAAGAAGTGGACTGGCGGTGTTTATTAATGAGAAACGGAAATCAGATATTTTTCATCTTTACCTGAGTTTACATCCCAGTGGTACATCGGCTACAAGGAATATAATAATGAACAGAGCAAAATACAACAAGCTGTGCTCAGAGTGGCGTAGGAAACAGAAGTGAAATTACACAAGCTTTTGTCTTACTTCCTCGCAGGAAGAAATAAATGAAGGTAGTAATTTTGTGTCCCAGCCTCGTCGCCGCTTTTGTATCTCGTTCCGTCGTAGGTGTCGGTGGCCGAGTGGAATGAGACCGACACAGGAATAAAGATAGCACGCTGGTGCAGGTACGGAGGGGAGCAGCCAGAAACTAGAAACACTAGAGTAAATTAGAACGAGATATATATTGCACAGAATTTATACAATACTTAACTTTTACACAATTCAGTACTGCAGAGTGCTGATACATAGTTGAGTTAGAGTCCTGCCTAGTGCCTGTCCGATAGCCAAGTCTTCACTGGTGCCTATCTGATTCCGAAGGTCCTAACTGGTTCCTCTCTCAGTCCCAAGTGAACGATGTCGTTCAGTGGTGGCCACGAGCGGAGTTGTAGCAGAGGGCGCTCGTGGCTGACGTCGTAAGAACGCCGCACCGTGCGTGCATGGCGGCGCGCGGCAAAAGTAGGTGGCGCGCACTTTGGACTTGTGCGACACCACAAGTAATTACAAGTACTCTCTAACACATTGGAGTAAAATAATTACGTTGGCTATCGATTAGCGGGGAGCAGGAGTACTGTAATCTTAAAAGCTGTTCACCTTCTAGTGTTGCTTTCGTAATTTTAGGTTTGGTCTTGTAGAGATTTGTATTAAGGAAAGTATAAGATGAACATTAACAACAGTAAAACAAAGGTAGTAGGTACTGTCAGAAAATCAGCCGATACTGAAGGAATTAGATTAGGTAAGGAGACAATAAAAGTAGTAGATGAATCTTGTTATTTAGGTAGCAAGATAACTTCTGATGGCCGAAGTAAAAAGAAGATACAAAATGCAGAATGGCTATGAGAAGAATTAAACAGTATATGAAATCAAACTGGGGGGTTTGTTTCAATAAGAATAAATAAATAAAGCTCACACTTACATTTTTGTCCGATCGGTAGAAGACTGCAGAACAGGAAGTCGACGAGTGCTTCCGTTCTCTCTCCAGGCCGGTTGAAAATATTGATAATCGCAAAACAGAGATATCCACTGAAGTGAGAACGGATACGCAAGAGACAAGAGTCGCAGATATAAAATATGTAATGTAATGCTACAACCTACAAGATTATGGAATAGGAGGCAGATTTAAAGGTCCTTACGTAGACTGTCAGGCAGTAGTTAGAGTAGATGGCAAATAAAGTTCATCGTCAACGTAGGCTTCCGCGGCTGTAGTCACTATCAATAAAATTCTTATGGGTATGAAACCGCGTCGTCATTTTATAAATACCACCGACGTTTCGGCCACTGTTGCGGGCGGCCTTCATCAGGGGCTGTGTCTGACTGATTTATTGACGAAGGCCGCCTCAACAGTGGCCGATACGTCGGTGGAATTTATAAAATGACGAAGCGGTTTCATACCCATAAGAATTTCATTGATAGTAAGTTCATCGTTGATGGTAGTTTCAGGGATAAGACAAGGCTGTAACCTGTCACCACTGTTGTTCATACTATTCATGGATCATATGTTGAAAACAGTAGACTGGCACGGCGGGATTAAAATAGGTGAAAACAAATTAAGCAGTCTCGCATATGCTGATGACAGTTGCAATCTAATATTTCAGACCTCGATCGGAGGTATAACGGTTATTGTATGATGAGCAGCATCTCTAAAAAAAAGTAATGTTTATGGGAGAGATACAGATTGAGTGCCAAATAGGACGAACAAAGTTAGAACAGGTAGGCAGTTTCAAGTACCTACGGTGTATTTTCTTCTCACAGGATGGAAACAGAGTGAAAGAACTGGAATCAAGGTGCAGCAAAGCAGCTGAGATCAACTCTCTTCTGAAAGAATGAAGTAAGTACAAAGACTAACTTAGCAGTGCATCGCTCTATCTTTCGACCAACTTTGTTGTATAGAAGTGAAAGTTGGGTGGATACAGGTTACCTTATTAATAAGATAGAGGTTACAGATATGAAAGTATCAAGAATGATTGCAGGTACTAATAGATGGGAACAATGGCAGGAGGGTGTACATAATGAGGAAATCAAAGAAAAACTGGGAGTGAACACCATAGATGATGCAGTTAGAGCGAACAGACTGAGATGGTGGGGTCATGTTACACGCATGGGAGAAGCAAGGTTACCTAAGAGAGTCATGAGCTCGGCAGCGGAGGGTAAGAGGAATCGAGGTAGACCAAGGAGAAAGTACTTAGATTCGGTGCAGAATGATTTTGAAGTAAAAGGTATAACATCAGACGAGGCATCAATGTTACCATTGAAAAGGGGATCATGGAGGAATTTTATTAAAGGTTCTGTGCTCCAGACTGAACGCTGAAGGAAAAAATCAATTTACAACGTCGATGGTGATGATGATGACGATGACGATAATATGTTGTCAAATCATCCCATGAAGGCTTTCACGGCCGGCGTCTTCATCAGTAAACACTTCCGGGCTGAGTTGCCGTGGTTGATCTATAAAACTTCCTCTCCCTGACGTTTCGTTCTCGACTACGGAGAACATCTTCCGAGGTTGAGTCGACGACTGGCTGCTGGGGGCTGAGGCCGCTCCTTATATCAGATCGTAGAGGGCGCCACCTCACGTCATGAAAAGGACGGCACAAATTTGGTGTTGCTCGGTTGAATGGTTCGTCTTGCAAACAAAACAAAATTTTGTATAGTCTATGGGACTTAACTACAGGGTCATCAGCCCCTAAATTTACAAACTGCTTATGAACTACTTACGAATTTGGACGGCGCAAATATCCATACCCGAGGGGGGATTCGAACCCCCGACCGTAGTGGCCGTGCAGACCGTGACTGGAGCGCCTCAGTCCCCTCGGCCACCGCGGCCGGCTCTTAAAAACAGGGAACACGTTACGGACATCCGACACACAGACAGACAGACATATATATACATCTCAAAATCGCAGCTATTTTTGCAGATATCTTTGAAACGCTACGAGATATTAAAAAAAAGAGATGAAAGTTTTAGAGAATTTTCTCCTCTACATATTAGGTTATTCAATTTTCGTGTCAGTTATTTTCATTTAAATTTCTAGCTGTCAAAAGACGATCGCAAAGGCCCGCGTTTAGTGTTACTGCCTTATCCTGAAGTGGGCCAAAAGTAAAGTACAGTAAGTGAGCCATAAATCGTCGCACCACGAATCCAGAAACTGAAACAATAAAACTCGTGGTAGCAGTTATTTCCGTATTGCGTACTGGCCGAGAAAGTTCTGTCGCGTGAAATGGGCTTTAACCGCCGCGTCAGTTCTCTAGACCGAGCGTCACAAAGCACGTGTTGTGTGGCGCGGTGTGAATGAAAGTGAGTCTGTAGAGGAGCAGAGGACGGGGGGAAGAGAAAGAGGGGAGAGAGAGAGAGAGAGAGAGAGAGAGAGAGAGAGAGAGAGAGAGAGAGAGAGAGAGAGAGGTCCCTCCCACTGCAAGCGGAAACGCAGGCGACGCATGTGGGTGACTGCCAGGCGAGGGCCCGGTAGCTGTGCCGGCTCTCGCCTTTCAGCTTTCAGCGGGGTGGGAACGCCCACCAGGATGCCGGGCGTCGCTTTCCCAGCCTCCGCCGACACTTGCCTGCTACCAAAGCTCACCACTGGGAAGTTCGTGACGTGAAAAGTGTCACCAGGATCCGAACCAGGCACCTCTCACTGGAGGCTGCCGAGGAACAAACAGAAGGACGTGACGTAGGACAAAATCCTCCGGTACTACAGGAGATATACAGTGCCAGTCACGAGAGGAGAAAATATAAAGAAAATTTAATCAATTACATACATAAAATGGAGTACAGAAGATAAATTAATAACACAATTTTCTTTCTTCGAGACATCTATAACTTCATTTTTAATAATGATATCCGCAACAGTTGGTAATTTTGAACTTTTTTATGTGTATGTACTACCCAAGTTTCGAGACCTATGTTATATCATCAGGTACTGCTGCAAATTACGGTCAAATAAATAGTGACGTCCACAATGAAACTTTCACTCTGCAGCGGAGTGTGCGCTGATATGAAACCTCCTGGCAGATTGACATTGTGTGCCGCAACCGGGACTCGAACCTGGGACCCTTGCCTTTCGCGGCCAAACTCTCTACCGACTGAGCTATCCCAACACGACTCACGATGCCGCATCACAACTGTACTTCCGCCAGTACCTCGCCTCGCCTCCTACTTCTCAAACCTCAAAGAAGCTCTCCTGCGAACCATGTTATAATGTTTGTAGAGTCTATGGGTCTTAACTACGGGGCCATCAGTCCCTAAACTTACAAACTACTTATGAACTACTTACGAACTAGGACGGCACAAATATCCATGCCCGAGGGACAGCAAAGGACGTCGAAGAGGCAACTGAACGGAATGGTCACTGCTGTGAAATAAACGGATACGATTAACATTAACAAGAGCAAAAGAAGGGGAATGCAATGCATTGTATAGCTTTAGGCGACGATAAAGGAATTTGATTTGGTGACCAGACAATAAATATAGTAGATGAGTTTTTTTTTATTTGCCCGAAGTAGAGACGATATAGAATGCAGAATGGCTTTTCGAAGAAAAACATTTTTAAAGCTAAGAAATTTGTTGACGTCTCATATTAGTCGAAATATTAGAAAGTCTTTTCTGAAGGCGACTGGAATTGATGATTCTACGAAGGAGAAACGGTTGCGATGAACATTCAGACAGAGGTAGGACAGAAGCATTTGAAATTTTTGTGCTACAGGAAAATATTGGGTTTAAAGGCGTAAAGAGTGTAGCTGATGAGGAGGTGCTGAGCAGATCTGGGGGAAAGAGATTCCTGACATTCCTTGGCTAAAAGAAGGGATGTATTGCTGGGACACATTCTAAGACGTGAGTTTAAAGGGAAGCGTGTGGCATAAAAACAGAGGGACGACTACAGTCACCACGTCCAAATGGCGGTAGGAATGCGTTCTTATGAGGGGACGAAGATGCTGGCACAAGACAGGGCAGCATCGAACCGGACTGAAGACACAACAACAAGTTTACGTGGCAATTTTTTTAAGTGACAGGCTCAACTTAGCTCGTGTTTCAATAGGAGAGACAGAGCGTACATCTTTCACCATTAGGTCTCGTCTAGCAATGGCATCAGAAAGGTAGTATCAATCCCACAGAAATTTCTAAATAATGGTAAATATCAACTGACTGTTACCATTAGTGGATTTTGCAGAACTGTTAGAGATACTGGAGCCGTCTTCGAGTAGCAGGCGTGTGCCAGCTTTCGCCTGCAGGGAACAGCCCCGCGTCGCCGTCTAGTAATACATTAATGAATATTTTTATTTCTTTAAAATAACTTGTGCGATGCTTGTCGCTGACTTCCGCCCTCTCTCTGCCAGCTTATCGATAAACATTTGACATTTTTCACGTTAAATTTTTTTGGAACAAGCTGAAGGGAGAGAGCGGAACTGTTCGTCACTTACTTTCTTCTCCTTCATGCGCTACGACGTGTCCCAGGATTTTGTCTAATTAATGTAAGTGTGAGCTTAGGTTGTTTATTAATTTCAATAAACCCCTCAGTTAATTTGAAATACCTTACTTACTTACTTACAATCCCTTCTCCATTCTCACTAATTGTAAAGTCATTTGCCGGCCGCGGTGGCCGAGGGGACTGAGGCGCTCCAGTCACGGTCTGCACGGCCACTACGGTCGGGGGTTCGAATACCCCCTCGGGCATGGATATTTGTGCCGTCCTAGTTGGTAAGTAGTTCATAAGTAGTTTGTAAGTTTAGGGACTGATTACCCCGTAGTTAAGTCCCATAGACTATACAAACATTTGAACATTTGAAAAGTTATTTATTTTCAGCAGATCCAGTATTTCATAAAGTGATGCTCGGGTAATTGTTGAGATTTGTTTCGCGATTGTACTAGAACATTCTCTGTGCAACTTTTATTTATTTCGTGTCTATGAATGGTTTATTACATTTTAATGCCCGCAGAAAAATCTCCGTAATGTTTATGAAATGCGATAATTTTGCAATTTTTGGCGACTATCTTGATTAATTTTCAACACGGTCATACAACAATAGTAACCGAAACCCACAATCCCAGCATCAATTTATCGAAGTAATATGCCAGTCATCTCAGCTAGAATCACTACAGAACATGACCGAAATGTTTGTACCAGCTCTCAATAAGGTAAAATTTAGATTCCGCCGACTCCTTCTGTAATGTTGCTTTCTGGTGTTGTATTTTCTACCGAAATTACGACCGCTACCATTTAATGGCCGAATCTAATAATTTTGTTTAAATTGTCCCTTACTTGTCAAAATTGCTGAGTATTTTCATTTAAAAGTATTTCACTACCTGGTAAAATTTCATTTGCGGTCCGCAACCTCAACTTTAGTACGCAACACCCATTTTCATACGAAAGCAGGATTACAGCCGCACACATCTGGGGCGCTGTTTGGCAGTTGGCGTTTTGTCCCCCACGTACCTGAGACGGCCGAGCGCCCTCGGTCACCCTTCAGCGGAGCGTTCGCTTAACGCCAGCGACTAGCGACACCCTCTCCTGGTTTGCATCCACTGCCAAGGCCACGCAGGCGCCACGCGGCTGCCCGCACAGTACTCGCGCTTCGCGGTTTGCCGCTCACAGGTTTGCAGGCGCTCCCCGTCAAGTACACGCCTCGCGTGGACAAGTCCTGGGACCCTGTTCGTATCTTTCGTACCGTTAGGTTCGGTGTGTTTTCATCAGTGGTGACGTCAGTTTCGGTTCGATTGCGAAAATTGTTATTTTGAAAGCTTCTGCAGCCTGCTGCCGCCCGAAACGGGCACCGAAATTTCGAGCGCTGCACCGAAAGTCGCTGAGGTTTCGAGAAGGCCGATCCGTTCGTTTCGGTGGGCTTGGATTGCGAAGATAAATTGTTATTTTAGCAATGCTGTGTGGTTTTCAATTCTTATAACGAAACGTCTGTTGCTTTTAAATAATTAATAACTTAAAAAGTTAATTTCAAAGTCGTTTGGTAATATTATCAAAATATTTTGATAAAATTGCTAGCGTTCTAGAGTTTAATATAACGAAATTGCACTTCTGAAAACTCTACTGCACTAAACCTTATTTTTAAATACGCGTTTCGGTAATGTCTTTAATGCGCCGTTTCGTTTATCCTGCAAACTCTCATATTACGGAAGTGTAAATCCATCAGATACGGCGTCGCCATCGTTTTCGCCGTTCGCAAAGCTGTCGCGTCATATTTGGCAAATTTTTTGGCAGTTCTGAGTTGAAGCAAGCGCCAGCATGCCGAGATGAGACATTCTGAAGATATTGTGACGAACGTGTATGGGGAAGTTGACACAACTCCTGCTGAACGACACACGTAAGTTGGATCCAAGAAATGGGAATACAGGCAGGGCATAAAATAAAATGTTAACTTGTGTCCCCCAGTGCTGAGCTTTTGTCGCCCAGTGGCTGTGGGTAGTGCCGGCAATTTATTTTTATTGACTGGCATATCAAATGAACCGGGAATTAAAAAATGACCTCTTGTAAATCTTTCAGAGCATAGGTTCCCAACCTTTTCAGTCTTGTTACCCCTAAGACCTACTAGGGAAACTCATCCCACCTTCCCCCCCCCCAAAAAAAAAATCACCCATTAAAATATTATCAAAGTAAGCAATACATGAAAACACTGCCAATCTTTGTTAACCATAATACACTGCATAAGACACATATCTTTTATACTTTTGATGCAGCAATGAAACGATTATATTCAATGAAAAAGTGAGTACTGTTTACCAGTCGCAAGTTTTCTAATGTTTGGTTTTGTTTTAAGGCGCATCTCAGGTCATGTTCCACATTGAGGCGGTTTGTGGTCTTACTTTTTGTTGTCAGTAGCTTTGAGAAGCCACTCTGATATCCATAAGTGGTACCGAACTGTCTTAACGTTCTTAGAGCTCTGTCAGTTATAACAGGATATTCGGATTCTGCTTTCCGCCAAAATGTACCAAGGTCATAATTTTAAAATTCCATTTTGAATGAGCTTTCTTCGAGCAATCAGAAGGATTGTACTTCGGCTGAAACATCTTTGAAAATTTCCCCTTCAACAGAAAATTGTCTCAATATCCAAGTGTTGACGTGCTCTCAGCCTCTTTCGACCCAACGCCATCCGCGGCGAAGTTCCTAAAGAGAGAAGAAGGAAGCTGCCCGATTTTGAACTCTATCGAGACCAAGAGTTAGTAAAAAAGTTTTTTGCAATGACAGTAACCTTTAAATTTGATGTTCTTCTTTTCTTTTAGTTAGGGACTTTATAACTTTTTTTATGAAATATTTTGTAAACCCAGTTAATTTCATTATTCTTAAAAATTTTGTTGTAGGCCTATTTAAAAATATTTTTTGAAACTTGTTTCTTGTGTGCATTAAAACAGTTATAAAAACGGCAAAAGAATTGTTTTTACCTACAATCTTACAAGTGAAGGTATTAAATTACTGTTCAATACTCTTTGAAAGAAAACTGTTACACTAGAACTTTACGTTCTTTAAAGACTTTTTAGCACCTGAATCTCCTGACTCATTTTCTTCAAAATTAAGATCTTTTCTTAGAGAGCTTAAAATTGTAATTGTGTTTCTTTCCCGCTTGCGTGCATTTTTTATGGTTTGTATTAACGAATTACACTAGCCCCTCTCCTCACGTTCGGTGTGTGGAATCGGTTCGTCAGTATTTGATGTGGTTTACGAAATATATCCAGCGGTAATACTAAGTGACTCACCCTGTATATTTGTACGTGTTTCCGGTTGTGACATACGTGAATTTCAATGTAATAAGTTGTGTTTAGGTGAGACACGCAAGGAGGGACGGAAGGAAGCAGCAGGGGCTGATATTTCGGCTCCAGATAGAGCGCTGTACACGTAGTTGTAGGAAACGCCGCTTGGCGGCAGCACCTCCCGGCGGTCGGGAGCAGTGCGTATTTTCGGCGACAGATGGCTGTTGCATCGCGTTTGTTGCTTGCTCAGTGTTGTGCGGCCGGACTATAACACTGGACCTCACACGGTACCAGTAGTCGTGTCTCTCGCAGTCGGTTGGTGTAAAGTCCCCGGTTATAAACCGGTTGTAACCAAGCGGAGCGCAGCGGAGTCGCTTGCAAAGTCGCTTTCTAAGTCGGACGACCAGGAGGACGCTTTCTAAGTCGGACGACCAGGAGGACGCCATGATGGTTATTACTGAGAAGCTAATCTCATAGAGCTGGGCAAAACGGTTATTCTCCGATATCAGTTATAATGGGTATCGTTATTCTTACGGAGTCGCTTGCAAAGTCGCTTTCTAAGTCGGACGACCAGGAGGACGCTTTCTAAGTCGGACGACCAGGAGGACGCCATGATGGTTATTACTGAGAAGCTAATCTCATAGAGCTGGGCAAAACGGTTATTCTCCGATATCAGTTATAATGGGTATCGTTATTCTTACGGAGTCGCTTGCAAAGTCGCTTTCTAAGTCGGACGACCAGGAGGACGCCATGATGGTTATTACTGAGAAGCTAATCTCATAGAGCTGGGCAAAACGGTTATTCTCCGATATCAGTTATAATGGGTATCGTTATTCTTACGGAGTCGCTTGCAAAGTCGCTTTCTAAGTCGGACGACCAGGAGGACGCCATGATGGTTATTACTGAGAAGCTAATCTCATAGAGCTGGGCAAAACGGTTATTCTCCAATATCAGTTATAATGGGTATCGTTATTCTTACGGAGTCGCTTGCAAAGTCGCTTTCTAAGTCGGACGACCAGGAGGACGCCATGATGGTTATTACTGAGAAGCTAATCTCATAGAGCTGGGCAAAACGGTTATTCTCCGATATCAGTTATAATGGGTATCGTTATTCTTACGGAGTCGCTTGCAAAGTCGCTTTCTAAGTCGGACGACCAGGAGGACGCCATGATGGTTATTACTGAGAAGCTAATCTCATAGAGCTGGGCAAAACGGTTATTCTCCGATATCAGTTATAATGGGTATCGTTATTCTTACGGAGTCGCTTGCAAAGTCGCTTTCTAAGTCGGACGACCAGGAGGACGCTTTCTAAGTCGGACGACCAGGAGGACGCCATGATGGTTATTACTGAGAAGCTAATCTCATAGAGCTGGGCAAAACGGTTATTCTCCGATATCAGTTATAATGGGTATCGTTATTCTTACGGAGTCGCTTGCAAAGTCGCTTTCTAAGTCGGACGACCAGGAGGACGCTTTCTAAGTCGGACGACCAGGAGGACGCCATGATGGTTATTACTGAGAAGCTAATCTCATAGAGCTGGGCAAAACGGTTATTCTCCGATATCAGTTATAATGGGTATCGTTATTCTTACGGAGTCGCTTGCAAAGTCGCTTTCTAAGTCGGACGACCAGGAGGACGCCATGATGGTTATTACTGAGAAGCTAATCTCATAGAGCTGGGCAAAACGGTTATTCTCCGATATCAGTTATAATGGGTATCGTTATTCTTACGGAGTCGCTTGCAAAGTCGCTTTCTAAGTCGGACGACCAGGAGGACGCCATGATGGTTATTACTGAGAAGCTAATCTCATAGAGCTGGGCAAAACGGTTATTCTCCAATATCAGTTATAATGGGTATCGTTATTCTTACGGAGTCGCTTGCAAAGTCGCTTTCTAAGTCGGACGACCAGGAGGACGCCATGATGGTTATTACTGAGAAGCTAATCTCATAGAGCTGGGCAAAACGGTTATTCTCCGATATCAGTTATAATGGGTATCGTTATTCTTACGGAGTCGCTTGCAAAGTCGCTTTCTAAGTCGGACGACCAGGAGGACGCCATGATGGTTATTACTGAGAAGCTAATCTCATAGAGCTGGGCAAAACGGTTATTCTCCGATATCAGTTATAATGGGTATCGTTATTCTTACGGAGTCGCTTGCAAAGTCGCTTTCTAAGTCGGACGACCAGGAGGACGCTTTCTAAGTCGGACGACCAGGAGGACGCCATGATGGTTATTACTGAGAAGCTAATCTCATAGAGCTGGGCAAAACGGTTATTCTCCGATATCAGTTATAATGGGTATCGTTATTCTTACGGAGTCGCTTGCAAAGTCGCTTTCTAAGTCGGACGACCAGGAGGACGCTTTCTAAGTCGGACGACCAGGAGGACGCCATGATGGTTATTACTGAGAAGCTAATCTCATAGAGCTGGGCAAAACGGTTATTCTCCGATATCAGTTATAATGGGTATCGTTATTCTTACGGAGTCGCTTGCAAAGTCGCTTTCTAAGTCGGACGACCAGGAGGACGCCATGATGGTTATTACTGAGAAGCTAATCTCATAGAGCTGGGCAAAACGGTTATTCTCCGATATCAGTTATAATGGGTATCGTTATTCTTACGGAGTCGCTTGCAAAGTCGCTTTCTAAGTCGGACGACCAGGAGGACGCCATGATGGTTATTACTGAGAAGCTAATCTCATAGAGCTGGGCAAAACGGTTATTCTCCAATATCAGTTATAATGGGTATCGTTATTCTTACGGAGTCGCTTGCAAAGTCGCTTTCTAAGTCGGACGACCAGGAGGACGCCATGATGGTTATTACTGAGAAGCTAATCTCATAGAGCTGGGCAAAACGGTTATTCTCCGATATCAGTTATAATGGGTATCGTTATTCTTACGGAGTCGCTTGCAAAGTCGCTTTCTAAGTCGGACGACCAGGAGGACGCCATGATGGTTATTACTGAGAAGCTAATCTCATAGAGCTGGGCAAAACGGTTATTCTCCGATATCAGTTATAATGGGTATCGTTATTCTTATCTATCAGTTAATTTTAACGGTTATAAATAACTGCACGGTATTTTTCCACCAACTTCCAGACGGAGTTGATACAGCTACTGAGCACTTCCAGATGACGTTGCTACAGCTTACTCATACTGCTACTAGGTAGCGCTACTGAGCAGTTATCGGGCAGTTATCGTTATGAGTATTCCGTGAATTCTACTAGGTAGCGATACTCTACAGTTATCGTTATCGTTATTAGTACTGAGTAGCCAGTACTCAGTAGCCACTACTGAGAACGGACAGTTATTGATATTACGTAGAAATACCAGTACCCGACAGTTATGGTTATTTCTACTCAATACTAATAACGATCTATCAGTATATAGTATATCTGGTGTGATTCAAATTGTGATTGCTGTGTAATGGCAAGTTATCGTCCGAATCGTCCAATAAACACACATAACTAAATGTCCTGTGTATTAATATGCTATTACATGAAATCTGTGCCCTGGAAATGTAGCCGTAATTTTCGAAGCTACTATGAACAGTGTATGAAGTGAAAGTGGATTATTAAATATGTGCTTAAACGTGTGTGAAGTGAATATTGCAGTTAAAATTATAAACATAACGTTGCTTCAATAAGTGTTTTGTGGATCGTCTTTAAATGCAACATAAACGTAAACGTAATGTGATCGTTTTGTTTATTCCTAATAAAGTTCTATATTAAATTTGAAAAACTGCTTGATTTGCGGAAAATTTTCTTTAGTTCATGACAGCATCCTGATTTGTAAATATGATTATAACTGCGAAGTATATTTCTCCAATTATGCCGTAACAGGTCAATTCAAGATTGGGATACCACCCGTCGGATTTGACGAAAAAGTTCATAAAATTTATTTGGGAATACAGCTTGCTACTAGGGTGTAACATTTTGCTTTAATAATGTGAACAGGCCAAATTTCGGCATTTCTGTATGTAGTGAAAGTGAATATACTAGCTCCAGAATGGACCACACTGAACAAGTCAATACTGCCCAGTACATGTAACTGGTATCTGAAATTATCGGTATTTTAAAATATTAAATCTACTGTAAACAGGTTATCGGTCGTAGACCAAATCCTCAAAGCTGCAATGTAAAGTGTGCCAAACATTGCTCCAGTACTATCAAAAGTAAACTGTTACAAATGTGCATTTACAAGTATAGGCCTACTACATGCGAAATCAGAAGCTTAATGGTGTTGTAATAAGTGTCTTCAACACAAAACTAGACATAGGCCCTACATATTTCCATATATTGTAAGAGAAATCCCATTTCAGAAAACTAAGGCAAGTTTTATGTGAGCTTTGGAAAATGCGTGATATCTTCGGCTATTGACGGGGTATTCAGTTAAATTGCTAACATCAGCATGTTACTCTAGTGATACTGTAAGAAAACCTTTACCATGACAGTTCTTCATTTTAGGGTGTGAGGATGACTGTTTGTTGCATAGACTTATCAATGTCTTTATGGTGCTCTCTCTCATGTTCAAAAGTATTGCAGACAGAATTAGGTTCCACCTGTCTGGTGCTACATGTTTCTTGCTTTTTTCTTTGTTTTATTCAGTAAGGACTTGTGTGAACAAATAAAACCAACACAGCATGGATAGCCACTGTAAATGACAGTGTAATTTTCATAAAGAAAATGACATGTCTCACATTTGACATGTGCATTTAAAGGTATAGGCCTACTAGGCCTATATATAAAATCAGAAACGTAATGGTGTTGTGGAAGTGTCTTCCAGTCAACACCAAAATAGGCCTATACATACATATTCACGTATATTGTAAGAGAAATCTCATTTGAGAAAATTTAAGCATGTTTTATTTGAGCTTTGGAAAATGCTTCAGATCTTCAGCTATTGACAGGGTATTCAGTTAAATTTTACTTAGGGTATGGTGTGCCATGTTGGTAACAAAATTTTCACTTTACAAGGGAAATTACTGACAGGACAAGGTTACATATAAGAGCCAGTCAACAACAAAGCAGGAACAGTAATATTTATTTAACTGTCAATATGAAAATTTATTCTATTATTCTATATGCCTACAACGAGTTTGCAGCATACACTTTAAATGTCTTGAAAGCACTCTCTCTTATGTTCAACGGTATTGCAGACAGAATTAGGTTCCATCTGTCAGGTGCTACATATTTCTTTCTTTCTTTCTTCTTCTTTTTTTTTTTAATTCAGTAATGACTTGTGTGAACAAATAAAACAACCAACACATGATAGATAGCCACTGTAAATGACAGTGTTAAGTTTCAAAGAAAATCTCACCTGGCAGAAAATTCTTCTGTGTCACCCTGTATGATGAAATTCTTTATGTATCAGCACAATTACTATTAATTCATAAAGTACCACCAAGAACTATGTGTGACCCAGTTATTACAACAAAGGTTTTCATTAAAAACATTCCTCCATGAAGTGCTTAACTTGACATTTGTCTCCTAAATGTGAATATTCTGTTGTATAATTTTTGTGCAAACTGATGTTTAATGTGCTGTAGAAAGTTTTTTCAAAGTCTCATGCTAAATAATTAAATAAAAAACTAACATGTGTAACTGAAGAATACTATATGAGAAAGCTAGTCACTGTCACAATTCTCACAATAATGCCTAAGAGAAAAGTCTCACCGAACCACCCAAGTAATTTGTACTCTGAAGCTGACATGAATAAGATGTATGGTAGGTGTTTTTTATTAGAGATGTCTGTGATGCAGCATTGGCACCTAATATTAATGAAGCCACTAAGGTTGAGGTAGAGGGTATACTAGTACTTGCAGATGGTTCAGATTTGCTTTAATATTTTACACCCCCTGCGATATTTAAACATGAGAAAAATGTTCAAAAATATAACATTCATACTCGTTAACTGTGCTGTGTATGTTTTCTCACAGAAATATCACAGTAAGAACTTTTTGAGAAGGATTGAGTGTTTTTTCTTTATATTTAATATACTGAATGATGTTTAACATCCCAAACATGCACTAATACAAATAATGAACTGTGTGATCCTGTTCTATGTAAACCAGCACTGCCATTTTCTCTCATGCTTTTATTAGACATCAATATCACCTCAATACAGACACATGTGACTAGGCAACAAGTGAAGACTTACTGCCTGTGAGGAATTAAGGCACTTAAAAATGTATCAGTATCTAAACTGTGTTTACAATGTGGGATCATCAGTTGGGTTGAACCTTGAATCCTTTCCCAAATCAAATTGAGCATTTCAAACACACCAGTGTCACAAATAAAGGAAAAAAAATGGTTAAATGCTATTAGATGGGGCACAAACTGTGTCTGGACAAGGATGGGATCAGTTCACTGGAATCATCAAATAACACAGGCATCAAATATTTATGTTTATCTTTTTATTTAATTTTAGGAGGTGCCCATCTATCTTCTTCTTTTCATTTTTCCAATCGTTTTGGGGACAAATTCTGTAATGGCACTTTGTACAACTTGCTGCCTTGAGGTGGATGGAATATGTTGCTCGTCTTCCATACTGCATGTGACTGGTGGGATCACCTCCATCAGCAGTTTTTCTGCAGGTCTGGTTTGACCTGCAGATACATGGGTTTCATATCAACATAAGCAAATATTAAGTTGACTATGGATATTGGATGAAAATTAAAGTGTGTCTTTCATTCTGCTACAAAAAATTTCAGTTAAGTGCACAATTGTTCTTCATGAAACTTGCAGTCTGAAATTTAGTTCATAGAAAGTTACAACTGATTCAGTTTTCTCTTGCTATACAATTGTATAATAGAGTACCTAATAATTGCAGACTTCTCATAAATACTGTACTTTTGAAAGAGATGCTGATGTGTAACTAAGGCCCTTAATTTGCAAATACTTAACAAGACATTCACTGTAGTCATCCTACTATTAATGTTTAAAATTTTTGTTAAGTTAAAATTTAAAATATTTGTGGAATATGGTAAAAGTCGTAATTAAAAACAATAAACATTTTTGAATTTGCCAGGATGTCCTGGATTAGACGGCACTATTCTCGTAACTTGGGGAATACAGCCCCCCCCCCCCCCCCGCAAGTTACAATCGCCTCGAAATAAACATGTTGAACCGGTACATGTATATTTTCACGAAAATGCGCCGTTTAACAAATGTATTAGAAATGTAAGATTTCCGTTTTTCTACCTTCCCCTCAATCCTTAACGAATAAATGGCAATAATTGACGTAAGTTTGTTTACAAAGTATTTGCAGCAAGGCACTTTCTTCCTCGTAATAGCATAAAATATTAATTATAACGATTAGAGCATATTTATTCTTTTATTTAGAAAATTTATTAATCCTGTCATACAATAATATGATCCTTTTCACTGACCAGCATTGGTTACAAAACTAAGTTTTATTTTTTTTTTTTTATTTTTGGAGGATTTCTTCATAATTCTAAAAGTCGGCACTCTACGAACGAAATATGTATCCTCTCTGGGAATATCATGACCTGCTACAGTTAATAACCAAATACCAAAGAAGTATATAGGTCTTTGCCAAATACTCATAACGATACTGCCAGTGAAAATTAACTGCCACTGATATTTCTACTACTCTCAATACTCCCGAAATCGTCTACCATTATCATAGTACCTCGAATTCGCATTGGTCACTCCATGTTATTAGATACAATATGCCCACGAGAACGTAGTACACACTTTCACCAACAGATGGATAATCGTTAAACAGTTATTACCCATGATTCTTACGCGGTTAATTCCATGGAGTATAGAACTGACCAGTATTCGGACAGGACATCTGGTCGATACTGTGGTCGAATCGTTTCATTAGTACCAACTTTTGTGAACAGATGGCGCTACGCAGTACGCATAGTTATTACGATAACTGCCAGTATTTGATGAGCGGTTATTACAATCACGGTTATTCATAAATAACCGGATATTTCTATCAGTTATCGTTATTTTGGCCCAGCTCTATAATCTCATAGGAGCATTTATACAACGTAAAACATAATTGATAGGCTAATCAGGGTGAATGAAAATTAAAAGTTGCGTATGCTATCGATAAGATGTGTTGGTATACACATCATTAGTAGTAATGATCTGTGGGAGGGGCAAACACGTATGAGTGTACCGAATTGTATGAAATTCGAAAGAAAATATAAGGAAGAATGAATGAATGGGGAAGCTGCATGAGGAAGCCATCGTATTTTCCCATAATTTTACTTCGCGTAGGCGTGAAATTACGTTCATTGATGTTCATTGTTGCGAAAATGTAACAGCGCAATCTTCCCCTTTAGTGTATGCACCTATCTTACTCTTCTGCAATGCCATCATGTTCTGTCTTTTTCATATACCTTTCCTTGTTTCCCTTCCGATGAGAGGCACATAACAGCTTCATGTTCCACTTTAAGAGGGCAGGTGTGGCAGTTTGTATCTCTGATTTCAAAGTAACGTATATGAAATGTCAAATCTCCTACAAATGGTACAATGAAAGTAAAAACCTTAACGTAAAATTTACGCACAGACAGCCTGTAGAGAAGGAATAACCGTGTCACAGAGTAAACACACAGGGTCGTAAAGCGTTTATCTTTTTCCTCACAATTCCTGAAGTTTGGCGTATGACGTCGTGAGTAATATATTTCGTTCGTAGTTAGACTCTGACGTGAGATTGGAACGCCAGTATTTGTGGAGACTGAAGTCCATGTAGTTGACGGAGTTGCCGCGTGGCGGCAGCAACTGCCGGTCGTTGCCGAGAGTGGCGCGGGCGTAGTTGGTAGTAGCGGCGACAGATGGCTGTCGCGTCGCGTATGGAGGCTAACTGCTGGCCACGTATACTGAAACCTGTCGGTACAGCTGCCTTGGCCTGCTGTCTCGCAGGCGTTACTTCTTAGGTGGTTTGCTCCAACTGGCATGCATCAAAATTTTTAACCAAGACATTGTCTTCTCCCGAACGTCGTTGTCTTATGGCCGCCGCATGCACGCAGAAAACACGTGTGGATACATACACGTGTATATGCAGCGCAGGGTCCCTTAAAATGCAATAGTGGAGGAAAATATATCGGACGACCTCGACGTATGCCAGTATGAATGAAAAATTAAAACATAACTGGCGTGATTATCTGTGTCTATGGTTACCGGAATTTCTGAATACAGAAATTTCTGAAATAAACTGGCCCCTAGCAATATCCAAAGTCTTGAAACACTTTCTAGAAAATAAATAAAAAAATTAAAAAAAAAGGTAAAATAAAGGTTTAAAAAATTCATACTGCCTTTGGGATGTGTCGTAACCCTTAATTACGTAAGACATTGGTCTTTATGCTTCGTGCCCACCAACAAAGCCAGATTTCCAAGTTATTATGTATTATCTTTCATTTAGCGTACGTAAGCCATACCGAGTCCTGTGGCGACTCTGGTGTTAAAAGACGCCACCTGCGATCCAGGTTACGGAGGACGTAGTGCGGCCGTTCATCGACAGATGGCAGCACGTCACTCGCGAAAGCGATGCGTCGATCGAATGAGTGGCAATCGAAACAGTAATTTCTATGTGGACCGACGTAAAAAGCCAGCGGCTCTTCTATTTAATAATAGGAGCGGGTATTGTTATAGTTTTCCGTAGATAAGTGTTGCTGTAGTATGGAGGAGTGTTAAAAGTAAAAATAATTATTTCGCTGTCTCTCTGGGCGGAAGAAGGAACGGCCTGTTGATGTTGACATTGATAGTGGCACAGGTAATAGTAAACGTAATTTATTTCTCACGCATGACGCCGAGTATTGTGTTTTTAAACATTTCGCTTCTGCTTCGTCATTTGACCACCATTCTCTTCCTTAATCTGAAAAGTTGTTACATTTTGCCCACTGTGCTAGGGAATTTTTCGGCCCATGTTGTCAGGGAGTGAAACTATTTGGCACATTGCGTTCGGTTTCCGGATAGACCCGAAACAGGTGATGCTGTAAACTTTGTTATCATTTGTTCTGTTCGTTGTATTAAAAAAATATGGTATACCGTCAAGAGAAATCCGGGAAATAAATGCATTCTTTTTCTCCACACATCGTGCATCGCTGGGAAGAAATTGTTGCTGGACGTGCAAGAATAGGCCGACATAAACGCTGGTATCACACTAAATGCCAGGCACCCACTAGTCGCTAATAATTCCGTGCAATGCGTGGCTCGATGATTTGTGAATCGCTACGGCCACACTAGCTTTTCGTGCCTAAGGCGGTCGTACAGAATCGTTTGTTATTGACAGAATAGTCGCTAATCTCACGTACAGGATTAAGAATGTAGTTTTGACTCAGTTGGAGTTTTCGTGGAAATGTCGAGTATTCAGAACGTTACTTAGTCGTGTGATCGCCAGTTTTGTACTCATAACCTCGGTAGTGGAAGTGAGAAAGACTTCCCGTACAGAACAAGCTACAAAATTTTGGATGCAAACAATCAAAAATTTTTTCCTGTAGGATACACGAATAACTAAAGATAAGTTTTTAGTATCGTCGCAATTACGTATTTCGCAAGACATAATTTTCACGTTGTTGACAATGACAGTCCATAGTGTTTAGGATTGACAATGAAATCGCTATTACTGTTTCCTGTTTCACATGAAAACGTGTGCACTTACCGAAGCCCTGTGGAAGGAAACGACAGTTTATTTATTCGCAGATTCCTTTCGATAGAAGACATCGATTCACGATATTACTTGGCCAAGAAATAATAACAATAGGTGTTGTCTGTTAGTTAGCGCTTGGAAAGCTGAATGCAGAGTTAAAAATACCGTGCTCATTATTGACAATATTGAGTTTCCGTGTGGCTGTTTCCTGTACTGATCGTAACTGTCAACAGCTTACAAAATATGTGTCGAGGACTTTTGAATACGCCAGAGTCGTGATGGACGTTTACACTGGAGTAAAAACGTAATTTACGCAGACAGCAGTAATTTGAGAATTATATCAAATTTTGTTTTTTTCTTCGTGTATGAGTGACAGATGGGAACAAGGCGATGCTCGCTTTGCACAGATCTTTTAGTCGCATCAACGGTTTGCCGACCACTTACAGTGGCGGACATTATTACTGAGCAAGTCGCCAGTAAGCAATCACATTGTCTCACTCTCAGTAGTTACAAAAGTAGGTAATACTACAGGTACCGCTATCAATCTCATCGATATTGACAGGTTTACCAAATTTGAACTCGAGTTAGAACGCTGTCTTGTGCGTCCGATTCCAGGAACAACGTATGTGTCAATTTTATTTTTAACTGACCAGAACCTAGACAGCTAACTTCGCCAACTTAACACATCGTCATTACACATGTCCTCACTGCAGTTATTTCCGATTAGACTGCAAGAGGCACACCGACGATCAAAACGCGGGGACAATTATGAAGTGCCGCCAAAGCGACTGTATTCTTGTGGCGCTGCATTCGAATAGCAAACCAAAATTCGGACGAAGGGGTACGTCGTAATTTTCGCGACCATTTTACTGCCGTCGTGCTGCTACACGAGGTGTCCACGTCTGTGTCACTGTTTCCCCAGGCTGAAATAATTCGGCGATTTCCTGCGCATTGTCCCAACGGAAGAACAACAGCCGCTGCAGCGATAAAAGGTATTGTTGTAGACGCGCATTCTTCTATCTGTGGCGTCTCACATGGCAGACAATGTAAAACATGACTGATAGACGCTATTCTTTGATTACCACAACACCAATGTCTTTTTTTCCCAGAGTTAATTTCTATTTCTGTGTATAAATAGACGTTGAAGTTATTTACCGAGCAGCAGACAGATCTAATAAAGTGAAAGGTAGCAAAGAAATAGCTGAGAAACAAGGACGATGAACCGCCACGTCGGCAGGGTCTATGAGAAACAGGTTGAGGAAAATACAGTGTAGCACAGTTTCCGAAAATATCAGAAAACTGGCGAATAGTTGTAATCCAATTTTAGGTTGGCATTCAGTGAGAAGGGATCCGATATAGTTTAAGGCACGGAGTTGGAAGCACATTCAGTACGAAGGCGAATCTAACTCGAGTGTCGTACTGTATGGCTGCAATTTTGGCGCCATTAACGCTATCCGAGCATTTTAAGAAACTTAATTGGGCGAAACCCTCTGAAGATTTGTTTCGAGGGGGGATGAAAATAATGCACAATTCTGCGGTGTTGCCACCGACTGTTACTGGGGATGGGCCCGCAATTAGCATTGCTTGTTTCCGTCTTTACAACTGAATAATGGCGAAAGCAGTAACGGAAGCTGTGTCGAACGAAACGGAATCTTTTTAGTGTCAATATTTGGTTCCCACGACAAACAGCCTCTCTTAAATATGAGGCAAGAAACTGTGAAAAAGCGGAAACAAGTGTGTATTTACGCCACCAGTGTGACGATAAACTGCAAGGCTGTTCACACCCTCCTTTAAACGCGCCTTTCACGTCTCACTGTTGCAAACAATTCTGACAACACTGTCCCAAACGCACGAGTATGCTTTTCTAGAAACTGTACCACACTTTTATCACGAGGACATACTTTACACCTGAAATATCTTTAAAGGGAAATACTATGAGTAAAGGAAAGGGCAGCCGCTAGTTCTCGAAATGATACACAACAAAAGATACGGGAATCCAGCAACTCGCCTATTTGATGCGGCAAAATACGTTTTATGTATTCCGCTAACGCTGTGACTTCTACGCTCTGTCTCGGAAGCTACATTTTTTACTTTATTATTCTATAATTCGTCTGCCAGACATACACCAGCAATTCAAAATACGGAGCGAAATCTGCTCTCGGCCTAGACGTCCGCTGCAACTGTCAAACGACTTCCTCGCGACGCCATTCTTGCGTCACACTCTCTCTGTATTCTTGCCGCCTCAAAGCTGAATAACCAGACAAGTTTAGGACGAATTTCTCCGTACTCTTTTGCGAGTTTTATAATATTTAAGACGAATAGAAAATGACGCTATATCATGCCCTTCGCTTCATCTCTACATTATTTTATACAGCAGTATCAATTACGTCATAGGTGGAACCTAAAACTAACCACCGACTAACCAGCATATGAAACATTCAGACGGGTAAACATTCTTCACATAGCGACTCGATGTTTCTGGTTTTCGCTTTGAAGGTCTGAATGATGCTGCAGATTGGGAGCATCGTGTTTCGCTCCATTAAAGAATTTACTTCCGCCATCGATCGCAGTTGCTTAACGTAAACGTCTGTTGTCGGAAGAAGTAAAACTCAATCAATCAAAAAGAGTAATTTCTTCATTTGTTATACTTTTCACAGATAACTTGTTGTAGAATGGAGGAAGAACGTTAAATGTAAAAATAATTCTTGGGTTTTTCTTACTGCTCAAATCTAAACTTGTAGGAATGGTAAGATTTTTGAGGCGACAGGATGCTAATGTTTAACTCTCTGCCAAACTTTTTCCTTAAAACCAGCCTTTCCTCGTATACCAACACTTTGAACATAGCTTTCGTGTCTCTCCTGGTTAAATCTCTGAGCATAGACGCTAATTCTGTATCTAAGTCGTACGTTACACGCGCATTTTGGTATAACTTAATGAATCGCATCACGTGTAGCGCAAAGTAAGTCTCCGAAAAACAAAGTGCTTTCTCCGAAATCGATATTTCGTCCTGTTCTCCAGAGAACGCGTAATCAAAATAAATCGCAGTCCAACAAAAATAAAAATTTGCCGAAACTTTTGTGTCTCGTTACGAGAAAGTATCGTCTGTACAGAGCTTGAACAGTGACAGCCACCGATTTAACATCCGGAGTGTTTCTGATACGAGTCTGACGGAATTAATACGTGCGAAATACTAACACAACAAATACGGTAGCTACGAAAGCAGTTTCATAACCTCAAGTAAAACTATTTCTCGCTTTGGGTTCAGTTTCCGCATCGACACGAAACAGGTTGAGATCATAATAATCAAGAAATATCCAGTACCGTCAAGAGAATACCGGAAAATAAATATTTTCTCTTTTTCTCCTTACAGCATCCACCTTCGGTAACGAATCTGCGGTTGATGTGGACCAAGTTATTGTGGCTAAAGGATGAAGTTTTATGTATTTCACTAAATGCGTTACTTCCACGCTCTGTATCGAAAGGTAAATTCTGCATGAAAACATGATCGAAACCACATTTCTCCTTACTTCATTAATTTATAATGTCCGTTACAACTGTGAAAACGACTTCCTCGCGACGCCATTCTTACGTATGACGCTCTTTGTATTGTTGCCGCTTTAAATATGAATACGTAAAACAGTTTACGTTGAAAGACTCCTATCTGTTTTGCGAGTACTATACTATTTCAGTTGAGTACAACATGATGCTAAATCATTGCAAATTAAATCACTATCAAGCTTATGGGACTTAACTGCGGGGTCATCAGTCCCTAAACTTACAAACTACTTATGAACTAGCTTATACTAAAGACGGCATAAACACCCATGCTCTAGGGGGGATTCGAACTTCCGAGGGGAACGGCCTTGCGCATCGTAGCATAGCGCCTCAATGCGTTCGGCCGCTCCGCCGCGGCTCAATCATTGCCTTCGCTTTATTTGTGTGTTATCTAGCATTTCTGCAGCCGTGTCATTTACGTCATGACGGCCCCTAAAACTCACCACCGACTAACCAGCAAAAAAAACTCGCTTAGGCGTGTAAATATTCTTTAGACAAGGACTTTATTTATCTCGTATTCGCTTTGAAGGTCTGCCTCTCCTCTAAAGGTTGGGGAGGCCTTCCACGGAAATTAAGTTTTATCTATTCCGCCAAATATCTCACTTCTACGCTCTGCCTCGAAAGTTAAATTTTCCATGAAAACATGATCGAAGCAACATTTCTCTTTACTTCATTATTTCATAATGTCCGTTGCAACTGTGAAAAAGGCTTCCTTGCCATTCTTGCGCCAGAAACTCTCTGTATTATTGCCGCTCTAAATATGATTAACGGAATCTATGTGTTTTGTTCCATTAAAAAAATAAATAAATAAATAAAATACATCAGCCCTCCCTCCCAGTTGCTTAACATTAACGTCTGCTGTGTAAAGAAGTAAACCGCAATCAAAAAGAGTAATATTTTTGTTTAATAATAGGTCCGAGTATTGTTATTCGTTTTCGTACATAACTTGGTGTAGAATGGGGGAGGAACGTTAAATGTAAAAATAACGCTTCCATTGTCTCTCTGTGTCGAAGAAGCAACGTATTGTTAACTTTCACGTTGACTGTGGCATACATTACGTCAAACATAATTCATCATTCGAGCATACTGCAGCAAAATGTGCTTTACGAAAAATCGATTTACATAATTCTGCCCTGCATCGGAAATAATTGGCCTAACTTTTCCTTCCTTAATCTCAAACGACGTTACATGTTACACAATGATGAAGCAGGAATGTCTCGACCATTCTTATGAAACGACAGATATCGAGCTAAATAACTGCACGAACTAACGAAAAATTTCAAATTTCCTGCAGGTATTGAACACCGGGATTTTTCATAGTGCTCAACAGAGCGAATGATGAAGTTCAGAGACGACAGAATATTAATATTTAGTCACTGCAAGAGTTTTCTCAATAACCAACGTTTGTTGCATAGTGTTCTATTTGAAACTGCCTTGGTATTTCTGCTACAGATGTCACACAGCATAAACGCTAATTCTGTGTAAAAGTCGGCCATTACAGACGCTAATTCGTACACATTAATTAACCATATCAGCCGGCCGCTTTGACCGAGCGGTCTGCGGCACGCCAGCCACAGTCTACACGGCCGCTGCGGTCGGGGGTTCGAATCCTCCCTTGGGCGTGGATGTTTGTGTTGTCCTTAGCGTAAGATAGTTTAAGATAGTCAAGTGATTAGTGTGTAAGTCTAGCGACTGATGACCACGAATTTTGGTCGCATAAGACCTCACACACATTTGAACATTTGAACCATATCACACGTATTGCGAATTATTTCAAATTGAAACAATGTACAATTTTCGAAACAAATACTTCGTACACATTAAAAAACCATATCAGATGCATTGCGAAGTAAATCTCCGGGAAACAGTGAACTTCCTTCGAAACATATTTTGTCTTCTGATCCAGCAGAAATGGTAATCTAATTGAGTCACAGTCCAACAAAAACAGGATTTCATCGAGTAATTGTTTATTCTTGCGTTTGTTAGCAGGAGGAATCCAGGATACAAAGTTTTAAACTGTTTCTTACAATTTCAGATGAGCATGTCAGAAGTACGATAAAATATTCAGGTATTTTTCACTGAATTATCAATTAATCGATTTTTTATCCGACTCTGCTTCTCCTCCCCTCAAGCAAACTTTAGAGATTGGTTAGATAAATTTCCATTAATCTGTAGCCAGCTACAAAAGGAATTTCGAAACCTTCTTTTGTCACCAAGTAAAAGCATTTCTGACATTGCGTCTAGTTCAGCAATTTCCTGTTACACATGGAAAACATGTAAACAGTATTCGAAGCTATGTGGAAGCAGATGCCGGAATATTTATTAACACAGTTCCTTGCAAAGGAGAAATCGATTCACGAGATTACGTATCGATAAGTTAGTGTTATCTTTTTTAAGTTAACGACCGAAAAGATAAATGTAGCGTAGTAGTTTTGGCACTATTAAGTTACCAGATTACCGTGTTTCTATATTGATGGATTTTATTCGCAACTGCCAACAGTTTAAAAAATTCCGTCACAGTATTTTTCTACTGCATTTTCAATTAATCGATTTTTTATCCGACTCTGTTTCTCCTCCCCTCAAGCAAACTTTAGAGAGGAGCTCCATAGATTTCCATTAATCTGTAGCCAGCTACAAATGGAATTTCGAAACCTCCTGTTGTCACCAAGTAAAAGCATTTCTCACATTGCGTCTACTTTAGCAATTTCCTGTTACACATGGAAAACACGCAATCAGTATTCGAAGCTGTGTGGAAGCAGATGCCGGAATATTTATTAACAGAGTTCCTTCCAAAGGAGAAATCGTTTCAGGAGATTACGTATCGATAAGTTAGTGTTATATTTTTTAAGTTAAAGACCGAAAAGATAAGTGTAGCGTAGTAGTTTCGCCACTATTTAGTTACCGGATTACCGTGTTTCTGTATTGATGGATTTTATTCGCAACTGCCACCAGTTTAAACAATTCCTTCACAGTATTTTCTACTGCATTTTCAATTAATCGATTTTTTATCCGACTCTGTTTCTCCTCTCCTCAAGCTAACTTTACAGAGGGTTTACATAGATTTCCATCAATCTGTAGCCAGCTACAAATGGAATTTCGAAACCTCCTGTTGTCACCAAGTAAAAGCATTTCTCACATTGCGTTTAGTTTAGCAATTTCCTGTTACACATGGAAAACACGCAATCAGTATTCGAAGCTGTGTGGAAGCAGATGCCGGAATATTTATTAACAGAGTTCCTTCCAAAGGAGAAATCGATTCACGAGATTACGTATCGATAGATTAGTGTTGTCATTTTTAAGTTAACGACCGAAAAGATAAATGTAGCGTAGTAGTTTTGGCACTATTAAGTTACCAGATTACCGTGTTTCTGTATTGATGGATTTTTTTCGCAACTGCCACAGTTTAAAAAATTCCGTCACAGTATTATTCTACTGCATTTTCAATTAATCGAGTTTTTATTCGACTCTGTTTCTCCTCCCCTCAAGCAAACTTTAGAGAGGGGTTACACAGATTTCCATTAATCTGTAGTCAGCTACAAAAGGAATTTCGAAACCTTCTGTTGTCACCAAGTAAAAGCATTTCTGACTTTGCGTCTAGTTTAGCAATTTCCTGTTACACATGGAAAACATGTAAACAGTATTCGAAGCTATGTGGAAGCAGATGCCGGAATATTTATTAACAGAGTTCCTACCAAAGGAGAAATCGATTCACGAGATTACGTATCGTTAAGTTAGTGGTATCATTTATAAGTTAACGACCGAAAAGATAAACGTAGCGTGTTTCTGTATTGATGGATTTTATTCCCAACTGCCAACAGTTTAAAAACTTCTGTCATGTCATTTACACACTGCAACCTGCTATGGGGGAAAATATGGAGAAAAAATTTAATTCTCAGACAACCTACAAACTCATTTAAAATTCGCTGCATTTGTTGAAAACTACGATTTTTTGAACTGTAAGGCGCCTTCGAACGCTGGCCAACTCCATCGCAGCTGTATATTACTTAACGCTCGGAAAGATAGACGCAGTGTTACAAGTACTGTGATCATTTTAACAACGTTATCAGGTTTCTATTCTCTACTGATGAATTGTGTTCCTAATTGTTGGAGGAGAAACATAATTCATTCAAACGGCAGTAGAAATGAGAATTGTTTCTTAGCATTAACGTCTGTTGTCGGAAGCAGTTAATCGCAATCAAAGAGAGTAATTTCTTTTATTTAATTATTCAACGTTTTCGTAGATAACTTGTTGTAGATTCGAGGAGGAACGTTAAACCTAAAAATAATACTTTGATTGTCTATCTGGGTCGAAGAAGGAGCACGTTGTTGAGTTTCACCTTGACCTTGGCATAGATTATATTAAACGTAATTCATCACTCGAACATCACTGCTCCATAATGCGCTTTATGAAAATCCGATTTCCAAAATTCTGTTCTGTCATTATCTTCAAAGTCGTTACATGTTGCCCAAAAATGAACTAGCAATGCCGCAACCATTCTTGTGAAACGAGAGTTCACAAGCTAAATCACTGCGGAGACTAACAACAAGTTAAAACTTTCTTTCTATAAATAGGCGTTGCAGTTATTTAGAGAACAGCAGACAGATCAAATAAACTTAACACTTGAAATTGACAAAACACTCTTTGCGATGTTCGAAGCAAAGTGCTTTCTCCAAAACCGATATTTCGACCTCTTCGCCAGAGAAAGCGTAATCTAAATAAGTCACAGTCCAAGGAAATCATAAATTCCCCGAAAACTTTGTTGTTCGTTACGAGAATGAATCATCTGAACAGCGCTTGAATCTCTTTGTTACGATCTCAGCCGCATATATTAAAGAGACATCCACTGATTTTATGATACACTCTTGACGGAATAATACCTGCGTAATGCTAACATAACAATTCGGTACCTACGAGTGCAGATTCAAAACCTAATGTTGTCAGAAAGGAAAACAATTTCTCGCATTGGGTTCACTTTACGGATCGACAAGAAACATGTTGAGATCATAATGATCATGAAATATCCAGTACCGTCTCGAAAGCTAAATTTTCCATGAAACATGATCGAAACCACATTTCTCTTTACTTCATTATTTCATAACGTCCGTTGCAACTGTTAAAACGACTTCCATTCTTGCGCGAGAAGCTCTCTGTATTATTGCCGCTCTAAATATGAGTAACGAAAACTATGTGTTTTGATCCATTAAAAAAAAAAAATAGATAAATAAATAAAATAAATCCGCCCTCCCTCCCAGTTGCTTAACATTAACGTCTGCTGTCTAAAGAAGTAAACCGCAATGAAAAACAGTAATATTTTTGTTTAGTAATAGGTCCCAGTATTGTTATTCGTTTTCGTAGAAAACTTGGTGTAGATTGGAGGAGGAACGTTAAATGTAAAAAATAATGCTTTCATTGTCTCTCTTGGTCGAAGAAGCAACGTATTGTTAACTTTCACGTTGATTGTTGCGTACATTATGTCAAACATAATCCATCATTCGAGCATACTGCGGCAAAATGTGCATTACGAAGAAACGATTTACAAAATTCTGCTCTGCCTCGGCATTAATTGGCCCAACTTTTCCTTCCTTTATCTCAAATGACGTTACATGTTGCCCAATGATGAAGCAGGAATGTCTCGACCATCTTGTGAAACGAGAGATCTCGAGCTAAATAACTGCACGAACTAACGAAAAATTTCAAAGTTCCTGCAGGTATTGGATACCGGGATTTTTCATAGTGATCAACAGAGCGAATGATGAAGTTCAGAGACGACAGAATGTTAATATTTTGTCACTGCAAAAGTTTTCTCAATAACCAACGTTTGTTGCATAGTATACTGTTTAAAACTGCCTTGCTGTTTCCGCTACAGATGTCACACAGCATAAACGCTAATTCTGTGTAAAAGTCGGACATTACAGACGCTATTTCGTACACATTAATTAACCATATCAGCCGGCCGCTTTGGCCGAGCAGTCTGCGGCGCGCAAGCCACAGTCTACACGGCCGCTGCAGTCGGGGGTTCGAATCCTCCCTCGGGCGTGGATGTTTGTGTTGTCCTTAGCGTAAGTTAGTCAAGTGATTAGTGTGTAAGTCTAGCGACTGATGACCACGAAGTTTGGTTGCATACGACCTCACACACATTTGGACATATTTAATTAACCATATCACACGAATTGCGAAGTAATTCTCCGTGAAACAATGTACTATTTTCGAAACAGATATTTCGTACACATTAAATAACCATATCAGCCGTATTGGGAAGTAAATCTCCGTGAATTTCCTTCGAAACATATAACGTCTTCTGCTCCAGCGGAAATGGTATTCTAAATGAGTCACAGTCCAACAAAAACAGGATTTCATTTAGTAATTGTTTATTCTTGCGTTTGTTAGCAGGAGGAATCCACGATACAAAGTTTGAAACTGTTTCATTCAATTTCAGCTGTTAGCAGGAGGAATCCACGATACAAAGTTTGAAACTGTTTCTTACAATTTCACCTGGGCATGACGGAAGTATGATAAAATATTCAGGTATTTTTCTACTGCATTTTCAGTTAATCGATTTTTTTTTTATCTGATTCTGTTTCTCCTCCCCTGAAGCAAAATATAGAGAGGGGATCGATAGATTTTCATCATCTATAGCCAGCTACGAATGGAATTTCAAAACCTCCTGTTGTCACTAAGTGAAAGCATTTATCACAATGCGTTTAGTTTATCCATTTCCTGTTACACATGGAAAACACGTAAACAGTATTCGAAGCTGTGTGGAAGCAGAAGCCGGAATATTACTTAACAGTGTTCCTTCCAAAGGAGAAATCGATTCACGAGATTACGTATCGATAAGTTAGTGTTATCTTTTAGTTTACGATCGAAAAGATAAATGTAGCGTAGTAGCTTTGGCACTATTAAGTTACCAGATTACTGTATTTCTATATTGACGGATTTTATTCGCAACTGCCAACAGTTTAAAAAATTCTGCCACAGTTTTTTACACACTGCATCCCGTTATGGCGGAAATGGAGAAAAAATTTAATTCACAGGCAAACTACAAACATATTTTAAGTTCACCGCATTTGTTGAAAACTATGATTCTTTGAACTGCTGAAATCTATAACTGTAGGAGTGGTATGGTTTTTCAAACGTCAGAATTCTAATGTTTAAGTCTCTGCTAAATTTTTCTCTAAAACAAACGATTCCTTGCATACCTAGACTTTCAACAATGCTTTCGTACCTCTGTACGGGTTTTATCTCAGTGCGCAAACAATGATTCTATACCAAAGTAGTACGTTACAGACGTTATTTGGGATAACTTAATAAATCAAATCGCACCTAGCTCAAAGGTAGTGGCCGAAAACAAAATGCTTTCTCCGAATTCGATATTTAGGCCTCTTCGCCAGAGAAAGCGTAATCTAAGTAAGTCACAGAAAAAAAAAAAAAAAAAAAAAAAAAAAAAAAAAAAAAATCCCTGCCGCGGTCGCCGAGGGGACTGAGGCATTCCATTCACGGTCTGCACGGCCACTACGGTCGGGGGTTCGAATCCCCCCTCGTGCATTAATATTTGGGCCGTCCTAGTTCGTAAGTAGTTCATAAGTAGTTTGTAAGTTTAGGGACTGATCACCCCGTAGTTAAGTCCCATAAGCTCAACAAACATTTGAACAAAAATTCCCCGAAAACTTTGCGGTTCGTTACGAGAAAGAATCATCTGCACAGCTCTTGAATCTCTTAAACAAATGTTAAAGAGACATCCACTGATTTAACATCCGGAGTGTTTCTTATACATGTATGACGGAATAATACCTGCGTAATGCTAACAAAACAAATACGGTACCTGCGAGTGCAGTTTCAAAACCTAATGTTGTCAAAAAGTAAAACAATTTATCGCATTGTGTTCAGTTTACGGATCGACAAGAAACATGTTGAGATCATAATGATCATGAATTATCCAAGTACCGTCAAGAGAATACCGGAAGATAGATATTTTTCTTCTTTTTCTCCTTACAGCATTCATACCTGGTAACAAATTTCTGGTTGATGTGGACCAAGTTATTATGACTGAAGGAAGAAGAGAGGAACACAAACGCTGGTATTCGCACAAAGTTTCCGGAAACCCATTTCTCGCTAATAAATCCGTACGACGGTTCGTTAATTTGTAAACCGTCACACCTACTTTCGTTTTCAGTCCTCAGCCTGTCGTACAGTATCGTTCGCTGCTGACGAAATATTCCATGAGTCCACGTACAGTATTAGGAAAGCGTTTTGACTCAGTAAGAGCTTCTTGGCCATACCGTGTATTCTAAACGTTGTTTATTCTCCACATGTCGTGTGTTGACCTGTGTTGTCAAAGCTACTACACTTTTATATGTAGAGCACACGCTACATAAATCCGTATCCATAGTATCAGAACATCGTGTTTCTTGCCTGCAAACGAGACAGGCCTCACTTAAAATCAGTTTCAGTGTTATTCCAGTTACCTACATCGCTAGCCATCATTCTCACGTTGTTGACTACATTCGTAGTCAGTATGCCTGACTCTGAAATTGCTGTTTGACGTGAATAATATTTACAGTAATTGAAGCAGTGTGGATGAAAAGGAAAGTTTATTTATTCACACATTTCCTTCAAAAGCAGAAATCGGTCCACTGTATTATGTGTAGAAGCCACCATAACAATAGGTCAGTGTTGTCTGTTAGTTCAAATTCAAATGTTTGCAAATCTAAGGAACTTAACTGCTGTGGTTATTCAGTCCCTAGACTTGAAAACTACAGAAACCAACTTATGGTAAGGGCAACACACACACACACACACACACACACACACACACACACACAAACAAACATATATGTCGGAGGGAGGGTGCGAACTTCCGATGGCGAACAACCGATCACTCCGCAGCAACGCGCCTTAGCGCGCTCGGCCATTCCACCGTGGCTGTTAGTTAACGCTCAGAAAGATAAACGAAGTGTTAGAAATACTGTGACCATTTTTAACAACATTATTAGGTTCCTATTCTATACTGATAAATAATGTTCGTAACTGGCAATAGTTTACAACGCATCTTTCAAGGTCCTTTACATATTGCAGCCCTGTGGTGGCGGAATATTATAGAGGATCGAGTAGAAACTTAATTCACTTTGACGGAATTATAAGTGAGAATTGTGTCAAACTTTTATTTTTTATTTCTTCCTGTGTCGCATCAACGATAAGACAGCACAAATGACGGAGAGAATTCCGCATTTCTGTGCGCTGTCGACCTTGTCGTATTAATTGTTAAGCAAGCCACCACAAAGCAACGACACAGACTGATTTTACGTAGTTACAGAAAGAAAGGTGTTAATTCATATAACCACAGGAATCGCATGGTTATTGAAAGACTTCCCATACTGAAATACCTTTTAATACGCTGCATTATGCGTCAAATGTGAGAAATAACGTATGTACGCATATCTTAAATTTCCGAGCCATCACAAAAGCTGATTTGGTCATCTTAATACGTCATAATACACTTAATTATTTTTGTGATTAAACAGCATGAGTTACACCAGCAGTCAAAATGGAGGGAAAATAATAAAGTGCAGCCAAACCAACTGTGAAGGAATTTTTTAGTGGCTACATTGTTGCAGCAGACACTTCCTGTATTCTCGCAGCGTTACATCAGAATATCAAATCGATATTCGGACGAAGCGGTACATCGTATTATCTCGGGACCATCTCACTGCCGTCTTGCTGCTACACGAGGTATCGATGCCTGCCCCCTGTTTCCAGAAATTTAAATGGAAATAATTCGCCGTTTTTATGCGCATTCTCCCAACGGAAGAACGACAGCTGTAATGCAGATGAATGTCATTGTTGTAGACGTGTATTCTTGTATCTGTGACGTGGCAGAAAAAGTAAAAAGTAAAAAGAGTAAAAGTAAAAATGGGCACTATTTTTTCATTACCAGAACACCCACGTCTTTTCCCCAGAGTTAACTATTTATTTTTGTCTAAAAATAATGGTTGCATAGCAAACAGAAGGAAAGAAGCTTAGGGTGTTACGTCCTATCGACAGCATGGTAATTAGAGACAGGAATTGCAGAATGGTCAAATAAACTGAAAAACAGCAAAGAAGTAGCTAAAGAAGGACGATGAACCGCCATATCGGCAGGGTCTAAGAAACAGAACGATGGAAAATACAGCGTAGCGCTGTTCCCGAAAATATCAGAAAACTGGCGAACAGTTTTTAAGCCAAATTTAGTTTGGCATCCAATGAGAAGAAATGAGATATATTTTAAGGCATGAAGTTGGGAGCACATTCAGTACGAAGGCAAAACTAACTCGAGTTTCGTACTGTGTGGCTGCAACTTTGACGCCATTATCGGTATTCCAGCATTTTACGGAAATTAACGACCAGTTGTTTCCATTACTGAGCTATCGTGACAGCTGATCATTCTTCGAGAATCACACTGCTTCCCAGAACCTGCATCATTCATCTCAGAGCAGAGACGCTGATTCTGTCTTACAGACGTCATTTTGCCTAACTTAATAAATCGCATCACACGTAGCGCACAGTAAGTCTCCGGAAAATAATGTGCTTTCTCCGAAATCGATATTTCGTCTCCTTCTCCAGAGGAAGCGTAATCTAAATAAGCCACAGTCCAGCAAAAATAGACATTCGCCGAAAACTATCTCGCTCTTTACGAGAAAGAATCGCCTGTACAACGCTTCAATCTGTTTGTTACGATCTCACCCGAACAAATGTTAAAGAGACAGCCACATTAATACATGCGCAATGCTAACACAACAAATACGGTATATACGATTGCAATTTCAATACCTCACGTCGCCAGGAAGTAAATCTGTTTCTTGCATTGAATTCTGTTTTCGTATCGACACGAAACAGGTTTAGATCATATTACCAATGAAATATCCAGTACCGTCAAGAGAAAACCGGAAAATAGATATTTTCTCTTTTTCTCCTTACAGCATCCATACCTAGTAACAAATGCGTGATTGATATGGATCAAGGTATTGTGGTTGAAGGATGAAGTTTTGTGTATTCATCTAAATATGTTATTTCTCCGCTCTGTCTCGAAAGATAATTTCTGCATGAAAACATGATGTGAATCACATCTCTCTTTACTTCATTATTTTATAACGTCCGTTGCAACTCTGAAAACGACTTCCTCGCGACGCCATTCTTGTGTCAGACGCTCTCTGTATTGTTGCCGCTGTAAATATGAATGCGGAAAAAAGTTTACGACGAAAGACTCCATTCTATTTTGCGAGTTTTATACTATTTGAGTTGTGTAGAACATGACACTAAATCATTGCAAAACAAATAAAATTCAAATGTTTGTAAAGCTTATGGGACTTAACAGCGAAATTTACAGTATCTGATTTGAGTAGAAAATTTCGCTAAAACATTTCCTTCGCTTTATTTGTTTGTTGTTTAGCATTTTTACAGCCGTATCAATTACGTCATGACGGTACCAGCATACAAAAAACTTGCTCAGACGTGTAAATATTCTTCAGATAAGCACTTTATTTTTCTGGTTTTTGCTTTGACGGGTTGCCTCTCCTCTGAATGATGCCACCGGTTGGGAACTTAGTGTTCTCCTCCATTTAAAAGTATAAAATAAAATAAGTAAATAAATAAAAATGAACAAAATTCCGCCTTCGCTCTCATTTGCTTAACATTAACGTCTTCTGTCTAAAGAAGTAAACTGCAATCATAAAGTAACATAACTGTTTAATAATACGTCTAAGTATTGTGATACGTTTTCGTAGATAACTTGGTGTAGAATGGAGGAGGAACCTTAAATGTAAAAATAATGCTTTCATTGTCTCTCTGGGTTGAAGAAGCAACGTGTTGTTAACTTTTACGTTGACTGTGGCATACATTATATCAATCGAAATTCAATACTCGACCATACTGCTGCAAAATGTGCTTTACGAAACATCGATATACAAAATTGTTCTGCCCCGGCAAAATTGGCCTAACTTTTCCTTGCTTTATGTCAAATGACGTTACATGTTGCTCATTACGAAGTAAGAATATCTTGAGCATTCTTGTGCAACAAGATTTCCCAAGCCAAATCACTGCACAAACTAACAACAAATATCAAATTTCCTGCCGGTATTGAAAACCGAGACTTTTCATAGGTTTCCAAACTGAGAACTGGGCGAATGATGAAGTTTAGACTCGACAGAATGTTAATATTTAGTCACTGCAAAAGTTTTCTCACGAACCAACGTTTTGTTGTATATGATACTATTTGAAACTGCTTCGGTACCTCTGCTAGATGAAACAAATGTCACAGAGTATAAACGATGATTCTGTGTAAAAGTCGGTCATTACGGGCGTTACTTCGTACGCATTAATTAACCATACCACACGTACTGCAGAGTAAATCTCCGGAAACAGTGCACTTCAATCGAAACAAATATTTCGTCTTCTGATAATGAGTCACAGCCCAACAAAAACAGGACTTCACGGACTAAATGTTTATTCTTCCTTTCTTACCGGAAGGAATCATCGACACAACGTTTCAAACTGTTTCTCACAATTTCACCTGGGCATGTCGAAATGACGATGTAATATCCGTTTTTATTTCAACGTCATTTTCATTGAATTAATTTTTTATTTGACCTTCCTCCCCTCAAGCAGACGTAATGAGGCTGTGTTACCTCTCACTTAACAATCGGAAAGATAAATGTGGTATTTTTGGCAGTATTAAGTTACCAGATTTCTGGGTCTGTATTGACGTTACGGCGGATAGTGTTGGAGTAAAAATTTACTTGACAGACGAAATACAGACATCTTTTAAATTCTAAGTAAAACTATTTCTCGCATAGTGTTTTGTTCCCGGATCGATATGAAACACAAAACAGTTTCAGCTCCTAATATTCAATAAATATCGTGTACCATCAAGAGAAAACCATAAAATTAGTGACCCATATTTTCTCCTTACAGCATCCATCCCAGGTAACAAATGTGTGGTCGATGAGGACGCAGTTATTGTGACTGAAGTCAGGGATGAAGGGACGAACATGGTATTATCTCTGAATTTCCAGAAAGCCATTTCTCGTCAATAAAGCAGTACAATGGCTCGTTACTTGTAAGCCGTTACACCTACTTCCGTTTCCAGTCCTAAACCGTTCGTGTAGAATCGTTCGCTACTGACGAAATAATCCCTAATCCTGCGTACAGGAGTAAGAAAGCGTTTTGAGCTTCCTAGCCATACCATGTGTTCTGAACGTTGCTTACTCTCAACATGTCGTGTGATGCCCCGTTTGGTGAAACTTACTACAATTTCATCTACAGAACACGATACAAAATGTTGGATGCAAATTATCAAAACAAGCTGTTTCTTGCCTGTAAACGAGCCAGGCCTAGCTTAAAGCAATTCTAGTTTAATCCCAGTCACCTACATCACAAGACGTCAATTTCACGTTGTTGACAATCTTCATAGTCGATATGGAACACTCTGAAATTATGCTTGCCTTAATGGAAGCAATGTGTGAAGGAAAGTAAAGTTTATTTATTCCCAGAGTTCCTACCAAAGGAGAAATCGATCCATGAGATTACGTGTCCAAGACGTGATAAGTCAGTGTTGTCTCTTAGTTAACAATCGGAAAGCTAAATGCAGTATTTTTGCCACTATTGAGATACCAGATTTCTGTGTCTCTGTATTGATGGACATTTTCCCAACTGTCGACAGTTTTAAAAATTCTGTCATAGTCATTTACACGCTGCTGACCTTTATGAGGGAATGTGATGGAGTAAAAATTTAATTCACAGACAAACTACAAACATATTTTAAATTCCCTGCATCTGTTTAAAACTAGGATTTTTCTAACCGCTCTTATCTAAAACTGTCGGAGTGGTAGGCTATGGTTTTTGATGCGACAGAATGCTAATGTTTTACTCTCTGCCAAATTTTTCTTTAAAACCAACGGTCCCTTGTATACCAAGACTTTTAACGTTGCTTTCGTGTCTCTGCTTCATTAATCTCAGAGCAGAAACTCTGATCTGGTCAAAGTTGTGCCTTACAGACGTTCTTTAGTATAACTTAATAAATCGCATCACACGTAGCGCACACTAAGTCTCCGGAAAATAATGTGCTTTCTCCGAAATCGATATTTCGACCTCTTCGTCAGAGAAAGCGTAATTTAAATAAGTCACAGTCCAACGAACACAGAAATTCGCCGAAAACTTTCTCGTTCGTGACGAGAAAGAATCGTCTGTCTAGCGCTTGAATCTGTTTGTTACGATCTCACCCGAACAAATGTTAAAGAGACAGTCACATTAATACATGTGCAATGCTAACACAACAAATACGGTAGCTACGAATGCAATTTAAATACCTCAGGTTGTCAGGAAGTAACTCTATTTCTCGCATTGGGTTCTGTTTCCGTTTCGACACGAAACAGGTTCAGATCATCATAATCATGAAATGTCCAGTACCGCGAAGAGAATACCAGAAGATAGAAATTTTCTCTTTTTCTCCTTACAGCATCCATCCCTGATAACAAATCTACGGTTGATATGGACCAAGTTATTGTGGCTGAAAGATGAAGTTTTTATCTATTCCTCTAAATGTGTTACTTCTACGCTCTGTCTCGAAAGGTAAATTATGCTTGAAAACATGATCAAAACCACATCTCTCTTTACTTCATTATTTTATAACGTTCGTTGCAACTGTACGAACGACATTTTTTGGCGATGCTATTCTTGCGTCAGACGCTCTCTGTATTGTTGCCGCTTTAAATATGAATGCAGAAAAAAGTTTACGACGAAAGACTCCAGTCTGTTTTGCGAGTTTTATACTATTTATGTTGTGTAGAACATGACGCTGAATCATTGCAAAACAAATGAAATTCAAATGTTTGTAAAGCTTATGGGACTTAACAGCGAGTTTTACAGTATCTGATTTCAGTACACAATTGCGCTAAAACATTGCCTTCGCTTTATTTGTGTGTTATTCAGCATTTTTATAGCTGTATCAATTACGTCATGACGGTACCTAAAACTCAACACCGACTGACCAGCATATAAAATACTTTCTCAGACGTGTAAACATTCCTTAGATAAGCACTTTATTTTTCTCGTTTCCGCTTTGAAGGTCTACCTCTGCTCTACCGGTTGGGAACTTGTTGCTTTCCGCCACTTAAAAAAATAAAAAAAATAAATAGATAAATTAATTAATTAATAAAATATACTTCCGCCTTCCCTCCCAATTACTTAACATTAACGTCTGCTGTCTAAAGAAGTAAACCACATTCAAAAAGTATAACACTTCTGTTTAATAATAGGTCAAAGCATTATGATAAGTTTTCGTAGTTAACTTGGTGTAGAATTGAGCAGGAACGTTAAATCTAAAGATAATGCTTTCATTGTCTCTCTGGGTCGAAGAAGCAACGTCTTGTTAACTTTCACGTTAACTGTGGCATACATTATGTCGAACGTAATTCATCACTTGAGGGTACTGCTGTAAAATCTGCTTTATGAAAAAACAGTTTACAAAAATAATGTTGTGCCTCGACATTAATTGGCGTAACTTTTCCTTGCTTTATTTCAAATGACGTTACATGTTGTCCAATGATGAAACAGGAATGTCTCGACCATTTTTATGAACGAGAGAACTCAAGCCAAACAACTGCACAAACTAACGACAAATCCCAAATTTCCTTCACGTATTGAAAACCGGTATTGTTCATAGTGCTCAACTGGGCGAATAATGAAGTTTAGAGACGACATAATGTGAATATTTAGTTATTGCAAAAGTTTTGCTGCATAGTATACTCTTTCAGACTGCTTTGGTACGTCTGCTAGATGAAACAAATGTCCAAGACCACAAACGCTGATTCTGTGTAAAAGTCGGACATTACGGACGTTATTTCGTAATTACACATTAATTATTTCGTCTTCTGATCCAGCGGAAGTGGTAATCTAAATGAGTCACAGTCCTACAAAAACGGGATTCTATCGAGTAATTGTCAATTCTTGCGTTTGTTAGCAGGAGGAATCCACGATACAAAGTTTGAAACTGTTTCTTACAATTTCACCTGAGCATGTCGGAAGTACGACAATATATTCAGGTATTTTTCTACTGCATTTTCAATTAATCGATTTTTTATCTGACTCTGTTTCTCCTCCCCTGAAGCAAACTTTGGAGAGGGGATCGATAGATTTCCATTAATCTGTAGCCAGCTACGAATGGAATTTCAAAACCTCCTGTTGTCACTAAGTAAAAGCATTGCGTTTTGTTTACACATTTCCTGTTACACATGTAAAACACGTAAACCGTATTCGAAGCTGTGTGGAAGCAGATGCCGGAATATTAATTAACAGTGTTCCTTCCAAAGGAGAAATCGAGATTACGTATCGATAAGTTAGTTAACGATCGAAAAGATAAATGTAGCGTAGTAGTTTTGGCACTATTAAGTTACCAGATTACTGTGTTTCTGTATTGATGGATTTTATTCGCAACTGCCAACAGTTTAAAAAATTCCGTCACAGTCATTTACACACTGCAATCTGTTATGGCGGAAAATGCAGAAAAAAATTATTTCACAGATAAACTACAAACATATTTTAAATTCACCGCATTTGTTGGAAACTATGATTCTTTCAACTGCTCAAATCTAAAACAGTAGGAGTGGTATGGTTTCTTAATCGTCAGACTTATAATGAAGAAGTCTCTGCTAAATTTTTCTCTAAAGCAAACGTTTCCTTGCATACCTAGACTTTCAACAATGCTTTCGTATCTCTATACTGGTTTAATCTCAGAGCGTAAACAATGATTCTATACGAAAGTAGTACGGTACAGACGTTATTTGGAATAACTTAATAAATCGTATCGCACCTAACACAAAGTAAGTCTCCGAAAAACAAAGTGCTTTCTCCAAAACCGATATTTCGACCTCTTCGCCAGATTTCGAAGTGTATATGTATTATCATTCATTTACCATACTCAACCAATACCAACCATGCAGTGCAGGGTCGCTTAAAATGCAATAAAGGGGAAAAAAATAAAAATTAAAAAAAAAAAAATCTCTTTATAAGTCGGATGACCTCTGCGTATGCCAGTATGAATGATTATATGGGTCTATGATCACCGGAATTTCTGAATAGGAAAATTTCTGAAATAAGCTGGCCGCTAGCAATATCCAAAGTCTTGAAACACTTTCTAGAAAATAAATAAAAAAATTATAAATAAGGTAAAATAAAGTTTTAAAAAATTGATACTGCCTTTGGGATGTGTCCTAACCCTTAATTACGTGAGACACTGGTCTTTATGCTTCGTGCCCACGAACAAAGCCAGATTTCCAATTTTTTATGTATTATCTTTCATTTAGCATACGTAAGCCATACCGACAGTACTGTGGCGCCTCTGGTGTGAAAAGGCGCCAACTGCGATCCAGGTTACGGAGGACGTAGTGCGGCCGTTCACCGACAGATGGCAGCACGTCACTCGCGAAAGAGGTGCGTCGATTGAATGAGTGGCAAACGAAACAGTAATTTCTCTGTGGACTGACGTAAAAAGTCAGCGGCTATTCTATTTAATAATAGGAGCGGGTATTGTTATAGTTTTCCGTAGATAACTGTTGCTGCTGAATGGAGAAATGTTAAAAGAAAAAATAATTATGTCGCTGTCTCTCTGGGCGGAAGAAGGAACGGCCTAATAAAGGTGACATTGATAGTGGCACAGATAATAGTAAACGTAATTTATTTCTCGCGCATTACGCCGTATATTGTGTTTTTAAACATTTCGCTTCTGCTTCGTCATTTGACCACCATTCTCTTTCTTAACCTGAAAAGTTGTTACATTTTGCCCACTCACGAAGTGCTAGGGAATTTTTCGGCCCATGTTGTGACGAGAGCGAATTACTCTGTGGCCAGAAGTATGATTCGTGGCGCCTGTCCAGAGTTTTCCGAAAAAGACGTCGCGTTGTCTTCGTTTTCGCGGCCGGCTATAGCGTCTCCATATTTGCCACATTTCCATTGAACTGGTTTTTCCATTCGGCTGCGCTTCTGCTGCTCTCGAGCCAAGTGCAGAGAGGTTTCTATTAAACTGTAGCCACCCGCGAACGGAATTTGGCAACTTCGTGTTGTCAGGGAGTGAAACTATTTGGCACATTGCGTTCGGTTTCCGGATAGACCCTAAACAGGTGATGCTGTAAACTTTGTTATCATTTGTTCTGTTCGTTGTATTAAAAAATATGGAATACCGTCAAGAGAAATCCGGGATATAAATGCATTCTTTTTCTCCACACATCGTGCATCGCTGGGAAGAAATTGTTGCTGGTCGTTCAAGAATAAGTCGACATAAACGCTGGTATCACACCAAGAGCCAGGCACCCACTAGTCGCTAATAATTCCGTGCAATGCGTGGCTGGATGATGTGTGAATCGCTACAGGCACACTAGCTTTTTGTGCCTAAGGCGTTCGTACAGAATCGTTTGTTATTGACAGAATAGTCGCTAATCTCACGTTCAGGATTAAGAATGTAGTTTCGTGGAAATGTCGAGCCAAGTGCAGAGAGGTTTCTATTAAACTGTAGCCACCCGCGAACGGAATTTGGCAACTTCGTGTTGTCAGGGAGTGAAACTATTTGGCACATTGCGTTCGGTTTCCGGATAGACCCTAAACAGGTGATGCTGTAAACTTTGTTATCATTTGTTCTGTTCGTTGTATTAAAAAATATGGAATACCGTCAAGAGAAATCCGGGATATAAATGCATTCTTTTTCTCCACACATCGTGCATCGCTGGGAAGAAATTGTTGCTGGACGTTCAAGAATAAGTCGACATAAACGCTGGTATCACACCAAGAGCCAGGCACCCACTAGTCGCTAATAATTCCGTGCAATGCGTGGCTGGATGATGTGTGAATCGCTACAGGCACACTAGCTTTTTGTGCCTAAGGCGTTCGTACAGAATCGTTTGTTATTGACAGAATAGTCGCTAATCTCACGTTCAGGATTAAGAATGTAGTTTCGTGGAAATGTCGAGTATTCAGAACGTTACTTAGTCGTGTGATCGCCAGTTTTGTACTCGTAACCTCGGTAGTGGAAGTGAGAAACGGTTTCCCGTACAGAACAAGCTACAAAATTTTGGATGCAAACAATCAAAAATTTTTTCCTGTAGGATACACGAATAACTAAAGATAAGTTTTTAGTATCGTCGCAATTACGTATTTCGCAAGACATAATTTTCACGTTGTTGACAATGACAGTCCCTAGTGTGTAGGACTGACAATGAAATCGCTATTACTGTTTCCTGTTTCACATGAAAACGTGTGCTCTTACCGAAGCCCTGTGGAAGGAAACGACAGTTTATTTACTCGCAGATTCCTTTCGATAGAAGACATCGATTCACGATATTACTTGGCCAAGAAATAATAACAATAGGTGTTGTCTGATAGTTAGCGCTTGGAAATCTGATGTCAGTTTAAAAAATACCGTGCTCATTATTGACAATATTGAGTTTCCGTGTGGCTGTTTTCTGTACTGATCGTAACTGGCAACAGTTTACAAAATATGTGTCGCCAGAGTCGTGATGGACGTTTACACTGGAGTAAAAATGTACTTTACGCAGGCAGCAGTGATTTGAGAATTATATCAATTTTTTTTTTCTTCGTGTATGAGTGACAGATGGGAACAAGGCGATGCTCGCTTTGCACAGATCTTTTAGTCGGCAGAACACCCGCGACTTTTTCCCAGAGTTAACTATTTAATTCTGTCTATAAACAGGCGTTGCAGGTATTTAGCGAACAGCATACAGGGATCAGATGTAGTTTAAGGCACGGAGTTGCTTAACATTAACGTCTGCTGTGTAAAGAAGTAAACTGCAATTAAAAAGAGTAATAATTTTGTTTAATAATAGGTCCGAGTATTGTTATTCGTTTTCGTAGAATGGAGGAGGAACGTTCAATGTAAAAAATAATGCTTTCATTGACTCTCTGGATCGAAGACGCAATGTATTGTTAACTTTCACGTTGACTGTGGCATACATTATGTCAAACAAAATTCACCATTCGAGCATACTGCCGCAAAATGTGCTTTACGAAAAACCGATTTACAAAATTCTGCCCTGCCTCGGCATTAATTGGCCTAACTTTTCCTTCCTTTACCTCAAATGACGTTACATGTTGCCCAATGATGAAGCAGGAATGTCTCGACCATTCTTCTGAAACGAGATATCTCGAGCTAAGTAACTGCACGAACTAACGAAAAATTTCAAATTTCCTGCAGGTATTGAAAACCGGGATTTTTCATTATGCTCAACGGAGCGAATGATGAAGTTCAGAGAAGACAGAATGTTAATATTTTGTCACTGCAAAAGTTTTCTCAATAACCAACGTTTGTTGCATAGTATTCTATTTGAAACTGCCTTGGTGCTTCCGCTACAGGTGTCACACAGCATAAACGCTAATTCTGTGTAAAAGTCTGACATTACAGACGCTATTTCGTACACATTAATTAACCATATCATCTGGCCGCTTTGGCCGAGCGGTCTGCGGCACGCCAGCCAAAGTCTACACGGCCGCTACGGTCGGGGGTTCGAATCCTCCCTCGGGCGTGGATGTTTGTGTTGTCCTTAGCGTAAGTTAGTTTAAGTTAGTCAGGTGATTAGTGTGTAAGTCTAGCGACTGATGACCACAAATTTTGGTCGCATAATACCTCACACACATTTGAACATTTTTTAATTAACCAAATCACACGTATTGCGAAGTAATTCTCCGTGAAACAATGTACTATTTTCGAAACAGATATTTGATACACATTAAATAACCATATCAGACGTATTGCGAAGTAAATCTCCGGGAAACAGTGAACTTCCTTCGAAACATATTTCGTCTTCTGATCCAGCGAAAGTGGTAATCTAAATAAGTCACAGTCCAACAAAAACAGGATTTCATCGAGTAATTGTTAATTCTTGCGTTTGTTCGCAGGACGAATTCATGATACAAAGTTTGAAACTGTTTTTACAATTTCAGCTGGGCATGTCGGAAGAACTATAAAACATTCAGGTATTTTTCTACTGCATTTTCGATTAATCGATTTTTTATCCGACTCCGACCTCATGTTGTCACCAAGTAAAAGCATTTCTCACATTGCGTTTAGTTTACCCGTTTCCTGTTACACGTGGAAAACACGTAATCAGTATTCGAAGCTGTGTGGAAGCAGATGCCGGAATATTTATTAACAGAGTTCCTTCCTTAGGAGAAATCGATTCACGAGATTACATATCGATAAGTTAGTGTTGTCTGTTTTAAGTTAACGACCGAAAAGATAAATGTAGCGTAGTAGTTTTGGCACTGTTTAGTTCCCTGATTACTGTGTTTCTGAATTGATGGATTTTATTCGCAACTGCCAACAGTTTAAAAAATTCCGTCGCAGTATTTTTCTACTGCAGTTTTAATTAATCGATTTTTTATCCGACTCCGACCTCCTGTTGTCACCAAGTAAAAGCATTTCTCACATTGCGTTTAGTTTACCCATTTCCTGTTACACGTAGTCAGTATTCGAAGCTGTGTGGAAGCAGATGCCGGAATATTTATTAACAGAGTTCCTTCCTAAGGAGAAATCGATTCACGAGATTACGTATCGATAAGTTAGTGTTGTCTGTTTTAAGTTAACGACCGAAAAGATAAATGTAGCGTAGTAGTTTTGGCACTGTTTAGTTTCCAGATTACTGTGTTTCTGAATTGATGGATTTTATTCGCAACTGCCAATCGATTTTTTATTCGACTCTTTTTCTCCTCCCCTCAAGCAAACTTCAGAGATGGGAAGCAGTGTGGAGAAAAAGGAAAGTTTATTTATTCACACATTTCCTTCAAAAGGAGAAATCTGTCCACTAGATTACGTGTATAAGCCACCATAACAATAGGTCATTGTTGTCTGTAGTTCAAATTCAAATGTTTACAAATCTAAGGGACTTAACTGCTGTGGTTATTCTGTCCCTAGACTTACAAACTACTGAAACTAACTTATGGTAAGGGCAACACACACACATGACACACACACGCACACACACACACACACACACACACACACACACACAAACACACACACACACCCGTGTCCGAGGGAGGATTCGAACCTCCGACTGCGAACAACCGAGCACTCCGCAGCAACGCGCTCTAGCGCGCTCGGCCACTCCACAGTGGCTGTTAGTTAACGCTCAGAAAGATAAACGCAGTGTTAGAAATACTGTGACCATTTTTAACACCATTATCAGGTTCCTATTCTATACTGATAAATAATTTTCGTAACCAGCAATAGTTTACAACGCATCTTTCAAGGTCCTTTACATATTGCAGCCCTGTGGTGGCGGAATATTATAGGGGATCGAGTAGAAACTTAATTCACTTTGACGGCATCAGAAGTGAGAACTGTGTCAAACTTTTATTTTTTATTTCCTCATCTGTGGCATCAACGATAAGACAGCACAAATGACGGAGAGAATTCCGCATTTCTGTGTGCTGTCGACCTTGTCGCATTAATTGTTAAGCAAGCCACCACAAAGCAACGGCACGTGACTGATTTTACGTAGTTACAGAAAAAAAGGTGTTAGTTCATGTAACCACAGGAATCGCATGGTTATTGAAAGACTTCCCATACTGAAATATCTTTTAATATGCTGCACTATACGTCAAATGTAAGATATAACGTGTATGTATCCATATCTTAAATTTCCGAGCCATCACAAAAGCTGATTTATCATCTTAATACGTCATAATTCACTTCATTATTTTGTGATTAAACAGCATGAGTTACACCAGCAGTCAAAATGGAGGGAAAATAATAAAGTGCCGCCAAACCAATTGTGAAGGAATTTTTTAGCGGCTACATTCTTGCAGCAGACACTTCCTCAAGATATGGACGAAGAGGTACGTCGTATTATCTCGGGACCATCTCACTGCCGTCTTGCTGCTACACGAGGTGTCGATGTCTGCGACCCTGTTTCCGCAAGTTGACATCCAAATAATTCGCCAACTTGCTGTGCATTCTGCCAACGGTAGAAGAATAGCCAATAACCGTGGCACTGGCGAAAGTTATTATTGTCGACGTGCATTCTCGTATCTGTGGTGTCTGACGTGGCAGAAAATGTGAAACATGACTGATGAGCCCTATTTATTAATTAACAAAACACCCACATCATTTTACCAGAGTGAACTATATATTTGTGTCCATTTGTGCGTTAATATTCTCCGTGCTAAGCATTGCAAGTAGCGACGCTAAAAATAATCGTTGTAGTTATTTAGCATACAGCAGAAAGATAAAAAACAATGTGAACAATAGCAAACAGGCAATCAGTCAACAGCCTTATCCGCTTAGTTTATGAGAAACAGAAAGGGAAAAATATCGTGTACGGTATATTCGGAAAAATCAGAGAAACAGGCGAATAGTTGTAAGCCAATTTCAGGTCGTCATTAAAAGAAAAGAACTTGATGAGACACAGTTTGCGGTATGAGGTTCGGAGCTTATTCAGTGCGAGGGCAAGTCTGGCTTGTGTGTCGTACTGTGCGGCTGCAATTTTTAGCAACTCTCCTTCTATGGAAAAAAGTTTTATGTATACGACAAAATTTTTCATTACTACGCTCTGCCTCGAAAAGTAAATTCCCCGTCAAATCATGATGGAAACCAGATTTCTCTTTACTTCATTATTTCATAACGCCCGTTGCAACTGTCAAACGACTTCCTCGCGACGCCATTCTTGCGTCAGACGCTCTCTGTATTATTGCCGCTTTAAATATGAAGACGGAATCAAGTTTACGACGAAAGACTCCATCTTCTTGTGGGAGTTTTACACTATCTGATTTGAGTAGAAAATTGCGCTAAAACATTGCCTTCCCTTTATTTCTGAGTTACTCAGCATTTTTACAGCCGTATAAATTACTTCCTGACGGTACCTAAAACTCACCACCGACTGACCAGCATATAAAACACTTGCTCAGACGTGCAAATATTCTTTCGATAAGCTCTTTATTTTTCTCGTTTTCTCTTTGAAGGTCTGCCTCTCCTCTAACGGTTGGGGACTTGTTGCTTTCCGCCATTTAAATAAAATAAAATAAATAAGTAAAAAAAACTTCAGCCTTTGCTCCCAGTTGCTTAACATTAACGTCTGCTGTCTAAAGAAGTAAACCGCAATCAAAAAGAATAAGACAGATAACTTGTTGTTGAATGGAGGAGGAACGTTCAATGTAAAAATAACGCTTTCATTGTCTCTCTGGGTCGAACAAGCAACGTATTGTTAACTTCGACGTTAACTGTGACATAACGTAATTCATCACTCGAGTATACTGCTGCAAAATGTGCTTTACGACAAACCGATTTACAAAATTCTGTTCTGCCTCGACATTAATTGGCCTAACTTTTCCTTCCTTTATCTCAAATGACGTTACATGTTGCCCAATGATGAAGCAGGAATGTCTCGACCATTCTTGTGAAACGAGAGATCTCGAGCTAAATAACTGCACGAACTAACGAAAAATTTCAAATTTCCTGCAGGTATTGGACACCCGGATTTTTCACAGTTTTCAACTGAGCGAATGATGAAGTTTAGAGACGACAGAATGTTCGTATTCAGTCACTGCAAAAGTTTTCTCAATAACCAACGTTTGTTGCATAGTATTCTATTTGAAACTGCCTTGGTGCTTCTGCTACAGATGACACACAGCATAAACGCCAATTCTGTGTAAAAGTCAGACATTACAGACGCTATTTCCTACACATTAATTAACCATATCAGCCGGCCGCTTTGGCCGAGCGGTCTGCGGCGCGCCAGCCAAAGTCTACACGGCCGCTGCGGTCGGGGGTTCGAATCTTCCCTCGGGCGTGGATGTTTGTGTTGTCCTTAGCGTAAGTTAGTCAAGTGATTAGTGTGTAAGTCTAGCGACTGATGACCACGAAGTTTGGTCGCATAAGACCTCACACACATTTGAACATTTTTAATTATCCATATCACACGTATTGCGAAGTAATTCTCCGTGAAACAATGTACTATTTTCGAAACAGATATTTCGTCTTCTGATAAGCGTAAGCGGTAGCTAATCGAAATGAGTCACAGTTCAACAAAAACAGGAATTCACCGAGTAATTGTTTATACTCCCTCTGTTCGCGGAATAAATCCTCGATACAACGTTTTTTGAAACTGATTCTTACAATTTCATGTGGGCATGTCGGAATGACGATACAATATTCCCTTATTTTTCAACTGCATTTTCATTGAATTAATTATTTATTTGGTCCTCCCCCCTCAAGCAAACTTTAGAGAGGTGTTACAGAGATTTCTATTAATCTGTAGCCAGCTACGAACGGAATTTCAAAACCTCCTGTTGTCAGTTGTACTACAATTCCTCACATTGCGTTTAGTTTACGCGTTTCGTGTTGTACCTGGAAAACACTTACAGTAACCGAAGCTGTGTGGAGGCAGATGGGAGTATATTTATTCCCAGAGTTCCTTCCAAAGGAGAAATGGATTCACGGGATTACGTGTGGAAGACGTAAAAAGTCAGTGTTATCTCTCGGTTAACAATCGGAAAGCTAAATCTATTATTTTTGCCACTCTTAGGTTACCATAGTTCTATGTTACTGTATTTATGGATTCTGTTCGCAACTGCCAACAGTAAAAATATTGTCACAGTCATTTACACAGTGAAGACAAGGTATGGCAGAATGTGCTGGAGGAAAAATTTGATTCGCAGACAAACTACAAACATATTTTTAATTCTCTGCAATTTTTGAAAAACTAGGACTTTTTAAATGCTGAAATCTAAAGCTGTAGGCGTGGTATGGCTTTTGAGGCCACAGAATGTTGGTGTTTAACACTCTGCCAAATTTTTCTTTAAAACCAACGTTTCCTCGCATACCGAGCCTTATAACATTGCTTTCGCATCTCTGCTGGATTACTTTCAGACGCTAATTCAGGGTCGCAATCATACGTTACAGACGTTATTTCGCATAACTTAATAAATCAAATCACACATAGTGCAAAGTAAGTCACCGAAAAACAATGTGCCTTCTCCGAAATCGAATTTTCGTCTCCTTCTCCAGAGGAAGCGTAATGTAACGAAGTCTCAGTCGAGCAAAAACAGTGGTTCACCAAAACCTCTGTCGCTCTTTACGATAGAGAAACGTCGCTGCAGCGTTTGAAACTGTTTGTTGCCATCTCACCTGGACAAATGTTAAAGTGACGGCCGTCCATTTAACACCCACAGTGTTTCAGGAACTGGGTTAACACAGCTAGTGCGGCAGCTGCGAATGGAATATGAAAGCTTTATGTTGTCACGAAGTTAAAGTATTTCTCGCATAGTGTTTAGTTTCCGTATCGACACGACCACACAAAACAGGATCAGCTTGTAATATTCAAGAAATATCGAGTACCGTCAAGAGAAAAACTGGAAAATAGATAGTTCCCATTTCTCCTTGTAGCATCCATCGGAGGTAAGAAATGTGTGGTCGATGTGGACGCAGTTATCGTGGCTGAAGTGCACTGCTCACGAAACTCCAAGTCTTCAACCTAACTGAGCAGGTTTCACTCTGCGTCACTGCAATATACGATACGAAATTTTCGGAAATTCGGCATATATTACTGCCTGCACGTCTGATCTTTCGCTTAGTTTTGTCTCGAATCCAAAAGACAGTAACTTGGGAGGCCGTCCCTCCGTCCCGTTCGCTGTTACTTCAGTAGAGTACGAGGTCGCTTCACGTGACGTCACAGCTCCGTAGTTTCCTGCCGGAGTCTGTTCTCTCGCGCAGGCCAACCGAGCGGGAACGAGCGCGGCAAACCTGTGCTGACCGAACAGCGGGCAGCGGGGCTCTGGCTCTTGCTCTGGCAGGCGTGGCTTCGGAAACCACTCGGCCGCGTTGCGTTCAGCGAACAGAAGATAAAAGTCGCTTTCCCACCGTGTTGACGACGACATTTCGTAGAGAGCAGCGATTAAACAGGAATTGCCATTCTTCATCTACCTCTGCACTACCGAATAAAGGCGTTCCTAGTAAACGAAGCTATGTGAACGAACGGGAGTCTTTTTTACTCTTAGAATTTCGTCTCAAACCAGACAGTGTTTCAGGAATATACATTTGGACGAGACGATAACACAGTAGGGTAACACTTACTGTTATATTACTCTCGGGAAATTCCATTCAGTGTGAGAGTACAGTTTTTCTCTGTGACATTATCCAGTTACGAATCATTTTTGTTTGTCCGTTTTCACACATTCCGTTAGGAGCTGCAGACATATGACAAAACATTTGTTTATTCAAGCAAATACGTTCGTGTAAATTGACAGGCAAGTTTTATGCCACCTGACTCCATGTTACGATACGAAATTCCAGAATGTAGCCACATTTTCATTTGCATACATTTGAGCTCGTATTTTTTCCATATGTCGAAGTTGACGGTCGCTACGGATGTGTACCCGCGATTCATTCCTAGTGGAATACGGGACAAAATGCTTACAGAAGACGGCGGTTATCCGTTTTTTGCACTGACAAATTTTGACTGTTATCTGCTGTCTGAGCGGAGGGATTTTAGTTTTCCCTGTACGTGGAGTACACACTGAGATGGCGTCTTCTGCGTGTTGGGCTCACGGGCTGATGGACAGGGAGCACAGTCTGCCCCAGCAGCGCCTTGTGTCACGCTACACGCGCGGCTCGGGTGTGGGGCGGGTTGTCCACTCGGCAGGCGTTAGCGTCTCCAGGCCTGTGCCGTGTCGTCCTACGGAGAAAGGACAGCTTTGCGCTCCAGTTAAGGCGGCCAGCTTTTGATTACGGGCTTGACAGAGGGACGAGCAAATTCTGATCATATTTAAGAAAAAATGAGGGAGATTTAGTCACAGATATAATTTTTAATGCGAGAGGTTGTCTCGACAGGCATAGTACAATTTGCGTGTTGTCGAAGTTTTGAAGTGAAAAGGTTCCATCAGAATTTGGAGAGCTGCGTACTGCAGCAACGGTGTGGGCCTCCTGTCTGGGTTTCGGTGTGTATGTGAGCGTGGAGGCCGCCAGGAAGACAGTGGCGAGGAGGAGGTTTGTCCTGCTGGAGCTGTCAGCCGCTGCTGTGCCGCACTGTGTCGACCTCTCGGCCTGCTGCCGTCTCGCAGGCGTTCCGTCCGGCGTACCGGCTTATAGGCGGGCGCAGTCGGCCGTCGACGCGTGCACACCCAATATTTAATCAAGACATTGCCTCTGTGTTTTTCGCGAACGTCGTCGTCTTATGGCCGCCGCACGCACGCAGAAAACACGTGTGAATAACATGCACGTGTGTATGCTAGTGTGGGGCCGCTTAAAATGCAATAAAGGATTTTTTTCCGCTTTACAAGTCGGACGATCTCAGCGTATGCCATTATGAATGAAAAATTAAAACATAACAGACGTGATTATCTGTGTCTGATTACCGGAATTTCTGATTACACAAATTCCTGAAATAAACTGACCTCCAGCAATATGCAAAGTTTTGAAAGACTTTCGAGAAAAAAAGAATTGTCACTGCCTTTTGGATGCGTCCTATCTTTTAATTACCTATGCTACCAGTAAAAGACATTGGTCTTTATGCTCCCTGCCCACCAACAAATCCAGATTTCGAATTGTTTATGTATTATCTTTCATTTAGCGTACGCAACCAATACCTACAATGCAGTGCAGGGTCGCTTAAAATGCAATAAAGGGAAAAAAATTAAAAATATAAAAAAAAAATTTTTTTTCGCTTTACAAGTCGGATGACCTCGACGTATGCCAGTATGAATGAAAAATTAAAACATAACTGGCGTGATTATCTGTGTCTATGGTTACCGGAATTTCTGAATACAGAAATTTCTGAAATAAACTGGCCCCTAGCAATATCCAAAGTCTTGAAACACTTTCTAGAAAATAAATAAAAAAATTAAAAAAAAAGGTAAAATAAAGGTTTAAAAAATTCATACTGCCTTTGGGATGTGTCGTAACCCTTAATTACGTAAGACATTGGTCTTTATGCTTCGTGCCCACCAACAAAGCCAGATTTCCAAGTTATTATGTATTATCTTTCATTTAGCGTACGTAAGCCATACCGAGTCCTGTGGCGCCTCTGGTGTTAAAAGACGCCAACTGCGATCCAGGTTACGGAGGACGTAGTGCGGCCGTTCACCGACAGATGGCAGCACGTCACTCGCGAAAGCGGTGCGTCGATTGAATGAGTGGCAATCTAAACAGTAATTTCTATGTGGACCGACGTAAAAAGCCAGCGGCTCTTCTATTTAATAATAGGCGCGGGTATTGTTATAGTTTTCCGTAGATAACTGTTGCTGTAGAATGGAAAAATGAAAAAAGTAAAAATAATTATTTCGCTTTCTCTCTGGGCGGAAGAAGGAACGGCCTGTTAATGTTGACATTGATAGTGCAACAGATAATAGTAAACGTAATTTATTTCTCGCGCATGACGCCGTTTATTGTGTTTTTAAACATTTCGCTTCTGCTTCGTCATTTGACCACCATTCATTTCCTTAATCTGAAAAGTTGTTACATTTTGCCCACTCACGAAGTGCGAGGGAATTTTTCGGCCCATGTTGTGACGAGAGCGAATTACTCTGTGGCCAGAAGTATGATTCGTGGCGCCTGTCCAGAGTTTTCCAAAACAGACGTCGCTTTGTCTTCGTTTTCGCGGCCGGCTATAGCGTCTCCATATTTGCCGCATTTCCATTGAACTGGTTTTTCCATTCGGCTGCGCTTCTGCTGCTCTCGAGCCAAGTGCAGAGAGGCGCTGGACAGGTTTCTACTAAACTGTAGCCGTCTACGAGCGGAATTTAGCAACTTCGTGTTGTCAGGGAGTGAAACTATTTGGCACATTGCGTTCGGTTTCCGGATAGACCCGAAACAGGTGATGCTGTAAACTTTGTAGTTATTTGTTCTGTTCGTTGTATTAAAAAAAATATGGTATACCGTCAAGAGAAATCCGGGAAATAAATGCATTCTTTTTCTCCACACATCGTGCATCGCTGGGAAGAAATTGTTGCTGGACGTGCAAGAATAGGCCGACATAAACGCTGGTATCACACTAAATGCCAGGCACCCACTAGTCGCTAATAATTCCGTGCAATGTGTGGCTCGATGATTTGTGAATCGCTACAGGCACACTAGCTTTTTGTGCCTAAGGCGTTCGTACAGAATCGTTTGTTATTGACAGAATAGTCGCTAATCTCACGAACAGGATTAAGAATGTAGTTTTCACTCAGTTGGAGTTTTCGTGGAAATGTCGAGTATTCAGAACGTTACTTAGTCGTATGATCGCCAATTTAGTACTCATAACCTAGGTAGTGGAAGTAAGAAACGGTTTCCCGTACAGAACAAGCTACAAAATTTTGGATGCAAACAATCAAAAAAATTTTCCTATGTAGGATACACGAATAACTAAAGATAAGTTTTTAGTATCGTCGCAATTACGTAATTCGCAAGACATAATTTTCACGTTGTTGACAATGACAGTGCGTAGTGTGTAGGACTGACAATGAAATCGCTATTACTGTTTCCTGTTTCACATGAAAACGTGTGCACTTACCGAAGCCCTGTGGAACGAAACGACAGTTTATTTATTCGCAGATTCCCTTCGATAGAAGACATCGATTCACGATATTACTTGGCCAAGAAATAATAACAACAGGTGTTGTCTGTTTGTTAGCGCTTGGAAAGCTGAATGCAGAGTTAAAAATACCGTGCTCATTATTGACAATATTGAGTTTCCGTGTGGCTGTTTCCTGTACTGATCGTAACTGGCAACATCTTACAAAATATGTGTCGAGGACTTTTGAATACGCCAGAGTCGTGATGGACGTTTACACTGGAGTAAAAACGTAATTTACGCAGACAGCAGTAATTTGAGAATTATATCAAATTTTGTTTTTTCTTCGTGTATGAGTGACAGATGGGAACAAGGCGATGCTCGCTTTGCACAGATCTTTTAGTCGCATCAACGGTTTGCCGACCACTTACAGTGGCGGACATTATTACTGAGCACAACACCCGCGACTTTTTCCCAGAGTTAACTATTTAATTCTCTCTATAAATAGGCGTTGCAGGTATTTAGCGAACAGCATACAGGGATCAGATATAGTTTAAGGCACAGAGTTGGAAGCACACTCAGTTCGAATGCGAATCTACCTCGAGTGTCGTACTGTGTGGCTGCAATTTTGGCGCCATTAACGCTATCCGAGCATTTTAAGAAACGTAATTCGGCGAAACCCTCTGCAGTTTTCTTTCGAGGGGGAAGAAAATAATGCATAATTCTGCAATGTTGCCACCGACTGTTATGGGGATGGGCCCGCAATTAGCATTGCTTGTTTCCGTCTTTACAACTGAATAATAGCGAAAGCAGTAACGGAAGCTGTGTGGAACAAAACAGAATCTTTTTAGTGTCAATATTTGGTTCCCACGACAAACAGCGTCTTATAAATATGAGGCAAAGAAACTGTGAAAACGCGGAAACAAGTGTGTATTTACGCCACCAGTGTGACGATAAACTGCAAGGCTGTTCACACCCTCCTTTAAACGCGCCTTTCACGTCTCACTGTTGCAAACAATTCTGACAACACTGTCCCAAGCGCACGAGTATGCTTTTCTAGAAACTGTACCGCACTTTTATCACGAGGACATACTTTACACCTGAAATGTCTTTAAAGGGAAATACTATGAGTAAAGGAAAGGGCAGCCGCTAGTTCTCGAAATGATACACAACAAAAGATACGGGAATCCAGCAACTCGCCTCTTTGATGCGGCAAAATACGTTTTATGTATTCCGCTAACGCTGTGACGTCTACGCTCTGTCTCGGAAGCTAAATTTTTTATTTTATTATTCCATAATTCGTCTGCCAGACATACACCAGCAATTCAAAATACGGGGCGAAATCTGCTCTCGGCCCAGACGTCCGTTGCAACTGTCAAACGACTTCCTCGCGACGCCATTCTTGCGTCACACGCTCTCTATATTCTTGCCGCCTCAAAGCTGAATAACCAGACAAGTTTAGGATGAATTTCTCCGTACTGTTTTGCGTGTTTTATAATATTTAAGACGAATAGAAAATGACGCTATATCATGCCCTTCGCTTCATCTCTACATTATTTTATACACTCAGTATCAATTACGTGATAGGCGGAACCTAAAACAGACGGGTAAACATTCTTCACATAGCGACTCGATGTTTCTGGTTTTCGCTTTGAAGGTCTGAATGATGCTGCAGATTGGGAGCATCGTGTTTCGCTCCATTAAAGAATTTACTTCCGCCATCGATCGCAGTTGCTTAACATAAACGTCTGTTGTCGGAAGAAGTAAAACTCAATCAATCAAAAAGAGTAATTTCTTCATTTGTTATACTTTTCACAGATAACTTGTTGTAGAATGGAGGAAGAACGTTAAATGTAAAAATAATTCTTGGGTTTTTCTTACTGCTCAAATCTAAACTTGTAGGAATGGTAAGATTTTTGAGGCGACAGGATGCTAATGTTTAACTCTCTGCCAAACTTTTTCCTTAAAACCAGCCTTTCCTCGTATACCAACACTTTGAACATAGCTTTCGTGTCTCTCCTGGTTAAATCTCTGAGCATAGACGCTAATTCTGTATCTAAGTCGTACGTTACACACGCTTTTTGGTACAACTTAATGAATCGCATCACGTGTAGCGCAAAGTAAGTCTCCGAAAAACAAAGTGCTTTCTCAGAAATCGATATTTCGTCCTGTTCTCCAGAGAACGCGAAATCAAAATAAATCGCAGTCCAACAAAAATAAAAATTTGCCGAAACCTTTGTGTCTCGTTACGAGAAAGTATCGTCTGTACAGAGCTTGAACAGTGACAGCCACCGATTTAACATCCGGAGTGTTTCTGATACGAGTCTGACGGAATTAATACGTGCGAAATACTAACACAACAAATACGGTAGCTACGAAAGCAGTTTCATAACCTCAAGTAAAACTATTTCTCGCTTTCGGTTCAGTTTCCGCATCGACACGAAACAGGTTGAGATCATAATAATCAAGAAATATCCAGTACCGTCAACAGAATACCGGAAAATAAATATTTTCTCTTTTTCTCCTTACAGCATCCACCCTCGGTAACGAATCTGCGGTTGATGTGGACCAAGTTATTGTGGCTAAAGGATGAAGTTTTATGTATTCCACTAAATGCGTTACTTCCACGCTCTGTATCGAAAGGTAAATTCTGCATGAAAACATAATCGAAACCACATTCCTGTTTACTTCACTAATTTATAACATCCGTTGCAACTGTGAAAACGACTTCCTCGCGACGCCATTCTTACGTATGACGCTCTTTGTATTGTTGCCGCTTTAAATATGAATACGTAAAACAGTTTACGTTGAAAGACTCCAATCTGTTTTGCGAGTATTATACTATCTGGGTTGAGTACAACATGATGCTAAATCATTGCAAATTAAATCACTATCAAGCTTAACGGCATAAACACCCATGCTCTAGGGGGGATTCGAACTTCCGAGGGGAACGGCCTTGCGCATCGTAGCATAGCGCCTCAATGCGTTCGGCCGCTCCGCCGCGGCTCAATCATTGCCTTCGCTTTATTTGTGTGTTATCTAGCATTTCTGCAGCCGTGTCATTTACGTCATGACGGCCCCTAAAACTCACCACCGACTAACCAGTAAAAAAAACTCGCTTAGGCGTGTAAATATTCTTTAGAGAAGGACTTTATTTATCTCGTATTCGCTTTGAAGGTCTGCCTCTCCTCTAACGGTTGGGGAGGCCTTCCACGGAAATTAAGTTTTATCTATTCCGCCAAATATCTCACTTCTACGCTCTGCCTCGAAAGTTAAATTTTCCATGAAAACATGATCGAAACAACATTTCTCTTTACTTCATTATTTCATAATGTCCGTTGCAACTGTGAAAAAGGCTTCCTTGCCATTCTTGCGCCAGAAACTCTCTGTATTATTGCCGCTCTAAATATGAGTAACGGAATCTATGTGTTTTGTTCCATTAAAAAAATAAATAAATAAATAAAATACATCAGCCCTCCCTCCCAGTTGCTTAACATTAACGTCTGCTGTGTAAAGAAGTAAACCGCAATCAAAAAGAGTAATATTTTTGTTTAATAATAGGTCCGAGTATTGTTATTCGTTTTCGTACATAACTTGGTGTAGAATGGGGGAGGAACGTTAAATGTAAAAATAACGCTTCCATTGTCTCTCTGTGTCGAAGAAGCAACGTATTGTTAACTTTCACGTTGACTGTGGCATACATTATGTCAAACATAATTCATCATTCGAGCATACTGCGGCAAAATGTGCTTTACGAAAAATCGATTTACAAAATTCTGCCCTGCCTCGGAAATAATTGGCCTAACTTTTCCTTCCTTGATCTCAAACGACGTTACATGTTGCACAATGATGAAGCAGGAATGTCTCGACCATTCTTATGAAACGACAGATATCGAGCTAAATAACTGCACGAACTAACGAAAAATTTCAAATTTCCTGCAGGTATTGAAACCGGGATTTTTCATAGTGCTCAACAGAGCGAATGATGAAGTTAAGAGACGACAGAATATTAATATTTAGTCACTGCAAAAGTTTTCTCAATAACCAACGTTTGTTGCATAGTGTTCTATTTGAAACTGCCTTGGTACTTCCGCTACAGATGTCACACAGCATAAACGCTAATTCTGTGTAAAAGTCGGACATTACAGACGCTATTTCGTACACATTAATTAACCATATCAGCCGGCCGCTTTGACCGAGCGGTCTGCGGCACGCCAGCCACAGTCTACACGGCCGCTGCGGTCGGGGGTTCGAATCCTCCCTCGGGCGTGGATGTTTGTGTTGTCCTTAGCGTAAGATAGTTTAAGATAGTCAAGTGATTAGTGTGTAAGTCTAGCGACTGATGACCACGAATTTTGGTCGCATAAGACCTCACACACATTTGAACCATATCACACGTATTGCGAATTATTTCAAATTGAAACAATGTACTATTTTCGAAACAGATATTTCGTACACATTAAATAACCATATCAGACGTATTGCGAAGTAAATCTCCGGGAAACAGTGAACTTCCTTCGAAACATATAACGTCTTCTGCTCCAGCGGAAATTGTAATCTAAATGAGTCACAGTCCAACAAAAACAGGATTTTATTTAGTAATTGTTTATTCTTGCGTTTGTTAGCAGGAGGAATCCAGGATACAAAGTTTTAAACTGTTTCTTACAATTTCAGCTGAGCATGTCAGAAGTACGATAAAATATTCAGGTATTTTTCACTGAATTATCAATTAATCGATTTTTTATCCGACTCTGCTTCTCCTCCCCTCAAGCAAACTTTAGAGATTGGTTAGATAAATTTCCATTAATCTGTAGCCAGCTACAAAAGGAATTTCGAAACCTTCTGTTGTCACCAAGTAAAAGCATTTCTGACATTGCGTCTAGTTTATCAATTTCCTGTTACACATGGAAAACATGTAAACAGTATTCGAAGCTGTGTGGAAGCAGATGCCGGAATATTTTTTTAGGCTAGGCGCTAACTCTGATGAGCACTCGCCTGTCAGCATTCAAACAGCGAATTCAGGCCACGTTCGGAACAAAAATTCGTACATAAAAATATTAGCCGCGAACTTACAAAGTATTAGAAAAAAAGTTCCCGAATTTGCAGCGCTGCATGGAAGTTATTGCGCTCAGATAGTTTTAGGCACCGAAAGCTGGCTAAATGATGATGTGGCAAGTTCAGAAATATTTATCGAAGCGTGGAATGTATATCGGAAAGATAGATCTGATACAACTGGAGGAGGAGTGTTCATCGCTGTGGACAAAGATATTGTTTCTACTGAGATCGAGGTTGAAAGTAACTGTGAAGTTATCTGAGCTCGCATAACAGGTCTAAAAGAAGTAAAGTTAATTGTTGGGTGTTTTTACCGGCCCCCCAGTGCTGCTGTAGCAGAAAGTCTACACCAGGTAGTGCATAGGTATCCGGGCCATGCAATATTAGTCGGAGGTGACTTCAACCTTAAGAGTATAGATTGGGACCTCGCTAGTTACATTTCAGGCGGTACAGACAAGCAGTCTTGCGAGCTACTTTTGGACACATTCTCCGAAAACTGTCTTGAGCAGTTAAACCGGCAACCCACGCGCAATGGAAATATTCTAGACCTTATAGCCACAAACAGGCCTGACCTTATTAACGATGTCTGTGTAGAGACAGGAATTAGTGATCATGATATCGTCATAGCGTCGATGGTGACCAAAGTTCATAAACCAGTCAAGAAGGCTAGGAGCGTGTATTTGTTGGGAAAAGCCGACAAGCAAATGTTACGATCGCACTTAGAAAATGAATGGGCATCGTTTAATTCTGGGACTATGGATGTAGAGGAATTGTGGACTAAATTTAAATGCATTGTTAATGAAGGGTTAGAGAAATATGTGCCAGTAAAGACGATTAATGATGGAAAAGATCCACCGTGGTATAATAATAATGTTAGAAAGCTGCTGAGAAAGCAAAGGCTGTTGCACTCTCGATTCAAAAAAGAACACGCAAATGATGACAGGCAAAAGTTAGTAGAGATTCGTGCGTCTATAAAAAGATCGATGCGTGAAGCATACAATAATTATCACAGCCATACCTTAGCAAAAGATCTTCCCGAGAACCCGAAAAAATTCTGGTCCTATGTAAAATCGATAAGCGGGTCAAAGCCCACTGTCCAGTCACTAGTTGATCATTCCGGGGCAGTAATAAAAGAAAGCAAACGGAAAGCTGAAGTTCTAAATTTAACCTTTAAGAAATCTTTCACGCAGGAGAGAGAACTGACCCATACAACTACAGGCCAATATAGTTGACATCGGTTTCATATAGAATTTTGGAGCATATTCTCAATTCGAATATAGTAAATTTCCTTGAAACGGAAAAGCTTCTTTCCATGAATCAGCACGGGTTTAGGAAACATCGTTCCTGTGAAACTCAGCTTGCCCTTTTCTCACATTTAATCTTGCGAGCCATGGACGAAGGGCAACAGGCGGACTGTGTTTTTCTCGACTTCAAAAAGGCGTTCGACGCGGTGCCACACTGCAGACTGCTAACGAAGATACGAGCTTATGGAATAGGTTCACAGATTTGTGACTGGCTGGAAGACTTCCTAAGTAATAGAACGCAGTACGTTGTTCTCGACGGCGAGTGTTCATCAGAGACGAGTATATCGTCGGGCCCCAGGGGAGTGTGATAGGACCGCTATTATTTTCTATCTATATAAATGATCTGATGGACAGAGTAAGTTGTAATTTGCGGCTGTTTGCTGATGATGCTGTGGTGTATGGGAGGGTGTCGTCTGTAACTGACTGTAATAGCATACAGGTTGACTTAGACAAAATTTCTAGTTGGTGCGAAGAATGGCAGCTAGCTCTCAATGTAGAAAAATGTAAGGTGATGCGCATGAGTAGAAAAAAAACAATCCTATAATGTTCGAATACAGCATCAGTAGTGAGCTTCTTGATGCGGTCGCGTCGTTCAAATATCTAGGCGTAACATTGCAGAGCGATATGAAATGGAACGAGCATGTAAGGACAGTTGTGAGTAAGGCAGACCGCCGACTTCGGTTTATTGGGAGAATTTTGGGAAGATGTACTTCACCTGTAAAGGAGACCGCGTATAAAACGCTTGTACGACCACGTCTTGAGTATTGCTCAAGTATTTGGGACCCGCAGCAGATCGGTTTGAAGGAAGACATAGAGGCGGTTCAGAGGCGAGCAGCTAGATTTGTTACCGGTAGGTTCGACCAATGCGCGAGTGTCACGGAAATGCTCCGGCAACTCAATTGGGGATCGCTGGAAGAAAGACGACGTTCTTTTCGTGAATTTCTGTTAAGTAAATTTAGAGGGCCGGAATTTGAAGCTGATCTTGCTGACGCCTACTTACATTTCGCGTAAAGATCACAAAGACAAGATAAGAGAAATTAGGGCTCGTACGGAGGCATATAGGCATTCTTTTTTTCCTCGTTCAATTTGGGAGTGGAATAGGAAAGGAAATGCCTAGTAGTGGTACAGTGTACCCTCCGCCACGCACATTACGGTGAATTGCGGAGTATGTATGTAGATGTAGATGTATTTATTAACAGAATTCCTTACAAAGGAGAAATCGATTCACAAGATTTCGTATCGATAAGTTAGTGTTATCTTTTTTAAGTTAACGACCGAAAAGATAAATGAAACGTAGTATTTTTGGCACTATTAAGATACCAGATTAATGTGTTTCTGTATTGATGGATTTTATTCGCAACTGCCAACAGTTTAAAAAATTCTGTCACAGTCATTTACACACTGCAGTCTGTTATGGCGGAAAATGGAGAAAAAATTTAATTCACAGATAAAGTACAAACATATTTTAAGTTCACCGCATTTGTTGGAAAGTATGATTCTTTCAGCTGCCCAAATCTAAAAAAAAATGGGTGTGGTATGGTTTCTTAATCGTCAGAATTCTAAAGATTATGTCTCTGCTAAAATTTTCTCTAAAACGAAGGTTTCCTTGCATACGTAGACTTTCAACAATGCTTTCGTATCTCTGTACTGGTTTAATCTCAGAGCGTAAACAATGATTCTATACCAAAGTAGTACGGTACAGACGTTATTTGGCATAAGTTAATAAATCGTATCGCACCTAACACAAAGGAAGTCTCCGAATCCAAAGTGCTTTCTCCAAAACCGATATTTCGAGCTTTTCGCCAGAGAAAGCTTAATCTAAATAAGTAACAGTCCAACGAAAACAGATAGTCTTGGAAAACTTTGTCGTTCGTTACGAGAAAGAATCATCTGAACAGCGCTTGAATTTCTTTGTTACGATCTTACCCGATCATATATTAAAAAGACAGCCACTGATTTAACATCCGGAGTGTTTCTGATACACTCTAGACGGAATAATACCTGCGTAATGCTAACACAACACTGCGGTACCTGCGAGTGCAGTTTCAAAACCTAATGTTGTCAGAAAGTAAAACAATTTATCGCATTGTGTTCAGTTTACGGATCGACAAGAAACATGTTGAGATCATAATGATCAAGAATTATCCAGTACCGTCAAGAGAATACCGGAAGATAGATATTTTTTTTTCTTTTTCTCCTTACAGCATCCATCCCTGGTAACAAATTTCTGGTTGATGTGGACCAAGTTATTGTGGCAGAAGGATGAAGAGAGGAACACAAATGCTGGTATTCTCAGAAAGTTTCCGGAAACCCACTTCTCGCTAATAAATCCGTACGACGGTTCATTAATTTGTAAACCGTTAATTTGTAATTTGTAAACGATATATTCCATGAGCCCACGCACAGGATTAGGAAAGCGTTTTGACTCAGTAGGAGCTTCTTGACCATACCGTGTATTCTGAACGTTGTTTATTCTCCACATGTCGTGTGTTGACCTGTTTTGTCAAAGCTACTACACCTTTATATGTAGAGCACACGCTACATAATTCCGTATCCAAAGTATCAGAACATCGTGTTTCCTGCCTGTAAACGAAACAGGCCTCACTTAAAATCGGTTTCAGTGTTATTCCTAGCCATCATTCTCACGTTTTTGACTACATTCGTAGTCAGTATGGCTGACTCTGAAGTTGCTGTTTGACGTGAATAATATTTACACTACGGTCGGGGGTTCGAATACCCCCTCGGGCATGGATATTTGTGCCGTCCTTAGAATAAGCTAGTTGATAAGTAGTTTGTAAGTTTAGGGACTGATGGCCCCGTAGTTAAGTCCCATAAGCTTAACAAACATTTGAACATTTAATATTTACAGTAATGGAAGCAGTGTGGAGGAAAAGGAAAGTTTATTTATTCACACATTTCCTTCAAAAGGAGAAATCGGTCCACTAGATTACGTGTAGAAGCCACCATAACAATAGGTCAGTGTTGTCTGTTAGTTCCAATTCAAATGTTTGCAAATCTAAGGGACTTAACTGCTGTGGTTATTCAGTCCCTAGACTTACAAAGTACTGAAACTAACTTATGGTAAGGGCAACACACACACACACACACACACACACACACACACATGTCCGAGGGAGGACTCGAACCTCCGACGGCGAACAACCGAGCACTCCGCAGCAACACGCCTTAGCGCGCTCGGCCATTCCACCGTGGCTGTTAGTTAACGCTCAGAAAGATAAACGCAGAGTTAGAAATACCGTGACAATTTTTAACAACATTATCAGGTTCCTATACTATACTGATGAATAATATTCGTAACCGGCAATAGTTTACAATGCATCTCTCAAGGTCCTTTACATATTGCAGCCCTGTGGTGGAGGAATATATTATAGGATCGAGTAGAAACTTAATCTGTTTTGACGGCATTAGAAGTGAGAATTGTGTCAAACTTTTATTTTTTATTTCTTCCTGTGTGGCATCAACGATAAGACAGCACAAATGATGGAGAGAATTCCGCTTTTCTGTGTGCTGTCGACCTTGTCGCATTAATTGTTAAGCAAGCCACCACAAAGCAACGACACAGACAGATTTAACGTAGTTACAGAAAAAAAGGTGTTAATTCATGTAACCACAGGAATCGCATGGTTATTGAAAGACTTCCCATACTGAAATACCTTTTAACACGCTGCACTATGCGTCAAATGTAAGAAATAACGTGTATGTACCTATATGTTAAATTTCCATAAATTGTTTCCATAATTTTAAATGGAAGTAATTCGCCGATTTTCTGCGCATTCTCCAACGGAAGAGCAACAGCCGTAATTCAGATGAAAGTCATTGTTGTAGACGTGTAGTCTTGTATCTGTGGCGGCCCACGAGGCAGAACATGTAACACATGACTGAAGGGCGCTATGTGTTAACTACCAGAATACCAACGTCTTTTTCCCAGAGCCAGCTATTTATTTCTGTCTAACAGTAATGGTTGCAGCAGACAGAAGGAAGGAATCTTAGGGTTTTACGTCACGTCGACAGCACTTTCAGTACGAAGGTAAATCTAACTCGAGTTTCGTACTGTGTGGCTGCAATTTTGACGCCATTAACGGTATTCGAGTATTTTAAGGAAATTAACGACAAATTGTTTCCATTACTGAGCTATCGTGTAAGCTGATCGTTCTTTTGAGAACCACGTTGCTTCCAAGAATCTTATTCAGTATTACATGTCAACAGCATTAGACGTACAGTCTGTTAACATGAGCAGTTTTGTTATGAGGGGAATTCAATTAACGCACAGTTCTGTGTACTTGACACTGAATGTTACTCTGAATGAACCAACGGTTGCCATTACGTACTTGTCTCCGTCTGCACAACTGAATAATGGCGAAGGTATTCACGGAAGCTGTGTGGAGCAAACGAGATCTATTTACTGTCAATATTTGTTCCCATGACAGTCTCGTGGGTTTACGTGTATATGAGGCAATAACAAAGTGCAGAGGCGGCAACAGTAATTACGTTCGCTGTTCACACTCTCCTTTAAACGCGCCTTTCACGTCTGGCTGTTGCAACGATTTCTGCCAACACTGCCCCAACACGAAGAGTAGGATTTCGTACAAAATTTCCCACACATCTATCACATGAAACACAGAAATTAGCCAAAAACTTTCTCGTTCGTTACTAGAAAGAATCATCTGCCTAGCGCTTAAATCTATTTGTTACGATCTCACCCGAACAAATGTTATAGAGACAGCCACATTAATACATGCGCAATGCTGACACAACCAATACGGTAGCTACGAATGCAATTTCAAAACATCAGGTTGTCAGGAAGTAACTCTATTTCTCGCATTGGGTTCTGTTTCCGTTTCGACACGAAACAGGTTCAGATAATCATAATCATGAAATGTCAATAGCGCGAAGAGAATACCAGAAGATAGATATTTTCTCTTTTTCTCCTTACAGCATCCATCCCTGATAACAAATCTGCGGTTGATGTGGACCAAGTGATTGTGGCTGAAGGATGAAGTTTTATGTATTGCTCTAAATGTGTTACTTTTACGTTCTGTCTTGAAGGATAAATTATGCTTGAAAACATGATCGAAACCACATCTCTCTTTACTTCATTATTTTCTAACGTCCGTTGCAACTGTGAGAACGACTTTCTGGCGACGCCATACTTGTGTCAGACGCTCTCTGTATTGTTGCCGCTTTAAATATGAATGCGGAAAGAAGTTTAGGACGAAAGACTCCATTCTGTTTTGCGTGTTTTATATTATTTGAGTTGTGTAGAACATGACACTAATTCGTGTCAAAACAAATGAAATTCAAATGTTTGTAAAGCTTATGGGACTTAACAGCGAGTTTTACAGTATCTGATTTGAGTAAACAATTGCGCTAAAACATTGCCTTCGCTTTATTTGTGTGTTATTCAGCATTTTTATAGCTGTATCAATTGCGTCATGACGGTACCTAAAACTCAACACCGACTGACCAGCATATAAAATACTTTCTCAGACGTGTAAACATTCCTTAGATAAGCACTTTATTTTTCTCGTTTCCGCTTTGAAGGTCTACCTCTGCTCTACCGGTTGGGAACTTGTTGCTTTCCGCCACTTAAAAAAATAAAAAAAAATTTAAATAGATAAATTAATTAATTAATAAAATATACTTCCGCCTTCCCTCCCAATTACTTAACATTAACGTCTGCTGTCTAAAGAAGTAAACCACATTCAAAAAGTATAACACTTCTGTTTAATAATAGGTCAAAGCATTATGATAAGTTTTCGTAGTTAACTTGGTGCAGAATTGAGCAGGAACGTTAAATCTAAAGATAATGCTTTCATTGTCTCTCTGGGTCGAAGAAGCAACGTCTTGTTAACTTTCACGTTAACTGTGGCATACATTATGTCGAACGTAATTCATCACTTGAGGGTACTGCTGTAAAATCTGCTTTATGAAAAAACGGTTTACAAAAAAAATGTTGTGCCTCGACTTTAATTGGCGTAACTTTTCCTTGCTTTATTTCAAATGACGTTACATGTTGTCCAATGATGAAACAGGAATGTCTCGACAATTTTTTTGAACGAGAGAACTCAAGCCAAACAACTGCACAAACTAACGACAAATCCCAAATTTCCTTCACGTATTGAAAACCGGTATTGTTCATAGTGCTCAACTGGGCGAATAATGAAGTTTAGAGACGACAGAATGTGAATATTTAGTTATTGCAAAAGTTTTGCTGCATAGTATACTCTTTCAGACTGCTTTGGTACGTCTGCTATATGAAACAAATGTCCAAGACCACAAACGCTGATTCTGTGTAAAAGTCGGACATTACGGACGTTATTTCGTAATTACACATTAATTATTTCGTCTTCTGATCCAGCGGAAGTGGTAATCTAAATGAGTCACAGTCCTACAAAAACGGGATTCTATCGAGTAATTGTCAATTCTTGCGTTTGTTAGCAGGAGAAATCCACGATACAAAGTTTGAAACTGTTTCTTACAATTTCACCTGGGCATGTCGGAAGTACGACAATATATTCAGGTATTTTTCTACTGCATTTTCAATTAATCGATTTTTTATCTGACTCTGTTTCTCCTCCCCTGAAGCAAACTTTGGAAAGGGGATCGATAGATTTCCATTAATCTGTAGCCAGCTAGGAATGGAATTTCAAAACCTCCTGTTGTCACTAAGTAAAAGCATTGCGTTTTGTTTACGCATTTCCTGTTACACATGTAAAACACGTAAACCGTATTCGAAGCTGTGTGGAAGCAGATGCCGGAATATTAATTAACAGTATTCCTTCCAAAGGAGAAATCGAGATTACGTATCGATAAGTTAGTTAACGATCGAAAAGATAAATGTAGCGTAGTAGTTTTGGCACTATTAAGTTACCAGATTACTGTGTTTCTGTATTGATGGATTTTATTCGCAACTGCCAACAGTTTAAAAAATTCCGTCACAGTCATTTACACACTGCAATCTGTTATGGCGGAAAATGCAGAAAAAATTTAATTCACAGATAAAGTACAAACATATTTTAAGTTCACCGCATTTGTTGGAAACTATGATTCTTTCAACTGCTCAAATCTAAAACAGTAGGAGTGGTATGGTTTCTTAATCGTCAGAATTATAATGATTAAGTCTCTGCTAAATTTTTCTCTAAAGCAAACGTTTCCTTGCATACCTAGACTTTCAACAATGCTTTCGTATCTCTATACTGGTTTAATCTCAGAGCGTAAACAATGATTCTATACCAAAGTAGTACGGTACAGACGTTATTTGGAATAACATAATAAATCGTATCGCACCTAACACAAAGTAAGTCTCCGAAAAACAAAGTGCTTTCTCCAAAACCGATATTTCGACCTCTTCGCCAGAGAAAGCGTAATATAAATAAGTACCTGTCCAACGAAAACAAAAAGTCCCGGAAAACTTTGTCGCTCGTTACGAGAAAGAATCATCTGAACAGCGCTTGAATCTCTTTGTTCCGATCTCAGCCGAACATATATTAAAGAGACAGCCACTGATATAACATCCGGAGTGTTTCTGATGCACTCTTGACGGAATAATACCTGCGTAATGCTAACACAACAATACGGTACCTACGAGTGCAGTTTCAAAACCTAATGTTGTCAGAAAGTAAAGCAATTTATCGCATTGTGTTCAGTTTACGAATCGACAAGAAACATGTTGAGATCATAATGATCATGAATTATCCATGATCGAAATATACCATGACCCCACGTACAGGATTAGGAAAGCCTTTTGACTCAGTAGGAGCTTCTTGGCCATACCGTGTATTCTGAACGTTGTTTATTCTCCACATGTCGTGTGTTGACCTGTTTTGTCAAAGCTACTACACTTTTATATGTAGAGCACACGCTACATAAATCCGTATCCATAGTATCAAAACATCGTGTTTCTTGCCTGTAAACGAGACAGGCCTCACTTAAAATCAGTTGTAGTAATCGAAGTTACCTACATCGCTAGCCATCATTCTCACGTTGTTGACTACATTCGTAGTCAGTATGACTGACTCTGAAATTGCTATTTGACGTGAATAATATTTACAGTAATGGATGCAGTGTGGAGGAAAAGGAAAGTTTATTTAGTCACACATTTCCTTCAAAAGGGGATATCGGTCCACTAGATTACATGCAGAAGACACCATAACAATAGGTCAGTGTTGTCTGTTAGTTCAAATTCGAATGTTTGCATATCTAAGGGACTTAACTGTTGTGGTTATTCAGTCCCTAGACTTACAAAGTACTGAAACTAACTTATGGTAAGGGCAACACACACACACACACACACACACATATATATATATATATATATATATATATATATATATGTCTGAGGGAGGACTCGAACCTCCTACGGCGAACAACCGAGCACTCCGCAGCGACACGCCTTAGCGCGCTCGGCCATTCCACCGTGGCTGTTAGTTAACGCTCAGAAAGATAAACGCAAAGTTAGAAATACCGTGACAATTTTTAACAACATTATCAGGTTCCTATACTATACTGATGAATAATATTCGTAACCGGCAATAGTTTACAATGCATCTTTCAAGGTCCTTTACATATTGCAGCCCTGTGGTGGAGGAATATTATAGAGGATCGAATAGAAACTTAATTCACTTTGACGGCATTAGAAGTGAGAATTGTGACAAACTTTTGTTTTTTATTTCTTCTTGTGTGGCATCAACGATAAGACAGCACAAATGACGGAGAGAATTCCGCATTTCTTTGCGCTGTCGACCTTGTTGTATTAATTGTTAAGCAAGCCACCACAAAGCAACGAGACTGATTTTACGTAGTTACAGGATAAAACGTGTTTTCATTTAACCACAGGAGTCGCATGGTTATTGAAAGACTTCCCATACTGAAATACCTTTTAACACCCTGCACTATGCGTCAAATGTAAGAAATAAAGTTTATGTATCTATATTTGGTCATCTTAATACGTCATAATTCACATCATTATTTTGTGATTAAACAGCATGAGTTACACCAGCAGTCAAAATGGAGGGAAAATAATAAAGTGCCGCCAAACCAACTGTGAAGAAATTTTTTAGCGGCTACATTCTTGCAGCAGACACTTCCTCAAGATATGGACGAAGAGGTACGTCGTATTATCTCGGGACCATCTCACTGCCGTCTTGCTGGTACACGAGGTGTCGATGTCTGCGACCCTGTTTCCGCAAGTTGACATCCAAATAATTCGCCAACTTGCTGTGCATTCTGCCAACAGTAGAAGAATAGCCAATAACCGTGGCACTGGCGAAAGTTATTATTGTCGACGTGTATTCTTATATCTGTGGTGTCTAACATGGCAGAAAATATGAAACATGACTGATGAGCCATATTTATTAATTAACAAAACACCCACATCATTTTACCAGAGCGAACTATATATTTGTGTTCATTTGTGCTTTAATATTCTCCGTGCTAAGCATTGCAAGTAGCGATGCTAAAAATAATCATTGTAGTTATTTAGCATACAGCAGAAAGATAAAAAAAGGTGAACAATAGCAAACAGGCAAACAGTCAACAGCCTTATCCGCTTAGTTTATGAGAAACAGAAAGGGAAAAATATCGTGTACGGTATATTCGGAAAAATCAGAGAAACAGGCGTATAGTTGTAAGCCAATTTCAGGTCGTCATTCAAAGAGAAGAACTTGATGAGACACAGTTTGCGGTATGAGGTTCGGAGCTTATTCAGTGCGAGGGCAAGTCTGGCTTGTGTGTCGTACTGTCCGGCTGCAATTTTTTAGCAACTCTCCTTCTATGGAAAATAAGTTTTACGTATACGACAAAATTTTTCAGTACTACGCTCTGCCTCGAAAAGTAAATTCCCCGTCAAAACATGATGGAAACCAGATTTCTCTTTACTTCATTATTTCATAACGCCCGTTGCAACTGTCAAACGACTTCCTCGCGACGCCATTCTTGCGTCAGACGCTCTCTGTATTATCCGCTTTAAATATGAATACGGAATCAAGTTTACGACGAAAGACTCCATCTTCTTGTGCGGGTTTTACACTATCTAATTTGAGTAGAAAATTGCGCTAAAACATTGCCTTCGCTTTATTTGTGAGTTTCCCAGCATTTTTACAGCCGTATAAATTACTTCATGACGGTACCTACAACTCACCGCCGACTGACCAGCATATAAAACACTTGCTCAGACGTGTAAATATTCTTTCGATAAGCACTTTATTTTTCTCGTTTTCGCTTTGAAGGTCTGCCTCTCCTCTAACGGTTGAGGACTTGTTGCTTTCCGCCATTTAAATAAAATAAAATAAATAAATAAATAAAAACTTCAGCCTTCGCTCCCAGTTGCTTAACATTAACGTCTGCTGTCTAAACAAGTAAACCGCAATCAAAAAGAATAAGACAGATAACTGGGTGTAGAATGGAGGAGGAACGTTCAATGTAAGAATAACACTTTCATTGTCTCTCTGGGTCGAACAAGCAATGTATTGTTAACTTCGACATTGACGGTGGCATAACGTAATTCATCACTCTAGTATATTGCTGCAAAATGTGTTTTACGAAAAACCGATTTACAAAATTCTGTTCTGCCTCGAAATTAATTGGCCTAACGTTTCCTTGCTTTATTTCAAAGACGTTACATGTTGTCCAATGATGAAGCAGGGATGTCTGGCCCAAACTTTTGAAACGAGAGATCTCAAGCCAAGCAACTGCAAAATCCAACCACAAATTAAAAATTTTCTGCAGGTATTGAAAACCGGGATTTTTCGTAGTGCTCAAACTAAAACCTGGCGAATGAGAGGCGACACAAGGTTAATATCTAGTCACTGCAAAAGTTTTGCTGTATAGTATACTCTTTTAGACTGGTAAGTCTCCTAGATTAAACAAATGTCACAAAGCATAAACGCTGATTCTGAGTAAAAGTGGGATATTATGGACGTTATTTCGTACACGTTAATTAACCATATCAGACGTATAGCGAAGTAAATCTCCGGGAAACAGTGCACTTCCTTCGAAACATATTTCGTCTTCTGATCCAGCGGAACTGGCAATCTAAATGAATCACAGTCCAACAAAAACTTCATTTCATCGAGTAATTATTTATTCTTGCATTTGTTAGCAGGAGGAATCCTCACTACAAAATTTGAAACTGTTCCTTACAATTTCACCTGGGCATGTCGGAAGTACGATAAAATATTCCGAGTTTTTCCTACTGCATTGTCATTTAATCGATTTTTATCTGACTCTGGTTCTCCTCACCTCAAACAAACTTTAGATAGGGGATCGATAGATTTCCATTAATCTGTAGCCAGCTACGAATGGAATTTAAAAACATGTTGTCACTAAGTAAAACCATTTCTCACATTGCGTTTAGATTACCCATATCCTGTTGCAAATGGAAAACACAGTATTCGAAGCAGTGTGGAAGCAGATAAGGGAACATTTATTCACAGAGTTCCTTCCAAAGGAGAAATCGAGCCACGAGATTACGTGTCGATATGTTAGTGTTATCTCTTAGTTAACGACCGGAATGGTAAATGTGACCTAGTATTTTTGCCAGATTTCTGTGTTTCTGTATTGATGGATTTTATTCGCAACTGCCAACAGTTTAAAAAATTCCGTCACAGTCATTTACACACTGCAATCTGTTATGGCGGAAAATGGAGAAAAGATTTAATTGACAGATAAAGTACAAACATATTTTAAGTTCACTGCGTTTGTTGGAAATTATGATTCTCTCAACTGCTCAAATCTAAAATAGTAGGAGTGGTATGGTTTCTTAATCGTCAGAATTCTAATGATTAAGTCTCTGCTAAATTTTTCTCTAAAACAAACGTTTCCTTGCATACCTAGGCTTTCAACAATGCTTTCGTATCTTTGTACTGGTTTAATCCTAGAGCGTAAACAATGATTCTAAACCAAAGTACTATTGTACAGACGTTATTTGGAATAACTTAATAAATCGCGTCGCACCTAAGACAAAGTAAGTCTCCGAAAAACAAAGTGCTTTCTCCAAAACCGATATTTCGACCTCTTCGCCAGAGAAAGCGTAATCTAAATAAGTCACAGTCCAACGAAAACAGAAATTCCCGGAAAACTTTGTCTTTCGTCACGAGAAAGAATCATCTGAACAGCGCTTGAATCTCTTTGTTACGTAAACGGAACCCAATGCGATAAATTGTTTTACTTTCTGACAACATTAGGTTTTGAAACTGTACTCGTAGGTACCGTATTTGTTGTGTTAGCATTACGCAGGTATTATTCCGTCAAGAATGTATCAGAAACACTCCGGATGTTAAATCAGTGGCTGTCTCTTTAATATATTTTCGGGTGAGATCGTAACAAAGAGTTTCAAGCGCTGTTCAGATGATTCTTTCTCGTAACGAACGACAAAGTTTTCCGGGAATTTCTGTTTTCGTTGGACTGTGACTTATTTAGATTACGATTTCTCTGGCGAAGAGATTTACTTCACAATACGTCTGATATGGATAATTAATGTGTACGAAATATCTGTTTGGAAAATAGTACATTGTTTCACGGAGAATTACTTCGCAATACGTGTGATATGGTTAATTAAAAAATGATCAAATGTGTGTGAGGTATTATGCGACCAAAATTCGTGGTCATCAGTCGCTAGACTTACACACTAATCACTTGACTAACTAATTTACGCTAAGGACAACACAAACATCCACGCCCGAGGGAGGATTCGAACCCCCGACCGCAGCGGCCGTGTAGGCTGTGGCTGGTGCGCCGCAGACCGCTCGGCCAAAGCGGCCGGCTGATATGGTTAATTAATGTGTACGAAATAGCGTCTGTAATGTCCGACTTTTACACAGAATTAGCGTTTATGCTGTGTGACATCTGTAGCGGAAGCACCATGGCAGTTTCAAATAGAATACTACGCAATAAACGTTGGTTATTGAGAAAACTGTTGCAGTGACATTAACATTCTGTCGTCCCTAAACTTCAAATTCCGATTTTCAATACCTGCAGGAAATTTGTTTTCGCAATAGGGCTCATCAGTCATGTTTCACATTTTCTGCACTGTGAGACGTCACAGATACAAAAATAGACGTCTACAGCAATAACTTTGGCTGGTGCCACGGCTATTGTTCTACCGGTGGGAGAATGCACAGGAAGCTGGCGAATTATTTAGATTTCATCTCGCAAAAACAGTGTCGCAGACATCGACACCTCGTGTAGCAGCAAGACGGCAGTGAGAGGGTCCGATGTGCGTCTTCGTCCATACCTCGATTTGTTAATCAAATGCAATGCGGCAAGAATACAGAGAGTCTCTGTCGCAAGATGCAGGCGATGGAAAAGTCCCTTCACTTCACTTTATCATTTTCCCTCCATTTAGATTGCTCGTGAATCTCATGTTGACTAATCATAAAAGAATGAAGTTATGAAATGTGTAAAATTATGATGTATTATGATGACTAAATTAGGTTTCCTGATGGCTCAGAGATTTATAATATTCGTTATTTCTTAACTTTGACGCATAGCGCAGCGTTCTTAAGTGAGTTAAAAAGTATTTCAGTTTGGGAAACCTTTGAACAACAATGCGATTCAGGCCGATACTTTTTTACTTTTAACTACGTAAAATCGGGCCGTCATTCTCATTGCTTAACAATTATTGCCGGAAGAACAATTAATGCGACACAGTGAGCGACGCCACACCCGAAAAAGGAAAAAAGTCTGACTCAATTCTCATTTCTAGTGCGATCTTAGTGAATTAAGTTTCTGCTTGACTCTCGAATGTATTCCTTCATCACAGGTCTGCAGTGTGCAAACGACCTTGAGAGAAATATTGTAAACCGTTGCCAGTTACGTACATTCTTCATCAGTATAAAATATAAACCTGATAGTGTTGTTAAAAAATGGTCACGGTATTCCTAACACGGCGTTTAGCTTTCTGAGCGTTAACTAACAGCCGCGGTGGAGTGGCCGAGCGCTCTAAGCTGCTTCACTACGGAGCGCGCGGTTACTCTCCGTCGGAGGTTCAACTGATGCCTCGTACACGCGTGTGTGTGTTGTCATTAGCATAATTCAGTTTCAGTAGTTTGTAAGCCTGGGGACTGAATAACAACAGCAGTTAAGTCCCTTAGATTTACAAACATTTGGATTTTAGCTAACAGACAACACTGACCTATTGTTATGGTGGCTTCGACACGTGATCTAGTGGACCTATTTCTCCTTTGGAAGTAAAAGGGGGAATAAATAGACATCCCTTTTCTTCCACACTGCTTTCATTACTGTAAATATTATTCACATTAAACAGGAATTTCATAGTCAGCCATACTGACTAAGAATGTAGTCAACAACCTAATGATGCCTAGCGATGTAGGTAACTGGAGTAACACTGAAAATGATTTTAAGTGAGGCCTGTCTGTTTTAGAAATAATAACTCCATTCGTGGTTGCGTAGACTTCCCGGCGTAATCTTCTAATATATAAAGCAGAGTGTCCGTATATTTGTACGTGTTGCATACAAATCTACAGTTTTTTTCCAGTCCTCATGAAACGTCAGTTTCAATCCATGAGGAAGGTCGCCGTAAGTGTAAGAATTCTCCAACTACGGGAGACATCTTCAAGGGTCCAGATGTAGAACTTCCTCCCGACGTTTCGTCTCCAACTACGGCAGACATCTTCAAGGGTCTTCCGGCTACTGCCACTGTGGGCCGAGGGGCTCTTCCATTTATAGAGGGCGCCACCATACGTCACGTGAGGCTCACTTTGTAGCTATCTCTGGATGACGTCGTCATTCTCGATTAAAGATAATCGATTGTCGTTTTGTTGGTGTAGTGTGGACATCCATATTTTATTTAACTTCAGACCTTCTTCTTCCTATTAAAATTATTCTGTTGTTTGTGGATCTCTATTGCTTCTCTATACATGCGTGCATGGTACTGAGATGTCCTAGCTAAAACGCTCGCCTCGTCAAGTTTTATTTACTTCTTCTTCTTTTATTAGGTGTGTCCTCAGACAGGTTTCAACTGAACGTCCTCTACTTCGCTCTGTTCTGGGCATTATTCTTCATTTGCCTGTAGTTCCTCCCTTTCTTCAGGTCGGTCAGCATTCCAAATCTTCTCCTTCCCCTCCCTCTTCTTCCTTCCACTTTGCCTTCCATTATTCTTAGCAGCAGACAATTCCTACGTAACATGTGCCCCAACCAAGATGTTTTCCTCTTCTGGATTCCCCTAATGAAAGGTCCTTTCCTCTCCTACACTGCTCCACACCTCATGTTTCATACTGTCGGTCCATTTCACTTTTTCCATTCTTCTCCATAGCCACACTTCAAAACTTTCTAAATATTGTTGTTCTTTCTGTCTGATTGTCCATGTTTCAGATCGATATGACACCACGCTCCACACAAATCATTTGGCGAACCTCTTCCTTAGAGTAAAATGGCTTTCTTGGCTTTCTTGGCCGGGAGACCCCTGACGGGATTGTTCGGTCGCCGTTGTGTATAAGTCTTTCTATTTGACGCCGCGTGGGCGACTTACGTGCCAATGATGATGAGATGATGATCATTAGGACAACACACAACACCCAGTCCCCTGCCGGGAATCGATCCCGGGCCTTCTGTGTGGTAGTCAGCGATGCTGCCACTGAACTACGGAGGCGGACTTACTTAGAGTAATGGGAATATTTTTGGTTGTTAGCAAATCTTTTCCTTTCCTGAAAGCTTTCTTTCCCATAGAGATTCTTCGCCTTACTTCCTCTGTGCAACTTCCACCGGATGTTATCATGCCTCCCAAATATTGAAACGTTTGTAGCTGTTCCAATACTCTTCTCTCTAATGATATTTTGATTGTGCTTCTTTTCCAATTTTCATGACTTTGGTCTTATCAATGTTTTACCCACATAGGGCTGCGTTCTTCTAGAAGGACAAGAACAGCAACTTACTATTTCATTTTGTATTTAATAATTTGTGCACTGTGTCGTATTTTATTTCTTTGAGTAGCCTTCTCCCATTGCAGATCAATTTAAGCTTATATTGTTGATTGCATCTGGTAGGTTCAAAATGTTCAAATGTTTGTTAAGCTTATGGCACTTAACTACGGGGTCATCAGTCCCTAAACTTACAAACTACTTATCAACTAGCTTATCCTAAGGACGGCAGAAATATCCATGCCCGAGGGGGGATTCTAACCCCCGACAATAATGGCCGTGCAGACCGTGACTGGCGCGCCGCAGTGCCCTCAGCCACCGCGGCCGGCCATCTGGTAGGATACAGCTTCCAAGTTGAGATTCATACAGGAGGTATTGAAGATTTCCTCGTACACACACACACACACACACACACACACACATATATATATATATATATATATATATATATATATATATATATATATATATATATATATATATAATAATGGAAAGTCCAGGTTGGAATAAATAATATAGTGAGGACAGATTACTACTCACCGCAAAGACGTGGCGACGAGCTGCGACAGGCACATACAAAAGACACACACATACAACACATTCAGCTATCGGCCATGGCCTTCTTCAGAAATAGAGCACTCACGCAATCACACAGGCACACAACACAGTCATACAACCATCACCTCCGACTGATTCGAAGTGTGGCAGTCGGAGGTGATGGTTGTATGACTGTGTTGTGTGCCTGTGTGATTGCGTGAGTGCTCTATTTCTGAAGAAGGCCATGGCCGATAGCTGAATGTGTTGTATGTGTGTGTCTTTTGTATGTGCCTGTCGCAGCTCGTCGCCACGTCTTTGCGGTGAGTAGTAATCTGTCCTCACTATATTATATATATATATATATATATATATATATATATATATATATATATCCTCTATTTTCCTTCAGTATTCTTTGTCAATTTTCCCATCCTCTTTAGTATTCCTTGCTTTCTAATTTTTCACGGTTCTTTCATTCTTATAGACTTTGCAGCTCTATAGATTTCGTCTATTTTTTCTTGTTTTTCCAAATATTTTATTTTCTCACATAGCTTTATCATCCAGTTTTCTCTTGCCCTGTCGTTAGTCCTCCTCAGTCCGTTATTCAACTTCCTTTACTGTCATTTTCTTTTTACCGTTTCATATTAGCGCACACTCCAGTGCAGAGTGAAAGTTTCATACTGGTAAATGGCTTGTCATCTTCATTTTTCAGTTTCAACAGATTCTATTTCTTTGCTATCCATACAAAATTACCTATGTGCACGAGATGCTTCTTCTTGATCTTTAAGCAAGAGAGACTTTTGCTTTAGAATTTCTTTCTCTTACTGATGTGGATCATGAATAGCCGTGGAAGATTCTGTGTACAAACGAAGCCCACTTCCATCTGACAGTGTATGTCAATACGCATAACTGTCTAATATGGTCAACAGAAAATCCATATCAACTAGTACCGCTTCATCCTGGACAGATCAGTTCGTGGTGTAGGTTTACGGTGTCATTTATCACAGGGGCATATTTTTTCGAAGAGACAGGTGCGTTAGGTGCTGCTATCCGTACCGTTACTGGAAAGCGTTTTGAGTGTCTTTTACGCAACCACGTCATGGAGTGGATCGCATCGTTTTATCCGAGATAGCGCACCTCATCCCTCTTGACTTTCATTTATGGGGCTATTTGAAAGCTCTTGTCTACGCAACCCCGGTTCCAAATGTAGAGAATCTTCGTGCTCGTATTGTGGACGGCTGATACAAAACGCCATTCTCCAGGACTGCATCAGCGCATCAGGGATTCAATGCGACGGAGGGCGGATGCATGTATCCTCGCTAACGGAGGACATTTTGAACATTTCCTGTAACAAAGTGTTTGAAGTCACGCTGGTACGTTCTGTTGCTGTGTGTTTCCATTCCACGATTAATGTGATTTGAAGAGAAGTAATAAAATGAGCTCTAACATGGAAATTAAGCGTTTCCGGACACATGTCCACATAATACATTTTCTTTCTTTGTGTGTGAGGAATGTTTCCTGAAAGTTAGGTCGTACCTTTTTGTAACACCCTGTATATATATATATATATATATATATATATATATATATATATATATATATATATATATATGAAGACAACAATATTTGGCCGGCCGCGGTGGCCGAGGGGACTAAGGCGCACCGGCCGCGGAGGCCGAGGGGACTGAGGCGCGTCAGTCACGGTCTGCACGGACACTACGGTCTGGGGCTCGAATCCCCCCCCCCCACGAGGATGGATATTTGTACCGTCCTTAGTATTAGCTAGTTGATAAGTAGTTTGTAAGTTTAGGGACTGATGAGCCCGTGGTTAAGTCCCATAAGCTCTACAAACATTTGGAACATTTTCAGCGCTCCTCTGCACATTTTAAATGCAGGTAGGCAGCTGCTGAAGCGCCATGTTGGAAATGCTAAGATTATCGCCGCTAATTCCCCACAGCCGGCCTGTCCCAATCACCTGATCTTAATCAAATGTTCAAATGTTTGTTAAGCTTATGGGACTTTGTGGTGTCACAAAAGTCCAAAGCGCGCGCCACCTACTTTCGCCGCGCGCCGCCATGCACGCACGGCGCGGCGTTCTTACGACGTCAGCCACGAGCGCCCTCTGCTGCAACTCCACTCGTGGCAACCACTGAACGACATCGTTCACTTGGGACTGAGATAGGAACCAGTTAGCACTTCGGAATCAGATAGGCACCAATGAAGACTTGGTTATCGGACAGGCACTAGGCAGGCCTCTAGCTCAACTATGTATCAGCATTCTGCAGTACTGAGCGATGTAAAAGTTAAGAAATATAGATCTCGTTCTAATTTACCCTAGTGTTTGCAGTGTCTGCTGTCCCATTGGCTGCTCACCTCCTACCTGCACAAGCGTGCTACGTTTGTTCCTGTGTCGGTCTTCCTACTCGGCCACCGACACCTACGACGGAGGCGAGACACAAAAGCGGCGACGAGGCTGGGACACAAAAGACTTAACTGCGGCGTCATCAGTCCCTAAACTTACAAACTACTTGTGAACTACCTTATACTAAAGACGACACAAACATCCATGCCCGAGGGGGGATTCGAACCCTCGACCGTAGCAGCCGTGCAGACTGTGACTGGCGCGCCGCAGACCGCTTGGCCACCGCTGCCGGCTGATCTTAACACGTTCGCTGCCTTCACGCTCTGGCGCGAGTAAGCGTTACTTGAGTCAGGTGGCGCTCACGCTGTGGCGCGTGCTGCGACCTGGCATCCTATTATGAGTTGTTGTAAACTGGCATCGTCTAATAAAGCTGTATACTCTGGTAGGCACTCAGGGAAGAGGAGAAGTGACATGCACACGTACGTGCTTCCAGATTTCCGCGTTTGCATTACTGGCTACGAGCCACACACGCTTCTCGTGATGTCATGATAGATTTATTGGTTTCTTATGTAAACAAGCAAGCAAGCTTTTGATTATTTTAATTTTATTTCGATTAGTTACCAGTTTATAATAAAAATACTTCTTAGTTTTGATATTATTCATACTTATATTGCTGATGATATAGAAATAAGTATATGTTTTATGAAATACCTTGTATGTACTGTTTATATTGTTCATTTGTTGTTTTCCCAAAAATACAAATGCAAATAAAAAACCCCTATCAAGAAAACTGAAAACTAAAACCAAAAGATTAAGTGGCTCAAAACTATGAAAAGATACTGTCAAAATACGATCACGCGCCAGAGCGTGAAGTGGCACCTAGCATCATCGCGCCAGAGCGTGAACGGCAGCGAACGTGTTGATCACTGTGATTTCTGGCTGTGGGGCTATCTGAAAGATGTTGTATTCAGCGTTCCGATTGCGACCTCATCTGCATTGAAGGTACACATTGCACAACACATTCTGAACGTGGTCCCGGAAACATTTCGATTGCTTGTGGTAGATGTTTCTCGATTTCAGCTTGTTGCAACAGACGGCGGACAGCATATTCACATGTTTTGCGGCGGTCACACAGAAAATAGTAGTCCGATTTGATTTTGAATGATGCTTTTTGTGGGGTTTGATGTGATGTGACCTTCCCGTGGTAGATGGGCTTACGTAACTAATAGTGTCACATCTGTATATCCATGCAAACTGAGTAGTACGTCTAACATACACTTTATCTATATATATATCTCATTTGTGGCCGGTCGAGTGCTATTAAATTATGATGCTTAAAGAGTCGTCTATTGATCAGTTATCACAATCCTTATTTTTCTTCTAGGCAGTTTAATTTGAATAAGTCCTGTAGTATATGGTGGAATCCGACCTTCGGGAAGATCAGTTTGGATTTAGAAGAAATGTAGGAATACGGGAGACAATACATCACGATTTAACTTAGAAGTTAGGATCTAGAGAAAGATTTTGACAATGTTGACAGGAATACACTCTTACAAATTCTGAAGATAGCAGAGGTTAAAAAATGTTCAAATGTTTGTTAAGCTTATGGGACTTAACTACGGGGTCATCAGTCCCTAAACTTACAAACTACTTATGTACTACTTACGAACTAGGACGGCACAAATATCCATGCCCGAGGGGGGATTCGAACCCCCGACCGCAGTGGCCGTGCGGACCGTGACTGGAGCGCCTCAATCCCCTCGGCCACCGAGGCCGGCTAGCAGAGGTTAAATATAGAGAGCGTAGAATTATATTCAACTTGTACAAAAACCAGACAGCAATTATTAGAGTCGAAGGGCATGAAACGGTCACAGTGGTTTGAAAGGGAGTAAGACAGGGTTGAATGTTGTTCAATCTGTACATCGAGGAACCTGTGAAGGAACGTTAGGAGAAATTTGGAGAGAGGACTAAAGTCGAGGGAGAGGGAATAAAAACCTTGCGGTTTGCTGATGGCATAGTAATTCTGTAAGAGACATCAGAGGACCTGGAGTACGAATTAAATGTAATGCGCAGTGTCTTGAAACGAAGATATAAGATGAACATTAACAAGAGTAAAACGAGGGTAATGGAAAGTAGTGTCAGAAACTGAGGCGATGCTTAAAGTATTGGATTAGGTAATGAGTTGATAAAAGTAGTCTTTGAGTTTTGTTAATTAGGTGACAAGATAACCTCTGATGGCCGAAGTAAAGAAAATATAAAATGCAGAATGTCCATTGCAAGAAAAGCGATCCTGAAGAAGTGAAACTTATTGACATCTTATATTAGTTTAAATGTTCGGAAGGCCTTTCTGAAAGCATTTGTCTGGAGTGTAGCATTGAATGGAAGTGAAACGTGGACGATAAGGAGTTCAGACAAAAAAGAAGATAGAAGCTTTGCAAATGATGAAAATTAGATGGGTAGATCACGTAACTAATGAGGAGGTGCTTAACCGAATCGGGCAGAAAAGGAGTTTCTGGCATATAATGACTAAGAGAAGGGATAGATTGGTTGGACACATTCTGAGACATCAAGCAATCGTCAACTTAGCATTAGAGGGAAGTGTGTGCGGTAAAAATCGTAGAGGGAGACCGAGAGATGAATACAGTAAGCAGATTCAAAAGGATGTAGGTTGCCGTTCGTATTCTCAGAGGAAGAGACTTGCACAGGACAGGGTAGCGTGGAGAGCTGCATCAAACCAGTCTGCGGACTGAAGACAACAACAACAACAACAACAACGGCGCGAGCACCGATCACTACTTTGACATTATTACAAAGTTGTGGAAGTTGGGGCGTTGCAGTGAACACTCTTAAAGTATACTACAATCATGCGAAGTGCCACCCTTATATGAATTTTTGAGATAGGAAGGTCTTATTGTCAGTGGTGAACGCAGCATTGGAGCTTTGCGGACAGTCTGCTCTGTTGAAAATGACGTCGACACTACTCGTTTGCGCAACTTAGCGAATTATTGCGATATGGTTCACGATGTGTCGGAGTGATCCCTCTCTGCCATGAACGCAGTAAATCTGTCATCGTCAGTAGTCTTCCACCTAGGTGGGTGCAGCATCTCTGTCGTTCACTCGTGCATCCAGTCCAGCGATTATACTTACTACAGTCAATCAATAAGGACTGACCCTGACCGCATGATTGCGAAGCACAGCTTGCCCTTTATTCACATGAAGTGCTAAGTGCCATCGACAAGGGATCTCAAATAGATTGCATATTTCTGGATTTCCGGAAGGCTTTTGACACTGTGCCACACAAGCGGCTTCTAATGAACACCATAACACAACGCCTCAAAATTTTACTGCTACCACTACAGACGCTGGAAGATGACGTTCACCGGGTACTTGCCATACCCAGACCCTACAATCGAATTACAATAGGTGTGCCATGATTGTCACTCCATGAAACGTTTATTCACTGTTCAATCGTCCAACGTTTACGTGCCTTACACCAAGCGTGACGTCGTTTGCCATTGACCAGTATGATGAATGGCTTATGGGTAGCCGATCGACAATGAAATCCAAGTTTTCGCGCCTCAGGATTTACCTGGAGTAAATCCTGATATAGTGTGGAATTCTTGTGTGATGGTCTTTATTGATGCCCCCCCCCCTATCATACTGTATGACCACTTTTACTTTTATTTTTATTTATTTTTTGTATTGTCGGTGGTGTGTGTCAGTCAACAGACGAGATTGGTAGGTAATCTTTCAAGCTGTATGTGTCCTTCACGTTTCCACTTCACACTTCGCTATCACTTCAAAACCAGTGGATCTAGGGATGTTTAGGAGTGTGGAAATCACGCGTAGATACACTACTGACCACTAACATTGCTACACCACGAAAAAATGCAGATGGTGAACGGGTATTCTTTGGACACATATATTATACTAGAACTGACATGTGATAACATTTTCACGCAATTTGGGTTCATAGATCCTGAGAAATCAGTACCCAGTACTACCACCTCTGGCCGTAATAACGGCCTTGATACGCCTGGACATTGAGTCAAAAAGAGCTTGGATGGCGTGTACAGGTACAAATGCCCATGCAGCTTCAACACGATACCACAGTTCATCAAGAGTAGTGACTGGCTTATTATAAGGAGCCAGTTGCTCGGCCACAAGACGTTTTCAATTAGTGAGAGATCTGAAGAATGTGCTGGCCACAGTCGAACATCTTCCGCATCCAGAAACGCCCGTACAGGACCTGCAAAATGTGGTCGTGCATTATCCTGCTGAAATGTAGGGTTTCGCAGGGATCGCATGAAGGGTAGAGCCACGGATCGTAACACATATGAAATGTAACGGCCACTGTTCAAAGTGCCCTCAATGCGAACAAGAAGTGACTGAGACGTGTAACCAATGGCACCCCATACCATCACGCCTGGTGATACGCCAGTATTGCGATGACGTATACACGAATACAAGCTTCCAATGTCGCCAAACAGGGATGCAACCACCATGATGCTGTAAACAGAACCTGGATTCATCTGAAAAAATGAAGTTTTTCCATTCGTGCACCCAGGTTCGTCGTTGCGTACACCATCACAGGCGCTCATCTCTGCGATGCAGCACAAGGGTAACCGCAGCCATGGTCTCCGAGCTGATAGACCATGCTGCTGCAAACGTCGTCGAACTGTTCGTGCAGACGGTTCTTGTTTTGCAAACGTCCCCATCTGTCGACTCAGGGATCGAGAGATGGCTGCACGATCCTTTACAAAAAAAAAAATAAATAAAAAATAAAAAAAATAAAAAAAAAAAAATAAAAAAAATAAAAAAAAAAATAAAAAAAAAAAAAATAAAAAAATTGTAGAGCTTATGGGACTTGACTACTGGGCCATCAGTCCCTAAACTTACAAACTACTTATGAACTAGCTAAGACTAAAGACAGCACAAATATCCATACCCGAGGGGGGATTCGAACCCCCGACCGTAGTGGCCGTGAAGACCGTGACTGAAGCGCCTCAGTCCCCTCGGCCACCGCGGCCGGCGATCCGTTACAGCCATCCGGATAATATTCCTATCATCTCGACTACTGGTAATACGAGGCCGTTGGGATCCAGTACGGCGTTCCGTATTGCCCTCCTGGACCCACCGATTCCATATTCTTCTAACAGTCCTTGGATCGCGACCAACGCGAGCACCAATGTCGCGATACGGTAAACCGCAATCACAATAGGCTACAATCCGACCTTTATCTAAGTCGGCAACGTAATGGTACGCATTTCTCCTCCTTACACGAGGCATCACAACAGCGTTTCACCAGGCAACGCCGGTCAACTGCTGTTTGTGTATGAGGAATCGGTTGGAAACTTTCCTTACCTCACCTACTTGTAGGTGTCGCCACCGTCGCCAACCTTGTGTGAATGCTCTGAAAAGCTGATCATGAACATATCACAGCATCTTCTTCCTGTCGGTTAAATTTCGCCGTCTGTAGCGCGTCGCCTTCGTGGTGTAGCAATTTTAATGGCCAGGAGTGTACTTCCGACACGTGAGTTCCGAGCAGCACCCTATCTGCCCTCTGTCTAGTGACTACTGACGTGGCTGATATGGAATAATTGGCAATAGGTGGCCGCACCATGCACCTAATACGTAAAACGTGTGTCTTACGGAGTGTTCGAATACGTTTGATAATGTAGTGCATAGCGGAGGTCCAACACATTCCGTCTAGCCATTGACAATGTATCCTGGTAGGCCATCGAAATCACCTGATCTCACCCCTTTCGATTACTGTTTGTGCGGCTACCTGAACAGCGAAGCACAAGCGCAGAGAGGGCGGAAGAGATAACCTCGTTTTCCTTATTTTACATGCTTGTGCTCAGGTAAAGGAATGCAGAACTAAGTTCCGAACGGTAACACAGCACGTCTACAAGAGCATCAAAATACAATGACGTTGGAGATGGGCTGAAAGTTATTCAATTAAGTAAACCATAACATAACTCTATCTTAATTTAATATTACCTGCACTTTTCTCATTCCATTTTTATTGGTTTACCCGGAAATGATTAAGGGCATGTGGTTGTTGTTGTTATGGTCTTCAGTCCGGAGACTGGTTTGATGCAGCTCTCCACAATACCCTATCCTGAGCAAGCCTTTCCATCTCCTAATAAGAACGACAACCCACATCCACTTGAATCTGTTTACTATACGCGTCTCTTGGTCTCCCTCTGCGTTTTTACCCTACACACTTCCCTCCAATGCTAAATTTACGATTCCTCGATGTCTAAGAATGTGTCCTACCAAGCGACCCCTTCTTTTAGTCAGGGTATGCCAAAAATTCTTTTTCTCACCAATTCTGTTCAGTACCTCTTCATTAGTTATGCGATCTACCTACCTAATCTTCAGCATTCTTCTGTAGCACCTCATTTCAAAAGCCTCTATTCTCTTCCTGTCCGCACAGCTTATTGTCCAAGTTTCACTCCCATACAAGGCAACACTCCACACAAATGCCTTCAGAAAAGACTTCCTTACACTTAAATTAATATTCGATGTTAGCAAATTTCTGTTTTTCAAAAATGCTTTTCTTCCCATTGCCATTCTGCATTTTATGTCCTTTGTACTGGGACCATCATTTGTTATTTTACCGCCCAAGTAACAAAACTCATCTACCTCCTTCATTGCTTCATTACCTAATCTAATTCCTTCAACATCACCCGATTTTCTTATACTGCACTCCGTTACCCTAGTTTTGCTCTTGTTAATGTTCATCTTATAAGCACCTTTCAGCACACTGTCCATTCCGTTCAACTGCTCTTCCAGGTCCTTAACTGTATCTGACATAATTACTATGTCGTCGGCAAAACACAATGTTTTTAATTCTTCCCCCTGAACTTTAATTCATATGGTTATAAGAACAATATCTCACAAAATTAATATATATTCCGACCACTTACCTAGGATAAAAACCTCACAAAATAAATATATATTCCGACCACTTATCTAGGACCAATATCTCACAAAATTAATATATATTCCGACCACTTATTGAGGTACAATATCTCACGAAATTAATATATATTCCGACCACTTATCTAGGACCAATATCTCACAAAATTAATATATATTCCGACCACTTATTGAGGTACAATATCTCACGAAATTAATATATATTCCGACCACTTATCTAGGAACAATATCTCACAAAATTAATATATATTCCGACCACTTATCCAGGAACAATATCTCACAAAATTAATATATATTCCGACCACTTATCTAGGAACAATATCTCACAAAATTAATAAAATAATGAAAAACACTAACATAAAATTCGCATATCAAACTCGGCATAATCTTACAACCCTACTGCACTCAGAACAAGTAAAACCATCCATATATTTAAATCCCAGAATTTATAAAATTCAGTGTAAGCAATGCGAAAAATTTTATATAGGTCAGATTGGAAGAAGCTTTATAATTCTTTTTTGAGAGAATGTTCGTAATAGCGAAAGCAACCAGTCGACTTTCTTCCATCACTTGAAGCAAGAACAACACATAGCAGACAATATAGAGCAGGCCATGGAAATTTTACATATCACGCAAAAGGGAGCAAAAATGAACGTTCTTGAAAAGGTTGAAATTTATTTACACATGTTAACCCTGAACTAATTTTATAGGAACAAATCGAGATGAAGCATAAGCGTTTCTTGGAAAAATTCATTAGTACCATTCTTCCAAGGAGATGGACGCAATTTACAAATATGTCAGAGATTTTATTATAACGAAGTTGAAAGTAATCACTGGGAAACATATAATTATTATGATCCATAAAAACCCAAAAATTACACCAAAATTAATTCCACAAAATAATATATGGTTAATCATGTACGTACTAGTTGTGAAACATCCTATTGCCATACCAATAAGGCCAGATGTGTTCTATATGATAGTAGAGAAATAATTGCGTTGTAAAATTGTAATATCGCTGGCATATCTGTCAAAATATCTGTCAAACTTCGACAACATAAGAATTATTTTTTTTAAATATGTACACAGCTACATAAGAGCTATAACGACAACAGTTCTTTTACATATGTAAATAAGAAGGTATACATATAAGAGAAACAGCGATCTTACAAGGCTAAGAAGAGCTAACAATGTTCAAATTGAAATGTTTGTATAGCTAATGGGACTTAACTACGGGGCCATCAGTCCCTAAACTTACAAACTACTTACGAACTAGCTAACACTGAGGACGGCACAAATATCCATGCCGCAGGGGGGATTCGAACCCCCGACTGTAGTGGCCGTGCAGACCGTGACTGGAGCGCCTCAGTCCCCTCGGCCACCGCGGCCGGCGAAGAGCTAACAATGTATGTATAAAGTACAATTATGGTTTTAAATTAAATAGTATACCCACATTTGTATTTTGCAGTACACCTGACGATGGCATTCACGCCGAAACAGGCCTGTCGTATTAAATAATTTAATAAAAAGCAGCATCTTTGGTATCAATAATTTACGATGTCTCTAAATGACGTATATGACACAGCGGGCCCAGAAGATTATAAATAGAACATTTTTTCGTCACAACTAGGAGTAGTATCACCTTTCTGAGTTCCTCTTGCTTCATCCACAGCATAGAACGACATTAATTCTTAATGGCGTAGTATGCAACCATCATGTATAACTCCGCATTAACACGTTCGCTGCCGTTCACGGTCTGGCGCGTGATCGTATTTTGACAGTATCTTTTCACAGTTTTGCGCCACTTAATGTTTTTGTTTTAGTTTTCAGTTTTCTTGATATGGTTTTTTATTTGCATTTGTATTTTTGTGAAAACAACTTTTGGATCCCAACTTCGTCGCCGCTTTTGTGTCCCAGCCTCGTCGTAGGTGTCGGTGGCCGAGTGGAATGAGACCGACACGCTGGTGCAGGTACGGAGGGGAGCAGCCAGAAACTATAAACACTCGAGTAAATTAGAAAGAGATATATTGCACAGAATGTAACAATACTTAACTTTTACATAGTACTGCAGAATGTTGATACACAGTTGTTAGAGGCCTGCCTAGTGCCTGTACAATAGCAAAGTCTTCACTGGTGCCTATCTGATTACGAAGGTCCTAACTCGTTGCTATCTCAGTCCGAAGTGCGAAGTGCCCGATGTCCTTCAGTGGTGGCGCTCGTGGCTGTCGTCGGAAGAACGCCGCGCCGTGCATGCATGGCGGCGCGCGGCGAAAGTAGGTGGCGCGCACTTTGTACTTGTGCGACACCACAACAACAAATGTACAATATAAACAGTACATAAATCTATCATGACATCACGAGAAGTGTGTGTGGCTCGTAGCCGGTAATGCGAACACGGGAATCTGGAAGCACGTACGTGTGCATATCACTTATAGTCTTTCTGAGTGCCTACCAGAGTATACAGCTTTATCAGGCGATGCCAGTTTACAAAAACCCATAATAGGATGCCAGGTCGCAGCACGCGCCACAGCGTGAGCGCCACCTGACTCAAGTAACGCTTACACGCGGCAGAGCGTGAACGCCAGCGAACGTGTTAAGAAGACCAGCGCATTAACAAACACCCTAATGAGTACGTTTGAGAGACAGTGGGTAGGGATGTTGGGTCTGCGGTCTCCTTCTCACCCGATCTGCCAGCGTTACGTAGGTGGAGGAACATTTACACCAAATTACGAGGCGCGTCCAGAAAGTAAGTTCCGTTTCAATTTATCTCCGCTGCAGCGCTGCGATTGCAGTTCCGCACATGCGCTGTAGACGATGTGTATCGAGGAGAAGAACGTGCGCCATTTGGAGATCGCTGTCAGTTACGTACGCTTTGTTGTGCTTGTTTGAAATGTCGGCGTCGATTGAAAATCCCGCCGCCTATGAAATCAGGTCGGTGATTCGGTTTCTGAAAGCGAGGAAAGTGAAACCGAGTGAAATTTATCGGCAAATTTGCGATGTTTACGGACCAAATGCGATGAGTGATTCGATGGTGAGAAGATGGGTCCGACAGTTCAATGGCGGGCGTAGTGATGTGCACGATGAAGAACGAAGTGGGCGTCCACCTTTGTTTACAGGAGAACTGGTTCACGTGATTGATGACAAGATCCAGGAAAACCGTAGGTTTACAATTAGTGCTCTCGCTTTTGACTTCCCCCAAATTTCTCGATCACTGATGCATGACATTGTTACCAAACAACTGAAATTCCATAAACTTTGCTCACGTTGGTTACCAAAGATTCTCACTGAGCCGGCAGCGGTGGCCGACGGGACTGAGGCTCTCCAGTCACGGTCTGCACGGCCACTACGGTCGGGGGTTCGAATCCCCCCTCGGGCATGGATATTTGTGACGTCCTTAGTGTTAGCTAGTTCATAAGTAGTTTGTAAGTTTATGGACTGATGACCCCTAGTTAAGTCCCATAAGCTATACAAACATTTGAAACATTCTCACTGAGCAACACAAAACACAATGGATGGGTAGTGCACTTGAGTTTTTGACCCGTTTTGCTTCACCATTGACGACGAGCTGAAAGAAACTGTTTCCAACTGGTTGTAGACACAGGCGGCAGATTTCTATGAAGAAGGTATACAAAACCTGGTGCCACGCTGTGTCAGATGTCTGCAAAATTTCGGCAGTTATGTGGGAAAGTAGTTTAAGAGTTGTAGAATTTTTGCAAGAAAAATTTCTCCTGCATCTGTGTACAACTTCATTTTATTACCAAACGGAACTTACTTTCTGGACGCGCCTCGTATTCTTCCGTCGTCATTAGGTTTGTGTTTTCATTTTAATATCTCTTTATTTCCAGTTTCGCGTACAACAGTTTTATAACAGTGCCGCCGTTATCGCACAGAAAAAGGGCTGTCTGTGTCCACGAGGTGGCTCGTCCACGTGGTGATGCGTCAGAGCCACTCCACGTGGTTGCGCTTCCTGCTGGTCAGTGGAACGTCTCGACGAGTAATGATCTTCTCACATGGCAGTCCCAGCCGACTCGATAACACATCAAAACAGACAGAAGGAAGACCACACAAAGGTAGAATCGCGTAAGTCTCACTCTTCTGTGGTATTCATCTAGAAGCAAACGCCCCACCTGAAAAACAACATCACTTAGAATGCAAGTGCAAGACAGTGATAATCCAGGAGGGAAAGTCAATTATTATCCGCAATTTAGTTATATTTTTCTTTGTGCTGGTAGTAATGGCGTTTTACGTTGGTGACGCATGCTTTGTTTATTTGTTGTTATATCTTTGCAATTTTCAAGCTGCTACGTTAGTTTCGTTGTCGCTGCCGTGCTGTTAATCGTGGCTGCTCCGCTGTCTATTTGCACCAAAGAAGAGCAACGTTCAGTGATACGTTTTTTGTGGGCGGAAGGTGTATCAGGGGCCGAAATCCATAGAAGACTTTCAGTACAGTACGGGAGCAGTGTTTTGCCACAACGAAGTGTGTACGTGTGGATTGAAAAATTCCGAAATGGTCGCACGAGTGTTAAGCACGATGAAGGAGCCGGACGACCGTTTACCGCCACAAATGAAGAAACCATTGAGCGATCACGTGAAATGATTCTCTTAGACAGACGATTAACTATTGATGAAGTGGCTCATCGTCTTCAAATTAGTCATGGTTCTGCCTACGAAATTATTCACAAGAGACTTGGGTTTCGTAAAGTTTGTGCAAGATGGGTCCCAAAACAACTAACGCAGTTGCATAAGCAAACGCTCCTCGACATCTGCAAAAAGACATTTGGATCGCTATGGTAACGAAGGGGACAACTTCTTACACAGAATCATTACTGGTGACGAAACATGGATCCATCATTACGAGCCGGAGAGTAAACGGCAGAGTATGGAATGGAAACATCCAAATTCGCCGTGCAAGAAAAAGTTCGAGACCCAACCGTCCGCAGGAAAACTGATGCTTACGGTATTTTGGGACGCACGAGGTCTTGTACTGGAACATTATGGTGAAAGGGGCACAACAATAAACAGTGTACGTTACAGTGACACGCTTACTGACAGGATTGCCTGAAATTCGAAGCAAATACCGAGGATTGCTGTCAGAAAGTGTTGTGTTGTTGCACGACAATGCCCGTCCGCATACTGCTGTCCACACTGCTGAAACGCTCCAGAAACTCAAATTCTAAGTACTGGATCATCCTCCATATAGTCCCGATCTTGCCCCTTCTGACTATCACTTGTTTGTTGCACTAAAAAATGTTTGTAATTCTATCGGACCAAACTGCGTGGTCATCAGTCCGTAGCTTACAAACTACTTAAACTAAACTAACCTAAGGACAACACACACACCCATGCCCCAGGGAGGACTCGAACCTCCACGGCGAGCAACCGCGCGCTCCGCAGCGAGACGCTTTAGACCGCTCGGTTACTCCACCGCGGCTGTTTGTTGCACTCAAACAGGCATTAAGGGGCCGTCGATTTGACTCGGTCGAAGCAGTGAAGGAAGCGGTGCATTCCTGGCTTACAGCTCAACCGAAAACCTTCTTTTATGAGGAAAAGCAAGGAGACTATGATGTTCTTGTAAGTTTAGTATTTTACTGCAATAAAATTTTATAACTACTTTGCGGATAATAATTGACTTACCCTCGTAATAAGAGCTGTATCTATCTTACTGTGTTGTACATAAAGTTCTAGAATATGAACATCTATTCACACAATCTATAGGTAAACATATTTTACTAATACGAGGATGAGTCAGTAAGTCGCAAACCAAGGTAGACACACCAATAATGTGTGATGTGTAGGGGTTTTTCTCTACCACTACGACACAGCCGTCTTCTGGGTTGCAGCACAGTCTAAAGCCCTTTCTATACGGGAAGTGAGAGCTTGCGATATTACCCATTGCCGTCCACGTACAGTGTAGACGCGTCCAGTTGCACAAGATGCACGCATTGCGATCGCTAGTAGACGGAATGGGATGGATCCTATTCTCTCGCTTATGGAAGTGCTTCGCGCATGCGCAGACGACCGAATGGGGAACTCAGCTGTCAAACGAAGCCAAGTCGGGAATATGTACTTGTCTCCTGCTCAGAGCAACGTAGTTTTTCGACTCAGTCGTAAGAATTTTTGGAGGTGCTATAGAGGAATTGCATTAAAAATTTAATATAATCTGTGTACAATTTTTATTGAATACAGAAATATTGCTTTTAATATGAAATCCAAACAAACGTAGAGCAAATGTAAATCAAGAAATTTTTCACTGATTTATCCGTCAGTTCGTGGTAGTACAACATCACACTTACTTAAAAGTAGAATTCTGTGTGTCTTCCACACGTTCATTTCCACATAGTTATCCGGTTTTCGGCTTACTAGGACATATTCAGACTTTAAACTACGTCGAAAACCGGTTATTTAAATAAAAGTAAATATGGTGATCTACCAAGAAACCAGTCTGTTGTATATACCAAGAGCTGTATCTCTGTACCCTATAAAATTTGGACACACATTACATGAGATTTTAACTGCAAATCTGATCAAATATTTGTTTTTGGTGAGTATCATTCGAAGCTTTATCAAAGTGAAAGGTGTACGTAAAGACACCTGAGCTTGTTCATTATACACATAGACGCCAGAACCTCCCTTTTTCAAATTTTTCGGACAAAAAATACGTTAGTAATACCAAAAAAAGCCGTTTGTAATATAATTGTAATTGCAAACCAATCGTTCATCTGACCCGAAAATTGAATAACCTAATTGGTAGAGAACCTAATTGGTAGAGGGGAAAATTCTCTACAACTTCGCTCTTTTTTTTTTCCCCATATCTTGCATCGTTGCAGAGATATTTGCAAAAATAACGGCGATTTGACGATGTCTGTCTGGCTGTAACGTGTTCCCACTTTTTAGGGGCACCAAATTTTACAGACATAATTGTTGGCTAGCAGAGACCAGAACCTCGCTTTTTCAAATATTTCGGACAAGAAATACGTTAGTAATTCTATAAAAAGCCGTTTGTAATGTAAATTTAATTGCAAGTAAACCATTCATCTGACGCGAAAACTGAATAAACGAATTTCTAGAGGAGAAAATTCTCTACAACTTTGTTCCCTTATGTTTTTTTTTCATATCTCGTATCGTTTGAGAGATATTAGCAAAAATAACGGATATTTGACACCCTCCACTGAATTAACGAAAACCAGTCGTTCGCAGATGTCATGTGACATTCCTCGCCCAGAACTCTCTCTGGCATACGCCATCTTGAGTTGTGTATTTGATGATTTTCTTATTGTAACTTACACGTTGCCATTTCAAAGCAATGGCGCACTGAAGAATTAACAAAAAGACGTCGTTCTTCGTACGATAAATGATAATCTAGTGTCTACCAATGCCATATTAGCATCAGTTAACAACGGCCATGAATAGTATGAGATTAAGGAATGCAATTCCTACCTGTTAGCTGTAGCGTAGTGGGCAATGTGTTGGCCTGTGATGCTGAAGGTCAGTGGTTCAAAACCCGTCAGTACGGATTTTTTTTTTTTTTCCTACAAGGGTTTCAGACACTCTTATTAATTATTTTTTTATTATTTAGATCAGTATTTTGGTCTTAAATGTTTGCAAAAACTTATAAAACTACAAATCTAAACTGGGCCGTAAAACACGTCAGTGCGATTTTTTTTTATTAGTAAATGAAATTATGCAGTAAAAGCTTGTATGTTAGAAGACAAATGTACATAAACTGTCGTATACTGTACCGTTTCATATCCTGTCAGGGAATTTAAATTTAAGAAATGCAAATGTGGAGCTACTTCTAAGTTATTACCTATTTTATGACACTTCATGCCTTCCCTAATGTAAATAGTGTGTTAAGATCAATATAAACGATACTATTCGACTCGTCCAATACCGCATTCAAAAATGCGGCTTTCCGCCCGCTGGGAACGCAGATGTCGCAGTGTGTTAGACTGTGACTACGGCTCAAGTGCGTCACTTCTAGGGTACAAACGCTGCCACAAAAATTCCAAGCTCCAGTCTTTGAAAGCCTCCTCGAACGACGGGACGAGTGTTCAAGTATACAGGTGAAGTCAGCTGAAAAGTGAAGCAATTTTCAGGTTCGTAAACGCAGTACTGGCGTGTCAACTGAGTTTGCGAATCGCTTACTGGCTCGCACTTGCAGTGTGGAAGCAACCAAGCTATAAATACAACACGTCATTTTCACAAGTACAAATTTAAGATTTATCTTGCTACTGTACTGTATATATTAAGATTTACATTCATTCTATTTTTGTTTATTTAACTGCTTTCGTAGCTTGACCACAGTACGGCCTCAAGGCCCTCTCTTACAGAACGCCAATGGAAAAGAGTGCAGCAATTCACAGTAATAATAATAAACGACACTAATAATATCTAAAGGTATTTACATGTATTGACATGCAAGTATTTATTTATTTAAACCGTCTATGTAACTGAAATAAGACAAGTCATTTTGCCATTTGCGTTTTACCTTCACTTGCAAGGCATCTTCAGTGGCCTAGAATAAACAGGGCGTTAGAAAAAGGTACGGCCAAACTTTCAGGAAACATTCCTCACACACAAAGAAAGAAAATATTTTATGTGGACATGTGTCCGGCAACGCCTAATTTCCATGTTGGAGCTCATTATAGCATTTCTCTTTAAATGTTATTTGAAATAATTCGTGCAGACAATTGTCAAATATCCAATTGTTTCGTTAGTATGTACTGTACTTCCTGCCAGTTGGCCAAATTGAAGGAAGAAATTGTTGGTGATTTCTTGATTGGGCCTCATGTTCTTCCACCTACGCTCACTGGAGCACGTTATCATGATTTCATACGGGATACTCTACCTGTGCTGCTAGAACATGTGCCTTTACAAGTACGACACAACATGTGGTTCATGCACGATGGAACTCCTGCACATTTCGGTCGACGTATTCGTACTCTTCTCAACAGCAGATTCGGAGACCGATGGATTGGTATAGGCGGACCAATTCTATGGCCTCCACGCTCTCCTGACCTCGACCCTCTTGACTTTCATTTATGGGGAAATTTGAAAGCTCTTGTCTACGCAACTCCGGTACCAAATGAAGAGACTCTTCGTGCTCGTATTGTGGACGGCTGTGATACAATACGCCATTCTCCAGGGCTGCATCAGCGCATCAGGTATTCCGTGCGACGGAGGGTGGATGCATGTATCCTCGCTAACGGAGGACTTTTTGAACATTTCCTGTAACAAAGTGTTTGAAGTCACGCTGGTACGTTCTGTTGCTGTATGTTTCCATTCCATGATTAATGTGATTTAAAGAGAAATAGAAATTAAACGTTTCCGGACACATGTCCACATAACGTATTTTCTTTCTTTGTGTGTGAGGAATGTTTCCTGAAAATTTGGCCGTACCTTTTGTAACACCCTGTATACATGATCATATTTTATAACATTTTTTATCAGTTTAAGTTACAAACAGTTCTGGTGCGTTATATAAGTATCGCTAATGATATTTTCATGTTATTACAACAAATGTCGTTGCTGACTTACATGTGCCGTTTGTTGACGCAGATTGTTGCGTTTCTTTGTTTGTTTATAAGTAATAACATCAAGATATCATTAGCTATAGTCACAAAATGCGCGAGGACTATTAATAACCTAAGATACTAAAGAAGTCAAAGAATCGAAATATTGTAAGATATAATGGGATATATATTGAAAGCTACTGTAAATGCTTTGCAAATCAAGCTGAAACGCGTATGACAAAGTAATTTGCCTTATTTTAGTTGCATAGATGGTTTATATATATATATATATATATATATATATATATATACGGCTCGGTAGCACAGTAGTAGAGTGCCAGACTCTGACTCTTAAAGACTGCTGGTTCGATTCCCGCCGGATACTAGGATTTTTATCTCCTTTCACCACTGGAAATGTTGCTTATGTGAAAAATATCGAGTAGCACCGTGGTTCGGAACCCACGTTAAACTGTAGGTCCCCCTATAACTGGCTGGGTAAGTCAGTTCGAAAGTCGGAGGAAGTCAACGGCATACCACCTCCAAACAAGACCATGCCTAGTAAAGCACTGTGGTGATCAAACCAATCTTCAGATTGTTGACTGCTATATCTTTTCTACGTGCATATCAACAAAATAAGCAACTGTGGTAAGAAAGGACAGAAAAAGTAGCAATAACGATACTTACGTGTACACATCTCTCACTTTGTTCAGTGTAATTTGATGGAAGAGGATTAAAGAAAGAGACAATGGTTGTTGCGAACGAAGAAGATATGATTAAGACCTCTGCTGATAAAGGAAAGGGAAAAATTGTGGGCGAGGAGGAATTTATGGTGGTGGACTTGTATAAGGAAGAGATGGAGAATGTCCACCATTGGCTGTCCTGTCTCTTTTGTTTACAGGAAGACGACAGAGAGATGTTGGAAGGCGTACTTAGTCGACGGTGTGTTTATTCCGAAAAGAAACTTTCACTCTGCAGTGGAGTGTGCGCTGATATGAAACTTCCTGGCAGATTAAACTCATGATGCCGCCTCATAACTTTACTTGGGATGTTTCCAGAATGAAACTTTCACTCTGCAGCGGAGTGTCAGCTGATATGAAACTTCCTGGCAGATTCAAATTGCGTGCCGGAACCGGGACTCGAATCTGGGACCTTTGCCTTTCGCGGGTAAGCGCACTACCGTCTGTGCTATCCCGACACGACTCACGATGCCGCCTCACTACTTTACTTCCGCCAGTACCTCGCCTCCTACTTCCCAAACTTCACACAAGCTTTCCTGCGAAACGTGCAAGACTAGCACTCCTGGAAGATAGGATATGGTGGAGACATGGCTTAGCCACAGCCTAAGGGATGTTTCCAGAATGAAACTTTCACTCTGCAGCGGAGTGTCAGCTGATATGAAACTTCCTGGCATATTAAAATTGCGTGCCGGAACCGGGACTCGAACCTGGGACCTTTGCCTTTCGCGGGCAAGCGCACTACCGACTGTGCTATCCCGACACGACTCACGATGCCGCCTCACCACTTTACTTCCTCCAGTACCTCGCCTCCTACTTTCCAAACTTCACGGAAGTTCTCCTGCTAAACTTTCAAGACTAGGTTCGAGCACGCAATTTTTCGGTGTATTATCCACGGGCTCGGTGAGCTGCCCTCGGGCTCGTGTAGTGCGAGTTAACAGGGCTCTGCACTGGAGTTTGGCATTGTCAGCCTTCTCGATCATTTCCGGTTTCATTGGACATCTTCTGCTCCAGGCATTTTGGGAATACGGTGTGCGTCGATCTGTTGCGTTTCACTGGCACCTCGCTCGGTTGTTTTCAGACGGTGCCGCTTGTTTTGGAACTACCTTCCTCGCTCTGGCTCGTGGAACACTGGGGTTGTCGAGTGAGTTTTGCCCTTGCTTCTGCCTTTTTGCCTCATAAATCTGGGAAAGCACCTTAGTCACGATATATGTATGTTCTTTGGAACAGTATGAATCTTGTGTGGTTCGAAATTGTTGGTTTTATTGATAGCATTACGAGTTTACTTCTGAGCGCTTGGTTTTTATATTGGCCGGTAAAATATTGAAAAATTTATCTGTTACATATAACCACACCAGAAATGAATGGCAGTGCTAAAAATAATGCACTTTATTATTACATTTCATGCCTGGCTCGCTGAACATTTGTGTTCACATGTACTTACGTCAGTCTCTGTGTGTGTTAACAGGTTGTTGCGAGTCCGTGTGACCAATCTGTAATTACGTTGCTAGAGTTTGTGTGGCCAATCTGAATTTAATTGCTTACTTTGTGCGGGGAAGCTCATTCTCCTTGCGCCATCTTCAGTCGCCCAAAGTCTAAGTGGCAAGGGACAAATTGTAACCGCAACCAGGTACATGAACTATTACCAGCAGAAGGCGTGGTTCAGACTGTGATAACTGTGTTATGCCTTATCTTGTTCCTATTATTATTATGTTTCAGAGCAATACATATATTGATAGCAAATGAAGTTAGTAAGGTTATTCTGAAAACATAGAAAATATTGTGGGGAAGGCGAACCAAAGGTTACGTTTCATTGACAGAACGCTTCGAAGATGCAACAGCTCCACCAAAGAGACTGCCTACATCACACTTGTGCGTCCTCTCCTGGAGTACTGTTGCCCACTGTGGGACCCTCACTAGATGGGACTGACGGAAGACATTGAGAAGGTTCAGAGAAGGGCAGCTCGTTTTGTTTTATCACGTTACGGGCGGGAAAGCGTCTCGGAAATGTTGCACCAATTGGGGTGGAAATAATTAAAATAGAGACGTTATTCATTGCGGCGTGATCTGTTTCCGAAGTTTCAATCACCGACTTTTACTTCTGAATGTAAAAATATTTTGCTAGCACCCACCTACTTAGGGAGACATGAGCATCCCAATAAAATAAGAGAAATCAGATTGAAAACGGAACGATTTAGGCGTTCTTTCTTCCCGCGCGCTATTAGAGAATGGAACGGTAGAGAAAAGTTATGAAAGTGGTTAATGAACCCTCTGCCAGGCACTTAAACGTGATTTGCAGAGTATCTATTTAGATGTAGATGTAGATATCAGTTGTACATTTCAATTGAGACTAGACACGAAGGTGGCTCGATTAGCCCAGAAATCGATCATCTGCAACACAAAGGTTAGGTGCAGCTGTGTAATCTTAGTATGAAGATATTCTTTCTAAAAGCTGTTCAGCACTACACAAAATGTCAGCTGTATTAGCACACCCTGAAGTGATAATCCCGTCGCTGTTAAAGTAACAGGTATTACACTCGATAGGCATATTTACCTCCAAGTGCCCTTCCTTCTCAGCCTTTTTGCCGATATCCTTGAGTAAATGTGGCGGTACACAGTCTCCACAGGCCAAGGAAACGGCAAACTGGAAAATTAAAAAATAATAATAATAATAATAAAATAATAATAACCAAAAAAATAAAAAAACGGCGAATAAGCAACTTTTTTATTATCGTATTGGTAATGAACAAAAGAAGAAAAGAGAAAACATTAAGCGTTAGTTTACATAATAGTGTTTTATTTATATTGTTCACAATTCTAGATGAACATTCATCTGGAAGTTGTGATTAGTTTCGGTACATTTTTCACACTTTTTGTCTACAAAAGAAAGTTAGAAGTGGCAGCTTGTAGTATACATGTTACAGGCTTCAATAATAACATGTTTACATTATGAAATAACTAGCTGAAAACCCGGCGCTGCCCGGGTATTTATTTATTTATTCCAGTATTGAGTTAGTACTTCTCCCATCCCTTCTCTTTTTTTCCCTCCTAAAAGCATATTTAAGGGAGATAATTTTAAGAAATAAGGCTATCTTGCATAATGTAAAAAAATTATAAGTGCAGTATCCAAACAAAGAAAGATAATAATCTAAATACAAATGACATATAAAATTCGTATGGTCTCATATTTAAACTACTGTATGGTGACAATTTACAGTGCTGATATATTTATCAATATTTTTTTCACAACAGCGAATTTCACTTTGCGTCACTGTATAAGGTATAGATGTTCTACCAAATGGCGGGAAACCCGAGTTCGAGTCCCGTCTAGGGATGGCGGTTATCGCTGAAACAACCGGTTTTCGGTTATACCGGTTCTTTTCATCTCTAGTTTAACCGCACCGTAAAAATTGCTCAAGATAACCGGTTTTATAAATAACCGGTTTTCGGTTTTTTATTGCTATTATTTCCAGTAGAGTTCGACCGAAACGTATTTTACGGCCGAAACAGAAACCGTAATAGAATTTTCGGTGCTTCTAGTTACGGCCGAAACCGAAACATACGATATTTAGTTAAAATTTAGGTAAATTTACGTCATAGGACAAATCACTAGACTTTCCATATTTTTCGAGATCCCCTCCCAATACTACGCCTTCTTGAGGGTGTGTAGGCCTAGCCAGGAGGCCGTAGAAGACGATATACGAAGCATACAGATTTACTGGCCTAGTATTTCCTTACGCAAGTTGAACTAGGAACGTTTGTACCACATAATCAAAGAATGTTTTATGGGTGTGAGTTCTTATGAGACCTAACTGCTTAGGTCATCGGTCCGAGACTTAAAAACTACTTAATCTAACTGAAACTAACTTACGCTAAGGAAAGACACACCCATTACCGAGGCAGGAGGGAGGACTCGAACCTCCAACTGGAGCAACCGCGCAGTCCGTAACATGGAACCTCAGACCGCACGGCTACCTCGAGAGGCACCACATGGTCAATGTTACCTAAACCCATATTGGTTATTGAAAAAGCCCCTCGCTTTCAAGGAATCACATTAATAAAACTTGTTAGCATAAAAATATGATAATACATTAAAAGTTATTATTCCAAGCTTACATAATAGGTATATGAATCGAATTTACCTTCTCTTCCAAGAAATATTTTGGGTGCTTTCTCCTTAAATGACACAGCATGTTTGTAGTACTTCCACCCGTTTTCAGCTTTTTAAAGCAAATGGAGCATTGTACCTCACTGCTACCGTACTTCGTGAAGTACTTCCACACTCGGGATGGTGCCATTTAAGACACAACCGATGTCTGGCGACGACAGCAAGGAACTGCCGCATGACCAGACGGAGGCAAGTCTCGTACACTGCCGGTGCACGTGCGTCGTCTAATAGGCCACGCCACACGGCAACAGCTGCATCGATGCCTCAGTAGCTGCACCAGTTCTTAAGTTCTTATGCCACGCGTTTCTGACTGCCGGTATTGTTCTTAAATTATCACTGATCGCTTTTCTTAGTTTCTGCGATGACCTAATATTTCACAGCAGTGGAAATTTTAGAAATAGTCCTAACTATTAGGGTCTACTAGTTTTAATTTTTAAAAACACATTTTGAACCACTACTACTGGAAGTAGTCGTAACGGTTTTTTTGCCCGGTTCTTGACAATAACTAGAAAAAACCGGTTACAACCGACACCAAATAAATACCGGAAAAACCGGTTATTCAAAACTAAAATACCGGTATCGGTTTTAACCGGTCGGTTTTTCCCAACCCTAGTCCCGTCACGGCACAAATTTCCATTTGTCAACATTTGGTAGAACATCTATACCTTACACATTGACGCAAACTGAAAAAATACTGATAAAAAATATCTCATATTTATTGAGTTATTTGTTGTACAATTGAATAATTTTTCAGGTATATATATTAATTTGTATAAGTGCTACATGTATGTAAAATCTGTTGCGAATACTATAAGTAGTGCAGGTGTAATAGATTAAAGCTTGGTTCGTGATGGGGCGGTTTTCCATGAACGTTACTGTTTATGTGCTCATTTGTCATTAATTACGTGTCGTACTGACATACATTCATCTGTATGTCTGTATACTGTCTGTAAAATTTCCTGTGGCACAATTTGTAGTGCAGAAATTATAAGTTGTAACGTCATACCGAATTCCGTAGTTTTATTCCATGAACAGCTGAAAAGTAGTAAGCGAGAATCTTTTTTCATTCATCATTTTACTGGGGTTGACAGCGATAAAAAGTTACCTAAAGATTTGAAATTGTGTTTAAAGTTTGTTTCAAGTGGCTAAGTACACTCCTTCTCAAATAGTGGACTGGTACACTCACACTATCACATGTAAGAATGGAAGTCTTCATTATTTATGACGTCATATCTCCTGAACTATCTGTCCTAATGCATAATCCTTTCTTAGCTGATTGGTTGGTTGGTTGGTTGGATGTTTAAGAGGGACCAAACTGCAACGGTCATCAGCCCCCCATTTCACCACAAAGCGTCCAAAGAATACTGTGGGCGTAAAAGAGACAGGCCCAGAGTTAATGTGTAGAGTGGGAGGGGAATCCCACTTAGTCCATAAAACATCATCAAAAACTACAAGAAACAAAACGAAAGGAGACCATCACACAAAGACAGCTTACAACAAGGAAGCCGATGGCTGTGGTTGGCCGACCATAAGAATAACACGAAGAAATCTCCAGTTAGAGAGAATGATAAAACCCCCCTGCTGGAATAAAACGTAAAACGGAATCTGCCATTGTAGCATCGTCACCTAAAACTTCAGATAAAATAGCAGAGAGGTTAAAATTTCTCCGCAAGGCGACTAAAACGGGAAAGTCCAACAATATGTGGACGATAGTCAGACGGGAGCCACACCGACATTGGGGCGGGTCCTCACCCTGAAGGAGGTGTCCATGGGTGAGCCACGTGTGCCCAATGCGGAGGCGACAAAAACCACCGAGCCCGGCGAGAGCCACGTGTGGAGGAGCGCCACGTGGCCGTAGTCTCCTTGACAACCCGGAGCTTGTTGGGCGTACTCGGGTTACGCCAATCAGCATCCTAAAGCTGATGTACCTGGCGGCGCAACAAGGAACGGAGATCTGGAGCCGGGAGACCGATCTCTAAGGTAGGGACATTAACCGCCTATTTGGCAAGCCCATCGGCACGTTCGTTGCCTGGGATGCCGACGTGGCCCGGAGACCAAAGGAACACCACAGACATACCAGACCGACCAAGGACAAAAACAGTCTCTCGGATGTCCATCACCAATGGCGAACGTGGGTAGCCCTGGTCCAGGGCGCGTAAGCTGCTCAGGGAGTCACTACAAATAAGGAAAGACTCACCTGAGCAGGTACGCATATGCTCAAGAGCACGGAGAATGTCCACCAGTTCCGCAGTATAAACACTGCAGCCCTCTGGCAGAGACTGCTGCTCAACGTGGTCGGCGTGGACGTAGGCAAAGCCAATTCGGCCATTTAGCAACGAACCATCCGTATAAACAACGTTGTAGCCGGGGTGCTCAGCTACGACAGCAAAAAACTGGCGACGGAGGGCCTCAGGGGGAAACTAGTCCTGTGCCCATGGGCCAAGTCTAGATGAATACATGGCCGTAGCAGGCACCATGGAGGTGTGCGTGAACGGGCCCGAAATGGTGGTGGGAGAGGATAGGACTCGAGCTCCCCCAGGAGGGACTGCACGCGGGTGGCTATTGTGTGTCCTGACCTGGGTCACTGCTACTGGTGACGAACGGCCACAGTGGAATATAGCAGGCGGTAATTTGGGTGTCCCATTGAACTATATACTCGGACTGCATACGCTGCCAACAGCTGTTGGCAGCGGACCCATAATGGGGGGACCCCGGCCTCTACTAGTAGACTGGCCACTGGGCTGGTGCGGAAGGCACCCGTCGCGATACGGACACTACAGTTGTGAATGGGGTCCAGGAGATGCAGTGCCGAAGGTGCCGCAGACCCATAGGCAATGCACCCAAAATCGAGACAGGACTGCACCAGTACCAGTGCCATGTAAAGCCGCAACAGCGTCGAGCGATCAGCACCCCAGGTCGTATGACCCAGGTGTCGGAGAACGTTGAGGTGGCGCCAGCACTCTCGTTTCAGCTGACGAATGTGGGGGAGCCACGTCAGCCAGGCGTCAAAGACCAGTCCTAAATACCGATGGGTATCCACTATGGTCAGTAGTTCGTCGTTAAGATAAAGTTCAGGGTGAGGGTGAACTGTCCGACGCCGACAGAAGTGCATCACTCTGATCTTGGTGGCAGAAAACTTGGGTGCTGCAGGAAGTAAAAGAGGTACAAAAGTCATCAGCGTACAGAGAAGGGGAGACCGACGATCCAAACGCTGTCGCCAGACCATTGATGGCAGCTAAAAATAATGGAACGCTTAAAACCGAACCCTGAGGAACGCCATTCTCCTGGATATGAGAGGTGCTCAGGGAGGCACCAATTTGAACACAAAAGGTACGGACAGCTAAAATATTCTGGAAAAGGCTGTGCGGATTGCAGACTCGAGCTACAGCAGATTGTCGGTGGTTGATCGACCCTGCCGAAAATCGCCCTGGCATGGAGCCAGTAATTCCCGAGTCTCAAGAATCGAACACAACCACCGACTGACCATCCGCTCCAACAGTTTACATGGAACGTTAGTCAGGTTAATGGTCCAATAGCTATCCAAAGAAAGGGGATGTTTATCGGGTTTAAGCACTGGGATGATGATACTCTCCCGCCACTGTGACGGGAAAACACCATCACAACAGATGCGGTTATAGACCACAAGTAGATGACGCCGACTATCGGCTGAGAGATGTTTCAGCATTTGGCTATGGATGCTATCAGGCCCAGGCGACATCTCAGGACATTGTTGAAGAGCACTGAGGAGCTCCCATTCAGTAAAATGAGTGTTGTAAGATTCAGAGCGGCGTGTACGAAAGGAGAGAGACTGGCGTTCTACCCTCTCCTTTACTGTACAGAAAGCTGGTGGATAATTGGCAGAGGCAAAGGCACGAGCATAATGCACGACAAACATCTCTGCAAGTGTGGCCGGGTCCGTACATATAACTCCATTTGTGGAGATCCCAGGGATTCCCACTGGTGTCTGTAATCCCTGTAGCCACCTAATTTTACTCCAGACCTGCGAGGCTGAGGTACCTGTCCCAATAGTGGAAACGTACCTCTCCCAGCACCCCTGTTTTCGTCTTCTTATAAGCTGGCGAGCACGAGCGCAAAGCTGTTTAAAATTAATAAGGTGCTCCTGAGAGGGGTACCGTTTGTATTGCTGTAAGGCCCCCCTGCAGTCTTTAATGGCCTCAGCGACCTCCGGCGACCACCACGGCACTGTCTTACGCCGTGGGCACGCGGCACGTGGGTCGGTAGCTTTCGCAGCAGAAATAATAGAATGTGTGGCGCTCTCGACCACCACATCCATGTTCTCGAGTGGGGGAGAGCCAACGATGGCAGCAGAAGCATAGTCTTCCCAGTTAGCCTTGTACAGAACCCACCTGCGTGGGCGTGCTGGGGACTCGCATTGTGGGAGTGACAAAAAGACAGAAATGGACACTGCCACACAAGTCGTCATGGGCTCTCCAGTGAACAGATGGTGGAAGGCTGTGGCTGCAGATCGACAGATCAATGGCCGAAAATGTGTCATGTGCCACACTAAAATGTGTGGGGGCACCTGTATTCAAGAGGCAGAGGTTGAGTTGAGTTAGGAAATCCTCGACAACCCTGCCGTGACCAGAGATCGTAGAACCACCCCACAAGGGACTGTGGGCATTAAAGTCGCCCAACAGTAAGAAAGGTAGGGGTAGGTGAGCTACGAGTGCAGCCAAAACGTTCATAGATACGTCACCATCTGGCGGCAAGTAGATACTGCAGACAGTAAACTCCTGTGTGGTCCTCACCCTAACAGCCACTGCTTCTAATGGTGTTCAAAGGGGCACGGGTTCACTATACAAAGAGGTGCGGACATACACACACACTCCACCTGAGACCCTGTTATATATGCTACGATTGCAGTAAAATCCCCTGTATCCACGAAGGGCAGGGGTCCGCATTGCTGGAAACCAGGTTTCCTGAAGAGCAATGCAGAAAGCAGGTGTCATGCTCAGAAGCTGCCGTAGCTCAGCCAGGCGGGGGAAGAAACCGCCACAGTTCCACTGGAGAATGATATTGTTCGAGTGCTGGGAAGACATGAATCCAACGAGTCGGTGGGCTACAACTCAGCATAACTTGCACCCACCGGTGTAGGCGTATCATCTGGTCAAATGCGTCCCCGAGAGCAAGGTCCTCAGGTGATGCAAGAATCTCCACCTCATCCTCAGAAGTAGAGGTGGAGGGGAGTGGTGGTGTGGAAGCTACCGTGGACTCTTTTGTTAGGGTCTTCTTTTGTCGTTGTTTACCCCTCCGTTCCCTCAGGAGCTTTTGCTGGTGGAAGGTGCTTCTCAGACTCAGGCACAGGGACTGAGGAGGAGCTCGAAGCCCTGCGACCAGCAGTCTGTGAGCGCGCCTGCTGCTGGTTAGTGTCGATATCGACACTGGCAGAAGGGAGTGTCCCAAGAGACCCCTTCCATGTGAGGGAAGCTGGAGAAGGTTGATCTTTCTCTGGTAGAGAGGCGGTAGCTGCCCCCGAGGCTTTAGCCTTGGGAGCTGTAGAAGGATGGCCCCCAACCACCGTGGGGGCAGGCTTAGGTTGGCGGCGCTGGGGACCCACAGAAACAGATGAAGTAGGAAATACCGCCGCCGCCGCCAAGATGAGTGGCGACGACGTTACTGCTGCGAACGAGTTGCTCATAGTAACAGGGTGCAGATGGTCAAATTTTTATTTCGTCTCATTATACGATATACAGTCCAGGGTTTTGTACTCGGTAATATTCCGTTCCCGTTGAAGTGCGGGACATTGCGACGAGCAGATGGGAGGCGGAGTACATGGGGCGCCCGGATGTGCTGGACGCCCGTAGTCCCTGCATGTAGCACTAGACTTGCAACGAGAAGACATGTGGCCGAACTTCCAGCATTGAAAGCACCTCATAGGGGGAGGAATATAAGGCTGCACGTCACAACGGTAGACCATCACCTTGACCTTTTCGGGTAATGTATCGCCCTCAAAGGCCAAGATGGAGGCACCAGACCCTATTATCCTTTGGGCCCCTATGGACGCGCCGGATAAAATAAACGCCTTGTCGTTCAAGGTTTGCCCATAGCTCATCGTCCGTCTGGAGCAGATAAATCCCTATGGAAAATTACACCTTGAAACATATTCAGGGACTTGTGCGGAGTGATGGTCACCACAACATCACCCAGCTTGTCACAAGCGAGTAGCGCCCGTGACTGGGCAGGGGATGCTGGTTGGATGAGAACAGAACCGTTGCGTATTTTAGAGAGTGAGTCCACTTCCCTAAACCTGTCCTCCAGATGGTCCACATGGAACTGAGGCTTGGTCGCCGAAAATGAGTCCCCATCAGTCCTGCTGCAAACGAGAATCCTTGGAGGATATTCTTCAGTCTGTTTCGCGCCCCGACGTCCCTCCCAAGATGCGGTCAGAGAGGGGAACGTTTGGGGGTCGTACATAGAGGCATTAAACTTTCCCTTCTTGGAGACGGCGGTTGTACGTCTGCCAACATCACCAGATTTTGTCTCTTCATTGCGGGTGATCCGCCCTGATGCCACGCACTCCGATCAAAGGCTCGCCCCACGGGCGCCACACAGCCTCAGCAACGTCACCTGGCGGGATGACCGTTGCCGGGAGTCCTGATGCCCCACAGAGACCAGCATCTTCTCCTTGGCTTGCATGAGGAGTATGCAGCTCTGGCATTGGTAGAGCGATCCCTGTGTTGTCAGGAGGCTACAGCCAAGAGGGTACATGACGACGCCACCACAACGGGCTGGCTACCTTGCTGGCTTTCTGGCCCAGTGTAAACCATTATGACTGGGGTGCAAGGGCGTCAGTGCACAACGGGCATGACTTGCGCTGAGATGAAATAACCTGTCTGACGGCTACATAAAAGCCGCAGCCATGATGCCGTTCCTTAATGGGTGAATAAGATGGAATTGCACAATGAATAGTCATTGCACCATGTAAGGTGTCCTTCCCCAAATGGTTCGCTCTTCAGGAAAATTTTGGAAAATGTAAGGTCAAACCCACATAGGGGACCAAAGGTATATGGCCGAAACGTATGAGGACTCCTTTTAGTCGCCTCTTACAACCGGCAGGAATACCGCGGGCCTATTCTTACCCCCGAACACGCAGGGGGTTTTCTTAGCTGACGTCATCTGCCTATAAACTACATTAGTGCTTAATTTCAGCTTCATAGGTGCAGTAGTTTGCGCGATTTTGTCAGTGAATGAGTAAGTGAGTGAATGAGCGTCCTTTTGCATTTACATAAATAGATTATTTTTGAGAACATTATGGATAACAGCGATCTTACAAGTCGTTATGAATTCATGTAACACGACAGTCTTGTTACATGAATTAATTTATTATGAAAGTATTATGATCTATAGATTACGTGTACTTCAACCAAAAGGAACCAAATGATGTTAAGATTATAGCTTGTTGAAATTTTTGTTTTGTTTTTGATCATACATCTAACCAGCGCAAATTGAGTGCTCCACCATACTTTAAATCATAAGTTAGTGCTTCACCAGAGGCCGATACTTGTAACGTGCCTTACAAATGCGCCTGCAACATTTCAATTTGTTCTCAAATTGGAGCGTCATTTCATAAAATTAAAATAGCGGTCTAAAGGCGACAAGTGTGATGACTATAAATGAAATGTATTAAAAATTAAAAGAATGTCATAATTTTAAATGAAATATTGTTAAACTGAAAAACAGTGGTTCTTTCACAAAATTCCATTTTACAATTATGCCTTTTTTAATTTTTAATACACTTTTTATTCCTCACACTTGTAGCTTTTAGACCACAATCTTAAAATTACGCCGCAAACACGATAACAAATTGAAATGTTATAGGTGCATTTAAATGCAAGCTAAAGTATGGTGATGCGGTTAATATGCGCTGGTTACAAGCAATTGCAAAAACAAAACAAAAATTTCATCAAGATATAATTTTAAAGTCAGTTCGTTTCTTATGCTTGAAGCACAGGTAATCTATAGCCCATAACGCCTGAATATTATTCAAGCTTGTTCAAATGTTTGTTAAGCTTATGGGACTTGACTACGGGGTCATCAGTCCCTAAACTTACAAACTACTTATGAACTACTTACGAACTAGGACGGCACAAATATCCATGCCCGAGGGGGGATTCGAACCCCCGACCGTAGTGGCCGTGCTGACCGTGACTGGAGCGCCTCAGTCACCTCGGCCACCGCGGCCGGCATTCAAGCTTGGAACAGGTACTAACAGGTACACTGTAAGCGTCTCTTCTTTCGTTTGTAGGCAGAAAATTTGAATATTGACAAAATGTAACTAAACTAGTCATAATAAATGTGCCAGTCGGGAGGAGAAAAATATGAACATAAATATTGAGCTCTTTGATATCGATGTATTTTTTCCAACAATGAAAATATTTCTTGGGGTCAGGCCTCATTACCAACTGGCTCTTGGCGTGTATTTACTTATTCCACTCTTCTGTTTCTCCATTTCCAATTCCTTCCTATTTCTGTCCTTTTCCCTCCCCTTCTCGCTCTCTCTCTCTCTCTCTCTCTCTCTCTGTGTTCACGACCTCTCCCCTTCTAACAACCAATCTTCTGTCCTTTCTCTCTGTCAATCTTCTCCTCCTGCCGCGGTGGAATGGCCGAGCACTCTAAGCTCGGTTGCTCACCGGCGGAGGTTCGAGTCCTCCCTCGGACATGGATGTGTATTGGCCTTGGTTTATTTTAATTTAGTGTAAGTAGTTTGTAAGCCTAATGACTGACAACCACATTGATTTGATTTGATTTTCTCAGGGAAGCCAAAACAGTCTTGGTTCTTTATTAGACACCATTTCTTCGGGTCTGGTTGTCCCAAATGTTCTGAGCCTTTTACTCTCCAATGCAATGCATTCGAAGATTAGATGTGATGAAGTTTCATCACAGATCCTACATTTAGGGTCCTCTTCTGTTATTCCCATTGTATGTCGGTGTTTTTTGAAATTCCCATGGCCTGTCAGCAATCCAACCATGAGTCTAATGTCTCTCTTTGGCCCAATATTCTACGTGGTGTCTTCTGAGCCAGTTACGTAGCTCCAATTTGATCATTGGCTTGGTGGTTATCAGGACAGGTTCCGGTCGAAGAAATGGAATCTCTACCCCCATCCTGGCTAATCTGTCGGCATGTTCGTTGCCACTGATCCCCGAGTGACTAGGGACCCTCAATAGGTTTACCCCATTTTTAGTAATTTTGACCATTCCGACAGTGAATGTTTACATTTTACAATCACCCTATTGCTTTCCCCTAGCTCCACCAGAACCCTGTGACATTCTGCTACAATTTTAGACCTTGTTGCAGGAGCTGCTAGTGATCTCGGAGCTGCCTTGCTGTCTGAATAGATATAGATGCTATGGTCTTTGTAGCACCTACGCAAATTCTCCTCCACACACGCCCTGATGGCAGTGATTTCGGCCTGGAATACTGAGGCCAGTTTCCCTAGAGAGATGATGCCCTCTAGTCTTGGCTGCATCCCGTATGCGCAGGCCCGACAACCACATTACTTAAGTCTCATAGAATTAAATATTTATGATCGATCAAAGTGTAAAGGTACCTTTGTCATACTCTACACCTTTGCCGCGCCCCTGCCCCGCGCATAGTGCGCAGTGGTGTGTTAATATGTTAATATTAAATAATGACACAGTAAATATTTACGAGGTACGTCCAGAAAGTAAGTTCCGTTTGGTTATATAAAACAAACGTGTACAGATACAGAAAAAATATTGATTGTACAAAAATCTACAACTGTTAAACTACTATTCTACATAGCTGTCGAAATTTTGTAGGCACTTGTCATAGCGTGGCACAAGTTTCTGTATTCCTTCTTCATAGAATGTTGCCGCCTGTGTAATCAGCCATGTGGTAGCATGTTCTTTCAGCTCGTCATCGTTGAAGTGTTGACAGGACAAATTTTAGGTGTAAGAAGATTTCCATCAAAAGATGGTGTTTGTTTCCACGATAGTGCCCGACCTTCTGTGGCGAATGTGATCATACAACTGGGACGTGTTTGATCATCATCCATACAGCCCGGGCCTCGCTCCTAGCCACTTTCACCTCTTCTTACACTTAAAAATCTGTTCTTGGTGGTTGGTCAACATTTCAACGATGATGACGAGCTGCAAGAACATGCTACCACATGGCTGAATACACAGGCGGCAACCTTCTATGAAGAAGGCATACAGAAACTTGTGCGACGCTATGACAAGTGACTACAAAATTTCGGCAGCTATGTAGAAAAGTAGTTTAATAGTTGTAGATTTTTGTACAATAAATATTTTTTCTGTATCTGTACACGTTTGTTTTATATAACCAAACGGAACTTACTTTCTGGACGTACCTCGTAGATGCTAAGGTCTTTATAGCACATACGCAAATTCTCCTACACACACACCCTACCTGGCAGCTTTACTTAATCCAGGTTATGGCTAACCCATGTGTGTTTACTATCCTTTTTTCCAGTAGAGCACGGTTCAGAAGAGAAGTTCTGCGAAATTTGGAAAGTAGAAGGCGAGGTACGGGTGGAAGTGTAATAGTGAGCTGCGGTGGAGTAGCCGAGCGGTCTAAAGCGTCTCGCTGCGGAGCGCGCGGTTGCTCGCCGTGGAGGTTCGAGTCCTCCCTGGGGCATGGATGTGTGTGTGTTGTCCTTAGGTTAGTTTGCCTAGGTTTAAGTAGTTTGTAAGCTATGGACTGATGACCACGCAGTTTGGTCCAATAGATTTACAAACATTTTTTGGAACAGTGAGGACGGGCTTTGAGGCGTACCATATTTGATTTGATTTGATTTTTTCCAGGGAAGCCAAAACAGTCTTGATCCAACCCGCCACTGCCCGCACCGAAACTAAGTTTATTGTGCGGTATCGCTCCCTGTATATCTATTAAATCCAACAAATGCCCTTGAACAGTGCAATGAGTCCCTTTACCAGTTCTTTATTAGACACAATTTGTCCCAAATATTTTGTGCCTTTTATTCTCCAATGCAATGCATTCGAAGATTAGATGTGATGCAGTTTCATCACTGTCATCACAGATCCTACATTTAGGGTCCTCTTCTGTTATTCCCATTGTACGTAGGTGTTTTTCGAAATTCCCGTCGCCTGTCAGCAATCCAACCATGAGTCTAACTCTCTCCTGTTCAGACCCAGGATTGCAGAGCTTCTTTTAAAACATGGCTTTGGCATCATTACCGTGCCATGTTTTTGTTGATGGACTTTGGTCCAATATTCTACGTGCTGTCTCCTGAGCCAGTTACGTAGCTCCAATTTGATCATTGCCTTGGTGATTGTCAGGACAGGTTCCGGTTCAATAAATGGAGTCTCTGCCCCCATCCTGGCTAACCTGTCGGCATGTTCGTTGCCACTGATCCCCGAGTGGCCAGGGACCCACAATATGTTTACTCTATTGCTTTCCCCTAGCTCCACCAGAACCCTGTGACATTCTGCAACAATTTTAGACCTTGTGGCAGGAGATGCCAGTGATCTCAGGGCTGCCTAGCTGTCTGAATAGATTTAGATGCTACAGTCTTTGTAACACCTACGCAAATTCTCCTCCGCACAGCCCTGATGGCAGTGATTTCGGCCTTGAATACTGAGGCCAGTTTTCCCAGAGAGATGGAGGCGTACCACAGTAGCTCAGCCAGTCCGGTACATAGTTTTAATCCGCCAGGAAGATACATCTCAACGCACACTTCACTGTAGACTGAAAATACCATTCCGACTTACCTTCACTTGGTCTTTCAGGTCGTTCCCCGAGGGACGCTCCGACTCGGTGACGTGATCGAACAGTGCCCGGTATCCACGCTGCTCGAACACGGCCCTCAGCTCCCCAGGTGGGGGCGTCGCTGCCCTGAAGTCGCCCAGGTGTGAAATGTCGCCACCGTCAGTGAGCAACGCCGCCACGATGGCCCAGCGGCCGTGCTCCGCGGCGTACCTCGCGGGAGTCCACCAGAGCAGTTGGTCGACCCCGGACAGCGCGCCGGTCCCCGAGTGTCGTCGCAGCAGCTGCACCAGCGGCTCGGCCTGCGGGGAGTCGTGCGCCGCCACCAGATGGAGCGCGTTACGCCAGTACTCGTCAACTTGGCCCGGGTCTGCGCCTCCTTCCAGTAGCCGCGCCACTGCGCCGCTGGTGGCGCCACCCAGCAGCGCTGCCATCACCACTTCCAGTAGATTACGGTCACGCACCGCCATGCAGTCGAACGACGCCAGGAAGAACTCCAGCGTCTGCTTCTGGTAGGCCTTGCGGAACACCTTCCAGCGCCACCAGAGTCCAGCTTCCCGAAAACACCATTTGGCGAGGAAGTGTTCGGCGAACGTCCTGTGCTCGAACACGGGTCTCCCACCGACGAAGGCGTACACGATTCCGACATTCTCGACGAGCTTAGGGTCTTCCGGGACATACTGGTGTCGTTTCCCCAACAGGCAGTACGCTGCGAGGTGCATCAACTCTTTCTCGTGCTTCCGCTGTGCGACCTGCACCTCTTCCTCCAACACGTCAATGGAGAGGTCCTGATTAAATTTCTCTTCACGAAGCCGCTTATATTTCTCTCGGAAGAAAGCGTCGTACAGAGTGACAATATCGTATCGGCCGGTTTCCTCCTGTGACAGCTTAGCGTACATTCTGGCATAAAGAGGATTTCGCAGAAGATCCCTAACGTTCTCTGCGAGCCTGCTGACTGTAATTATTCGATTTGAGGGGTACTTTTCGAAGAAAGTTTCCAGCTCTGAGTCACTGAAAGGAATCAGAGAATGCGCAAACACACCCATCTGAGACTCCAGCACCTTCACCATGCCAGGCCTCGTCGTCACTACGAGCTTGCCCCGGCGTGGTGCCAGCAGGCACAGCAACTCCAGACATTTGTCTACACTCTTTGCGGACACCTCGTCGAAGCCGTCGACGAGACAGACCACTCGGTCGCACGTAGACAGGCTGTACTGTAGTAGCTCGTACTCGAGATCGCCCAGCACGTCCTTGTTAAACAGTGTCGCCTTCAAGATGCTTTCCTTAACAGCTTTAGCACTGCCCGTCCCCTTTAAAACGGTACGAAACTTCATCAGATTGATTCTTATTATCCAGAAGCGCTTCGGCCTTTTTTTTATTTCTTCCGCCACATGTGACAGTAACATCGACTTGCCCATCCCAGACTTTCCATTCACAATTACTACATTAGCAACAGCATCTAAGACGTTCAGCTGCAACTCGTTCCTCTTCCTGTATGGTCCACATCTCTCAGGATCACCGTAAAAGTAAACCATCTGCCATGCGTTGTTGTAATATTTTAACAGATAGCTATTATAATATCTCTGATTGCAGAACTCTTCCCGAACAGTCTCTAGGTCCTCAGACCACACAATTAGCGGCCACTGTATTTCGGATGGATCCCGAGACCAACTTTGAAACTCTGCAACCGTCATGACTGACGGGCGCGAGGTGATTACACGCTGCAGTAGTTCATACGAGGGATGGTCGGTGAAACACACGTCCCCATTCCCCAGAGTCTCTAAGAAATCAGCAGTCACTTGATGGTGATCCTCCAACCACATGGGAACGTAGTAGTCAGGAGTCGTTTCCACCTCCTGGCCCATCCTCAGGGGCTGCGCTAGTTGTGCCACAGCCAGCAGCAGCGCCGGCCGGCCGGTCAGCAGCTGCTTGAGGTCTTTGACCCCCGTCACCAGGTCCCTCAGCCCGCACTGGTAGCTCTCCCCATTCAGCGCGACGCTCGCGTCCAGGAGCTTCTCCCAGCTGCGGTCTGTAACGTCAAAGTCGCCAAACATCGTATTTTTCACTTTGCCATGTTCCCTTGATGACACAATGACAAGACGGCGTGCAGATCCTGTCTCGTTGCCACTGATGCCACACGACTCCAGCAGCTTATCTAAAACGACGGCGCTGTCTTTTCTGCCGTCGTCTACTATAACCTGTAAATGAAGGAAATTGGTTAGTTACATGTTTTCAAAACTGAAACTTCCTGGCAGATGAAAATTGTCTGCTGGAACCGCGACTCGAACCTGGGACCTTTGCCTTTCGCGGGCAAGCGCTACCGACTGAGCTATTCCGACATGCTTCAGGAGTGCTAGTCGTGCAAGTTTTGCAGGAGAACGTCAGTGAAGTTTGGAAAGTAGGAGGCAAAAAGTTGTGAGGACGGACGATGAAGGGGGAATCTATTTTTTTGTGTGTTGTACAGGATACGGAAGTGTTCTAAGAACTTCAGAAGGTGTGGGAAAGGAATAAGATCATAGAAGTTCCATGTGCTGGAAGGGAGGCTGATGCGGTAAGCGAGGCAGAGGGCGTGGCGCCCCAAGATTTGGAGGGATTTATAATAGGCAGGGGGGGCGGATGTCTAGGGGGAGATGGAAGCTGCAGAGGACGGGACGCATTCGGGAGCAGTATGTGTAGAGGATGCTGGAGGGCCTGACACCCCATGTCCAGCCGGAGAGGAGTTTCAGATGTTTGAGGCGGTAAATGGCTTTCTGGCAGATTGTCTTGAGTTGGGGGTCCTCCACTCCCGATTGGTGCGCTTATATAGCCGCCACTGACGGAAGGTTACACTTGTTGGCACAGATCGGATAGGTTGGTCACAGTCACATGTGTCTTCTTGCGAAGTAGTGCCGTATTTAAGCGCTGTCGTTGTTCTGTTTTTCTGGCTCCTCTCCTCCAATGTAGGATCTGTATGACCTCGTCCGGTTTCCCCATCTCATCCAATACCCGAACATATGCGGAGCCTTTACGCCAACCGCACGATAGACTCCCACAACCCCATGGTCTACCCCATCCTCACCTATCTGTCACACCTTTACCGCTGCACCCCTCCCTCCCTTCACCTCCACACTCTCCATGTCCTCTCCCAGGGTAACTTCTGCCATCTCCCCATTATGGATGACGCCCTCTGTCCTGAAATATACCCGTCCTGCCAACTCTGATCGCCGCCCATGGATGAATCCACACCTCTCCCTTCTCTTCTCTCTCCCCCTTGACTATCCTCTTCCTCTCCCAGGGTAACTTACACCATCTCCCCATCCCGGATGACGCCCTCTGTCCTGAAATATACCCGTCCTGCCAACTCTGATCCGTGCCCATGGATGAATCCCCACCTCTCCCCTTCCCTTCCTCTTCCCTCTTCCTCTTCGCTATCCCCTTCCTGCCATGGAGTCCCTATGTCTCCCCCGCCCTCTCCCCTTCCCCTGCGCTTCCCACCCTCCCCTCTCCCTCAAATGTTCAAATGTTTGTATAGCTTATGGGACTAAACTAGGTGGTCATCAGTCCCTAAGCTTACAAACTACTTATGAACTAGCTTAGACTAAGGACGGCACAAATATCCGTGCCCGAGGGGGGATTCGAACCACCGACTGTTAGTGGCCGTGAAGACTGTGAATGGAGCGCTCCAGTCCCCTCGGCCACTGCGGCCGGCCCCCTCTCCCTACCATGTATCAAGTGCTTCAGTATGGTTTTATCTGCGTCCGCCGTTTACAGACAAGTGTCGCATCCTTCAGTTTTACACAGTGTCTTTGAGAGCTCATCGTCTTGTTTTGGTGTCATTTGTATCTATAAATGTGAATGTCTCTTCGGTGTACCTTTATCACGTCTGAACCACAAGACATAAAGAGCTAAAAATTTGTACAGTTACTAATGTCTACCCGGGGAAGGCTTTAGGCACTGTTTTATGGCGATCGGATATGTGTTTTCGTAAATGCCTGTTCGATGTACGCTTATCACGTACGAACGACAAGACGCAGAGACTTAAATGTTTGTGCAGTTACTAATTTATACCTGAGGAAGGTTTTAGGCATGGTTTTATAGCGATGTGATAGTTATTTAGTAATTTGAAGAATATAACGCGAAATTCGCAACAATAATTACTCTAAAAATTATATTTACTCTTTGAAAATGGTTTTATTGATTGCATTGTTGCTTGAGGGTTTATAATGATAAAACGGTGGGGGGATGTAACATTATCGGTGTATATAAAATTCTACGTGTGTGCGTGTGCGTGCGTGTGTGTGTGTGTGTGTGTGTGTGAATATTTCGCTCTGCATCGAAAACCACGGAACGCAAACGAATGGTCTGTGTGTAATTGTTGTCTGAAGTCTCCCGTTGTACACCATAGAAGTTCCATGCCGATAGCTATAAGGGGGTGGAAGATATGGTAGTTGAAAGTCGTCAAATTATAAAAAAAAATTCAGACTGAAGGCCTGCGATGACGTTTGCGACTCTATAGCAAGGAGGTTCATACAGTGAAACGTGTTGCCACAGACCATATCTTTGGTATATGCGTGCTACAATGTCTTCAGCTCTTTCTCTGTAAGGATAAGCATACGAATAAGAAAATATAAGAATAAATAAAGAAGTAGAAAAGTAATTTCATTTAATATATCTCTTTTTTATTTAAAAAAAAAGGTGTTGTATTTCATTTCATCCTTCAAAACCAGTCTCTCAGAACACTACTGAAAGATAGCTTATCATGATCAACCAACACGCGAGCGGAGCCGCGGTTTGAGCTAGTAGAATAATATAGTGTGTGTGGAAGCCGTCTCTCGTTGTTCGGGGCTTTCTTAGTGGAATGTAGGAACACTCATCGGCAGTAGGCATTGACTAGGTCCGGGGAGCGTTTTCAGTTAGAGTAATGGTTAAGACGACCGCTTACGAAAAGAGGGAAATGTGGGTTCGAGTCCAGGTCGGGTACAAATTTTCATACGTCACCATTACCGTGTACTGCTGATACTAGTGGTTGTTGCCTTTTGAAGCAAGGTATAAACACTGCTTCAAATAAATATCCACACTAAGTATACTGGCTTAATGTTTCAATTTCAACAGCGTTTTCTAACAGACTTGCATTGGTACCAGCGTTTTCGTACTATCAGTTTATTTTCTGTGAAGTTAAGACAATCTTCAAGTGGTATTTATCATTAAAAGCTCAGTTTTGATAGGTTAATTGCAGTAATGTAAATGATAGAGCAACGTCATAAGATTTATCTTGATACTGGCCGTGTTCACAGTACCAGCTTCTGAGGCACCTAGGAGACATTACAATATTTGTTCACAAGGTGGCATGCACATGCCTGACATTCGCAAAATTCCCGCCATATACCTCTTTTTATTATCATTTATTCTTCAGTAAGCTGTACTGGTAAGTTTTAGAGAGTTATTGTTCTGTTTCTCAATAGATAGAACTGTTTTCCCAAAAGCTTTGTGGATTTCGAGAGAACTGAGATTTTTTCCACCCAGGGTTATTCATAAAACAGTGGCGAAACAAGGACGAATATTGAGTTCCATGCAGCTTTCGTGCAAATTGCAACGCAATCTAGTCCATTCCGTTTCACACCAAACAGTGTTACGACGTCTCTCAGATCTGGACATTAAAAGGAAAAAGCTTGTAAAAAAAAAAGCCACACCCGACAAAAAAGCATATCGTTTGAGATGGGTTTAAAAGCCTGGAGTTTGGAATTTCTCTGGCAGGAGTTTGCATGCTATAAGTCATGATTGAGCCATCCAGGCTCGTGTTTCTTTGATACCCCTGTCCTTTGTTAAATTACTGGCGCAGATACTAATCGATCCTTCCGTGCTCTCACCGCTCGCTGCACTGTTAGATCTATCGCGCGTCACTTGTCTTCTTACTTGTCTTACATCTTAGCAGTAATGTCCATTGTCGAGGTGCTATTCCGCTGCATGGAGAGCTTTGACAAGGGTCGAAATTATCTATGGGACACAGAAGCTGAATTAAAGTTTGTGAAGTGGAGGGTAAGTCGTACTTAGACTATTCCTAGGCGCCTTAATACTGAGTGGTGCAGTGGTCGAACGGTCAGTCTGCCTCGGGCAGTGTAACGGCGCGGACGGTACTGTTTACCTCCTCACCGTTGCGCGTGTTACACGGTTGTTTACCTTCGCAGCGCTTGTCGCTTGTGTTACGATGAACGCTAGAATGGCCAACTCGTACCGCAAAACCACACTGAAGTTCGCCCTCTATGTATAACCAAAATCTCTGGACATCGAGCAATTCCTACGTGAGGAAGTGAACATACCCTGCGAGGACATCATTGGAATACACTTCTCGATCGTTAGCAGTGTAGGGTATAGGGTGTCCAGAAAAGGACTCCCTGATTTCAAAATCTCGAAAACAAAGATCGATAGAGGAATGCAGTAAATGGTATGTTTATTGTGAAATCTGTAAGAAGTTTGTACAGCAGTTTGAAATAATAGTTACAAAAGCTGCTAACAGATGGCGCTGTAATCGCCATACATAATGCCTAGTATAAATACTGATCCGAAGCCCAGAGTGATCAATTCCACTACTGAAACGTAAAAGAAGGTTAGATACCGAAGGAAGAGATTAAAACCATGTACTCTATTGAACAACGCGTTTTTCTGGTGCTAGAGTACCACAGGTTAGAAGAGAATCCTACGGCAACAAGGCGAAGTTTTAAAGTACGATTTAATGTTCCAAAAGCGACCTCGTCCTACTGTCCCATTAGTGTTACCTCCGTGTTCAGCTAGGTCCTGGAAGCCATCCTCTCCTGTCGTATCTATCATCACCTCCATCGCCACCAGTTCCTCCCCCTTTCCCAATGTGGCTTTCGATCCTCCTTCTCTGCCAACAACCAGCTCCTTCGCCTAACTAATCTCCTACCCGTCCAACTCAATTCCCATCGCTGCGCAACTTTTGTCTCCGATATCTAAAAAGCCTACGACCGTGTATGGCCTTCCGGTCTCCTCTTCAAGCTCCAGTTCTACGCCCTTCCTATTAATTACGTCCGTCTCGTTGCTTCCTTTCTCACCCACCGCCCCTCCTATGCCACTGTCTGCAGCTCCGACTCCCGTTTGTTCTACCCCTCCGGTGCGGCGCCCCAAGGCTCCGTCCTCTCTCCTCTCCTTTATATCATCTACTCCGCCGACATGCCCCAACCCAAGCCTCCTACAATATGCTGACAACCCCGCCTTCCTAGCCCTCACCCTCGTTCCCAGTTTTTGCTCCAGTACCAACTCACTCAGTTCGCGTTATGGTGTAACCGGTGGCTCCTCTCCGTCAATCCTAACAAATCCCAGGCAGTTATCATAGCTCGTACCACCCCCTCCTTCCGTCTCCATGATTTCTACCTTACCGTCCATAACCGCCCTATCCGCCACACCCCCACCCTGAAGTACCTTGGCCTAACCCTCGACCGTAAACTTTCCTGTACCCCCCACCTCCACACTGTCCGACAGAAAGCCCTCTCCCGCCTTAACCTCCTCAAACTCCTCACTGGCCGGACGTGGGGTCTCAGCCCCTCCACCATCCTCCACACTTACCGCTCTCTCGTGCGCCCTGTCCTTTGCAGCTTACATCCCACCTGGATCTCTGCTCCCACATCCTACTATAAAACCCTTCAAGTCCTTGAGTGCCACGCCCTCTACCTTGCCTACCGCATCCGGCTCCCTTCCCATATGCGGATCCTGTATAACCTGATCCCATTTCTCCACCTCCTTGAATACCTCTAGCATATCCGTATCCTCTATACCACCCGTAAACTAGACTCTCGCAACCCCCTGGTCCACCCCATCCTCACCAACCCTGGGCCTCTGCCACGCCTCTACCCTGTTATACCCCCTACCCTTCATCACCACACCCTCCATGTCCTCTCCCAGGGTAATTTCCGCCGCCCCACTCCTCCCTGATGACGTCCTCCGTCCTGACATATACCCGTCCTACCAGCCCTGATCCCTCCCCTTCCCCTCCCCCGCTTGCCTACCCCCTCCCCGCCCTGGAGTCCCTACGGCTCCTCCCTACCGCCTCCTTCCCCGCCGTTTTTCCTCCCTCCCCCCTCTTCTCGGGGTCCTGGACCGACAGTTTTAACAGTGCTACGTCAAGTGTGGTCTGCTGTGCTCCAGTGAAGTGTATGGTTTTTAACTGTGTCCACCGCAATCAGACAAGCGTCGCACTGTGTGTTTTAATTAGTGTCTCCGTGTACTCGCCGTCCTGTGTTATTGTCGTCCTCGATGGTTTATTTTTCTTTAGGTCAGCGTGGCTCATTTTTAACTAACTAAATGTGGTTTTAATCATCTGTCTATTGTAATGTACTCCAAACTGTCGCCTTGTCTATGTTACTGTATCTCCAGTTTATCATATTTTATTTCTCAACTCATATATGTCTCTTAATTACTCTCAGCTTACTGCCAGCCTACCAGTGTACTGGTGTAAAACACAATAAAGGAAAAAAAGTTCCAAAAGCACCTCATGCGAAAACCATTAGTACGCTCTTCGCAAAATGTCAACGAACAGGCAGCGTAACTGATGATCTAGTGGGGCATGTTGGCCGCAAGCAAATCGCAGTTACGCCTGAAAATTTCGCACTGTTTCTGGAATTCTTCAACGAAATCCAATGTCATCCGTCTATAGAATTGCCTCTGAGACTGGTTTGAAGCGTTCCAGCATGCAGAAAATACTGAGAAAGAGCCTACACATGTTTCCATTCAAAATTCAAACGCACCAGGCCATACCCGTACGAGTAACAAAGAGTTGCCTTTGCTAATCAGATGCTCACAATGATTGATAGTGAAGGATTTGATGTTGGCTGCATCTGGCTTACAGATAAGGCACATTTCCACCTGAATGGATACGTGAATAAGCAGAACTGTCGACTTTGGGGTTCCGAAAAGCCATATAAGTGTGAAGCGAAACCCCTGTATTCTCGTAAAGTTACTGTGTGGGCTGCAGTAAGCAGCAGAGGCATTATTGGCCCTGTTTTCATTCGAGAAACGGTCACTGGTGCACGTTACGTTGCAATTTTGGAAGAATTTGTCGCCACACAGCAAGTGTTAGAGGATCGACTAGGTACTGAATGGTTTTTGCAAGATGGAACCCGACCACATTGGACCGAACAAGTGTTTCGCTTTCTTGAGGAATACTTCGGGAATCGAATCATTGCTTTGGAATACCCCAAATTTACTGGTGCAGGCATGGTTTGGCCTCCATATTCGCCGGATTTGACTCCCTGTGACTTTTTTTGTGGGGCACAGTGAAAGACATGGTCTACTCGAAGCATCCCGCCACGCTGGACGAGCTTGAATCGGCGATCTCTGTGGCATGTGAATCCATTTCGGTCGAGACACTACGAAATGTGATGGCAAATTTCGATATTCGTTTGCGCCACCTCTAGTGTCAATGGTGAACATTTTGAAAATATTGTGATGTGATTGTTTGCAAAGAGTGTTTTCATACGATTATTTCACTTATGTATGCTGATATGAGCTGTACAGCGTACAGCGCCATCTGTTATCGGCTTCTGTAACTATTATTTTAAACTGCTGTATGAACTTCTTACGGCTTTCACAATAAACATACCGTTTACTGCATTCCTCTATCGATCTTTGTTTTCGAGATATTTAATTTTGAAATCAGGGAGCCCTTTTCTGGACATCCTGTATGTCAAATTGACATCTGATGCAGCCTGCGAGAGAATATTAGCACGGACGAAAGAAGGCCTTATATTTCAGCATTCGGACGGACACATCGGCCCAGCAACGGTTGAAGATTTCGGCCTAGGTTTACGCACGGTCTGAGTATTCGAAGCTCCGTTCGAAATGCCAGCAGAAGACGTGATGGTGGCGCTACGCCCTTATGGAACAGAAGACGGACACGTAGCAGAGAAATGGATATACTTCAGTATGTTAATGTTAAGAAATAGAAAATTTATCGGGTTCCTTTCCATCTAGGAAATAAACCCCATATGATATTTTGAAACTAAGTACTGAATTCCGAGAGATCTTAACTCAAAGAGAGATAAGAACATGGAGGAATCTAAGCACATAGAGAGCTGAACACATAGAGAGCGAGTAACTCAACTGCGGGTACTGTTTATAATGGCAATCTGAAAAAATGATCTCTGATATACGAGATGTTTTGACCTACTTATTCCCTGGATACTATTATTCTGAATTACGATGATATAATTTAAATTTATTAAAAATTTTGAAAAAGGAGTAATTTCTGCCTCTTAACAAATAATTAAAATTACGAAACGATGCAAAATGTGGGAATATGGTGATTCCAATGCTATGGTCGCGATGTGGTGTAACAAGTACCAAATCGTATTTATGGAGAATACCCGTTTGCTTCTAAAACGGTCTTCACGTTTAGTAACTCGTCCTGCAAACTGGTGTGTGCTCTGTGGACCAGTGTTCTGAGAACACTCGTCGTTTCGGAAGGATGATGGCCTCTATTTGGATGTAAGTATAAATCAGTATCCGTCGGTTTAGATTAGCCAGGATGGGGGCAGAGACTCCATTTATTGGACCCGAACCTGTCCTGACAATCACCAAGGCAATGATCAAATTGGAGCTACGTAACTGGCTCAGAAGACAGCACGTAGAATATTGGACCAAAGTCCATCAACAAAAACATGGCAAGGTAATGATGCCAAAGCCATGTTTTAAAAGAAGCCCTGCAATCCTGGGCCTGAACAGGAGAGAGATTAGACTCATGGTTGGATTGCTGACAGGCCATGGGAATTTCAAAAAACACCTACATACAATGGGAATAACAGAAGAGGACCCTAAATGTAGGATATGTGATGACGGTGATGAAACTGCATCACATCTAATCTTCGAATGCATTGCATTGGAGAATAAAAGGCACAGAACATTCGGGACAACCAGACCCGAAGAAATTGTGTCTAATAAAGAACTAGTAAAGGGACTCCTTGCACTGTTCAAGGGCATTGGTTGGCTTTACTAGATATACAGGGAGCGATACCGCACAATAAACTTAGTTTCGGTGCGGGCAATGGCGGGTTGGACCAAAACTGTTTTGGCTTCCCTGGAAAAATCAAATCAAATCAGTCCGTCGGCTTCCTACACACTGAATGTTCAAGAATCCATCATCTTGACGTCGTACCATTACAGAAATGGAAGGCATCCTTAGTTTTAGATTTCCAGTGTAAACTGGATTTGTTTATGATTGAAATTCAGGTTTAAAAATTCTTGTAACTTACCATCAACGTGGGGCCCCACAACAAACGTGTCGTCAACATACCTGTAAATTCTGTGGCTTCAAAACATGAAGGAGCACATCAAGTTCAAAATGTTCAAATGTTTGTTAAGCTTACGGGACTTAACTGCAAGGTCGTCAGTCACTAAACTTACAAACTACTTATGAACTGACTTATACTAAAGACGACACGAACATCCATGCCCGAGGGAGGATTCGAGCCTCCGACACGGGAGGCCGGGCGATCCGCAACGTGGCGCCCCAGACCGCTCGGCTACTCCCGCGCGGTGCACATCGTGTGATCGACAGTTTGGCCTTCTCCGCCTTCGCAGTTGGTAGTGGGGACTGGTTGGTCTCCTTTTACGGTATAAAGTCTTCACGTTCCGACTTCAGAGCAAAAGTGATTTAGGCCTCACCATATCGATCAGTTCTCTCGGAGACGAGGTGCGAGATTATTCGTTGTCTGAGGATAATGGCGATCGTATACAACCAGTGGTTTCCACACATAAGATCCTGGTGTGGATAGAGTGTCAGCATAGTTAGTTAGTTATAAACTGACTTATACTAAACTCTAGCTGAACCCCCGCAGCTTCGCATGCGTAGGCTGGTTGTTCTGCACCAGTTGTTTCTTTTTAATCCTGATGAAGAATCCATATCTTAGGTTTCGTAGTTATAGCTCGAAATTTGAGTTAACAGCAACATATTTTTGAAAATCAATTTTTGCATCCCGTATTTGACCCCCTTATTAGTCTAATTTCCAAAAAATACCGAAACACGTGTCGTTTAAATTCGAACCCCGAATCCAAATCCGAAAATTTGTAGTTCTGACTTCAAAATTGCCTAAATAGCAACAGATTTTTGAGAAACATCACCTCTCCTATTTAACCCCGTTGGTGGTTGAATTTCCAAAAAAAAAAAAAAAAAAAAAAAAAAACGTATTTTTTAAAATCATAACGAACAACACAAATACCATTTTTTGCAGCTCTAGCTTCAAAATTGTATCAATAGCAACGTGTTTTCAAAAAGAATTTGTATCCTCTATTTAACCCTGTTACTTGTTGAATTTCCAAAAATATTAAAAATCATGGATTTTTAATCCTAACCAAGATTCCATATCCGAAGTTTCGTAGTTGTAGCTTAAAATTTGAGTTAATAGCAACATATTTTTGAAAATCAATTTTTTGCATAGCCTATTTTACCCCCTTATTTGTCGAATTTCAAAAAAGGCCAAAACACGTGTCTTTTAAATTCGAACCCTAACTTAAAATCCGAAATTTTGTAGTTCTAGCTTGAAAATTGCCCAAATAGCTACGTATTTTCAAAAAAAAACGTTTCATCCCCTATTTCACCCCCTTACGGACGGAATATCGAAAAGTCGCTTCTTAAATGACGCCTACAGAGTAAGATCAACACCCTCCACAAATTTCAAGTTTCTATCTTCAGTGGTTTGGGCTGGGCGATGATGAGTCAGTCAGTCAGTCAGTCAATCAGTCAGTCAGTCAATCGGGACACTTCCTTTTATATATAGAGATAACACACAGTGATTGGAAAGTGTCGAAGGCTGCAGCATTTGTAACCTTTTTTCTTTTTTCAGAAAACACGTGCAGTATTTTGCTATACCTCTCCCTCCCTCCCCCACCCCCCATCATTTTGACTTGCTTTCTAGCTTTTTTGCTATTTCTATTTAGGTTTTTTTGAACATTGAACTAGCTTATTTCTTCAAGTTCGAGTTGGCAACCCTGTCTCCGAGCGTCCAGCCGCACGTTGGACTCGGCACGTTGACCGCACACGTTCACAATTACGATCCGTATGCGGACGGCTCAAGTCACGTTCCTTTGTCGTTCTTGGAACAGGAAGATGTTTTGTTGTTCCAAGTCGATAAGGACTGCTGGCACACCGCACGTGTAAGTAAACAAGCTGTGCAAGACGTACAGCAACCTCGTTGCCAGTATCAGGTCGGGACTTGTCTACAATGTGGCATATGGTGGGTCTAGAGATGACACGCGCAACTCGTCTAGTTCGTTCTTTTAGTTCGTCCGCTCCCAGTGACGGCTGAGCGACATGGTCTGCGCGTGCAGGTGGAGGGAGAAGTTCCCCCACCTAGCTGCTTCATGCGCTTGCTGCTTGAGCCGCTAACGATATCACGCAAACCAGAAGAAACAGTTTTTGGATAATTTCTCGCGTTTAAGTTTAGAGTTATCTCTATATCTTGGCATTATGGAATTTATTAGTCAGGTATTACAGAATGCAGAATACTACAAAACAGAAATATTGTAGCACTGAACTATGTAATCTAGCAGGCAGACGCTCACCTCGAAATGGCTCTCATCAGCAGAAGGCAAACACGTGATTTTTAATTCTGCTGCGCGCTCTCGCTATTGCCCGTCGGTCTTCGGGAAAGAATCCAACGAACTAAGAAGCGAGATACGTTTGGCATAATAGTTTGCGACCGGTAACGCATGTTTTGGTTCGCGACCTATTGCACATATTTTAGTTCGCGACCGATCGCGCATATTTTAGTTCGCGACCGATCGCCCATGTTTTAGTTCGCGACCGATTGCACATATTTTAGTTCGCAACCGATTGCACATATTTTAGTTCACGACCGATTGCACATATTTTAGTTCGCGACCGATCGCGCATATTTTAGTTCGCGACCGTTAGCTCTCCTTTTAGTACGCAGCCCAACCGCGAAGTAGGTCGCTCTTTTTAGTTCGTCTGCTCTTTTTGGCTTTTGCTACGCTACTAAAAGAACTCTTTTTTTTTTTGTTATGACAGCTTTTTCATATAATGATCAGTGTTCCCCAAGCGTGTGCTATTGTCTGTATTTTTGGGCAGTTAGACATCAAATACTCAAGTAAATAAACCATTTATTATTTAGACACTGCTGAATACCTTAGGAAAGAAAAATTGTGGCAATGAACTATGAAACTACAGCTGAGCTGCATCTCAGCTCGAAATGACGGCAACTGGCAGAAGGGAATCACGCGATTCTGCGCGCTCTCGCGTCCTCTCGCTGTTACCCGTCAGTCTTCGGAAAAGAAGAGGACGAAGTAAGAGGCGAGGGGTCTGCGAACTACTTCGCGTAGTTCGCCTGTGGGAGCGATCTTCTGAACTATTTAGTTCGCCAACTACACGAGACTAGTCCACATCTGCTGCACAACAGGTGGAGCACGTGTGGAAAAATATATCCGAACACCGTGTTCACCACCTGTACAATGGAGTGAGTGATAGAATAGGAGCCTGTATAGGCCACACAAAGTAATGACATGGGTCATTGAGAATGGATCGACCCCCGGTACCTCAATACTGCTTCAGTTATTGACCTATCAACAAGAAATTTTTGAGTGAATTGGGAAAGTTCCAGTTGGCGTACTATTTTCTTATTTCCAGCAAATGTTCTTGTTTTTTTTGTTTTTTTTTTTCCCTGATCCATGTTCTCGAATGTACCTGCTCTGTCAAAATTAAAGACAACATTCCAACCTTGGAAATGAGTGGAACATACTAAATTATAGGCAACTGTGGTAAATTTTACATTGGTCATTCAGACAGGGAAATATGTACCAGATTGAAAGCACACCACAGAAATTGTAACTTAGGAAAGAAAACTCAACATTTTCAGGGCACCTACTGAAAGAAGACCACGCTACAAGCTAACACATGAGATCCACACAACATATCCAGAAAGGAAATAAAATGCACTGCTTCCAGACGATAGAAATTAATAAACATATATAAAGCTTCCCCACATCTTGTACTAAATGATCAAACACAATTTCCATTCTCGTCACTTCTCTATACAGAATCTGATGTTTCTAAAATTGCTTATGGGTTGCTTGAGTAGCCACTTAGTTGTTGTTTGTAGATTATTTATGGTAAATACACATGTTTTGCGTTTACTCCATCTTCTGGTGATCTGTCACTAAGATACATATACAGCCAATAAGTATACATACAAAATGATTTGCAATTTATAAATAAAATACAATATATTTTTATGTATACCAATTAATTTTACATAATTTGGAATTACATAGAGCCTAGAAGCATATAAATTTGTCATTCAAAATTGCCGTTGTTGTTGTTGTTGTTGTTGTTGTGATCTTCACTCGGGTGACTGGTTTGATGCAGCTCTCCACCCTACTCTATCCTGAGCAAGCCTCTTCATCTCCACATAAGAACGGCAACCTATATCCATTTGAATCTGCTTACTATATGCGTCTCTTGGTCTCCCTCTGCAATTTTTACCCCAAACACTTCCCTCCAACACTAAATTCACAATTCCTTGATGTCTAAGAATGTGTCCTACCAATCTATCCCTTCTTTTAGTCAGGGTATGCCAGAAATTCCTTTTCTTCCCAATTCTGTTCAGTACCTCCTCATTAGTTACACGATCCACCCACCTAAACTTCAGCATTCTTCTGTAACACCACATTTCAAAAGCCTCTATCCACTTCCTGCCTTCATTGTTTATCGTCCATGTTTCACTCCCATACAAGGCAACACTCCATACAAATGCCTTCAGAAAGGAATTCCTTACTCTTAAATCAATATTCGATGTTAACAAATTTCTCTTTTTCAAGAAAGCTTTCCTACCCACTGCCATTCTGCATTTTATATCCTCTGTACTGCAACCATCATTTGTTATTTTACTGCCCAAGTAACAAAACTCATCTACCTCCTTTATTGATTCGTTACCTAATCTAATTCCTTCAGCATCGTCTGATTTTCTTAGACTGCACTCCATTACCCTAGTTTTGCTCTTGTTAATGTTCATCTTATACGCACCTTTCAGCACGCAGTCCACTCCGTTCAATTGCTCTTCTAGGTCCCTTGCTGTCTCTGCCAGAATTACAATGTCATCAGCAAAACGCGAGGTTTTTATTTCTTCACCCTGAACGTTAATTCCTTCTCCAAATTTCTGCTTGCTTCTGTTTATAGCTTACTCAATGCACAAATTGAATAACACTGTGAAAAGACTACAAACCTGACTTACACCCTTCCAAACCACTGCATCCCTTTCATGCCCTTCAACTCTGATAACTTCTGTCTGGTTTTTGTACAAGTTATAAATAACCTTTCGTTCCCTGTATTTTACTCCTGCTGATTTCAGAATTTGAGAGAGATTATCCCAATCAACACCGTCAAAAGCTTTCTCCAAATCTACAAAAGCTAGAAATATAGGTTTGCTTTTCCTTAATCGATCTTCTAGGATAAGCTATAAAGTGAGTATTGCCTCCCGTGTTCCTACATTTCTCCTGAATCCAAACTGATCTTCCCCATGTCGGCTTCTACCAGCTTTTTCATCCTTCTGTAAATAATTCGTGTTAAAATTTTAAACTGATGGTTCTGTAATTCTCACACGGTCTGCACCTTCTATCTTTGGAATTGGGATTTCTACATTTTTTCTTTTTTCATCTACCTCAAGAGCCTTCTACAAACTCATGACGTAATTACTTTCTGTAATCACAGAAGTTTAGCTACTTACCAGATACCAATTGTAATATTGCACATTTAAGACAGCAGCTATAATTTAACCATTTAAAATTTTACCTTTATATTCACAGACCTTTCATTGAGTTTATTCTCACCCTTCTATGCAACAAATGTTTCACCTGTTAAACTTAAAATCATTTGTTCAGTCAATTTCTATTGTTCAGTTTATTTTCTTAGGACAAATGTTGTACTGTATATCTTGTCATATTTTATTAATGTTAATCTCGTCATATTTTTCAGTTGTTTATCGTCATGCTAGTCTTCTTTAAGAATTAATGTGCGTGTGTTATCTATATAGCATCTTAAGATCTCCCAGTTCTATCATTATGCCTCTGTCGTGTTTACCTTGAAGATGGTGTAATAGCCGAAAACCGGTTGGTGAAAACTATATGTTACGCAATTATCTCGTGTGTTTCATTCAAAATTAAACTTGTCCTGGAGGATCCGCGTTAAGAAACAAAGAGGCGGAATCTGTCACTGAGTCACCTGATACCATGTGCTTTTGATTTTTTCTGTCTCCACTAAGGCGGTCGTCTGTAGTTTTATCAAGTAGCTACCTCCGTTGTATCTTGGAGTGTGGGCATGCAGCTGGTCAAAATTATAGTTCACGATTTTTGGCTCGCTTTAGGTTACGGTAGGAACACTAAAAGTGAGCGTCTGCAGTTCGGCTTTTGACAGCTCGAAACTGCAAATAACGCCTTTAACCGTTCATCTGAAATGAAAATTCAGTAAGGGTTTTGTAGAAGATAAAATACTCTACAACTCTGCTCTCTTATGTTTTTCTCTTTACATAACCCGCACAGATATATTTGCAAAAATAACGGCAATTGACACTGTCACTTCTACATCTACATGGGATGCTCTGCAAATCACATTTAAGTGCCTGGCACAGGGTTCATCGAACCACCACTATTCTATTTATCTCCCATTCCATTCTGGAATAGCGCGCGGGAAGAAAGAACACCGGAATCTCTCCGTTCGAGCTCTGATTTCTCGTATTTTATTCTGATGATCATTTCTACCTATGTAAGTGGGAGTCTACAATATATTTTCGCATTCGGAGGAGAATGTTGGCGATTGGAATATCGTAAGTAGTCCACGCCGCAGCGATAAGCGTCGATGTTGTAATGATTCCCATCCCAGATCCTGTATCATTTCCGTAACGCTGTCTCCCCTGTATCGTGACAATACGAGCTGCCCTTCTTTGGACTCTTTCGATGTCCTCCGTCAAACCCACCTGATAAGGATCCCACATTGGGCAGCAATACTCCAAAAATGGTCGGACAAGCGTACTGTATGCAGTTTCTTTTGTAGTTCTGTCGCATCTTTTATGAGTTCTGCCAATAAAACGCAGTCTCTGGTTCGCCTTTCCCACGACATTATCTATGTGTTCTTTCAGTTTAAGTCTGAAGTAATAGTAATTCCAAGGTATTTAGTTGAGTTTACGGCCTTCACTTTTGATTGATTTATCTTGTAAACGAATTTTTACGGATTTCTTTTTGTTTTCGTACTCATGTGGACAACTTCACACTTATTATTTAGAGTCAATTGCCAATTTTTACACCACAGTGATATCTTATTTAGATCGTTCTGCAGTTGGTTTTGATCTTCAGATGATTTTACTAGACGGTAAATGACTCCGTCGTCTGCAAACAACCTAAGAGAGCTTCTTAGATTTTCCCCTAAATCGTTTATGCAAATACGGAACAGCAGAGGACCAATAACACTACCCCGTAACCAGAACCGGCTCGGTAATAAACTTGAAAATGACGACAAACTAATACAGCAAGTCAGAGAAACGGAAAAAGATAATTTGAATACTGGAATGATATTAAAATACGAGTTTGAATAAGTTAAAAAAAATGTTTGTCTAAATTAAACTCTGAAATATCAAATAATTTTTGCTTCCTGTTAAAATAAGGTGAGAGAGAATGTTATGTGTTTAGTGCATAGATAATATCACAATAATATATTCGTAACTGTATCGTCAATAAACGTTTTTCAAGAGCAGAAATTATTTGCAACCTGATTTGTTTCAAAGGAATTTATTACGATTAAGTAGACGTGCTCGACGCATAAATAGACGAGTGTTGTAAGGTCCCTATGGTCCGTATGTAATTCATTTTCTGTAATATTTCAGTTTGAGTACGTTCTCGGTAAGCCGCAATAGCTTTTACACAGTACTTATAAAATTACGTAAATTTGTCTACATATTATTTCCGACTATTGGTACTGTTTGTTATTCTGCATTGTACTTCATTTGTGGCCGCGGCAGACAAGCCGTGCGCAATAAAGCGCCGTGCTGCGGAGCTCGCCGCCGTTCGCCGTCCGGGGTTCGACTTCTCCCCCCCCCCCTCGGGCATGTGTGTGTGTGCGTGTGTGTGTGTGTGTGTGTGTGTGTGTGTGTGTGTGTGTGTGTGTGTGTGTGTTTGTGTTGTCCTTAGTTTACCTTAGTTTAAGTAGTTTGGAAGCTAGGGACTGATAACCAAGCAGTTAAGTTGCATAGATTTACAAACATTTGAACTTAATTGTACGTATTTTACGGTAAAGGTAGAAGTTCCGGCAGTCTTGGCCAATCTCTTTTTGTAGTCAGTACTATTGTTCTAACAGCTGCGATGTTCACATCCTAATTATGTGATACATGTGTAAAGAACAATGAAAATTTCGTTAAAAGTCCATTTGTGTATGGATTGAACTGGTACTAATGGAAATGTCTTTACTGAATGTTCAGTCTGCATGGTGCTGTTGTTGAAACGTGAGAGAAACTAATTTTGTATTCCGATTGTGTTGAATTGATTGATTATTGAAATACAATCATTAGCGTCATTTTTATAGAGTCGTTCATCCTCATTCTCGATTTCTGAATCAGTATTGGAGATATCGGGAATTTTAATTTGAAATATGATTTCTGCAACAGAGAATTTAAATGAAAGATTAAGATGTACTTTTTTTATATTTATGTATTTTCTGCTTGATTTGATTACATTAAATAACACAGTTTTTAACACAAGGTCCACTATTAATTAAATCAGTTTCATTTTGTTTTTATCAACACGGTACTGACAAATGTTTGTTTTGTGCACTATAAAGTTTACTCAGTTAGTATTTTGTTAAATTGTTTTTCATTACATGTTTCAAGCAGTCTGTTAATAATTTGTCACTTGTCAATCAGATTTCATACAGGACTATCTGTGACTCAGAATAGTTTTGATATTTTAGATGATCACAATCTGTTTGAAATGTTATGTAATTTATCTCGGCCAAACACTGAATGTTATCCCACCAGTCTGAATGCTGTTTTCTTGTCGAGGTAAGCGTGTGCAATTGTTGCCATTATGTTCATTGAGTTCAGGTGCAGTTAATTGGTTTCAATTCAGAAAAGGTCATCAGCACACCGTTTTTTCTTTCTATTTTTTTTAAATAGTTTATAATCGCTGTTACATACAGGTTTCACACTCACAGCCCGTTACCTGTTTTCGAACTATACACAGTGTATCTTTCTCACATTCACACACTCATTCATCAGTTTCTCAATGCGTATTTTATCAAAAAGAGTTAAACCCTTCAATGCATGAATTTTTATTTGAAACTGTAAAACCTACCACGGTTAATGTATAGTGCGAATATACTGAGAAAAATATTTACAAAAAGAAACCCTTAAAATTATTATGCACTACTAGCAACAAAACGTTCATAGCTGGTCAGCTATATATAGCGCTTCCATGATGTACCCGATATAGTAAATGTCACTATAACGCGTCTCATCTTTCCACAAAGTCACTCAAGGTGCAGCAGTGGTATGTCATTGACTACTTTTACATGGCAAGGAGGCCTCTGATGTAAACAAACGCACATGGTAGAAGTAACTGAATGCAGCTAACTTTCGAAATGATTCAGTAGCACTCTGCAATTTATAATTTCTAGGACGGGCTACACAGTGTATTAATAACTTGTTCCCAGGAGATAAGTAGGATTCTCAGTCATATTTGTAATAGCTCTTTAAAGCAGGGTATTTTCCCGGATAGACTGAAATACGCTATCGTTTAACCTTTGCATAAGAAAGGGGATACGTCCGATGTCAACAACTACCGCCCCATCTCACTTCTGACAGTCTTATCAATTTTTTTAAAAAAAAGTTATGTATTGTCGAGTTGCTTCACATATTAGTAAAAATAAAGTTCTAACAAAATGTCACTTTGATTTCAAAAAAGCTTTTCAACTAAAAATGCTGTATATACCTTCACTGATGAAATATTAGATGCTTTGAGTAACCGGACATCACTAGCTGAGATTTTTTTTGTGATCTCTCAAAGGCTTTTGATTGTGTAAATCATGGGATTCTTCTAGATAAGCTTAAGTATTGTGGTATGAGTGGGACAGTGCACAAATGGTTTAAATCATACGTAATCGAAAGAGTGCAGAAAGTTGAAATAAGCAGGTCACATGATACAGATGAAACAATTAATTTCTCTAACTGGGGAATTATCAAAAATGGGGATCTCAATGTTCGGTCTTGGGTCCCTTGCTGTTCTTAATATATATTAATGACTTCCCATTCTACATTCACGAAGATGCTAAGCTAGTTCTTTTTGCTGATGATACAAGTATAGCTATCACACCTGACAAACAGGAATTAAATGATGAAATAGTAAATGATATCTTTCAGATATCTTCTAGAAATGGACTCTCATTAAACTTTGATAATACTCAGTATATACAGTTTCATACAGTAAATTCCATGACACCATTAATAAATTTAGACTTTGAACATAAATCTGTAACTAAGGTAGAATATTCAAAATTTTTAGGTGTTCACATTGACGAGAGACTGAATTGGAAGAAACACATTGAAGATCTCCTGAAACGTTTGAGTTCAGCTACTTATGCTATCAGAGTCATTGCAAAATTTGGTGATATACATCTCAGTAAATTAGCTTACCAAGCCTATTTTCATTCATTGCTTTCAAATGGGATCATATTCTGGGGCAATTCAACATTGAGTAAAAAAGTATTCATCACACAAAAGCGTGTAATCAGAATAATTGCTGGAGCCCACCCAAGAGCAGACATTTATTTAGGGATCTTCACTGTAGCTTCACAATACATATATATATTCACTCATGAAATTTGTTATTAAGAATACGACCCAATTCAAAAGTAATAGCAGTGTGAATAGCTACAACACTAGGAGAAAGGATGATATTCACTATTGAAGGTTAAATCTAACTTTTGCTCAGAAAGGGGTGAATTATACTGCCACAAAAGTCTTTGGTCACTTACCAAGTAGCATCTAAAGTCTGACAGATAGCCAACTAGTGTTTAAAAAGAAATTAAAGGAATTTCTGAATGGCAACTCCTTGTACAATGTAGATGAATTTTTAGATAAAACTATTAAAAAAGTAAAAAATAAAAATAAACAAATAAAAAATCCTTAAAATATTGATTGTGAAGTGTATAGAACATTTACTAGACTGACACGTTCCACATCATTACGAAGTATCGTATATATGATCTATGGAACAAGTATTAATCTAATCTAATCTAATCTACACTATGTATAGAAGCAGCTACATATGAATTTGTGGTAAAATGTTTATTAGTTTGAGAGATAATCGAAAAATTATGTTATGTAACTGATAGCCACTCAATATGTTTCAAACGTACACTCAGTCACACATCAATTCAGTTGTGCAACCATTACACACACTTTATTTGTTTTATTAGTAACGGAAATGCTTGGGGCTATGCCCGGTCCAGGAAGTGTGGCGCGCCTCACGCACTGTTCTCCGGAGCAGGTGATCTGGGCCTCGAGATTGCTTCCCCGTATCGCCAGTGATTGCCCTCACACTGGCTCAGGACTCCGCGGTCACGACTTCGATTCCCTGCGCCTGCACGTCGCTCTGGAAGCCACGCGCCACTGAGGCTGGCCGAAAAACAACTGGTTGGACGGCAGTGTCCGCATTAGACTCGCGCATAATAGTTCGCGATCGGGAGCGCTCACTTTAGTTTGCGACTCTGCGACGAACTAGTTCGTTCTTTTAGTTCATCCGCTCCCAGTGACGGCTGAGCGGCGTGGTCTGCGCATGCAGGTGGAGGGAGAAGTTCCCCCACCTAGCTGCTTCATGCGCTTGCTGCTTGAGCCGCTAACGATACCACGCAAGCCAAAATAAACAGTTAATGGATAATTTGTCGGGTTCAAGTTTAGATTTATCCTATATCTCGGCATTATGGAATTTATTAGTCAGATATTGTAGAGTGCAGAATACTTCAAAACAGGAATTTTGTAATCTAGCAGGCAGACGATCACCTCGAAATGGCTCTCACCAGCAGAAGGCAAACACGTGATTTTTAATTCGCTATTGCCCGTCGGTCTTCGGGAAAGAATCCCACGAACTAAGAAGCGAGAAACGTTTGGCATAATAGTTCGCGACCGGTAACGCATGTTTTAGTTCGCGACTAAGTTCGCGACAGATCGAGCATATTTTAGTTCGCGAGCGATCACGCATATTTTAGTTCGCGACCGGTAGCTCTCCTTTTAGTTCGCAGCTCGGCCGGAGAGTAGGTCCCTCTTTTTAGTTCGTCCGCTCTTTTTGGCTTTTGCTACCGCTACTAAAAGAGCTCTTTCTCTTGTTATGACAGCTTTTTTTATATAATGATGTACAATTTCTCGTATATAAATGCTCCGTAGCTCAGTGGTAGAGTGCCAGACTAAAAATTTGAAGGTCGTGGGTTCCATCCCCGCCAGGTCCTAGGATTTGTATCTGTCACTTTCCTCTTCTTTCACCTCTGGCACTGTAGCTGATGTGAAAAATACTGAGTAGCACCGTGGTTCGGAACCCACGTTAAACTGTAGGTCCCCCTGTAACTGGCTGGGTAAGTCTGTTTGAAGGTCGGAGGAAGGCAACGGCATACCACCTCCAAACAGGAGCATGCCTAGTAAAGCACTGTGGTGTTCAAACCAATCTTCGGATTGTTGACTGCTTTACCTTTTTTTTTACCTTAAATGCAAGGAATGTTAAGTTTTGATTTCTCTTTGCTTCTCTACACTATGGAATGAGGGTTATATTAAGACACTGCTGAATACCTTAGAAAAGAAAATTTGTGGCAGTCAACTATGAAACTACAGCTGAGCTGCATCTCAGCTCGAAATGACGGCAACTGGCAGAAGGGAATCACGCGATTCTGCGCGCTCTCGCGTCCTCTCGCTGCTCCCCGTCAGTCTTCGGAAGAGGAGCGGACGAACTAAGAGGCGAGGGACCTGCGAACTACTTCGCGTAGTACGCCTGTGGGAGTGCTCTTCCCAACTAGTTCGTTCGCGAACTACACAAGACTATTCCGCAGTCTGTGAACCTGCGCGGTGACTCGGCGAAACCGCCGCTCGCTACTGCAGACGCGAGCAGAGGGAAAGCGCTGCGTCACGTCGCCAGAGTAAATCACCACACAACGAGAGGAATTCTCCAGCCCGTGCTTTTCAATGGATCATGCTGACTGGGCGGTCGAGGAAAGGTCGCTACGGGCCAATTAACCTTGTAAAGACCTTCTATCCAGCGGTATGACTGACCAGGGTTGACAGCTGCAAAATTTATTATACGTTCCTCCTGAAGGCCGGCATCGTTATTATTTCTGACCTAGTAAACTCGGCAATCATTCGCTCTTTCTGACTACGCATGGCAATTGGATGTATATCGTACACTCCTTCCTCATCTCTGTAACCATTTCTTACTCCCCTCTTTGCTTCTTATGCCTCTCTCTCTCTCTCTCTCTCTCTCTCTCTCTCTCTCTCTCTCTCTCTCTGTATTACCTAGTTAAAAACCAGGTATTCCTCGGATATCTATTTATTTTACACACAAACTAATATTTCAGAGCACGATCAGAGGTGCAAGGATTATGATATGAAGATCAGAATCTCCAAAACGAAATTAATGTCTGTGGGAAAGAGATTCAAACAGATTGAGTGCCAAATAGGAGGAACAAAGTTAGACAGTTTCAAGTACCTGGGATGTATTTTGTCACAGAATGGCAACATAGTGAAAGAACTGGAATCGAGGTGCAGCAAAGCCAATGCAGTGAGTGCTCAGCTAAGACCTACTCTCTTCTGCAAGAAGGAAGTAAGTACCAAGACTAAGTTAGCAGTGCACCGCTCTATCTTTCGACCAACTTCGTTGTATGGGAGTGAAAGTTGGGTGGATACAGGTTACCTTATTCATAAGGTATAGGTTACAGATATGAAAGTAGCAAGAATGATGGCAGGTACTAATAGATGGGAACAATGGCAGAAGGGTGTCCATAATCATGAAATCAAAGAAAAACTTGCAATGAACACCATAGATGAAGCAGTTAGAGCGAACAGACTGAGATGGTGGGGTCATGTTACACACATGGGAGAAGCAAGGTTACCTAAGAGATTCATGAGATCGACAGCGGAGGGTAAGAGGAGTCGAGGTAGACCCAGAAGAAAGTACTTAGATTCGGTACAGAATGATTTTGAAGTAAAAGGCATAACATCGGACGAGGCATCAATGTTAGCATTGAACAGGGGATCATGGAGGAATTTTATTAGAGGTACTATGCTCCAGACTGAAAGCTGAAAGGCATAATCAGTCTCTAATGATGATGATGATGATGACAAAAATCATGTTCCTAGGAGGAAGCTTGTGTTGATATTGCTTGTCTGACTGTTTTGGGTGAAAAAAAAAATGCCGTACTGAAAAGTTTTAAAAAATAATTTTGAAATATCAGGTCCCCAATATGAATGAAATGGCAAACTCTTTTAAAGTAAAATATTTTTCAGAAGAAGCAACCCGCAGAATTCGACGAATACTTACCTTTTGTGGCACTGTCGAAGATCTCATAGTTGAGCTGAAATAAAATTATTTGTAAATCGGATAACTATTCGCCGACATTGGATGGTGGTTTGGAGAATTTAAAGTCAAGGCTCGTGTAGCATTTAAAGGCAGAATTATGTATTTAAAAATGGCAGAGAAAGATGGGCATTGACAATCCGACTTCGGAAAAAAATTACGCGCAAAAAAAAAAAAAAAAATAATATAAAAATAAAAAAAATAAAAAATAAAAAAATAAAAATAAATGCAGGTTCTATGCCAATAAAATGTAGCAAAAATACGGAATAAAATTTGGCAAGCTACACGAGATACACAACTTCAATACAAGCAAAACCCGAACCATCCAACATCGTAATAGTTCGACACAACTGAATACAGCTTCATGGATAGAGGGAGGAAATTGTAAACGTTAAATAAATTTAACAAATATAGAAAAGAAGTGGACTGGGGGTGTTTATTAATGAGAAACGGAAATCAGATATTTTTCATCTTTACCTGAGTTTACATCCCAGTGGTACATCGGCTACAAGGAATATAATAATGAACAGAGCAAAATACAACAAGCTGTGCTCAGAGTGGCGTAGGAAACAGAAGTGAAATTACACAAGCTTTTGTCTTACTTCCTCGCAGGAAGAAATAAATGAAGGTAGTAATTTTGAGTCCCAGCCTCGTCGCCGCTTTTGTATCTCGTTCCGTCGTGGGTGTCGGTGGCCGAGTGGAATGAGACCGACACAGGAATAAAGATAGCACGCTGGTGCAGGTACGGAGGGGAGCAGCCAGAAACTAGAAACACTAGAGTAAATTAGAACGAGATATATATTGCACAGAATTTATACAATACTTAACTTTTACACAATTCAGTACTGCAGAGTGCTGATACATAGTTGAGTTAGAGTCCTGCCTAGTGCCTGTCCGATAGCCAAGTCTTCACTGGTGCCTATCTGATTCCGAAGGTCCTAACTGGTTCCTCTCTCAGTCCCAAGTGAACGATGTCGTTCAGTGGTGGCCACGAGCGGAGTTGTAGCAGAGGGCGCTCGTGGCTGACGTCGTAAGAACGCCGCGCCGTGCGTGCATGGCGGCGCGCGGCAAAAGTAGGTGGCGCGCACTTTGGACTTGTGCGACACCACAAGTAATTACAAGTACTCTCTAACACATTGGAGTAAAATAATTACGTTGGCTATCGATTAGCGGGGAGCAGGAGTACTGTAATCTTAAAAGCTGTTCACCTTCTAGTGTTGCTTTCGTAATTTTAGGTTTGGTCTTGTAGAGATTTGTATTAAGGAAAGTATAAGATGAACATTAACAACAGTAAAACAAAGGTAGTAGGTACTGTCAGAAAATCAGCCGATACTGAAGGAATTAGATTAGGTAAGGAGACAATAAAAGTAGTAGATGAATCTTGTTATTTAGGTAGCAAGATAACTTCTGATGGCCGAAGTAAAAAGAAGATACAAAATGCAGAATGGCTATGAGAAGAATTAAACAGTATATGAAATCAAACTGGGGGGTTTGTTTCAATAAGAATAAATAAATAAAGCTCACACTTACATTTTTGTCCGATCGGTAGAAGACTGCAGAACAGGAAGTCGACGAGTGCTTCCGTTCTCTCTCCAGGCCGGTTGAAAATATTGATAATCGCAAAACAGAGATATCCACTGAAGTGAGAACGGATACGCAAGAGACAAGAGTCGCAGATATAAAATATGTAATGTAATGCTACAACCTACAAGATTATGGAATAGGAGGCAGATTTAAAGGTCCTTACGTAGACTGTCAGGCAGTAGTTAGAGTAGATGGCAAATAAAGTCCATCGTCAACGTAGGCTTCCGCGGCTGTAGTCACTATCAATAAAATTCTTATGGGTATGAAACCGCGTCGTCATTTTATAAATACCACCGACGTTTCGGCCACTGTTGCGGGCGGCCTTCATCAGGGGCTGTGTCTGACTGATTTATTGACGAAGGCCGCCTCAACAGTGGCCGATACGTCGGTGGAATTTATAAAATGACGAAGCGGTTTCATACCCATAAGAATTTCATTGATAGTAAGTTCATCGTTGATGGTAGTTTCAGGGATAAGACAAGGCTGTAACCTGTCACCACTGTTGTTCATACTATTCATGGATCATATGTTGAAAACAGTAGACTGGCACGGCGGGATTAAAATAGGTGAAAACAAATTAAGCAGTCTCGCATATGCTGATGACAGTTGCAATCTAATATTTCAGACCTCGATCGGAGGTATAACGGTTATTGTATGATGAGCAGCATCTCTAAAAAAAAAAGTAATGTTTATGGGAGAGATACAGATTGAGTGCCAAATAGGACGAACAAAGTTAGAACAGGTAGGCAGTTTCAAGTACCTACGGTGTATTTTCTTCTCACAGGATGGAAACAGAGTGAAAGAACTGGAATCAAGGTGCAGCAAAGCAGCTGAGATCAACTCTCTTCTGAAAGAATGAAGTAAGTACAAAGACTAACTTAGCAGTGCATCGCTCTATCTTTCGACCAACTTTGTTGTATAGAAGTGAAAGTTGGGTGGATACAGGTTACCTTATTAATAAGATAGAGGTTACAGATATGAAAGTATCAAGAATGATTGCAGGTACTAATAGATGGGAACAATGGCAGGAGGGTGTACATAATGAGGAAATCAAAGAAAAACTGGGAGTGAACACCATAGATGATGCAGTTAGAGCGAACAGACTGAGATGGTGGGGTCATGTTACACGCATGGGAGAAGCAAGGTTACCTAAGAGAGTCATGAGCTCGGCAGCGGAGGGTAAGAGGAATCGAGGTAGACCAAGGAGAAAGTACTTAGATTCGGTGCAGAATGATTTTGAAGTAAAAGGTATAACATCAGACGAGGCATCAATGTTACCATTGAAAAGGGGATCATGGAGGAATTTTATTAAAGGTTCTGTGCTCCAGACTGAACGCTGAAGGAAATAATCAATTTACAACGTCGATGGTGATGATGATGACGATGACGATAATATGTTGTCAAATCATCCCATGAAGGCTTTCACGGCCGGCGTCTTCATCAGTAATGCCGGGCTGAGTTGCCATGGCTGATCTATAAAACTTCCTCTCCCTGACGTTTCGTTCTCGACTACGGAGAACATCTTCCGAGGTTGAGTCGACGACTGGCTGCTGGGGGCTGAGGCCGCTCCTTGTATCAGATCGTAGAGGGCGCCACCTCACGTCATGAAAAGGACGGCACAAATTTGGTGTTGCTCGGTTGAATGGTTCGTCTTGCAAACAAAACAAAATTTTGTATAGTCTATGGGACTTAACTACAGGGTCATCAGCCCCTAAATTTACAAACTGCTTATGAACTACTTACGAATTTGGACGGCGCAAATATCCATACCCGAGGGGGGATTCGAACCCCCGACCGTAGTGGCCGTGCAGACCGTGACTGGAGCGCCTCAGTCCCTTCGGCCACCGCGGCCAGCTCTTAAAAACAGGGAACACGTTACGGACATCCGACACACAGACAGACAGACATATATATACATCTCAAAATCGCAGCTATTTTTGCAAATATCTTTGAAACGCTACCAGATACTAAAAAAAAAGAGATGAAAGTTTTAGAGAATTTTCTCCTCTACATATTAGGTTATTCAATTTTCGTGTCAGTTATTTTCATTTAAATTTCTAGGTGTCAAAACACGATCGCAAAGGCCCGCGTTTAGTGTTACTGCCTTAACCTGAAGTGGGCCAAAAGTAAAGTACAGTAAGTGAGGCATAAATCGTCGCACCACGAATCCAGAAACTGAAACAATAAAACTCGTGGCAGCAGTTATTTCCGTATTGCGTACTGGCCGAGAAAGTTCTGTCGCGTGAAATGGGCTTTAACCGCCGCGTCAGTTCTCTAGACCGAGCGTCACAAAGCACGTGTTGTGTGGCGCGGTGTGAATGAAAGTGAGTCTGTAGAGGAGCAGAGGACGGGGGGAAGAGAGAGAGAGAGAGAGAGAGAGAGAGAGAGAGAGAGAGAGAGAGAGAGAGAGAGAGAGAGAGGTGCCCTCCCACTGCCAGCGGAAGCGCAGGCGACGCATGTGGGTGACTGCCAGGCGAGGGCCCGGTAGCTTTGCCGGCTCTCGGCTTTCAGCTTTCAGCGGGGTGGGAACGCCCACCAGGATGCCGGGCGTCGCTTTCCCAGCCTCCGCCGACACTTGCCTGCTACAGAAGCTCCCCACTGGGAAGTTCGTGACGGTTAACAGTGTCACCAGGATCCCAACCAGGCACCTCTCACTGGAGGCTGCCGAGGAACAAACAGAAGGACGTGACGTAGGACAAAATCCTCCGGTACTACAGGAGATATACAGTGCCAGTCACGAGAGGAGAAAATATAAAGAAAATTTAATCAATTACATACATAAAATGGAGTACAGAAGATAAATTAATAACACAATTTTCTTTCTTCGAGACATCTATAACTTCATTTTTAATAATGATATCCGCAACAGTTGGTAATTTTGAACTTTTTTATGTGTATGTACTACCCAAGTTTCGAGACCTATGTTATATCATCAGGTACTGCTGCAAATTACGGTCAAATAAATAGTGACGTCCACAATGAAACTTTCACTCTGCAGCGGAGTGTGCGCTGATATGAAACCTCCTGGCAGATTGACATTGTGTGCCGCAACCGGGACTCGAACCTGGGACCCTTGCCTTTCGCGGCCAAACTCTCTACCGACTGAGCTATCCCAACACGACTCACGATGCCGCATCACAACTGTACTTCCGCCAGTACCTCGCCTCGCCTCCTACTTCTCAAACCTCAAAGAAGCTCTCCTGCGAACCATGTTATAATGTTTGTAGAGTCTATGGGTCTTAACTACGGGGCCATCAGTCCCTAAACTTACAAACTACTTATGAACTACTTACGAACTAGGACGGCACAAATATCCATGCCCGAGGGACAGCAAAGGACGTCGAAGAGGCAACTGAACGGAATGGTCACTGCTGTGAAATAAACGGATACGATTAACATTAACAAGAGCAAAAGAAGGGGAATGCAATGCATTGTATAGCTTTAGGCGACGATAAAGGAATTTGATTTGGTGACCAGACAATAAATATAGTAGATGAGTTTTTTTTTATTTGCCCGAAGTAGAGACGATATAGAATGCAGAATGGCTTTTCGAAGACAAACATTTTTAAAGCTAAGAAATTTGTTGACGTCTCATATTAGTCGAAATATTAGAAAGTCTTTTCTGAAGGCGACTGGAATTGATGATTCTACGAAGGAGAAACGGTTGCGATGAACATTCAGACAGAGGTAGGACAGAAGCATTTGAAATTTTTGTGCTACAGGAAAATATTGGGTTTAAAGGCGTAAAGAGTGTAGCTGATGAGGAGGTGCTGAGCAGATCTGGGGGAAAGAGATTCCTGGCATTCCTTGGCTAAAAGAAGGGATGTATTGCTGGGACACATTCTAAGACGTGAGTTTAAAGGGAAGCGTGTGGCATAAAAACAGAGGGACGACTACAGTCACCACGTCCAAATGGCGGTAGGAATGCGTTCTTATGAGGGGACGAAGATGCTGGCACAAGACAGGGCAGCATCGAACCGGACTGAAGACACAACAACAAGTTTACGTGGCAATTTTTTTAAGTGACAGGCTCAACTTAGCTCGTGTTTCAATAGGAGAGACAGAGCGTACATCTTTCACCATTAGGTCTCGTCTAACAATGGCATCAGAAAGGTAGTATCAATCGCACAGAAATTTCTAAATAATGGTAAATATCAACTGACTGTTACCATTAGTGGATTTTGCAGAACTGTTAGAGATACTGGAGCCGTCTTCGAGTAGCAGGCGTGTGCCAGCTTTCGCCTGCAGGGAACAGCCCCGCGTCGCCGTCTAGTAATACATTAATGAATATTTTTATTTCTTTAAAATAACTTGTGCGATGCTTGTCGCTGACTTCCGCCCTCTCTCTGCCAGCTTATCGATAAACATTTGACATTTTTCACGTTAAATTTTTTTGGAACAAGCTGAAGGGAGAGAGCGGAACTGTTCGTCACTTACTTTCTTCTCCTTCATGCGCTAGGACGTGTCCCAGGATTTTGTCTAATTAATGTAAGTGTGAGCTTAGGTTGTTTATTAATTTCAATAAACCCCTCAGTTAATTTGAAATACCTTACTTACTTACTTACAATCCCTTCTCCATTCTCACTAATTGTAAAGTCATTTGCCGGCCGCGGTGGCCGAGGGGACTGAGGCGCTCCAGTCACGGTCTGCACGGCCACTACGGTCGGGGGTTCGAATACCCCCTCGGGCATGGATATTTGTGCCGTCCTAGTTGGTAAGTAGTTCATAAGTAGTTTGTAAGTTTAGGGACTGATTACCCCGTAGTTAAGTCCCATAGACTATACAAACATTTGAACATTTGAAAAGTTATTTATTTTCAGCAGATCCAGTATTTCATAAAGTGATGCTCGGGTAATTGTTGAGATTTGTTTCGCGATTGTACTAGAACATTCTCTGTGCAACTTTTATTTATTTCGTGTCTATGAATGGTTTATTACATTTTAATGCCCGCAGAAAAATCTCCGTAATGTTTATGAAATGCGATAATTTTGCAATTTTTGGCGACTATCTTGATTAATTTTCAACACGGTCATACAACAATAGTAACCGAAACCCACAATCCCAGCATCAATTTATCGAAGTAATATGCCAGTCATCTCAGCTAGAATCACTACAGAACATGACCGAAATGTTTGTACCAGCTCTCAATAAGGTAAAATTTAGATTCCGCCGACTCCTTCTGTAATGTTGCTTTCTGGTGTTGTATTTTCTACCGAAATTACGACCGCTACCATTTAATGGCCGAATCTAATAATTTTGTTTAAATTGTCCCTTACTTGTCAAAATTGCTGAGTATTTTCATTTAAAAGTATTTCACTACCTGGTAAAATTTCATTTGCGGTCCGCAACCTCAACTTTAGTACGCAACACCCATTTTCATACGAAAGCAGGATTACAGCCGCACACATCTGGGGCGCTGTTTGGCAGTTGGCGTTTTGTCCCCCACGTACCTGTGACGGCCGAGCGCCCTCGGTCACCCTTCAGCGGAGCGTTCGCTTAACGCCAGCGACTAGCGACACCCTCTCCTGGTTTGCATCCACTGCCAAGGCCACGCAGGCGCCACGCGGCTGCCCGCACAGTACTCGCGCTTCGCGGGTTGCCGCTCACAGGTTTGCAGGCGCTCCCCGTCAAGTACACGCCTCGCGTGGACAAGTCCTGGGACCCTGTTCGTATCTTTCGTACCGTTAGGTTCGGTGTGTTTTCATCAGTGGTGACGTCAGTTTCGGTTCGATTGCGAAAATTGTTATTTTGAAAGCTTCTGCAGCCTGCTGCCGCCCGAAACGGGCACCGAAATTTCGAGCGCTGCACCGAAAGTCGCTGAGGTTTCGAGAAGGCCGATCCGTTCGTTTCGGTGGGCTTGGATTGCGAAGATAAATTGTTATTTTAGCAATGCTGTGTGGTTTTCAATTCTTATAACGAAACGTCTGTTGTTTTTAAATAATTAATAACTTAAAAAGTTAATTTCAAAGTCGTTTGGTAATATTATCAAAATATTTTGATAAAATTGCTAGCGTTCTAGAGTTTAATATAACGAAATTGCACTTCTGAAAACTCTACTGCACTAAACCTTATTTTTAAATACGCGTTTCGGTAATGTCTTTAATGCGCCGTTTCGTTTATCCTGCAAACTCTCATATTACGGAAGTGTAAATACGAAATCCATCAGATACGGCGTCGCCATCGTTTTCGCCGTTCGCAAAGCTGTCGCGTCATATTTGGCAAATTTTTTGGCAGTTCTGAGTTGAAGCAAGCGCCAGCATGCCGAGATGAGACATTCTGAAGATATTGTGACGAACGTGTATGGGGAAGTTGACACAACTCCTGCTGAACGACACACGTAAGTTGGATCCAAGAAATGGGAATACAGGCAGGGCATAAAATAAAATGTTAACTTGTGTCCTCCAGTGCTGAGCTTTTGTCGCCCAGTGGCTGTGGGTAGTGCCGGCAATTTATTTTTATTGACTGGCATATCAAATGAACCGGGAATTAAAAAATTACCTCTTGTAAATCTTTCAGAGCATAGGTTCCCAACCTTTTCAGTCTTGTTACCCCTAAGACCTACTAGGGAAACTCATCCCACCTTCCCCCCCCCCCCCAAAAAAAAAAAATCACCCATTAAAATATTATCAAAGAAAGCAATACATGAAAACACTGCCAATCTTTGTTAACCATAATACACTGCATAAGACACATATCTTTTATACTTTTGATGCAGCAATGAAACGATTATATTCAATGAAAAAGTGAGTACTGTTTACCAGTCGCAAGTTTTCTAATGTTTGGTTTTGTTTTAAGGCGCATCTCAGGTCATGTTCCACATTGAGGCGGTTTGTGGTCTTACTTTTTGTTGTCAGTAGCTTTGAGAAGCCACTCTGATATCCATAAGTGGTACCGAACTGTCTTAACGTTCTTAGAGCTCTGTCAGTTATAACAGGATATTCGGATTCTGCTTTCCGCCAAAATGTACCAAGGTCATAATTTTAAAATTCCATTTTGAATGAGCTTTCTTCGAGCAATCAGAAGGATTGTACTTCGGCTGAAACATCTTTGAAAATTTCCCCTTCAACAGAAAATTGTCTCAATATCCAAGTGTTGACGTGCTCTCAGCCTTTTTCGACCCAACGCCATCCGCGGCGAAGTTCCTAAAGAGAGAAGAAGGAAGCTGCCCGATTTTGAACTCTATCGAGACCAAGAGTTAGTAAAAAAGTTTTTTGCAATGACAGTAACCTTTAAATTTGATGTTCTTCTTTTCTTTTAGTTAGGGACTTTATAACTTTTTTTATGAAATATTTTGTAAACCCAGTTAATTTCATTATTCTTAAAAATTTTGTTGTAGGCCTATTTAAAAATATTTTTTGAAACTTGTTTCTTGTGTGCATTAAAACAGTTATAAAAACGGCAAAAGAATTGTTTTTACCTACAATCTTACAAGTGAAGGTATTAAATTACTGTTCAATACTCTTTGAAAGAAAACTGTTACACTAGAACTTTACGTTCTTTAAAGACTTTTTAGCACCTGAATCTCCTGACTCATTTTCTTCAAAATTAAGATCTTTTCTTAGAGAGCTTAAAATTGTAATTGTGTTTCTTTCCCGCTTGCGTGCATTTTTTATGGTTTGTATTAACGAATTACACTAGCCCCTCTCCTCACGTTCGGTGTGTGGAATCGGTTCGTCAGTATTTGATGTGGTTTACGAAATATATCCAGCGCTAATACTAAGTGACTCACCCTGTATATTTGTACGTGTTTCCGGTTGTGACATACGTGAATTTCAATGTAATAAGTTGTGTTTAGGTGAGACACGCAAGGAGGGACGGAAGGAAGCAGCAGGGGCTGATATTTCGGCTCCAGATAGAGCGCTGTACACGTAGTTGTAGGAAACGCCGCTTGGCGGCAGCACCTCCCGGCGGTCGGGAGCAGTGCGTATTTTCGGCGACAGATGGCTGTTGCATCGCGTTTGTTGCTTGCTTAGTGTTGTGCGGCCGGACTATAACACTGGACCTCACACGGTACCAGTAGTCGTGCCTCTCGCAGTCGGTTGGTGTAAAGTCCCCGGTTATAAACCGGTTGTAACCAAGCGGAGCGCAGCGGAGTCGCTTGCAAAGTCGCTTTCTAAGTCGGACGACCAGGAGGACGCTTTCTAAGTCGGACGACCAGGAGGACGCCATGATGGTTATTACTGAGAAGCTAATCTCATAGAGCTGGGCAAAACGGTTATTCTCCGATATCAGTTATAATGGGTATCGTTATTCTTACGGAGTCGCTTGCAAAGTCGCTTTCTAAGTCGGACGACCAGGAGGACGCCATGATGGTTATTACTGAGAAGCTAATCTCATAGAGCTGGGCAAAACGGTTATTCTCCGATATCAGTTATAATGGGTATCGTTATTCTTATCTATCAGTTAATTTTAACGGTTATAAATAACTGCACGGTATTTTTCCACCAACTTCCAGACGGACTTGATACAGCTACTGAGCACTTCCAGATGACGTTGCTACAGCTTACTCATACTGCTACTAGGTAGCGCTACTGAGCAGTTATCGGGCAGTTATCGTTATGAGTATTCCGTGAATTCTACTAGGTAGCGATACTCTACAGTTATCGTTATCGTTATTAGTACTGAGTAGCCAGTACTCAGTAGCCACTACTGAGAACGGACAGTTATTGATATTATGTAGAAATACCAGTACCCGACAGTTATGGTTATTTCTACTCAATACTAATAACGATCTATCAGTATATAGTATATCTGGTGTGATTCAAATTGTGATTGCTGTGTAATGGCAAGTTATCGTCCGAATCGTCCAATAAACACACATAACTAAATGTCCTGTTTATTAATATGCTATTACATGAAATCTGTGCCCTGGAAATGTAGCCGTAATTTTCGAAGCTACTATGAACAGTGTATGAAGTGAAAGTGGATTATTAAATATGTGCTTAAACGTGTGTGAAGTGAATATTGCAGTTAAAATTATAAACATAACGTTGCTTCAATAAGTGTTTTGTGGATCGTCTTTAAATGCAACATAAACGTAAACGTAATGTGATCTTTTGTTTATTCCTAATAAAGTTCTATATTAAATTTGAAAAACTGCTTGATTTGCGGAAAATTTTCTTTAGTTCATGACAGCATCCTGATTTGTAAATATGATTATAACTACGAAGTATATTTCTCCAATTATGCCGTAACAGGTCAATTCAAGATTGGGATACCACCCGTCGGATTTGACGAAAAAGTTCATAAAATTTATTTGGGAATACAGCTTGCTACTAGGGTGTAACATTTTGCTTTAATAATGTGAACAGGCCAAATTTCGGCATTTCTGTATGTAGTGAAAGTGAATATACTAGCTCCAGAATGGACCACACTGAACAAGTCAATACTGCCCAGTACATGTAACTGGTATCTGAAATTATCGGTATTTTAAAATATTAAATCTACTGTAAACAGGTTATCGGTCGTAGACCAAATCCTCAAAGCTGCAATGTAAAGTGTGCCAAACATTGCTCCAGTACTATCAAAAGTAAACTGTTACAAATGTGCATTTACAAGTATAGGCCTACTACATGCGGAATCAGAAACTTAATGGTGTTGTAATAAGTGTCTTCAACACAAAACTAGACATAGGCCCTACATATTTCCATATATTGTAAGAGAAATCCCATTTCAGAAAACTAAGGCAAGTTTTATGTGAGCTTTGGAAAATGCGTGATATCTTCGGCTATTGACAGGGTATTCAGTTAAATTGCTAACATCAGCATGTTACTCTAGTGATACTGTAAGAAAACCTTTACCATGACAGTTCTTCATTTTAGGGTGTGAGGATGACTGTTTGTTGCATAGACTTATCAATGTCTTTATGGTGCTCTCTCTCATGTTCAAAAGTATTGCAGACAGAATTAGGTTCCACCTGTCTGGTGCTACATGTTTCTTGCTTTTTTCTTTGTTTTATTCAGTAAGGACTTGTGTGAACAAATAAAACCAACACAGCTTGGATAGCCACTGTAAATGACAGTGTAATTTTCATAAAGAAAATGACATGTCTCACATTTGACATGTGCATTTAAAGGTATAGGCCTACTAGGCCTATATATAAAATCAGAAACGTAATGGTGTTGTGGAAGTGTCTTCCAGTCAACACCAAAATAGGCCTATACATACATATTCACGTATATTGTAAGAGAAATCTCATTTGAGAAAATTTAAGCATGTTTTATTTGAGCTTTGGAAAATGCTTCAGATCTTCAGCTATTGACAGGGTATTCAGTTAAATTTTACTTAGGGTATGGTGTGCCATGTTGGTAACAAAATTTTCACTTTACAAGGGAAATTACTGACAGGACAAGGTTACATATAAGAGCCAGTCAACAACAAAGCAGGAACAGTAATATTTATTTAACTGTCAATATGAAAATTTATTCTATTATTCTATATGCCTACAACGAGTTTGCAGCATACACTTTAAATGTCTTGAAAGCACTCTCTCTTATGTTCAACGGTATTGCAGACAGAATTAGGTTCCATCTGTCAGGTGCTACATATTTCTTTCTTTCTTTCTTTCTTTCTTTCTTCTTCTTTTTTTTTAATTCAGTAATGACTTGTGTGAACAAATAAAACAACCAACACATGATAGATAGCCACTGTAAATGACAGTGTTAAGTTTCAAAGAAAATCTCACGTGGCAGAAAATTCTTCTGTGTCACCCTGTATGATGAAATTCTTTATGTATCAGCACAATTACTATTAATTCATAAAGTACCACCAAGAACTATGTGTGACCCAGTTATTACAACAAAGGTTTTCATTAAAAACATTCCTCCATGAAGTGCTTAACTTGACATTTGTCTCCTAAATGTGAATATTCTGTTGTATAATTTTTTTGCAAACTGATGTTAAATGTGCTGTAGAAAGTTTTTTCAAAGTCTCATGCTAAATAATTAAATAACAAACTAACATGTGTAACTGAAGAATACTATATGAGAAAGCTAGTCACTGTCACAATTCTCACAATAATGCCTAAGAGAAAAGTCTCACCGAACCACCCAAGTAATTTGTACTCTGAAGCTGACATGAATAAGATGTATGGTAGGTGTTTTTTATTAGAGATGTCTGTGATGCAGCATTGGCACCTAATATTAATGAAGCCACTAAGGTTGAGGTAGAGGGTATACTAGTACTTGCAGATGGTTCAGATTTGCTTTAATATTTTACACCCCCTGCGATATTTAAACATGAGAAAAATGTTCAAAAATATAACATTCATACTCGTTAACTGTGCTGTGTATGTTTTCTCACAGAAATATCACAGTAAGCACTTTTTGAGAAGGATTGAGTGTTTTTTCTTTATATTTAATATACTGAATGATGTTTAACATCCCAAACATGCACTAATACAAATAATGAACTGTGTGATCCTGTTCTATGTAAACCAGCACTGCCATTTTCTCTCATGCTTTTATTAGACAGCAATATCACCTCAATACAGACACATGTGACTAGGCAACAAGTGAAGACTTACTGCCTGTGAGGAATTAAGGCACTTAAAAATGTATCAATATCCAAACTGTGTTTATAATGTGGGATCATCAGTTGGGTTGAACCTTGAATCCTTTCCCAAATCAAATTGAGCATTTCAAACACACCAGTGTCACAAATAAAGGAAAAAAAATGGTTAAATGCTATTAGATGGGGCACAAACTGTGTCTGGACAAGGATGGGATCAGTTCACTGGAATCATCAAATAACACAGGCATCAAATATTTATGTTTATCTTTTTATTTAATTTTAGGAGGTGCCCATCTATCTTCTTCTTTTCATTTTTCCAATCGTTTTGGGGACAAATTCTGTAATGGCACTTTGTACAACTTGCTGCCTTGAGGTGGATGGAATATGTTGCTCGTCTTCCATACTGCATGTGACTGGTGGGATCAACTCCATCAGCAGTTTTTCTGCAGGTCTGGTTTGACCTGCAGATACATGGGTTTCATATCAACATAAGCAAATATTAAGTTGACTATGGATATTGGATGAAAATTAAAGTGTGTCTTTCATTCTGCTACAAAAAATTTCAGTTAAGTGCACAATTGTTCTTCATGAAACTTGCAGTCTGAAATTTAGTTCATAGAAAGTTACAACTGATTCAGTTTTCTCTTGCTATACAATTGTATAATAGAGTACCTAATAATTGCAGACTTCTCATAAATACTGTACTTTTGAAAGAGATGCTGATGTGTAACTAAGGCCCTTAATTTGCAAATACTTAACAAGACATTCACTGTAGTCATCCTACTATTAATGTTTAAAATTTTTGTTAAGTTAAAATTTAAAATATTTGTGGAATATGGTAAAAGTCGTAATTAAAAACAATTTGCCAGGATGTCCTGGATTAGACGGCACTATTCTCGTAACTTGGGGAATACAGCCCCCCCCCCCCCCCCCCCCCCGCAAGTTACAATCGCCTCGAAATAAACATGTTGAACCGGTACATGTATATTTTCACGAAAATGCGCCGTTTAACAAATGTATTAGAAATGTAAGATTTCCGTTTTTCTACCTTCCCCTCAATCCTTAACGAATAAATGGCAATAATTGACGTAAGTTTGTTTACAAAGTATTTGCAGCAAGGCACTTTCTTCCTCGTAATAGCATAAAATATTAATTATAACGATTAGAGCATATTTATTCTTTTATTTATAAAATTTATTAATCCTGTCATACAATAATATGATCCTTTTCACTGACCAGCATTGGTTACAAAACTAAGTTTTATTTTTTATTTTTATTTTTGGAGGATTTCTTCATAATTCTAAAAGTCGGCACTCTACGAACGAAATATGTATCCTCTCTGGGAATATCATGACCTGCTACAGTTAATAACCAAATACCAAAGAAGTATATAGGTCTTTGCCAAATACTCATAACGATACTGCCAGTGAAAATTAACTGCCACTGATATTTCTACTACTCTCAATACTCCCGAAATCGTCTACCATTATCATAGTACCTCGAATTCGCATTGGTCACTCCATGTTATTAGATACAATATGCCCACGAGAACGTAGTACACACTTTCACCAACAGATGGATAATCGTTAAACAGTTATTACCCATGATTCTTACGCGGTTAATTCCATGGAGTATAGAACTGACCAGTATTCGGACAGGACATCTGGTCGATACTGTGGTCGAATCGTTTCATTAGTACCAACTTTTGTGAACAGATGGCGCTACGCAGTACGCATAGTTATTACGATAACTGCCAGTATTTGATGAGCGGTTATTACAATCACGGTTATTCATAAATAACCGGATATTTCTATCAGTTATCGTTATTTTGGCCCAGCTCTATAATCTCATAGGAGCATTTATACAACGTAAAACATAATTGATAGGCTAATCAGGGTGAATGAAAATTAAAAGTTGCGTATGCTATCGATAAGATGTGTTGGTATACACATCATTAGTAGTAATGATCTGTGGGAGGGGCAAACACGTATGAGTGTACCGAATTGTATGAAATTCGAAAGAAAATATAAGGAAGAATGAATGAATGGGGAAGCTGCATGAGGAAGCCATCGTATTTTCCCATAATTTTACTTCGCGTAGGCGTGAAATTACGTTCATTGATGTTCATTGTTGCGAAAATGTAACAGCGCAATCTTCCCCTTTAGTGTATGCACCTATCTTACTCTTCTGCAATGCCATCATGTTCTGTCTTTTTCATATACCTTTCCTTGTTTCCCTTCCGATGAGAGGCACATAACAGCTTCATGTTCCACTTTAAGAGGGCAGGTGTGGCAGTTTGTATCTCTGATTTCAAAGTAACGTATATGAAATGTCAAATCTCCTACAAATGGTACAATGAAAGTAAAAACCTTAACGTAAAATTTACGCACAGACAGCCAGTAGAGAAGGAATAACCGTGTCACAGAGTAAACACACAGGGTCGTAAAGCGTTTATCTTTTTCCTCACAATTCCTGAAGTTTGGCGTATGACGTCGTGAGTAATATATTTCGTTCGTAGTTAGACTCTGACGTGAGAATGGAACGCCAGTATTTGTGGAGACTGAAGTCCATGTAGTTGACGGAGGTGCCGCGTGGCGGCAGCAACTGCCGGTCGTTGCCGAGAGTGGCGCGGGCGTAGTTGGTAGTAGCGGCGACAGATGGCTGTCGCGTCGCGTATGGAGGCTAACTGCTGGCCACGTATACTGAAACCTGTCGGTACAGCTGCCTTGGCCTGCTGTCTCGCAGGCGTTACTTCTTAGGTGGTTTGCTCCAACTGGCATGCATCAAAATTTTTAATCAAGACATTGTCTTCTCCCGAACGTCGTTGTCTTATGGCCGCCGCATGCACGCAGAAAACACGTGTGGATACATACACGTGTATATGCAGCGCAGGGTCCCTTAAAATGCAATAGTGGAGGAAAATATATCGGACGACCTCGACGTATGCCAGTATGAATGAAAAATTAAAACATAACTGGCGTGATTATCTGTGTCTATGGTTACCGGAATTTCTGAATACAGAAATTTCTGAAATAAACTGGCCCCTAGCAATATCCAAAGTCTTGAAACACTTTCTAGAAAATAAATAAAAAAATTAAAAAAAAAGGTAAAATAAAGGTTTAAAAAATTCATACTGCCTTTGGGATGTGTCGTAACCCTTAATTACGTAAGACATTGGTCTTTATGCTTCGTGCCCACCAACAAAGCCAGATTTCCAAGTTATTATGTATTATCTTTCATTTAGCGTACGTAAGCCATACCGAGTCCTGTGGCGCCTCTGGTGTTAAAAGACGCCAACTGCGATCCACGTTACGGAGGACGTAGTGCGGCCGTTCACCGACAGATGGCAGCACGTCACTCGCGAAATGATGCGTCGATCGAATGAGTGGCAATCGAAACAGTAATTTCTATGTGGACCGACGTAAAAAGCCAGCGGCTCTTCTATTTAATAATAGGAGCGGGTATTGTTATAGTTTTCCGTAGATAAGTGTTGCTGTAGTATGGAGGAGTGTTAAAAGTAAAAATAATTATTTCGCTGTCTCTCTGGGCGGAAGAAGGAACGGCCTGTTGATGTTGACATTGATAGTGGCACAGGTAATAGTAAACGTAATTTATTTCTCACGCATGACGCCGAGTATTGTGTTTTTAAACATTTCGCTTCTGCTTCGTCATTTGACCACCATTCTCTTCCTTAATCTGAAAAGTTGTTACATTTTGCCCACTGTGCTAGGGAATTTTTCGTCCCATGTTGTCAGGGAGTGAAACTATTTGGCACATTGCGTTCGGTTTCCGGATAGACCCGAAACAGGTGATGCTGTAAACTTTGTTATCATTTGTTCTGTTCGTTGTATTAAAAAAATATGGTATACCGTCAAGAGAAATCCGGGAAATAAATGCATTCTTTTTCTCCACACATCGTGCATCGCTGGGAAGAAATTGTTGCTGGACGTGCAAGAATAGGCCGACATAAACGCTGGTATCACACTAAATGCCAGGCACCCACTAGTCGCTAATAATTCCGTGCAATGTGTGGCTCGATGATTTGTGAATCGCTACGGCCACACTAGCTTTTCGTGCCTAAGGCGGTCGTACAGAATCGTTTGTTATTGACAGAATAGTCGCTAATCTCACGTACAGGATTAAGAATGTAGTTTTGACTCAGTTGGAGTTTTCGTGGAAATGTCGAGTATTCAGAACGTTACTTAGTCGTATGATCGCCAATTTAGTACTCATAACCTAGGTAGTGGAAGTAAGAAACGGTTTCCCGTACAGAACAAGCTACAAAATTTTGGATGCAAACAATCAAAAATTTTTTCCTGTAGGATACACGAATAACTAAAGATAAGTTTTTAGTATCGTCGCAATTACGTATTTCGCAAGACATAATTTTCACGTTGTTGACAATGACAGTCCATAGTGTTTAGGATTGCCAATGAAATCGCTATTACTGTTTCCTGTTTCACATGAAAACGTGTGCACTTACCGAAGCCCTGTGGAAGGAAACGACAGTTTATTTATTCGCAGATTCCTTTCGATAGAAGACATCGATTCACGATATTACTTGGCCAAGAAATAATAACAATAGGTGTTGTCTGTTAGTTAGCGCTTGGAAAGCTGAATGCAGAGTTAAAAATACCGTGCTCATTATTGACAATATTGAGTTTCCGTGTGGCTGTTTCCTGTACTGATCGTAACTGGCAACAGCTTACAAAATATGTGTCGAGGACTTTTGAATACGCCAGAGTCGTGATGGACGTTTACACTGGAGTAAAAACGTAATTTACGCAGACAGCAGTAATTTGAGAATTATATCAAATTTTGTTTTTTTCTTCGTGTATGAGTGACAGATGGGAACAAGGCGATGCTCGCTTTGCACAGATCTTTTAGTCGCATCAACGGTTTGCCGACCACTTACAGTGGCGGACATTATTACTGAGCAAGTCGCCAGTAAGCAATCACATTGTCTCACTCTCAGTAGTTACAAAAGTAGGTAATACTACAGGTACCGCTATCAATCTCATCGATATTGACAGGTTTACCAAATTTGAACTCGAGTTAGAACGCTGTCTTGTGCGTCCGATTCCAGGAACAACGTATGTGTCAATTTTATTTTTAACTGACCAGACACCTAGACAGCTAACTTCGCCAACTTAACACATCGTCATTACACATGTCCTCACTGCAGTTATTTCCGATTAGACTGCAAGAGGCACACCGACGATCAAAACGCGGCGAAAATTATGAAGTGCCGCCAAAGCGACTGTATTCTTGTGGCGCTGCATTCGAATAGCAAACCAAAATTCGGACGAAGGGGTACGTCGTAATTTTCGCGACCATTTTACTGCCGTCGTGCTGCTACACGAGGTGTCCACGTCTGTGTCACTGTTTCCCCAGGCTGAAATAATTCGGCGATTTCCTGCGCATTGTCCCAACGGAAGAACAACAGCCGCTGCAGCGATAAAAGGTATTGTTGTAGACGCGCATTCTTCTATCTGTGGCGTCTCACATGGCAGACAATGTAAAACATGACTGATAGACGCTATTCTTTGATTACCACAACACCAATGTCTTTTTTTCCCAGAGTTAATTTCTATTTCTGTGTATAAATAGACGTTGAAGTTATTTACCGAGCAGCAGACAGATCTAATAAAGTGAAAGGTAGCAAAGAAATAGCTGAGAAACAAGGACGATGAACCGCCACGTCGGCAGGGTCTATGAGAAACAGGTTGAGGAAAATACAGTGTAGCACAGTTTCCGAAAATATCAGAAAACTGGCGAATATTTGTAATCCAATTTTAGGTTGGCATTCAGTGAGAAGGGATCCGATATAGTTTAAGGCACGGAGTTGGAAGCACATTCAGTACGAAGGCGAATCTAACTCGGGTGTCGTACTGTGTGGCTGCAATTTTGGCGCCATTAACGCTATCCGAGCATTTTAAGAAACTTAATTGGGCGAAACCCTCTGAAGATTTGTTTCGAGGGGGGATGAAAATAATGCACAATTCTGCGGTGTTGCCACCGACTGTTACTGGGGATGGGCCCGCAATTAGCATTGCTTGTTTCCGTCTTTACAACTGAATAATGGCGAAAGCAGTAACGGAAGCTGTGTCGAACGAAACGGAATCTTTTTAGTGTCAATATTTGGTTCCCACGACAAACAGCCTCTCTTAAATATGAGGCAAGAAACTGTGAAAAAGCGGAAACAAGTGTGTATTTACGCCACCAGTGTGACGATAAACTGCAAGGCTGTTCACACCCTCCTTTAAACGCGCCTTTCACGTCTCACTGTTGCAAACAATTCTGACAACACTGTCCCAAACGCACGAGTATGCTTTTCTAGAAACTGTACCACACTTTTATCACGAGGACATACTTTACACCTGAAATATCTTTAAAGGGAAATACTATGAGTAAAGGAAAGGGCAGCCGCTAGTTCTCGAAATGATACACAACAAAAGATACGGGAATCCAGCAACTCGCCTATTTGATGCGGCAAAATACGTTTTATGTATTCCGCTAACGCTGTGACTTCTACGCTCTGTATCGGAAGCTACATTTTTTACTTTATTATTCTAAAATTCGTCTGCCAGACATACACCAGCAATTCAAAATACGGAGCGAAATCTGCTCTCGGCCTAGACGTCCGCTGCAACTGTCAAACGACTTCCTCGCGACGCCATTCTTGCGTCACACGCTCTCTATATTCTTGCCGCCTCAAAGCTGAATAACCAGACAAGTTTAGGACGAATTTCTCCGTACTCTTTTGCGAGTTTTATAATATTTAAGACGAATAGAAAATGACGCTATATCATGCCCTTCGCTTCATCTCTACATTATTTTATACAGCAGTATCAATTACGTCATAGGTGGAACCTAAAACTAACCACCGACTAACCAGCATATGAAACATTCAGACGGGTAAACATTCTTCACATAGCGACTCGATGTTTCTGGTTTTCGCTTTGAAGGTCTGAATGATGCTGCAGATTGGGAGCATCGTGTTTCGCTCCATTAAAGAATTTACTTCCGCCATCGATCGCAGTTGCTTAACATAAACGTCTGTTGTCGGAAGAAGTAAAACTCAATCAATCAAAAAGAGTAATTTCTTCATTTGTTATACTTTTCACAGATAACTTGTTGTAGAATGGAGGAAGAACGTTAAATGTAAAAATAATTCTTGGGTTTTTCTTACTGTTCAAATCTAAACTTGTAGGAATGGTAAGATTTTTGAGGCGACAGGATGCTAATGTTTAACTCTCTGCCAAACTTTTTCCTTAAAACCAGCCTTTACTCGTATACCAACACTTTGAACATAGCTTTCGTGTCTCTCCTGGTTAAATCTCTGAGCATAGACGCTAATTCTGTATCTAAGTCGTACGTTACACGCGCATTTTGGTATAACTTAATGAATCGCATCACGTGTAGCGCAAAGTAAGTCTCCGAAAAACAAAGTGCTTTCTCCGAAATCGATATTTCGTCCTGTTCTCCAGAGAACGCGTAATCAAAATAAATCGCAGTCCAACAAAAATAAAAATTTGCCGAAACTTTTGTGTCTCGTTACGAGAAAGTATCGTCTGTACAGAGCTTGAACAGTGACAGCCACCGATTTAACATCCGGAGTGTTTCTGATACGAGTCTGACGGAATTAATACGTGCGAAATACTAACACAACAAATACGGTAGCTACGAAAGCAGTTTCATAACCTCAAGTAAAACTATTTCTCGCTTTGGGTTCAGTTTCCGCATCGACACGAAACAGGTTGAGATCATAATAATCAAGAAATATCCAGTACCGTCAAGAGAATACCGGAAAATAAATATTTTCTCTTTTTCTCCTTACAGCATCCACCTTCGGTAACGAATCTGCGGTTGATGTGGACCAAGTTATTGTGGCTAAAGGATGAAGTTTTATGTATTCCACTAAATGCGTTACTTCCACGCTCTGTATCGAAAGGTAAATTCTGCATGAAAACATGATCGAAACCACATTCCTGTTTAATTCACTAATTTATAATGTCCGTTACAACTGTGAAAACGACTTCCTCGCGACGCCATTCTTACGTATGACGCTCTTTGTATTGTTGCCGCTTTAAATATGAATACGTAAAACAGTTTACGTTGAAAGACTCCAATCTGTTTTGCGAGTATTATACTATTTCAGTTGAGTACAACATGATGCTAAATCATTGCAAATTAAATCACTATCAAGCTTATGGGACTTAACTGCGGGGTCATCAGTCCCTAAACTTACAAACTACTTATGTACTAGCTTATACTAAAGACGGCATAAACACCCATGCTCTAGGGGGGATTCGAACTTCCGAGGGGAACGGCCTTGCGCATCGTAGCATAGCGCCTCAATGCGTTCGGCCGCTCCGCCGCGGCTCAATCATTGCCTTCGCTTTATTTGTGTGTTATCTAGCATTTCTGCAGCCGTGTCATTTACGTCATGACGGCCCCTAAAACTCACCACCGACTAACCAGCAAAAAAAACTCGCTTAGGCGTGTAAATATTCTTTAGACAAGGACTTTATTTATCTCGTATTCGCTTTGAAGGTCTGCCTCTCCTCTAACGGTTGGGGAGGCCTTCCACGGAAATTAAGTTTTATCTATTCCGCCAAATATCTCACTTCTACGCTCTGCCTCGAAAGCTAAATTTTCCATGAAAACATGATCGAAACCACATTTCTCTTTACTTCATTATTTCATAATGTCCGTTGCAACTGTGAAAAAGGCTTCCTTGCCATTCTTGCGCCAGAAACTCTCTGTATTATTGCCGCTCTAAATATGAGTAACGGAATCTATGTGTTTTGTTCCATTAAAAAAATAAATAAATAAATAAAATACATCAGCCCTCCCTCCCAGTTGCTTAACATTAACGTCTGCTGTGTAAAGAAGTAAACCGCAATCAAAAAGAGTAATATTTTTGTTTAATAATAGGTCCGAGTATTGTTATTCGTTTTCGTACATAACTTGGTGTAGAATGGGGGAGGAACGTTAAATGTAAAAATAACGCTTCCATTGTCTCTCTGTGTCGAAGAAGCAACGTATTGTTAACTTTCACGTTGACTGTGGCATACATTACGTCAAACATAATTCATCATTCGAGCATACTGCAGCAAAATGTGCTTTACGAAAAATCGATTTACAAAATTCTGCCCTGCCTCGGAAATAATTGGCCTAACTTTTACTTCCTTAATCTCAAACGACGTTACATGTTACACAATGATGAAGCAGGAATGTCTCGACCATTCTTATGAAACGACAGATATCGAGCTAAATAACTGCACGAACTAACGAAAAATTTCAAATTTCCTGCAGGTATTGAACACCGGGATTTTTCATAGTGCTCAACAGAGCGAATGATGAAGTTCAGAGACGACAGAATATTAATATTTAGTCACTGCAAGAGTTTTCTCAATAACCAACGTTTGTTGCATAGTGTTCTATTTGAAACTGCCTTGGTATTTCTGCTACAGATGTCACACAGCATAAACGCTAATTCTGTGTAAAAGTCGGCCATTACAGACGCTAATTCGTACACATTAATTAACCATATCAGCCGGCCGCTTTGACCGAGCGGTCTGCGGCACGCCAGCCACAGTCTACACGGCCGCTGCGGTCGGGGGTTCGAATCCTCCCTTGGGCGTGGATGTTTGTGTTGTCCTTAGCGTAAGATAGTTTAAGATAGTCAAGTGATTAGTGTGTAAGTCTAGCGACTGATGGCCACGAATTTTGGTCGCATAAGACCTCACACACATTTGAACATTTGAACCATATCACACGTATTGCGAATTATTTCAAATTGAAACAATGTACAATTTTCGAAACAAATACTTCGTACACATTAAAAAACCATATCAGATGCATTGCGAAGTAAATCTCCGGGAAACAGTGAACTTCCTTCGAAACATATTTTGTCTTCTGATCCAGCAGAAATGGTAATCTAATTGAGTCACAGTCCAACAAAAACAGGATTTCATCGAGTAATTGTTTATTCTTGCGTTTGTTAGCAGGAGGAATCCAGGATACAATGTTTTAAACTGTTTCTTACAATTTCAGATGAGCATGTCAGAAGTACGATAAAATATTCAGGTATTTTTCACTGAATTATCAATTAATCGATTTTTTATCCGACTCTGCTTCTCCTCCCCTCAAGCAAACTTTAGAGATTGGTTAGATAAATTTCCATTAATCTGTAGCCAGCTACAAATGGAATTTCGAAACCTCCTGTTGTCACCAAGTAAAAGCATTTCTCACATTGCGTCTACTTTAGCAATTTCCTGTTACACATGGAAAACACGCAATCAGTATTCGAAGCTGTGTGGAAGCAGATGCCGGAATATTTATTAACAGAGTTCCTTCCAAAAGAGAAATCGTTTCAGGAGATTACGTATCGATAAGTTAGTGTTATATTTTTTAAGTTAAAGACCGAAAAGATAAGTGTAGCGTAGTAGTTTCGCCACTATTTAGTTACCGGATTACCGTGTTTCTGTATTGATGGATTTTATTCGCAACTGCCACCAGTTTAAACAATTCCTTCACAGTATTTTCTACTGCATTTTCAATTAATCGATTTTTTATCCGACTCTGTTTCTCCTCTCCTCAAGCTAACTTTACAGAGGGTTTACATAGATTTCCATCAATCTGTAGCCAGCTACAAATGGAATTTCGAAACCTCCTGTTGTCACCAAGTAAAAGCATTTCTCACATTGCGTCTACTTTAGCAATTTCCTGTTACACATGGAAAACACGCAATCAGTATTCGAAGCTGTGTGGAAGCAGATGCCGGAATATTTATTAACAGAGTTCCTTCCAAAGGAGAAATCGTTTCAGGAGATTACGTATCGATAAGTTAGTGTTATATTTTTTAAGTTAACGACCGAAAAGATAAGTGTAGCGTAGTAGTTTCGCCACTATTTAGTTACCGGATTACCGTGTTTCTGTATTGATGGATTTTATTCGCAACTGCCACCAGTTTAAACAATTCCTTCACAGTATTTTCTACTGCATTTTCAATTAATCGATTTTTTATCCGACTCTGTTTCTCCTCTCCTCAAGCTAACTTTACAGAGGGTTTACATAGATTTCCATCAATCTGTAGCCAGCTACAAATGGAATTTCGAAACCTCCTGTTGTCACCAAGTAAAAGCATTTCTCACATTGCGTTTAGTTTAGCAATTTCCTGTTACACATGGAAAACACGCAATCAGTATTCGAAGCTGTGTGGAAGCAGATGCCGGAATATTTATTAACAGAGTTCCTACCAAAGGAGAAATCGATTCACGAGATTGCGTATCGTTAAGTTAGTGGTATCATTTATAAGTTAACGACCGAAAAGATAAACGTAGCGTGTTTCTGTATTGATGGATTTTATTCCCAACTGCCAACAGTTTAAAAACTTCTGTCATGTCATTTACACACTGCAACCTGCTATGGGGGAAAATATTGAGAAAAAATTTAATTCTCAGACAACCTACAAACTCATTTAAAATTCGCTGCATTTGTTGAAAACTACGATTTTTTGAACTGTAAGGCGCCTTCGAACGCTGGCCAACTCCATCGCAGCTGTATATTACTTAACGCTCGGAAAGATAGACGCAGTGTTACAAGTACTGTGATCATTTTAACAACGTTATCAGGTTTCTATTCTCTACTGATGAATTGTGTTCCTAATTGTTGGAGGAGAAACATAATTCATTCAAACGGCAGTAGAAATGAGAATTGTTTCTTAGCATTAACGTCTGTTATCGGAAGCAGTTAATCGCAATCAAAGAGAGTAATTTCTTTTATTTAATTATTCAACGTTTTCGTAGATAACTTGTTGTAGATTCGAGGAGGAACGTTAAACCTAAAAATAATACTTTGATTGTCTATCTGGGTCGAAGAAGGAGCACGTTGTTGAGTTTCACCTTGACCTTGGCATAGATTATATCAAACGTAATTCATCACTCGAACATCACTGCTCCATAATGCGCTTTATGAAAATCCGATTTCCAAAATTCTGTTCTGTCATTATCTTCAAAGTCGTTACATGTTGCCCAAAAATGAACTAGCAATGCCGCAACCATTCTTGTGAAACGAGAGTTCACAAGCTAAATCACTGCGGAGACTAACAACAAGTTAAAACTTTCTTTCTATAAATAGGCGTTGCAGTTATTTAGCGAACAGCAGACAGATCAAATAAACTTAACACTTGAAATTGACAAAACACTCTTTGCGATGTTCGAAGCAAAGTGCTTTCTCCAAAACCGATATTTCGACCTCTTCGCCAGAGAAAGCGTAATCTAAATAAGTCACAGTCCAAGGAAATCATAAATTCCCCGAAAACTTTGTTGTTCGTTACGAGAATGAATCATCTGAACAGCGCTTGAATCTCTTTGTTACGATCTCAGCCGCATATATTAAAGAGACATCCACTGATTTTATGATACACTCTTGACGGAATAATACCTGCGTAATGCTAACATAACAATTCGGTACCTACGAGTGCAGATTCAAAACCTAATGTTGTCAGAAAGGAAAACAAATTCTCGCATTGGGTTCACTTTACGGATCGACAAGAAACATGTTGAGATCATAATGATCATGAAATATCCAGTACCGTCTCGAAAGCTAAATTTTCCATGAAACATGATCGAAACCACATTTCTCTTTACTTCATTATTTCATAACGTCCGTTGCAACTGTTAAAACGACTTCCATTCTTGCGCGAGAAGCTCTCTGTATTATTGCCGCTCTAAATATGAGTAACGAAAACTATGTGTTTTGATCCATTAAAAAAATAAAATAAAATAGATAAATAAATAAAATAAATCCGCCCTCCCTCCCAGTTGCTTAACATTAACGTCTGCTGTCTAAAGAAGTAAACCGCAATGAAAAACAGTAATATTTTTGTTTAATAATAGGTCCCAGTATTGTTATTCGTTTTCGTAGAAAACTTGGTGTAGATTGGAGGAGGAACGTTAAATGTAAAAAATAATGCTTTCATTGTCTCTCTTGGTCGAAGAAGCAACGTATTGTTAACTTTCACGTTGATTGTTGCGTACATTATGTCAATCATAATCCATCATTCGAGCATACTGCGGCAAAATGTGCATTACGAAGAAACGATTTACAAAATTCTGCTCTGCCTCGGCATTAATTGGCCCAACTTTTCCTTCCTTTATCTCAAATGACGTTACATGTTGCCCAATGATGAAGCAGGAATGTCTCGACCATCTTGTGAAACGAGAGATCTCGAGCTAAATAACTGCACGAACTAACGAAAAATTTCAAAGTTCCTGCAGGTATTGGATACCGGGATTTTTCATAGTGATGAACAGAGCGAATGATGAAGTTCAGAGACGACAGAATGTTAATATTTTGTCACTGCAAAAGTTTTCTCAATAACCAACGTTTGTTGCATAGTGTTCTATTTGAAACTGCCTTGGTACTTCCGCTACAGATGTCACACAGCATAAACGCTAATTCTGTGTAAAAGTCGGACATTACAGACGCTATTTTGTACACATTAATTAACCATATCAGCCGGCCGCTTTGGCCGAGCAGTCTGCGGCGCGCAAGCCACAGTCTACACGGCCGCTGCAGTCGGGGGTTCGAATCCTCCCTCGGGCGTGGATTTTTGTGTTGTCCTTAGCGTAAGTTAGTCAAGTGATTAGTGTGTAAGTCTAGCGACTGATGACCACGAAGTTTGGTTGCATACGACCTCACACACATTTGGACATATTTAATTAACCATATCACACGAATTGCGAAGTAATTCTCCGTGAAACAATGTACTATTTTCGAAACAGACATTTCGTACACATTAAATAACCATATCAGCCGTATTGGGAAGTAAATCTCCGTGAACTTCCTTCGAAACATATAACGTCTTCTGCTCCAGCGGAAATGGTATTCTAAATGAGTCACAGTCCAACAAAAACAGGATTTCATTTAGTAATTGTTTATTCTTGCGTTTGTTAGCAGGAGGAATCCACGATACAAAGTTTGAAACTGTTTCTTACAATTTCACCTGGGCATGACGGAAGTATGATAAAATATTCAGGTATTTTTCTACTGCATTTTCAGTTAATCGATTTTTTTTTATCTGATTCTGTTTCTCCTCCCCTGAAGCAAAATATAGAGAGGGTATCGATAGATTTTCATCATCTATAGCCAGCTACGAATGGAATTTCAAAACCTCCTGTTGTCACTAAGTGAAAGCATTTATCACAATGCGTTTAGTTTACCCATTTCCTGTTACACATGGAAAACACGTAAACAGTATTCGAAGCTGTCTGGAAGCAGAAGCCGGAATATTGCTTAACAGTGTTCCTTCCAAAGGAGAAATCGATTCACGAGATTACGTATCGATAAGTTAGTGTTATCTTTTAGTTTACGATCGAAAAGATAAATGTAGCGTAGTAGCTTTGGCACTATTAAGTTACCAGATTACTGTATTTCTATATTGACGGATTTTATTCGCAACTGCCAACAGTTTAAAAAATTCTGCCACAGTTTTTTACACACTGCATCCCGTTATGGCGGAAATGGAGAAAAAATTTAATTCACAGGCAAACTACAAACATATTTTAAGTTCACCGCATTTGTTGAAAACTATGATTCTTTGAACTGCTGAAATCTATAACTGTAGGAGTGGTATGGTTTTTCAAACGTCAGAATTCTAATGTTTAAGTCTCTGCTAAATTTTTCTCTAAAACAAACGATTCCTTGCATACCTAGACTTTCAACAATGCTTTCGTACCTCTGTACGGGTTTTATCTCAGTGCGCAAACAATGATTCTATACCAAAGTAGTACGTTACAGACGTTATTTGGGATAACTTAATAAATCAAATCGCACCTAGCTCAAAGGTAGTGGCCGAAAACAAAATGCTTTCTCCGAATTCGATATTTAGACCTCTTCGCCAGAGAATGCGTAATCTAAGTAAGTCACAGAAAAAAAAAAAAAAAAAAAAAAAAAAAAAAAAAAAAAAAATTCCCTGCCGCGGTCGCCGAGGGGACTGAGGCATTCCATTCACGGTCTGCACGGCCACTACGGTCGGGGGTTCGAATCCCCCCTCGTGCATTAATATTTGGGCCGTCCTAGTTCGTAAGTAGTTCATAAGTAGTTTGTAAGTTTAGGGACTGATCACCCCGTAGTTAAGTCCCATAAGCTCAACAAACATTTGAACAAAAATTCCCCGAAAACTTTGCGGTTCGTTACGAGAAAGAATCATCTGCACAGCTCTTGAATCTCTTTAACAAATGTTAAAGAGACATCCACTGATTTAACATCCGGAGTGTTTCTTATACATGTATGACGGAATAATACCTGCGTAATGCTAACAAAACAAATACGGTACCTGCGAGTGCAGTTTCAAAACCTAATGTTGTCAAAAAGTAAAACAATTTATCGCATTGTGTTCAGTTTACGGATCGACAAGAAACATGTTGAGATCATAATGATCATGAATTATCCAAGTACCGTCAAGAGAATACCGGAAGATAGATATTTTTCTTCTTTTTCTCCTTACAGCATTCATACCTGGTAACAAATTTCTGGTTGATGTGGACCATGTTATTATGACTGAAGGAAGAAGAGAGGAACACAAACGCTGGTATTCGCACAAAGTTTCCGGAAACCCATTTCTCGCTAATAAATCCGTACGACGGTTCGTTAATTTGTAAACCGTCACACCTACTTTCGTTTTCAGTTCTCAGCCTGTCGTACAGTATCGTTCGCTGCTGACGAAATATTCCATGAGTCCACGTACAGTATTAGGAAAGCGTTTTGACTCAGTAAGAGCTTCTTGGCCATACCGTGTATTCTAAACGTTGTTTATTCTCCACATGTCGTGTGTTGACCTGTTTTGTCAAAGCTACTACACTTTTATATGTAGAGCACACGCTACATAAATCCGTATCCATAGTATCAGAACATCGTGTTTCTTGCCTGCAAACGAGACAGGCCTCACTTAAAATCAGTTTCAGTGTTATTCCAGTTACCTACATCGCTAGCCATCATTCTCACGTTGTTGACTACATTCGTAGTCAGTATGCCTGACTCTGAAATTGCTGTTTGACGTGAATAATATTTACAGTAATTGAAGCAGTGTGGATGAAAAGGAAAGTTTATTTATTCACACATTTCCTTCAAAAGCAGAAATCGGTCCACTGTATTATGTGTAGAAGCCACCATAACAATAGGTCAGTGTTGTCTGTTCGTTCAAATTCAAATGTTTGCAAATCTAAGGAACTTAACTGCTGTGGTTATTCAGTCCCTAGACTTGAAAACTACAGAAACCAACTTATGGTAAGGGCAACACACACACACACACACACACACACACACACACACACACACACAAACATGTCGGAGGGAGGGCGCGAACTTCCGATGGCGAACAACCGATCACTCCGCAGCAACGCGCCTTAGCGCGCTCGGCCATTCCACCGTGGCTGTTAGTTAACGCTCAGAAAGATAAACGAAGTGTTAGAAATACTGTGACCATTTTTAACAACATTATTAGGTTCCTATTCTATACTGATAAATAATGTTCGTAACTGGCAATAGTTTACAACGCATCTTTCAAGGTCCTTTACATATTGCAGCCCTGTGGTGGCGGAATATTATAGAGGATCGAGTAGAAACTTAATTCACTTTGACGGAATTATAAGTGAGAATTGTGTCAAACTTTTATTTTTTATTTCTTCCTGTGTCGCATCAACGATAAGACAGCACAAATGACGGAGAGAATTCCGCATTTCTGTGCGCTGTCGACCTTGTCGTATTAATTGTTAAGCAAGCCACCACAAAGCAACGACACAGACTGATTTTACGTAGTTACAGAAAGAAAGGTGTTAATTCATATAACCACAGGAATCGCATGGTTATTGAAATACTTCCCATACTGAAATACCTTTTAATACGCTGCATTATGCGTCAAATGTGAGAAATAACGTATGTACGCATATCGTAAATTTCCGAGCCATCACAAAAGCTGATTTGGTCATCTTAATACGTCATAATACACTTAATTATTTTGTGATTAAACAGCATGAGTTACACCAGCAGTCAAAATGGAGGGAAAATAATAAAGTGCAGCCAAACCAACTGTGAAGGAATTTTTTAGTGGCTACATTGTTGCAGCAGACACTTCCTGTATTCTCGCAGCGTTACATCAGAATATCAAATCGATATTCGGACGAAGCGGTACATCGTATTATCTCGGGACCATCTCACTGCCGTCTTGCTGCTACACGAGGTATCGATGCCTGCCCCCTGTTTCCAGAAATTTAAATGGAAATAATTCGCCGTTTTTATGCGCATTCTCCCAACGGAAGAACGACAGCTGTAATGCAGATGAATGTCATTGTTGTAGACGTGTATTCTTGTATCTGTGACGTGGCAGAAAAAGTAAAAAGTAAAAAGAGTAAAAGTAAAAATGCGCACTATTTTTTCATTACCAGAACACCCACGTCTTTTCCCCAGAGTTAACTATTTATTTTTGTCTAAAAATAATGGTTGCATAGCAAACAGAAGGAAAGAAGCTTAGGGTGTTACGTCCTATCGACAGCATGGTAATTAGAGACAGGAATTGCAGAATGGTCAAATAAACTGAAAAACAGCAAAGAAGTAGCTAAAGAAGGACGATGAACCGCCATATCGGCAGGGTCTAAGAAACAGAACGATGGAAAATACAGCGTAGCGCTGTTCCCGAAAATATCAGAAAACTGGCGAACAGTTTTTAAGCCAAATTTAGTTTGGCATCCAATGAGAAGAAATGAGCTATATTTTAAGGCATGAAGTTGGGAGCACATTCAGTACGAAGGCAAAACTAACTCGAGTTTCGTACTGTGTGGCTGCAACTTTGACGCCATTATCGGTATTCCAGCATTTTACGGAAATTAACGACCAGTTGTTTCCATTACTGAGCTATCGTGACAGCTGATCATTCTTCGAGAATCACACTGCTTCCCAGAACCTGCTTCATTCATCTCAGAGCAGAGACGCTGATTCTGTCTTACAGACGTCATTTTGCCTAACTTAATAAATCGCATCACACGTAGCGCACAGTAAGTCTCCGGAAAATAATGTGCTTTCTCCGAAATCGATATTTCGTCTCCTTCTCCAGAGGAAGCGTAATCTAAATAAGCCACAGTCCAGCAAAAATAGACATTCGCCGAAAACTATCTCGCTCTTTACGAGAAAGAATCGCCTGTACAACGCTTCAATCTGTTTGTTACGATCTCACCCGAACAAATGTTAAAGAGACAGCCACATTAATACATGCGCAATGCTAACACAACAAATACGGTATATACGATTGCAATTTCAATACCTCACGTCGCCAGGAAGTAAATCTGTTTCTTGCATTGAGTTCTGATTTCGTATCGACACGAAACAGGTTTAGATCATATTACCAATGAAATATCCAGTACCGTCAAGAGAAAACCGGAAAATAGATATTTTCTCTTTTTCTCCTTACAGCATCCATACCTAGTAACAAATGCGTGATTGATATGGATCAAGGTATTGTGGTTGAAGGATGAAGTTTTGTGTATTCATCTAAATATGTTATTTCTCCGCTCTGTCTCGAAAGATAATTTCTGCATGAAAACATGATGTGAATCACATCTCTCTTTACTTCATTATTTTATAACGTCCGTTGCAACTCTGAAAACGACTTCCTCGCGACGCCATTCTTGTGTCAGACGCTCTCTGTATTGTTGCCGCTTTAAATATGAATGCGGAAAAAAGTTTACGACGAAAGACTCCATTCTATTTTGCGAGTTTTATACTATTTGAGTTGTGTAGAACATGACACTAAATCATTGCAAAACAAATAAAATTCAAATGTTTGTAAAGCTTATGGGACTTAACAGCGAAATTTACAGTATCTGATTTGAGTAGAAAATTTCGCTAAAACATTTCCTTCGCTTTATTTGTTTGTTGTTTAGCATTTTTACAGCCGTATCAATTACGTCATGACGGTACCAGCATACAAAAAACTTGCTCAGACGTGTAAATATTCTTCAGATAAGCACTTTATTTTTCTGGTTTTTGCTTTGACGGGTTGCCTCTCCTCTGAATGATGCCACCGGTTGGGAACTTAGTGTTCTCCTCCATTTAAAAGTATAAAATAAAATAAGTAAATAAATAAAAATGAACAAAATTCCGCCTTCGCTCTCATTTGCTTAACATTAATGTCTTCTGTCTAAAGAAGTAAACTGCAATCATAAAGTAACATAACTGTTTAATAATACGTCTAAGTATTGTGATACGTTTTCGTAGATAACTTGGTGTAGAATGGAGGAGGAACCTTAAATGTAAAAATAATGCTTTCATTGTCTCTCTGGGTTGAAGAAGCAACGTGTTGTTAACTTTTACGTTGACTGTGGCATACATTATATCAATCGAAATTCAATACTCGACCATACTGCTGCAAAATGTGCTTTACGAAACATCGATATACAAAATTGTTCTGCCCCGGCAAAATTGGCCTAACTTTTCCTTGCTTTATGTCAAATGACATTACATGTTGCTCATTACGAAGTAAGAATATCTTGAGCATTCTTGTGCAACAAGATTTCCCAAGCCAAATCACTGCACAAACTAACAACAAATATCAAATTTCCTGCCGGTATTGAAAACCGAGACTTTTCATAGGTTTCCAAACTGAGAACTGGGCGAATGATGAAGTTTAGACTCGACAGAATGTTAATATTTAGTCACTGCAAAAGTTTTCTCACGAACCAACGTTTTGTTGTATATGATACTATTTGAAACTGCTTCGGTACCTCTGCTAGATGAAACAAATGTCACAGAGTATAAACGATGATTCTGTGTAAAAGTCGGTCATTACGGGCGTTACTTCGTACGCATTAATTTACCATACCACACGTACTGCAGAGTAAATCTCCGGAAAACAGTGTACTTCAATCGAAACAAATATTTCGTCTTCTGATAATGAGTCACAGCCCAACAAAAACAGGACTTCACGGACTAAATGTTTATTCTTCCTTTCTTACCGGAAGGAATCATCGACACAACGTTTCAAACTGTTTCTCACAATTTCACCTGGGCATGTCGAAATGACGATGTAATATCCGTTTTTATTTCAACGTCATTTTCATTGAATTAATTTTTTATTTGACCTTCCTCCCCTCAAGCAGACGTAATGAGGCTGTGTTACCTCTCACTTAACAATCGGAAAGATAAATGTGGTATTTTTGGCAGTATTAAGTTACCAGATTTCTGGTTTCTGTATTGACGTTACGGCGGATAGTGTTGGAGTAAAAATTTACTTGACAGACGAAATACAGACATCTTTCAAATTCTAAGTAAAACTATTTCTCGCATAGTGTTTTGTTCCCGGATCGATATGAAACACAAAACAGTTTCAGCTCCTAATATTCAATAAATATCGTGTACCATCAAGAGAAAACCATAAAATTAGTGACCCATATTTTCTCCTTACAGCATCCATCCCAGGTAACAAATGTGTGGTCGATGAGGACGCAGTTATTGTGACTGAAGTCAGGGATGAAGGGACGAACATGGTATTATCTCTGAATTTCCAGAAAGCCATTTCTCGTCAATAAAGCAGTACAATGGCTCGTTACTTGTAAGCCGTTACACCTACTTCCGTTTCCAGTCCTAAACCGTTCGTGTAGAATCGTTCGCTACTGACGAAATAATCCCTAATCCTGCGTACAGGAGTAAGAAAGCGTTTTGAGCTTCCTAGCCATACCATGTGTTCTGAACGTTGCTTACTCTCAACATGTCGTGTGATGCCCCGTTTGGTGAAACTTACTACAATTTCATCTACAGAAGACGATACAAAATGTTGGATGCAAATTATCAAAACAAGCTGTTTCTTGCCTGTAAACGAGCCAGGCCTAGCTTAAAGCAATTCTAGTTTAATCCCAGTCACCTACATCACAAGACGTCAATTTCACGTTGTTGACAATCTTCATAGTCGATATGGAACACTCTGAAATTATGCTTGCCTTAATGGAAGCAATGTGTGAAGGAAAGTAAAGTTTATTTATTCCCAGAGTTCCTACCAAAGGAGAAATCGATCCATGAGATTACGTGTCCAAGACGTGATAAGTCAGTGTTGTCTCTTAGTTAACAATCGGAAAGCTAAATGCAGTATTTTTGCCACTATTGAGATACCAGATTTCTGTGTCTCTGTATTGATGGACTTTTTCCCAACTGTCGACAGTTTTAAAAATTCTGTCATAGTCATTTACACGCTGCTGACCTTTATGAGGGAATGTGATGGAGTAAAAATTTAATTCACAGACAAACTACAAACATATTTTAAATTCCCTGCATCTGTTTAAAACTAGGATTTTTCTAACCGCTCTTATCTAAAACTGTCGGAGTGGTAGGCTATGGTTTTTGATGCGACAGAATGCTAATGTTTTACTCTCTGCCAAATTTTTCTTTAAAACCAACGGTCCCTTGTATACCAAGACTTTTAACGTTGCTTTCGTGTCTCTGCTTCATTAATCTCAGAGCAGAAACTCTGATCTGGTCAAAGTTGTGCCTTACAGACGTTCTTTAGTATAACTTAATAAATCGCATCACACATAGCGCACACTAAGTCTCCGGAAAATAATGTGCTTTCTCCGAAATCGATATTTCGACCTCTTCGTCAGAGAAAGCGTAATTTAAATAAGTCACAGTCCAACGAACACAGAAATTCGCCGAAAACTTTCTCGTTCGTGACGAGAAAGAATCGTCTGTCTAGCGCTTGAATCTGTTTGTTACGATCTCACCCGAACAAATGTTAAAGAGACAGTCACATTAATACATGTGCAATGCTAACACAACAAATACGGTAGCTACGAATGCAATTTAAATACCTCAGGTTGTCAGGAAGTAACTCTATTTCTCGCATTGGGTTCTGTTTCCGTTTCGACACGAAACAGGTTCAGATCATCATAATCATGAAATGTCCAGTACCGCGAAGAGAATACCAGAAGATAGAAATTTTCTCTTTTTCTCCTTATAGCATCCATCCCTGATAACAAATCTACGGTTGATATGGACCAAGTTATTGTGGCTGAAAGATGAAGTTTTATCTATTCCTCTAAATGTGTTACTTCTACGCTCTGTCTCGAAAGGTAAATTATGCTTGAAAACATGATCAAAACCACATCTCTCTTTACTTCATTATTTTATAACGTTCGTTGCAACTGTACGAACGACATTTTTTGGCGATGCTATTCTTGCGTCAGACGCTCTCTGTATTGTTGCCGCTTTAAATATGAATGCAGAAAAAAGTTTACGACGAAAGACTCCAGTCTGTTTTGCGAGTTTTATACTATTTATGTTGTGTAGAACATGACGCTGAATCATTGCAAAACAAATGAAATTCAAATGTTTGTAAAGCTTATGGGACTTAACAGCGAGTTTTACAGTATCTGATTTCAGTACACAATTGCGCTAAAACATTGCCTTCGCTTTATTTGTGTGTTATTCAGCATTTTTATAGCTGTATCAATTACGTCATGACGGTACCTAAAACTCAACACCGACTGACCAGCATATAAAATACTTTCTCAGACGTGTAAACATTCCTTAGATAAGCACTTTATTTTTCTCGTTTCCGCTTTGAAGGTCTACCTCTGCTCTACCGGTTGGGAACTTGTTGCTTTCCGCCACTTAAAAAAATAAAAAAATTAAATAGATAAATTAATTAATTAATAAAATATACTTCCGCCTTCCCTCCCAATTACTTAACATTAACGTCAACTGTCTAAAGAAGTAAACCACATTCAAAAAGTATAACACTTCTGTTTAATAATAGGTCAAAGCATTATGATAAGTTTTCGTAGTTAACTTGGTGTAGAATTGAGCAGGAACGTTAAATCTAAAGATAATGCTTTCATTGTCTCTCTGGGTCGAAGAAGCAACGTCTTGTTAACTTTCACGTTAACTGTGGCATACATTATGTCGAACGTAATTCATCACTTGAGGGTACTGCTGTAAAATCTGCTTTATGAAAAAACGGTTTACAAAAATAATGTTGTGCCTCGACATTAATTGGCGTAACTTTTCCTTGCTTTATTTCAAATGACGTTACATGTTGTCCAATGATGAAACAGGAATGTCTCGACCATTTTTATGAACGAGAGAACTCAAGCCAAACAACTGCACAAACTAACGACAAATCCCAAATTTCCTTCACGTATTGAAAACCGGTATTGTTCATAGTGCTCAACTGGGCGAATAATGAAGTTTAGAGACGACATAATGTGAATATTTAGTTATTGCAAAAGTTTTGCTGCATAGTATACTCTTTCAGACTGCTTTGGTACGTCTGCTAGATGAAACAAATGTCCAAGACCACAAACGCTGATTCTGTGTAAAAGTCGGACATTACGGACGTTATTTCGTAATTACACATTAATTATTTCGTCTTCTGATCCAGCGGAAGTGGTAATCTAAATGAGTCACAGTCCTACAAAAACGGGATTCTATCGAGTAATTGTCAATTCTTGCGTTTGTTAGCAGGAGGAATCCACGATACAAAGTTTGAAACTGTTTCTTACAATTTCACCTGAGCATGTCGGAAGTACGACAATATATTCAGGTATTTTTCTACTGCATTTTCAATTAATCGATTTTTTATCTGACTCTGTTTCTCCTCCCCTGAAGCAAACTTTGGAGAGGGGATCGATAGATTTCCATTAATCTGTAGCCAGCTACGAATGGAATTTCAAAACCTCCTGTTGTCACTAAGTAAAAGCATTGCGTTTTGTTTACACATTTCCTGTTACACATGTAAAACACGTAAACCGTATTCGAAGCTGTGTGGAAGCAGATGCCGGAATATTAATTAACAGTGTTCCTTCCAAAGGAGAAATCGAGATTACGTATCGATAAGTTAGTTAACGATCGAAAAGATAAATGTAGCGTAGTAGTTTTGGCACTATTAAGTTACCAGATTACTGTGTTTCTGTATTGATGGATTTTATTCGCAACTGCCAACAGTTTAAAAAATTCCGTCACAGTCATTTACAAACTGCAATCTGTTATGGCGGAAAATGCAGAAAAAAATTATTTCACAGATAAACTACAAACATATTTTAAATTCACCGCATTTGTTGGAAACTATGATTCTTTCAACTGCTCAAATCTAAAACAGTAGGAGTGGTATGGTTTCTTAATCGTCAGACTTATAATGAAGAAGTCTCTGCTAAATTTTTCTCTAAAGCAAACGTTTCCTTGCATACCTAGACTTTCAACAATGCTTTCGTATCTCTATACTGGTTTAATCTCAGAGCGTAAACAATCATTCTATACGAAAGTAGTACGGTACAGACGTTATTTGGAATAACTTAATAAATCGTATCGCACCTAACACAAAGTAAGTCTCCGAAAAACAAAGTGCTTTCTCCAAAACCGATATTTCGACCTCTTCGCCAGATTTCGAAGTGTATATGTATTATCATTCATTTACCATACTCAACCAATACCAACCATGCAGTGCAGGGTCGCTTAAAATGCAATAAAGGGGAAAAAAATAAAAATTAAAAAAAAAATCTCTTTATAAGTCGGATGACCTCTGCGTATGCCAGTATGAATGATTATATGGGTCTATGATCACCGGAATTTCTGAATAGGAAAATTTCTGAAATAAGATGGCCGCTAGCAATATCCAAAGTCTTGAAACACTTTCTAGAACATAAATAAAAAAATTATAAATAAGGTAAAATAAAGTTTTAAAAAATTGATACTGCCTTTGGGATGTGTCCTAACCCTTAATTACGTGAGACATTGGTCTTTATGCTTCGTGCCCACGAACAAAGCCAGATTTCCAATTTTTTATGTATTATCTTTCATTTAGCATACGTAAGCCATACCGACAGTACTGTGGCGCCTCTGGTGTGAAAAGGCGCCAACTGCGATCCAGGTTACGGAGGACGTAGTGCGACCGTTCATCGACAGATGGCAGCACGTCACTCGCGAAAGAGGTGCGTCGATTGAATGAGTGGCAAACGAAACAGTAATTTCTATGTGGACTGACGTAAAAAGTCAGCGGCTATTCTATTTAATAATAGGAGCGGGTATTGTTATAGTTTTCCGTAGATAACTGTTGCTGCTGAATGGAGAAATGTTAAAAGAAAAAATAATTATGTCGCTGTCTCTCTGGGCGGAAGAAGGAACGGCCTAATAAAGGTGACATTGATAGTGGCACAGATAATAGTAAACGTAATTTATTTCTCGCGCATTACGCCGTATATTGTGTTTTTAAACATTTCGCTTCTGCTTCGTCATTTGACCACCATTCTCTTTCTTAACCTGTAAAGTTGTTACATTTTGCCCACTCACGAAGTGCTAGGGAATTTTTCGGCCCATGTTGTGACGAGAGCGAATTACTCTGTGGCCAGAAGTATGATTCGTGGCGCCTGTCCAGAGTTTTCCGAAAGAGACGTCGCGTTGTCTTCGTTTTCGCGGCCGGCTATAGCGTCTCCATATTTGCCGCATTTCCATTGAACTGGTTTTTCCATTCGGCTGCGCTTCTGCTGCTCTCGAGCCAAGTGCAGAGAGGTTTCTATTAAACTGTAGCCACCCGCGAACGGAATTTGGCAACTTCGTGTTGTCAGGGAGTGAAACTATTTGGCACATTGCGTTCGGTTTCCGGATAGACCCTAAACAGGTGATGCTGTAAACTTTGTTATCATTTGTTCTGTTCGTTGTATTAAAAAATATGGAATACCGTCAAGAGAAATCCGGGATATAAATGCATTCTTTTTCTCCACACATCGTGCATCGCTGGGAAGAAATTGTTGCTGGACGTTCAAGAATAAGTCGACATAAACGCTGGTATCACACCAAGAGCCAGGCACCCACTAGTCGCTAATAATTCCGTGCAATGCGTGGCTGGATGATGTGTGAATCGCTACAGGCACACTAGCTTTTTGTGCCTAAGGCGTTCGTACAGAATCGTTTGTTATTGACAGAATAGTCGCTAATCTCACGTACAGGATTAAGAATGTAGTTTCGTGGAAATGTCGAGTATTCAGAACGTTACTTAGTCGTGTGATCGCCAGTTTTGTACTCGTAACCTCGGTAGTGGAAGTGAGAAACGGTTTCCCGTACAGAACAAGCTACAAAATTTTGGATGCAAACAATCAAAATTTTTTTCCTGTGTAGGGTACACGAATAACTAAAGATAAGTTTTTAGTATCGTCGCAATTACGTATTTCGCAAGACATAATTTTCACATTGTTGACAATGACAGTCCCTAGTGTGTAGGACTGACAATGAAATCGCTATTACTGTTTCCTGTTTCACATGAAAACGTGTGCTCTTACCGAAGCCCTGTGGAAGGAAACGACAGTTTATTTACTCGCAGATTCCTTTCGATAGAAGACATCGATTCACGATATTACTTGGCCAAGAAATAATAACAATAGGTGTTGTCTGATAGTTAGCGCTTGGAAATCTGATTTCAGTGTAAAAAATACCGTGCTCATTATTGACAATATTGAGTTTCCGTGTGGCTGTTTTCTGTACTGATCGTAACTGGCAACAGTTTACAAAATATGTGTCGCCAGAGTCGTGATGGACGTTTACACTGGAGTAAAAATGTACTTTACGCAGGCAGCAGTGATTTGAGAATTATATCAAATTTTTTTTTTCTTCGTGTATGAGTGACAGATGGGAACAAGGCGATGCTCGCTTTGCACAGATCTTTTAGTCGGCAGAACACCCGCGACTTTTTCCCAGAGTTAACTATTTAATTCTGTCTATAAACAGGCGTTGCAGGTATTTAGCGAACAGCATACAGGGATCAGATGTAGTTTAAGGCACGGAGTTGCTTAACATTAACGTCTGCTGTGTAAAGAAGTAAACTGCAATCAAAAAGAGTAATAATTTTGTTTAATAATAGGTCCGAGTATTGTTATTCGGTTTCGTAGAATGGAGGAGGAACGTTCAATGTAAAAAATAATGCTTTCATTGACTCTCTGGGTCGAAGAAGCGACGTATTGTTAACTTTCACGTTGACTGTGGCATACATTATGTCAAACAAAATTCACTATTCTAGCATACTGCCACAAAATGTGCTTTACGAAAAACCGATTTTTCAAAATTCTGCCCTGCTTCGGCATTAATTGGCCTAACTTTTCCTTCCTTTATCTCCAATGACGTTACATGTTGCCCCATGATGAAGCAGGAATGTCTCGACCATTCTTCTGAAACGAGATATCTCGAGCTAAGTAACTGCAGGAACTAACGAAAAATTTCAAATTTCCTGCAGGTATTGAAAACCGGTATTTTTCATAGTGCTCAACGGAGCGAATGATGAAGTTCAGAGACGACAGAATGTTAATATTTTGTCACTGCAAAAGTTTTCTCAATAACCAACGTTTGTTGCATAGTATTCTATTTGAAACTGCCTTGGTGCTTCCGCTACAGGTGTCACGCAGCATAAACGCTAATTCTGTGTAAAAGTCGGACATTACAGACGCTATTTCGTACACTTTAATTAACCATATCAGCTGGCCGCTTTGGCCGAGCGGTATGCGGCACGCCAGCCACAGTCTACACGGCCGCTGCGGTCGGGGGTTCGAATCCTCCCTCGGGCGTGGATGTTTGTGTTGTCCTTAGCGTAAGTTAGTTTATGTTAGTCAGGTGATTAGTGTGTAAGTCTAGCGACTGATGACCACAAATTTTGGTCGCATAATACCTCACACACATTTGAACATTTTTTAATTAACCATAGCACACGTATTGCGAAGTAATTCTCCGTGAAACAATGTACTATTTTCGAAACAGATACTTGGTACACATTAAATAACCATATCAGACGTATTGCGAAGTAAATCTCCGGGAAACAGTGAACTTCCTTCGAAACATATTTAGTCTTCTGATCCAGCGAAAGTGGTAATCTAAATAAGTCACAGTCCAACAAAAACAGGATTTCATCGAGTAATTGTTAATTCTTGCGTTTGTTAGCAGGACGAATTCATGATACAAAGTTTGAAACTGTTTTTACAATTTCAGATGGGCATGTCGGAAGAACGATAAAACATTCAGGTATTTTTCTACTGCATTTTCGATTAATCGATTTTTTATCCGACTCCGACCTCCTGTTGTCATCAAGTAAAAGCATTTCTCACATTGCGTTTAGTTTACCCATTTCCTGTTACACGTAGTCAGTATTCGAAGCTGTGTGGAGGCAGATGCCGGAATATTTATTAACAGAGTTCCTTCCTAAGGAGAAATCGATTCACGAGATTACGTATCGATAAGTTAGTGTTGTCTGTTTTAAGTTAACGACCGAAAAGATAAATGTAGCGTAGTAGTTTTGGCACTGTTTGGTTCCCAGATTACTGTGTTTCTGAATTGATGGATTTTATTCGCAACTGCCAACAGTTTAAAAAATTCCGTCGCAGTATTTTTCAACTGCATTTTCAATTTATCGATTTTTTATTCGACTCTTTTTCTCCTCCCCTCAAGCAAACTTCAGAGATGGGAAGCAGTGTGGAGAAAAAGGAAAGTTTATTTATTCACACATTTCCTTCAAAAGGAGAAATCTGTCCACTAGATTACGTGTAGAAGCCACCATAACAATAGGACATTGTTGTCTGTAGTTCAAATTCAAATGTTTGCAGATCTAAGGGACTTAACTGCTGTGGTTATTCTGTCCCTAGACTTACAAACTACTGAAACTAACTTATGGTAAGGGCAACACACACACATGACACACACACACACACACACACACACACACACACACACACACACACCCGTGTCCGAGGGAGGATTCGAACCTCCGACTGCGAAGAACCGAGCACTCCGCAGCAACGCGCTCTAGCGCGCTCGGCCACTCCACAGTGGCTGTTAGTTAACGCTCAGAAAGATAAACGCAGTGTTAGAAATACTGTGACCATTTTTAACACCATTATCAGGTTCCTATTCTATACTGATAAATAATTTTCGTAACCGGCAATAGTTTACAACGCATCTTTCAAGGTCCTTTACATATTGCAGCCCTGTGGTGGCGGAATATTATAGGGGATCGAGTAGAAACTTAATTCACTTTGACGGCATCAGAAGTGAGAACTGTGTCAAACTTTTATTTTTTATTTCCTCATCTGTGGCATCAACGATAAGACAGCACAAATGACGGAGAGAATTCCGCATTTCTGTGTGCTGTCGACCTTGTCGCATTAATTGTTAAGCAAGCCACCACAAAGCAACGGCACGTGACTGATTTTACGTAGTTACAGAAAAAAAGGCGTTAGTTCATGTAACCACAGGAATCGCATGGTTATTGAAAGACTTCCCATACTGAAATATCTTTTAATATGCTGCACTATACATCAAATGTAAGATATAACGTGTATGTATCCATATCTTAAATTTCCGAGCCATCACAAAAGCTGATTTATCATCTTAATACGTCATAATTCACTTCATTATTTTGTGATTAAACAGCATGACTTACACCAGCAGTCAAAATGGAGGGAAAATAATAAAGTGCCGCCAAACCAATTGTGAAGGAATTTTTTAGCGGCTACATTCTTGCAGCAGACACTTCCTCAAGATATGGACGAAGAGGTACGTCGTATTATCTCGGGACCATCTCACTGCCGTCTTGCTGCTACACGAGGTGTCGATGTCTGCGACCCTGTTTCCGCAAGTTGACATCCAAATAATTCGCCATCTTGCTGTGCATTCTGCCAACGGTAGAAGAATAGCCAATAACCGTGGCACTGGCGAAAGTTATTATTGTCGACGTGCATTCTCGTATCTGTGGTGTCTGACGTGGCAGAAAATGTGAAACATGACTGATGAGCCCTATTTATTAATTAACAAAACACCCACATCATTTTACCAGAGTGAACTATATATTTGTGTCCATTTGTGCGTTAATATTCTCCGTGCTAAGCATTGCAAGTAGCGACGCTAAAAATAATCGTTGTAGTTATTTAGCATACAGCAGAAAGATAAAAAACAATGTGAACAATAGCAAACAGGCAATCAGTCAACAGCCTTATCCGCTTAATTTATGAGAAACAGAAAGGGAAAAATATCGTGTACGGTATATTCGGAAAAATCAGAGAAACAGGCGAATAGTTGTAAGCCAATTTCAGGTCGTCATTAAAAGTAAAGAACTTGATGAGACACAGTTTGCGGTATGAGGTTCGGAGCTTATTCAGTGCGAGGGCAAGTCTGGCTTGTGTGTCGTACTGTGCGGCTGCAATTTTTTAGCAACTCTCCTTCTATGGAAAAAAGTTTTATGTATACGACAAAATTTTTCATTACTACGCTCTGCCTCGAAAAGTAAATTCCCCGTCAAATCATGATGGAAACCAGATTTCTCTTTACTTCATTATTTCATAACGCCCGTTGCAACTGTCAAACGACTTCCTCGCGACGCCATTCTTGCGTCAGACGCTCTCTGTATTATTGCCGCTTTAAATATGAAGACGGAATCAAGTTTACGACGAAAGACTCCATCTTCTTGTGGGAGTTTTACACTATCTGATTTGAGTAGAAAATTGCGCTAAAACATTGCCTTCGCTTTATTTCTGAGTTACTCAGCATTTTTACAGCCGTATAAATTACTTCCTGACGGTACCTAAAACTCACCACCGACTGACCAGCATATAAAACACTTGCTCAGACGTGCAAATATTCTTTCGATAAGCTCTTTATTTTTCTCGTTTTCTCTTTGAAGGTCTGCCTCTCCTCTAACGGTTGGGGACTTGTTGCTTTCCGCCATTTAAATAAAATAAAATAAATAAGTAAAAAAAACTTCAGCCTTCGCTCCCAGTTGCTTAACATTAACGTCTGCTGTCTAAAGAAGTAAACCGCAATCAAAAAGAATAAGACAGATAACTTGTTGTTGAATGGAGGAGGAACGTTCAATGTAAAAATAACGCTTTCATTGTCTCTCTGGGTCGAACAAGCAACGTATTGTTAACTTCGACGTTAACTGTGGCATAACGTAATTCATCACTCGAGTATACTGCTGCAAAATGTGCTTTACGACAAACCGATTTACAAAATTCTGTTCTGCCTCGACATTAATTGGCCTAACTTTTCCTTCCTTTATCTTTCAACTAAGCGAATTATGAAGTTTAGAGACGACAGAATGTTCATATTCAGTCACTGCAAAAGTTTTCTCAATAACCAACGTTTGTTGCATAGTATTCTATTTGAAACTGCCTTGGTGCTTCTGCTACAGATGACACACAGCATAAACGCCAATTCTGTGTAAAAGTCAGACATTACAGACGCTATTTCCTACACATTAATTAACCATATCAGCCGGCCGCTTTGGCCGAGCGGTCTGCGGCGCGCCAGCCAAAGTCTACACGGCCGCTGCGGTCGGGGGTTCGAATCTTCCCTCGGGCGTGGATGTTTGTGTTGTCCTTAGCGTAAGTTAGTCAAGTGATTAGTGTGTAAGTCTAGCGACTGATGACCACGAAGTTTGGTCGCATAAGACCTCACACACATTTGAACATTTTTAATTATCCATATCACACGTATTGCGAAGTAATTCTCCGTGAAACAATGTACTATTTTCGAAACAGATATTTCGTCTTCTGATAAGCGTAAGCGGTAGCTAATCGAAATGAGTCACAGTTCAACAAAAACAGGAATTCACCGAGTAATTGTTTATACTCCCTCTGTTCGCGGAATAAATCCTCGATACAACGTTTTTTGAAACTGATTCTTACAATTTCATGTGGGCATGTCGGAATGACGATACAATATTCCCTTATTTTTCAACTGCATTTTCATTGAATTAATTATTTATTTTGTCCTCCCCCCTCAAGCAAACTTTAGAGACGTGTTACAGAGATTTCTATTAATCTGTAGCCAGCTACGAACGGAATTTCAAAACCTCCTGTTGTCAGTTGTACTACAATTCCTCACATTGCGTTTAGTTTACGCGTTTCGTGTTGTACCTGGAAAACACTTACAATAACCGAAGCTGTGTGGAGGCAGATGGGAGTATATTTATTCCCAGAGTTCCTTCCAAAGGAGAAATGGATTCACGGGATTACGTGTGGAAGACGTAAAAAGTCAGTGTTATCTCTCGGTTAACAATCGGAAAGCTAAATCTATTATTTTTGCCACTCTTAGGTTACCATAGTTCTATGTTACTGTATTTATGGATTCTGTTCGCAACTGCCAACAGTAAAAATATTGTCACAGTCATTTACACAGTGAAGACAAGTTATGGCAGAATGTGCTGGAGGAAAAATTTGATTCGCAGACAAACTACAAACATATTTTTAATACTCTGCAATTTTTGAAAAACTAGGACTTTTTAAATGCTGAAATCTAAATCTGTAGGCGTGGTATGGCTTTTGAGGCCACAGAATGTTGGTGTTTAACACTCTGCCAAATTTTTCTTTAAAACCAACGTTTCCTCGCATACCGAGCCTTATAACATTGCTTTCGCATCTCTGCTGGATTACTTTCAGACGCTAATTCAGGGTCGCAATCATACGTTACAGACGTTATTTCGCATAACTTAATAAATCAAATCACACATAGTGCAAAGTAAGTCACCGAAAAACAATGTGCCTTCTCCGAAATCGAATTTTCGTCTCCTTCTCCAGAGGAAGCGTAATGTAACGAAGTCTCAGTCGAGCAAAAACAGTGGTTCACCAAAACCTCTGTCGCTCTTTACGATAGAGAAACGTCGCTTCAGCGTTTGAAACTGTTTGTTGCCATCTCACCTGGACAAATGTTAAAGAGACGGCCGTCCATTTAACACCCGGAGTGTTTCAGGAACTGGGTTAACACAGCTAGTGCGGCAGCTGCGAATGGAATATGAAAGCTTCATGTTGTCACGAAGTTAAAGTATTTCTCGCATAGTGTTTAGTTTCCGTATCGACACGACCACACAAAACAGGATCAGCTTGTAATATTCAAGAAATATCGAGTACCGTCAAGAGAAAAACTGGAAAATAGATAGTTCCCATTTCTCCTTGTAGCATCCATCGGAGGTAAGAAATGTGTGGTCGATGTGGACGCAGTTATCGTGGCTGAAGTGCACTGCTCACGAAACTCCAAGTCTTCAACCTAACTGAGCAGGTTTCACTCTTCGTCACTGCAATATACGATACGAAATTTTCGGAAATTCGGCATATATTACTGCCTGCACGTCTGATCTTTCGCTTAGTTTTGTCTCGAATCCAAAAGACAGTAACTTGGGAGGCCGTCCCTCCGTCCCGTTCGCTGTTACTTCAGTAGAGTACGAGGTCGCTTCACGTGACGTCACAGCTCCGTAGTTTCCTGCCGGAGTCTGTTCTCTCGCGCAGGCCAACCGAGCGGGAACGAGCGCGGCAAACCTGTGCTGACCGAACAGCGGGCAGCGGGGCTCTGGCTCTGGCAGGCGTGGCTTCGGAAACCACTCGGCCGCGTTGCGTTCAGCGAACAGAAGATAAAAGTCGCTTTCCCACCGTGTTGACGACGACATTTCGTAGAGAGCAGCGATTAAACAGGAATTGTCATTCTTCATCTACCTCTGCACTACCAAATAAAGGCGTTCCTAGTAAACGAAGCTATGTGAACGAACGGGAGTCTTTTTTACTCTTAGAATTTCGTCTCAAACCAGACAGTGTTTCAGGAATATACATTTGGACGAGACGATAACACAGTAGGGTAACACTTACTGTTATATTACTCTCGGGAAATTCCATTCAGTGTGAGAGTACAGTTTTTCTCTGTGACATTATCCAGTTACGAATCATTTTTGTTTGTCCGTTTTCACACATTCCGTTAGGAGCTGCAGACATATGACAAAACATTTGTTTATTCAAGCAAATATGTTCGTGTAAATTGACAGGCAAGTTTTATGCCACCTGACTCCATGTTACGATACGAAATTCCAGAATGTAGCCACATTTTCATTTGCATACATTTGAGCTCGTATTTTTTCCATATGTCGAAGTTGACGGTCGCTACGGATGTGTACCCGCGATTCATTCCTAGTGGAATACGGGACAAAATGCTTACAGAAGACGGCGGTTATCCGTTTTTTGCACTGACAAATTTTGACTGTTATCTGCTGTCTGAGCGGAGGGATTTTAGTTTTCCCTGTACGTGGAGTACACACTGAGATGGCGTCTTCTGCGTGTTGGGCTCACGGGCTGATGGACAGGGAGCGCAGCCTGCCCCAGCAGCGCCTTGTGTCACGCTACACGCGCGGCTCGGGTGTGGGGCGGGTTGTCCACTCGGCAGGCGTTAGCGCCTCCAGGCCTGTGCCGTGTCGTCCTACGGAGAAAGGACAGCTTTGCGCTCCAGTTAAGGCGGCCAGCTTTTGATTACGGGCTTGACAGAGGGACGAGCAAACTCTGATCATATTTAAGGAAAAATGAGGGAGATTTAGTCACAGATATAATTTTTAATGCGAGAGGTTGTCTCGACAGGCATAGTACAATTTGCGTGTTGTCGAAGTTTTGAAGTGAAAAGGTTCCATCAGAATTTGGAGAGCTGCGTACTGTAGCAACGGTGTGGGCCTTCTGTCTGGGTTTCGGTGTGTATGTGAGCGTGGAGGCCGCCAGGAAGACAGTGGCGAGGAGGAGGTTTGTCCTGCTGGAGCTGTCAGCCGCTGCTGTGCCGCACTGTGTCGACCTCTCGGCCTGCTGCCGTCTCGCAGGCGTTCCGTCCGGCGTACCGGCTTATAGGCGGGCGCAGTCGGCCGTCGAGGCGTGCACACCCAATATTTAATCAAGACATTGCCTCTGTGTTTTTCGCGAACGTCGTCGTCTTATGGCCGCCGCACGCACGCAGAAAACACGTGTGAATAACATGCACGTGTGTATGCTAGTGTGGGGCCGCTTAAAATGCAATAAAGGATTTTTTTCCGCTTTACAAGTCGGACGATCTCAGCGTATGCCATTATGAATGAAAAATTAAAACATAACAGACGTGATTATCTGCCTCGAAAGCTAAATTTTCCATGAAAACATGATCGAAACCACATTTCTCTTTACTTCATTATTTCATAATGTCCGTTGCAACAGTGAAAAAGGCTTCCTTGCCATTCTTGCGCCAGAAACTCTCTGTATTATTGCCGCTCTAAATATGATTAACGGAATCTATGTGTTTTGTTCCATTAAAAAAATAAATAAATAAATAATATACATCAGCCCTCCCTCCCAGTTGCTTAACATTAACGTCTGCTGTGTAAAGAAGTAAACCGCAATCAAAAAGAGTAATATTTTTGTTTAATAATAGGTCCGAGTATTGTTATTCGTTTTCGTGCATAACTTGGTGTAGAATGGGGGAGGAACGTTAAATGTAAAAATAACGCTTCCATTGTCTCTCTGTGTCGAAGAAGCAACGTATTGTTAACTTTCACGTTGACTGTGGCATACATTATGTCAAACATAATTCATCATTCGAGCATACTGCGGCAAAATGTGCTTTACGAAAAATCGATTTACAAAATTCTGCCCTGCCTCGGAAATAATTGGCCTAACTTTTCCTTCCTTGATCTCAAACGACGTTACATGTTGCACAATGATGAAGCAGAAATGTCTCGACCATTCTTATGAAACGACAGATATCGAGCTAAATAACTGCACGAACTAACGAAAAATTTCAAATTTCCTGCAGGTATTGAAACCGGGATTTTTCATAGTGCTCAACAGAGCGAATGATGAAGTTAAGAGACGACAGAATATTAATATTTAGTCACTGCAAAAGTTTTCTCAATAACCAACGTTTGTTGCATAGTGTTCTATTTGAAACTGCCTTGGTACTTCCGCTACAGATGTCACACAGCATAAACGCTAATTCTGTGTAAAAGTCGGACATTACAGACGCTATTTCGTACACATTAATTAACCATATCAGCCGGCCGCTTTGACCGAGCGGTCTGCGGCACGCCAGCCACAGTCTACACGGCCGCTGCGGTCGGGGGTTCGAATCCTCCCTCGGGCGTGGATGTTTGTGTTGTCCTTAGCGTAAGATAGTTTAAGATAGTCAAGTGATTAGTGTGTAAGTCTAGCGACTGATGACCACGAATTTTGGTCGCATAAGACCTCACACACATTTGAACCATATCACACGTATTGCGAATTATTTCAAATTGAAACAATGTACTATTTTCGAAACAGATATTTCGTACACATTGAATAACCATATCAGACGTATTGCGAAGTAAATCTCCGGGAAACAGTGAACTTCCTTCGAAACATATAACGTCTTCTGCTCCAGCGGAAATTGTAATCTAAATGAGTCACAGTCCAACAAAAACAGGATTTCATTTAGTAATTGTTTATTCTTGCGTTTGTTAGCAGGAGGAATCCAGGATACAAAGTTTTAAACTGTTTCTTACAATTTCAGCTGAGCATCTCAGAAGTACGATAAAATATTCAGGTATTTTTCACTGAATTATCAATTAATCGATTTTTTATCCGACTCTGCTTCTCCTCCCCTCAAGCAAACTTTAGAGATTGGTTAGATAAATTTCCATTAATCTGTAGCCAGCTACAAAAGGAATTTCGAAACCTTCTGTTGTCACCAAGTAAAAGCATTTCTGACATTGCGTCTAGTTTAGCAATTTCCTGTTACACATGGAAAACATGTAAACAGTATTCGAAGCTGTGTGGAAGCAGATGCCGGAATATTTTTTTAGGCTAGGCGCTAACTCTGATGAGCACTCGCCTGTCAGCATTCAAACAGCGAATTCAGGCCACGTTCGGAACAAAAATTCGTACATAAAAATATTAGCCACGAACTTACAAAGTATTAGAAAAAAAGTTCCCGAATTTGCAGCGCTGCATGGAAGTTATTGCGCTCAGATAGTTTTAGGCACCGAAAGCTGGCTAAATGATGATGTGGCAAGTTCAGAAATATTTAGCGAAGCGTGGAATGTATATCGGAAAGATAGATCTGATACAACTGGAGGAGGAGTGTTCATCGCTGTGGACAAAGATATTGTTTCTACTGAGATCGAGGTTGAAAGTAACTGTGAAGTTATCTGAGCTCGCATAACAGGTCTAAAAGAAGTAAAGTTAATTGTTGGGTGTTTTTACCGGCCCCCCAGTGCTGCTGTAGCAGAAAGTCTACACCAGGTAGTGCATAGGTATCCGGGCCATGCAATATTAGTCGGAGGTGACTTCAACCTTAAGAGTATAGATTGGGACCTCGCTAGTTACATTTCAGGCGGTACAGACAAGCAGTCTTGCGAGCTACTTTTGGACACATTCTCCGAAAACTGTCTTGAGCAGTTAAACCGGCAACCCACGCGCAATGGAAATATTCTAGACCTTATAGCCACAAACAGGCCTGACCTTATTAACGATGTCTGTGTAGAGACAGGAATTAGTGATCATGGTATCGTCATAGCGTCGATGGTGACCAAAGTTCATAAACCAGTCAAGAAGGCTAGGAGCGTGTATTTGTTGGGAAAAGCCGACAAGCAAATGTTACGATCGCACTTAGAAAATGAATGGGCATCGTTTAATTCTGGGACTATGGATGTAGAGGAATTGTGGACTAAATTTAAATGCATTGTTAATGAAGGGTTAGAGAAATATGTGCCAGTAAAGACGATTAATGATGGAAAAGATCCACCGTGGTATAATAATAATGTTAGAAAGCTGCTGAGAAAGCAAAGGCTGTTGCACTCTCGATTCAAAAAAGAACACGCAAATGATGACAGGCAAAAGTTAGTAGAGATTCGTGCGTCTATAAAAAGATCGATGCGTGAAGCATACAATAATTATCACAGCCATACCTTAGCAAAAGATCTTCCCGAGAACCCGAAAAAATTCTGGTCCTATGTAAAATCGATAAGCGGGTCAAAGCCCACTGTCCAGTCACTAGTTGATCATTCCGGGGCAGTAATAGAAGAAAGCAAACGGAAAGCTGAAGTTCTAAATTTAACCTTTAAGAAATCTTTCACGCAGGAGAGAGAACTGACCCATACAACTACAGGCCAATATAGTTGACATCGGTTTCATATAGAATTTTGGAGCATATTCTCAATTCGAATATAGTAAATTCCCTTGAAACGGAAAAGCTTCTTTCCATGAATCAGCACGGGTTTAGGAAACATCGTTCCTGTGAAACTCAGCTTGCCCTTTTCTCACATTTAATCTTGCGAGCCATGGACGAAGGGCAACAGGCGGACTGTGTTTTTCTCGACTTCAAAAAGGCGTTCGACGCGGTGCCACACTGCAGACTGCTAACGAAGATACGAGCTTATGGAATAGGTTCACAGATTTGTGACTGGCTGGAAGACTTCCTAAGTAATAGAACGCAGTACGTTGTTCTCGACGGCGAGTGTTCATCAGAGACGAGTATATCGTCGGGCCCCAGGGGAGTGTGATAGGACCGCTATTATTTTCTATCTATATAAATGATCTGATGGACAGAGTAAGTTGTAATTTGCGGCTGTTTGCTGATGATGCTGTGGTGTATGGGAGGGTGTCGTCTGTAACTGACTGTAATAGCATACAGGTTGACTTAGACAAAATTTCTAGTTGGTGCGAAGAATGGCAGCTAGCTCTCAATGTAGAAAAATGTAAGGTGATGCGCATGAGTAGAAAAAAAAAAAAAACAATCCTATAATGTTCGAATACAGCATCAGTAGTGAGCTTCTTGATGCGGTCGCGTCGTTCAAATATCTAGGCGTAACATTGCAGAGCGATATGAAATGGAACGAGCATGTAAGGACAGTTGTGAGTAAGGCAGACCGCCGACTTCGGTTTATTGGGAGAATTTTGGGAAGATGTACTTCACCTGTAAAGGAGACCGCGTATAAAACGCTTGTACGACCACGTCTTGAGTATTGCTCAAGTATTTGGGACCAGCAGCAGATCGGTTTGAAGGAAGACATAGAGGCGGTTCAGAGGCGAGCAGCTAGATTTGTTACCGGTAGGTTCGACCAATGCGCGAGTGTCACGGAAATGCTCCGGCAACTCAATTGGGGATCGCTGGAAGAAAGACGACGTTCTTTTCGTGAATTTCTGTTAAGTAAATTTAGAGGGCCGGAATTTGAAGCTGATCTTGCTGACGCCTACTTACATTTCGCGTAAAGATCACAAAGACAAGATAAGAGAAATTAGGGCTCGTACGGAGGCATATAGGCATTCTTTTTTTCCTCGTTCAATTTGGGAGTGGAATAGGAAAGGAAATGCCTAGTAGTGGTACAGTGTACCCTCCGCCACGCACATTACGGTGAATTGCGGAGTATGTATGTAGATGTAGATGTATTTATTAACAGAATTCCTTACAAAGGAGAAATCGATTCACAAGATTTCGTATCGATAAGTTAGTGTTATCTTTTTTAAGTTAACGACCGAAAAGATAAATGAAACGTAGTATTTTTGGCACTATTAAGATACCAGATTAATGTGTTTCTGTATTGATGGATTTTATTCGCAACTGCCAACAGTTTAAAAAATTCTGTCACAGTCATTTACACACTGCAGTCTGTTATGGCGGAAAATGGAGAAAAAATTTAATTCACAGATAAAGTACAAACATATTTTAAGTTCACCGCATTTGTTGGAAAGTATGATTCTTTCAGCTGCCCAAATCTAAAAAAAAAAAATGGGTGTGGTATGGTTTCTTAATCGTCAGAATTCTAAAGATTATGTCTCTGCTAAAATTTTCTCTAAAACGAAGGTTTCCTTGCATACGTAGACTTTCAACAATGCTTTCGTATCTCTGTACTGGTTTAATCTCAGAGCGTAAACAATGATTCTATACCAAAGTAGTACGGTACAGACGTTATTTGGCATAAGTTAATAAATCGTATCGCACCTAACACAAAGGAAGTCTCCGAATCCAAAGTGCTTTCTCCAAAACCGATATTTCGAGCTTTTCGCCAGAGAAAGCGTAATCTAAATAAGTAACAGTCCAACGAAAACAGATAGTCTTGGAAAACTTTGTCGTTCGTTACGAGAAAGAATCATCTGAACAGCGCTTGAATTTCTTTGTTACGATCTTACCCGATCATATATTAAAAAGACAGCCACTGATTTAACATCCGGAGTGTTTCTGATACACTCTAGACGGAATAATACCTGCGTAATGCTAACACAACAATACGGTACCTACGAGTGCAGTTTCAAAACCTAATGTTGTCAGAAAGTAATACAATTTATCGCATTGTGTTCAGTTTACGGATCGACAAGAAACATGTTGAGATCATAATGATCAAGAATTATCCAGTACCGTCAAGAGAATACCGGAAGATAGATATTTTTTTTTTCTTTTTCTCCTTACAGCATCCATCCCTGGTAACAAATTTCTGGTTGATGTGGACCAAGTTATTGTGGCAGAAGGATGAAGAGAGGAACACAAACGCTGGTATTCTCAGAAAGTTTCCGGAAACCCACTTCTCGCTAATAAATCCGTTCATTAATTTGTAAACCGTTAATTTGTAATTTGTAAACGATATATTCCATGAGCCCACGCACAGGATTAGGAAAGCGTTTTGACTCAGTAGGAGCTTCTTGACCATACCGTGTATTCTGAACGTTGTTTATTCTCCACATGTCGTGTGTTGACCTGTTTTGTCAAAGCTACTACACTTTTATATGTAGAGCACACGCTACATAATTCCGTATCCAAAGTATCAGAACATCGTGTTTCCTGCCTGTAAACGAAACAGGCCTCACTTAAAATCGGTTTCAGTGTTATTCCTAGCCATCATTCTCACGTTTTTGACTACATTCGTAGTCAGTATGGCTGACTCTGAAGTTGCTGTTTGACGTGAATAATATTTACACTACGGTCGGGGGTTCGAATCCCCCCTCGGGCATGGATATTTGTGCCGTCCTTAGAATAAGCTAGTTGATAAGTAGTTTGTAAGTTTAGGGACTGATGGCCCCGTAGTTAAGTCCCATAAGCTTAACAAACATTTGAACATTTAATATTTACAGTAATGGAAGCAGTGTGGAGGAAAAGGAAAGTTTATTTATTCACACATTTCCTTCAAAAGGAGAAATCGGTCCACTAGATTACGTGTAGAAGCCACCATAACAATAGGTCAGTGTTGTCTGTTAGTTCCAATTCAAATGTTTGCAAATCTAAGGGACTTAACTGCTGTGGTTATTCAGTCCCTAGACTTACAAAGTACTGAAACTAACTTATGGTAAGGGCAACACACACACACACACATATATGTCTGAGGGAGGACTCGAACCTCCTACGGCGAACAACCGAGCACTCCGCAGCAACACGCCTTAGCGCGCTCGGCCATTCCACCGTGGCTGTTAGTTAACGCTCAGAAAGATAAACGCAGAGTTAGAAATACCGTGACAATTTTTAACAACATTATCAGGTTCCTATACTATACTGATGAATAATATTCGTAACCGGCAATAGTTTACAATGCATCTCTCAAGGTCCTTTACATATTGCAGCCCTGTGATGGAGGAATATATTATAGGATCGAGTAGAAACTTAATCTGTTTTGACGGCATTAGAAGTGAGAATTGTGTCAAACTTTTATTTTTTATTTCTTCCTGTGTGGCATCAACGATAAGACAGCACAAATGATGAAGAGAATTCCGCTTTTCTGTGTGCTGTCGACCTTGTCGCATTAATTGTTAAGCAAGCCACCACAAAGCAACGACACAGACTGATTTTACGTAGTTACAGAAAAAAAGGTGTTAATTCATGTAACCACAGGAATCGCATGGTTATTGAAAGACTTCCCATACTGAAATACCTTTTAACACGCTGCACTATGCGTCAAATGTAAGAAATAACGTGTATGTACCTATATGTTAAATTTCCATAAATTGTTTCCATAATTTTAAATGGAAGTAATTCGCCGATTTTCTGCGCATTCTCCAACGGAAGAGCAACAGCCGTAATTCAGATGAAAGTCATTGTTGTAGACGTGTATTCTTGTATCTGTGGCGGCCCACGAGGCAGAACATGTAACACATGACTGAAGGGCGCTATGTGTTAACTACCAGAATACCAACGTCTTTTTCCCAGAGCCAGCTATTTATTTCTGTCTAACAGTAATGGTTGCAGCAGACAGAAGGAAGGAATCTTAGGGTTTTACGTCACGTCGACAGCACATTCAGTACGAAGGCAAATCTAACTCGAGTTTCGTACTGTGTGGCTGCAATTTTGACGCCATTAACGGTATTCGAGTATTTTAAGGAAATTAACGACAAATTGTTTCCATTACTGAGCTATCGTGTAAGCTGATCGTTCTTTTGAGAACCACGTTGCTTCCAAGAATCTTATTCAGTATTACATGTCAACAGCATTAGACGTACAGTCTGTTAACATGAGCAGTTTTGTTATGAGGGGAATTCAATTAACGCACAGTTCTGTGTACTTGACACTGAATGTTACTCTGAATGAACCAACGGTTGCCATTACGTACTTGTCTCCGTCTGCACAACTGAATAATGGCGAAGGTATTCACGGAAGCTGTGTGGAGCAAACGAGATCTATTTACTGTCAATATTTGTTCCCATGACAGTCTCGTGGGTTTACGTGTATATGAGGCAATAACAAAGTGCAGAGGCGGCAACAGTAATTACGTTCGCTGTTCACACTCTCCTTTAAACGCGCCTTTCACGTCTGGCTGTTGCAACGATTTCTGCCAACACTGCCCCAACACGAAGAGTAGGATTTCGTACAAAATTTCCCACACATCTATCACATGAAACACAGAAATTCGCCAAAAACTTTCTCGTTCGTTACTAGAAAGAATCATCTGCCTAGCGCTTAAATCTATTTGTTACGATCTCACCCGAACAAATGTTATAGAGACAGCCACATTAATACATGCGCAATGCTGACACAACCAATACGGTAGCTACGAATGCAATTTCAAAACATCAGGTTGTCAGGAAGTAACTCTATTTCTCGCATTGGGTTCTGTTTCCGTTTCGACACGAAACAGGTTCAGATAATCATAATCATGAAATGTCAATAGCGCGAAGAGAATACCAGAAGATAGATATTTTCTCTTTTTCTCCTTACAGCATCCATCCCTGATAACAAAAATGCGGTTGATGTGGACCAAGTGATTGTGGCTGAAGGATGAAGTTTTATGTATTGCTCTAAATGTGTTACTTTTACGTTCTGTCTTGAAGGATAAATTATGCTTGAAAACATGATCGAAACCACATCTCTCTTTACTGCATTATTTTCTAACGTCCGTTGCACCTGTGAGGACGACTTTCTGGCGACGCCATTCTTGTGTCAGACGCTCTCTGTATTGTTGCCGCTTTAAATATGAATGCGGAAAGAAGTTTAGGACGAAAGACTACATTCTGTTTTGCGTGTTTTATATTATTTGAGTTGTGTAGAACATGACACTAATTCGTGTCAAAACAAATGAAATTCAAATGTTTGTAAAGCTTATGGGACTTAACAGCGAGTTTTACAGTATCTGATTTGAGTAAACAATTGCGCTAAAACATTGCCTTCGCTTTATTTGTGTGTTATTCAGCATTTTTATAGCTGTATCAATTGCGTCATGACGGTACCTAAAACTCAACACCGACTGACCAGCATATAAAATACTTTCTCAGACGTGTAAACATTCCTTAGATAAGCACTTTATTTTTCTCGTTTCCGCTTTGAAGGTCTACCTCTGCTCTACCGGTTGGGAACTTGTTGCTTTCCGCCACTCAGAAAAATAAAAAAAAATTTAAATAGATAAATTAATTAATTAATAAAATATACTTCCGCCTTCCCTCCCAATTACTTAACATTAACGTCTGCTGTCTAAAGAAGTAAACCACATTCAAAAAGTATAACACTTCTGTTTAATAATAGGTCAAAGCATTATGATAAGTTTTCGTAGTTAACTTGGTGCAGAATTGAGCAGGAACGTTAAATCTAAAGATAATGCTTTCATTGTCTCTCTGGGTCGAAGAAGCAACGTCTTGTTAACTTTCACGTTAACTGTGGCATACATTATGTCGAACGTAATTCATCACTTGAGGGTACTGCTGTAAAATCTGCTTTATGAAAAAACGGTTTACAAAAAAAATGTTGTGCCTCGACTTTAATTGGCGTAACTTTTCCTTGCTTTATTTCAAATGACGTTACATGTTGTCCAATGATGAAACAGGAATGTCTCGACAATTTTTTTGAACGAGAGAACTCAAGCCAAACAACTGCACAAACTAACGACAAATCCCAAATTTCCTTCACGTATTGAAAACCGGTATTGTTCATAGTGCTCAACTGGGCGAATAATGAAGTTTAGAGACGACAGAATGTGAATATTTAGTTATTGCAAAAGTTTTGCTGCATAGTATACTCTTTCAGACTGCTTTGGTACGTCTGCTATATGAAACAAATGTCCAAGACCACAAACGCTGATTCTGTGTAAAAGTCGGACATTACGGACGTTATTTCGTAATTACACATTAATTATTTCGTCTTCTGATCCAGCGGAAGTGGTAATCTAAATGAGTCACAGTCCTACAAAAACGGGATTCTATCGAGTAATTGTCAATTCTTGCGTTTGTTAGCAGGAGGAATCCACGATACAAAGTTTGAAACTGTTTCTTACAATTTCACCTGGGCATGTCGGAAGTACGACAATATATTCAGGTATTTTTCTACTGCATTTTCAATTAATCGATTTTTTATCTGACTCTGTTTCTCCTCCCCTGAAGCAAACTTTGGAAAGGGGATCGATAGATTACCATTAATCTGTAGCCAGCTAGGAATGGAATTTCAAAACCTCCTGTTGTCACTAAGTAAAATCATTGCGTTTTGTTTACACATTTCCTGTTACACATGTAAAACACGTAAACCGTATTCGAAGCTGTGTGGAAGCAGATGCCGGAATATTAATTAACAGTATTCCTTCCAAAGGAGAAATCGAGATTACGTATCGATAAGTTAGTTAACGATCGAAAAGATAAATGTAGCGTAGTAGTTTTGGCACTATTAAGTTACCAGATTACTGTGTTTCTGTATTGATGGATTTTATTCGCAACTGCCAACAGTTTAAAAAATTCCGTCACAGTCATTTACACACTGCAATCTGTTATGGCGGAAAATGCAGAAAAAATTTAATTCACAGATAAAGTACAAACATATTTTAAGTTCACCGCATTTGTTGGAAACTATGATTCTTTCAACTGCTCAAATCTAAAACAGTAGGAGTGGTATGGTTTCTTAATCGTCAGAATTATAATGATTAAGTCTCTGCTAAATTTTTCTCTAAAACAAACGTTTCCTTGCATATCTAGACTTTCAACAATGCTTTCGTATCTTTGTATTGGTTTAATCCTAGAGCGTAAACAATGATTCTATACCAAAGTAGTACGGTACAGACGTTATTTGGAATAACATAATAAATCGTATCGCACCTAACACAAAGTAAGTCTCCGAAAAACAAAGTGCTTTCTCCAAAACCGATATTTCGACCTCTTCGCCAGAGAAAGCGTAATATAAATAAGTACCTGTCCAACGAAAACAAAAAGTCCCGGAAAACTTTGTCGCTCGTTACGAGAAAGAATCATCTGAACAGCGCTTGAATCTCTTTGTTCCGATCTCAGCCGAACATATATTAAAGAGACAGCCACTGATACAACATCCGGAGTGTTTCTGATGCACTCTTGACGGAATAATACCTGCGTAATGCTAACACAACAATACGGTACCTACGAGTGCAGTTTCAAAACCTAATGTTGTCAGAAAGTAAAGCAATTTATCGCATTGTGTTCAGTTTACGAATCGACAAGAAACATGTTGAGATCATAATGATCATGAATTATCCAAGAACCGTCAAGAGAATACCGGAAGATAGATTTTCTTTTTCTCCTTACAGCATCCATCCCTGGTAACAAATTTCTGGTCGATGTGGACCAAGTAATTGTGGCTGAAGGATGAAGAGAGGAACCCAAACGCTGGTATTTTCACAAAGTTTCCGGAAACCCACTTCTCGCTAATAAATCCGTACGACGGTTCGTTAATTTGTAAACCGTCACACTTACTTTCGTTTTCAGTCCTCAGCCGGTCGTACAGTATCGTTCGCTGCTGAGGAAATATTCCTTGAACCCACGTACAGGATTAGCAGGATTAGGAAAGCGTTTTGACTCAGTAAGAGCTTCTTGGCCATACCGTGTATTCTAAACGTTGTTTATTCTCCACATGTCGCGTGTTGGCCTGTTTTGTCAAAGCTACTACACTTTTATATGTAGAGCACACGCTACATAAATCCGTATCCATAGTATCAGAACATCGTGTTTCTTGCCTGCAAACGAGACAGGCCTCACTTAAAATCAGTTTCAGTATTATTCCAGTTACCTACATCGCTAGCCATCGTTCTCACGTTGTTGACTACATTCGTAGTCAGTATTCCTTGACTCTGAAATTGCTGTTTGACGTGAATAATATTTACAGTAATGGAAGCAGTGTGGAGGAAAAGGAAAGTTTATTTATTCACACATTTCCTTCAAAAGCAGAAATCGGTCCACTGTATTACGTGTAGAAGCCACCATAACAATAGGTCAGTGTTGTCTGTTAGTTCAATTTCAAATGTTTGCAAATCTAAGGGACTTTACTGCTGTTGTTATTCAGTCCCTAGACTTACAAAGTACTGAAACTAACTTATGGTAAGGGCAACACACACACACACACACACATATATGTCTGAGGGAGGACTCGAACCTCCTACGGCGAACAACCGAGCACTCCCCAGCAACACGCCTTAGCGCGCTCGGCCATTCCACCGTGGCTGTTAGTTAACGCTCAGAAAGATAAACGCAGAGTTAGAAATACCGTGACAATTTTTAACAACATTATCAGGTTCCTATACTATACTGATGAATAATATTGACTGATTTTACGTAGTTACAGAAAAAAATGTGTTAATTCATGTAACCGCAGAAATCGCATGGTTATTTAAAGACTTTCCATACTGAAATACCTTTTAACACGCTCCACTATGCTAGTGTATGTACCTATGTCTTAAATTTCCGAGCCATCACAAAAGCTGATTTGGTGATCTTAATACGTCATAATTCACTTAATTATTTTGTGATTAAACAGCATGAGTTACACAAGCAGTCAAAATGGAGGGAAAATTATAAAGTGTCGCCAAACCAACTGTGAAGGAATTTTTTAGCGGCTACATTCTTGCAGCAGACAATTCTTCAAGATATGGACGAAGCGGTACGTCGTATTATCTCGGGACCATCTCACTGCCGTCTTGCTGCTACACGAGGTGTCGATGTCTGCGACCCTGTTTGCGCAAGTTGACATCCAAACAATTCGCCAACTTGCTGTGCATTCTGCAAACAGTAGAAGAATAGCCAATAACCGTGGCACTGGCGAAAGTTATTATTGTCGACGTCATCTCCCGAGTATACTGCTGCAAAATGTGTTTTGCGAAAAACCGATTTACAAAATTCTGTTCTGCCTCGACATTAATTGGCCTAACTTTTCCTTGCTATATTTCAAATGACGTTACATGTTGTCCAATGATGAAGCAGGGATGTATCGCACAAACTTTTGAAACGAGAGATCTCAAGCCAAACAACTGCAAAAACAAATCCTGGCTGGTGGGGGTGGTATACTGGTGGGGGTGGTAGACTGGTTTTGGTGGTAGACTGGTGGGGGGTGGTAGACTGGTGGGGGTGGTAGGCTGGTGGGGGTGGTAGGCTGGTGGGGGTGGTAGGCTGGTGGGGGTGGTAGGCTGGTGGGGGTGGTAGGCTGGTGGGGGTGGTAGGCTGAGGGGGTGGTAGGCTGGTGGGGGTGGTAGACTGGTGGGGGTGGTAGGTTGGTGGGGGTGGTAGACTGGTGGGGGTGGTAGGCTGGTGGGGGTGGTAGGCTGGTGGGGGTGGTAGGCTGGTGGGGGTGGTAGGCTGGTGGGGGTGGTAGGCTGGTGGGGGTGGTAGGCTGGTGGGGGTGGTAGGCTGGTGGGGGTGGTAGGCTGGTGGGGTGGTAGACTGGTGGGGGTGGTAGGCTGGTGGGGGTGGTAGGCTGGTGGGGGTGGTAGGCTGGTGGGGGTGGTAGACTGGTGGGGGTGGTAGACTGGTGGGGGTGGTAGACTGGTGGGGGTGGTAGACTGGTGGGGGTGGTAGGCTGGTGGGGGTGGTAGGCTGGTGGGGGTGGTAGACTGGTGGGGGTGGTAGGCTGGTGGAGGTGATGGACTGGTGGGGGTGGTAGACTGGTGGGGGTGGTAGGCTGGTGGGAGTGGTAGGCTGGTGGGGGTGGTAGACTGGTGGGGGTGGTAGACTGGTGGGGGTGGTAGACTGGTGGGGGTGGTAGACTGGTGGGGGTGGTAGACTGGTGGGGGTGGTAGACTGGTGGGGGTGGTAGACTGGTGGGGGTGGTAGACTGGTGGGGGTGGTAGACTGGTGGGGGTGGTAGACTGGTGGGGGTGGTAGACTGGTGGGGGTGGTAGGCTGGTGGGGGTGGTAGGCTGGTGGGGGTGGTAGCCTGGTGGGGTGGTAGACTGGTGGGGGTGTTAGGCTGGTGGGGGGTGGTAGGCTGGTGGGGGGTGGTAGGCTGGTGGGGGTGGTAGGCTGGTGGGGGTGGTAGGCTGGTGGGGGTGGTAGGCTGGTGGGGGTGGTAGACTGGTGGGGGTGATAGGCTGGTGGGGGTGATAGGCTGGTGGGGGTGATAGACTGGTGGGGGTGGTAGGCTGGTGGGGGTGGTAGGCTGGTGGGGTGGTAGGCTAGTGGGGGTGGTAGACTGGTGGTGGTGGAAGACTGGTGGTGGTGGTAGAGTGCTAGGGTTGGTAGATGGCCGGGGGTGGTAGACTGCTGGGGATTGGTAGACTGCTGGGGGTGGTGGACTGCTGGGTGTGGTAGACTGCTGGGTGTGGTAGACTGCTGGGTGTGGTAGACTGCTGGGTGTGGTAGACTGCTGGGTGTGGTAGACCAAAGGGGGTGGATACGTACACGTGTATATGCAGCGCAGGGTCCCTTACAATGTAATAGCAGAGGAGAAATAATAACAAATATATTTGCTTCACAAGTCGGACGACTTGGGCGTATGCCAGTATGAATGAAAAGTTGAAACATAACTGAACAAAGAATTGGCACTGCCTTTGAAATGCGTCCTATCTTTTAATTACGTATGCTATCAGTATAAGACATTGGTCTTAATGCTCCCTGCTCACCAACAATGCCAGATTTCGAAGTGTTTATGTATTATCTTTCATTTACCATACTCAACCAATACTAACCATGCAGTGCAGGGTCGCTTAAAATGCAATAAAGGGGAAAAAAAAATTAAAAAAAAAATTCTCTTTATAAGTCGGATGACCTCTGCGTATGCCAGTATGAATGATTATATGGGTCTATGATCACTGGAATTTCTGAATAGGAAAATTTCTGAAATAAGCTGGCCGCTAGCATATCCAAAGTCTTGAAACACTTTCTAGAAAATAAATAAAAAATTATAAATAAGGTAAAATAAAGTTTTAAAAAATTGATACTGCCTTTGGGATGTGTCCTAACCCTTAATTACGTGAGACATTGGTCTTTATGCTTCGTGCCCACCAACAAAGCCAGATTTCCAATTTTTTATGTATTATCTTTCATTTAGCGTACGTAAGCCATGCCGACAGTACTGTGGCGCCTCTGGTGTGAAAAGGCGCCAACTGCGATCCAGGTTACGGAGGACGTAGTGCGGCCGTTCACCGACAGATGGCAGCACGTCACTCGCGAAAGCGGTGCGTCGAATGAATGAGTGGCAATCGAAACAGTAATTTCTCTGTGGACTGACGTAAAAAGTCAGCGGCTATTCTATTTAATAATAGGAGCGGGTATTGTTATAGTTTTCCGTAGATAACTGTCGCTGCAGAATGGAGAAATGTTAAAAGTAAAAATAATTATGTCGCTGTCTCTCTGGGCGGAAGAAGGAACGGCCTAATAAAGGTGACATTGATAGTGGCACAGATAGTAGTAAACGTTATTTATTTCTCGCGCATGACGCCGTATATTGTGTTTTTAAACATTTCGCTTCTGTTTCGTCATTTGACCACCATTCTCTTCCTTAATCTGAAAAGTTGTTACATTTTGCCGCATTTCCATTGAACTGGTTTTTCCATTCGGTTGCGCTTCTGCTGCTCTCGAGCCAAGTGCAGAGAGGTGCTGGACAGGTTTCTATAAAACTGTAGCCAGCCGCGAACGGAATTTGGCAACTTCGTGTTGTCAGGGAGTGAAACTATTTGGCACATTGCGTTCGGTTTCCGGATAGACCCTAAACAGGTGATGCTGTAAACTTTGTTACATTTGTTCTGTTCGTTGTATTAAAAAATATGGAATACCGTCAAGAGAAATCCGGGAAATAAATGCATTCTTTTTCTCCACACATCGTGCATCGCTGGGAAGAAATTGTTGCTGGACGGGGAATTTTCCTTTTCGAGGCAGAGCGTAGTAATGAAAAATTTTGTCGTATACGTAAAACTTATTTTCCATAGAAGGAGAGTTGCTAAAAATTGCAGCCGCACAGTACGACACACAAGCCAGACTTGCCCTCGCACTGAATAAGCTCCGAACCTCATACCGCAAACTGTGTCTCATCAAGTTCTTCTCTTTGATGACGACCTGAAATTGGCTTACAACTATTCGCCTGTTTCTCTGATTTTTCCGAATATACCGTACACGATATTTTTCCCTTTCTGTTTCTCATAAACTAAGCGGATAAGGCTGTTGACTGCTTGCCTGTTTGCTATTGTTCACCTTTTTTTTATCTTTCTGCTGTATGCTAAATAACTACAACGATTATTTTTAGCGTCGCTACTTGCAATGCTTAGCACGGAGAATATTAACGCACAAATGGACACAAATATATAGTTCACTCTGGTAAAATGATGTGGGTGTTTTGTTAATTAATAAATAGGGCTCATCAGTCATGTTTCACATTTTCTGCCACGTCAGACACCACAGATACGAGCATGCACGACGACAATAATAACTTTCGCCAGTGCCACGGTTATTGGCTATTCTTCTACCTTTGGCAGAATGCACAGCAAGTTGGCGAATTATTTGGATGTCAACTTGCGGAAACAGGGTCGCAGACATCGACACCTCGTGTAGCAGCAAGACGGCAGTGAGATGGTCCCGAGATAATTCGACGTACCGCTTCGTCCATATCTTGAGAAAGTGTCTGCTGCAAGAATGTAGCCGCTAAAAAATTCCTTCACAATTGGTTTGGCGGCACTTTATTATTTTCCCTCCATTTTGACTGCTGGTGTAACTCATGCTTACCATAATAATGAAGTGAATTATGACGTATTAAGATGACCAAATCAGCTTTTGTGATGGCTCGGAAATTTAAGATATGGATACATACACGTTATATCCTACATTTGACGTATAGTGCAGCATATTAAAAGATATTTCAGTATGGGAAGTCTTTCAATAACCATGCGATTCCTGAGATTACATGAATTAACACCTTTTTTTCTATAACTACGTAAAATCAGTCAAGTGACGTTGCTTTGTGGTGGCTTGCTTAACAATTGATGCGACAAGGTCGACAGCGCTCAGAAATGCGGAATTCTCTCCGTCATTTGTGCTGTCTTATCGTTGATGCCACACAAGAAGAAATAAATAATTAAAGTTTGACACAATTCTCATTTCTGATGCCGTCAAAGTGAATTAAGTTTCTACTCGATCCCCTATAATATTTCTCCACCACAGGGCTGCAATATGTAAAGGACCTTGAAAGATGCGTTGTAAACTATTGCCGGTTACGAAAATTATTCATCAGTATAGAATAGGAACCTGATAATGGTGTTAAAAATGGTCACAGTATTTCTAACACTGCGTTTATCTTTCTGAGCGTTAACTAACAGCCACTGTGGAGTGGCCGAGCGCGCTAGAGCGCGTTGCAGCGGAGTGCTCGGTTGTTCGCAGTCGGAGGTTCGAATCCTCCCTCGGACACGTGTGTGTGTGTGTGTGTGTGTGTGTGTGTGTGTGTGTGTGTGTGTCTGTGTGTGCGTGTGTGTGTGTATGTGTGTGTGTTGCCCTTACCATAAGTTAGTTTCAGTAGTTTTTAAGTCTAGGGACAGAATAACCACAACAGTTAAGTCCCTTAGATTTGCAAACATTTGAATTTGAACTACAGACAACAATGACCTATTGTTATGGTGGCTTCTACACGTAATCTAGTGGACAGATTTCTCCTTTTGAAGGAAATGTGTGAATAAATAAACTTTCCTTTTTCTCCACACTGCTTCCCATCTCTGAAGTTTGCTTGAGGGGAGGAGAAAAAGAGTCGAATAAAAAATCTATTAATTGAAAATGCAGTAGAAAAATACTGCGACGGAATTTTTTAAACTGTTGGCAGTTGCGAATAAAATCCATCAATTCAGAAACACAGTAATCTGGGTACTAAACAGTGCCAAAACTACTACGCTACATTTATCTTTTCGGTCGTTAACTTAAATCAGACAACACTAACATATCGATACGTAATCTCGTGAATCGATTTCTCCTTAAGAAGGAACTCTGTTAATAAATATTCCGGCATCTGCTTCCACACAGCTTCGAATACTGACTACGTGTAACAGGAAATGGGTAAACTAAACGCAATGTGAGAAATGCTTTTACTTGGTGACAACAGGAGGTCGGAGTCGGATAAAAAATCGATTAATTGAAAATGCAGTAGAAAAATACTGCGACGGAATTTTTTAAACTGTTGGCAGTTGCGAATAAAATCTATCAATTGAGAAACACAGTAATCTGGGAACTAAACAGTGCCAAAACTACTACGCTACATTTATCTTTTCGGTCGTTAACTTAAAACAGACAACACTAACTTATCGATACGTAATCTCGTGAATCGATTTCTCCTTAGGAAGGAACTCTGTTAATAAATATTCCGGCATCTGCTTCCACACAGCTTCGAATACTGACTACTTGTAAGAGGAAATGGGTAAACTAAACGCAATGTGAGAAATGCTTTTACTTGGTGACAACAGGAGGTCGGAGTCGGATAAAAAATCGATTAATTGAAACTGCAGTAGAAAAATACTGCGACGGAATTTTTTAAACTGTTGGCAGTTGCGAATAAAATCCATCAATTCAGAAACACAGTAATCTGGGAACTAAACAGTGCCAAAACTACTACGCTACATTTATATTTTCGGTCGTTAACTTAAAACAGACAACACTAACTTATCGATACGTAATCTCGTGAATCGATTTCTCCTTAGGAAGGAACTCTGTTATTAAATATTCCGGCATCTGCTTCCACACAGCTTCGAATACTGACTACGTGTAACAGGAAATGGGTAAACTAAACGCAGTGTGAGAAATGCTTTTACTTGGTGACAACAGGAGGTCGGAGTCGGATAAAAAATCGATTAATCGAAAATGCAGTAGAAAAATACCTGAATGTTTTATCGTTCTTCCGACATGCCCAGCTGAAATTGTAAAAACAGTTTCAAACTTTGTATCATGAATTCGTCCTGCTAACAAACGCAAGAATTAACAATTACTCGATGAAATCCTGTTTTTGTTGGACTGTGACTTATTTAGATTACCACTTTCGCTGGATCAGAAGACGAAATATGTTTCGAAGGAAGTTCACTGTTTCCCGGAGATTTATTTCGCAATACGTCTGATATGGTTATTTAATGTGTACCAAATATCTGTTTCGAAAATAGTACATTGTTTCACGGAGAATTACTTCGCAATACGTGTGATTTGGTTAATTAAAAAATGTTCAAATGTGTGTGAGGTATTATGCGACCAAAATTTGTGGTCATCAGTCGCTAGACTTACACACTAATCACCTGACTAACATAAACTAACTTACGCTGGACAACACAAACATCCACGCCCGAGGGAGGATTCGAACCCCCGACCGCAGCGGCCGTGTAGACTGTGGCTGGCGTGCCGCATACCGCTCGGCCAAAGCGGCCAGCTGATATGGTTAATTAAAGTGTACGAAATAGCGTCTGTAATGTCCGACTTTTACACAGAATTAGCGTTTATGCTGTGTGACACCTGTAGCGGAAGCACCAAGGCAGTTTCAAATAGAATACTATGCTACAAACGTTGGTTATTGAGAAAACTTTTGCAGTGACAAAATATTAACATTCTGTCGTCTCTGAACTTCATCATTCGCTCCGTTGAGCACTATGAAAAATCCCGGTTTTCAATACCTGCAGGAAATTTGAAATTTTTCGTTAGTTCGTGCAGTCACTTAGCTCGAGATATCTCGTTTCAGAAGAATGGTCGAGACATTCCTGCTTCATCATTGGGCAACAAGTAACGTCATTTGAGGTAAAGGAAGGAAAAGTTAGGCCAATTAATGCCGAGGCAGGGCAGAATTTTGTAAATCGGTTTTTCGTAAAGCACATTTTGCGGCAGTATGCTCGAATGGTGAGTTTTGTTTGACATAATGTATGCCACAGACAACGTGAAAGTTAACAATACGTTGCTTCTTCGACCCAGAGAGTCAATGAAAGCATTATTTTTTACATTGAACGTTCCTCCTCGATTCTACGAAAACGAATAACAATACTCGGACCTATTATTAAACAAAAATATTACTCTTTTTGATTGTGGTTTACTTCTTTACACAGCAGACGTTAATGTTAAGCAACTCCGTGCCTTAAACTATATCTGATCCCTGTATGCTGTTCGCTAAATACCTGCAACGCCTATTTATAGACAGAATTAAATAGTTAACTCTGGGAAAAAGTCGCGGGTGTTTTGCCGACTAAAAGATCTGTGCAAAGCGAGCATCGCCTTGTTCCCATCTGTCACTCATACACGAAGAAAAAACAAAATTTGATATAATTCTCAAATCACTGCTGCCTGCGTAAAGTACATTTTTACTCCAGTGTAAACGTCCATCACGACTCTGGCGACACATATTTTGTAAACTGTTGCCAGTTACGATCAGTACAGAAAACAGCCACACGGAAACTCAATATTGTCAATAATGAGCACGGTATTTTTAACACTGAAATCAGATTTCCAAGCGCTAACTAACAGACAACACCTGTTATTATTTCTTGGCCAAGTAATGTCGTGAATCGATGTCTTCTATCGAAAGGAATCTGCGAATAAATAAACTGTCGTTTCCTTCCACATGGCTTCGGTAAGTGCACACGTTTTCATGTGAAATAGGAAACAGTAATAGCGATTTCATTGTCAATCCTACACACTACGCACTGTCATTTTCAACAACGTGAAAATTATATCCTGCAAATTACGTAATTGCGACGATACTAAAAACTTATCTTTAGTTATTCGTGTATCCTACATAGGAAAATTTTTTTTGATTGTTTGCATCCAAAATTTTCTAGCTTGTTCTGTACGGGAAACCGTTTCTTACTTCCACTGAGGAAGTTATGAGTACTAAATTGGCGATCACACGACTAAGTAACGTTCTGAATACTCGACATTTCCACGAAAACTCCTACTGGGTCAAAACTACATTCTTAATCCTGTACGTGAGATTAGCGACTATTCTGTGAACAACAAACGATTCTGCTCTACCGCCTTAGGCACACAAAGCTAGTGTGGCTGTAGCGATTCACAAATCATCCAGCCACGCATTGCACGGAATTATTAGCGACTAGTGGGTGCCTGGCATTTAGTGTGATACCAGAGTTTATGTCGACCTATTCTTGCACGCCCAGCAACTATTTCTTCCCAGCGATGCACGATGTGTGGAGAAAAAGAATGCATTTACTTTCCGGATTTCTCTTGACGGTATTCCATATTTTTTAATACAACGAACAGAACAAATGATAACAAAGTTTATAGCATCACCTGTTTCGGGTCTATCCGGAAACCGAACGCAATGTGCCAAATACTTTCACTCCCTGACAACACGAAGTTGCTAAATTCCGCTCGTAGACGGCTACAGTTTAGTAGAAACCTGTCCAGCGCCTCTCTGCACTTGGCTCGAGAGCAGCAGAAGCGCAGCCGAATGGAAAAACCAGTTCAATGGAAATGCGGCGAATATGGAGACGCTATAGCCGGCCGCGAAAACGAAGACAACGCGACGTCTGTTTTGGAAAACTCTGGACAGGCGCCACGAATCATACTTCGGGCCACAGAGTAATTCGCTCTCGTCACAAAATGGGCCGAAACATTCCCTCGCACTTCGTGAGTGGGCAAGATGTAACAACTTTTCAGATTAAGGAAGATAATGGTGGTCAAATGACGAAGCAGTAGCGAAATGTTTAAAAACACAATACTCGGCGTCATGCGCGAGAAATAAATTACGTTTACTATTACCTGTGCCACTATCAATGTCAACATTATCAGGCCGTTCCTTCTTCCGCCCAGAGACACAGCGAAATAATTATATTTACTTTTAACATTTCTCCATTCTGCAGCAACAGTTATCTACGGAAAACTATAACAATACCCGCTGCTATTATTAAATAGTAGAGCCGCTGACTTTTTACGTCAGTCCACAGAGAAATTACTGTTTAGATTGCCACTCATTCAATCGAGGCATCGCTTTCGCGATTGACGTGCTGCCATCTGTCGGTAAACGGCCGCACTACGTCCTCCGTAACCTGGATCGCAGTCGGCGCCTTTTCACACCAGAGGCGCCACATGACTGTCGGAATTGCTTACGTACGCTAAATGAAAGATAATACATGAAAACTTGGAAATCTGGCTTTGTTGGTGGGCACGAAGCATAAAGACCAATGTCTTACGTAATTAAGGGTTACGACACATCCCAAAGGCAGTATGAATTTTTTAATACTTTATTTTACCTTTTTTTTTTAATTTTTTTTATTTATTTTCTAGAAAGTGTTTCAAGACTTTGGATATTGCTAGCGGCCAGCTTATTTCAGAAATTTGCCTATTCAGAAATTCCGTTGATCATAGACCGACATAATCACGTCAGTTGTTGTTGTGGTCTTCAGTCCGGAGACTGATTTGATGCAGCTCTCCACAATACCCTATCCTGAGCAAGCCTCTTCATCTCCACATAAGAATGGCAACCTACATCTGTCTGAATCTGCTTACTATATCCATCTCTTGGTCTTCCTCTGCGATTTTTACCCCACACACTTCCCTCCAATGCTAAATTCACAATTCCTTGATGCACGTCAGTTATGTTTATGTTTCAATTTTTCATTCATGCTGGCATACGCCGAGGTCATCGGACTTGTAAAGCGAATTTTTTTTTTCCATTATTGCATTTTAAGAAATTTGCCTATTCAGAAATTCCGTTGATCATAGACCGACATAATCACGTCAGTTGTTGTTGTGGTCTTCAGTCCGGAGACTGATTTGATGCAGCTCTCCACAATACCCTATCCTGAGCAAGCCTCTTCATCTCCACATAAGAATGGCAACCTACATCTGTCTGAATCTGCTTACTATATCCATCTCTTGGTCTTCCTCTGCGATTTTTACCCCACACACTTCCCTCCAATGCTAAATTCACAATTCCTTGATGCACGTCAGTTATGTTTATGTTTCAATTTTTCATTCATGCTGGCATACGCCGAGGTCATCGGACTTGTAAAGCGAATTTTTTTTCCATTATTGCATTTTAAGCGACCCTGCACTGCATTGTAGTTATTGGTTGCGTACGCTAAATGAAAGATAATACATAAACACTTCGAAATCTGGCTTTGTTGGTGGGCAGGGAGCATAAAGACCAATGTCTCATACTGATAGCATATGTAATTAAAAGATAGGACGCAACTCAAAGGCACTGCCGATTCTTTTTTTTTTTTTCTCGAAAGTCTTTCAAAACTTTGCATATTGCTAGGGGCCAGTTTATTTCAGAAATTTCTGTATTCAGAAATTCCGGTAACAATAGACACAGACAATCAAGTCAGTTATGTTTCAATTTTTCATTCATACTGCTGGCATACGCCGAGCTCGACCGACTTGTAAAGCGGAAAAAAAAGTCATTTTTTTTCGTCTCCTGGAACACACTCTGTCCTGGAACACCGACTTTCCCGGAACCCCTTCCCTCTTGTACATACACCCAGCAGTCTACCACCCCACCAGTACCTTACCTTTACCAGTCCAGCCCACCTCTCGATCACCTAAACAAACTACCACCCCTAATAGACTACCACCCCCACAACACTACCACCCCCACCAAAGTACCACCCCCCAAACTACAACCCACAACAGACTACCAACCCCACGAGATTACCATCTCCACCAAACTACCACCCCCACCAGACTACCATCCCTACCAAACTACCACCCCCACCAGACTACCACCCCCACTAGACTACCACCCCCACCAGACTACCACCCCCACCAGACTACCACCCACGCCAAACTACCACCCCTACCAGACTACTACCCCAATTACACTACCACCCCTATCAGACTACCATCCCCACAAGACTACAACCCTCACTAGTGAACCCCCCAGACTACCACCCCTACTAAACTACCACCCCCACCAGACCACCACACCAACCAGACTCCAGCTTCCAACAGATCACCACCCCCAACAGCACCCCCCCACTTCTATCAGACCTCCATCCCCACCAGACTACCATCCCCTCCAGACTGCCATCTGCACCAGATTACCACCCCCACCGAACTACCACCCCCACCAGACTACTATGTCCACCAGACTATCACCCCCAATAGACTACGACCCCCAACAGACTACCAACCTCACTTGCCTACCACCCCCACCAGACTACCACCCCTACCAAACTACCATCTCCACCAGACTAACACCCTCACCAGACTGCCACCCCCCACCTGAACACCAGCCCACCAGATCCCCACTTCCACCAGACTAACACACTCACTTGACTACCACCCCCACCAGACTACCATCCCCAACAGACTACCACCCCCACCAGACTACCATCCCCACCAGGCTACCACTCCCATCAGGCTACCACCCCCACCAGACTACCACCCCCACCAGACTACAACCCCCACCAGACTACCACCCCTACCAGACTCTCATCTCCACCAGACAACTACTTCCACCAAACTACCACCCTCACCAGACAACTACCCTCACCAGACCACCACCCCCACCAGACTATAACCCCCACCAGACTGCAACCCCCACCAGCTCCCCCCCCCCACTTCCTCCAGACCTCCACCCCCACCAGATTACCACCCCCACCAGACCTCCAACCCACCAGACCTCCATCCCCACCAGACTACCATCACCACCAGACTACCACCCCTACAAAACTACCATCCCCACCAGTCTACCACTCCCACCAGACTACCACCCCCACCAGACCATCACCCCCACCAGACCCCCACCCCCACCAGACCCCCACCCCAAACAGACCTTCCCACTTTTATCAGAACTCCATCCCCAGCAGACTACGATCCCCTCCAGACTACCACCACCATCAGACCCTCCCCCCACTTCCACCAGACTACCAACCCCACCAGGCTACCACCATCACCAGACTACCACCCCCACCAGACTACCAATGCCACCTGACTACCACCCCCACCAGACAACTACCGCCACCAGACAACCATTCCCACCAGGCTACCACCCCCACCCAAGTACCACCCTCACTAGTCTACCGCCCCTACCAGTCTACCACCCCCACCAGACAACTACCCCCACCAGACTATAACGCCCTTCAGACTACCTCCCTACTAGACTACCATCTCCACCAGTCTTCCACCCCCACTAGTCTACCACCCCCATCATCTACACCCCACCACTACTCTTCCACCTCCACCAGTCTACTCCCCCCCTCCAGTCTACTCCACCTTCCATTCTATCTCCCCCACCACTCCACCCTACCAGCCCTACCATTCCACCACCATCACCACCAACACCATTCTACCAGTCCCACCATGGGGTAGGGGAATTGAATGGAGATGTTGAGGAAGGAGTGGGGAAGTGGGGAAGTGCGAAGGAAGGTGTGAGAGGGGCTGTAGGCGAGGTAAGTGGACGGGATAGGGAGGGGTAGAGGGAGGTGTAAGGAGAGCTCAGAGGACGGCGGAGGGAGAGGGAGGGGGAAACTGTGTGTATGGGACCACCGTACCCGAGTAAACTGTCACCACTCTGTATGTGTTGGCGCTGTGCAGACCGATTCGTCTCACCCGCCTCTGACACGCAGGCACGCTGTGACGGCTGCCTACAGTCCCACCTTCTACACACCAGCGCTTGCACGAGACTTGGAATAATCGGCGCGAAAATTATCCAAGTGCAGCGGCGAAGTGTGGTAGCGGACGCGCTGTCTAGTCTCACCAGCACAGCGCGCCTGCGTCGGTTTGTTTATGTAGCGATAAGCAGTGCCACGTGCGTAAACACGATAAGGCAAGGCGGACATTTTGTGCAGATAGTTTGTAGTCAGGCATTGTAGACTGCAACGTTAATGTATCATGTCATTCATCTCCGATCATCATGCTTCATTAAATTCTCTTTCAAATTTTTCGGCTGTTGCAAGTCGTAGCAGTAGTGTTCACTCACACGTAATTATTGCCCCTCGTAATTAAATATACATAAAAAGTACAGTGGAAGAATAGTAAGAAATATTTGTAAATGAAATTTAATTTAGCGTCTACCGACGTCGCACATTAGATATATGATTAGGAATGACCTTTACTTCATATCAGTGTATAACTACTTCGGAAGTAAGTGCCACCTGTTACTCTCTCTGTGTAATTATATTGATAACATATGTAACTGACACATATGACACGCCCAAAAGCAGTGTCACATGCTCTTTATATATATATATATATATATATATATATATATATATATATATATATATATATATGTGTGTGTTTCAAGTCCTTGGAAACTGCTGGATATTGCTAGCGGCCTGTTAATTTCAGATAATTACGTATTCAGAAATTGCAGTAATAATACAGACAAGCAAGTCAGTTATGATTTAATTTTCCATTCATACTAGCATACGCCAAAGTATTCCGACTTGCTCAGCAACTTATTTTTCTCTATTCTATTGTAAAACCCAAACAAGGCGTTTAAGCGATCCTGCTTCTAAAACCCATAGGAGTTCAAGCGACCCTGCCTGCATGTACACGTGTGTGCCACCACACCTCTTTTCTGCGTGCTTGAGACAAGTCGAGACAGAAGGGGAAGGGGAGGTAGCAACCGAAAATATTAATTTCAAAACGCTTTCGTGTCCTGCTTGTGTCATACTTGAGTAGCAGCGGCTCATTCCAAAAAGACAGTGTCCCGTAGAACGAAGTTAGACGTCACTCGGTCAAATACGTAAACATTGCTTGATTTCACGAGGGTCTGAATACAAGCTCCACTGACAGAGAGCGCATCAAACTAATTCGTCTGCAATTGCGGCCTTGTCTGCTAAAAGTGCAATTGCGTGTCTTAGGAGAGAAGCGTAAGATAACTTTTCGCCAGAAATGTTATATATAGGCTCCAACGGCCATACCACGTTGGGTATATCGCTTCTCGATTGATCGCCGAAGTTAAGCAACGTTGGGCCCTTTCAGTACTTACATGGGTGACCGCCTTGAGGGAGAAAAAAAAATTAAAATTGTCTTTTAACGTACGTTCCACACTGTTATTCTTTGCCCTCCGGAGTAGAAAGATTTTTTTTTCTATTTTTTTATTGGACGTGAAACGGTAAAAACGTCTTATATTTACGTAAAAAAAATGGGAACGAAATGAGCTGTTGGCTTTTAACGAGCATTCCACACTGTTATTCTTTGCCATCCGCAGTAGAAAGATTTGCTTTCCTATTTTTTTATCGGACGTGAAACGGTAAAAACGTTTTATCTTTAGGTAAATAAATAAATAAATAACGCTTTCCTTTCACGTTACACACGATCGAATGGCGTATCTTGACGTGATATTTTTCGTTAAATATGGCACGATTTCTGCCGAAAATTGCGTGTTAGAAGAGAAGGGGAACATAACTTTCCGCAAGCAATTAATTAATTGTGTAAAATGGTCTTATATTTACGTAAAAAAAGAAAAAAAATAGGAAAAAATATACGCAGTTTTCTGCTATTTCTTACGCCTCTCGCAGACGCACCCTCGTGCTTCTGCCTTCATAAACCCCTACCCTCGAGCGTCAGTCGAGCAAAGTCGAGACAGAAGGGGAAGGGGAGTAGCAACCGAAAATATTAATTTCAAAACGCTTTCGTGTCCTGCGTGTGTCCCACTTGGGTAGCAGCGGCTCATTCCAAAAAGACAGTGTCCCGTAGAACTATGTTAGACGTCACTTTTTTTTTTTTTTTTTTTTTTTTTTTTTTTTTTTTTTTTACTTCAAAACCATCCTTCGTTTAAAAATGATACTAACGCCGTTGGGCGTTTACAGCAGTACGGATAGAATGTACTCCAGCAACTTTATCAAAAGTACCGCTACAGAGAGAGCAGTGCCAGGCCAGCCGCCGCTGCTGGAGCGCGCTGGCACCGTCCACCCACCCCCACAACAATTGCTACATAATATTAAACTCTTCTTTTTTTTATTAAGCCAACTGTAATGAAAGAAACGACGAATAAACAGCAAAAACTAGTAGAAAACATCAGAACTAAGCTTCCTTCGTTCTAAATGATACTAACGCCGTTCAGCATTTACAGCAGTACAGAGAGAATCAGCAACTTTGACAAATCACCAAACAGGTAAGGTAGCAGCCTAATAACCACTCGTGATGACCGCAGCTCAGAATACTACAGCAAATGCCGTCTTACCGCTCTCGGTATTATCATTAGGTTATATGTATTATGTGTTTTACAAGAATGTCGATATTATTTGAACGTAAATTTTATCTTATTCTAAGGCAGCATAACTTCTGCTTATGATGCTTCTTATTTATGGATTTGAAAAACACGAAAACATTGTGAAGTTAATTATGAACAATAACGATAGGTAAAATGTTATCCATTTTATACGTTCATTCTTCTGTTGCAACACTTTCGTATTCCATGTGTTAGACATTACGAATCTTTATTTGACTTTACCCTATCCCCAATCTTTCAAACGCATTTTTTAACATGTTTCCAAAATTTTTCTTGTAATTCTTATAATTATACATTTTGTGATATTCACACTGCAAGTACACTAGAAAATCGATGGTACTTTCTGTTCCCAGCCTGTTGACCACGTAATTTACATAATGACCCAGTAGCCAGTGCACGGCGTTGTTCTTTGATTTTGGGAAATAACGTTCTTGTGGTCTATGAAGCAACGTTATCGATATAGCCGCTGGTGAAGTCCTCGTAATAAATGCTATATTTTCTTGAACCCATTTCCAAATCTGTATATTGCCGTTGCAAGTGTACCTATGTATAACTGTGTCGACTAGATGGCATTTTCTACACAAGTTGGTGTCGCTAATGCCGATATCATACAGCCTTTCATTCGTGCTAATTATGTTGTTGATAGCCTTATACCATGCACTTTTCACATCTGACGAAAGGGTATTAGAACTAATATTTCTCCATATGGTGGTCCAGTCCAGGTTCGGAAACTTTTTATTTTATTTTATTTATACCTTCATTGTCTTTCCGTTCCTGTATAATAGCTTTCGTCGTTATCTGTGACGAATGTTTAATTTCGTTACTCAAGTAACTCAGTTCGATGTAGAAAGCCCTCACGTGCTGCAGTCACCTATTAATTCTCTGGACGTCAACAGGAGGCTCTAAGCTGTGCGGTCTCACAATGTCAAAGAGTTGGCTGGTAATGGTCCCTGGTCTTGCCCTGATAAATTCCATTTGGCGTTTAATATAGAGTGCAGATGCTTTGTTGGAGATATCTGTTAGTCCTAATCCACCAGTTTTAGGATCTAATACCGCTACTTGGACAGGTACTCGAAACGTTTCTCCCTTCCATAAAAAACTTGTAATTTTTGACATTATTTCCCTTGCTATCAATTTGGGGAGGGGAAATAATTGAGCGGTATAATACACTTTTGCAAGGATACACAAGTTTATGTTCTTTGTCCGTTGAACCTGGTTCATATATCGTGACAAATTTTCGATTATGGCTCCTTGCTCGTTCCTTGCTGTGTTTTTCCAGTTTAAGGCGGTCATTTTCATAGTGCACGGCGTCAGAGTGATACCAAGCGTTTTGTGTTGCTCTACTAATGTCGCCCAATCAATGTTAATATGATCGAAGCTCCTGAGATTTAACATCTTACTTTTCTTTTCATTTGCATTTGACCCAGGTGCACAACAATATTTTTTAATAACTGTAGCGAGTGTATCTACATCATTATTGTTCCTTATGATGATTCCCACGTCATCAGCGTAGGCTCTTATCGTACTTTTATGCCCGGCTATCGTTATACCTGTTAATTTTGCATGAATTTGTTTCAGAAAAGGGTCCAGTGTAATAGCAAATAAGGACGTATCCCACGTTTTATTTGTAACGGCTTAGTTGTTTGGCAGTTTACCGCTATTTTTGCGCTTATACCTGTAGCAACATTCTTGATCAACTGTATGACACGATCATTGAAACCTATTTTTTTAATGTCTTACATAGATATGTGTGACTTACCAAGTCAAAAGCTTTATAAAAGTCCAAGAAAATTAAGGAACATTTTATGTTAGTTACGGAAGTTAATGCGATTACATCCCTGAATTCTGCTATGTTTTGAAAAATTGTTTTGCCTGCTGCGCAGTTTTGATGATTACTAATAACTTTATTTGTCAATAAAGGTATTCTCTTGTTTAATATTCTCGCTATTATTTTGTAATCCGAATTTAGTAACGATATGGGCCGGAAGTTATTCAAATCTTTTTTCCCTCTATTTTTGGGACTAGTACAATTTTAGTCTCTTTGAATTCAGTTGGTATTACTATGCCCTGCATGATTTCATTCACGACATCCGTAATTACACCTCCCAATAATGGCCAGTAGCGTATATAAAACTCTACTGGCAGACCATCCGGGCCTGGGGATTTTTTGGGTGGCGAGGTGCATAGTATGTCATAGATGTCATCTTTTGTGACTTGTGCAAGGAAAAGTTCATTATCTTGTTCCGTCAACTGTGGTGTTATTACGGCGAGAAAATCTTCCAAGGCCGCCTCGCAGCATGGTTTACCAGAATATAGCTCCTGATAATAACAATTGACCTCTTTCATCATCTCCTGCTGGGTTTTGAGGATCGTGCCATGGTTTGTTCGAATCTCATCAATAAGAGTACTTCTCCTGTTTTTGGCAAGCTTCACCAGGTGATAAAGTGAAGCCGTTTCGTCCTCTGATACTGAATTAGCCTTTGATTTTAGTGTTAGTCCTTCTAGTTGTTTCCGTTTGATGTCTAGTAACTTGGCTTTTACTCTCTTAATGTCTGCTAGCCGTGTTGCGGACCCGGATGAGACCTGATCATATAATTCTCTCAACACCGAATAGTAATATTCTATAGTACTTTTCCGTTTCCTAGCGATTTGTGCACTATACTGCATAAGTGTCTTCCTCAGTTTCGGCTTTGCAATTTTAACCCACCAATCTAAAGTAGAAACATGTCGACTACGGGCACGCACACAAATTGCCAAGGCTTCACTAATTTGATCTTCTAAGTCACGGTGTGGAAGCAACGATACGTTTAAGTTCCACTGATTCCTGAATCTACGTACGGGTTGTAGCGTTAAATTTAAACAAGCTAAGACGCTTGAATGATCCGAAAAATACGTAAGTATCGTTTCTACTTTCGTCAAGGAAATTCCAAGATTTTTGGAGATATACAGTCTATCGATTCTACTTCGTGAGTGTGCAGTTATATAAGTAAACTCAACAATTGTGGGGTATTTAGTTTCCCACGCGTCATTTAATTCTAAACCAGTAACCAGTTGTTTCAATTCAGTCGAAAAATTAAAATTGGGGATCTGATCTTTCCGATTTAAAACGCAGTTGAAATCACCACCCAGTATTAAACGACTTGGATTCTTCCTGAATAGATATATAAGTTCATTTTTAAAGAACATTGCTCTGTCAGCTCGGTGCGAACTTCCTGAAGGAGCGTACAAGTTTACAACATTAACGTCATTAATATTTAACCCCAGTCCCCTTCCAGATTCCAAACGTTCTACTTCTGTTACAGGGATGCCCTCCCTTACTAAGACTGCTGTGCCAACATTTGTTTCTTGTGAAACATTCATATAACTAACATATCCCGGAATAAACAAATTCGAAATAAGAACTTCTTGGAAGAGAGCAATATCAGTCGCCGAGTCGTACAGAAATTCTTTAAGAGCTGATATTTTCAATTCAGAGGTAATTTTGTTAATGTTTATAGTGGTGACGGTATACGACTGCGTCATTCGAGTGTGTATACAGCTGTTGAAAAAATTACCTGTGTTCTGATTTTCTGGTAGCTGAATACACGTTTCCTGGTATATTCGACGTTAAGTATCGTGACAGAACTTTTAGTATTATTGTGTTATTTTCTTTACACTTTGAGATGTCCCACCGGTATCACTAACGGGTTTGTTTCCTTGCGAGCCTGAAGGTTGTTCCTCCAATGACTCGTGCCTCACCGCCTCGTATCGGACATTTTTCGGATTTGTCTCACTCTTTCCGGATTTTGGCTTCCCCTGTCTCCGTTCTACATTCAAATTCGGTTGTGGTTTCAGTTTCCTACGTCGGACATCTGTAGCAGCTGTGTTCGCTTCCGCTTTTTCTGCTGCTACTGTCCTTCCTTCTGTGCTGGCCACGATTACGTCTTGGCCGGCACTGCCCAGCTCTCTGTTTGGTACATCCGATTTGAGATTTTGAGAAGCTGATGTCGCGGATACTGTTGTAGGTTCGTCCTGGATGCTTTCACTAACTGAAGGCTGCTGATATTGACAGGCAGCAACTTCTATTTCTGATTCGCGCACAACAGTGTGATCTGCGCCTTCTTCTTTATCATTTACAGACTGCTGATTATCTACTTGTAAATCAGTATCCATCCTCATTTCACCCGTTTGCGAATCTACTTCATCATCGCACGGTTTTTGTTTACGTACCGAGTGGGACGTGTCTGATTGATCGTCATCTGTACAACTATCAGTTGCCTCCAGAGGACGTTTTTTCGGTAAGATTTCATTATCGCAAACAGTAGAAACAGAATTTTGTTTAGGTGCCAAGGGTGGAAATTGATCTGTGTCTTCAAGAGGGATAACAGCTGATAACAGCTGATCGGGGGTATTATTCGGTAACACGTCATTTAACGTAAGCCTGTGCCGTTGCGTCAGATTATTTTTTAGAACGTAAACTCGGCGCGGACAATCCTGTCTCAAATGACTGGTTTCGTTACACACGTGACATGTTGGTACCTGTCCGTTGTAAACAATTTGGGCCTTATAACCACTTACAGTTATGTGGGATGGTATATTTGACTTAATGTCCATCTCAACAGACCGAATACCATTGAAACAATGAAGATTGTAATGTCGCGACCATCTTTCATTCGTAATAGATTTAATATACCCATACTTCGAAAGAGCCTCTCTAATCAGGTCGTTACCTATTTCTATCGGAAGGTTCAATACTCTGACAGTTTTATACACTATATCAGCACGCCATATGGAAACCCTGCTTTTCGTTCCATCTCTATGCATGAATTCAACTTCCGTTCCCCACTTGGCTAACAGATTTTCTATACTCACAGGATCGAAAAATTTGACGAAGACACAATATTGATCGTTATCTAATTGCATTGTGTGAACAGAATCAATACTGATACCAAGTACCTTTACAATCCAGTCATCTACTTCCAGGGACGTAGGCTGTACCGGTCGGGTTTGCTTGTCAAAGGCAAAAACAAGCTGGTTCTTCCTGGCGTTAGTAGACATGATGTATCCTGAAAATTTCGGTTAGAAAACCGAAATTACGACGGACAGTAGCACGATGAAGCAAAAACTATTAAAACGCACGGACACAAGAAATAACAGATGAACAACACTACGTGAAACACAAGTCCAGAAAGGTAAACAAGGAAACGCAGCGCAGGCAGTACACAGCGTCCGCACACTAGCGCGGTTCAAACGGAACTGACTCGGTCAAATACGTAGACATTGCTTGATTTCGCGAGGGTCTGAATACACGCTCCACTGACAGAGGGCGCATCAAACTAATTCGTCTGCAATTGCGGCCTTGTCTGCTAAATGGGCAAATGCGTGTCTTAGGAGAGAAGCGTAAGATAACTTTTCGCCAAAAATGTTATATATAGGCGCCAACGGCCATACCACGTTGGGTATACCGCTTCTCGATCGTAGGGCCTTTTCAGTACTTAGATGGGTGACCGCCTTGGGGTAAAAAAAAAAAAAAAAAAAAAAAAAAAAAAAAAAAAAAAAAAAAAAAAAAAAAAAAAAAAAAAAAAAAAAATCTCTTTTAACGAGCGTTCCCCACTGTTATTCTTTGCCATCCGCAGTAGAAAGATTTGCTTTCCTATTTTTTTTATCGGACGTGAAACGGTAAAAACGTCTTATCTTTACGTAAATAAATAAATAAATAACTCTTTCACGTTACACACGATCGAATGGCGTATCTTGACGTGTTATTTTTCATTAAATATGGCACGATTTCTGCCGAAAATTGCGTGTTATGAGAGAAGGGGAACATAACTTTCCGCAAGCAATTGATTAATTGTGTAAAATGGTCTTATATTTACGTGAAAAAACAAAAAAATAGGAAGAAATGTACGCAGTTTTCTGCTATTTCTTACGCCTCTCGCAGACGCACCCTCGTGCTTCTGCCTTCATAAACCCCTACCCTCGAGCGTCAGCGAGCGTCAGTCGAGCAAAGTCGAGACAGAAGGGGAAGGGGAGGTAGCAACCGAAAATATTAATTTCAAAACACTTTCGTGTCCTGCTTGTGTCATACTTGGGTAGCGGCGGCTCTTTCCAAAAAGACAGTGTCCCGTAGAACTAAGTTAGACGTCACTCGGTCAAATACGTAAACATTGCTTGATTTCGCGAGGGTCTGAATACACGCTCCACTGACAGAGGGCGCATCAAACTAATTCGTCTGCAATTGCGGCCTTGTCTGCTAAATGGGCAAATGCGTGTCTTAGGAGAGAAGCTTAAGATACCTTTTCGCCAGAAATGTTATATACAGGCGCCAACGGCCATACCACGTTGGGTATACCGCTTCTCGATCGATCACCGAAGTTAAGCAACGTTGGGCCTTTTCAGTACTTAGATGGGTGACCATCTTGGGGGGGGGGGGAATTAAAATTGTCTTTTAACGTACGGATCTTTGCTATACTACGCTATAATTCAAGCAAAGCGTACACGAGAAACTACAAACTACGATATCTCTTCTTCCCCTGCTTTGATTTTAATTAAATGTAGCTTATATGTTGCTCAAATGTACTCTCAGTTGACCTATGAAACACCACGAATGTTCGTATAGTATTCTTGGAGATTTGCTGATCTGAAATATACTTATATGCATAGTATACATATAAAACTTCTAATTACTATATCTTTCCTTCCTCTGATCCGAGTTTGATGAAATGTAGCCTATGTTACTCTCCAAACTATTCCCTAATTTACTTGTGGAAACACATGAAAGTTCGTGTAGTACATTTGGAGATTACTTTGAAGAAATAGACATACACTAGGGCTTTTAAACAAATGGTTAAATTATGATATCTTCAATTTCTCTGATCAGATTTTAATTATTGAAGCCTTTATATAACCGCACGTTATGCTCAAGTTACGTGTAGAAAATCCCATGAAAATTCGTCAAGTAGTTTTGGAGATAAACGTGTTCAAAGAGACAGACAGACATGACGATTGTAAATAAATAATTTCAAATTAGGATATTCTTTTTTCCCGTGATCCGATTTTTATGAAACAAAGTTTATGTGTTACCCCGAGTTGCGCTCAAGTTACCTGTGAAAACCTCATGCAAATTGGTGCAATAGTTTTCAAGATAAGAGGTTTTTAATCGCTGAACAAACAGACATGGCGGATACTGAAAACACTCAAATTTACAGTACCTTTTTTTTCGTAATCTCATTTTGATGAAATTATGCCTATATGTTGACCCAAACTTTTCCCATGTTTCCTGTGAAAACCGCATGAAGATTCGTCCGGTAGTTTTGAAGATTGAAGGGAACAGCGACAGGCCTACATTTACAGATTTATTATTAGTGTAGAATATATTACGATATTCTTTTTTTTCCGTGATCCGATTTTTATAAAACGAAGTCTGTATGTTGTCTAGAGTTACGCTCAAGTTACCTGTGAAAACCCCATGCAAATTCGTGAAGTAGTTTTGGAGATAAGAGGTTTTTAATAGTTTGAAAAACAGACACGACGATTACTGAAAACACTTGAAATTACGATATCTATTTTTCCGCGATATTGATTTTGATAAAATAATGCCTATATGTAGACCCAAACTTTTCTCATGTTTCCTCTGAAAACCGTATGGAGATTCGTCCAGTAGTTTTGAAGATTTAAGGGAACAGCGACAGGCCTACTTTTACAGATTTATTAATAGTATAGATAGATGAAGGCTGAAGATATAGTGGACTGACATGAACGGCAACCTTGGGCAGCAAACTGGCTTTGCCAAAGGAGAGTAAACAAGTTAGTATCCGTTACAAAGTCAGTGACGTATGCTAAGCGTCAAAACAAGTGTTGCGTGTGTTTTTTTGGGTGTTTACTGAAGTAGCCAAGGCTACGAAAGCTAAGAATGCATTTGAAGGTTGCAGGCAGCAAATTGTAAAAAAGTCAGTTTAAAGTGCTATCGAAATTTTTGAACTGCTTTTGAATGCGTCGGGCAGTGATGGGTATCCTAACCTATTTAAAAAAAATTTGTTGTAAGTAATGAAGACTTTTTTTTATTATGTTAATATTAGTGTACATTTAAAAATTTTAGGTTATATTTTTGCCTTGGTATAGTGTTATGTAAATTTTCTTGTTGGGTATTTCGATTTAGTGCAATTATGTGTGATTGTATAACATGTAAACTACTCTTTTTTGTCACAAATACTTAACCTGATGGATAATGTGACAGTTAAATTTCATGCACTGTTCAATTAAAAAATTTGTTTCTTTGTATCAAAATTGTGCAATTCTGTTACTTGGGTATTACAATTCTTAACATTGAACATGTAATAACTGTAATAGGGGCATATATAACGAAATTGCCCAATTTTGACCATTTTTAATAATAATATTTCATTTTTATGCTATGTAAGATACTAAATTTCATTCATGTTAGAATCGATTCCACTATTGTATGGTATGTGATGTCTGTACTTCATGTGCTTTGTATGTTTTATGGACATCTATATCATGTTTGTGCCAGCTGCCACCAGCGCCACATCGTAAACAGCGCTTACCTTATATTCTCGCGGTTTTGATAACGGTGTATTCCACAGATATTCTTGTTTATTTTGAAAACTGCCGGACTCGGTTTTGTTGATTTGACAGTGTAGTTACCACTGACCACAGTTCAGTCAGCAACCAGCCGCCTTTATTACAGTACTAGGCTACTTCAAAGTTGATTATTTAGTTTTCTACTTTCTACAGAATTGTATCGATAGGATGGATAGGATGTGTGCCTGCTGTGTGCGGACGCAGGATGAGTTGGCCGCGGTTCGAGACAGCTGAGCGTGCTGTTGGCTACGGTCAGCCTCCTTCAGGCTGCTGTCTCGGGGTGCAGCGATGGTGGGGAGTCTGGTGCGTCGAGTGGGACACCTCAGGTGTCTCACGCTTCGCTCTCTGCCCCTGCTACCGAGGCACCTTCAGGTGTACCGGACGTCGTCGAGCCGCCTTCTCCGCAAGGCGGAAGGCGGAAGGCCAATGTGGAGGCTGGACGTCCGTCCGCGCCCGTTCGTCCTGTGAGTGAAAGTGTGGCCACTCCTTCAGCAGGGTCCGAGCAGGTGCACGGGGGGAGGGGATTATTAGTTTTTGGCAGCTCCAATGTTAAGCGCGTGATGGAGCCCCTTAGGCAGATAGCGTCGAAATCCGGAAAGAAGACCAACGTGCACTCGGTGTGTTTGCCGGGGGGCCTCATCCGAGATGTGGAGGCGGCCTTGCCGGCGGCTATCGAGGGTGCGGGGTGCGGTCGACTGCATGTCGTAGCTCACGTCAGCACCAACGACGCTTGTCGCTTGGGTTCTGAGGACATCCTCAGGTCCTACAAGAGGCTGGCGTGATTGGTGAAGGCTGCTGCCTTCGCACGCGGGGTGCAAGCAGAGCTGTCGATTTGTAGCATTGTTCTCAGGGTTGATCGGGGTCCTTTGGTTTGGAGCCGAGTGGAGGGTCTTAACTAGAGGCTTCGCCGACTCTGTGACAGTCATGGCTGCATATTTCTGGATCTGCGTAATCGGGTGGGAAATTGTAGGATGCCCCTAGATAGATCAGGGGTGCACTACACTAAGGAAGCGGCTACTCGGGTAGCAGAGTACTTGTGGAGTGCACATTTTTTTTATTTTTTTTATTTTATTATTATTATTATTATTATTATTATTATTATTATTATTTTTTAGGCTGGGCACTAACTCTGATCACTCGTCTGTCAGCATTCAAACAGCGAATTCGGGCCACGTTCGGAACAAAAATTCGAACATCAAAATATTAGCCGCGAACTTACAGAGTACTAGAAACAAAGTTCACGAATTTACCGCACTGCATGGAAGTTATTGCGCTCAGATAGTTTTAGGCACCGAAAGCTGACTAAATCATGATGTGACAAGTTCAGAAATATTTAGCGAAGCGTGGAATGTATATCGGAAAGATAGATCGGATACAACTGGAGGAGGAGTGTTCATCGCTGTGGACAAAGATATTGTTTCTACTGAGATCGAGGTTGAAAGTAACTGTGAAGTTATCTGGGCACGTATAACAGGTCTAAAAGAAGTAAAGCTAATAGTTGGGTGCTTTTACCGGCCCCCCGGTGCTGCTGTAAAAGTTTTAGAATCATTCAAAGAAAGTCTGCACCAGGAAGTGCATAGGTATCCAGGCCATGTAATATTAGTCGGAGGAGACTTCAACCTTAATAGTATATACTGGGACCTCGCTAGTTACATTTCAGGCGCTACAGACCAGCAGTCTTGCGAGCTACTTTTGGACACATTCTCCGAAAACTGTCTTGAGCAGTTAAACCGGCAACCCACGCGCTATGGAAATATTCTAGACCTTATAGCCACAAACAGGCCTGACCTTATTAACTAAGCCTGTGTAGAGACAGGAATTAGTGATCATGATATCGCCATAGCGTCGATGGTGGCCAAAGTTCATAAACCAATCAAGAAGGCTAGGAGCGTGTTTTTGTTGGGAAGAGCCGATAAGCAAATGTTACGATCGCACTTAGAATATGAATGGGCATCGTTTAATTCCGGGACTATGGATGTAGAGGAATTGTGGACTAAATTTAAGTGCATTGTAAATAAAGGGTTAGAGAAATATGTGCCATAAAGGTGAATAGATGGGGCATAACAGCTTTCAGATAATTGCAGAACGACATGTTGACCATAGCTGTTTATTAATTCTCAATTCTCTAATAAGCTTATTAGCTAATCTCTGATAACGTTTAACAATGGTACATAACCGAAACCGGTAGCATTGAGAATTAATAAACAATTATGGTCAACATGTCGTTCTGCAATTAAATATGTGCCAGTAAAGACGATTAAGGATGGAAAAGTACACCGTGGTATAATAATAATGTTAGAAAGCTGCTGAGAAAGCAAAGACTGTTGCACTCGCGATTCAAAAAAGAACACGCAAATGATGACAGGCAAAAGTTAGTAGTCTAGAGATTCGTGCGTCTATAAAGTGATCGATGCGCGAAGCATACAATAATTATCACAGCCATACCTTAGCAAAAGATCTTTCCGAGAACCCGAAAAAATTCTGGTCCTATGTAAAATCGATAAGCGGGTCAAAGCCCACTGTCCAGTCACTCGTTGATCATTCAGGGGCAGTAATAGAAGAAAGCAAACGGAAGGCTGAAGTTCTAAATTTAACCTTTAAGAAATCTTTCACGCAGGAGGACCGCACAAATGTACCATCATTTGATCAACGTACTAATTCCGAAATGGGGGACATAGCAATAGGTATTTCCGGTGTAGAGAAGCAGCTGAGAGAGCTAAATACGAAAAAATCTACTGGTCCGGATGGAATACCAGTTCGGTTTTACAAAGACTATTCTGCGGCATTGGCCCCCTACTTAGCTTGCATTTATCGCGAATCTTTAATTCAGCGCAAAGTTTCTAGTGATTGGAATAAAGCGCAGGTGACTCCCGTTTATAAGAAAGGGAAGAAAACTGACCCACACAATTACAGGCCAATACCGTTGATATCAGTTTCATGTAGAATTTTAGAGCATATTCTCAGTTCGAATATAGTAAATTTCCTTGAAACTGAAAAGCTTCTTTCCATGAATCAGCACGGGTTTAGAAAACATCGTTCACTTTAAACTCAGCTTGCCCTTTTCTCACATGACATCTTGCGAGCCATGGATGAAGGGCACCAGGCGGATTGTGTTTTTCTCGACTTCGGTTTTTTGGGAGAATTTCGTGAAGATGTACTTCACCTGTAAAGGAGACCGCGTATAAAACGCTTGTACGACCACGTCTTGAGTATTGCTCAAGTGTTTGGGACCCGCAGCAGATCAGTTTAAAGGAAGACATAGAGGCGGTTCAGAGGCGAGCAGCTAGATTTGTTACCGGTAGGTTGTAACACCACATCGCGACCATAGCATTAGAATCACGGTATTCCGACCTTTTTCATCGTTACGTAATTTTAATAATTTGTTAAGAGGCAGAATTTTCTCATTTTTCAAAACTATTAGTAAATTCAAATTATATCAGCATAATTCAGAGTAACAGTATCCAGGGAATACTTAGGTCAAAACATCTCGTATATCAGAGATCATTTGTCAGATTGCTACAGTGATCTCTATACAAACTGGATGTATAACTCTGGTGTCTGAGCATTGAATTGCAGCTTGCCTGCACATTCATATGTTTTGTACACGATTTCGCATTGTCCACCATGTTTAAATTTGGCAAACGAGTTTCCATCAGTTATTACGTGACAAAGAATTGCTTGCTTACTTCTTGACTTGGAATTTAATTCAATATTCGATGTTGTAGGATGATATGGGAACGGAATCGAAACATATTTTCTTCTCTTTTTCTTTAAATGCTTCTTAGCAGCCATGTTTGAATTTGGCAAGAAACTAAATATGAATATCTATGGCTGGCACGCTAAGACAAGTAAAGTTCAACATCCAGAGAGTATAGAGATCAATGGATTGCTATTATAAATAGTATAGACCAAAGATAAGATAGACTGCGTGTGACGTCATTACATTGAAACCAACATCTTCACGTGACTCGGGGCAGGGAACCCTGTTCAACATTGCAAGCTCTGTGAAGTGCAGCTTAGAGTCGCAGATCTTTTTCTTGCTAGTCGTAATTAAGCGTAGATTTCGACGATAAAACATCTTTTCGTATTCCTGTTACACATTCAGTAGTACAATGGGTGTTAGTTCTCCGCAATTCGCAATATGAATGCAACGGTTACAGTTTTTACCTGAGCTTAGATGAAATGTATTCACAGTTCTTTTTATAAGCAGCAGAACTGCACTTCTTAAGCGAATGGCTGTTTTTGTTGTACTGTGAGTCTTTTAGTTTGTAGCTCACGCAGGAGACGAAGTAACACTTCGACAATCAGCATCAGTTTCCATTCTATTCATCAACAATCATGTGGAATGATTTATCATGCTTAAATACCTGAAATAGGTATTCATCCACAAAGTCCGATTTAATATAATGCAAACATTTATATTCAATGACTTTTGACACATACAGTGAAGCCAAAACGTAAACCAAGAAATCTAATTGGCTACTTACATTACATAATGATGTGATCAAAACAATTATTGATGTACGTGACAAGAACGGGTTTTATAGGGATAATGAACAGTCTGTATTCATCTTCAGCATTGTGTAACGCTATTAAAGGCAGACCTGTAGGAGAAATTACTTACTTGCTGACATATATACTCAGTCAAGACACGCTGAAATAATATTCCCATCAATAATCACATTGATCAGTTGGAAAAAAAGTAAAAAAAATCATAGTGCAGCACAAACATTGAGGATGTGTAATTATGTTGCTTGTAAATCAAATGACAGTACTCTGGTCATATGCAAGAACGATAATCACCGCGTTAATGTCAGTAATATAGAGAAATCACGTTACCTTTACTACTACATGTATAATAGGAATACGAGAAGTCGTTTTATTGTCAAAGTAAACGCTTGACTTCTCTTGTAAAATAGAAACACTGTTTTTCGTAATGACGAAGTATCAGTCACGTGACTTGGGGCAGTGTTAGTTTAGTTTGTAGCTCACGCAGGAGACGAAGTAACACTTCGACAATCAGCATCAGTTTCCATTCTATTCATCAACAATCATGTGAAATGATTTATCATGCTTAAATACCTGAAATCGGTATGCATCCACAAAGTCCGATTTAATATAATGCAAACATTTATATTCAATGACTTTTGACACATACAGTGAAGCCAAAACGTAAACCAAGAAATCTGTGACAAATAGTACCCGCAGTTGAGTTTCTCTCTATGTGTTTAGCTCTCTATGTCACTAGATTTCACAACGTTCTTAGCTCTCAGCAGGACTATCTCAGTGCTTAGCTTGAAGTATTATACGCGTTTTTATTCCAAGATAGGAAAAAAAACCTGAGAAAATATTTAAAATTTAATATAAACTTTTATATCGTGATCATACGTGAAAGCGAACATTATCTTTGGACTTTGTTCGGGATAGGCTAGGATGGAATAATTAGAAACTTCTGCCTCCCGTAATAAACTGATGAACATTCCAGCGAGAGTAATACAATCAAACTTTGACAAAAATAATAACGAATTGTGAACTTATAAACTGTGTACTGTGAAAGTGTAGTGAATGTAACTATTGATTTCAGAATAGAGAATCTATGAAGCTTAAAAAATCTTAAGTAGTTATTCCAGTATTTAGTTCCCTAATATTGTCGCAGCATCTTTTAAAAGTGAAGGAATATATCTAACAGCAGCGGTCAGGAGAAACTTACTGTGAAATTTCCTAAGGAATAATTCTATCAAGGGAAAAGAACAAGCAAAAAACATTATCTTTGTGGTGGGCGTCAAATTATCTGAACTACCGGGACTCAATGATTCGAATTTTTTATTCTTTGGTTTATTAAATATCAGCCCCTGAGAAACGGATTTTCATGCTCAAATATTAAAGAAGATTTAAATGAAATCCTGTACCAATATTTACAGTGAAAAATTCAAGAAATATATAAATTTTATTAACTAAGAAGAAGTACCAGGTCTACCAACTAAATTTTCATAATGAGGTGACAAATAGAATTTTGAACCTTTACATCCAATATAACTGTGACAATCAAGACGTAATCTACAGCTTAAAACTCGCAAATTTAAAACCCTAATATAAAACGAAGTCAACACAACTGTCGCCCCAGTCACCAAACCAAACCATGTCGCCGCCCACACAAAATAGCGCCCAACGTGGGGCTCGACTAAATACGAAGAAAAATTAAGAAGACTGAAGAAACGGACGTTAAGAAATTATACCGAAAGATCGACGAAGAATGTACTTCAGAAGACGACTAAGAATCCAAGGTCAAGGAAGAGACGGAAAACCCAATCGAGATTGTTGAAATGAAAAACTGGATGAAATAGTACAATTTTTGGACAATATTAACAGTTGTTGCTGTGACGCGTGGACTTCTTGCAGAATCGTAAAAAGGTGATTATCTTTCCATAACTTTTAAATACTGTGAGATATTGTGAAATAATGAATTATCTGTTTGTTTATGTTATAGTATGTATATGTACTAATCTAATAATTTTTCTGTGTCATGACCAACTTACTATAATATATTTATGCTTCCGAGCAGTATATGGAATAATTCTGTCCAAAGTAAGAAATTGTGACCAAAAAAGGCATATTTATGTTCTACCGACCACGGAAGTATAAGGTAAGGACATCATTTTTACTCCATATTTTGCCTTGCGGAACGAAGTACTTTTAATTACATCTGTGTTGTGCACAATAGATTGATTGACAGACAGAATTAAGTTTGATTTAAAGAATAAATATTAATTGAAAGCTAATACTGATCCCCACAAGGCAAAATATATTTTGTATTGTAGTTTGTAACAGTGTGTGGCAGTACGTAGTTTTATTTGTGATTTTCTGAAAGTGTTTAGGTTAAGATTATGTCTGATAGGATTTTCTTGAATTTGAGTGTGTAGGAATTGTAAACATTTAAATTATGTGGTAAAGATAGTGTTAGATACTGAACAGAATTTAACTTTTATATTATGGTTAGGCGTACATGCAGGTCAGAAATGAAACCCAGAAACCGAATGATGACTCGATCACAAGACAATTTGAACGCGAGGCATGAAATTAACCGGGAATGTTATTCAGAACCGGAATTAGATGAACATGCCGAGGATACGCCGTTACCTCAATCTATTGGAAATTTCAGTCCACAACCAAGCACATCGTGAGGTCACGAGTTTACAACAGAATCGCCGCGAGTGCAAATTTTGAATCCGAATAACCATACCGCCAACATGGTAGATCCTTTTGCATTGATTTTGCAAAAATTAGAAGAACAAGGCTAGACAAACACAAGAACAAGACGAAATTTGGGCTTCAGTGTCTACAATAACAATAATAATAATAATAATAACGGTAACAACAACAATAACGGAAATGAAAATAGTATGAATTACCACAATGGAAATAGAAATGGAAACAGTGGTCAAAATTTTAGTAACCGTAATTGGCGCCAGAATGGCCAACCAAACGGGAAACATAAAAATCACCATAAAAACGGAAACCATAATTCTTCTAACTCGGATAATAATAACCACAACAATAATTTCAACAACTTTCAAAACCCACGAAATCAAAACTTTCAATCACGAAATAATGAACAGCAGTTTAATAACCATACCGAATCACGAAAACGGACATACGATGGAAACTTTCGAAACAGAAATCCACCGAATCAGTACAATTGGGCAAACTGGTAATGGTATAACAATCCTCCACCAAAGTGGATGCCACAGAAAAACAATTTACCTAAAGGACCACCATTAAATGTACCTTTGAGTGGACATCATCAACAGAACACTTCACAACCGAGAAATCAACCGACGATGTCTTCTCAAAACACTGCAAGGCAGAACCAAAACTCTAATCAGCAATAGAATTTAGAGGAGATGAATCCAATCCGATTACAACTAATCCGTCAAACTAGTGCCGACATGTTTTTGCCTTCCTGGACCTGTCGGTACGAATAAGGAAGGACGGGATACCATCCAGATAAATGTGAGATACAATGATGGCCAGAATATACTTGATGATTTAAATGAGGAACTATCAAACATATCTAAGAAAAAGGAAACTCTTGTTCAAGCTGTAATTAGTGCCAAGATTTGTGATGTACCTGTGGATATAGTGATTGATACAGGTTCTTCGATCTCTGCAATAAGTGAGAGTTTTTATAAATTAGTTTCAAAGAATGTATCTGTTCCCACACTTCCTGAACAATCTTGTACGTTGACTAGAGCATTAGGTTTAAGTTTTCAACGAGTGAAGTCTCAATGCTGGGTGGCAGTAAATGTAGAGGATGATGTAATTGATGACGCATACTTCGTAATTCCTAAACTGACCACGCTATGCATTTGGGGATTAAATATTTTATGTGGGAGGGATGCAGAAATCGACCTCTCTTTAGGTTATTTAGTTATAAGTGGCTCAAGTGGCCGGATAAAGTTGTCCTTAACTGGTGTGCAAAACGAACAATGTATAAAATGCTATAATTTGAAGATTAATTATATGGCTCCTACAGCTTGCTATTTGGAGGAAGATATTCTTGCTAACAGATTTAATAGTGAAGAATCAGTGAATAGAATACATACAACTGTTTTAGAAAAAGTATCTAAATATGGTTACCTCACAGAGCAGCAACAAGATGATCTAGTCTCATTATTAGTGAAGTATATTGAAGTGTTTGATGAAAAACCTGGTATAATTAAAGGATATGTTTACCACATGAATGTATATCTGCACAGTTTATTGTAGGTTTTCCTATTCGGTACCGTGGACAGAACTGGAAAAGGTAAAGGCAGAAATAAAGAAAATGTTGAAATGTAATATCTCATTTAGAATATTGTAGTCCTCTTTTGGCAATTTATAAGGCAGATAATAGCGTTCGATTTGTACTAGATGCAAGAGAAATAAATAAAATAATTGCTCCTGTAAGAACCCATCCTGAAAAGTTGAATGAACTTCTAAAGAAATTTCATGGAATTCATTTTTTATCTTCAATCGATTTAAGGTCAAGCTATTGGCAGTTTTTATTAGCTGAAGAATCAAGGAAATATACTGCTTTCACTTTTGCTGGTCAATCATATTATTTTTGTGTTATGCCTTTTGGATTATCTGTGAGTGGTGGAGTTTTTTTATTGAAGCTTTAGACACTGTATTAAAACCTGATTTAATTGACAAAGTAACTGTATATGTGGACGACTTACTTATTGCTACTAAGACATGGGAAGAACATTTAGAATTATTAGAAGCAGTTTTAACACGTTTTTAAGGATATGGTGTAACCGCAAATTTTCTAAAATCCAAGTTTGCCAGACAAGAACTAAGATTCTTGGGACATAATATCTGACAACAGGAATACTACATGATAAAGGTAAAATAAGTGCTATAAGGAATTTTCCTTGTCCAACCACAAAGAAACAAATAAAATCATTTATTGGATTAATATCATTTTTTCGAAAATATTTACCTAACAATTTAATAAATAATGATGCCTTGTTTAAACTACTCCGAAAGAATGTTCCATGAAATTGGACTAAGGAGTGTTGTTTTGTATTCGATGCAAACAAGAAGGCTTTAGTGAATGCAAACATTTTGTACTATGCTGATATGAGAAAGGAATTTTGTATAGCTACAGATGCAAGTTTTTTTAGATCTAGGATCATTTTTATTCCAATGGGCAGAAGTAAATGGAAAGCAAGAAATCAGTATTATAAGCTTTGCAAGTAGTATCTTCAGTAATACTGAACGATCTTACCACACCACCGAACTTGAAGTACTAGCCATGAAGTGGGCATTAGAAAAATTTAACTATTTTATTTTTGGAAGAAAAGTTAAAGTCTAAATTGATCATCAGGCAGTAACGTTTTTATTGTCGTGCAAATTATTACATAACAGATTAGCTCGATGGGCAATGATACTGCAGAACTATGATCTGGACATAATCCACATAAAAGGAAAGGATCATGTAATAGCCGATTGTCTTTCAAGATTACCTGAAGGTGTATCTGAATATCCGAATATAGCAGAGCAGACAGGAACTTACAAAATCATGCTAATTAAAGATTCTCCATTTCGTAAGGATTATCTTAACGTGTTCAAAAATATTGCTGCATTATAGGATGCTGACCCACATTGGCAAGCAATCAAAGAGGAATTAGAATCACAAGGATAAACAAATGTTGTTGATTATTACCGTAATAACGAGATACTGTATTATAAAGATAATTACAGCACTGGCAATTGGCGAGTTTATTTACCAAAATCGCATCTAAATCACATTATTTGGTTTACACACTTTATCTGGGGTCATTTTGGACCAGATAAATGTGCTGAAAAAATTCTTAGACACTGTTATTATCCTAATCTGAAGAGAACAGCATCTAAGTTATTAAGCTCTTGTGTCATTTGTCAGAAAGCTAAACCAGTATCCTACAGTAGAAAAACTTATCTACATCCAATTATTCCAAGCAAACCATTAGAATTAGTGTATATGATTTATGTGGATCTCTACCTACTGGAAGGGGTGGAACGAAGCATATGTTGGCAATTTATGATGTTTTCTCAAAACATGTAAAATTGTACCCACTAAAATCAGCAACTACTTCGGCAGTAATTAGAAATTTCAGAACTTATTTGGCTCAAGTGGCCAAACCATCATTATAGTGTCTGATAATGCTATCTACTTCACTAGTAAGAAATGGAGTGATTTCTTGCAAGAACAAAATATACAAAACAGTTCTTATATCTAACTACCACCATGAAACTTCGCCTGTGGAAAGGACTTTCCGTGATTTTAACCGCTATATTAGAACTTATGCATCAAATCGCCACACCATATGGGTGGAGTATAATAAGTTATTTAAAAACATTCACAATAATCATCCACATTCATCTACAAAGCATACGCCAGATGAAATTATGTTTGATGAATCTGAGGATAATTTATGGTATAATAGCATTCCTAAAGTGAATAATAATGTATATGACCGACAAGCTATCATAAGTAATGTTTGACGTGCTTTAGAAGTGACTGCAGAAAAACGTAAAAAGAAATTTCACAGAAATATCTCCAAGACTATAGAATATCAAATAGGTAAACTCATATTACTGAGAACGCATCCTTTTTCTTGTGCCATTAAAAAGAAAAATAAGAAGTGGTCGTTATTGTACGAAGCACCTTATGAAATTGTTAATATACCGCACGAAAACAGCTACTGGTTAGTAAACCCTAGAACCAGAATAGCTAAAGGAGTATACTCTTATAAGGACATGAAAAAGTTTTATTAACTAGTCATTAATGTGTACTGTATATATGTGTTATATGCTATATGAGTTTCTACTGTATATAATGTGTTATAGCCTTTAAATGATTATATGTAGGTCATAAGTGATGTTTATGTATATGTGTGATGATTTACATTCTTTTTCTTGTGCCATTAAAAAGAAAAATAAGAAGTGGTAGTTATTGTACGAAGCACCTTATGAAATTGTTAATATACCGCATGAAAACAGCTACTGGTTAGTAAACCCTAGAACCAGAATAGCTAAAGGACTATACTCTTATAAGGACATGAGTCATTAATGTGTACTGTATATATGTGTTATATGCTATATGAGTTTCTACTGTATATAATGTGTTATAGCCTTTAAATGATTATATGTAGGTCATAAGTGATGTTTATGTATATGTGTGATGATTTACATCCTTTTTCTTGTGCCATTAAAAAGAAAAATAAGAAGTGGTCGTTATTGTACGAAGCACCTTATGAAATTGTTAATATACCGCATGAAAACAGCTACTGGTTAGTAAACCCTAGAACCAGAATAGCTAAAGGACTATACTCTTATAAGGACATGATAAAGTTTTATTAACTAGTAATTAATGTGTACTGTATATATGTGTTATATGCTATTTGAGTTTCTACTGTATATAATGTGTTATAGCCTTTAAATGATTATATGTAGGTCATAAGTGATGTTTATGTATATGTGTGATGATTTACAATACGTTCCAGTGACTTGTAAAAGATTACATACGCAAGACAAAACGAGTAAAAATAGAGTATGCTACTCTGGAGTAGTCTTGTTACAATGTTGGTAGCGACATTGCATCATGGGAAAGATAGACAGCAATAGTGAAAATTTTACTTCTGTACCTGAAGGTAATGTTGTCAAAGTTGGAAATACTGTTGCATCATGAGAGATAGACGGTGCATCGATTAAACTTTACTACACGGCGCACAAAGACTGTGTCCGAAAAGTTAACCTTACAGATATATTGACTGTTGAAAAAGAGTGCTTTAAGGAAATACAATCTTATTCTCTCATAGACGGAATAAATATGAATGGATTTAAGATTCTGAGACTGATATTCCTTTACACGACATCTGAGCTGAAATTTTATCGAACCTACGATGTGTAGTAATGTGATTTAGGCTTAGATATAAGAGTGTCTTTTCTATAATGTTATGATTCTATTTCAGTTTCGTGTAAGATTTTTATTCTTGGGTAATGTAAAATGTTTCTAAGTACAATGATATTTAAAACAGTTTTCTGATTGATTAATTATAAATGAGAAAGTTTTAAAATTTACAGGATTTAAACAGCCTTCAGCTGCAGGTAACTATCTTGAAAAACAATATAAGATTTTATTACTGTAATGAATAAATCATTACTTAGAATTATGTTGACTGCAAAAACAACAGAAGATGTAATTAGAAGGCACAGTTCGAACTTTCACAAGCAATTTGAGGTTTATTTTGTCGAAACTAACCGGAAAATTTCCGCGGGAAATTAAAGTTCAGTAATTCGCGAATTATTTTTTTTTATGCATTTGCAACACAAGGCAAAATGTAGTAAAATGTACGTCCAATGCATATTTGACCTCATCCAGATGTTAATATCTTGCAATGATTTAAATAATTAATAATAGTGTTCAGTTCTGTTTATTTTATGTTTACATATGGTGACAGATAAGACTGTGCTACAGCAGCAATCTACAACCCGTGTGATGACTTAAATCGAATAAACTGTGAGCAACAGGGGATCGATAGTGCTTGCATATTGATAAAACTGTCAATATACAGCGATCAGCACAAACTAAAACGGTACAAATTTATTTAAGTGAGCCAATTAACCACTGAATAATAAAATATAGAAGCCATTATTCAGGACTTAGTGCGTGAAACGAAACTTGGAAATATTAACAGTTCCTTATGTCGCTGCCATATCGAACTGTAACCAGACGATTCGGACACTCGAATGACAGCTATTCGCGTCACAGAAGACTCATGATTTTGAACCAAGAAGTGAAAGAAGAAAGACTGTGCACTAAATGTTAAAATATTAATGAACTCAGTGACGTCTTTGCTTTCAGTAAGAATTATCATTAGAGATACTCTAATATTTTGTACAATGATTGTTGCATGTTCGTGTGAACTTTGGTGTCTTTCGACATCATGTTGGACCCTGGGGGGCCTATCTTTCTGTTGTCGTCTTCACATCAAGACGTCGCATCTTCAACGATCGACGAAATTATATTTCTGAGACTACAATTACACTACTTACACGTAGTAGTAGGAGCATATGTCGCTCAAATTACATCACAACATCATAATAAAGGACCAAGAGTCTGTTCTTTTTCATCTCTAAAATGAAACTGAAATAATTTGATATGAAATAACTATATTTTAAATGATTTCATGAAATAATGATACAGATAGTGACTTATGTAACTTATTGTTTTAACATTGTGTACTAGATATAGATCAAAGTCATACAATTAAGTTAAATTTTATGAGGTCAAGTATAAAAAAAATCAAAATTTCTTGTAAAATTATAGGAACCAAAAAGATACTATTGTTATGTCTCCCGGTGTTGTGTTAAGGTCTAGATGGAGTTTGTTAACAACTGTACAACCACCATCTGGGGGGCCTGTGTAACACCACATCGCGACCGTAGCATTAGAATAACGGTGTTCAGACCTTTTTCATCGTTACGTAATTTTAATAATTCGTTAAGAGGCAGAATTTTCTCATTTTTCAAAATTTTTAGTACATTCAAATTATATCAGCATAATTCAGAGTAATAGTATCCAGGGAATACTTAGGTCAAAACATCTCGTATATCAGCGATCATTTGTCAGATTGCTATTATAAATAGCACCCGTAGTTGAGTTACTCTCTCTCTCTCTCTCTCTCTCTCTCTCTCTCTCTATGTGTTTAGCTCTCTATGTGTTTAGCTCTCTATGTGCTCAGCTCTGTATGTGCGTAGCTTTCACTACGTGCTTAGCTCTCAGCAGGACTATCTCAGTGCTTAGCTTGAAGTATTATACGCGTTTTTATTCCAAGATAGGAAAAAGCTGAGAAAATATTTAAAATTTAATATAAACTTTTATATCGTGATCATACACGAAAGCGAACATTATCTTTGGACTTTGATAGGGATAGGCTAGGACGGAAGAATTAAAAACTTCTGCCTCCCGCAATAAACCGATGAACATTCCAGAGAATTTAATACAATCAAACTTTGACAAAAATAATAACGAATTGTGAACTTATAAACTGTGTTCTGTGAAAGTGTAGTGAATGTAACTATTGATTTCAGAATAGAGAATCTATGAAGCTTAAAAAAATCTTAAATAGTTATCCCAGTATTTAGTTCCCTAATATTGTCCCAGCATATTTTAAAAGTGAAGGAATATATCTAATAGCAGCGGTCAGATGAAACTTAGTGTGAAATTTTCTAAAGAATAATTCTATCAAGGAAAAAGATCAAGCAAAAAACATTATCTTTGTGATGGGCGTCAAATTATCTGAACTACCGGGATTCAAAAATTCGAAATTTTTGTTCTTTGGTTTATTAAATATCAGCCCCTGAAAAACGGATTTTCATGCTCAAACATTAAAGAAGATTGAAATAAAATCCTGTACCAATATTTACAGTGAAAAATTCAAGAAATATATAAATTTTATTAACTACGAAGAAGTACCAGGTCTACCAACTTAATTTTCATACTGAGGTGACAAATAGAATTTTGAACCTATACATCCAATATAACTGTGACAATCAAGACGTAATTTACAGCTTAAAAGTCGCAAAGTTAAAACCCTAATATAAAAAGAAGTCAACACAACTGTCGCCCCAGTCACCAAACCAAACCATTTCGCCGCCCAGCCACAAGGTTCGACCAATGCGCGAGTGTCACGGAAATGCTCCGGGAACTCCATTGGGCATCGCTGGAAGAAATACGACGTTCTTTTCGTGAATTTGTGTTGAGTAAATTTAGAGGGCCGGAATTTGAAGCTAAGTGTAGTACGATCTTGCTGCAGTCTACTTACATTTCGCGTGGTGATCACAAAGACAAGATAAGAGAAATTAGGGCTGGTATGGAGGCAATAGGCATCTTCTTTCCTCGTTCGATTCGGGAGTGGAATAGGAAAGGAAATGCCTAGTAGTGGTACAGTGTACCAAATGTTCAAATGTTTGTATAGCTTATGAGACTTAACTACGGGCTCATCAGTCTCTAAACTTACAAACTACTTATCAAGTAGCTTATCCTAAGGACGGCACAAATATCCATGCCCGAGGGGGGGGATTCGAAGCCCCGACCGTAGTGGCCGCCGCGGCCGGCTACAGTACACCTTACGGTGAATTGCGGAGTATGTACATAGATGTATATGTTTATTTTTGCTGATTATTTTTCTAATTTTAATTGGCTTCGATAATGTCAATTTTATTTTTGAATCGTTTTATGTATGTGAGTATTATGTAAATTTGTAATATCTCACGACCAGCATGATATGTAAAAGATGTAGTGATTCCAATGTGAACGGAATTCCGTTGTATATGAAAAGGTGGTGTTGGCGCGCAGCTAACGGAGACAGAGTAGTCAGTCGAAGGTTGGCATTCACAGAAGTCAGTCTGTGGTGGGAGCTCACAGCAGTAGTGAGCCTGAGAGTTTGTAGTGCACAGCATCGAGACGTAGTGGCAGACTTGTGCTACTGTATTCTGGCCAAATATTTGTTTGACTCGAGGAACAAGACCAACCTACGTACAATGGCCTCGTTGAACGTGCAGATGAAATGGTAACACTTATACTGTCTGCACATGGAGCTAACTGGAAGCTACTGGAAACCGTTGTTATAATGTCGGCTCGCAAACTGTATAAAGATGAAATCTGAGCTGTATACGCTGCGCCGCCACCTCGCCACTACTCCGCATTAGTAACAGGTCACCAATAGAGGCTACATTTCTGTTAAAAGTAGTGTGTACGTAACCCTAATTTATCCCAAGTCACATGATCTAATAGGTATCCTCTCCTGTAAAGAATTATTAACCGAGTCATCCTATTTTTTTTTTTTGTTGCAATAAATTTTAATAATGTAAATTTTTTGAGAATCTTCTTAGTACAATATACAGTGCTGAAACTATAAATTTCATTGCTCTTGCACAATAGTATTGGTAGGAATAAGTTACTGTTTCGCCACATAACTAATTTTAATCAGTTCATATAATTGAAGTAGTTCAGACACGAATTTCTCTTGTGGTATTAGTCGAAATTTATTAGTGTTCCTATAACTTGTCAGTATAGTTTGAGTGATCCCATTCTAGAACCCAGGCTAGCAGATTTAACTGATGAATCTATCCAGCAAAGTGTTACTAAAATAAATAGTTAATTGTAAAGGAATCATTAGTTTCGTGGTAGGGAGAAAGATTTCATTATTTTCAAAAAAGTTATACATACTAGTCAAGTTCTTTTAGTAGATTTTTGAATAGAGGTCATAATCATAAACAACTTCTTACTTATTTACAAAGAACATTAGCAACAGCACTGACCATGACATCAGTAGATTTTTCTTTTTCTTTTTACCACTGATTACAAGCCTTTCAGTAACTTTGCTTCTGAGTGCCATTTGCATTGCAATACTGCATTTACTAGCTTCCTAGGGTTTTCTATTTGTTGACGGAGAAGTTAATACTGCTTCCTCCCACAAGTCCCAAAAACTTTCACATCCTTGCGGATGCTGTTGCGTAGCAGTGTGCGTTTGTACCGCCCTACAGTACGCACAAGGTGCTGTAGTTGCTGTACAAGTCTTTATGGAAAGCATAGAGTTCTGACTAACCTGTTGTCTTCTATAGTTGTGTCCCCAGCGCAGAAGACAGCACACAGGTCGTTGGTTATTCTACAGCATACAAGTGAGTAATTGTCAGGGATGCCATTTATTAAGTAAATAATAAAATATGAGCAACTATTGTTAATATGACACGGCCTATGCTGCCCATAGCTCATGTTGAGACCTCGACTGTTATCACTATTACACAAATCTTTACTCATGACCGGCGCGGTCCGGCGCGTATAGTGATCAGCTCGAGACTGAAACTGCGGCGCGTTGCGAGACTAGAGGGCACCTGACGCTCTATTTCGCGCCAAAACAGGGCCGTCACGCGCCTTCTGAAAAATCGCTCTTCTCTTGTTACAATAAGAGAAGGCACGTGAAACTTTTTAAACTGTCAAAACCTAGCCTGTCCTTGAGAGATATTTATCACAAATTCTCAGCTCTGAATAATTAATATTTGGTATATAATAAACAAAAGTAATTTCAAAAGAAATCACGTGACGTGAAATGCAGCAGCCAATGCGAGGAGAGTACCAGTAACACATTCGGGCTTTCCCATGGAAACCAGCACCTACTGGGTCATATGCTACTGCTCCCCACCCCACAGTTCAACATGTGCTGTACTTCTGTCTTTCTTCTGCGTTTAAGACAAGTACGATGTTAGCAAAGAAACGGCCAGCGGCCAGAAATATGATGTGGCCATAGGCCAGGAATATCACACATTCCACGCTATATTCTATAGTAACAGAAAGTAACTGATGAGGTGAATCTTACCTTTACAATAATTTAAATAATTACTGCTTTCATTTTAATCTTTATTATTTTTGTGATTGGTATTTTTTTTTTCCTTATGAAACTGGTGACAAAGTTTCTTCCACCCTTTATTTATTCTGCACCAAGCTTCTAAATTTAACTGCATTCATAATTTGTCACTACTTGGTATTCTTATGCCTCATTAGGCTGACGACCGTGTATAAATTTTTATTAATGAAACATTTTGTTAATAATTTTTAATTAGCACAACAATAGTATTTCAAGATTACACAAGTTAATTTTTGTTTCATAGTAATCATACTTCCTTTACTGCTATAAGCTACACCTATTTCAAACATAGTTATCGCTTTCCATAATTTATTTCGTGTTTGGATAAATCTTTGGAGAGTTTCGGTCCAAGTCTTGTCCTTAGGCTAGCACGGGTGCCACACTTAGTGGCCCATGACTGTTCGATTAGTCGCGGTTGTGTCACAAAGCCCTGAGCTAGTACTTCTCCTATCCTTCTCTCTCTGTCAGTATCCTTTTTTCTTCCTTCTGGGGAAGAGCATGCTTTGCGTTTCTAGGATGTGACCTGGAGGCTTCTCCGACCATCCCTTATATATATATATATATATTCCAATACAACACCTGGTGGGAGTTGCGGCGGATGTGTGTCTTCGCTATAGCCTGGAGGTCCTCCCAGCTGTTGCGCTTCGGGACTCGCCACCGTCGCGTTGTCATATGCAGGATTCGAATCCACGCTCCAGTCTCTATACCACAAGCCCTGAAGAACGCATCTAGAATCTCGCCTATATGGAGGTTGTTTAGTGCTTCGCCTGGAAATATCAGTCAAAACCATAATTTGGAGAACGTCCTGGAGTCTTACTAGGGGATAATCCGCTGGTTGTGGTGTGAATTTCGTGATCCGTGACCTGATTTACACTAGAAAAGAGAGATAGAGGTCTATTTGCTACAGTTGAGCACTTACTTCGTCGTTGGGTCGAGAACAGGGGTATTACAATATACGATTACCGGATGGATTGTGTTTTTGATCTTGTGCAAGACTGTTTAAGTGTTTTAAACGGTATCAGCAAAGTGCTTCTCCACCATGTGGAGGCGAATAACAAACACCTGGGACAACAGACGCTTTTTAGTGTTTAATAGCGCCCTGCAGTTTGTGTACTGGGGTAATAAAAATACCCGAAAATTGATCGGTGTACAGGTTAAATCTTCCAGATCCACAAAAGCTTATACATTACGTTCTATCGGCTTTTAGTTTCAGTTGTCTACCTGTAAACTACGTGGAGATTCGTAATACTGACACCGGCAAAGACGATATAAGTAGTACACTTAAAAGCTACATTAACGCAGGGGAAACATATTTCTCCCAATCCAGAACATTGTTTTCCACACTGCCTCCAGATATAGATATCGCCGAATTAGGTCTGGTAGCTACAAACAATGTCATTCCGCAAGTCCAGCGAAGAGACTAAATGTATCACACAGACTTAAGCCATTCCACATTAAGGAAATTACATCGCTACGTGCAGTTAATGTCTTATGTGCGCGAAAAGAAAACTGGAAATGGAGGGTATCTAGACCAAGAGAAGGAAGCTAAAGCAACTGCCATAAAGGACGAGTACAAAGTAATGCTGGAGAAAGACGAAGCTATGGCATATGTGTAAGACAGGCTTAAAGAGAGGGTGTGGAGAAATTGGTTACTACTGGGACTTATAAAATATTTGCTTTTTACAGTAAACAGTCAGGGAGATTGGTCACGCGTCGGTGTACTGACTCGTTTGGGGAAGGGACTACATTGTATCCAAATGTGGAGGACTGGGGGACAGTCATTTGCAGAGTTAAAAACGGATGAAATAACAAGCAATCGTTTGCAATAGTCGTAAACCTAGTGTTCCATACGGAAATTACCACAGGAGTTGGTAACGTACACACATAGGGACGCATAGGGACGCTATAACCAGTATGGTATACAGGAAATAATGGCAAAAGTTAAAATTCCCGATTGTTCTCGAGTAGAAGCATTGCCAGAGGATGCAGAGCTATAAAGGAGTTGGAACGCAGGAGGAAACGAAGATACGTAATGGAGTTCGAGAACATACCTTCCCTGTACCTTTCGAATTTTGCTGGAACGGAAATAGGAGACGCCGATATGGATATAAAACTACGAGTTAAAAAAAATTACATCGGAGAAAATTAAAGTTACACATAACAAGAATAATAAAGAACGAGTTGTATTCTGTGTCTAGATGTAAATAACCTTGTTTCCTGTATATAGACATATATGCTAAATGTAGTGAAAGTTTTTTGCTGTAAACCTTGTGTTCTTATTTACTATCTACGGAAACATAAGATAAACGGTACTAGCTCTTGTGCGAGAGGATGTACGAATCTCCCTGTTTTTTTTTTTTTTTTTTTTTTTTTTTTTTTTTTTTTTTTTTTTTTTTTTTGATTAGTAAGAGCGTTATTTGGACATCCATCGAGTACAAGAAGAAGTGGTTAGGGTTAAAGAGTTTGCAGTATTGGTCGCTAAAACGCATGTGTGCGGTTGTCTATGGGTTGTAAAGGCTGTTATTATTGCGATGATTGTGTATTAAGAGCTATGGTATAGCTGTGGCACTACGAACGTTTTTTATTCTTATGTCTGTTGTTACAATCAATGTAATTCTATCTTCGTAAAAATAGCTCTCGTGTATTCGGAATCTGGTGCGGCCAGGAAAAATTAAACCTATAACTTCTCTAGGTCTGGTGCGAGCGTCGACTGGTATGTTTACACCTATAGGACCGTACACGCACCAAACCAGCGTCTACGATAAGCGCGGTTGCTCGCCGTCGGAGGTTCGAGTTTCCCTGGGGCATGGGTGTGTGTGTGTGTATGTGTTGTCCTTAGGTTAGTTTACCTTAGTGTAAGTAGTTTGTAAGCTGATTGGTCCGATAGATTTACAAACATTTGAACATTTGTCTACGATGATTCAACAGGCCCGCACTCGCCTGCAGCCAGAAATAACATGGAATGTGAGAATGCATGCTAGATTGCGCATAATACCTATTTCGAACTGTTTAGTCGTGCGATTCGATGCAACGCAGATGTGATCCACAATTGTGGAAATGCATATTAGTAACATGGTTACGTGCTATGGATGTGGGGTATTTATATATTCTTTTAGCTGTGTTTACGAATGGACGTCTCTGGGTAGCGTATTGGAGATGACTGTAGTGGTAAATTAATGTTCTTTCGTCGATAAGCATCGAGTTAGATTAGTTACTTACATTGGGAGGTGCGTTTAATAGTATGTTTAGTCTCTAAAGGATTGCCCTTGGAGATCGATAAAAAAAATCTGGTGTTGCATTAGTTCGAAATGGTGTAGACTATTTTGCGTTGCTGCTTGTAAGAGTTATAAGAACTTGGCTTTGATCTAGATATTTTCTTGTTAGCTGTTCTGTGCGTGTGCACGTCGATCATTTTTTTTTAAACTGTGTTACAGATGTTTATTGAGAATAATAATTTGTTAGAAGGAGTGGAATACGATAGTGGTTTGCACGCGAATGCTCGAGGTATATAGTCTATTGGCTGATAGAAAGCGTTCCAGAAATATTGTCTGCCGGGCTATGCATTGGAAACAAAGTTGTGGTTGGATGTTAGGGGCGGGTCAAGCAACCAACGTAGTTATTAGGGGAGAGAGAGAGATCGAAACTTTATTAAAACGCTGTGTGTCTGGGAGATCTTGTCTGTTACTGATCGCGGTTATAACACTGTCTGTGGAGGAACTTAGAGTTGGTACTGGGTTAGTGACGGCTGTAAGGACAGCCCTGCCTGGGTTGCGTTTGGACGTATACAGAGCTTGCAGCATGCTAGATGGGTCAAAAACAATTTTTTTTGTTGTTGTTGTAAAAAACGATTTGGAATGGCTAGATTCGTTTGTTGCAGGTTAGTGTTGACTGCAGGTGTAGTTCTGTTACTGTGTTGGAAATGTTTGGTGCTTACAGAGTGCTGTAGGCTAGATGGGATGGAATTTAATTAAAAAGTGTTGATATACTCTAAATACACATCGCAGAAGAGCTCTAAAGAAGCCGACTTTGGTGGTTGTAAAATAAACTTTGCAGTGATCTTTCGTCGAAGCATCGCCTGTTTAATCGTATGCTAGTGTTGTCTACTTTACGGCTGGTGTGCATTATGTTACGTAGCGGATATGCCTCCTGCGGTAAATCATAATTCTTTCATCGAAAATCAACGTGTTTTATAAAACTCCTATAGTTTGGTAACTTAAAGTGCGCTAGTTGTAGCCAATTGAGTGCGCGTGTGTGTAGTAAATTCAGCAAGTTCGATACTGCAAACGCTGGAGATAAGACGAAGTTACTATATCTGGAATACATGGGGGAAATATGTACGTCCTGTGGGTATATATCTTATAAACTGCAACTAATCGATGTTTTTAATGGAGGCGCTCCCATCTATACTACAGCAGCAGCTTCGTGTAGATGGCTTCTATCTCGTGGATTTTTGGACAACACACAAGATTTCGAACGGATTGTTTTTAAACCGAGCATGACTTTCGGATGGAAGGAGCAATATCAATGTGGTTGCGGGCGAGGACAAAACAATTGGAAACGACTGCTTAACGTGGATGGCGTCGAATTGTAGAACCAAAATAAATTTGTCGAAAAATCACCAGCCTTGGTGTGAGCAAAGTTATCGATTTTATAAAGCGTTCAGACAGTTGATTGTTAGGACTTTTATTTTTTCGCTGGGTCGCGAAGATGACATTACCAGAATGGAGGAATGTGGTTATGGATCTGTGCAAGAAGATTGTTTAAGTGTTCTAAAAGAGAAGATACGGTATTTACAAAGTGCGCCGTTGTACTGTGCGTCGCTCCCGGTTAATATACGCTTTTATATTTGATTACTTGGGTATTAAGAGTACCCGAAAATTGACCGCTCTCTCGGATATTATGTTTTTTTAGTTTCAACTGTAAATTACTTGTAGAGTCGAGCAAGGAGCTATATTTTTTAGCATTCCAGGACTTTATTCCCCAAAGATGTAGATATCGTCTACGTTATTCCACAAGTCCTAAGAAGAAGGGTAAACGAAAACTGGGCTGTATGGCGACGACATAGGCTTTTGAAAGGAGGCTATTGCATATGTGCAAGCCTGGTTTAAACAGATAGTGTGGGGAAACAAATTGGTCTCGCATCGTTGTATTGACCGAAATTAGCGGAACACACGACAAACGTGTTTGTCCTGTCTGTGACTCCCATCCATTCCTTAGAGAGCAGGTTATGATCGAAGTATGCAGGCGTTGGTTGCGATAAGTGTTGACGAACGTTACGTTGCATGTACTCAGTTGTACTGTAACCAAAAAAAGTGTAAACACTCTATGTCCTATATAGGATCATGTGTTGCGGTGTGTAGGTTAGCATCTTCGTTTGCGGTAGACATCTACTTGTAATTAAAATAATAAATCTTAGTTCGGATTAGTGGACTGCACAAGAAAGGAACTTGGAGTAGGAATTTTGTGGGTAAAGGGCGGGTCGAGCTGGAAATCGATGTTGCATTAGGCAGGTAACTTCGGTTCTGTGGTTGCTGTATCGTCGAATAAGGGTGTTGTTAGGCCAATACTTTCGAAAAGTTTTAGTGTAGACGGTCGGAAATCGGTAAATTACTTTACGTATGTTTTTATTTCGACTCTCCGTTGCACAATAGGGTTTAAATACCTTCTGGGGCGCTAGAATATCGGTGTCAGATAAATGTAGTTCGCATCGTAACAGGACATAGAGATTCCTTATATGGGATGTGTACTGCTGTAGCAAGGAAATAAGAGGTAAAATTAAAATACCCGAACTCTCGGAAGGCGCACATATATCTCGATCTATGAAGGAAACGTAACAGGGCAAAGAGAGAGAGAGAGAGAGTATTAAATTTCGGAACTTTCGGCACGGCTCAGCTTCATTAAATAAATGCAGTGCGAGCTATCCTTGTCAGAGTTGTGCGTCTGCTTAGAAGGTTTTGATCTTTTGGAGATGTAACTTACGTGTTTTTGTTTAAACACGTAGCATATGTTTCTTTTATGTAGCCTGCGGAGAGAGCGCTCTGCGTTCTGGACGATTGTTAACGGTGCTTGCAGATGTATATTTAGAGACGTTGTGTTAGATGTCATTGCCGATTTTCGTTATTTGGAATTTTTGTATAAACAATATGTCGTCTTTCGCTGCTGCTGTTGTTGCTGTTTTATCGAAAGAGTGATTGGCATACAAGTTACATTCGGTTCGATGGCTGTTGCTTGCATCGTCTAAACGTAGAGATACATTTATAGATCTAAGGTTGTGGTTGAGTTCCGAAGCGAACCATTTCTTTTCTTTCGGTTAATTGGCTCTGGTTAGAATTGTTTTTGTATATCTTAGACCAACTAAGCATTTCTGTTCTAAATTGTTTTCTAGCATTACACCGAAATTCTTTTAAAAATACATACGAAGAACACTGTGGTAGCTTTATTTTTTCCAAGAATAATAATAAACGGCGGAAATTCTTACATAAATCGAGATCTGGCGTACGGATCGCTGCGGCGCGCTTAATAATAAATAAGCAATTTAATTGGCTGCTGACCTGTCGGGGCGCGGTCGCAGTAAAAAGAGAGCAGGGGTCGGCCTGTGGGGGCGGTGTCGGTGCGGTCAAGACAATCGTCGCGGTATTGTTTGTTCTCGCGGGTAGGGCGGGTGGCGGCGTCCTTTGAGAAGCGGTCGCGAGCGTGGAGGAGGAGGAGGAGGGGGTAGCATCTGTCGGCGGCAACGGCGGTCAGGCAATCGGCCGAGCGAGTAGGGGTCGCGGGTGCGAGTACATACATGTCGAGGGGTCTACAGGTCTGGACCGGTCGGAGGTGCTGCCTGTCTGGCGGCGGCGCCTGGGGATGGAGGGGTCGTTGTGTAGGCAAAAATGTTCAAATGTTTGTTAAGCTTATGGGACTTAACTACGGGGTCACCAGTCCCTAAACTTACAAACTAGGGGAGACTGGGGCACGTTTTTCAACATTTTACACTTTTATTTTTGTACTTCTTATTTTTATCGATTTTCCTGTAAACAGCGGATCATTATATTTCCTACATCTTTATCTACAGTCTTGTACAGATATTTTTGAAAATAGTAAATATCATTGTTTGTAGCAAATGATTTTGTCTGACTATGTTGCGTTGGAAAATTTGCCCTGTATGTTCAAATGTTCAAATGTTTGTATAGTCTATGGGACTCAACTACGGGGTCATCAATCCCTAAATTTACAAACTACTTATGAACTACTTAGGAACTAGGACGGCACAAATATCTATGCCCGAGGGGGGATTCGAACCCCGACCTTAGTGGCCGTGCAGACCGTGACTGGAGCGCCTTAGTCCCCTCGGTCACCGAGGCCAGCGCGCCCCGTATGTGGGGCAAGTTTTCCGGCTTACTCAACATGTACAAGGGCAAATTTTCCAATTATACTTTCAATGTTAAAACAGAGATAATCACCTTGATTTCAATGAATACGTATTTTTATCATGAATTTACAATACATTACAAAAGAAGGATAGTAAAAGTAGCAACATTAAATAAAAAAATGATACTTACTGGTTTTACAAAATATCTGACTTAAATATTTTACAAACACAGATATTTTTAACAATACTCATACTGATTGTCTGAATCACAATGTAAGCAAGCAGAAAAATGCAACATTTCCTTTCGAAGTCTCCATACGCCCATTGCGTGCACTGTACACACTTATCATTTGCTTTAGACTTGGCGTAAGACTGAAAGCAATAAGGAATATATGCCCCATATACTCTCGGAAAACGTACCCCGACGCCACATTCGGAACTATAACACTACGTCCATGAGTAACAGTGTAAGCTATTTACAAAACAAATGCACAGTTACGTGAAGAAAGAAACCCACTTTTAGTGTGTGCAATGTCAAAATAATAATCTTAACGCTAGAATGCTTATTTTAAGTCTCAATTAAAACGTGAAAGTTTACTCACATTTGCAAAAATGACGAAAACAGCCCTGCCGACGTTGTGACCGCTGGTACAACACTGAAACTTTCGTAAATGAAGCGTGCTTTGTTGCTACTTCCTACAGTATCGCCGGTGGTAACATCTAGCGGTTTGTTTCGAAAATAAACGGATTTGGAAAACTTGCCCCTATGGAAAATATGCCCCGGTCTCCCGTACTTATGAAGTACTTACGAACTAGGACGACACAAATATCCATGCCCGAGGGGGGATTCGAGCCCCCGACCGTAGTGGCCGTGTATGTTGTGTAGGACATGTGTGTGGCCGAGGGAGGTGTTGTTCACTTGCAACCTGTCAATCATCTTAAGTGCGTTATGGCGGCGTCCTTTGATTAGCGGTCCGACAAGTAGCGTTGATGACAATCAAAAGGACCTAAATGTAAACTGCCAATCATCTTTCGTCCTTCTGGGAAGACAATCAATCATCCTGTGGCGGCATCCTTTGATCTGCGGTCCGGCAATTGGCCGAGAGACGACGGGTGGGTGGGTAATTCAAATTTCCCGCCAAAAAACAAAAGACAGGCGAATCTCAGTGGGGCGATACCCCCATTACCCCACTACTCGTCATATTGTGAAACAATTTCCAAGGTGAATTCAGCTATGTGTGTGTATATTGTGTACAAATTCCTACGGCTACAATTTGTAGTGTAGAAATTATAAATTGTAACGTCATACCGAATGCCATAGTTTTAGTGCATGAACAGTGGAAAATTAATAAGCGAGAAATTTGTTTCCTTTCACCATTTTACCGTTGTTGTCAGCGAGAAAATATAATAAATGTTTGAAATTATCTTTAAAGTTTGTTGCAAGTCGCTAAGTACTTTCATTCTGGTACTGTGTACGAATAAAATCTCGTCGCATTATGTGGCAGTTTTTTGCGATTCCTATTGTTTATGATGTTATATTTCCTGAATCATTTGTCGTATATAGTTCTTAACCCTGCAGGAAATGTTACCTCACGGTAAGGAATGTGTGTACCAAATGTGATTGAAATCGGTCCAGAGGTTTAGGAGGAAATGTGCAGCATTGTCACTTAATGCACCAGTTCTTCTCGCGTCTCATTGTTTATGACGTCACATCTCGTAAACTGAGTGTCGTACTATGATAAAATTTCGGATGTACATTTAGTGGTACGTGTGTATACTGTCCGTAACATTTAGAGCGAATACAAGTAATAGTGTACGAATTAGACTTGCGCATAATAGTCCGCGAACGGGAGCGCTCACTTTAGTCCGCGGCTCTGCCGCGAACTAGTTCGCTCTTTTAGTTCGTCCGCTCCCAGTGATGGCTGAGCGGCGTGGTCTGCGCATGCAGGTGGAGGGGGAAGTTCCCCCACCTAGCTACTTCATGCGCTTGCTGCTTGAGCCGCTAACGATATCACGCAAACCGAAAGAAACAGTTTGTGGATAATTTCTGGCGTTTAAGTTTAAAGTTATCTCTATATCTTGGCATTATGGAATTTATTGGTCAGATATTGCAGAGTGCAGAACACATCAAAACAGAAATTTTGTAGCACTGAACTATGTAATCTAGCAGGCAGACGCTCACCTCGAAATGACACATCAGCAGAAGGCAAACACATGATTTTTAATTCTGCTATGCGCCCTCTCGCTATTGCCCGTCTGTCTTCGGAAAAGAATCCAACGAACTATGATACGTTTGGCATAATCGTCCTCTGCTCCTAGTTCGTCCGCTGCTCCCAGTTCGTCCGCTGCTCCTAGTTCGTTCGCTACTTCTAGTTCGTCCGCTCTTTTTGGCTTTTGCTACCGCTACTAAAAGAGCTCCTTTTTTTATGACAGCTTTTTTATATAACGATTCAGTGTTGCCAAGGCGTGTGCTATTACCCGTATCTTTGGACAATTTGACTAAATACTTAGGCAAATAAACCAGTTATTTACACGAATGGGTGAACAATGGTATTCAACTACTTTTCATACAGAGTACTCGCAGTACTTTATTATTAAAATAGATTTCTTGTGCCAGTGAACTATGAAACTACAGCTGAGCTGCATCTCAGCTCGAAATGAAGGTAATTGGCAGAAGGGAATCTTGCTGTTCCCCGTCAGTCTTCGGAAAAGGAGCGGACGAAGTAAGAGGCGAGGGTTCTGCGAACTAGTTCGCGTAGTTCGCCCGTGGGAGTGCTCTTTCGAACTAGTTCGTTCGCGAACTACGCAAGACTAGTACGAATAATAAATTGTAACGTCATGCCAAATGCCGTAATTTTACTGCATGAACGCCGAAAAAGTACTAAAAGACAAACTTTTTTTCCTTTCATCATTTTCCTGGGTTTGCCAGCGTGAAAAAGTTTCCCAAATGTTTGAAATTATGTTTAAAATTTGTTGCAAGTCGCTAAGTGTTCTCCTTCTCAAGTTAACTATCGGCCTTGTCGCAAATGTCCTTTCTTGACTGACAACTTCCTTATTTTAATACATAATGAAAATTAAATTATTAGTCTTTCGTTGGTGAATTTTTTGTGTATTATATTATTATAAATATAGTCTTTTAGTGATTTTATTACTATTTGGTTCAAAAGTTAGTAATTGAAGGTAATTAATTGCATGCTTAAATACCGACAATTTACTATTTCTGGATACTCTGGGCTCGTGGGTTGGCCAATTATAAATGAATTCGTCACTAATAAATGAAAAGACTTCTTTCTTGAGACAAAAACTTGAGAAAATTTAATAGACGAAACTTTTACAAAATGAAACTCTTACAGGATTGGCTTGCTCCCATCACTTCAGACAATTAAAGAAGACTGACTAATTCCACTCTTATGTCTAAAACATAAGAAAGCACCACTGTTTTTTTGTTCTCTAAGATTAATTTTATATATCTCATTTTATAAATTGAGGGGGTTAAAGCCAAAGTGGTGTAAATCATGTTTCATGCATTTTGAGAAACAGAAGGTATTGTGAGAAGCGTTGTAATAAATTCCACAAGAAATCAATATCACTTTTTTGTGTTTTACGTCACAGGAAGGTGTCATTGTTTCAATGTGTTGATAATTGAAAACGGTTTAATAAAAAATTACGTGTCTTTTGAAGGGTCCAAATGACTTACACCATTTTGCCTTTAACCAATCTTGTATTTGCAGTAAATTTAAATAAAAACGAAAGGTATTTTAATGATATATTTCAGAAATAACTAAGAGCAGTACAACCAAATATCCTTTCTTAGCTATGACAATGTTCAGTCACGTTCAGTATCAACAATATCCAGCGGGCCTGCGTTATCTACTGTTGCTTCAGCTGTTGTAAGTCCCTGGAAGTAAGAATGGTTGAATGTATGGTAGAAGATCTAGCATGTCCCTTTTCTTTTCCTTGGTTACAGGTCTTGGTCCATGGTATAGGTTTTCCATAGGAATACATCCAAGTGAAAGTTCTGCCTGTCACTTCTGATAGCTTATCTATACATTTTAATCTGCAGTTACAATTTATGTTTGAAAACGTCTTTTCAGGAACCTTTCTCCCTTCCTTAGTTTCATATGCCTGACCCAAATTTCTTTTTTTATTTCTATTCTGCTTCGTACTCCCCCTTTTTTGCCTCTTTCCACTTAGATTTGGTAATTCATGTTGTGTTTTTTCCACTTCTTCCTCTGCAACCAAACAAACACGCCTAATTATTTTCCGAATGTTATGATACGACGTTTTGAGGTTGTGTATCAAGACTATTATTATTTTTACGAATTGTTTTGCAGAAATTATGCTACATCGTTTAGCTCGCGCACCACGTTTGCTATTATTTTCCGTGAAATTACGTTTTTAGGCCAGTCATTGTTAAACTTCAAAGACATGATAATGTGTTACTAACGTAATTGGTCAAATGATAGACTAAGTGAGTTAAACTTACCTGAAGAACCAAACATTTCATTCTCTGAAGGATCATATTCATCACTAGATCCTGCATTTGCAATACACTGGGTTCAGTACTTGTGTCTTCATCACATTTTGAGCATCCATCTTCACCAAAACACGTAAACTACACAGTACGAAAGCACACCTTAGAAGTCCTTAGAGGAATAATGGCGTAAGTCAGACTGTAAACAAAGCGGCCGTTTCATTCACAAGTGAAACTGCTAACGCCATCTATGGGGGTAAGAACAAAACTGTGAGTTTCACCATTCTTCCATTTGTTGTTGTTATGGTCTTCAGTCCGGAGACTGGTTTGATGCAGCTCTTCACCCTACTCTATTCTGAGCAAGCCTTTTCATCTCCTCATAAGAACGGCAACCCACATCCACTTGAATCTGCTTACTATATGCGTCTCTTGGTCTTCCTCTGCGGCCGGCCGCGGTGGCCGAGGAGACTGAGGCGCTTCAGTCACGGTCTGCACGTCCACTACGGTCGGGGGTTCGAATCCCCCCTCGGGCATGGATGTTTGTGCCGTCCTAGTTCGTAGGTAGTTCATAAGTAGTTTGTAAGTTTAGGGACTGATGACCCCGTAGTTAAGTCCAATAACCTTTACAAACATTTGAACATTTCTTCCTCTGCGATTTTTACCCCACACGCTTCCCTCCAATGCTAAATTTACGATTCCCCGATGTCTAAGAATGTGTCCTACCAAGCGATCCCTTCTTTTAGTCAGGGTATGCCAAAAAATTCTTTTCTCGCCAATTCTGTTCAGTACCTCTTCATTAGTTATGAGATCTACCCACCTAATCTTCAACATTCTTCTGTAGCACCACATTTCAAAAGCCTCTATTCTCTTCCTGTCCGCACTGCTTATCGTCCATGTTTCGCTCCCGTACAAGGCAACAGTCCACACAAAGCCTTCAGAAAAGACTTCCTTAGACTTAAATCAATATTCGATATTAGCAAATTTCTCTTTTTCAAAAATGCTTTTCTTCCCATTGCCATTCTGCATTTTATATCCTCTGTACTGCGACCATCACATGTTATTTTACTATCCAAGTAACAAAACTCATGTACCACCTTCATTGTTTTGTTACCTAATCTAATTCCTTCAGCATCGCCTGATTTTCTAAGACCGCATTCTATTATTTTTGTTTTGCTCTTGTTAATGTTAATTTTATACGCGCTCTTCAACACACTGTCCATTTCATTCACCTGCTCTTGCAGATCCTTTGCTGTCTCTGACAGAATTACAATGTCATCAGCAAAACGCAATGTTTTTATTTCTTCCCCCTGAACTTTAATCCCTATTCCAAATTTTTCCTTGCTTTCCTTCACCGCCTGCTCAATGTACAAATTGAATAACATCGTAGAAAGGCTACAACCCTGTCTTACTCCCTTCCCAACTGATGCTTCCCTTTCATGCCCTTCGAGTGTAATAACTGTGGTCTGGCTTTTGTACAAGTTGTAAATAACTCTCCTTTCCCTGTATTTTACCCTTGCTGACTTCAGAATTAGAAAGAGTGTATTCCAGTCAACATTGTCAAACGCTTTCTCCAAATCTACAAAAGCTAAAAATGTAGGTTTTCCTTTCCTTAATCTGTCTTCTAAGATAAGACGTAAAGTGAGTATTGCCTCCCGGGTTCCTACGTTCCTCCTGAATCCAAACTGATCTTCCCCTAGGTCAGCTTCTACCAGCTTTGCCATTCTCCTGTAGGTAATTCGTGTTAAAATTTTGCAACCATGACTTATCAAACTGTTGGTTCTGTAATTTTCACACATGTCTGCTCCTGATTTCTTTGAAATGGGGATTATTACATTTTTCTTAATGTCTGAGGGCATTTCGCCTGTCTCATACATCCTACACACCAGTTCAAATAGTTTTGTCATGGCTGGCTCTCCCAGAGACTTTAGTAGCTCTGAGGGTATGTCATCTACTCCTGGGGCCTTGTTCCGACCTAGGTCTTTCAAGGCTCTGTCAAATTCATCTCTCAGTATAGTATCTCCTATTTCATCTTGATCTACTTCCTCTTCCCTTCCTACAACATCGTCTCTAAGTTCATTTCCTTTGTAGAGCTGCTCTATGTACTCTTTCCACCTTTCAGCTTTCCCTTCTTTGCTGAGAACTGGTTTCCCATCTGAGTTCTTGATATTCGTAGAGTTGCTTTTTTTGTCCCCAAATGTATCTTTTATTTTCCTGTAGGCGGTATCTACTTTTCCCCTTCTTATACATTCTTCTACAGATGTGCATTTGGCTTCTAGCCACTCCTGCTTAGCCATTTTGCACTTCCTGTCAATCTCATTTTTTAGTCGTCTGAACTCCATTTTGCCTGTTTCATTTAGTGCATTTTTATATTTTCTCCTTTCATCAATTAAATTTAGTATTTCCTGTGATATCCAAGGATTTTTTGTAGGTCTTGCCTTTCTACCTATTTTGTCCTCTGCTGCCATCACTATTTCATCTCTCAATGATACCCATTCCTCTTCTACTGTTTTATTTCCCCCTGTTTCTGTCAATTGATGCCGAAATTTCCCTCTGAAATTCTCCAGAACTTCACTTTCCTTCAATTTATCTAAGTCCCATCTCCTTATTTTCCTACCTTTCTGCAGTTTTTTCAGCTTCAGCCTACAGTTCATGACTAACAAGTTATGGTCAGAGTCTATATCTGCCCCTGGGTAAGTCTTACAGCTTATAACCTGGTTCCGGAATCTATGTCGTACCATTATAAAATCTATTTGATACCTTCCGGTGTCTCCTGGTTCTTCCACGTATACAACCTTCTTTTGTGATTCTTAAACCACGTGTTTGTTACGATTAAATCATGTTCCGTGCAAAATTCTACCAGGCGACTTCCTCTTTCATTCCTCCTGCCCAATCCATATTCACCTACTATTTTTCCTTCTCTTCCTTTTCCTACTATCGAATTCCAGTCTCCCATCACAATTAAGTTTTCCTCTCCCTTAACTGTCTGCATAATTTCCTTTAGCTCCTCATATATTTCTTCGATCTCTTCATCATCGGCAGAGCTAGTTGGCATATAAACCTGTACTACTGTTGTCGGTGTTGGCTTCGTATCTATCTTGACAATGATAATCCGATCACTGTGCTGCTCATAGTATTTTACCCGCATTCCTATTTTCTTGTTCATTATCAGTCCTACTCCTGTGATACCCCCAACTGATCTTGTATTTATAATCCTGTACTCGCCTGACCAGAAATCCTGTTCATCCTACCACCGAACTTCACTAATTCCCACTATATCTAACTTCAACCTATCCATTTCCCTTTTTAAATTTTCTAATTTTCCTACCCGATTAAGGGATCTGACATTCCACGCTCCGACCCGTAGAATGCCAGTATTGTGTTTCCTGATGACAACATCCTCCTGAGTAGTCCCCGCCCGGAGATCCGAATGGGGGACTATTTTACCTCCGGAATATTTTACCCGAGAGGATGCCATCATCATATGTTCATACAGTAGAGCTGCATGTCCTCGGGAAAGATAACGGCTGTAGTTTCCCCTTGCTTTCAGCCGTTCGCAGTAGCTGTGTGGCAAAGCCACATTAGCTGATGTTACAAGGTCAGCTCAGTCAATCATCCAGACTGTTGCCCCTGTAACTACTGAAAAGGCTGCTGCCCCCCTTCAGGAACCACACGTTTGTCTGGCCTCTCCACAGATACCCCTCCGCTGTGGTTGCACCTACGGTACGGCTATCTGCATCGTTGAGGCACGCAAGCCACCCCACCTCGGCAATGTCTGTGGTTCATGGGGGTGGTCTTCCATTTAACAGAGCTATATTTCAAAATTGTATTTCAGCACTTATGTCAATGATTTAAAAAACGTGACTTATACCTCTATGGCTTTAACCCCGTCAATTATCCATGGTCTATCAAATGATAGTAAATATATCGTAAATTAATCAATTAACTAATTAATTATGATTTTCTTTTAAATTCAAGTAAAAAATTCCTCTCCCCTACTCTCCTTCTTAACCATATACCTCCTGCCTCATGTATCATTACAAACTAATTCCAAATTCCAGCTTCATAGGTGAAGTAGTTTTCGAGATTTCGTGTTTAGTCAGTGAGTGAGTGAGTGTCCTTTGGCTTTTATGTAGATAGAGATTATGTCGTCAGAATAGTTTGACAACAGCAGCAGTTGATTAATTTTACAAAGTTTCCGCATTTTACAAAGTTTCAATGTCCCCGCGGCACTGCTCCAAGACATCAGTCGAAACTACGCCAAGTCGCGCTGCGTGTTCGCGGGGGCCTTACACGATTTTACGCGGCTGTACCGCTTCGTTTGGCACTGCAGTGTACGCAGTTGATTACGCACGGAAAGCGCAACGCTGTTGCCTTCACTTGCTTTCCTAGTCCAGTCAAACCGTGCACAGAAAGGGATCAAAGTCGAAAAATTTGGTGTAATTGTTTTTAGTGGCCCATTTTATGTTTTTTTGGGTGCCGAATACGAATCTGAAGTTTTCCAACAAATATTCCATCGGCAAATGTGAGAAATCATCAAAAAACAACTATAAATCACAATTGTCAGTGGTTTTTAGCTTATCAATTGCAAAGCAAGCTATTTACACAAAAAAGTGGCCCAGTAATAAAATGAAGAGGAGAAAATTACTCATAATTTATGTCTGTTATTTTTTTTACGTCTTATGGTTTCCACGTAAAAGAGCGTTAAAAAGCGGTGAAATCAGTAAATTTTGGAAAATAGAAAAAAAAAATTGCATGTTTTTTCGGGTGGATTATTTCATCAGCAGTTCCTTGCCTTTCAGCGTGTTTACCTTGCGAACCCTGGAAGCAGCTCCTCTTTTTGTCCTCTGTTAGCGTGCACTCAGCTGTGCGCCCACGCCGTCCGTCTACCTGTAGTCCAGTCAATGAACGCATTCTAGAGTGCATGGAATATGCGAGAAATTTTGACTTCAGGACTTTGTTAGGGGTAGTTAGGAGACGAACATACTAAAAGTTCCCGCCCCTGGGGGGTGAGCTAAAGCGGGGAGGGGGCTGGAAAGGTACCATTTTTTGGTTTTTCGCTAATATCTCGAAAACGGTCCGCATTAGGAAAAAATTGATAAAAAAAAAGAAAAAAAAGAGTGATAATTGAATTTGCCTTAAAATTGTTTCAATACATATATGTCGAATTCCCAACGGTTTTCGAGATATATATCATTGAAAATCATCTCTACCTCACTAATTTTGTCAAACATTTACTTCTAGTGACTCACTCGATCGTTTCACAGAAAATTTATCCGATAGAAAGATGTAGAGCATTAAATTTCCTTGAATTTGATGTGCAAATTTACTACCTTATCTTCAGGCAATCAGAAGGTACATGATTTATAAGATGTGCGCTCAGTTTCGATGTCCCTCCATAAATGAGTGTTTTGAGGGGTTGTAACGTTTTTACCTTATGAAACGTGCTATCATGGTAAATAAAAACGGTTTAACAATGACAATAAGGTGCTTGCAATTGAAATGTAGCTTTTCTGATAATATTATGAATCGTACAATTAAAGTATTTACAAGCACTGAAAGTGATTCAGGATGAAAAAAAATGCATTTACCGCAATATCTTCGTTTTCTGAGGCGGAGGAGTTGAGACTCATTTATTGTCGCCTGCAGTGGGCATGTCGTCTAGGTCGTCAGTACCTAACGCCCGGGAGAGGGTTAACGATGGGGAAGCCCCACGACGAACATCGACGGCCTGTCACTGACTGGGGGGTGGAATGGATTGTTCTCACTCGCTTATTATTTCATTTCACTTCAAAAGTTCGCCAACCGCAGGGAAAGTTTGTGTTTCGGTATTGTGTGTCAGCTTTTCGAGATATTTTTTATTTATTTATGAAAATGTTGACTGTGTAGTGCGCGCAATGGCTACTCGGTGTTTTGTATGTGATTAAACCAGACGTTTCCACAGTGGCAAAAAAAGGAATACTATCACTCATCAAAGCTAGAATAGAAAGGGGAGATAGCAATGGCTCATATTTAGAAGGTTTGGACATCCTTCTCATTCATACTGAATGTCGAAAAAATAACATCAGGTTGCAATGGTTATGTTAGATTTTTGAAGACCAATTGTCTTGGGAGAGGTTGTGCAGTGGTTTTTAATGGGTACGCTGACATATCAGAGAGGATAAAAGTAGCTGAACAGTCGACGATATCGGTTCAGGATGTGTGGGGGAAATGAATGTCAGTCTAGAAACTAAAATTACAGTGAAGCAAGAGGATTTTCTCTCCAAATTTTACAATAAGAATCAGCTGATAAACCTGTTGATGATGCAACTACAGAAAAATGAAATAAATGGACTTCAAGCTTCAGGTGATGCTGACGTAGATATTGTGGCGAAGTGGATTTTGTCAAAATGCACCAGAAGTCCAAAATCATACAACATGCTGCTGAGATATTGCCAATAGTTCTTCTTCCGCCGACTCCGTTGAGAAAGTGGGGATCACGAGTACTCTATAATGGTATGGACCTCCAGCCATCACAGAATCCCTCATCGTGTTCCGCTACAAATCATCTATAAAAGCAGCTGGGAACATAAAGCGTAATCTCTCAACTCTCCCTCCAGCTGAAGGAGCTGTTAAGCAGCATGCATTCCGAACGTACCACCAAGTACGCCTTTGGTTAGGAGAGGAACCTAAAGGTGGAGCGCCGAATTGGTGTTGGAATGGCCAACTAGTTCCGAATCTCTCAGAGTTAGATGCTGCCCCTGACGAAATCTTGAAGATTATTTTTTGTTGATGTACAAAATGATGTGACAGTGGCAGATGTGGTTGCAGAAAAGCATTGCCACACTGCTCTGTTACATGCCTGAACTGCAAGGGCAACTGCAACAACGGAGTCGGAATATTAATTCAGGATGAAGATGACGAGACTCTACCAATCTCGTTGGACGACGTCCCCACTACTGAAGAAGATGAATGAACTTGACCATTCCTTCTCAGAAAAACGAAGATGTTGTTTTGAATGCACTTATTTTTCATTCTGAATCACTATCAGTGTTTCATTATATGATTCATAATATTGTAATAAAAACTACAATTATGAAAAGATTTCAATTGCAAGTAATTTCTTGTCATTGTTAAACTGTTCTTATTTACCATGCTAGCACGTTTCATAAAGTAAAAACCTTACAGCCCCTCAAAACACTCATTTATGGAGGGACATGGAAACAGAACGCACATCTTATAAATGATGTAACTTCTGATTCGCTGAAGCAAATGTGCACATCAAATTGAAGGAAATTTAATGCTCTTCAACTTTCCCTCAGATAAATTTTCTGTGAAACGATCGAGTTAGACACTAGAAGTAAATGTTTGACAAAATTAGTGGGGTAAAGATGATATTTTCCGATATTGACGCTTTTCAATAACGTGTATCTCGAAACCGTTGGGAATTTTATAGCAAATTGAATTATCTTTAATTTTTATTTCGAACAATTTTTTCCTAAAGCCGAGCGTTTTCCATATATAAGCGGAAAACCAAAAAATTGTACCTTTCCACCCCCCGTCCCCGCTTTAGCTCACTCCCCAGGGGCGGGGACTTTTGGTATGTTCACCTCCTAACTATCCCTAACAAAGTCCTGAAGTCAAAAATTCTCGTATATTCCATGCACTCTACACCCCTATTTTGACTGTGGCTGCGGCCCGCCCCTCCGTCCCAACTATGCGGCCGCTGCCCTTAAATTTTTTTTAATTTTTTTATTTTTTTTCAAGATTATGGGACTTAACTACGGGGTCATCAGTCCCTAAACTTACAAACTACTTATCTACTACCTTATACTAAGGACGGCACAAATATCCATGCCCGAGGGGGGATTCGAATCCCCGACCGTAGTGGCCGTACAGACCGTGACTGAAGCGCCTCAGTCCCCTCGGCCACCGCGGCCGGCTTAAATTTATGATAGGCGAAGGGGGGATAGACCAAAGATAACATAGACTGCGCATGTCCCATCTCTGCTGTGTAGTGGTTTGAAACCAATATCTGACATTGCCCCTAGTCACGTGACCGAGTTTTCCTCATCATGAGCAACAATGTTTGTCATTTACAGGCGATATCAAGTGTTGATTATAACAATGAAACAACTCCTCATATTCCTGTTACACATCTAGCAGTAATGGTAATGTAATTTCATCATATTGTGAATATTAATGCAGTGATTGTAGTGTTTACATGTGCCCCGGTGAAAAGTACCGTATTGTCAGTCATTTTTAGAAGCGACAGAATTACATACCCTCGATGTTTGTGTTACGTAATGTATCTTTTACTTTTTGTAACTTGAAAATGTGATTATCGACGGGAAAATACTTTAAGCTGCTCTTGAGCAAGTTTATATGTCAGCAAGTAAGTCATTCCTGCTGAAAATCTGATTTCAGTAACGTTATACAAAACTAAACGTTCATACAGACTGTTTATTTTCCACATGAAGTCACTTCTTCCTACTGCGTCGATGATGTTTCCTCACTACTCAATTCTTTAATGTAAACAGCCAATAATTTGGTTATTTTACGTTTTGGCATCACGGTCCGTGCCAAAAGTCTTAAAATATTAACGGTTGTATTCTGTTAAAATCGGACATTATGGATGCAAACAAATATCATTTCTTATAAAATGACAACGAAATTTTTTACATATATTGTTGAGGAATCGTAAGGAAGCTGATGCTCCTTTCAGATTGATATTTTATCTTCTACTCCTGTGTAAAATGCACACTAAAAGACTCACAGTACAACGACAACAATGTATCCAGAATGAAACTTTCACTCTCCAGAGGAGTGTACGCTGATATGAAACTTCCTGGCAGATTTAAATTGTGTGCCGGAACCGGGACTCGAACCTGGGACCTTGCCTTCCGCGAGCAAGCGCACTACCGACTGTGCTATCCCGACACGACTCACGACGCCGCCTCACAACTTTACTTCAGCCAGTTACCTCGTCTCCTACTTTCCAAATTTCACAGAAGCTCTCCTGCGAACCATGGAAGATTAGCCAGGATGTTTCATATCAGCGCACAGTCCGCAGCAGAGTGAAAGTTTCATTCTAGTTCAAAAATAGTTTGTAAGTTTAGGGACTGATGACCCCATAGTTAAGTCCCATAAGCTATACAAACATTTGAACATTTTGATGGAGGATACTTGTTGCACAGAGTCGTGTGGACCAGGGGTCAATCATTTTTATCGATTTGTGAGAGTTACATTTCATTTATTAAGGCAAAGTACAAGGATAATGCTGAAGTTGTCGTCGATGGTTATGCTCAAGAGGGTACTAAATATGCAGAGAGAGAGCAAGAAGGTCACGCAGACACATGTCAGTAGATGTCATGTTCGACGAAAGAATGATCCCGACAGTTGCACAAGAGAAATTTCTAATTAATATGAGACACAAAAGACTTCTCATCTCAGTGTTGAAGTGCAAGTTTGCAGCAGATGGAATTCAAACGAAGCAGGCACTAGAGGATGCAGATACACTTATTGTAACCACAGCAACTGATCTTGCACAACAACATAACTCTGTAGGTATTGTGGGTGAAGACGTAGATTTGTTTGTGATCATAATTGATCGTTGTCAGGGTGTATATTCTATTGTATACTTTCTGAAGACAGGCAAAGGGACAGTGCCGCAACTAATTTTTTCTCCTGACTGCCTACCAGAAAAATCTATTAGTGACAACATATTGTTTGTGCATGCCATGGGAGGATGTAGGCAAAATATTCTCAGGTATTGTTGAAAGGAGAGTGCGAGTATTAATTGAGGACAAGTTAGATGAAAATCAGTGTGGGTTTAGGCCTCTTAGAGGCTGTCAGGACCAGATCTTTAGCTTACGGCAGGTAATGGAAAAGTGCTATGTGTGGAACAGAAAATTGTATCTATTTTTCATAGATCTAGAAAAGGCTTATGACCGTGTCCCTAGGAGGAAGCTACTGTCAGTTCTACAAGATTATGGTATAGGAGGCAAACTTCTGCAGGCAATTAAAGGTCTTTACGTAGACTGTCAGGGAGCAGTTAGAGTAGATGGCAAATTAAGCTCATGGTTCAAGGTAGTTTCGGGGGTAAGACAAGGCTGTAACCTGTCACCACTGTTGTTCATACTATTCATGGATCATATGTTGAAAACAGTAGACTGGCAGGGCGGGATTAAAATAGGTGAAAACAAAATAAGCAGTCTCGCATATGCGGATGACTTAGTTGTAATGGCCGATGAAAGGTTGCAAACTAATATTTCAGAGCTCGATCAGAGGTGCAAGGATTATGATATGAAGATCAGCATCTCCAGAACGAAAGTAATGTCAGTGGGAAAGAGATTGAAAGAGATTCAGTGCCAAATAGGAGGAACAAAGTTAGAACAGGTAGACAGTTTCAAGTACCTGGGACGTATTTTCTCACAGGAAGGCAACATAGTGAAAGAACTGGAATCGAGGTGCAGCAAAGCTAATGCAGTGAGTGCTCAGCTAAGATCTAATCTCTTCTGCAAGAAGGAAGTAAGTACCAAGACTAAGTTAGCATTGCACCGCTCTATCTTTCGACCAACTTTGTTGTATGGGAGTGAACGATGGGTGGATACAGGTTACCTAATTCATAAGGTAGAGGTTACAAATATGAAAGTAGCAAGAATGTTTGCAGGTACTAATAGATGGGGACAATGGCAGGAGGGTGTCCATAATGAGGAAATCAAAGAAAAACTGGAATGAACACCATAGATGAAGCAGTTAGAGCTAACAGACTGAGATGGTGGGGTCATGTTACACGCATGGGGGAAGCAAGTTTACCTAAAAGACTCATGAGCTCCGCAGCGGAGGGTAAGAGGAGTCGAGGTAGACCAAGAAGAAAGTATTTAGATTCGGTGCAGAATGATTTTGAAGTAAAAGGCATAACATCAGACGAGGCATCAATGTTAGCATTGAATAGGGGATCATGGAGGAACTTTATTAGAGGTACTATGCTCCAGACTGAACGCTGAAAGGCATAATCAGTCTCTAATGATGATGATGATGATGATGGGATGATGTGTCGGAACTTCGGCCTTGTTCAGAGTACGAAAGATGAGGTTTCTCCAAACCCTGAAGAAAAAGCCTCCTCTAACCAAGGCCATTGAAATTTTTAAAGATCCTACTGTACACGCTGACGCTGTCACTAATGCTGGTCTAACGTTTCTCACTGCGTTGTAAAAATTGACCGTAAAGGAAGCCACGTTCTTGGATAATTTGCGGTGTAAACACTACATAAGGTCATCATACAGAACAACTGTCCATTTGGCGGTTTTACCCTCCTAGCGAGGCTGCAGCACAGCAACATACGTTGAGAGTATATTTTCAAGTGCAGCAGTGGCTTGGAAATGAAGAAGAGTCTGCTGCCAGTGCCAACGCTGCATCCACTAGCACCAGAAGCAGTTTTGAAACTTATTTATTTCTTGTGGCCGGCCGCGGTGGCCGAGGGGACTGAGGCGCTCCAGTCACGGTCTGCACGGCCACTACGGCCGGGTTTTCGAATCCCCCCTCGGGCATGGATATTTGTGCCGTCCTAGTTCGTAAGTAGTTCATAAGTTGTTGTTGTTGTTTATAGGGGACCAAACTACAAGGTCATCAGTCCCCTGTTCCAGGCAGTGATGAAACATGTGATAGAACGAAAACACAGAGAACAAGGATTAGAGAATTCCTTGAATGTAAAATAAAGACAAACACTACACTTATACACAGAGGAGTGCACAAAAGGGATAAAAATACAATTTCACAGCAGAATGCGTTCATAAGTAGATTGTAGGTTTAGGGACTGATGACCCCGTAGTTAAGTCCCGTAGACTGTACAAACATAATATAATATTATTTCTTGTGAGTGTATGAAGACCTGTCAGACCAACTGTGGATGCAAGATAGCAGGTCTCAACTGTTACAATATGTGACGGAACTGCGAGAACAGCTGCAATAAAAATGGCCGCCGCAAAATTTGAAGAACAAACTGAAGATGACCCCGAGTTCTCTAAATGACTTAGAGGTAACTATGCAGAAATAATTCTATCGCACCTTTATTTCTCCACTTACTACAGATTTGTGATTGAAAAAGTTTTCTTAATAAGAATTGTTTTCATACGTATTCAATAAATTGTGAAGTATTTGGGATTACGGCATTAATTGTTTGTTCTGGCGTTGAAGGCTTGGAGGGCTGTTCCGAAGAAATTACGCAACCCGTGTTTAAGAAGGCCAGAATCCGCACATAAATGATATAAAATTCTACAGAACTTCGTCCTTTTTATAAGGATTTACGATAATGTGTAATGTCATGAAATAAATACTATATAGTAATGTTCTTTCTTGCTGTTTCCAAAAAGGACTGATTCTCCTGATATTTTCACACTGTTTTTTTGTGGAAACCATACAACTTACAGAAAAATGTTACAGACGTAAATTGTAGGTAATTGTCTCCTCTTTATTTTACTACTCGGCCACATTCCGTGTAAATAGATTGCTTTATGACTTACTAGCTTAAACCCGCGGCTCCGCTCGCGTGTTGGTTGATTATGATTTTTTTTAAGAGATGTATTAAAAGAAATTTCTTTCTTACTGCTTTATTTATTTATTCTTATAATTCCTTATTCGTATGCATATCCTTACAGAGAAAGAGCTGAAGACTTTGTAGCACGCATAGACCAAAGATATGGTCATCGCTGGCCTTCAGGCCATTTTATATATATATATATATATATATATATATATATATATATATATATATATATATATATATATATATTTGACGACATTCAATCACCATATCATCCACCCCCTTATAGCTATCGGCATAGAACTGATGTGGTGTGCAACGGGCGACGTCAGACAACAATTACACACAGACCATTAGTTTGAGTTCTGTAGTTTTCGCTGCAGAGCGAAATATTAACACACCCACACATAGAATTTTATTTGCACCGATAACTTTCCATCCCAATATAGTCCACCCATTTATCATTATCAACCCTCAAGCAACAATGCAACCAATAAAACCATTTTTAAAGAGTAAATATAAGATTCAAAGAGTAATTATTATTCCACATTTCGCGTTATATTCTTCAAATTACTAAATATCTATCAGATCGCTATACAACTGTGCCTAAAATCTTCCTCAGCTATAAATTAGTAACTGTACAAATATTTAAGTCTTGGCGTCTTGTCGTTCGAACGTGATAAGCTTACACCGAACAGACATTCACATTAATATATATATATATATATATATATATATATATATATATATATATATATATATATATATATATATCGACATAAAACCAAGCCTAAAGCCTTCCCCGGATAGACATTAGTAACTGTACAAATTTTAGCTCTTTATGTCTTGTGGTTCAGACGTAATAAACGTACGCCGAACAGACATTCACATTTACAGATATAGATAAGTTGATAACCGCAAAAAAAGTGAGTTTTAGTAATTATTTGTTGATTTCTGATATTTTCCGAGGGAATTTTTCTTGGAAAACTTCAGATTCGTCTTCAGCACCAAAAAAATTAATAAATAAAAAAATGAAAAATAAAAAAAATTAAAACAAACACAAAATAAACCTCTAAAAACAATTCTACATTTACATCTACATACATACTCCGCAATTCACCGTATGGTGCGTGGCGGAGGGTACACTATAGCACTACTAGGCATTTCCTTTCCTATTCCACTCCCAAACGGAACGAGGAAAAAAAAAAAAGAAAAGAATGCCTATATGCCTCCGTACGGGCCCTAATTTCTCTTATCTTTACGCGAAATGTAAGTAGGCGGCAGCAAGATCGTACTACACTCAGACACAAATTCCGGCCCTCCAAATTTACTCAACAGAAATTCACGAAAGAACGTCGTATTTACTATATTCTCATGCGAATACAGTAAATTTCCTTGAAACGGAATAGCTTTTTCCATGAATCAGCACAGGTTTAGGCAACATCGTTCATATGAAACTCAGCTTGCCCTTTTCTCACATGTCATCTTGCGAGCCATGGATGAAGGGCAACAGGCGGATTCTGTTTTTCTCGGCTTCAAAAAGGCGTTCGACGCGGTGCCACACTGCAGACTGCTAACGAAGATACGAGCTTATGAAATAGGTTCACAGATTTGTGATTGGCTGGAAGACTTCCTAAGTAATAGAACGAAGTTCGTTATTCTCGACGGCAAGTGTTCATCAAAGACGAGTGTATCGTCAGGCGTGCCCCAGGGAAGTGTGATAGGACCGCTATTATTTTCTATCTATATAAATGATCTGATGGACAGAGTAAGTTGTAATTTGCGGCTGTTTGCTGATGATGCTGTGGTGTATGGGAGGGTGTCGTCTGTAACTGACTGTAATAGCATACAGGATGACTTAGCCAAAATTTCTAGTTGGTGCGAAGAATGGCAGCTAGCCCTCAATGTAGAAAAATGTAAGGTGATGCGCATGAGTAAAAAAAAACAATCCTATAATGTGCGAATACAGCATTAGTAGTGAGCTTCTTGATGCTGTCGCGTCGTTCAAATATCTAGGCGTAACATTGCAGAGCGATATGAAATGGAACAAGCATGTAAGGACAGTTGTGAGTAAGGCAGACAGCCGACTTCGGTTTATTGGGAGAATTTTGGGAAGATGTACTTCACCTGTAAAGCGGACCGCGTATAAAACACTTGTACGACCACGTCTTGAGTATTGCTCAAGTGTTTGGGACCCACAGCAGATCGGTTTGAAGGAGACATAGAGGCGGTTCAGAGACGAGCAGCTAGGTTTGTTACTGGTAGGTTCGACCAATGCGCGAGTGTCACGGCAATGCTCCGGCAACTCAATTGGAAATCGCTGGAAGAAATACGACGTTCTTTTCGTAAATTTGTGTTAAGTAACTTTAGTGGGCCGGAATTTGAAGCTGAGTATAGTACGATCTTTCCGCCACCTACTTACATTTTGCGTAAAGATCACAAAGAGAAATTAGGGCTCGTACGGAAGCATATAACATTTTTTTTTCCTTGTTCCGTTTGGGAGTGGAATAGGAAAGGAAAAGCCAAGTAGTTTCTTAAAGGTTAATTAATTACACCAAAGTTTTCGACTTCAAACTATCATTTGACTGGGCTATTCCGGGAATGCCTCAAACGGCTAGGTCTCGGTCGCGGGTTTTTGGCGCGGTGTCACCGGTGAATGGACGCCTTTTTTTCACCGCGGCAACCGGTCGGCTGATACGTGCGTAATACGTGCGTAAGGCGTCGGTTTGCCGCATATAAATAGCCAGGCTCGCGCGGCCCTCATAGTGTCACGTTGAGCAGCTGCCGTCCGCCAAACGCGACGTGCTCTAGCCGAGACAGCTGCCCTCTGGACCAGCCGCACAGGCCTCGTGAGTAGTGGATTCCTCCAGACAGTCCCCACCAGGGAATCTGGTGCTCACTGAACCCACTGTGTCACTCCACAGATTTGTGCTGCAAAATCTTCCATACCTCTACTTGTTTAATCATCCTGTAGACCATCAAGGTTGGAACGCATTGCTTCTGTGCTCCTCTCGTGTCCTCTTCTTCGAACTTCTAACACCATTAATTATTTTGCACAACTTTAGGCGACGGTACTAACACTAAAAGTGAACCTTTTCCTTTAATATATGTGTGTGTGTGTTTATTTTTTTTATTTTTTCTTTTATTTTTATTTATTTATTTATTTATTTTTTTGAGCGCGCTTGGCATTTGATCTGCTGGGGCCTCTAAATCTCGTCCTAAGTATGGAGACAAAATGCAACCTTGCCAGACCTTTTTCTGAATCCTTATGCGTTTCATTGTTCCATAGAAAGTTTTCATCGTGGCTTATCTATATAAAAGCGAAAGGACACACGTTCACTCACTCATTGATTAAACACGAAAGCTCGAAAAGTAATTCACCTATAACTCTGAAATTTGTCAGGAGTGTATAGGTTGAGAAGGAGAGCACTTAGCGACTTTCAATCTTTATGAAATTTTGTACACGTAAGCTTCAATCCATGAGGACGGTGGCTGTAAGTTTAAGAATCACATACGATATATAGTTCACGAGATATGACGTCATAAACAATGAGATGCGCGAAAAACTGCTGCATTTTGCGACAATGCTGCTCATTTTCTCCTAAACCATTGGGCCAATGTCAACCAAATTTAGTACAAACATTCCTTACCGTGAGGTAACAATTGCTGCATGGTTAAGAATCACATACGGCACATGGTTCAAAAGATATTACGTCATAACCAATAGAAATCGCAAAAAATGCCATATAATGCGGCGAGACTTTCGAAATACACTGTATGAGAATGACAGTACTTGGCTACTTGCAACAAACTTTAAACATAATTTCAAACCTTTATTAAACTTTTTCAAGCTGGCAACCATCATAAAATGATGAAAGGAAAAAAGTTTCTAGCTTGATACTTTTCCGCTGCTTATGGAGTAAAACTACGGCTCTCGGTATGACGTTGCAATTTATAATTGGAACACCACAAGTTGTAGTCGTAGGAAATTTTAGACAGTATACACGTTTATCGTTGAGTGTACCTTCTAACTTGCATCACAGTGGGACACATAGTTGATGAGATATGAGCACATACACAGTAACGTTCATGGAAAACCGCCCCATCACGCAACAAGTTTTAATCTATTACTTCCTTAGTACTAATTGTATTCCTAAGAGATTTTACAGACATGTAGCCCCGATACAAATGAATTTATACCTGAAAAATGGCAGGAATAAATAAATAAATACCCGGGCAACGCCGGTTTTTAGGCTAGTAAGCAATAAAGCAGAGGTTCACGTCTTTCTGGAATTCACTAGCTTTTTCCATAGTCCGCCGAAAATTAGTAATTTTATACCTGGTTCCTCTTCCTTTTCCAAATCCAGCTAGTTCATTTGGTACGTCTCGCTGTAGATATTGACAAAGTCTGTTTTGTGGGATTTTAAGCGTGACTTTGCGAGAATCAGGATCAACACTGATCTGTTCCATTATTCTTGCCGCTGCTGCGTGCTGTGAGATTACCGCACAATATAAATACTGGTAATCAATAGCATTTGATAATTAAACAGTATGAAGATCACTGCAAACATTGACCATGCCAATGCACTAAATGTTACACAATTTTAAACTTATTAATTATGGTACCAGTGTATGTACACAGTTGGGTGACAACATTTATAGTTAGGCCACAGGTAGAAATTTTCCACGTTGAGATTTGCTGTGTGCTTGTAGCTGACGGGAGGCCAACGAGCAGGTCGACGTTGGTGGCTTGTTCCAGCTTAGGATTTTCCAGTTTTCGTTTCCGGTGAGGGGAGAGAGGGACAATGGCGAGTGCCAGGTGTTAGTGCAGTGCACACCGGGAAATAAAATATTCTAATACTACTTGCATTTGAAGTAATACTATGCAGTCAGGAACCTTTAAGGCCCTCATTACAAAATAGCCTGTTGACAAATAAACTATACATTAGCTGATATAGTCACATCTGACGTAATATGTTTAATTGACAATGAAAAGTAATAAATTACCAATGAATACAAGACAGTTACACAACTATCATGGCAATATTTGTTTATAAAAATAATATATTAACTATTTCTCATATTATTTTCAATTAATCTTGTGTATTTTACCTTGAAATATTCAGTTAAATCACCTATCTGTGATATAAGAAATTGCACGATTATAATAAATAGTACAGAGGATGTTTATACAAATATAAAAACGTAAGAAGATATTTGTTTCATGTGTAGTGTAATTATTTTGATTTTAAGTAAAGTTTTAGAAATGTATTGGCTGAGCGCTGTACGTTGGCAAATCGGTTAGAACAGCTCACATGGGGAAGTTGGTGACGTAGGGGAAAAAACCCCGGCAGTTGAGCTTTTGGCACGCGCGCGCGTGTGTGGGGAGGAAGTGATGAGTCGGGAGCACGTGGGGTAGCTGGCTGGGCGGCGTTGCTCTGCATCAGTCGGCATGTGCATCGCGAGGTGGAGGTTATAGATTTGTGTGTGGCAATCGCCACGTGTGGTTGCTCATCGTAGACTGCACGAAGTTGAATCGAGTGCTACTGAGTGTTTGTGAATATTTAGCCATGGAACAAGGTGTGCATCACATTGAATTAAAGTGACTGTGATTTGTTAATGTAACATGTGTCGTCGCATAGGCATGAACATAAACGGTGTTTGAGACAGCCGCATTGTGTGAAAACAATTTGAGACAAATATTCATTTTGTCTGGGGGCTCACGAGCCATAATTCTTTTGATAAATGTGTCGACATACAGATGTATCAGCCACAGGGTTCTAATATTGTGAAATAAACAACATAAAATGAACTTTCACGTGTTTTCAAAAATAGTAGTTAGTACACCCTTTTCTCTCATGAACTTGACTTTATTATGAATTGTTTTGTTAATCATATTCAGGGAAGGAAAGCTGCGAACGTGTGACATCATCCCCTAGAAAACGAGTCAAACAATCACAATAACAGTTCCAGTATTTTTGCATGTTTAGGAATTTGGTTCGCAGTTGGTGGTTGTGAGTTTTAAAAATTAAACTTTCCCTATTTTAAACTCTCACCCCAACCTTCACTCTCACAGTGCTCCATATTTTTGTCATATTGAGGGCAGCACTTTCACTGCCTTTTCTTCCAATGACTTTGATCGATGTTGTTGATACTCCATCGTGCCCACTAGTTTACTTATTAGCGATATGGCCGAGGGGACTGAGGCGCTTCAGTTACGGTCTGCACGGCCACTACGGTCGGGGGTTCGAATCCCCCCTTGGGCATGGATATTTGTGCCGTCCTAGTTCGTAAGTAGTTCATAAGTAGTTTGTAAGTTTAGGGACTGATGACCCCGTAGTTAAGTCCCATAAGCTTTACAAACATTTCAACATTTTATTAGCGATATTTTCAGGCGTCCACTGTACTTCGCTCTCCAAAATAGTTAAAATAACACATATTCAACAGCAGCAGCACTGTCAGTATTCAGTTCTTTCTTGTATACGTCTTCTACGTATTCCTCTTATCTTTCCCACCCTCCGCTTCACTTACAGCTTTCCCATTTCTTTTATCAATCCATTATGTTTGTAAATCAATAGGGCAGAACTACTGTCATCAGGCGCACAGACTACTTAAATTAATGTTTATGGAATATTCCATTGCCGCTTGGAGGAACAAAGACTTATTAAAAACTTAAATACGTAGTATTTTTGTTCCACAATATTATTTATTTGCTTGTTATTAACAGCTTTCGGCTTCTTAGGCCATCGTCAGATAACTTCATACTAAACAGATAGTCCACTACATAACATTGAGGTTACAAAGACAAAGATGTTTTCTCAAAGATATGTGAACTGCAAATTAATTATGTATTTGAATCGATACTACGTAACAAACGTACTGCTACAAAACAAATGGATTTAAAATGAACATATCGTGGGCTACAATGGTATTACAATATTAAAACTGTGTAATTTTATAAGAAAGTATTGTCAGCAGGTGATGGTAGAAACACAATGTGGGTTTGTTATAAATAAGTATCAATAGCACAGAACGTGCATAATAATAATAATAAGAATAATAATAATAATAATAATAATTAAAAAAGAAAATACACAAATGGGGTCCGAATGGTTACATCTTATACCACTTAAGGTTACAAATATTATAAATGTCCAGGTGAGCGATGGATGATTGTACAATCGAACTGTAAATTTTGGCAGGGAGGAGATAGGTATATGGAGTATTATTATTTACACACAGTGAGAACATTAGGCCTATTAGCAAGTTGACATTATTTTAGTAAAGGTGAATAATGGAATTGTGTCTGGTCATTAACCACTAGGTCAGGATTCTTAGACTGGTGTTTGTTAATGGCCAGAATTTCCAACAACGTGAGTTTTCTACCTTTTCTTTCCTTTATGGAGGACATCACATTTGGCATCATAGGAATGACATTCATTCAGAGCATGGTCAGCGAAGGCGGAATCTTTCTTTTTCAATCTCCAGCTCCTTTCGTGCTCAGATAGTCTAGTGGCTGTAGCCCTACCTGACTGGCCTACATATAGTTTGCCACAAAGGTTACAGGTAATTTTATACACTCCTCTCTGTTCTAAAGGCGGAATTTTGTCCTTGCTGTTGAACAAAATGTGGGCAACGTTCTGTGGTATTGATACTTATTCATAACAAACCCACATTTTGTTTCTACCATCGCCTGCTGACAATACTTTCTTATAAAATTACACAGTTTTAATATTGTAATACCATTGTAGCCCAAGATATGTTCATTTAAAATACATTTTTTGTAGGAGTATGTTTGTTATGTAGTATCGATTCATAGACATAATTAATTTACAGTTCACATATCTTTGAAAAACTATCTTTGTATATGTAACCTTAATGTTACGTTTGGACTATCTGTTTAGTATGAAGTTATATGACGATGACCTAAGAAGCCGAAAGCTGCTAATAACAAGTAAATAAATAATACTGTGGAACAAAAATACTACGTATTTAAGGTTTTAGTACTTGAATTAACGTAAGGAGAACAGTCTCGTAGTGGCTGATAATGCGCCTACAACCGCACTGTTTCCATACATGCTGTTCTTGTAGTTTTCAGTCCGGAGACTGGTTTGATGCTGCTTTCCGCGCTACTCTTTGTAGGATTGCCAGGTTTTCAAACAGGAAAATACCTACATCTACATATATACCCCGCAATCCATCGTAAGGCGTGTGGCGGAGGGTACACTGTACCACTACTAGGCACTTCCTTTCCCATTCCACTCCCAAATAGAACGAGGAAAGAAAGAATGCCTATATGCCTCCGTTCGACCCCTAATTTCTCTTATCTTTGTGATCTTTATGCGAAATGTAAATAGGCGGCATCCAGATCGTTTTAGTCAGCTTCAAATTGGGGCCCTCTAAATTTCCTCAACAGAACTTCTCCAATAGAACGTCGTCTTTCCTCCAGCGATTCCCTATTGAGTTCCCGGAGCATTTCCGTGACACTCGCGCATTGGTCGAACCTACCAGTAACGAAACTAGCTGCTCGCCTCTGAACTGCTTCTATGTCTTCCTTTAAACTGATCTGTTGCGGGTCCCAAACACTTGAGCAATACTCAAGACGTGGTCGTACAAGCGTTTTATACGCCGTCTCCTTAACAGGTGAAGTACATCTCCCCAAAATTCTCCCAATAAACCGAAGTCGCCGGCCGCGGTGGCCGAGGTGACTGAGGCGCTCCATTCACGGTCAGCACGGCCACTACGGTCGGGGGTTCGAATCCCCCCTCGGGCATGGATATTTGTGCCGTCCTAGTTCGTAAGTAGTTCATAAGTAGTTTGTAAGTTTAGGGACTGATGACCCCGTAGTTAAGTCCCATAAGCTTTACAAACATTTGAACATTTTGAAACCGAAGTCGGCTGACCGTCTTACAACTGCCCTTACATGTTCGTCCCATTTCATATCGCTCTGCAATGTTACGCCTAAATATTTGAACGACGCGACAGCATCAAGAAGCTCACTACTAATACTGTATTCGAAAATTTGGGATTGTTTTTCCTACTCATGTGCACACCTTACAGTTTTCTACTTTCTGAGCTGGCTGCCATTGTTCACACCAAAAGAAATTTTGTCCAAGTCATCCTGTATGCTATTACAGTCAGTTAAAAGTGACACCCTCCCACAAACCACAGCATCATTAGAAAACAGTCGCAAATTACAAGTTAGTCTGTTCATCAGATCATTTTCATACATAGAACATAATAGCGGTACTATCAGACTTCTCTGGGGTATGCCTCTGATAAACACTCGCCGTCGAGAACAACGTACTGCTTTCTGTTACTTAGGAAGTCTTCCAGCCAGTCACAAATCTGTGAACCTATTCCATAAGCTCGTATCTTCGTCAGCAGTCTGCAGTATGGCACGGCGTCAAACGCGATTTTGAAACCGAGGAAAACACTATCTGCCTGTTGCCCTTCATCCATGACTCGCAAGATGCAAGGAAAGTGTTTTGCAAATGGTGGCAAAATTTGACCGAATGTGGCAGTAGCGGAATGTTCCACAACTAGGACTACTTAATACACATTGTTAACCCTACAAGCATCAGTTCGTGGGCAAAAATTGCCTGTGAATTGTTATTTGACGGGCGTAATAAGAAATTTACGCAGTGAACGTTGTATTTCCTTTCTATGTGAATAAATAAATTTGATATGCCGTTGATGCGGATCATAGACATCATGGAGTCAATGGATAACATCTACATCTACATCCATACCACGCAAGTCACATTGAGGTGTATGGCAGTGGATACTTTTCGCACTATTCTCACTTTCCTTCGCATAGTCCAGATGTGTATGTTTCACCGGAAAAACGATACGCATCCGTGAGGCCCTTATCTCTCTGACTTAATCATTTTCGTCGTTTCGCGATATGCACGTAGGAGGAAGCAAGACAGGGTTATTCAAAAAGCAAGAACAAATTTCAAACACTTATTTCTTCGAAACTACAAACGATAGAAACATGATTCCAACATTAACGGAAAGATAAAAATTTACAATTTATTATTATTAATTATGGTATACATTCAATATAAGCACCGTGTGTTACACGACAAATTTCAGAACGGTGGCTCATCTCTTGCCACACACGAATCAGCTGGTCTGCAAACAGACCTACACGTTACTCAAGAACACGTCAACAGGCAAAAAAATAAAGGTCACTCTCTTCATGGCAGGAACAGCAAGAGTGTGGTTCCGAATAACGGTTCTGAATAACGGTCAATCTGTATATAGCTGACCTACCAGAAACCAAATCACGTAAATTTGCATACGCTGACGACCTGGCCATCGCATACCAAAGTAAAAATTTCAACGATCTCAATGAAACATTGAATGCAGACCTCAAAGTCCTGAACGCATATTACTCCAAGTGGCACCTACACCCAAATCTTTGGTGAGCAAAATAAACAACACGGATTTCGGATAGATTTAAAAATAATTAAAAGTATAGGAAAAACTAGTATTTAAACAGTGTTTAGTTCTGCTAGAACACGTGTTTTGCTTCGTGTATACGTGTGGTGTTTTCCATTCTGCTGGTGATTAATAGTATTCCGGTTTATTTTTGACCGGAGTTCTTCTGTTACTGGCTTCGTGTCTACTAATCTACCGAAGAATACATTTTTTTTTCTTGACAAGGAAACCCGCAATGTCGCTGGAAATTCACGATTGGATAACTGAGGTAATCGGTGTTACTGACTAATCTGTTCATACTTTTCAATTAGACAACGATAAATACTGCATATTGGTCAAGTATTTGAGCCCTGTTTATATTGATAAACTGTTACTGAAGTGGGGTAATGAAGTCGAGTTTGCCGGCTGCTTTGGGCGAGGGGACTGAGGCTCTCCAGTCACAGTCTGCACGGCCACTACGGTCGGGGGTTCGAATCGCCCCTCGGTCATGGATATTTGTGCCGTCCTTAGTATTAGTTAGTTCATAAGTAGTTTGTAAGTTTAAGGACTGATGACCCGTAGTTAAGTCCCATAAGCTATACAAACATTCGAACTTTTTTTTTGAAGTCCAGTTTACTCATAGAGATAACAGGAAAACAAAAATATCTATTTGGAGAGCCGATATAGTTTATACAACCGTAAGAGTGTTGAATCTCCCAATTGAACTTGATAAGGAAGTAATCAAGGATGCACTTAGTCAATATGGCACCATCAAGTCTATTACAAATGAACGTTGGTCGAGGCATTACAAATTACAGTGTTTCAATGGCATTCGTTCGGTAGAGATGGAAGTTAAAGCAAATATTCCGTCACATATCGTTGTGGGTGGTTACAGGGCACAAGTAGTGTACTCAGGACAGGAACCTACGTGTCACATATGTAATGAGTCTGGACATTTCAGACAGGATTGTCCTCGGCGAGTTTTTGTGTTAAAAAAAAAAAAAACAGCACCGTAATGCACCTTAACAACAGAGGAGCACATACAAAATTACGGCTCACTATGAACGGTCAGCAGATTAGACATGAAAACAAGCCAATTTTTTTTTTTTTTTTTTTTTTTTTTTTTTTTTTTTTTTTTTTTGGGACTTAACTATGGGGTCATCAGTCCCTAAACTTACAAACTACTTACGAACTAGGACGGCACAAATATCCATGCCCGAGGGGGGATTCGAACCCCCGACCGTAGTGGCCGTGCAGACCGTGACTGAAGCGCCTGTCCCCTCGGCCACCGCGGTCGTAATATTGACACAATAACAAATAATGCAGTTCCAGAGATAAGTTCATGGCTCGTAGAAAACAAGTTGATGTTAAATCACAGTAAACCTCAGTTTTTACAATTTCTAACACATAATTTGACGAAAGCTGACATTCTGATTACACATAATGGGCATGTGATAAGTGAGACTGAACAGTTCAAATTTCTAGGTGTTCATATAGACAGTAAGCTGTCATGGAAAGCCCATGTTCAGAATCTTGTTCCAAAACTAAATTCTGCTATATTTACCATTAGAACAATATCCGAGATAAGTGATTTTTCAACACGAAAAGTAGTCTATTACGCTTACTTTCACTCACTTATGACGTACGGCATTGTTTTTTGGGGTAACTCGCCTGATGCAAAAAGGATATTTCTGGCTCAAAAACGGGCGGTTCGAGCAATATGTGGTGTAAGTTCGCGAACGTCATGTCGACCCCTTTTCAGTAGTCTGGGAATTTTGACTCTGGCGTCACAATACGTTTTTTCTTTAATGTCGTTTGTTGTTAATAATATCAGCTTATTCCCACGAGTTAGTGGCTTTCACTCGGTGAATACTAGACAGAAGTCGAATCTGCATTTGCATCACACCACCTTAACACTTGTGCAGAATGGGGTACAATATTCTGCGGCATCCATTTTCAATAAGCTGCCACAAGAACTAAAGAATCTTAGCACTAATCCACACGCTTTCAAATCTAAATTGAAGAGTTACCTCATGGCTCACTCCTTTTATTCTGTCGAGGAACTCCTAGAAAAGTTAAACAATTAAGCTAATTCATTTTTTTCTTTATTGATTCTTTTCACTTTGTCTTAAGATTGTTGTGTGCAAAGGACTACTTAAAAATTTTCTATTACCATTCTTGTGTAACAATTAATGTGTTGACTTGTTCCATGACCATGGAGTCTCACTCCTCAATTGGGTCCTATGGAACAGAAAAACCAATAAATAAAAAATAAAAATACTTGGGTGTGAAATTAGATCGCACTCTATCATACAACGCAATGCTATCCTATCGAAACTAGTGGGAACGACTTGGGGATGTGGAGTGAGTACTTTGAGAACATCAGGACTAGCTCTTGCCTACAGCGTAGCTGAATATTGCTCGCCAGTCTGGATGAGGAGCGCACATGTAGCTAAGGTGGACGTCCAGCTGAGGGAGACTATGCGAATAATCTGGGGTACTCTCAGGGCCACCCCGTGTGCTTGGCTCCCTGTCCTTGCTAACATAGAGCCCCCTGAGATCAGGCGATCACAGCAAAAGCCGAGCCGCCGAAAGAACGACTCTGACAGCTAGCGGCTACGTTGCCAACGCTGCTACGCGGCTGTGGCTGTTTGTTGTTACGCCGTGTCGGTCGCCGGCATACGAACATCACGTCAGACTATGTACTACTAAAGCGTGAAACGAACGAGAACAATCACGAAGTAATGAAAAACATTCCTTTTGTAGTTAAAAAGAAAAGCTTTAGAAATATATGTCGAGTGAAAGTAAAGCTTCATATGTTCCAGTATTCCATTAAATATAATGTATCATTTAGTCTTCAGCCAAAGGTCACTAGTTGAAGAATTTTGTTTGTATATTTCATGTTCTATAACCATTTTTCGCAGACTCATTGTTATTACTCGAACACTGTATTGTGACAGTCGACCGAGAGGGTAAACAAATAAGGACTACCACTTTACAAGTAGTAAGACCGCCTCTTCCGGTGAAATGATTTGTCTACTTACATAAAAAGAAAAGTGTGTTTTATTTATTTATTTTTCATTTTTATTGCCTCCTTCCTTTACGGCCGTTGTTGACTTCCATAGTATTAATGTCCATGTAATATCATCAGATCAGTTTCGACAGCTAGTCTATCAGTCAGATAAATAGAAATAAAAGAACTTAATTTTTCAGTAAACGATCTTTGGCTGCAAAACAAACTATACATTAAAAATCAGTCGCGGCCAGCATCATGTGCAGTTTATACATATTATAATGCACTCATTGATCGTGTACCTGTACTTCATGGAAGAGGGTAGACTCCACAGTCAGCAAAAAGCGTGTCGTCAGTAACCACATCTCCTGCGTTGCTGTCACTGTCACTGTCTTCATCAGCACCACTGCTAGACTACTGCTACTGTCGTCCCCTAATCTTATTATTAATTCTTCTACCCGTTCTTCTAGTGCACCTTCTCGTTCCCATGCCTCTTCTAAGATGTGCCACGTATGTGTGACAACATTGTTCCGTTTTTGGGAGTGATGCTACCCGGTGCTTCACGAACTAAGAATTCTACTTCCTTTAATGAAAAACTTTTATTTCTTTCTGCAACGTACGATTTCATCTGAGCCCACACGAGTTCTATTGCATTAAAATGGCAATGATATAGTGGAAGGTGCAAAACTATGACCATTTTCTTCAGCAATTGTATCAATTTCAAAAATGATTTTTCGGCTATTGTTTTTGTAACACAATGAGGCAAACGGTGAACAGGCGACAGATGTCTTGCAGCGACTGAAGCGTGCCAACCCGCGCGACCTTGAGTGGCAGGGTGGCAACGCGGCACCGTTACCCCGGCAACGTTTACGAATGCCAGAGCTCAGGTTGGTGCTTTTGTGTACCCCCTCCCTCTGCGGCCCACGTGCGCGAACTGTCAGGGTTGTTCTTTCGGCGGCCCGACTATAGCCATAAGGACCCACCAAAAAATCCTAGGCAATCTGGATCTAGCTATCCATGAAGATCTAAGAGCTACAGCCAGGCTTAAATCCAGGACAGCGTTTTGGAAAATCAGCGAAGAGCTTCAAGAGTTCAACTCAAAAACAGCCTGGAAAGAACTGTGGGCTACAAGTGCACCCAAGAACAGCAATTCGGTGGATGACCCCAACAAATAGATAGAAGGGTTCAGTCTTCCTAGAAAACTGAGGACAACTTTGAACCGCGTGAGAACAGGTGTCGGCAGATTTAAGCAATTAATGGAGAAATGGGACCTGACAGACAGTTCTGAATGTGAGTGTGGTGAAACCCAGACAATGGGCCATTTACTCGCGTGTGAAGTTTACGGTTATAATGGTGACTTGAACGACATACACAGACTCAGTGACTCCGCCTTAAAGTGGCTTGAGAAAATTTGTAATGTAGTTTAGTACTGTAAGAAAAAATGTTCAAATGTTTGTTAAGCTTATGGGACTTAACTACGGGGTCATCAGTCCCTAAACTTACAAACTACTTATCAACTACCTTATACTAATGACGGCACAAATATCCATGCCCGAGGGGGGATTCGAACCCCCGCCCGTAGTGGCCGTGCAGACCGTGACTGGAGCGCCTCAGTCCCCTCAGCCACCGCGGCCGGCGTACTGTAACAGCCTTGTTATAATAGCTGTGTAAGAACAATTTAAATACTTAAGAATATTGGCCTTTGTATATACTGAACGAGTAAATAAATAAGCTGGTCTCTAGTTATCGAAATCACAGCTTCATCAATTTGCTGTCGCAGACCTTCAAGAATGTTAGGACCAGGAGGAATAAAACCACGGTCTGTTACGTAACCCCATAGATGAAAATAACACGGAGTGAGATCTGAAGACCGGGGAGGCCACCGGTGATAAAGCTGATCATCTGCTCCTCTTCCTCCAGTCCAACTTCCTGGAATTATTCAAGTAACGTCGAACGTGTTTGTAGAAATGAGGCAGGGGACCATCTTGCATGAAGATGACGTCACTTGAATCGTCTTGAACTAGGGGAAATAGCCAGTTTTTAGGAATGTATAGATATGTTATTCCTGTCACAGTTTCCTCCATGAAAAAGAAAGGCCCATAAACTTTGTTTACAGATATCGCACAGAAGACGTTCATCTTTTGTGAATCTCTTTCACATTGAATACCTGCGGTAGGATTTTCAGTTGACCAAATTCTAACGTTATGGCGATTAACTTTGCTGGAGAGATGAAAAATGGATTCATCGGAAAAAAATTAATTGTTGAGCAAAATTGTCTTCTTCTGTATCATCTACGACGCTAATGAAAAATTGGTATCTTTTGTTCTAGTAGTCAGGATGCTTGCAATAACTGCAGTTTGCATGGCTTCATGTGCAGTAACCACACCGTTGGTTGAGGAATGTTAAGTTCTTTGCTTGCTCGCGGTGTGGATATCTTTGGCCGCCTTTCGTAAAGTGTAATAATACGCTCTACATTCTCGTTCCATGTGCGTGGACGTCTCGTGTTTTAATCTTTGCAGGTACAACCATCTTGTACGAGTTTTTGATGCCACTCGTAAGTTTGCTTATAACGCGGCGGTTGTTTATTAAATTGATTGCGAAATGCTCGCTGAACTGCTACAATGGTCTCAAGTTTTGCCAATTTCAGCACACAAAATGTACGAGTCCTGTTTTGGACACGCAGAAATTGTCTCCGGCCAATGAGAACTTGCTAGCTGCCAGCCATTGAGATGCTGCGTGTTTCTTCACCGGAGATTCAGGCGCTAGGCATCCTCATGTAAAGAATATATATATATATATATATATATATATATATATATATATATATACAGGGCGTTTCACTAAGTGTGTTTGCTTCTGTAACTTATAAAATAATAGGCGACGGGAAATTTTAATGTGGTAGTTCAACACAAGAAATCTTACACTTTCTGCAGAGCTATGAACATAGTTTATTGTATCATTTTCCAAAGAGTCACTGCACGAAGATATAATTTTTTAAATGGAAAAATAGTTTTTTCTATCGTGTATTGGATTCGTTTAAGCCAGCTGCGTCCAAACCAATTTAAACTACATTCCTATCACTGATAGTTTGGGAGCTACAACCCTTCAAAGTTTAGGGAGTGGAGGCTACGACAGCGTAGCTGACTGGCTGGTGGTCAATACACAGTGGGCCGTGCCCCAGGGGATAGCCACTCGGCCAGTCAGCAACGCTATCGCAGTAATTTGCACTCCCATATCACAGGTTTTGCATAATACATAGTACACTTTATAACTCACACAAAAAACATTCTTGTTTAACCAATCCCTAACCTAACTTTCACTTTAAAAAGAAAGTTATCTGTAGCGTAGCCTTAAGAAGGATAGATACAGATCGAACAAGATGTTATTTTTTTTAGTATCTTAGGGCGCATAGCTCCCGAATCTCCAGTTAAGGAACACGCAGTATCATCTCATTGGCTGACAGCTAGCGAGTTATCGTTGGCCAGAGACAATTTCTGCGTGTCTGAATGAGGACTCGTCACAAAATGATTTCTCCTGCAGTGTCAACGCCATTTCACTACAGACAAACAAGAGCGCCAATGCGGCCGTAATCGAACTTCTAGCCGGGCTGTTCAAACTGTAAACTTTTCTCAAGCCATTAACTTTAAAATCCTGTTTCTATATCTTGTAGTATGGAAGAAATAAATGTTTGAAATCTGTTCTTTCTTTTTTAATAACCCTCTATGTTGGTTGACTCTCCGAGAACCATACGATCTCAAAATCGCACTGACGTGTTTTACGGCCCACTTTAGATTTGTAGTTATATAAGTTTTTGCAAACATTTTTGGACCAATATAATAATCTAAATAATAATTAATAAGAGTGTCTGAAACCCTTTTAAGGGGAAAAAATTAGGTAGTGGCGGGTTGTGAACCACCGACCTTTCGCGTCATAGTCCAGCACCTGCCCACTACGCTACAGTTATAAAAAAAAAAAAAAAAAAAAAAAAAAAAAGAGAATTCTTTAATTTCACACTATTGATGACCGATGTTAACTGATGTTAATATGGCATTTGTAGACATTAGATAATCATTTATCGTACGAAGAACGATGTGTTTTTGTTCATTCCTCAGTGTGCCGTTGCTTTGAAATGACAACGTGTATGTTACAATACGAATATCATCAAATACGCGAGAAATGTCACGTGACATCTGCGAACGGCTGGTTTTCGTTAATTCAGAGGAGGGTGTCAAATCTCCGTTAGTTTTGCAAATATGTCTCAAACTATACGAGATATGAAAAAAACATAAGTGAGATAAGTTGTAGAGAATTTTCTCCTCTACCAATTAGATTATTCAATTTTCGTGTCAGATGAAGGGTTCGTTTGCAATTACAATTATATTACAAACGACTTTTTTTTTTTTTTTTACTGCAGTATTTTTTGTCCGAAAAATTTGAAAAGGAGAGGTTCTAGTCTCTGGCGGCCTACAATCATGTCTGTAAAATTTGGTGCTGATCGGTTGAACGGTTTGTCTTAAAAACAGGGAACGGTACGAGATATGAAAAAAAAAAAAAAAAAAAAAAAAAAAAAAAAAAAAAAAAAAAACATAAGAGAGCAAAGTTGTAGAGAGTTTTCTACTCTACAAGCTCGGTTATTCATTGTTCGTTTCAGATAATAGTTGAGGCGTTATTTTCATTTAAATTTCGAGCTGTCAAAAGACGATCGCAAAGGCCCACTTTTAGTGTTACTACCGTAACCTAAAGTGGGCCAATTTAACAGAAAAGCTTCCGAAATTTGGGTCTCTCTCTGTCCATCTGCGTAACTCTGGCGCTTACTAAATGAGCCCGTAACGAAACGTTGGGTCTTCTCTGTGTCTTCTATTAACCCTACCTGGTACGGACCCTACACTGATGAGCAATAATCGATAGTCTAACTAGAGTTTTGTAACCTCCTTCCTTTGCTGACGGACTGCACTTCTTGTAGACGGTCAATATGGTCTTACCCGCGGTTCATTCTATATGGTCGTTCCACTTCAAATAGCTGCTTATGTCAGCTCCAAGATATGTCTTCTAAGTAACTGCTTCCATAGTTTGTCCTGCTATTGCGCAGTTTACAGCTGTGAGACATATCCGTTAGGGGAGACCGGGGCTAGCTGTTAAATTTTTTTTTGGAATCTGGTATACCTCGACACGTATGTCGATTGGACATGTGCCAAAAGTTAGCCCATTATTCAGTTTTCACAATGAAATTTTTGTCATAAATGTAAGCTCAGATTGTTAAGCTCTATATCATTTTTTTTTGCTAACTTGTATGATATAACAACCTATCCCACTGTGGGGCATCTTGTTACACTATATGGGGTTAGTTGTTACATAATAATCAAGAAAAAATATCCAGAATGAAACTACACTCTGCAGCGGAGTTTGCGCTGATATGAAACTTCCTGGCAGATTAAAATTGTGTGCCGGAACCGGGACTCGAACCTGAGACCTTTGCCTTTCGCGGGCAAGCGCACTACCGACTGTGCTATCCCGACACGACTCACGATGCCGCCTCACAACTTTACTTCTGCCAGTACCTCGCCTCCTACTTTCCAAACTTCACAGAAGCTCTCCTGCAAACAGGCAAGACTAGCACTCCTGGAAGAAAGGATATGGTGGAGACATGGCTTAGCCACAGCCTAAGGGATGTTTCCAGAATGAAACTTCACTCTGCAGTGGAGTGTGCGCTGATATGAAACTTCCTGGCAGATTAAAATTGTGTGCCGGAACCGGGACTCGAACCTGGGACCTTTGCCTTTCGCGGGCAAGCGCACTACCCACTGTGCTATCCCGAAACGACTCACGATGCCGCCTCAAAACTTTACTTCTGTGAAGTTTGGAAAGTAGGAGGCGAGGTACTGGCGGAAGTAAAGTTGTGAGGCGGCATCGTGAGTCGTGTCGGGATAGCATAGTCGGTAGTGCGCTTGCCCGCGAAAGGCAAAGGTCCCTGGTTCGAGTCCCGGTTCCAGCACACAAGTTTAATCTGCCAGGAAGTTTCATATCAGCGCACACTCCGCTGCAGAGTGAAGTTTCATTCTGGAAACATCCCTTAGGCTGTGGCTAAGCCATGTCTCCACCATATCCTTTCTTCCAGGAGTGCTAGTCTTGCCTGTTTGCAGGAGAGCTTCTGTGAAGTTTGGAAAGTAGGAGGCGAGGTACTGGCAGAAGTAAAGTTGTGAGGCGGCATCGTGAGTCGTGTCGGGATAGCACAGTCGGTAGTGCGCTTGCCCGCGAAAGGCAAAGGTCCCAGGTTCGAGTCCCGGTTCCGGCACACAATTTTAATCTGCCAGGAAGTTTCAAGAAAAAATATATTTTTGGTTTCATAACACAGATTTATTTAGTCATTAGTTTTAATGCAAGAGGTGGTAACAAATCATAAAACTTGAAACACAGTACTAATATTGACATACGGTCATTATTAATCTGATGAAGAAATATCAAGTTCATTATGAGAGCTACAGTTTTTACAAATAAAGAATCTGTCGTGCTTGGCACACCTATCATGTGCCCACCTTTTACATTTTGTGCAGTGTAGCCATGTGGCTGGTGGTCTTGACAGAGAGTTTGGTTCCATACACTCAATACACACGCAGTCGTTTTCCTCATCAGATGATTCTACGATCTCACATTTTCGTTTCCACGTTTTCGATTTCATGTTTTTATTTTTCGGCGCCAACACCAGTCGTCGTCTTGCAGGTTTCTTGTGTCTATTTGCCACAGCTGTCAATACTGCTTTTACTGGTGAATCAGTCAGCATAGCACTTACTCGTTTATTCCTTCTTACTGTTTTCTTGCCGGCAGGAGCTTTCGGGAAAGGCCTCATTTCTTCAGGTGGCACATGTGTGTCTATGGATTTTTCAGAACCAACTGTTGAGGTGCAAGGCGTCGGACTTGATTCCACACTTCTTGATGTGCTGGGAACGCCATCCCCTACTGAGTTCCTAAGAGACACAGAAAGCAGAGCTTACATTAAGGGAAACAAAAACTCTTTGGGGCAAGTTGTTACACCGTAACAACTTGCCCCTGCGCCTTTGTAACAACTGACCCCATGCTATGACATTTTGTCTTATTGTCGAAAACAACAATATAAAATTTTTGTTTGGAAGTGTAACGTATACTACTACATACCTGAATGTTATAATCCCCATGTTATAATCCCCATTCCAAAGAAAGCAGGTGCAGACAGGTGTCAAAACTACAGAACCATCAGTTTAATTAGTCATGGTTGCAAAATATTAACACGAATTATATGCAGAAGGATGGAAAAACTGGTAGAAGCCGACCTCGGGGAAGATCAGTTTGGGTTCAGCAGAAATGTAGGAACTCGGGAGGCAATACTCACTTTACGGCTTATCCTAGAAGATAGATTAAGAAAAGGCATACCTACATTTCTAGCTTTTGTAGATTTGGAGAAGGCTTTAGACAATGTTGATTGGAATAAACTCTTTCAAGTTCTGAAGCAAGCAGGAGTAAAATATAGGGAGCGTAAGGTTATTTACAACTTGTACAAAAACCAGACAGCGGTTGTCAGAGTTGAAGGGCATGAAAGGGATGCAGTGGTTGGGAAGGGAGTAAGACGGGGTTGTAGCCTTTCTCCAATGTTATTCAATTTGTACATTGAACAAGCTATAAAGGAAAGCAAGGATAAATTTGGTGAAGGAATAAAAGTTCAGGGGGAAGAATTAAAAACATTGCGTTTTGCCGACGACATAGTAATTCTGTCAGATACAGCAAAGGACCTGGAAGAGCAATTGAACGGAATGGACAGTGTGCTTAAAGGTGTATATAAGATGAACATTAACAAGAGAAAAACTAGGATAATGGAGTGCAGTGTAAGAAAATCAGGTGATGCTGAAGGAATTAGATTGGGAAACGAAGCAATAAAGGAGGTATATGAGTTTTGTTACTTGGGCAGTAAAATAACAATTGACGGTCGCAGCACAGAGGATATAAAATGCAGAATGCCAATAGGTAGAAAAGCGTTTTTGAAAAAGAGAAATTTGTTAACATCAAATATTGATTTAAGCCTAAGGAAATCCTTTCTGAGGGCATTTGTATGGAGTGTTGCCTTGTATGGGAGTGAGACATGGATGTTAAACAGTGTGGACAGGAAGAGGATAGAGGCTTTTGAAATGTGGTGCTACAGAAGAATGCTGAAGATTAGGTGGGTGGATCGCGTAACTAATGAGGAGGTACTGAACAGAATTGGGGAGAAAGAAATTTCTGGCATACCTTGACTAAAAGAAGGGATAGATTGGTGGGACACATTCTTAGACATCAAGGAATTGTGAATTTAGCGTTGGAGGGAAGTGTGTGGGGTAAAAGTCGCAGAGGGAGATCAAGAGATGGATACAGTAAGCAGATTCAGACAGATGTGGGTTGCCGTTCTTATGTGGAGATGAAGAAGCTTGCTCAGGATAGGGTATTGTGGAGAGCTGCATCAAACCAGTCTCCGGACTGAAGACCACAACAACAACAACCTGAATGTTGGACGCTGATGTGTTGCAATTTCCTGTGATCTGTGAAAAAATTCACGCAGAGTTAAAAAATTACTCCAGCACGCGAGAAACACGTTTTCTATCATTAGCGCCGTATTACCAACTCACGGCTGATATGGTTAGGATGGGAGGAGGGAGTCTCTTAGTGCTACCATCTGGCGGAATAACGAGTAAACTGCTCTAGCGCGGAAATTTTTATTGTCAAGTAACAACTTGCCCCGTGTAACAACTAGCCCCGGTCTCCCCTACTAAAGGAAACAGTAGTCGTTACTCTTATTGCCTGTGCAACTTCACTGTCTCTGAAACCGTGAAAAAATTTTAACTGTTACTGTTAACACTACTTCAACATTCGCCACGTAGATACAGCATGCCTGCTTTTCGAGGCAATCGTACTACTGCGCGATAACATACAATTGTCTTACTAATTTATCAAAACTAGTATTGCCTGTGGTGAAAATCGACCAATTGTTTTTACAATGGTCACTGTGGGTAAAATTTTACGTATCATGTCGGCGGCCTCGCGTGATTATGTTGGCAACATCAACAACATGATAGAAAATCTTTTGCCCATTTGTTCGAACCACATAGAAGGACTCGATTAGTGTATCCTACAGGCGATGAAGTAAACAAATAATGCTGTTCCTGCTTCACGATTGACAGATTCTTGTATGTACCCTCGTCCGCTCAGTAAAAATAATTGTCCTCGTAAAGCGAAGATTCCATGAGAAAACATCATCATTTTCAAGCGATTCGCTAAAATGAAGACTCACAGGATTCTATTTACCATCTGTTACCAACATTATCATAGGAGGCCGCTGGGATATTTGGTAAAATTTAACCGGCACTGGGAGGTATGAAACGGTATCTTTTATGTGTTAAGGAAAATGCCTGACACAATAACAACAAATAAAAACGGAAGTATTTACTTCTCATGCCATTTTCGAATTATTTAATTTTCATTAGCCTAATATTTGAAATGGAACTACAATTTCGGTGTTCGCATATTTATACAACGCCAAGAAATAATGTTATTTCGATACTGCGGTATTCAGAATTCCAGAGCTGACAACATTTCGACTTCGTCGTTCCACCCGAGCACCGCTAGATGACTCTCCTGTCGCATCATCCTTTATATCGGCATTCATATGAAAACATCCATTTACTTTAACCACTCTTAATTACTGCGAAAATGAAGCATTTGAACGGCACAAGAAAGTGAGTTGGGAGCACTCCATGTGTCGATATTCACTTATTTTAATACTGCAGATGCGCTGCATTACAGCTTCTTTGGTCGAGGCGAATAGCCAATCAGTGAGCTGATTGTTGAAGAATGTAGAACTTGATCCAAGCTGTAGGTAGGAATATTTCTACTTCCTTGTACTACTTTTAATGGCTGAAAGCACTCATAATATTTATATTCGTGAAATCTACGACAAACAATCTTTCGAATTATGTAACTTTCATTGACCTTCTTGTACGAATAAATTAGTAATCTGTACCACAATTTTCGTGTTAGCGTATTTATATAACGATAATGAATAATGATTAGTGAGACCCACCCGCGAGCTCGATTTTAAGGGCGCGTTCGTCCATCTCTCGTTAATCTTCTCGTTAGTAAACGAGAAGATACTTTAAACGTCCAGATAAATGTGCTCGTTAAGTGCGTTGCGTTTGTCATTGCCAGACACACCTCTCGTTTGCTAACCTGGAGAAAACGAAAAGGTGCGATATATTTCGACTAAGTTGGCAATAGAAACAAATGAAAGCGCCGTCTGAATAAACAGCTGTTCGTCATATTTGACTGTCAGGAGAGAGGTAAGCAGACAGTTGTTGTTTGGCGTTATGGAAAACAAACTTGAAAGAAGCTCGAATTTTATAAGAAGTTACTGCGAGTGTGTTGTGTCCTCAATAGAGAAATATTAGGGTGCACTTGAATGTAAAAAAAAAAAAAAAAAAAAAAAAAAAAAAAAAAAAAAAACGGACGCCACGGCATGGAAGGGGAAGAAAAAAGCGACATGATCCTGTGTGGCAAATGAATTCAGCGCATTCCACGGAAAATTTAGGACAGTAAAAGTGCTTAGGGCTTAATACGATAGCGTGCCAAGTGCCTAGTATCTTAGTGCAAGCTTGCACATAGGCAAAAGTATACTGTTGCTGTAGATCGGAGGAAGGAATCACATTTTAGGCCTCACGCTAGGCGCAACAAGCATGAGTAAATGCTAGGTAAAATTTTACGACGCTTCGCGCCGAGCTCCAGTGCTTATGTTGGCAAGAGATAAACAATGAAGTGTAGAATTGTGTTAATATGTTTCACGAGCTACAGAGTAAATGTTATTGTTGCTCGTTTCACTCGCAGCAAAATTAATACTGTACCTGCTTTATGGTTGACAGGTTCTTGTTATGTACCCTTGTCCGTTCAGAAAAAAATAATTTTTGTTTTAATTAAAGTTGTCATGAAAGAACATTTATTGGTCGAGACGCCGTCATTACCATTGGTGCCTACATAACCATTCCAGCCCGGCGAGGAACGTGGTACGATTTAACCAAATACTGAATTAATAAGCTTGCAGGCATAAATAATGTGTTCTGTTTTCTATTATGACAGATAACTTACAAAATACGTAACTATCTGTTGGACTCTTGAGATGGTCCTGGAGTTTTTCATGTAGCGTTTCCAAGACGAAATAGCGTAACAAATTCTGCATCATCTCAGCATTCAAAATGATTTGGGCGAACATAAATACGTCTAGGTCGCATTATAGGAGCAATGACTTCTAGATCGTCTAAAATATTGACATCGTCTTCATTGTCAACCAAGTATCTTATTCCAACCATTTTCATCATATCGATCCTCACTGAACTAGTCGTTACCCATAAGTTTGTATTTTGATATCGAAACAGTAATTTTAAGGTTATGTCGCGTATCTGCAATATATCAAACTCATCTGCTAGCTACTGGCATGGATGGGGCGAGAAATATGACGATAAAATTTTTTAATAAAGCTGCTTTCCACACTAGTTTTTCATACATGAAGTGCTTCTGTTATTTTGTTCAATAAATCGGTCTTACCACGTGAATATATTGCGGTATTTTAGCGCTTTGGAATCTTTCTATTTTCATACAGATTCTCACTTAACTGATAGCCGTGTAACGAGCAGAATTCTACTCGTTAACTTAACGGCCAGTTTGAGGTCTTTTAACGTCTGGTTAACTCATAACGAAACATTGAGAAACGCAGTTCTCCCCTAACGACAAGTTAAAATCTTAACCGGAATTTAATGAGACATTGACAAACCGGCCCTAAGTACTGTTCCCGCACATTACATAGATGCTTGTAATGAAAGAATCAATCGGAACATTTCGTGACCAATGCCAGTGTGACCGATCACAGTAGTAGCACTACATTCGTGTGCAGCGGGACTGTTATACTGCACTATATGACATTAATTAATACTGTCATGAATGAGTATGTTTAGATGGCAACTTTTGAGTAATTTTACAAAACTTTTTTTATAGTTGACAAGATCAAAAACAAATAATTAACCATTAAATTGAAACCTTTACAGGTAAAAATCTAATAAATTGTATGTTCGCATTAAAAGCGTACGTCAGATCATCGAAGAATAACCTGCAAACATGGGCCAATAAGTATAATTCAAAAATCTTTAAAAACAAAAAATAACCATCTAAAATCGAAGAGCTACTCAATATGCACTTAAAGTTAGTCAGCATGTCTATATAAGTTACTCATATGATAATAAATAGTATCACAAAAATATGTTCAAATGTTTGTAATTCTATGGGACGAAACTACGTTGGTCAACAGTCCCTAGTCTTGCAAAATACTTAAATTAAGTTAAACTAACCTAAGGACAACAGACACATCCATGTCCAAGAGAGGATTCGAACCTCCGACTTGGGAGGCCGCGCGATCCATTAGTATCACAAAATACATGCATTCTCCGTATTGGTTTTCGTTACAGAATTCGTATCGATATGATAGATGCGAATAAGGAAATGTATGCATTGATTGATTGATTTTCTCAGGGAAGCCAAAACAGTCTTGGTCCAAACCGCCACTGCCCGCACCGAAACTAAGTTTATTGTGCGGTATCGCTCCCTGTATATCTAGTAAAGCCAACGAATGCCCTTGAACAGTGCAAGGAGTCCCTTTACCAGTTCTTTATTAGACACAATTTCTTCGGGTCTGGTTGTCCCAAATGATCTGTGCCTTTTACTCTCCAACGCAATGCATTCGAAGATTAGATGTGATGCAGTTTCATTACCGTCATCACAGATCCTACATTTAGGGTCCTCCTCTGTTATTCCCATTGTATGTAGGTGTTTTTTGAAATTCTCATGGCCTGTCAGCAATCCAACCGAGAGTCTAATCTCTCTCCTGTTCAGGCCCAGGATTGCAGAGCTTCTTTTAAAACATGGCTTTGGCATTATTTCCTTTCCATGTTTTTGTTGATAGGCTTTGGTCCAATATTCTACGTGCTGTCTTCTGAGCCAGTTACGTAGCTCCAATTTGATCATTGCCTTGGTGATTGTCAGGGCAGGTTCCGGTCCAATAAATGGAGTCTTTGCCCCCATCCTGGCTAATCTGTCGGCATGTTCGTTGCCACTGATCCCCGAGTGGCCAGGGACCCACAATAGGTTTACTCTATTGCTTTCCCCTAGTTCCACCAGAACCCTGTGACAAATGTTCAAATGTTTGTAGAACTTATGGGACTTAACTACGGGGTCATCAGTCCCTAAGCTTACAAACTACTTATGAACTAGCTAAGACTAAGGACGGCACAAATATCAATGCCCGAGGGGGGATTCGAACCCCGACCGTAGTGGCCGTGCAGACCGTGACTGGAGCGCCTCAGTCCCCTCGGCCACCGCGGCCGGCACCCTGTGACATTCTGCAACAATTTTAGACCTTGTTGCAGGAGCTGCCCGTGATCTCAGGGCTGCCTGGATGTCTGAATAGATAGAGATGCTACGATCTTTGTAGCACCTACACAAACTCTCCTCGACACACGCCCTGATGGCAGTGATTTCGGCCTGGAATACTGAGGCCAGCTTCCCTAGAGAGATGACGCCCTCCAGTCTTGGCCGCACCCCGTATACCCCGGCCCCATATTAACACACCGCTGCAGAGTGAAAACATCATTCCGGAAACATCCCCCAGGCTGCGGCCAAGCCATGCATCCACCACATCCTCCCCTCCAGGAGTGCTACTCCTGCAAGTTTAACAAGAGAACTTCCTGAAGTTTGAAAATTAGGAGGCGAAGCGCCGGTGGAAGCAAAGCTGTGGGGATGGACCATGAAGCGTGGCAGAACAGCCCAGTCAAGAGAGTGCTTGCCTGCAAAAGGCAATGGTCCCGGGCTCAAATCCCAGTTCCGGCACACAGTAGTTTCAATCCACCAATAAGTTTCATACCACCACACACTCTGCTCCAGAGTTAAAATATCATTTAGGTACTCTTAACTTCCTAAGTTTTTATGTACATGCTATAGGGTAAGGTGGTACAAATTCGATATAGGTACAATTCCGATCAACATAAGGTTTCGCGCCATTTTTCAGTCTCGTAGTGTTGGTAGCACTTGCATTTGTGTGACGTCGTGGTGTAGCAGGTTTCTACAGCTCCTCCTGTGTTTTCCAAGAATACACCACTTTGTACTACGTAGGTATAAATTTTTTCCTGTTAAGAGGTAAGTGAAGCTACTTAGTCTAACGCATTCTTATAAATTTTCTAGTTTCCACGCGCTTGCAAATTCTATATTAGTGAGGTTAGAAACTTGTTTTCAATTCGGTCGTGTTCTGAGACACCTACAGAGAAAGCCTCTGTGACATGTGCTGCCATTTATTGGCAAAATTCACTACTATTTACTCGTGAATTCACACACGCCAGTAGTACATTTTCGATCAGAAAAATGGTACAATTTCGATACCCTAGTACAATTTCGATCAATGCAGTTTTTCAGTTTAGTCCGTCACGATTGGTTACCATAGACACATTATACACAATTACTGCAAATAAATTCTGTATATTTAAAGATTTTCCTACGCGATTTTTAAAGTCACCTCTTATTTTCTAGATGCCACGAAAACGAGCAGAAAAGAAAATTTACAATAAATGGAGTTCAGCTGCGACACTTCAACAAATACAAAACAATGGGTAGCCCTATTACAGTTCTTATTGTTGACAACCATGGCAACCACACCAGTTTAGATGCTGTAGAATATTGTAGGGAAAATGGGTTAGAACTTTTGGGATTTCTTCCGCACAGTACACATGTACTGCAACCATTAAATAGAACTTTCTTCAAGTCCCTAAAGGCTCAATATCACAGAAATGCAACTAACTGGGATTCATCGCAATCCCAATGAAAACATTACAAAACAATGAGTCTGTACTGTTTTGTGTGATGCATGGGGTAAAACTGCGTTCATTGGGTGCGCAGTCAAAGAGTTCCAATGTACAGGAATAATGCCCTTTTGAAAAGACATTGTTCCCGAGGAGAAATTTGCACCTTCAACGTTATTCGAGGCTCCTGCTCCTTCAGTCTCCACCAGTCAAGCTACTAACAGCATTATGGGAGAAAAACCCTCATCGTCAAAAGATGTAACTGAAAAACAAGGCAAATCCGTAACGCCAGGGTCCAGTACAATTTCTCAGCACGTTGAGTCCAGAGAAAAAGTTATCGTCTCGGAAGAGGTAAACACTGACATAAGCTAGACTCACTTCAGATGAAAACCTGGATAACCTCCGCAGCAAGAGGAAACTTTTTCAACAGGTTACAAGGAAAACAATGAACTAATGCAACAAGAAGAATAAACGGAAATGTACGTCTCTAAGTAATGGCGAAAGAAGTTTACCAAGCTTCAATTCGCCAGAAAACAACGAAAATAATTGTGGATTTTGTTTATTGAATTATTATAGTGGACAATCATTAGCTAAGGGTGACTGGATCCGCTGCCAAAAATTCAATGTTTGGTACCACGAAGAATGCGTTGGTGCCCGAGGGAAAATGTGCTGCATGTGTGGAAGATGCAAGTGATCAAAATTGTACAGGAAGTGATCACAATTGTACCTAGTGTGGGACATTTTCGGTCGATTCTTCTCAATTCTGTAACCTCTTTTTCTGTTTATACCAACTTTTGTAATTGTATAATATTTGTGTTACATATTCATTAAAAATCCAAGAACAAATGCCACAGTTAAAATTATTTCTTTTCTCAATATATTTCCAGTTACAATAACAAGTGTCCGAAATGATCACAATTGTACCGCCTTACCCTAAATGCTAACAGTGAGACAATTTAGACATGTAATCTTGCATTTTTCTGCGAGTATGCATGATTGAATTCATATCGATACGGTAGATGCGAGTCGCAGTGTACTTGTGAGTAACGGTTCAGTATTTCGTATCAGTGGAAGTATTCGTTACACAGTACAGAATGCATACCGTTTTCTGCAGCTCTAGCGCAATTTATTGAAGGATCTTTCTTCCACCTGTTTATGTTGAGCCTCAAATGCCACTCCCTACGCCATGCTTCAAAACACTGCAGTTCCTCACACATTTCGCTACCCTTTTCCAGTGTTGCGACTTCTCAATAAACTACAGCAACATACGCAAAATGTGTCATTGAACTTGCGATATCTACGTGGTCATTTATATATATTGCGAAGAGCAACGATGCTACGGATCGCACGTCTGCGCCCGTCGGAGGTTCGAGTTCTCCCTCCGGCGTGGTATCTATGTAGCACTTAGGTTAGCTTAAGTAGTCCGTAAGTCTATGCACTCATTACGCCAGTAACATTAAAACATTCGCTGTTGAACAGCGATTTAATAATATCGTAACAACAATGCTCAAATTAGTTAGTGCATTCTACATCTACATCCATACTCTGCAAGTCACCCGACGGTGTGTGGCGGAGGGTACCTTGAGTACCACTATCGGTTCTCCCTCCTAGTCCAGTCACGTATTGTTCGCGGAAAGAAAGATTGTCGGTATGCCTCTGTTTGGGTTCTAATCTCTCTGGTTTTATCCTCATGATCTCTTCGAGAGATATACGTAGGAAGGAGCAATATACTGCCTGACTCCTCGGTAAAGGTATGTTCTCGCAACTTCGACAAAAGCCTATACCGAGTAACAGAGCGTCTCTCCTGCAGACTCTTCCACTGGAGTTTATCGATCATCTACGTCACACTTTCACGATTACTAAATGATCCTGTAACGAAGCGCGCTGCTCTCCGTTGGATCTTTTCTACTTCCTCTATCAACCCCACCTGGTACAGATCCCACACTGATGAATAGTATTCAAGCAGCGGGCGAACAAGTGTACTGTAACCTACTTCCTTTGTTTTCGGACTGTATTTTTTAAATCTAGCATCTGCTTTACCGATGATTAATTTTATGTGGTAGTTCAAAATCAAATGTTCAAATGTTTGTAAATCTATCGGACCAAACTGCGTAGTCATCAGCCCGTAGCTTACAAACTACTTAAACCTAGGTAAACTAACCTAAGGACGAAACACACACCCATGCCCCCGGGAGGATTCGAACCTCCGACGGCGAGCAACTGCGCACCCGGAGCGAGGCGCTTTAGACCGCTCGGCTACTCTACCGCGGCGATATGGTCGCTCCATTTGAAATCACTCCTAATGCCTACTCCCAGATAATTTATGGGATTAACTGATTCCCAGTTGCTGATCTGCTATAGTGTAGCTAAATGATAAAGGATCTTTCTTTCTATGTATTCGTAGCACATTACACTTGTCTACATTGATAATCAATTGCCATTCCCTGCACCATGCGTCAATTCGATGCAGATCCTCCTGCATTTCAATACAGTTTTCCATTATAACCTCTCTATATACCACAGCATCATCCGCAAAGAGCCTCAGTGAACTTCTGATGTTATCCACAAGGTTATTTATGTATGTCGTGAACAGCAACGGACCCACGACACTCCCCTGTGTCACACCTGACATCAGTCTTACTTCGGAAGACTTCTCTCCATTGAGTATGACATGCTGCAATCTGTTATCTAGGAACTCCTAAATCCAATCACACAATTGGTCTGATAGACATATTGTGAACAGCCACAGACACACGACACTCCTCTGTGTCACACTTGACATCACTCTTACCTTGGAAGAGTTCTCTCCATTGAGAACGACATGCTGCATTCTGATAAATAATAGTCCATTTGTAGAGAATCACTTAATGATTTTCTGAAAACTCATTTACAATTTCTTCAGTTAGTTCTCGTCTGTCAGGTGTGATAACTATACTTGTATCATCAGGAAAAAGAACCAGCTCTGAATCTTCATGAACATAGAATGGCAAGTCATTAGTATACATTAAGAACAGCAAAGGGTCCAAGAGCGAGCCTTGTGGCACCCAATTTTTGATTTTTCCCCCAGTTTGAGGAATCAGCTGTTTTTTGCATATTATGTGAATTACTCATGTCAACTATCTGCACTCTTCCTGTTAGGTATGGTTTAAACCATTTGTACACTCTCCCATTCATAGTACAATACTTTAGTTTATCTAAAAGATTTCCATGTCTTACACAATGAAAAACCTTGGAGAGATCACAAAAAATCCGAACGGGGGATTTTCGCTTATTCAGACCATTTAATATTTCATTGGTAAAAGTATAGGTAGCATTTTCCGTTGAAAAGCCTTTCTGAAAACAAAACTGACATTTTATTAGAACTTTATTTTTACCTATGAGTGAAGCTAATCTAGAATACATTACTTTTTTAAGAAGTTATTTTCGCAAATCGATGTTCCTGGTCTGCTTCTTATGGGCTTCGGAGGCCTCCGTGCGAACAAAATACTTCAGCTGCGCTCCGCATTTTCATCACATTTGAATGGCCGAGCCTTCTCATTCTAATTTGCATGTGCAACAAACTTGAAGTAATAATTTATTCAGGGAATATATCTGCTTGCGCGGGGGCGGCTTCTAGCTGAATGGACGACGAAACGAACGTTTCATCGACTAAAACGGAGGTGATTTCGGGCGTTCCACAGGGTAGAGTAATTGGTCCTCTGCTATTCCTTATTTACATAAACGATTTAGGAGAAAATCTGAGTAGCTCTCTTAGGTTGTTTGCAGATGACGCCGTCATTTACCGTGTAGTAAACTCATCTGAAGATCAAAACCAACTGCAGTACGATTTGAATAAGATATCAGTATGGTGTAAGAATTGGGAGTTGACTCTAAATAATGCGAAGTGTGAAGTCGTCCACATGAGTACGAAAAGAAATCCGTTAAAATTTGTTTACATGATAAATCAATCATTTGTGAAGGCCGTAAACTCCACGTAATACCTAGGAATTACAATTACTTCTGACTTAAATTGGAAAGAACACGTAGATAATGTCGTGGGAATGGCGAACCGTTTTATCGGCAGATCCCTTAAAAGATGCAACAGAACTACTAAAGAAACTGCATACACTACGCTTGTCCGTCCTTTTATGGAGTATTGCTACCCAGTGTGGGTAGACAGCGTTACGGAAATGATACAGGATCTGGGATGGGAATCATTACAACAACGGCGCTTATCGCTGCGGCGTGGTGTACTTGCAAAACTCCAATCTCCATCATTCTCCTCCGAATGCGAAAATATATTGTTGACTCCCAGTTACATAGGTAGAAATGATCATCAGAATAAAATACGAGAAATCAGAGCTCGAACGGAGAGATTCAGGTGTTCTTTCTTCCCGCGCACTATTCTAGAATGGAATGGGAGGTAAAATAGTATAACGGTGGTTGGATGAACCCTCTGCCAGGCACTTAAATGTGATTTGCAGAGTATCCCATGTAGATGTAGATGTAATGCATTGATTTCACGCAAATTGCAACATGCACACTATTTATCTTCCGATGCAGTCGCCATGTCGATACCACAGACATTAGGGGCCAGTTTGTCAATGTCTCGTTAAGTTCCAGTTAAGATTTTAATTTGTCGTTAGCGGAGAATTGCGTTGGTCAATGTTTCGTTATCAGTAATTTATTAGACAATTCATTATATAATAAATTGGAAGCAGCAGGTATTTTCTGTGATTTATCAAAGGCATTTGATTGTGTGAACCATAACATCCTTTTAATTAAATTAGAATTCTTTGGTGTCACGGGAATTACTGTAAAACGGTTCAAGTCTTACCTCTCTAACAGGAAACAAAGGGTGACAGTCCAAGGGACTAGTGAATTAAGCCAACAGTCATCATCAAATTGGGAAGAAATTACATCTGTTGTCCCACAAGGATCCATCTTTAGCACCATTGCTTTTCCCTGTGTACACTAATGACCTCTCATCAGTTACACTGCCAGAAGCAAAGTTCGATTTGATTGCAGATGATACAAGTATTGCAATAAATAGCATGTCGAGCATAGTTCTGCAAATGTCTACAAATGATATTTTCGTTGACATTAATAAATGACTTAAAGCCAACTCATTGACATTAAACTTTGAAGAGATTCACTACATGCAGTTCAGAACATGTAAGAGATTCCCATCAACTATATGCATAAAGTATGAAGAAGAACAGTTAGAAGTGGTTGACAGTATACATTTCCTGGGATTACAGCTTGATAATAAATGAGTTGGGAGGAGCACACCACAGAACTGCAGAAACGACATAACAAATCTGTATTTTCAATACGAGTGGTATCAGGCATAGGAGACACAAAAATAAAAAAGCTTGCATACTTTGTTTACTTTCATTCCATAATGTCATATGGCATAATATTTTGGGGTAACTTTTCAAGTCAAGCAAAAGTTATCAGAGTCCAAAATCATGTAATACGGATTATTTGTGGTGTAAATTCACGGACATCCTGCAAAAGCCTCTTCAAAGAACTGGGTATATTAACTACTACCTTTCAGTATATTTATTCCTTAATGAAATTTGACATATACAACATATCCCTTTTCCCAACAAACCTACATGACTAGGAACAAAACTGATCTATACAAGGACTTAAAAGCACTTACTTTAATTCAAAAAGAGGTCTACTACTCTGGAACACATATTTTCAATAATTTACCAACAACCATAAAAAACGTAGCTACAAATAAAGGTCAGTTTAGGAGGAGCCTAAAAGACTTTCTAGTGGCCATCTCCTACTGCACTGACGAGTTCTTAAATAGAACCAAATGATGCATGTATCTGCATTCATACCATTACTATTATTATATTATCAGCTTGTAAAAAATATAAGTACCTGTAGTAGTATTATTATATTATTAACTTGTAAAAAAATATTATAATAATGATGACATGTCCCACATCCACGAGGATCTCCTCAACACGGATCTATGGAACGAACCAACTAATCTGATCTAATCTAGTTAACCTGATGTTAAAAGACCTCAAACTGGCCGTTAAGTTAACGAGTAGAATTCTGCTCTTTACACGGCTAATGACCAGTTAAGTGAGAATCTGTATGAAAATGGCAGGATTCCAAAGAGTTAAAATGCCGCAATATATTCACGGGATGCAGACCTATTTATCGAACAAAATAACAGAAGCACTACATATATAATCTATTGGTCGTGCTCTAAACAGGTTCTGAAGTTGAGCTAATATTTACTGCTAGCTTAACTTGACACGCAAATTGTAGAATCGTGTTACGAGATGAACATTAAGATATATATGCCATCGTTTAAAGCAGATTGCAGGTTCCGTCATAACGCTCCAACGAATACGGACTATCGTTATCTACGACGACCGAACATCTATGTGTGCAGGAGCACTTATATGGCGAGCAAGCTATGCTACAAAAACACGACCTTGATTCAGACTGGGGATATATTAAAAAACACCAGTGAAGGTACTTCTTATTACCATTATGTAGACGTCAACACTATAAAGGTGGCTTACGTCCATCAGTTTAGTCCTGTTTCTTAAGACTATTTTAACTTTAACTTAGTAGTTATACAGTGTAACACATACCGTCGCGACACTCACTGCTGTGACAGTTGTTACCAACTGACAGTTGCAACGACACTAGCGCTCCTAGCAGTGGACAAGCCAACGAAGGAGTGATGTGTTTGTTTACAAGTACTTTTGTATGTATTTAACGAAATAGTTACAGTTACTAATATTTTTAGGTTATAACCATTACTGAAACGTCATGAAATACGCATATCGGGAAATTAATGTAAAACAGCCGAATTTCATTGCATGTGTGATACAAAGAGCAACATATTCATGAAAAATTAGCGACGAATCTCTATCTCTATAAAAGCGAAAGGATACTTACTCACTCACTGACTAAACACGAAATCTCGAAAACTACTTCACCTATGAAGCTCAAATTTGACAGGAATGTAGTTTATAGGTACGAGACGTCAAATAAGAACAGATTTTGCGATATGACTGATAATTCATGCAACATGACGTCATAAACAATGAAAACTACCCCGTCTTGCGGCACGTGACAGTGTGACTTTATCAGACTACTATTTGAGAAGGAGAGAACTTAGCGACTTGCAACATACATTAAACATAATTCCAAACCTTTAGGAAACTTTTTCTCGCAGACAACCCCAAAAAATGACTAAAGGAAGAAAGTTTGTTGCTTACTACTTTTTCAGTGTTCATGCAGTAAAATTACGGCATTTGGCATTACTTTTCAAGTTGTTAGTCGCACACTATTAATTATATTCGCGAGAAATGATACAGGCAATATACACACATATCAGAGTATGACACACAGTTCATGAGATATGGAGTCATAAACAATTTAGTTCATGAAAAACCTCCTCATCACACATGACGTTTTGATTTATTACGTCTTCCCCACTAACCCTATTCGTGACGTATTCTGCAGACATTATATATAAAAATAAATCGTTTACCTTTTCCGCGGTGGAGTAGCCGAGCGGTCTAAAGAGTCCGCTCCGGGGCGCACGGTTGCTCGCCGTGGAGGTTCGAGTCCTCCCTGGGGAATGGGTGTGTGTGTTGTCCTTGGGTTAGTTTTCCTAGATCTAAGTAGTTTGTAAGCTATGGACTGATGACCACGCGGTTTCGTTCGATAAATTTACAAACATTGGATGTTTACATTTGTCTCTCAATAAATTCAGAACGGATACACCGATTTCGCTGTTCATATTCTGCTGTTTTTGCAATTCTCAGGATAAGGGATTTATGCATTAAAAGTTGTGGTAAATCCACCAGAAAAATGGAAAACTAGAGAAAAAATAAATGTGCATTTTTCGATGAGTCCATCTGATTCTACTGCATACATATTTATAGTTTTGTTCTTATTTTTATGACAGATCTTGGTGAATCTATTAGTTTTGGCTTCTTGACCTTTTGTTAGATTGGAAGGGGGCGCACACTCAAAGGATCTGTAGGTCACTGGCTGCACACTCACAGGATCTGTACGTCACTGGCCACACACACTCACAGGATCTGTAGGTCACTGGCTGCACACTCACAGGATCTGTAGGTCACTGGCCACACAATCACAGGATCTGTAGGTCACTGGCCTCAAAGTCACAGGATCTGTAGGTCACTGGCCGACACTCACAGGATCTGTAGGTCACTGGCCTCATGGTCACAGGATCTGTAGGTCACTGGCCACACACTCACAGAAGCTTTACGTGACTGGCTGCACACTCACAGGATCTGTAGGTCACTGGTTGCACACTCACAGGATCTGTAGGTCACTGGCCACACAATCACAAGATCTGTAGGTCACTGGCCTCAAAGTCACAGGATCTGTAGGTCACTGGCCACACAATCACAGGATCTGTAGGTTACTGGCCACACACTGACAGGATCTGTAGGTCACTGGCCACACACTCACAGGATCTGCAGGTCCCTGGCCACACACTCACAGAAGCTTTACGTGACTGGCTGCACACTCACAGGATCTGTAGGTCACTGGCCACACACTCACAGGATGTGTAGGTCACTGGCTACACACTCACAGGATCTGTAGGTCACTGGACGTACACTCACAATATCTCTAGGTCACTGACCGCACACTCACAGTATCTGTAGGTCACTGGCCGAACACTCACAGGATCCGTAGGTCACTGGCTGCACTGTCACAGGATCTGTAGGTCACTGGACAACACTCAGAGGATCTGTAGGACACTGGCCACACACTCACAGGATCTGTAGGTCACTGACCGCACACTCACAGTATCTGTAGGTCACTGGCCGAACACTCACAGGATCCGTAGGTCACTGGCTGCACTGTCACAGGATCTGTAGGTCACTGGACAACACTCAGAGGATCTGTAGGACACTGGCCACACACTCACAGGATCTGTAGGTCACTGGCCACACAATCACAAGATCTGTAGGTCACTGGCCTCAAAGTCACAATATCTCTAGGTCACTGACCGCACACTCACAGGATCTGTAGGTCACTGGCCACACACTCACAGGATGTGTAGGTCACTGGCTACACACTCACAGGATCTGTAGGTCACTGGCCGCACACTCACAGGACTTGTAGGTCACTGGCCTCATGGTCACAGGATCTGAAGGTCACTGGCCAACACTCAGAGGATCTGTAGGTCACTGGCCACACACTCACAGGATCTGTAGGTCACTGGCCACACACTCACAGGATCTGCAGGTCCCTGGCCACACACTCACAGAAGCTTTACGTGACTGGCTGCACACTCACAGGATCTGTAGGTCACTGGCCACACACTCACAGGATGTGTAGGTCACTGGCTACACACTCACAGGATCTGTAGGTCACTGGCCGTACACTCACAATATCTCTAGGTCACTGACCGCACACTCACAGTATCTGTAGGTCACTGGCCGCACACTCACAGGATCTGTGGGTCACTGGCTGCACTGTCACAGGATCTGTAGGTCACTGGCTGCACACTCACAGTATCTGTAGGTCACTGGCCACACACTCACAGTATCTCTAGGTCACTGACCGCACACTCACAGTATCTGTAGGTCACTGGCCGCACACTCACAGTATCTGTAGGTCACTGGCCGCACACTCACAGTATCTGTAGGTCACTGGCCGCACACTCACAGTATCTGTAGGTCACTGGCTGCACACTCACAGTATCTGTTTGTCACTGGCCGCACACTCGCAGGATCTGTAGGTCCTTGGCCACACACTCACAGGATCTTTACGTGACTGGCTGCACACTCACAGGATCTGTAGGTTACTGGCTGCACACTCACAGGATCTGTAGGTCACTGGCCACACAATCACAGGATCTGTAGGTCACTGGCCTCAAAGTCACAGGATCTGTAGGTCACTGATAAACACTCACAGGATGTGTAGGTCACTGGCTACACACTCAGAGGATCTGTAGGTCACTGGCCACACACTCACAGTATCTCTAGGTCACTGACCGCACACTCACAGTATCTGTAGGTCACTGGCCACAAACTCACACGATATGTAGGTCACTGGCTGCACACTCACAGAATCTGTAGGTCACTGGCTACACACTCACAGGATCTGTAGGTCACTGGCCGCACACTCACAGTATCTCTAGGTCACTGACCGCACACTCACAGTATCTGTAGGTCACTGGCCGCACACTCGCAGGATCTGTAGGTCACTGGCTGCACTGTCACAAGATCTGTAGGTCACTGGCCAACACTCACAGGATCTGTAGGTCACTGGCCACACACTCACAGGATCTGCAGGTCACTGGCTGCACTGTCACAGGATCTGTAGGTCACTGGCAAACATGCACAGGATCTGTAGCTCACTGTCCACAGACTCACAGGACCTGTAGGTCACTCGCCGCAAACTCATAGGATCTGTAGGTCATTGGCCGCACACTCACAGTATCTCTAGGTCACTGGCTGCACAATCACAGGATCTGTAGGTCACTGGCTGCATACTCACAGGATCTGTAGGTGACTGGACGCACAGTCTCAGCATCTATAGGTCACTGGCTGCACACTCACAGGATCTGTAGGTCACTGGGCAACACCCACAGGATCTGTAGATCACTGGCCTCAAAGTCACAGGATCTGTAGGTCACTGGCCAACACTCACAGGATCTGTAGGTCACTGGCCACACACTCACAGGATCTGTAGGTCACTGGCCGCACACTCACAGGATCTGCAGGTCCCTGGCCACACACTCACAGGATCTTTACGTGACTGGCTGCACACTCACAGGATCTGTAGGTCAATAGCCACACACTCACAGGATGTGTAGGTCACTGGCTGCACACGCACAGAGCTTGTAGGTCACTGGCCTAAAGGTCACAGGATCTGTAGGTCACTGGCCAACACTCACAGGATCTGTAGGTCACTGGCTGCACACTCACAGTATCTGTAGGTCACTGGCCACACACTCACAGGATCTTTACGTGACTGGCTGCACACTAACAGGATCTTTAGGTCACTGGCTGCACACTCACAGGATCTGTAGGTCACTGTCCACACAATCACAGGATCTGTAGGTCACTGGGCAACACTCACAGGATCTGTAGGTCACTGGCCTCATGTTCACAGGATCTGTAGGTCACTGGCCAACACTCACAGGATCTGTAGGTCACTGGCTGCACACTCACAGTATCTGTAGGTCACTGACCACACACTCACAGTATCTCTAGGTCACTGACCGCAAAATCACAGGATCTGTAGGGCACTGGCCTCAAAGTCACAGGATCTGTAGGTCACTGGCCAACACTCACAGGATCTGTAGGTCACTGGCTGCACACTAACATGATCTGTAGGTCACTGGCCACACACTCACAGGATGTGTAGGTCAATGGCTACACACTCACAGGATCTGTAGGTCACTGACCGCACACTCACAGTATCTGCAGGTCACTGGCCGCACACTCACAGGATCTGTAGGTCACTGGCTGCACACTCACAGGATCTGCAGGTTACTGGCCGCACACTCACAGGATCTGCAGGTCCCTGGCCACACACTCACAGGATCTTTACGTGACTGGCTGCACACTCACAGGATCTGTAGGTCAATAGCCACACACTCACAGGATGTGTAGGTCACTGGACACACACTCACAGGACCTTTACGTGACTGGCTGCACACTCACAGGATCTGTAGGTCACTGGCCACACACTCGCAGGATGTGTAGGTCACTGGCTACACACTCACAGGATCAGTAGGTCACTGGCCACACACTCACAGGATGTTTAGGTCACTGGCTGAACACTCACAGGATCTGCAGGTCCCTGGCCACACACTCACAGGATCTTTACGTGGCTGGCTGCACACTCACAGGATCTGTAGCTCACTGGCCACACACTCACAGGATGTGTAGGTCGCTGGCAACACATTCACAGGAGCCGTAGGTCACTGGCCGCACACTCACAATATCTCTAGGTCACTGACCACACACTCACAGTATCTGTAGGTCACTGGCCGCACACTCACAGGATCTGTAGGTCACTGGCTGCACTGTCATAGGATCTGTAGGTCACTGGCCAACATGCACAGGAACTGTAGCTCACTGTCCACAGACTCACAGGACCTGTAGATCACTCGCCGCAAACTCATAGTATCTGTAGGTCATTGGCCGCACAATCACAGGATCTGTAGGTCACTGGCTGCATACTCACAGGATCTGTAGGTGACTGGCCGCACAGTCTCAGCATCTATAGGTCACTGGCTGCACACTCACAGGATCTGTAGGTCATTGGTCAACACCCACAGGATCTGTATATCACTGGCCTCACAGTCATAGGATCTGTAGGTCACTGGCCGCACACTCACAGTATCTGTAGGTCACTGGCTGTACACTCACAGTATCTGTTGGTCACTGGCCGCACACTCACAGTATCTGTAGGTCACTGGCCGCACACTCACAGTATCTGTAGGTCACTGGCCGCACACTCACAGTATCTGTAGGTCACTGGCCGTACACTCACAGTATCTGTAGGTCACTGGCCACACACTCACAGTATCTGTAGGTCACTGGCCGCACACTCACAGTATCTGTAGGTCACTGGCCGCACACTCACAGGATCTGTAGTTCACTGGCCGCACACTCACAGTATCTGTAGGTCACTGGCTGCACACTCACACGATCTGTAGGTCACTGGCTGCACACTCACAGGTTCTGTAGGTCACCGGCCACACACTCACACTCGTCACGCCGCTGCCTGCTGACGGACACTTAGTCGCGGAGGGTGGACGCAATTGGAGTAATCGATTGTGACCAGAGAGCCATGTGTATAAAACTGACTTGACTCAGAATGTCGTAAACTGCCGTGCGAATTACCCGCATCGCACCGCAGTGCACTGAAGCTGGCCCACGGCTTCTGGACACGTGGATGGCACTCTCTGAAAGGCGCCATCATCCCTCATCAGTCGCTTGACTTACGAACTATTTAAACCAAATTACAGTAAAGACAATACGACACTCAAATTTGCGTACGAGGGAGGACTTGACCCTCTGGCGGGAACGGCTGCCCAGTCCATAGCATGATGCCTTAGACCACCCGGCCGTTTTGCGCGACGGGAGGAGGTGGGAGGTGGTGGTGCACAAGAAATTTGCCGAAAGTGGGGGGAGCTGGAGATGTAGAGAGAGATGACAGGACAAGAGATGGAGGGAGAGAGAGGATGACTGTAAAGAGCTCAGGATTAATAAATACCCGGGAAACGCTGGTTTTTCATCTAGTATGTGTACTTTTGCAGCTTATCCACTGAAAGTAAGTAGAATATAAACAAAAAACAAAAAAATATTTAAATTTCTATTATGGTCTTTTCTTACTATAATAGGTAATTTTTGACGTGCATCAATTCCGTATGGGTCTAACCATTTGAACATTTTAACACTTCACTCGTCTTTTTTATACGGACATATGCTTTTAAGTGTATTTACTTAAAAACCAATGTTTGAAGAGTCTTTCCGTTTGTGGTTCAGCTGTAGCAACACTTGTCATATTGGTTTCTTCCTTGTTCTTAAACAGTTCGATTTCTTTTGCCGTTTGATTGCCACGGCTGTAACATTTTCCCTTCAGCTGCAGATGTGGTGCCCGACTTGGCAAGTTAAATTCTGTACTTATCGTCCTCTTTAAACGTTTCCTATGTTCCAGCGATTTGACTCCAACTGTGAAGAAACGTTAACCTTTCTGAGTAGAAAGGCTATGTGCTTCTGCCAAAGGGCAGGTCATTTGGTTGCGACCTTCCTATCCCTGCTCACCAATAAAAATTGGCAATATATAACTCAGGGGAGTAAAAGGCTTATGGCTCGTTGTCTCAGTTCGTAGGGGTGAGTTATGTATGCGAGCTTCTATGCCCTAAACAGCTACCCAAACTGTTTATATGAGATGAATAATTAATCTGTTTATATTGCTTTGTGACCCTTCATGTCCATGGTATCATGAACTACCTGAACTTGATGCCCTCGTTCATCTGGGAGCAGGTTGGTTATTCCAATCCCCCTGTACTGTACATTCATGTCCGTGAAAATAACGTTTCATTGTTGTTCCAGAGATATCTGGACCGGACAAGGATTTATGATCCTTCCTGGCCCTCCATGTCCATGGTATCGTGAACTATCTTAATTTGATGCCTTCGTTCATCTGGGTGCAGGTTGGTTATACCAATCCCCCAGTACAGTACATTCATGTCCGTGAAAATAACGATTCATTGTTGTTCCAGAGATATCTTGGCCAAACAAGGATTTATGATCCTTCCTGGCCCTCCATGTCCATAGTATCGTGAACTATCTGAATTTGATGCCCTGGTTCATCTGAGTGCAGGTTGGTTATCCAATCCCCATGTACTGTACGTTCATGTCCGTGAAAATAACGTTTCATTATTGTTCCAGAGATATCTGGTCCGAACAAGGATTTATGGTCCTTCCTGGCCCTCCATGTCCATGATATCGTGTTTTGAATTTGATGCCCTCGTTCATCTGGGTGCAGGTTGGTTATTCCAATCCCCCTGTACTGTAAGTTCATGTCCGTGAAAATAACGTTTCATTATTGTTCCAGAGATATCTGGTCCGAACAAAGATTTATGGTCCTTCCTAGCCCTCCATGTCCATGATATCGTGTTTTGAATTTGATGCCCTCGTTCATCTGGGTGCAGGTTGGTTATTCCAATCCCCCTGTACTGTACGTTCATGTGCGTGAAAATAACGTTTCATTATTGTTCCAGAGATATCTGGGCTGGACAAGGATTTATAATCCTTCCTGGCCCTCCATGTCAATGGTATCGTGAACTATCTGAATTTGATGCCCTCGTTCATCTGGGTGCAGGTTGGTTATCCCAGTCCCAGTTCGGTCAACGTCTGCCATGGCCTCATGGTGGTGGCTGCTGACGCAGTTGGTGGTTTGGGTCTCTACCGCCGTGGTGGCGGTGCTGTGGTGGCTGTGGACCTCCAGGCCCCGAGTGGACGTCCCAGGTCCGCCCGCACTGCCCATCATCGGAAACACTCTGCACTTCTGGAAGGTCCCGCTCTCCATAGGCAAGCTCCGCGACTTCTACCGCCAGTACGGAGACCTAACGAGGTGAGATGATGGGGCGCCTGGAAGACGAGGTTTACCTTAACTAATCAATATGGCCACCTGCTTTTGACGTGATGGTGGAAAGTTAAATGGTCAAGTGTTTGTGTATCTAAGCGACAAAACTGCTACTGTCATCAGTCCCTAAAGTCATACTAAACTATTGTAAGGAGAACACACACAAACACCCACTCATACAGACCAATGCCCGAAGGACAGGTTGGACACGGTATGTAGATTCAGCAAACCAGCCCATTCCTCGATGAAGCCCCCCTCCCCAGAACCTCACAAAGATTTTTTAAATTTTATTATTTTTCATTGTTTTCATTTTTTAAACATGTCGGTACCGGAAATTTGCAATATTTGACATGTAATAAATCCTAACGTAACTATAATTGGCCAAGCACAATTTGCAATATTACACATGTAATAAATCCGAACGTAACTATAATTGGCCAAGCACAATTTGCTATATTACACATGCAATAAATCCTAACGTAACTATAATTGGCCAAGCACAATTTGCAATATTACACATTTAATAAATCCTAACGTAACTATAATTGGCCAAGCACAAGTGAACGTGACAGTGGGTCATCAACGTGACGCCGCCACAGAGAACGTGTGCTGATGTCACTGTGAGCGGTTTTAACGCCGCCACGACCAGCTTTGATGCTGTCGCTGTTGCTACTGCTATGCTGAAGTTACGAGCCATTTGACACATGCGGCGACCCGCTGCTTAGCAGGTTAGCGGCACCACCGAGTGGAATCTTATGAACATCAGTAGTGTGATTTTAGTTTAATTTATATACACAGATCTCATGTTATTTAAATTGTAAAGACTTTTCTTTTTGGCTAGTAACATAGAAGCTGCTTAATTATTTTACGAACTGATATTGTAGACCCGTTTCCACCATGTTGCTCCTTTTTCACTTAAAATAGTTCGAGCCTACTCATTTTATTTCTTGTGCTATTGTTTTCTTAGTATAATGGGTTAATTTACAAGGAAATTGATTCATAAATTCAATGGGCTTTAGAATGAATCTTTCACTCTGCAGCGGAGTGTGTGCTGATGTGAAACTGGCAGATTAAAGCTGTGTGCCGGAACCGGGACTCAAACCTGGGACCTTTGACTTTCGCGGGAAAACGCACTACCAACTTTGCTATCCCGACATGACTCACGATGCAGCCTCACAACTTCCGACAGTACCTCGCCTCCTACTTTCCAAACTTCACAGAAGCTCTTCTGCAAGACTAGCACTCCCGGAAGAAAGGATATGCTGGAGACATGCCTTAGCCACAGCCTAGGGGATGTTTCCAAAATGAACCTTTCACTCTGCAAAAAAATTTAAAATTTTTGTTAAGCTTAAGGGACTTAACTACGGGGTCATCAGTCCCTAAACTAACAAATTACTTATGAACTACCTACAACTACGGACGGCACAAATATCAATGCCCGAGGGGGGATTCGAACCCCCGACCGTAGTGGCCGTGCAGACCGTGACTGAAGCGCCTTAGTCCCCTCGGCCATTCACTCTGCAGCGGAGTCGGAGGTGAAGTACTGGCGAGGTATGGGCGGAAGTAAAGTCTAGAATTTTTGATTTTTATTATTATTATTATTTTGTTCCCATAAAAACCCATGTCATTACAAGCATGTGTGTTAATTTTTACCTCTCTATCTACATTATTCTATGAGTTATTAAGTTTTCAAATTTATACTGAGTTTTTGTCCACCTGGTATTTGCACGGGTCAACTAGTTTTATGTATTTAATTTTATGTTATTTATATTTTTATGCGAAATGTTTGGGAAAAAATCGTAAAGCTACAGGGAAACAGAGAGAAGGCTCGTGATTTTTTATGTGCGTCACGCACTTCGACTAATGTGTTTGGGTTGACTTCCTAACTATCGTCATTCTCTTGTTGAATTACAATCTAGATTGTGATTCTTCAGTTTCTGGCCACGTGGTATGGATAAATTCCTTGACTTCCTTACACATTTGAACACCATACACCCCAACATCAAAGTCACTATGGAGACTGAAACGGAGGGTAAATTGCCGTTCCTTGACGTCTTGGTCAAGAGAAGAGCTGACGGCACCCTGGGTCATAGTGTATATCGGAAGACAACGCACACTGATCTGTATTTACACGCAGACAGCTGTCACCACCCTTCACAGAGGAATGGGGTACTTAAAACTCTAGTACATAGGGCGCGCACTATCTCCGACGCAGACAGTCTACCCCAGGAATTGGAACACCTGAGAACTGTATTCCGAAAAAATGGGTACTCAGAGAGGCAGATTCAGCGGGGTCTCTGCCCAACCACTACATCACATCCTGTGGAAAGGATGAAAACACGAGGGAGGATGTAGGCACTGCGTTTATTCCATATACCGGCGCACTCTCGGGGAACATCGCCCGCATTTTGGAAAAAACACCAGGTTGGAACTGTTTTTTGTCCGCCGAATAAAATTTGTGCACTGGTGGGGAGCGCCAAAGATGATCTCGGTTTGAGGAAGGCCGGCGTGTACCAGATTCTGTGTCAGTGTGGAAAGTCATATATTGGACATACGATGATTACTGTCGAGGATCGATGCGTTGAACACCAGAAGCACACACGATTGATGTATCCGAGCAAGTCGGCGGTCGCTGAACATTGTTTGTCGGAGAATCATGCGATGGAGTATGAAAGCACTAGGATTCTGGTACAGACGTCGAGATACTGGGACTGCATCGTTAGAGAGGCCATTGAAATTCGCACAAGTGACGACCCCATAAACCGTGACTGTGGCTATAATATTAGCAAAGCTTGGGAACCAGCGATTGGTTTAATGAAGAGTAAATCTAGCAAACGTAACGAAGTGACGACCACGGCGAACAGAGCCCTCACATCGACGTCATCTCAGACGCCGTCGCAATCGGTTCCACTGCGCGGCCGCGGCGCGGGGCGCGGACCGCGGACCGCGTAGGGGTCGCTCTGCTACTGGGCTAGAACCCAGTTCCCTTCGATCAGCCGTAGTGTGCGGATCTCGGTGCCAGCGCGTCTCCAGGAGCTCAGTCCGTCACTTCACCTGATGATGGCGACATGTATGAACGCCGAAATATTGTGCCCATTGGACACTATAGACTGGCAGTACACCCGTGGATATTTTGATTACAATCTGAATTGATCATCGTTTAGCTCTAAAAGTGTGGTACATATCTAGCTCAGTCAGGTAAAGCCCCTCGTTAATGTACTGTCAAGCATCGATTTCAGGTAATAATGTGGTCAGCTGTTTCCAGAGCCATACCAGTGAATGGACATGCGGGTGAGTCTGCAGGTTCTACTTCGGCCCGACGCTGGTCCTGATGGTGGTGCACCCAGACGACGTGCAGCACATCATGCTGACGTGCAAGATGGTGGATCGGGACCCCTTCACCTCGCGCATCCTGCGCATCTTTGCAGGCAACAGTCTGTTCACCCTTGAAGCCCGCCCCTGGAAGGCTCGCCGCAAACTCATCAACCCGACGTTCCACGCTGAGGTGAGTTAATCGAGCGAAATAATCTTAAATACTTGGATATTCCGCACTTATTCATTTGAGCACACATTCAATGTTCAACATTATAACCATACTATTCTTTTCCACTTCCAATCTTCCACCTGCATCCTTTTCATCCTCTATCTTCATCAAACTTCTCACCTGCCCTCCCATCATGTATCTCATTCTTCAATATCACCATCTCCTTCCTTCTTCGGTATCTTCTACCCTCCCTTCTTAATTTCCAATCAATCTACGTCACTTTTCCCCTGTCTCCATCGAACTTCTCACCTACCCTCCATCGTATGTCTATCTCATCCTCCAATCTGTCCATCTCCTTCCACCATCAAACTCCCACCCTCCCTTCTTTAACCTCTATTTCCAACCATACTACCTCACGTTTCCTCTGCAAATTACATCTACATCCATAATTCACAAGCCACCTGACGATGTGGCGGAGGGTACCTTGAGTACCACTATCGGTTCTCCCTCCTAGTTCAGTCACGTATTGTTCGCGGAAAGAAAGATTGTCGTTATGCCTCTGTGTGGGCTCTGATCTCTCTGATTTTATCTTCGTGATCTCTTCGCGAGATATACGTAGGAGCAAGCAGTGTACTGCTAGACTCCTCGGTACAGGTATGTTCTTGAAACTTCGACAAATGCCCGAACCGAGCGACAGAGTGTCTCTCCTGCAGAGTCTTCCACTGGAGTTTAGCGATCATCTCCGTAACGCTTTCTCGATTACCAAATAGTCCTGTAACGAAGCGCACTACTCTCCGTTGGATCTTTTCTACTTCCTCTATCAACCCCTCCTGGTACGTATCCCACAATGGTGAGCAGTATTCAAGCAGTGGGCAAACAAGTGAATTGTAATCTATTTCCTTTGTTTTCGGACTGCGTTAGGATTCTTCCAATGCATCCAAGTCTGTCATCCGCTTTACCGACGATTGATTTTATATGGCCGTTCCATTTTAAATCACCCCTAATGCCTACTCCCAGATAATTTATGGAATTAACTGCTTCCATTTGCTGACCTGCTATAGTGTAGCTAAATGATACAGGATTTTTCTTTCTATGTATTCGCAGCACATTACACTTGTCTACATTGAGATTCAATTTCCATCCCCTGCACCATGCGTCAATTCGATGCAGATCCTCCTGCATTTCAATACAATTTTCCATTGTTACAACCTCTCTATATACTACAGAATCATCTGCAAAGAGCCTCATCGAACATCCGATGTTATCCGCAAGGTCATTTATAAATATCGTGAACAGCAACGGACCCACGAGACTCCCCTGTAGCACACCTGACATAACTCCTACTTCGGAAGAGTTCTCTCCATTGAGAAAGACATGCTGCGTTCTCTTATCTAGGAACTACTCAATCCAACCATACAGTTTGTCTGATAGACCATATGCTCTTACTTTGTTCATTAAACGTCTGTGGGGAACTATCAAACGCCTTGTGGAAGTCAAGAAACACAGCATCTACCTGAGAACCCGTGTCCTGGCTCTCTGAGTCTCATGGACGAATAGCGCGAGCTAGGTTTCACACGATCGCGTTTTTCTAAACCCATGCTGATTCCTACAGAGCAGATTACTAGTTTCCAGAAATGTCATTATACTCGAACATAATATATGTTCCAAAATTCTACAACTGACCGAGGTTAGAGATATAGGCCTTCAGTTCTGCACATCTCTTCGAAGTCCCTTCTTAAAAACGGGGATGACCTGCTCCATTTTCCAATCTTTCGAAACGCTACACTCTTCTAGAGAACTACGGTACATCACTTCAAGAACGGGGGCAAGTTCCTTCGCGTACTCTGTGTAAAAACGAACTGGTATCCCATCAGGTCCTGCGGCCTTTCCTCTTTTGAGCGATTTTAATTATTTTTCTATCCCTCTGTCAATTATTTCGATATCTGCCATTTTGCAATTTGTGCGGAAATCTAGAGAAGGAACTACAGTGCAATCTTCCTCTGTGAAACAGCTTTGGAAAAAACTCCTTTAGTAATTCAGCCTTTATAGAGTATCACCCTCTGTTTCAATGCCATTTTCGTCACAGAGTGTCTGGAGACTTTGTTTCGATCCACCTACCACTATGACATCTTTGGAGTACATAGAACTTTACTTTCGAACTTGTTGAACACCTCTCTATAGCCCTCCTAACACTACATTTCGAGTCGCTTAATTTTTGTTTGTCTACAAGGCTTTGGCTATGTTTATGTTTGCAGTGAGTTCCCTTTGCTTCCGTAGCAGTTTTCTAATTCGGCTTTCTACCATGGTGGCTCCTTTATATCTCTTACGGTCTTGCTTGGTACATACTCATCTAATGCATATTGTACGATGGCTTTGAACTTTGATCACTGTTCCTCAACACTATCTGTACTTGAGATGAAACTTCTGCGTTGAGCCGTCAAGATTTCTGAAATCCGCTTTTTGTCACTTTTTCCGAACACAAAAATCTTCCTACATTTTTTAATATTCCTATTTAAGGCTGAAATTATCGATACTTTAACCGCTTTATGGTCGCTGATTCCAAGGTTCTGCGTTAACTGTTTCGAGTAGTTTGGGTCTGTTTGTCACCAGGAGGTCTAATATGTTACCAAGAGTCGGTTCTGCGTTTAACTGCTCAAGGTAATTTTCAGATAATGCACTCAAAACAATTTCACTGGATTCTTTGTCCCTGCCACCCGTTCAGAAACGTTTGGGTATCCCAGTCGATATCAAGTAAATTAAAATCTCCAAATCTTCAAATGTTGAAAATGCTCAAATGTATGTAAAACTATCGGACCAAACTGCGTGGTCATCAGTCCTTAGCTTAAAAACAACTTAAACTAAGGTAAACAAACCTAAGAAAAACACACACACACACACACACACACACACACACACACAAACACAAACACACCCATGCTCCAGGGAGGATTCGAACATCCGACGGCAACAAACACTCTCCCCGCAGCAAGGCGGCTTAGAGCGCTCGGCTACTCCACCTTCTCCTCGTCTTCCCTTGCCTCCAGTCTTCTCGCCGTCGCCCCCCTCCCTGAACCATACCTGTGTCTCTCATTTCCCTGTCCAATTTTATCCATTCCTTCCCTCCTCCGTTGTTGTTGTTGTGGTCTTCAGTCCGGAGACTGGTTTGATGCAGCTCTCCACAATACCCTATCCTGAGCAAGCCTCTTCATCTCCACGTAAGAACGACAACCTACATCTGTGTGAATCTGGCTACTGTATCCATCTCTTGGTCATCCTCTGCGGTTTTTACCCCACACATTTCCATCCAACACTAAATTCACAATTCCTTGATGTCTAAGAATGTGCCCTACCAATCTATCCCTTCTTTTAGTCAAGGTATGCCAAAAATTTCTTTTCTTCCTAATTCTGTTCAGTACCTCCTCATTAGTTACGCGATCCACCCACCTAATCTTCAGCATTCTTCTGTGGCACCACATTTGAAAGGCTTCAATCCTCTCCCTGTCCGCACTGTTTATCGTCCATGTTTCACTCCCATACAAGGCAACACTCAATACAAATGCCTTCAGAAAGGACTTCCTTAGACTTAAATCAATATTCGATATTAACAAATTTGTCTTTTTCAAATGTTCAAATGTTTGTAAATATATCGGACCAAAATGCGTGGTCATCAGTCCGTAGCTTACAAACTACTTAAACCTAGGTAAACTAACCTAAGGACAAACACACACACCCATGCCCCAGGGAGGACTCGAACCTCCACGGCGAGCAACCGCGCGCTCTGCAGCCAGACGCTTTAGACCGCTAAGCTACTCCACCATGGCTTCTCTTTTTCAAGAACGCTTTTCTGCCCATTGCCATTCTGCATTTTATATCCTCTGTTCTGCGACCATCATTTGTTATTTTACTGCCCAAGTAACAAAACTCATCTACCTCCTTTATTGCTTCGTTACCTAATCTAATTTCTTCAGCATCACCTGATTTTCTTATACTGCACTCCATTACCCTAGTTTTGCTCTTGTTAATGTTCATCTTATATGCACCTGTCAGCACACTGTCTATTCCGTTCAATTGCTCTTCCAGGCCCTTTGCTGTATCTGACAGAATTACTATGTCGTCGGCAAAACGCAATGTTTATAATTCTTCCCCCTGAACTTTAATTCCTCCACCATTTTTCTCCTTGCTTTCCTATACAGCTTGCTCAATCTACAAATTGAATAACATTGGAGGCAGGCTACAACCCCGTCTTACTCCCTTTCCAACCACTGCATCCCTTTCATGCCCTTCAACTCTGACAACCGCTGTCTAGTTTTTGTACAAGTTGTAAATAACCTTACGCTCCCTATATTTTACTCCTGCTTGTTTCAGAACTTGAAAGAGTTTATTCCAATCAACATTGTCAAAAGCCTTCTCCAAATCTACAAAAGCTAGAAATGTAGCTTTGCCTTATCTTAATCTATCTTCTAGAATAAGCCGTAAAGTAAGTATTGCCTCCCGTGTTTCTACATTTCTCCTGAACCCAAACCGATCCTCCCCGAGCTTGGCTTCTACCAGCTTTTCAATCCATCTGTAAATAATTCGTGTTAATATTTTGAAACCGTGATTTATTGAACTGATGATTCTGTAGTTTTCACACCTGATTGCACCTGCTTTCTTTGGAATGGGGATTATGCTTAGTGATTGTTCAAATGTGTAGCTCCTCAAAGGCATGCCTATAATACCATCTCTCTCTCTCTCTCTCTCTCTCTCTCCCTCCCTCCCTTTCTCTCTCTCTCTCTCCCTCTCTCTCTCTCTCCCTCTCATTTTCTATTCCATCTCCACCACCAAGTCTGCAAAACAATGATTTTTATATACGGCAGCCTAAATGTCAAGGGTTAAAACACTGCATATCTCTGCTCTAGTGGTAGCTAGAAAACCCCACATTGCTGAGTTTCATATCTCAGGCTGATTACGTACCAAATTTGGTTTAATATTTTATGGAGTATTATATCTGAGGAATGGAAGGAAGCAAGGAAACTTGGAGTTTAAAATAAAAAATGTTCAAATGTTTGTATGGCTTATGCGACTTAACTTCGGGGTCGTCAGTTCCTAAAGTTACAAACTACTTACGAACTGGAATGAACCTTCACTCTGCAGTGGAGTGTGCGCTGATATGAAACTTCCTGGCAGATTAAAATTGTGTGCCGGAACCGGGACTCGAACCTGGAACCTTTGCCTTTCTCGGGCAAGCGCACTACCGACTGTGCTATCCCGACATGACTCACGACGCCGCCTCACAACTTACGAACTAGCTAAAACTAAGGACGGCACAAATATCCATGCCCGAGGGGAGATTCGAACCCCCGACTGTAGTGGCCCTGCAGACCGTGATTGACGCGCCTCAGTCCCCTCGGTCACCGCGGCCGGCACTTGGAGTTTAACGTCCCGCCGACAGCGAGGTAATCAGAGAAAGCCTGAGGAGTGATTAACGTGATAATACAAACTCAGTGTTTCTCTATAAGACGAATGGGTTTCATCTGCCGTATTTCCAGGACACAGAGTATTATGATCTGAAGATAATCTTGTGTGATCGAAACCGTTGATCATACACTCCTGGAAATTGAAATAAGAACACATTGACGCCGGTGTGTAAGACGCACCAGACTTGCTCCGGACACTACGAGAGGGCTGTACAAGCAATGATCAAACGCACGGCACAGCGGACACACCAGGAACCGCGGTGTTGGCCGTCGGATGGCACTAGCTGCGCAGCGGTTGGGCATCGCCGCAGTGTCAGCCAGTTTGCCGTGGCATACGGAGCTCCATCTCAGTCTTTGACACTGGTAGCATACCGCGACAGCATGTACGTGAACCGTATGTGCAGTTGACGGACTTTGAGCGGCGGCGTATAGTGGGCATGCGGGAGGCCGGGTGGACGTACCGCCGAATTGCTCAACACGTGGGGCGCGAGGTCTCCACAATACATCGACGTTGTCGCCAGTGGTCAGCGGAAGTTGCACGTGCCCGTCTACCTGGGTCCGGACAGCAGCGACGTACGGATGCACGCCGAGACCGTCGCATCCTACGCAGTGCCGTAGGGGACCGCACCGCCACTTCCCAGCAAATTAGGGACACTGTTGCTCCTGGGGAATCAGCGAGGACCATTCGCAACCGTCTCCATGAAGCAGGGCTACGGTCCCGCGCACCGTTAGGTCGTCTTCCGCTCACGCCCCAACATCGTGCAGCCCGCCTCCAGCGGTGTCGCGACAGGCGTGTATGGAGGGACGAATGGAGACGTGTCGTCTTCAGTGATGAGAGTCGCTTCTGCCTTGGTGCCAATGATGGCCGTATGCGTGTTTGGCGCCGTGCAGGTGAGCGCCACAATCAGGACTGCATACGACCGAGGCACACAGGGCCCACACCCGGCATCATGGTGTGGGGAGCGATCTCCTACAATGGTCGTACACCTCTGGTGATCGTCGAGGGGACACCGAACAGTGCACGCTACATTCAAACCGTCATCGAACCCATCGTTCTACCATTCTTAGGCCGGCAAGGAAACATGCTTTTCCAACAGGACAATGCACATCCACATGTATCATTGCCACTCAACGTGCTCTAGAAGGTGTAAGTCAACTACCCTGGCCAGCAAGATCTCCGGATCTGTCTCCCATTGAGCATGTTTGGGACTGGATGAAACGTCGTCTCAAGCGGTCTGCACGTCCAGCATGAACGCTAGTCCAGCTGAGGCTCCAGGTGGAAATGGCATGGCATGCCGTTCGACAGGACTACATCCAGCACCTCTACGATCGTCTTCATGGGAGAATTGCAGCTGCATTGCTGCGAAAGGAGGATACACACGTTACTAGTGTCGACATTGTGCATGCTCTGTTGCCTGTGTCTATGTGCCTATGGTTCTGTCTGTGTAATCATGTATTGTATCTGACCCCACGAATGTGCCAATAATGTTTCCCATATATAAATATTTCATATGATCTTGACTGTTTATATTATCACATTACACATCATTTTTATGTATGTATTACGAGGTACTCCACACATGAATCTTCTACTTCGCAGTGGCCGAGCGGTCTGCAGCGCGACAATAACAGTCTACACGGCCGCTACGGTCGAGGGTTCGAATCCCCCCCTCGGGCATGGATGTTTGTGCCGTCTTTAGTATAAGCTAGTTAATAAGTAGTTTGTAAGGTTAGGGACTGACGACCTCGCAGTTAAGTCCCTTAAGCTTAACAAACATTTGAACATCTGATTTGATAACTCTGTAGTTGTTACAATATTTTCTGTTCCCTTGTTTCAAAATTGCTCGTCGTCGTAGGTTTGACTCCTGTTTGGGTGTGTGTTGTCCTTAGGTTAATTTAAGATAGTTTTAGTAGTCTGAAGGTTTGGGACTGACGTCCATAGCAGTTTGGTCCCAGTTTGAACATTCTGAAGTTATGGAACACACAAAATACGTAAGCAGAAAATGGAGTTGTAGTCCAGGTCCTAAAAAAGAGGTTACCTGGAAAGTGTTCCGAACTTAATGAAATTTTAGTATGCTTTGTGTAGGTACTCTGTGGAGGAGAATCTGAGTTTTCGACCTCGAGGACCCTGTGCTAACTTTGCAGGGGCCGAAAGGTTTGGCCTTTTTTCACTATTTCGCTTACAACGTCTAAATCACAGTCTAACATATACAGTCACGACACTCCCACAGATTTTTGTTATACGCTGCGATAACAGCGCTCCAAGCGGCCGGCAAGCTACGTTTCTGAATACGATAGTTGATGAGTGTGGATAGTATCGTTTAGATTGACTTCAGCATACTTTTTACATTAGGGAATGTACGTAGTGCCTTATAAATAGGCAATAATTTAAAAATAGCTCCCCATTTGTCTTTCTTAGGTTTCGTAAGATCCCTGATAAGGTACGACGCGATACATTACAGGACAGTTAATTTGCAATTATCCTGTAACATACAGGCTTTAAATGAATAATTTCATTTTCTATTAAAAATAAAAATGCCTAGGAAACACCAGGAGACATGCCCTTTAGCAGAGAGACGTCAATTTCTACACAGGAATGTTAAGTATTCTTCATTACAATTCCAGTAAAATCGGCGAGGGTGGAACATAGGAAACGTATATAGACTGCTATAAATACTGTATTTAATATACCAAATCAACCATCATAGCTGTAGCTGAAGGGAAAACGCCATAGAATTGGCAATACTACGATAAAAGGAACCAAACTGTTTTCCCACAAAGAAGAACCCAATTCCACAATTGTTACTACATCTGAACCACAAACGGCGAGAATAATCAAAACATTGGTTTTTTAAAAGCTAAAGTAATTATACTTAGAAAAATATGCACGTATAAGAAAGACAAGTGAGAATCACTAGACTCCATACCGAATTGATACACGTCAAAAACTGGCTGTCATAGTAAGAACTGACCGTAATAGAAATTTATTACACCATTATGTTTATATGCAACTTACTTTCAGTGGAATAAGCTGCAAATATTCACATATTCCTAAATATTTATTCATGACGGAGTTGTTCTTTATACCACTGAATCATTTAAATTAGGCTGTTTCTATATTAATTTCCATATTAAGTTTGTCTCTTGATATTTAATTATGCTTGTAACGCAAACATTATAGTAAGTATTTTGTTAATTACGTACAAAAGCGATTATAAACAAACTTCATTACTTCGGCGACTTACCCACCGCTAGGAGCGCTAGTGTCGCAGCAACTGTCAGTTGGTAACAACTTTTACAACAGTGAGGGTCGTGACTGTATTTGTCAGAAATTTGTAAGAATATATAAGATATGTTATGCTCTTCAACTTTGTTTAGAGATATGTTTCGCGAAAAACGCATGGATTAGACCTAAACCATGCGTTTTTCGCGAAGCATATCTCTAAACAAAGTTGAAGAGCATAAAATTTCTTACATATATCACTGCTCAAAAGTGTTTTTGATCCACTAATCATTGAGATACAAATGTTCAAATATACAGCAATTTTCTACAATGACCTACAATAGTTCCAAAACTCAATTTTTTGCCTTACAGTCCATTAGGGATGAACCTAAAAATTGGAAATATCGAAAATAATTGCTACAAAAGGTTTTATTGTTTTAATGGCTACGTTTGTGGCCCAATGCTACTGTCGTATATTTTCCCCCTCGGCGAAGTTGTACGTAAGTAGTGGTGGGCAAAAATGTACCAAAAAAAGGGGCATTTTTTCGGTTTTGTGATTACGTATATCGCGTAAATGACTCACAATATCGGAAACATAGTGCGAAATAGTGAAATAGTGCAAAGTTAGTACAGGGTCCTCGAGGTCGAAAACTCAGATTGCACTCCACAGATTACTTACATAAAACAAACTAAAATTTCATTAAGTTCGGAATACTTTCCAGGTAAAAGTCCCGATTGCTGGACTATAGGGTGTTCAGTAGGTAGGAGGCTCCCAGTTCATATAGACTACTTCTTATCCAAGATAGTACTGTTTTCATTTATTTGTGACTAGCTTAAACCCGCTACTCCGCTCTCGTGTTAGTTGATTATGATACATAAGCTATCTTTCAGTAGTGTGCTATGAGTTTTGAAGGATGAAATGAAATACAATACCTTCTTTAGAAACATACATTTTAATCAACAATTAATTTCGCTCATTTTTGAGGAAATATCGCTGATAAAGCGGAACTGAAAAATATTGTTATCACATTGCAGAAGTCTATGCACTTACAGTTTATCAGGAAAGTAAGTAGTGTAGATCAAATATCTCGAAAAAATGCACTCGTTTCGAAGAATCCAATCACGAAATTCAACATTAATGATTCTAATAATATCACAGATCGATCACTTGATGTAATGCGCGAAACGTTAAATCGATTTTTTTTAAAGAGATGAATTAAAAGAAATTTCTTTTTTACAGCTTTATTTATTTATTATTATATTTCCTTATTCGTATGCTTAACCTTACAGAGAAAGAGCTCAAGACATTGTAGCACGCATAGATCATAGATATGGTTCAAAATGTTCAAATGTTTGTTAAGCTTATGGGACTTAACTACGAGGTCATCAGTTCCTAAACTTACAAACTACTTATGAACTACTTACGAACTAGGACGGCACAAATATCCATGCCCGTGGGGGAATTCGAACCCCCGACCGTAGTGGCCATAGATATGGTCTGTGACAACATGTTTCGCTGTATGTAACCTCCTTGCTATAGAGTCGCAAACGTCATCGCCGGCCTTCAGTCCCAATTTTTTTTTTATAGTTTGACGACTTTCAACCACCATATCTTCCACACCCTTATACCTACCGGCATGGAATTGCTATGGTGTACAACGGGAGACTTCGGACAACAATTACACGCAGACCATTCGTTTGCGTTCTGTACTTTTTGCTGCAGGGCGAAATATTAACATAGACACACACACGTAGAATTTTATATACACCGATAACATTCCATCCCAATATACTCCACCCTTTTATCATTATCGACCCACAATGCAACAATGCAATCAATAAAACCATTTTCAAAGAGTAGTTTTTGTTCCGCATTTCTCGTTATATTCTTCAAATTACTAAATATCTACCATATCGCTATAAAACAGTGACTAAAACCTTCCTCAGGTATAAATTAGTAACTGTACAAATATTTAAGTCTCTGCATCTTGTCGCTCGGACGTGATAAGCGTACACCGAACAGACATTGATATATAGTTATCCGATCGCCATAAACATAAAACCGTGCCTAAAGCCTTCCCCGGGTAGACATTAGTAACTGTACAAATTTTATAGCTCTTTATGTCTTGTGGTGCAGATGTGATAAACGTACACCGAACAGTCGTTCATATTTATAGATCACCGGTTTCGGTATTCGGAGTCAAAATATTATGATCTCATTTCATATCTTCGATGTAATTGTACAGTTACAGATATGGTGTATGTTCTTGCTGTCATGTCCGAAACAACGGATACCATTTGCTTACGGCCGGATAGCATAACTAGTTGAGGCGGCCGATGGCCGAAGCGGCAAATGCGGGTTTGAATCCCGGTCCAGCACAAATTTTCAACTCCACCCAAAACGATCGAAATGTTTCAGTTTTTCTAATTCGTCAAGATAATAGCTCTACGAAGGAAATGAACTTAGAGGTAATGTTGTAGAAAGGGAAGAAGAAGTAGATGAGGATGAAATAGGAGATACTATACTGAGAGATGAATTTGACAGAGCACTGAAAGACCTAAGAGGAAACAAGGCCCTTGGAGTAGATGACATTCCCTCAGAGCTACTGAAGTCTCTGGGAGAACCAGCCATGCCAAAACTATTTCACCTGGTGTGTAAGATGTATGAGACTGGCGAAGCACCCTCAGACTTTAAGAAAAATGTAATAATCCCCATTCCAAAGAAAGCAGGCGTGAAGGATGGAAAAGCTGGGCCGGCCGCGGTGGCCGAGGGGACTGAGGCGCTTCAGTCACGGTCTGCACGGCCACTACGGTCGGGGGTTCGAATCCCCCATCGGGCATGGATATTTGTGCCGTCCTAGTTCGTAAGTAGTTCATAAGTAGTTTGTAAGTTTAGGGACTGATGACCCCATAGTTAAGTCCCATAAGCTTAACAAACATTTGAACATTTGGAAAAGCTGGTAGAAGCTGACCTCGGGGAAGATCAGTTTGGGTTCAGGAGAATGTAGGAACACGGGAGGCAATACTCACTTTACGGCTTATCCAAGAGGATAGATTAAGGAAAGGCAAACCTACATTTCTACCTGTTGTAGATTTGGAGAAGGCTTTTACCAATATTGATTGGAATAAACTCTTTCAAGTTTTGAAGCAAGCAGAAGTAAAATATAGGCAGCGTAAGACTATTTACAACTTGTACAAAAACCAGACAGCGGTTGTCAGAGTTGAAGGGCATGAAAGGGATGCAGTGGTTGGAAAGGGAGTAAGACAGGGTTGTAGCCTTTCTCCAATGTTATTCAATTTGTACATTGAGCAAGCTTTAAAGGAAAGCAAGGAGAAATTTGGAGAAGGAATTAAAGTTCAGGGTGAAGAATTAAAAACATTGCGTTTTGCCAACGACATAGTAATTCTGTCAGAGACAGCAAATGACCTGGAAGAGCAGCTGAACGGAATGGACAGTGTGCTGAAAGGTGCATATAATATGAACATTAACACTGAAAGGTGCATATAAGATGAACATTAACAAGAGTAAAACAAGGGTAATGGAGTGCAGTCTAAGAAAATCAGGAGATGCTGAAGGAATTAGATTCGGTAACGAAACAATAAAGGAGGTAGATGAGTTTTGTTACTTGGGCAGTAAAATAACAAATGATGGTCGCAGTGCAGAGGATATAAAATGCAGAATAGCAATGGGTAGAAAAGGGTTCTTGAAGAAGAGAAATTTGTTAACCTCGAATATTGATTTAAGTCTAAGGAAGTCCTTTCTGAAGGCATTTGTATAGTGTGTTGCCTTGTATGGACGTGAAACATGGACGATAAACAGTTTGGGCAGGAAGAGGATAGAGACTTTTGAAATGTGGTGCTACCGAAGAATGCTGAAGATTAGGTGGGTGGATCGCATAACTAATGAGGAGGTACTGAACAGAATTGAGGAGGAAAGGAATTTCTGGCATATCTTGACTAAAAGAAGGGATCGATTGGTAGGGCACATTCTTAGGCATCAAGGTATTGTGAATTTAGCGTTGGAACGAAGTGTGTGTGGTAAAAACCGCAGAGGAAGACCAAGAGATGGATACAGTAAGCAGATTCAGACAGATGTAGGTTGCCGTACTTATGTGGAGTTGAGGAGGCTCAGGATAGGGTATTGTGTAGAGCTGCATCAAACCAGTCTCCGGACTGAAGACAACAACAACAACAAGATAATAACTTTTAGTATGTGTGGTATATAAATAAATACATTGTGATCTGCTGCAAATTGAATGTAAAAGAACGCCATTTCCTCTCAATACGAGGAAACTAAGGTTAATATTAGTACGTTAACCCTCTTGAGGTTATAGCTCTGAGCTCGGACACCCTTCGATGCTACTGTTACTGTTTGCCACTGGAATTCTTTTGGCCATTCTGATAAACATGAAAAATATGTCGAATTCTTGAACAAAAGAATGTCTTGATTGCAAAAGATTTTATATAATGACGATTTTCGCCCGGTTATCTGATATCTTCCGATATCTGACAAGGAAGAAAAATGAAACAAAACATACAATATATACATGACAATATTACAACTTTTTTAAATTTTAGATACAGAAGAATGCTGAGATTGCTAATAAGGAATTTTAATAATGCACGGTACTAATGTTTTACTTGCTCTGTGACAGAGGGTGCTTAGATAAAATGTGGCGGCTTAGGTTTCTTACAGAGACAATAATATGGAATGTCTTGATCTGCGGTAAACCTAACCGTTAAAAACAAATTTATACATTGTTTATCTGAATGGCTATTGAAATAATTTATATTCCGAGATTTACCTGGTATGATGTCCCTGTATCGTAAAGTAGGTGATCATCTCATTAATGTTTGTTTTTTAACGGTCAACGTAACCGCAGATCAAGGGATTACATTTTATTGTTTCTGTAAGATACCCTATGGCCGCCATTTAACCTAAACACCCTCTATCACAGAGTAGGTACATTATTACTAGTCATCTAGCTACCATTTCCACTCTCAAATATAGCTAGGTAAAGAGAGTGCACACACGTCACTGTACGAGATCTAATTTCTCTTATCTTATGCAAATTATAAGTTGCCAGCAGTAGCATGGTTCCGCAGTCAGATGAAATGGCTGGCCCTACAACTATCCTCATTAGCTTTTCTCAGGAAGAACGCTGTGTTCTATGCAGGGATTTCTAATTGATGATTACAAAAGGTCCGCTCCAGATGGATTGACACTTTACTCAAAAAGCACGTCAATTACATGACCCATAAACTCATCCTCAGGTTTCAAATGTTTGTAAATCTATCGGACCAAACTGCGTGGTCATCAGTCCGTAGCTTACAAACTACTTAAATCTAGGTAAACTAACCTAAGGACAACACACACACCCATGCCCCAGGGAGGACTCGAAACTCCACGGCGAGCAACCGCGCTCTCCGCAGCGAGACGCTTTAGACCGCTCGGCTACTCCACCGCGGCATCCTCAGGTTTAAGGGGGATATAGGGGCAAATGGACGTGATTACATAATCCAACAAAGTTTTCGGTTTTTGAAAGGTAATATAACCAAATTTTACACTTGAGATAATTATATTATGAGTTACATTCTGGATTTCTTTTTTTAAATATTTTCTCAAGAAATTTGATCAAGACCTACTTGGAAATTTTCGCAACACATGCTATCACACAAGGAACATTTTCTCAAAAATTACTTTACTTACAACTTTCATGTTGTGGTAGGTAATTATTAGTACTCAGATAAGCAAACATATGGAACAGTTTTTTTTTAATATCGCTTTTAGAGCTCTTACAATTTATTTTTAAAAATTATGTGTATGAAACAATTCAATTTCAATGTCACAAAAATGTGAATAATTTTGACATAAATATACTTAGAAAAAATTTGAACCACAGGATGTTGTGTTATACACTCCTGGAAAATGAAAAAAAGAACACCATGACCCAGCAGAGGGAAATATTATTGACACATTCTTGAGGATGTATACAACACACGATCACAATGACAGAGCCGTACGCACGCGAGTACAGTCACCAGAGCCGGCCGCGGTGGCCGAGGGGACTGAGGCGCTTCAGTCACGGTCTGCACGGCCACTACGGTCGGGGGTTCGAATCCCCCCTCGGGCATGGATATTTGTGCCGTCCTTAGTATAAGTTAGTTGATAAGTAGTTTGTAAGTTTAGGGACTGATGACCCCGTAGTTAAGTCCGTGTATACCCTCCTTTTGCAGCAATGCAAGCTGTAATTCTGTCATGGAAACGTTCGTAGAGGTGCCGAATGTGGTCCTGTGGAATGGCCTGCCATGCAGTTTCCACCTGGTGCCTCAGTTGGGCCAGATTTCGTGTCTCTCATGCAGACACCCAACATGACGTTTCATGCGGTCCCAAACACGCTCAATGGCAGCAGATCTGTGGATCGTGCTAGCCAGCGTAGTTGTCGCACACCTTGAAGAACACTTTCGGTGGTACGGGATGCATGTGGATATGCATTGTCCTGTTGGAAAGGCATATCACCTTGTTGGTGCATCAGTGGTAGCAAGACGGGTTAAATAATGGTTTCAGTGTACCGTGCACTGTTCAATGTTCTCTAGACGATCACTAGAGGAGAATGGCGAGTGTAGAATATCGCTTCCCATACAATTCACGATCAGGTGTGCCGTTAGTGTCCTCCGCTCACGCTCCAACAACGGTCAGCCCGCCTCCAATGGAATGGTGTCACGGTAGGCGCTCGTGAAGGGACGAATGGAGACGTGTCTTCAGTGATGAGAGGCGTCGCTGCCTCGGTGCCAATGATGATCGTTCGCGTGTGTGGTGTCGTGCATCGGAGTGCGCAAGATCTGGACAGAAGCAAACGAGACCAACACCTGGCATTATGATGTGGGGAGACATATCCTACACTGGTCGTTTTCCTCTGGTGTTCGCTATGGGAAAATTCAACAGTAAAAAGTACACTGAAACCAGCATTCAACCCGTCTTGCCATCGTTTATGCACCAACAAGGTGATGTGCTTTTCCAACAGGATGTGGCTTTCCTCTTGTTAAACCACACGAAAACCAATATACGAAGCGCGATATGCCCGGCTGTTAAAGTTCATTTTTTTTTTAAATTAATGCTTCCATTGGCAGGAATACCACAACAGGCGCTTTCTCGGAATCGAAATTATCTAACTGTTCCCTCTTTTAGTGAACGAGTTTGGATTTAAGTAGCATTAGACTCCATTACTTATATCCGTAACTTACTATATAAATTATATCCAGAGAAAACAGTGGCGTTGCCTAGCAAAACGCTAACATTCATCAAACAGTACATAAAACCGCGAGATCTGCTTAATTAAAAGTTTCTGATTAAAGATCACGCCCTGGAATAATATTACGTAGTTCATAAACTTGAAAGTACAGCACTTAATATTACTGCATGTCAAATTCCTGTGGAAACAGACCGATCGAGTGTTTACACGCGTCAGTTCGTTCAGTCAAAGATAATATTCCAGAATGAACCTTCACTCTGCAGCGGAGTGTGCGCTGATATGAAACTTCCTGGCAGATTAAAATTGTGTGCCGGAACCAGGACTCGAACCTGGGACCTTTGCCTTTCGCGGGCAAGCGCACTACCGAGTGTGCTATCCCGACACGACTCACGATGCCGCCTCACAACTTTACTTCCGCCAGTACCTCGCCTCCTACTTTCCTCCTACTTTCTTCCAGGAGTGCTAGTCTTACCTGTTTGCAGGAGATCTTCTGTGAAGTTTGGAAAGTAGGAGGCGAGGTACTGGCAGAGGTGAAGTTGTGAGGCGGCATCGTGAGTCGTGTCGGGATAGCACAGTCGGTAGTGCGCTTGCCCGCTAAAGGCAAAGGTCCCAGGTTCGAGTCCCGGTTCCGGCACACAATTTTAATCTGCCAGGAAGTTTCAAAGATAATATTATTTAAATAAATTAACTTACACACACGTAACTTTTTCCAGATTCTTAGAATATATTCACAGTCACTTTTGAATGTAATGATATGGATGAAATGTTCCTAATATCCAAGATAAGTTCGATCAAGTCCCAAAATGTAGTTTCTATAATTATCAAGTCAAATCCACGCCTAAACCAGCACACAATCATTGGACTGATATTAAGTATCGACCGTAATGACTGATTTCGATACAGTTAGTAGCAATCACAAAACTATTACGCGGTACTAAATCTTTCGTACAAAGTCCATTAATAAAGTATAGTAACGCGTATCACACACATTTTATCCATTTATTCGGCTAAAACAGGAGACTGACTTTAACAATGCGGAAATTTTGCTTTTATATGACCCCACGGAACAAATAACTACGATCATTTTCGCCCTCCATGCTGGTTCTCCCGTAATCACTTTGACCTACTGTTAAATTAATATACACAATAGTTTGAATTCTAACTTTCCCATTACGAAAGTTGAATACTGGTCCCTAAATAATTAAACAAATATTAACTGAAAGACAAACAAGGGGTTACAAGGACAATGCACGTCCAAACGTATCCCGTACAACACAACGTGCTCTTCTAGGCGTACGTCAACTATCCTGGCCATCATTATCCCTAAATCTGTCCCCCCATTGACCATGTCTGGGACCGAATGCAACGTCATCTTGGTGCGGTCTACAACGACCGGCACGCGATCTGGTCCAACTGAGGCATCAAATAGAAATTGCATGGCAACCCATACCTAAAGAGTTCATTCGGCACCTCTACGATCGTCTTCATGAGAAAGTTGCGCTCTGCACTGCTGTAAAAGAAGGGTATACACGATACTAGCGTCGTCATTGTACACGCTCTGGTGACTGTACTGACGTGCGTATGGTTCTGACTGCGTGATCGTGTGTTGTGTACATCCTAAAGAATGTGACAATAAAATTTCCCACTGCTAGGTTGACGAATTCCTGTTGTTCTATTTTCATTTTCCAGGATTTTACTAGGAACAAAGTCTGCAGAAAATTACACTTGTCTATCTCCAGTGGTTCAGGAAAGAAAAATGTTCCTTACACACGGGAAAATGAAAGTTATGGAAAGTGCACTTAAAAGATTTACACCGTAAAATAGTTTCTTAAAGTTGACCATAACCATACAGTTTGTCTTCTTGCTCTTCGGGGACACGATTCCTTTGATATTTCTGGTGTACCCTATTGGCTATATCCTTCACAAACATTACAGACCTTGCAACACGTGCATTATCTAATAGCTTCTTGGTGAAGCAACCAGCAACAAACCCCAGTCCAGTAAGAGTCCTTATTCTTCAACTGTCACCATGATTAAACACCAGACATTAACAACAGTAGGTGAGCTAAATGTTGTTTTGGGACATCTCCTCCAAATGAGACCGTTGATGCGCTCATTTGGGTTTTGTGTCCCACTATTTCTCCACCATAGACAATAGAAATAGGAGATACTATACTGAGAGATGAATTTGACAGAGCACTGAAAGACCCAAGTCGAAAAAATGTCCCTGAAGTAGATGACGTTCCCTCAGAGCTACTGAAGTCTCTGGGAGACCCAGCCATGACAAAATTGTTTCACCTGGTGTGTAAGATGTATGAGACAGGTTAAGTACCCTCAGACTTTAAGAAAAATGTTATAGCCCCCTTTCCAAAGAAAGCAGGTGCAGTGAGGTGTGAAAACTACAGAACAATCAGTTTAATAAGTCATGGTTGGGAAGGGAGTAAGACAGGGTTGTAGCCTGTCTCCAATGTTATTCAATTTGTAGATTGAGCAAGCTATATAGGAAAGCAAGGAGAAAATTGGTGGAGGAATTAAAGTTCAGGGGGAAGAATTATAAACATTGCGTTTTGCCGACGACATAGTAATTCTGTCAGATACAGCAAAGGGCCTGGAAGAGCTGCTGAACGGAATGGACGGTGTGCTGAAAGGTGCATATAAGATGAACATTAACACTGAAAGTTTCATATAAGATGAACATGAACAAGAGTAAAACAAGGGTAATGGAGTGCAGTCTAAGAAAATCAGGAGATGCTGGAGGAATTAGATTAGGTAACGAAACAATAAAGGAGGTAGATGAGTTTTGTTACTTGGGCAGTAAAATAACAAATGATGGTCGCAGTACAGAGGATATAAAATGCAGAATGGAAGTGGGTAGATAAGCGTTCTTGAAAAATGGAAATTTGTTAACCTCGAATATTGATTTAAGCCTAAGGAAATCTTTTCTGAAGGCATTTGTGTGGAGTGTTGCCTTGTATGGACGATTAAACATTGTGGACAGGAAGAGGTTAGAGGCTTTTGAAATGTGGTGCTACCGAAGAATGCTGAAGATTAGGTGGGTGAATCGCGTAACTAATGAGGAGGTACTGAACAGAATTAAGGAGGAAAGGAATTTCGGGCATATCTTGACTAAAAGAAGGAATAGATTGGTAGGGCACATTCTTAGGCATCAAGGTATTGTGAATTTAGCGGTGGAGGGAAGTGTGTGGGGTAAAAACCGCAGAGGAAGACCAAGAGATGGATACAGTAAGCAGATTGAGACAGATGTAGGTTGCCGTTCTTATGTGGAGATGAAGAGGCTTTCTCAGGATAGGGTATTGTGGAGAGCTGCATCAAACCAGTCTCCAGACTGAAGACTACAACAACAACAACAGACAATAACAGCTTCCAAATGTGCCTAGCGGAAAGCAAAGACAACACGACATATACGGGTCCACAGCCTTATAACTTAAACTCTTCCGATGCTTTTATGACAGCAGGAAGTAATAAAACATCTCAAACAAGGAGAGTGTCGTCTGGAAAAGCGAGCGAGGCGCTGCGCAGTGATCGAAACAAGGCAGCTTCTCTGTCATTTGTAGTTCGAATTAATCTGTGAAAATTGGAGACAGTATTTCTAACACGCTACAGAATTATAGGGAGGCAAAAAAATTTTATCATTTTTGATAATTCTGCCCACGTCCCCCGTTAACAATATAAAAAATATAGAAAAGTTACCATGATATTTAAAATATATTTTCCCAAAAATTTTCCTCTTTCAAAAGAGAGAAAGAGAGAGAACTATTCTGCCCTGTTCCTGTTTGTTCGAACTGGACTCATATTATTTATTTATGTATTTACTTAATTACTAAGATTGACCACTTACCGTTATGTAGTACATTTCAAACATACTACGTCTAATAGCAGTATTAAAGGAAAAAAATAAAGATTATTCCTTGAATTCAATTGTAACAATATTACAACGACAATTATAACAATAAAGATGCTGAAAATAACAATGACTATATTTATGATAGCATGTTTTATATTATGAACTTCAGTCCTATTACCGTTTAGGAATTGCCTCGTTATGTTCTTGCAATTATGTCGATAGAATGGGGTGAAAGAGATATAGAAGAGGTATGTTGGTTGGACAAGAAAAGTGGAATAGTAAGATTCTATGATGCAACGAAGGAAGAAAGATACAATAACAGCATAAAATTGAGGATATACCATCAATGTGTAGCTACTGAATTTCCTCTTCAATGTCGAATAGTTCTGGATAAGACGCATCTCACAGGAGAGTGTATTCTATAGTCGTATGACTGAGTTGAAGAACGATATGGAAAAACATTTTGTTATATGTAAAGGTATAGCCGAGGTGCTAGAAGTATCCTATCTGGTATTGCCGTTGTGGAATGTTGATAGGTGTTTAATGTTAGGAGATGAGTATTGGGGACACTTTTGGCTAACAAATCAATGAAGCTTCCACAGCGTTTGAAAATCGCGCCACTTTAGTGGGCCCATCCAACGTAGCTGGGTATATGAAGGACTGGTGTGGTAGTAGAACGGTATAATTCACACTAACCTAACGCGTCTCGAGTTTTCGCTACTTGTGCCGTCTTGAACTACATCACAGTAGAAAAGATATGTCATGACAAGAGTTTGGAGTAGTTTTTGTTTAACCTCGGCTGGAAACATTTTTGCAAATTTTTGGATTGCTTGTAGGGAGGGGAACAAATTCCTGCAAGCTGCAGCTGTCTGTTCTTGCCATTCCGTTCATCCAAGATTATTCTCAGGTCTTTTACTGTTTTGAATACCATTGAGGAGTATTCGAGTTTCTCCAAAATACTGGATGATTAGATGATATGAGAATTACCTTGGATTTCTTATGGTTTAATTTAAGGTTTAAGTTCTGAGTCCATTGTGAAACAGAGCAGAGATATATATTTGTGGAAGAGAGATTTTTTTATACTTTACAGCCCCCCATGAACAATGTTTTAACAGTGTTAAACCTGATGATGTGACTACAGATCACAGAGCCGATTATACTTTTTAATAAAGTTGTGGCGCAGCTACAGTGGATCTTCTTTAATCATCATCAACAGTTCGTGTACATCCACCTTCCAAATTAATATTCCCAGTTGCCAAACCACCCCAGTAATACGCATTGATCAAGCCTAGCGACCTTTCTGTGAATAGCTTCCTTCTCTTCCTGTGGCCCAATCTGCAGGGGATCCCAAATACTCGAGCAACATTCAAGATTGTGTGGTATTATATGTGCTTTCTCCTTTCCTGATGAACATCTTCCCAAAATCCTCCCAGTAAACCGAAGTCGACCAACAACCTTCCACACAAGGGTTCTTACGTGCCAGCATAGCCCCGACCTCAGGCAGTGGCGGCTGGATGGGAAGTGCACTGAAGGTGTCGCCTTGTCTTGCAGCTGCTGGAGAGCTTCCTGGACGCCTTCCACCAGGGCGGCCGCTTCCTGAGCGACCGTCTGGCGAGGACCAAAGGAGCCCCCACTTTGGTCCACCCTCCAGTGTTCTTGGCCGCTCTTCGGACCGTCTTCAGGACCGCCATCGGCATTGACCCTGACATCGTGATACCGAACAAGTTGGAGGAGGACGAGGTGTCAGATGCCATGTGTGGCGCCTTGGCCACCTTCCAGGTAAGACCGAGCAAAACTGTGAGTTCCAAAAATGTGACACTGTCCCCTAGACCTTCTTCTGTATCTTTAAATCCATACTCACAATAATTAACTATATGAAATAAAATCATCATAACTTCTGAATGCTTTGCATCAGGACGTTTAGTCCGCATAGACTGTCGCGGGGCACAGTGAGAATTGGTAGGAGCATGAAGATCTGTAGGTGGTTTGGTTTAACGTCGAAGACCCACTTTCATTTGAATGTGTTCGTTATTAAGAAAAACTGGTGCATTTGGGAGGCAGAGAATCAACGTTTCGCGATCGGGGCGTCTTTTCATTTTCAGTGAGTTACTGTGTGGTGTGCAATGTCTGTTCAGGGTATTATCAGTGCGGTATTAGACAACTGGCCATTACAATTGCTACACCAAGAAGAAATGCATATGATAAACGGGTTTTCATTGGACAAATATATTATACTAAAACTGACATGTGATTACATTACTGAGAAATCAGTTCCCAGAACAACCACCTCTGGCCGTAATAACAGCCTTAATATGCCTCGACATTCAATCAAATAGAGCTTGGATGGCGTGTACAGGTACAGATGCCCATGAAGCTTCAACACGATACCACATTTCATCAGGAGTAGTGACTGGCGTATTGTGATGAGTCAGTAGCGCGGCCACCATTGACCAGACGTTTTCAATTGGTGAGAGATCTGGAGAATGTGCTGGCCAGGACAGCAGTCGACCATTTTCTGTATCCAGTAAGGCCCGTACAGGACCTGCAACATGCGGTCGTGTATTATCCTGCTGAAATATACGGTTTCACAGGAATCGAATGACGGGTAAAGCCATGGGTATTGTCCACTGTTCAAAGTGCCGTCGATGCGAAAAAGAGGCGTGTAACCAGTGGCACGCCATACCATCACGCCGGGTGATACGCCTGTATGGCGATGACGAATACACGCTTCCAATGTGCATTCACCGCGATGTCACCAAACACGGATGCTCAAAAAATGTTCAAATGTTTGTAAAGTCTATGGGACTTAACTACGGGGTCATCAGTCCCTAAACTTACAAACTACTTATGAACTACTTACGAACTAGGACGGCACAAATATCCATGCCCGAGGGGGGATTCGAACCCCCGACCGTAGTGGCCGTGCTGACCGTGACTGGAGCGCCTCAGTCACCTCGGCCACCGCGGCCGGCAAAAAACACGGATGCGTCCATCTTGATGCTGTAAACAGAACCTGGATTTATCAAAAAAAAAAAAATGCAATTCCTGCACCCAGGTTCGGCATTGCGTACACCATCGCAGGCTCTCAAGGGAAACCGCAGCCATGGTCTCTGAGCTGATAGTCCATGATGCAGCAAACATCGGCGAACTATTCGTGCAGATGGTTGTTGTCTTGCAAACGCCCCATCTGTTGACTCAACGCTCAAGATGTGGCTACACCATCCGTTACAGCCATGAGGGTAAGATGCCAGTCATCTCGACTGCTAGTGATATGAGGTCTTTGGGAACCAGCATGGCTTTCCGTATTGCTCTCCTGAACCCGTCGATTCCACATTCTGCTAACAGTCATTGCATCGCAACCCACGCGAGCAGCAATGACGCGATATGGTAAACCGCAATCGCGCTAGGCTACATCCGACCTTTATCAAAGTGGGAAACCTGATGGTACGCATTTCTCCTCCTTACACGAGGCATCACAACAACGTTTCACCAGGCAACGCCAGTCAACTGCTGTTTGTGTATGAGAAATCGATTGGAAACTTTCCTCATTTCAGCATGTTGTAGGTGTCGCCACCGGCGCAAGCCTTGTGTCAATGCTCTGAAAAGCTAATCATTTGCGTATCACAGCATGTTCTTGCTGTCGGTTAAATTTCGTTTCTGTAGACCTCATCTTCGTGGTGTAGTAATTTTAATGGTCAGAAGTGTACTTGGTGGCACAGTAATGAGCCTCATTTCGACGTGGTACATGACAGACAGAGCTCGGCCAACACCACCTAGAGACAACGCCACAAAACAGCCCGTGCTACGTTACACTGTCCAGCCCGCGGCCACCAGCTGAATGGCTGGCCGCTACGGCAGGTCCCATGCGGCCTTTGTGAGGCCTTGTCTCTAGGCGGTGTTGGCTCGACCCCATCTAAGCAGGAGATTGTCTAAAGTCCTCTGGGGACCGCATTCTGGCTGTGGGGTACCCAGAGGCCACTGGCATGGTTCTTGATTGGCTGCCATATTTTCCGGATCTGACCACATGAGACTCCTTTTCGTAGGGCTATATTAAAGACAAGGTGTACATCAATAACCCCCAAAACAAGAGCTGAGATGGAGACTGCCGTTTATGACGTCATTGACAGCTGTGATGCACTGTCGGCACTTTAGCGGGTTGTGCAATATTTCGCTATTCGTCTGAACCTCATCGTCGCCACAGAAGGCAGGCATGTCGAACATGTCATAACCTAAATCCGAAACCTGTAGGATCTTTTACATGTTGAATAAAGTGTGTGCACGCCGTAGTTTGTAACTAATTTAGATTTCCTTTCATATAGTTCAATAACTGTCGCCCTATACGTAAGTACTAGCTCTCAAGCAACCACACAATACCACTCATTTCCCATTCCGCTCCACTGTCCAGAAGAGAGAGGGGGGAAACGACTGTCTACATGCATATCTTATTTTTTATTTAAATTTTTGTAAGTACTTACAAATTACTTACTCTAACTTAAAGTAACTAATGCCAAGGACAACACAAACACTCATGCCCGAGGGAGGACTCGAACCCCCGATGGTGAACTGCCCCACGCACCGCAGCAGGCTGCCTCAGTGCGCACGGATATTCTGCCACGGCTTACTTATTGTATCTTGGTGATCCTTACAGGAAATCGTTCTGCGGTCAGCTTCATAGGCATTTCATTGGGAACATTGAGGCAGAATTAAAGTATGTGGTGTGGAGGGAGACGTGCTTTAAGACAGTGCTTTAAGCATACCTTGACTGTTTATCACGTGTCCTAGATAATGCAGTTCCCGTCTGAAAAAGTCACACTTATCTAAGCGACACTTGAGACCAGCATCTATATTTAATACATAAAAAAAAGTTGCATGATCTTGATTCCAAGGTCTTCCGAACATTGACGTTGAGTGTGTGTTTTGCATTAAGAACACTGTTCCTTAGATTATTCACATATGTCATTCAACTCGCACAAAGATGTATACGACCACATGAGGAATACCATTATGACAGAGTGGTAAGACGGCCAATCAGTTCCAGCCACCAGCAAGAATCTACACTGCTTATGTTGACTGAGATAATCATCTTCATTATGCCTTTCAGCATTCAGTCTTGAGCGTAGTCCCCCTTATAGAATTCCTCCCTGATCCCCTATTCATTGCTAACATTGATAACTCGTCTGAGGTTAAGCTTGTCACTTCAAAATCATTCTTGACCAATCGAAGTACATTCTCCTGGATGAAACTTAAACTCTGCAGCGGAGTGTGCGCTGATATGAAACTTCCTGGCACATTAAAACTGTGTGCCGGAACCGGAACTCGAACCTGGGACCTTTGCCTTCCGCGGGCAAGCGCTCTACCGACTGAGCTATCCCGACAAGACTCACGATGCCGCCCAGGTTCGAGTCCCGGTTCCGACACACAATTTTAATCTGCCAGGAAGTTTCATATCAGCGTACACTCCGCTGCAGAGTGAAAGTTTCTGTCTAGAAACATCCCTTAGGCTGTGGCTAAGCCATGTCTCCACCATATCCTTTCTTCCAGGAGTGCCAGTCTTGCATGGTTCGCAGGAGAGCTTCTGTGAAGTTTGGAAAGTAGGAGGCGAGGTACTGGCGGAAGTAAAGTTGTGGGGCGGCATCGCGAGTCGTGTCGGGATAGCTCAGCCGGTTAAGTTCTTGCCCGTGAAAGGCACAGGTCCCAGGTTCGAGTCCCGGTTCCGGCTCACAATTTTAATCTGCAAGTCAGTTTCATACATTCTCCTTGGTCTATCTCGATTCCTTCTACCAAACCCATGAGTCTCTAAGATACTGTTACTTCTCCCACCACCATTTCAGCCTATTCGCTAGTCTCTTACTCTCAATATATGTTCCATAAATAATATGAACAACAGTGTTAATACATATCAGCCTTGTCTTACCCCTGAACCAAGAACTTAATGTAATCTCTAACCGCTGCCTCTATGTAAAGATCTTTTATTGCTATCGTTTGTCTCCTATTCCATAATCTTTCAGACTAGGAACATGGTCATAGATGTGCAAAACGTGGATACAATCTCCTGTTCCCCTCATAGAAATTCTCAATTACCTGCTGTAAACTAACGATCTAGTCCTGACAGCTTCTGAGAGGCCTAAACCCACATTGATTTTCATCCATCTTGTCATCAAGTAATACTCGCACTCTTCAACAATACCTGAGAATATTTTGCATACGACTCTAATTAAAGTGATACCTCTGTAGATGTTTCCAAAAATCATTAGAAGAAATAAGACGTAGGAGAGACGAGAAAATTGAGAAACTAGTTGCAAAATGAATCACCACCTTGCACACTAAGGCGCCTTTCTCAAGTATGTAAATAGAAACAATGTGACAAACTGAAATATAATAAGTATTGACCGACATTATTCTTTAGTTATATTTTGAAAAGTACAGTTTATTCATAAACTAGAGCAAAGCTCAGAGCAATAGATTCAGAAGAATGTTTTAAGCACTGTTCTCTGAACCATGTGGATATTGAACTTCAGTTGTCTGAGTTAGCCAGCCATAAATGATCATACTTTGTTTCTCGCCTAATTTAAATATGGCTGCTACGAAATGTTATTAAAATTCGCCGAGCGAAAGTAGCCGAGCGGTCTGAAGTGCTACGTTGCGGATCGCGCGGCCTCCCGCTTCGGAGGTTCGAATCCTTCCTCGGGCATGGATGTTTGTGTCGTCTTTATTATAAGTTAGTTCATAAGTAGTTTGTAAGTTTAGGGACTGACGACCCCACAGTTAAGTCCCATAAACTTTACAAACATTTGAACTTTTTTTTTTTTTTTTTTTTTTTTAATTCGTAAAGAAATCATGCCTCGTTTCTGGTTCCGCACCAGTCTATTACATCATTAACGGACACAAATTTCAAAACAAGAAGTAAACAAGCAATTCTTTGTGGGGAAGAAACTGACTGAATTCGTTTGCCTAATTAAAACATACCGGAGGACGAAATCTAACAGGTAAAACATACGATTATGCTGGCACGCTGCCATTGTATTCTCAAAAACCAACGTTATATATCCTCGTTGTGTGGAAACCGCTGGTTTTAGTCATTTTCAAATACTAGAAGCAGTCACTTTCTCAAAATTTTAAACATGGCTGCATACAGGAACGGTAATTCAAAGCAGTAAAAATAACAACCAGCCAGTTGCAAATTAAAGTTTAATAAACTTTACCGTTGTTTCAATTGATATAAATCAATCTTCTTCAGAAGATACATGGACCAATAGTAAATAAGAAAGTAATAATCAAGCTATTTACAACAGTATTGAAACCATAGATTGTTTACCTATAAAATTTTATTTTGATTGTTTTATAGGTAAACAATCTATGATTTTAATACTGTTGTACATAGCTTGATAGTTACTTTCTTATTTACTATAGGTCCATGTATCTTCTGAAGAAGATTGATTTATATCAATTGAAACCGCGGAAAAGTTTATTACACTTTAATTTGCAACTGGTTGGCTGTTACTTTTACTGCAGCCACTATCTAGCAAGATTACACTGTCCTAATTATTTGTCAATTAATATGGACCGGGCGCGGTGGCCGAGCGATCTGCGGCGCGCCAGTCACGGTCTGCACGGCCACTATGGTCGGGGGTTCGAATCCCCCCTCGGGCATGGATAATTGTGCCGTCCTTAGTATTAGCTAGATCATACGTAGTTTGTAAGTTTAGGGACTGATGCCTGATGACCCCGTAGTTAAGTCCCATAACACCAAAAAAAAAAAAAAAAAAAAAAAAAAAAAAAAAAAAAAAAAAAAAAAAAAAAACTTGAATCTGTTGCTGCATCGACCCTTACTTTCTGGTTATTGGTTCTATGCATTCGTCACAACATTAGCACTTTAATGCATTACTTTTTATTTGAAGCTATAAAACTACGATTACTGTATAGTACATATATACGGAGAAAAAAATATTGAAAAAAAAAATCCTTAAAAATATCGTGCACTACTAGCAACAAAAAGTTCATAGCTGGTCATCTACTAGTACATAGTGCTTCCATGATGTATCCGATGTATGCCTCTTATCTTTCCAGAAAGCAACTCATAATGCAACATTAGTATGTGAATTTTATGTGGCAAAAGCTGAATACTAATGTAAACAAACGCACATGTTAGGAGTAACTCCATGTAGCTAACTGTCGGAATGATTCAGTAGCACTCTGCAGTTTATAATTTCTAGGACGAGCTAGTAACGTATGTAACACTATGTGTTCAAGTGAAACTGGTGAAGTTTTTCTAAAGAAGATTAAGCAAGAAGGGTTGCTGCCTATCGCCTTTCCTGTCAGACAGGAAGTTACACTCACGTGCTGATCTGCTGTCGTTGGACCGTAAAGGCGTCGGACTTCTTCTCTTGGCAGGTGTTTCGTCGCCTTATTGAAGATTCATTAATTGAAAAGAGGACAGTAGGAAAGTTACAGAACAAATAGGCAGAATTGTGGTGAAATCTGTATTCATGAGGATATGACGAATTTGAGGTAGCCCTGCTGTATGATTAATATTATTTCACAAATCAGACTATTTTGTCACGAAACGACCTTGCTGTAGGACAAGAAATAAGCACATTTTATACAGATACATTTGCAGTCGCTAGAGAGAACGGAGAGTGGTTGAATCAGAGAGAATGTTGCTAGCCATGAAGTCGTAACACTAAAATCAGAGTAGGGGCCAAACGGCCAAGCTTACCTCACTATGAACTGAATGGTAAGTGTACCGGATACTTCTCCTCGCCCATCATAGTAACAGACGCGGACGCTCCTCAAAGTCACTCTTTCCTAATATGGCGGTAACTTCCGCCCTAGACTGTCCGCGAGGTGGATACTTGGAAGCTCTGCAACCGAATGGCGGTGCGTGGATGTTCTCCGGGCACAGCACCGCAGTGTGCTTCCGCTGTTCTAAAGTAGTCCCTGTAGCGAACCTCACAGGTAGGGGAGAGGAACCGTTGGGGAAGCTTAGCCCTTGCGGGCGGCACTGTGTCTCGGACACTCAGGTTGGGACACCTGTTTGGAGCGCGGGACAAAGCTGGTATGCCAACGCCACGGCGTCGCTTCCGGTTGCTTTTAAATTTAACGGCTATTCGAAATTCTCCATTTTGAGCAATTTCTAGATTAATCAAACGGATAATGTAGAAATTACTCTGTCCCTAACCATTCGATTGTCCTGTAAGTAAGCAATCATTCTGTGATGCTCCTTGGTTGATGAAAATTAATAAACCGTCCTAAACTAACCGATATAATTTTGCTACTTTTTAATGAAGGTCCTGCCTGGTCTGTTATTGGTATCGGGGTGTTTGTAATTTTACTGGTAACTCTAATCCGTAGTCGGAATAACGTGATTAATTTTGCTTGCTCTGCTTTCTTTCTTATGGCACAGCCGTTGCGGCCGTGCACTGTGTGCCCTCAAAAAGTCTGGGCGTTACACAAGCAACTACAAACGAATTTGTGGTGAACTGAATTCCTATATAACGTATACCATATGCACTATTATTTAAAAAAAATGTAGTATGTAATTGTAATGTCACCAATAGATGGAATATGGGTTTCATATCTTAGACTAAAATTATGTGACAGTTCGTTTTTATGCAATAACTAACTTCAGTCAAACCAGTTTACAAACACTATCCAGCTATGGTGCTGCTACCTTGCGCCAAAATGTAAACTAGTATCTTCAGAGCTGTCAGTAGTTTGTAACCTGTCAGTATTTTGTAAGCTGTCATGTTTTTAACATATATATATATATATATATATATATATATATATATATATATATATATATATAGTGACTAAGGGCAATGTTACTCTTCTTATTTTATACCCATTTTTTTTTTAAACTAAAGCCTTCCCAGGGTAGACATTAGCATCTGAACACATTTTTTGGCTCATTATGTCTTGTGGTTGAGACGTGATAAACTACACCGAACAGACATTGACATTGACATATATATATATATTAATGTGAATGTCTGTTCGGTGTAGTTTATCACGTCTCAACCACAAGACATAAAGAGCCAAAAAATGTGTACAGATACTAATGTCTACCTTGGGAAGGCTTTAGTTAAAAAAAAAAAAATGGGTATAAAATAAGAAGAGTAACATTGCCCTTAGTCACTATATATATATAAAAAAACATAAGTTAAAAACATGACAGCTTACAAAATACACCGAATATAGATATATAGATAAATAGCTATCTGATAGCTAATGATCAGAGAAAGGCAGCTTGGTTTGTATCATCGGGATATAACTGAGACAGTTTCGCTGAAATGATGCAAGGGTTTGGGTGAAAATCAATGAAATTAAAGTGTTACTCGTTGCGGCGAGATATATGTACGAAATTTCTTGCTCGAACTTTCTCTTCCGAATGCGAACATGTCTTGTTAACACCTACATACATACAGAGTCATGATCATCTAAGTATAATAAGAGAATTCCGCTCGGAAACTAAAAGATGTAGGTGTCCCGTTTTCGCCGCGCGCTACTAGAGAAAGGAACGGTGCAGAAATATTACGACAGCTGTTCGATAAACCCCTGCCAGGCACTTAAATGTGATTTGCAGAGTATATATGTAGATGTAGATTTAGCCATAAAACCGCGCCTAAAGCCTTCCCTGGGTAGACATTAGTAACTGTACACATTTTTAGTTCTTTATGTCTTGTGATTGAGACTTGACAAACGTACACCGAACAGACATTCACATAAAACCGCCCCTAAAGCCTTCCCCGGGTAGACACTAGTATCTGTACAAATTTTTAGCAATTTACGTCCTGTGGTTGAGACGTGATAAACGTACACCGAACAGACATTCACATTAATATATATATATATATATATATATATATATATATATATATATATATATAGATAAAAAGCTATCCGATAGCCATAAAACCGCGTCTAAAGCCTTCCCTGGGTAGACGTTAGTAACTGTACGCATTTTAATTCTTTATGTCTTATGGTTGAGACGTGATCAACATACACCGAGTATTCACATTAATATATATATATATATATATATATATATATATATATATATATATATATATATATATATATATATATATCTATATATATATATATATATATATAGATATATATAGATAAATAGCTATCCGATAGCCATGAAACCACGCTAAAGCCTTCACTGGGTAGACACTAGTAACTGTAAACACTTTTAGACCTTTATATCTTGTCGTAGAGTCGTGATAAACTTACACCGAACAGACATACACATTATTATATATATAGATAGATAAATAGCTATCCGATAGCCATAAAACCGCGCCAAAAGCATTCCCTGGGTAGACATTAGTAACTGTACACATTTTTAGCTCATTATGTCTTGTGGTTGAGACGTGATAAACGTACACCGAACAGACATTCACATTAATATATATTTATAAAGATAAATAGCTATCCGATAGCCATTATACTATGCTAAAGCCTTCCCTGGGTAGACACTAGTAACTGTAAACATTTTTAGCCCTTTATATCTCGACATAGAGTCGTAATAAACTTACACCGAACAGACATTCACATTATTATATATAGAGATAGATAAATAGCTATCCGATAGCCATAAAACCGCACCTAAAGCCTTCCCTGGGTATTAGTAACTGTACACAGTTATATATATAGATAGAGAAATAGCTATCTGTTAAACCTTCCCCCGGTAGACATTAGTATCTGTACAAATTTAGAGCTCTTTATGTGTTGTGGTTGATTTGTGATAAACATACACTGAACAGACATTCACATTAACATATATATAGACGAATAGCTATCCAATAGCCATAAAAGCGACCCTAAACCCTTCCCCGGGTAGACATTAGTGACTGTACAAATTATTTAATGTTTATGTCGTGTGATTCAGACGTGATAAACGTACATTGAGCAGACATTCACATTAATATATGAGGATATAAATAGCTATTCGAGAGCCAGAAAACCGCGCCCAAAGCCCTTTCCTGGTAGACATTAGTAACTGTACACGTTTTTAGCTCTTTATGTCTTGTGTTTGAGACGAGATAAATGTACACTGAACATACATTCACATTAATATAAATATATAGATAAGTAGCTAAGTGATAGCCATAAAACCGCACCTAAAGCGTTCCCTGGCTAGACATTAGTAACAGTACACATTTTTAGCTCTTTATGTCTTGTGGTTGAGACGAGAAAAATGTACACTGAACATACATTCACATTAATATATATATATATATATATATATATATATATATATATTATATAGCTATCCGATAGCCATAAAACAGCGCTTAAGGTCTTCCCAAGGTAGACGTTAGTAACTGTACACTCTTTTGCTCTTTATGTCTTGTGGTTCAGACGTGATAAACGTACACTGAACAGACATTCACATTAATATATATATATATATATATATATATATATATATATATATATATATATATATATATATATAGATGAATAGCTATCTGATAGCCATAAAAACGCGCCAAAACCATCCGCAGGTAGACGTTAGTGATTTTATATATTTTTAGCTCTTTATGTCTTGTGGTTGAGACGTGATAAACGTACACCGAACAGACACTCACATTAGTATTTGTATATAAATAAATAGCTATCTGATAGCTAAAGGTCAGAGAAAGGCAGTTTGGTTTGTATCATCGGGATATAACTGAGACAGTTTCGCTGAAATGATGCAAGAGTTTGGGTGAAAATCAATGAAATTAAAATGTTATTAGTTGCGGCGAGATATATGTGCAAAATTTCTTGCTCGAACTATCTCTTCCGAATGCGAACATGTCATGTTAACACCCACATACATACAGAGTCATGATCAATAAAGTATAATAAGAGAATTCCGCTCGGAAACTAAAAGATGTAGGTGTCCCGTTTTCCCGCGCGCTACTAGAGAAAGGAACGGTGCAGAAATATTACGATAGAGGTTCGATAAACCCCCTGCCAGGCTCTTACATGTGATTTGCAGAGTATATATGTAGATGTAGATTTAGCCATAAAACCGCGCCTAAAGCCTTCCCTGGGTAGACATTAGTAACTGTACACATTTTTAGTTCTTTATGTCTTGTGGTTGAGACGTGATCAACGTACACCGAATATTTACATTAATATATATGTAAATAAATAGCTATCCGATAGCCATAAAACCGCGACTAAAGCCTTCCCTGGGTAGACATTAGTAACTGTACAAATTTTTAGCTTTTCATGTCTTGTGGTTGCGACGTGATGAACGCACACCGTGCAGACATTCATATTAATATATACATAATTAAATAGCTATCTGATAGCCATGAAACCTCACCTACATCGTTCCGCGGGTAGACATTAATTTTTGTTATGGTCTTCAGTTCGGAGACTGGTTTGATGCAGCTCTCCAAAATAACCTTTCCTGAGCTAGCCTCTTCATCTCCACATAAGAATGACAACCTACATCTGCACACTTTATCCATGTCTTGGTCTTCCTCTGCGGTTTTTACCCCGCACAATTCCCTCGAACGCTTAATTCACAATTCCTTGATGTCTAAGAATGTGCCCTACCAATCTATCCCTTCTTTTAGTCAAGGTATGACAGTAATTTCTTGTCTCCCCAATTCTGTTCAGTACCTCCTCATCAGTTATGCGATCCACCCACCTAATTTTCAGCATTCTTCTGTAGCACGATATTTCAATAGCCCCAATCCTCTTCCTGTCCGCACTGTTTATCGTCCATGTTTCAATTCCATACAAGGCAACACTCCATTACAAATGCCCTCAGAAAGGACTTCCTTAGACTTAAATCAATATTCGATGTTAACAAATTTCTCTTTTTCAAGAACGCTTTTAATTCCTTCAGCATCACCTGATTTTCTTAGACTGCACTCCATTACCCTAGTTTTGCTCTTGTTAATGTTCATATTATATGCACCGGCAGCACACTTTCCATTCCGTTCAATTGCTCTTGTAGATCCATTACAGTATCTGACAGAATTACTATGTCGTCGGCGAAACGCAATGTTTTTAATTCTTCGGTCTGAACTTTAATTCCTTCTCCAAATTTCTCCTTGCTTTCCTTTATAGCTTGCTCCATGTACAAATTGATTAACATTGGAGAAAGGCAACAACCCTGTCTTACTCCCTTTCCAATCACTGCATCCCTTTCATGTCCTTCAACTCTGACAACCGCTGTTTGGTTTTTGTACAAGTTGTAAATAACCTTACGGTCCCTATATTTTACTCCTGTTTGCTTCAGAGTTTATTCCAATCAACATTGTCAAAAGCCTTCTCCAAATCTACAAAAGCTAGATATGTTTGTTTGCCTTTCCTTAATCTATCTTCTAGGACAAGCCATAAAGTGAGTGTTGCCTCCCGTGTTCCTACATTTCACCTGTACCCAAACAGGTCTTCCCCGAGGTCATCTTCTACCAGCTTTTCCATCCTTCTGTAAATAATTCATGTTAATATTTTTCAACCATGATTAATTAAACTGATGGTTCTGTAGTTTTCATACCTGTCTGCACCTGCTTTCTATGGAATGGGGTTTGTAACATTTTTCTTAAACTCTGAGGGTACTTCACCTGTCTCATACATCTTACACACCAGGTGAAACAATTTTGTCATGGCTGGTTCTCCCAGAGACTTCAGCAGGTCTTAGGGAATATCATCTACTCCAGGGGTCTTGTTTCGACTCAGGTCTTTCAGTGCTCTCTCAAATTCATCTCGCAGTGTAGTATCTCCTAATTCATCCTCATCTACTTCTACTCCCCTTTCTACAATATTGCCGCTAAGTTCATTTCCTTCGTAGAGCCTCTCTATATACTCTTTCCACCTTTCAGCTTTCCCTTCCTTGCTGAGAACTGGTTTTCCATCAGAGTCCTTGATATTCATAGTGCTGTTTTTCTTATCTCCAAATGTTTTTTTTTTTTATTTTCTTGTTTTCTTGTAGGCTGTAACTATTATTCCCCTATTTATACATTCTTCTACATCATTGCATTTGCCTTCTAGCCACTCCTGCTTAGCCCTTTTGCACTTCCTGTCAATCTCATTTTTTAGTCGTCTGTACTTCATTTTGCCTCTTTCCTTTACTGCATTTTCATATTTTTATATTTTCACTTGTCAAACTGATATATATAGATAGATAGATAAATAGCTGTCCGATAGCCATATAACCGCGCCTAAAGCTTTCCCGGGTAGACATTAGTAACTGTACACATTTTTAGTTCTTTACGTCTTGTGGTTGAGACGTGATGAAGGTACACCGAACACACTTTCACATTAATAGATTACAGCATTAGCGCGCCGGTGTGGGTGTCGGCAGGTGATGGTGGGGCGGCCGTGGCTGCAGAACAAGGTGCTGCTCCGGCTGACCGCCGCCGGCCGCCGGCTGCTGCGGTACGTGCGGCTGCTCGAGGTCATTGCCAGTCGCTGCATCGCCGTCCGGTCGGCGGCCACAACAGAGGCGAGGACCGGCGGGACGCGGCCGCGGATGCTGGAGGTGCTGGTCCAGCCCGGCGGGCACTCCCCGCTGCCGATGCAGGAGGTCCAAGACGAGGTGCGTCCCACTGCTGCGCCACGGCACCGTCTCTAGTCTTCTAATGGATAAAGCACAGTGTCCGTATGTTTGTACGCATTGCATACAAGTCTACAGTTTCGTTCCAATCTTTATGAAATTTTGTACACGTAAGCCTCAATCCATCAAGAATCGCGCACGATAAATAGTTTACGAGATATGACGTCATAAACAATGAGCGAAAGAACTGCTGCATTCGGCGAAAATGCCACTCCTTGTCTCCTAAACCACTGGGCCGATTTCAAATAAAAAATGTTCAAATGTTTGTTTAGCTTATGGAACTACGCGGTCATCAGTCCCTAAACTTACAAACTATTTACCAACTACATTATCTAAGGACGGCACAAATATCCATGCCCGAGGGGGGATTCGAACCCCCGACCGTAGTGGCCGTGCAGACCGTGACTGGAGCGCCTCAGTCCCCGCGGCCACCGCGGTCGGCGGACCGATTTCAACCAAATTTAGTACACACATTCCTTACCGTGAGGTAACAATTGCTGCAGGGATAAGAACACACACGACACATGGCTCAGAAGAAATGACCTCTTAAACAATAGGAATCGCAAAAAATGTCACATAATGCGGCGAAACTTTTCAAATATACTGCTTGAGAATTACAGTACTTAGCGACCTGCAACAAACTTTAAACATAATTTCAAACCTCTATTAAACTTTTTCTCGCTGACAACCATAGCAATATGATGAAAGGATTAAAGTTTCTCGCTTACTACTTTTCCGTTGTTTAAGGCGCATAACTATGACATTCGGTATGACGTTACAATTTATAATTTGTACATTACAAATTGTAGCCGCAGGGACTTTGACAAACAGGATACACACATATAGTCGAGTGTGCCTTCTAAATTGTATCACAATTAGACACGTAGTTCTTGCGATATGAGCACAAAAACAGTGACGTTCATGGAAAACCGCCTCATGGGGCGTCAAGTTTTAATCTATTCCTTCTTTACTACTAATTGTATTACCAAGAGATTTTACAGACAAACAGCTCTTATACAAATGAATATATGCCTCAAAAATGGCAGGAGTAAATAAATAAATACCCGCGCAACACCGGGTTTTTAGCTAGTCTAATATATAAAGCAGAGTGTCCGTATATTTGTACGTGTTCCAATCTTTATGAAATTTTGTACACGTAAGCTTCAATCCATGCGGACGGTCGCCGTAAGTGTAAGACTCACGTACGATACATAGTTCACGAGATATGACGTCATAAACAGTTAAAACCGCGAAAAACCGCTGCATTTTGCGACAATGCTGCTTATTTCATCCTAAACCACTGGACCGATTTCAACTAAATTTGGTACACACATTCCTTGCCGTGAGGTAACAATTGCTTCAGGATTAAGAATCATATACGACACATGGTTCAAAAGATATTACGTCATATCCAATAGAAATCGCAAATAATGTCATATAATGCGGCGAGACGTTCGAAATACACTGTATGAGAATGACAGTACTTAGCAATTTGCAACAAACTTTATACATAATTTCAAACTTTTATTAAACTGTTTCCCACTGGCAACCATAGCAAAATGATGAAAGGAATAAAGTTTCTCGCTTTCTACTTTTCCGCTGTTTTTTGAATGAAACTACGGGATTCGGTATGACGTTACAATTTATAATTTCTACACTACATATTGTAGCCACAGGAAATTTTACAGACAGTATACACGCATCTAGTTGAGTGTACCTTCTAAGTTGTATCACAGTACGACACGTAGTTCATGAGATATGAGCACATAAACAGTAAGGTTAATGGAAAACCGCTCCCTCATGCACCATGTTTTAATCTATTACTTCTTTACTAATAATTGTATTCACAATAGATTTTACAGTTATACAGCCCTTATACAAATAAACATAAATCTGAAAAGGGCAGAAATAAATAAATAAATAAATACCCGCCCAACGCCGGGTTTTCAGCTGGTCTCTATATATAAAAGGCAATGTCCCGACTTACTGACTGACTGAACAAATCATCGCCCAGTCCAAACCACTGATGATAGAAACTTGACATTTGTAGACGGTATTGACCTTACCTCTGTAGGCGTCGTTTAAGAAGCGATTGTTCGATATTCCGTCCGATAGGGGATGAAATAGGAGATGAAACGTTTTTTTGAAAATACATAGCTTTTTAGACAATTTTGAAGTTAGAAGTACAAAATTTCCGATTTTAATTCGGGGTTCCAATTTAAAATACAGGTGTTACAGATTTTTTTTTTTCATATTCAAGGAATAAGGGGGTGAAATAGGAGACACAAAAAATTGATTTTCTAAGATACGTTGCTGTTAACTCAAATTTTAAGCCACAACTACGAAACATCGGATATGGAATCTTGGTCAGTATTTTTGGAAATTCCACAAGTAAGAGAGTAAAATAGGAAATGGAATATTGATTTTGATAATACATTGCTATTCAGACAATTTTGAATCTAGAGCTGCAAAAATTGATATTTGATTTGTTCGTTAGAATTTAAAAAGCTGAGTTTCGGTATTTTTGGAAATTCAACCATAAAGTGGGTTAAATTGGAGAGGGGATGTTTTTCGAATATCTGTTGCTATCTGTTCGGGGTTCGAATTTGAAAGTCATGTGTTTCGGTATTTTTCGAAATTCGACCAATAAGGTGGAGAATACGGGGTGCAAAAATTGATTTTGAAAAACATGTCGTTGTTAACTCAAATTTCATGCTATAACTACGAAGATTAGAATATGGATTCTTGATCAGGATTAAAAACGACACGAGTTGCGGTATGTTTGGAAATTCAACAACTAAGGCGGTAAAACAGGGGGATCGAAATTTCTTTTCGAAAACACATTCTTGTCAAGACAATTTTGAAGCTAGAGCAGCAAAAATTTGTATTTGTATTGTTTCTTAGAATTTAAAAAATACGTATATCGGTATTTTTGGAAATCCAACCATAAAGCGGGTGAAATTGGGATGTTTTTCGGAAAATCTTTTGCTGTTAATGCAATTTTCAAGCTACAAGCACATAAACTGGTATATCTTTCCTTGGTCAGAATAAAAAAGACACTTGTTTTGGTATTTTCAGAAAATAAATAATTTAGGGGGTGAAATAGGGGATGAAACATTTTTTAAAAAATGTTGATTGTAAGGTAATTTTGAACCCACAATTACGCTCTCGGAACTTTGACAGCAGCACACAGAGTGATACAGATCGCCTCTCTTGCAGCGTCTGCACCTGTAGTCTCCTGATCTCCTCTGTGACGCTTTCACGCTTACTGAATGAGTCCTAGCGAAGCGTGTTGCTCTCCGTTAACCCTACCTGGGACGGTGCACAGGATGACCAGTCTAAAATACACTACTGGCCATTAAAACTGCTACACCAAGAAGAAATGCAGATGATAAACGGGTATTATACATAATAACAGAACTGACATGTGTTTGCATTTTCACGCAATTTGGGTGCATAGATCCTGAGAAATAAGTACCCAGAACAACCACCTCTGGCCGTAATAACGGCATGACACGGCTGGGCATTAAGTCAAATAGAGCTTGGATGGTGTGTACAGGTACAGATGCCCATGCAGCTTCAACACGATACCACAGTTCATCAAGAATAGTGACTGGCGTATTGTGACGAGCAAGTTGCTCGACTACCATTGAGCAGACATTTTTCAATAGGCGAGAGATCTGGAGAATGTGCTGGCCAGGACAGCAGTCGAACTTTTAGCGTATCCAGAAACGCCTTACGGGACCTGCAACATGGAATCGTGCATTATCCTGCTGAAATGTATGGTTTCGCAGGGATCGAATGAAGGGTAGAGCCACACATCTGAAATGTAACGGCCACTGTTCAAAGTGCCGTTGATACGAACAAGAGGTGACCGAGACGTGTAACCAATGGCACGCCAAACCATCACGCCGGGTGATACGCCAGTATGGCGATGACGAAACACGCTTCCAATATGCGTTCACCGCGATATCGCCAAACCCGGATGCGACCATGATGATGCTGTAAACAGAACCTGGATTCGTCCGAAAAATGACGATTTGCCTTTCGTGCACCCAGGTGCGTCGTTCCTACACCTTCGTTTGCACTCTTGTCTGTGATGCAGCATCAACGATAACCGCAGCCACGGTGTCAGAACTGATAATCCTTGCTGCTGCAAACGTCGTCGAACTGTTCGTGCAGATGGTTGTTGTCTTCCAAACGTCCTATCTGTTGACTCAGGGGTCGAGCCGTGGCTGCACAATCCGTTACAGCCATGCGGATAAGATGCCTGTCATCTCGACTGCAAGTGATACGGGCCCGTTGGGATTCAGAACGGCGTACCGTATTGCCCTCCTGGAACCACTGATTCCGTATTCTGCGGAGTGATCGGTTGTTCGCCATCGGAAGTTCGCGCCCTCCCTCCGACATGTTTGTGTGTGTGTGTGTGTGTGTGTGTGTGTGTGTGTGTTGCCCTTACCATAAGTTGGTTTCTGTAGTTTTCAAGTCTAGGGACTGAATAACCACAGCAGTTAAGTTCCTTAGATTTGCAAACATTTGAATTTGAACGAACAGACAACACTGACCTATTGTTATGGTGGCTTCTACACATAATACAGTGGACCGATTTCTGCTTTTGAAGGAAATGTGTGAATAAATAAACTTTCCTTTTCATCCACACTGCTTCAATTACTGTAAATATTATTCACGTCAAACAGCAATTTCAGAGTCAGGCATACTGACTACGAATGTAGTCAACAACGTGAGAATGATGGCTAGCGATGTAGGTAACTGGAATAACACTGAAACTGATTTTAAGTGAGGCCTGTCTCGTTTGCAGGCAAGAAACACGATGTTCTGATACTATGGATACGGATTTATGTAGCGTGTGCTCTACATATAAAAGTGTAGTAGCTTTGACAAAACAGGTCAACACACGACATGTGGAGAATAAACAACGTTTAGAATACACGGTATGGCCAAGAAGCTCTTACTGAGTCAAAACGCTTTCCTAATACTGTACGTGGACTCATGGAATATTTCGTCAGCAGCGAACGATACTGTACGACAGGCTGAGAACTGAAAACGAAAGTAGGTGTGACGGTTTACAAATTAACGAACCGTCGTACGGATTTATTAGCGAGAAATGGGTTTCCGGAAACTTTGTGCGAATACCAGCGTTTGTGTTCCTCTCTTCTTCCTTCAGTCATAATAACATGGTCCACATCAACCAGAAATTTGTTACCAGGTATGAATGCTGTAAGGAGAAAAAGAAGAAAAATATCTATCTTCCGGTATTCTCTTGACGGTACTTGGATAATTCATGATCATTATGATCTCAACATGTTTCTTGTCGATCCGTAAACTGAACACAATGCGATAAATTGTTTTACTTTTTGACAACATTAGGTTTTGAAACTGCACTCGCAGGTACCGTATTTGTTTTGTTAGCATTACGCAGGTATTATTCCGTCATACATGTATAAGAAACACTCCGGATGTTAAATCAGTGGATGTCTCTTTAACATTTGTTAAAGAGATTCAAGAGCTGTGCAGATGATTCTTTCTCGTAACGAACCGCAAAGTTTTCGGGGAATTTTTGTTCAAATGTTTGTTGAGCTTATGGGACTTAACTACGGGGTGATCAGTCCCTAAACTTACAAACTACTTATGAACTACTTACGAACTAGGACGGCCCAAATATTAATGCACGAGGGGGGATTCGAACCCCCGACCGTAGTGGCCGTGCAGACCGTGAATGGAATGCCTCAGTCCCCTCGGCGACCGCGGCAGGGAATTTTTTTTTTTTTTTTTTTTTTTTTTTTTTTTTTTTTTTTTTTCTGTGACTTACTTAGATTACGCATTCTCTGGCGAAGAGGTCTAAATATCGAATTCGGAGAAAGCATTTTGTTTTCGGCCACTACCTTTGAGCTAGGTGCGATTTGATTTATTAAGTTATCCCAAATAACGTCTGTAACGTACTACTTTGGTATAGAATCATTGTTTGCGCACTGAGATAAAACCCGTACAGAGGTACGAAAGCATTGTTGAAAGTCTAGGTATGCAAGGAATCGTTTGTTTTAGAGAAAAATTTAGCAGAGACTTAAACATTAGAATTCTGACGTTTGAAAAACCATACCACTCCTACAGTTATAGATTTCAGCAGTTCAAAGAATCATAGTTTTCAACAAATGCGGTGAACTTAAAATATGTTTGTAGTTTGCCTGTGAATTAAATTTTTTCTCCATTTCCGCCATAACGGGATGCAGTGTGTAAAAAACTGTGGCAGAATTTTTTAAACTGTTGGCAGTTGCGAATAAAATCCGTCAATATAGAAATACAGTAATCTGGTAACTTAATAGTGCCAAAGCTACTACGCTACATTTATCTTTTCGATCGTAAACTAAAAGATAACACTAACTTATCGATACGTAATCTCGTGAATCGATTTCTCCTTTGGAAGGAACACTGTTAAGCAATATTCCGGCTTCTGCTTCCAGACAGCTTCGAATACTGTTTACGTGTTTTCCATGTGTAACAGGAAATGGATAAACTAAACGCATTGTGATAAATGCTTTCACTTAGTGACAACAGGAGGTTTTGAAATTCCATTCGTAGCTGGCTATAGATGATGAAAATCTATCGATACCCTCTCTATATTTTGCTTCAGGGGAGGAGAAACAGAATCAGATAAAAAAAAATCGATTAACTGAAAATGCAGTAGAAAAATACCTGAATATTTTATCATACTTCCGTCATGCCCAGGTGAAATTGTAAGAAACAGTTTCAAACTTTGTATCGTGGATTCCTCCTGCTAACAGCTGAAATTGAATGAAACAGTTTCAAACTTTGTATCGTGGATTCCTCCTGCTAACAAACGCAAGAATAAACAATTACTAAATGAAATCCTGTTTTTGTTGGACTGTGACTCATTTAGAATACCATTTCCGCTGGAGCAGAAGACGTTATATGTTTCGAAGGAAGTTCACGGAGATTTACTTCCCAATACGGCTGATATGGTTATTTAATGTGTACGAAATGTCTGTTTCGAAAATAGTACATTGTTTCACGGAGAATTACTTCGCAATTCGTGTGATATAGTTAATTAAATATGTCCAAATGTGTGTGAGGTCGTATGCAACCAAACTTCGTGGTCATCAGTCGCTAGACTTACACACTAATCACTTGACTAACTTACGCTAAGGACAACACAAAAATCCACGCCCGAGGGAGGATTCGAACCCCCGACTGCAGCGGCCGTGTAGACTGTGGCTTGCGCGCCGCAGACTGCTCGGCCAAAGCGGCCGGCTGATATGGTTAATTAATGTGTACAAAATAGCGTCTGTAATGTCCGACTTTTACACAGAATTAGCGTTTATGCTGTGTGACATCTGTAGCGGAAGTACCAAGGCAGTTTCAAATAGAACACTATGCAACAAACGTTGGTTATTGAGAAAACTTTTGCAGTGACAAAATATTAACATTCTGTCGTCTCTGAACTTCATCATTCGCTCTGTTCATCACTATGAAAAATCCCGGTATCCAATACCTGCAGGAACTTTGAAATTTTTCGTTAGTTCGTGCAGTTATTTAGCTCGAGATCTCTCGTTTCACAAGATGGTCGAGACATTCCTGCTTCATCATTGGGCAACATGTAACGTCATTTGAGATAAAGGAAGGAAAAGTTGGGCCAATTAATGCCGAGGCAGAGCAGAATTTTGTAAATCGTTTCTTCGTAATGCACATTTTGCCGCAGTATGCTCGAATGATGGATTATGATTGACATAATGTACGCAACAATCAACGTGAAAGTTAACAATACGTTGCTTCTTCGACCAAGAGAGACAATGAAAGCATTATTTTTTACATTTAACGTTCCTCCTCCAATCTACACCAAGTTTTCTACGAAAACGAATAACAATACTGGGACCTATTATTAAACAAAAATATTACTGTTTTTCATTGCGGTTTACTTCTTTAGACAGCAGACGTTAATGTTAAGCAACTGGGAGGGAGGGCGGATTTATTTTATTTATTTATCTATTTTATTTTATTTTTTTAATGGATCAAAACACATAGTTTTCGTTACTCATATTTAGAGCGGCAATAATACAGAGAGCTTCTCGCGCAAGAATGGAAGTCGTTTTAACAGTTGCAACGGACGTTATGAAATAATGAAGTAAAGAGAAATGTGGTTTCGATCATGTTTCATGGAAAATTTAGCTTTCGAGACGGTACTGGATATTTCATGATCATTATGATCTCAACATGTTTCTTGTCGATCCGTAAAGTGAACCCAATGCGAGAAATTGTTTTCCTTTCTGACAACATTAGGTTTTGAATCTGCACTCGTAGGTACCGAATTGTTATGTTAGCATTACGCAGGTATTATTCCGTCAAGAGTGTATCATAAAATCAGTGGATGTCTCTTTAATATATGCGGCTGAGATCGTAACAAAGAGATTCAAGCGCTGTTCAGATGATTCATTCTCGTAACGAACAACAAAGTTTTCGGGGAATTTATGATTTCCTTGGACTGTGACTTATTTAGATTACGCTTTCTCTGGCGAAGAGGTCGAAATATCGGTTTTGGAGAAAGCACTTTGCTTCGAACATCGCAAAGAGTGTTTTGTCAATTTCAAGTGTTAAGTTTATTTGATCTGTCTGCTGTTCGCTAAATAACTGCAACGCCTATTTATAGAAAGAAAGTTTTAACTTGTTGTTAGTCTCCGCAGTGATTTAGCTTGTGAACTCTCGTTTCACAAGAATGGTTGCGGCATTGCTAGTTCATTTTTGGGCAACATGTAACGACTTTGAAGATAATGACAGAACAGAATTTTGGAAATCGGATTTTCATAAAGCGCATTATGGAGCAGTGATGTTCGAGTGATGAATTACGTTTGATATAATCTATGCCAAGGTCAAGGTGAAACTCAACAACGTGCTCCTTCTTCGACCCAGATAGACAATCAAAGTATTATTTTTAGGTTTAACGTTCCTCCTCGAATCTACAACAAGTTATCTACGAAAACGTTGAATAATTAAATAAAAGAAATTACTCTCTTTGATTGCGATTAACTGCTTCCGATAACAGACGTTAATGCTAAGAAACAATTCTCATTTCTACTGCCGTTTGAATGAATTATGTTTCTCCTCCAACAATTAGGAACACAATTCATCAGTAGAGAATAGAAACCTGATAACGTTGTTAAAATGATCACAGTACTTGTAACACTGCGTCTATCTTTCCGAGCGTTAAGTAATATACAGCTGCGATGGAGTTGGCCAGCGTTCGAAGGCGCCTTACAGTTCAAAAAATCGTAGTTTTCAACAAATGCAGCGAATTTTAAATGAGTTTGTAGGTTGTCTGAGAATTAAATTTTTTCTCCATATTTTCCCCCATAGCAGGTTGCAGTGTGTAAATGACATGACAGAAGTTTTTAAACTGTTGGCAGTTGGGAATAAAATCCATCAATACAGAAACACGCTACGTTTATCTTTTCGGTCGTTAACTTATAAATGATACCACTAACTTAACGATACGTAATCTCGTGAATCGATTTCTCCTTTGGTAGGAACTCTGTTAATAAATATTCCGGCATCTGCTTCCACACAGCTTCGAATACTGATTGCGTGTTTTCCATGTGTAACAGGAAATTGCTAAACTAAACGCAATGTGAGAAATGCTTTTACTTGGTGACAACAGGAGGTTTCGAAATTCCATTTGTAGCTGGCTACAGATTGATGGAAATCTATGTAAACCCTCTGTAAAGTTAGCTTGAGGAGAGGAGAAACAGAGTCGGATAAAAAATCGATTAATTGAAAATGCAGTAGAAAATACTGTGAAGGAATTGTTTAAACTGGTGGCAGTTGCGAATAAAATCCATCAATACAGAAACACGGTAATCCGGTAACTAAATAGTGGCGAAACTACTACGCTACACTTATCTTTTCGGTCGTTAACTTAAAAAATATAACACTAACTTATCGATACGTAATCTCCTGAAACGATTTCTCCTTTGGAAGGAACTCTGTTAATAAATATTCCGGCATCTGCTTCCACACAGCTTCGAATACTGATTGCGTGTTTTCCATGTGTAACAGGAAATTGCTAAACTAAACGCAATGTGAGAAATGCTTTTACTTGGTGACAACAGGAGGTTTCGAAATTCCATTTGTAGCTGGCTACAGATTGATGGAAATCTATGTAAACCCTCTGTAAAGTTAGCTTGAGGAGAGGAGAAACAGAGTCGGATAAAAAATCGATTAATTGAAAATGCAGTAGAAAATACTGTGAAGGAATTGTTTAAACTGGTGGCAGTTGCGAATAAAATCCATCAATACAGAAACACGGTAATCCGGTAACTAAATAGTGGCGAAACTACTACGCTACACTTATCTTTTCGGTCGTTAACTTAAAAAATATAACACTAACTTATCGATACGTAATCTCCTGAAACGATTTCTCCTTTGGAAGGAACTCTGTTAATAAATATTCCGGCATCTGCTTCCACACAGCTTCGAATACTGATTGCGTGTTTTCCATGTGTAACAGGAAATTGCTAAAGTAGACGCAATGTCAGAAATGCTTTTACTTGGTGACAACAGGAGGTTTCGAAATTCCATTTGTAGCTGGCTACAGATTAATGGAAATCTATGGAGCTCCTCTCTAAAGTTTGCTTGAGGGGAGGAGAAACAGAGTCGGATAAAAAATCGATTAATTGAAAATGCAGTAGAAAAATACTGTGACGGAATTTTTTAAACTGTTGGCAGTTGCGAATAAAATCCATCAATATAGAAACACGGTAATCTGGTAACTTAATAGTGCCAAAACTACTACGCTACATTTATCTTTTCGGTCGTTAACTTAAAAAAGATAACACTAACTTATCGATACGTAATCTCGTGAATCGATTTCTCCTTTGCAAGGAACTGTGTTAATAAATATTCCGGCATCTGCTTCCACATAGCTTCGAATACTGTTTACATGTTTTCCATGTGTAACAGGAAATTGCTAAACTAGACGCAATGTCAGAAATGCTTTTACTTGGTGACAAAAGAAGGTTTCGAAATTCCTTTTGTAGCTGGCTACAGATTAATGGAAATTTATCTAACCAATCTCTAAAGTTTGCTTGAGGGGAGGAGAAGCAGAGTCGGATAAAAAATCGATTAATTGATAATTCAGTGAAAAATACCTGATTATTTTATCGTACTTCTGACATGCTCATCTGAAATTGTAAGAAACAGTTCAAAACTTTGTATCCTGGATTCCTCCTGCTAACAAACGCAAGAATAAACAATTACTCGATGAAATCCTGTTTTTGTTGGACTGTGACTCATTTAGATTACCATTTCTGCTGGATCAGAAGACAAAATATGTTTGGAAGGAAGTTCACTGTTTCCCGGAGATTTACTTCGCAATTCGTCTTATATGGTTTTTTAATGTGTACGAAGTATTTGTTTCGGAAATAGTACATTGTTTCAATTTGAAATAATTCGCAATACGTGTGATATGGTTCAAATGTTCAAATGTGTGTGAGGTCTTATGCGACCAAAATTCGTGGTCATCAGTCGCTAGACTTACACACTAATCACTTGACTATCTTAAACTATCTTACGCTAAGGACAACACAAACATCCACGCCCGAGGGAGGATTCGAACCCCCGACCGCAGCGGCCGTGTAGACTGTGGCTGGCGTGCCGCAGACCGCTCGGTCAAAGCGGCCGGCTGATATGGTTAATTAATGTGTACGAATTAGCGTCTGTAATGGCCGAATTTTACACAGAATTAGCGTTTATGCTGTGTGACATCTGTAGCGGAAGTACCAAGGCAGTTTCAAATAGAACACTATGCAACAAACGTTGGTTATTGAGAAAACTCTTGCAGTGACTAAATTTTAATATTCTGTTGTCTCTTAACTTCATCATTCGCTCTGTTGAGCACTATGAAAAATCCCGGTTTTCAATACCTGCAGGAAATTTGAAATTTTTCGTTAGTTCGTGCAGTTATTTAGCTCGATATCTGTCGTTTCATAAGAATGGTCGAGACATTTCTGCTTCATCATTGTGCAACATGTAACGTCGTTTGAGATCAAGGAAGGAAAAGTTAGGCCAATTATTTCCGAGGCAGGGCAGAATTTTGTAAATCGATTTTTCGTAAAGCACATTTTGCCGCAGTATGCTCGAATGATGAATTATGTTTGACATAATGTATGCCACAGTCAACGTGAAAGTTAACAATACGTTGCTTCTTCGACACAGAGAGACAATGGAAGCGTTATTTTTACATTTAACGTTCCTCCCCCATTCTACACCAAGTTATGTAAGAAAACGAATAACAATACTCGGACCTATTATTAAACAAAAATATTACTCTTTTTGATTGCGGTTTACTTCTTTACACAGCAGACGTTAATGTTAAGCAACTGGGAGGGAGGGCTGATGTATTTTATTTATTTTTTTTTTTTAATGGAACAAAACACATAGATTCCGTTACTCATATTTAGAGCGGCAATAATACAGAGAGTTTCTGGCGCAAGAATGGCAAGGAAGCCTTTTTCACAGTTGCAACGGACATTATGAAATAATGAAGTAAAGAGAAATGTTGTTTCGATCATGTTTTCATGGAAAATTTAACTTTCGAGGCAGAGCGTAGAAGTGAGATATTTGGCGGAATAGATAAAACTTAATTTCCGTGGAAGGCCTCCCCAACCGTTAGAGGAGAGGCAGACCTTCAAAGCGAATACGAGATAAATAAAGTCCTTGTCTAAAGAATATTTACACGCCTAAGCGAGTTTTTTTTGCTGGTTAGTCGGTGGTGAGTTTTAGGGGCCGTCATGACGTAAATGACACGGCTGCAGAAATGCTAGATAACACACAAATAAAGCGAAGGCAATGATTGAGCCGCGGCGGAGCGGCCGAACGCATTGAGGCGCTATGCTATGATGCGCAAGGCCGTTCCCCTCGGAAGTTCGAATCCCCCCTAGAGCATGGGTGTTTATGCCGTCTTTAGTATAAGCTAGTTCATAAGTAGTTTGTAAGTTTAGGGACTGATGACCCCGCAGTTAAGTCCCATAAGCTTGATAGTGATTTAATTTGCAATGATTTAGCATCATGTTGTACTCAACTGAAATAGTATAGTACTCGCAAAACAGATTGGAGTCTTTCAACGTAAACTGTTTTACGTATTCATATTTAAAGCGGCAACAATACAAAGAGCGTCATACGTAAGAATGGCGTCGCGAGGAAGTCGTTTTCACAGTTGTAACGGACATTATAAATTAATGAAGTAAGGAGAAATGTGGTTTCGATCATGTTTTCATGCAGAATTTACCTTTCGATACAGAGCGTGGAAGTAACGCATTTAGTGAAATACATAAAACTTCATCCTTTAGCCACAATAACTTGGTCCACATCAACCGCAGATTCGTTACCGAAGGTGGATGCTGTAAGGAGAAAAAGAGAAAATATTTATTTTCCGGTATTCTCTTGACGGTACTGGATATTTCTTGATTATTATGATCTCAACCTGTTTCGTGTCGATGCGGAAACTGAACCCAAAGCGAGAAATAGTTTTACTTGAGGTTATGAAACTGCTTTCGTAGCTACCGTATTTGTTGTGTTAGTATTTCGCACGTATTAATTCCGTCAGACTCGTATCAGAAACACTCCGGATGTTAAATCGGTGGCTGTCACTGTTCAAGCTCTGTACAGACGATACTTTCTCGTAACGAGACACAAAAGTTTCGGCAAATTTTTATTTTTGTTGGACTGCGATTTATTTTGATTACGCGTTCTCTGGAGAACAGGACGAAATATCGATTTCGGAGAAAGCACTTTGTTTTTCGGAGACTTACTTTGCGCTACACGTGATGCGATTCATTAAGTTATACCAAAATGCGCGTGTAACGTACGACTTAGATACAGAATTAGCGTCTATGCTCAGAGATTTAACCAGCAGAGACACGAAAGCTATGTTCAAAGTGTTGGTATACGAGGAAAGGCTGGTTTTAAGGAAAAAGTTTGGCAGAGAGTTAAACATTAGCATCCTGTCGCCTCAAAAATCTTACCATTCCTACAAGTTTAGATTTGAGCAGTAAGAAAAACCCAAGAATTATTTTTACATTTAACGTTCTTCCTCCATTCTACAACAAGTTATCTGTGAAAAGTATAACAAATGAAGAAATTACTCTTTTTGATTGATTGAGTTTTACTTCTTCCGACAACAGACGTTTATGTTAAGCAACTGCGATCGATGGCGGAAGTAAATTCTTTAATGGAGCGAAACACGATGCTCCCAATCTGCAGCATCATTCAGACCTTCAAAGCGAAAACCAGAAACATCGAGTCGCTATGTGAAGAATGTTTACCCGTCTGAATGTTTCATATGCTGGTTAGTCGGTGGTTAGTTTTAGGTTCCACCTATGACGTAATTGATACTGCTGTATAAAATAATGTAGAGATGAAGCGAAGGGCATGATATAGCGTCATTTTCTATTCGTCTTAAATATTATAAAACTCGCAAAAGAGTACGGAGAAATTCGTCCTAAACTTGTCTGGTTATTCAGCTTTGAGGCGGCAAGAATACAGAGAGAGTGTGACGCAAGAATGGCGTCGCGAGGAAGTCGTTTGACAGTTGCAGCGGACGTCTAGGCCGAGAGCAGATTTCGCTCCGTATTTTGAATTGCTGGTGTATGTCTGGCAGACGAATTATAGAATAATAAAGTAAAAAATGTAGCTTCCGAGACAGAGCGTAGAAGTCACAGCGTTAGCGGAATACATAAAACGTATTTTGCCGCATCAAATAGGCGAGTTGCTGGATTCCCGTATCTTTTGTTGCGTATCATTTCGAGAACTAGCGGCTGCCCTTTCCTTTACTCATAGTATTTCCCTTTAAAGATATTTCAGGTGTAAAGTATGTCCTCGTGATAAAAGTGTGGTACAGTTTCTAGAAAAGCATACTCGTGCGTTTGGGACAGTGTTGTCAGAATTGTTTGCAACAGTGAGACGTGAAAGGCGCGTTTAAAGGAGGGTGTGAACAGCCTTGCAGTTTATCGTCACACTGGTGGCGTAAATACACACTTGTTTCCGCTTTTTCACAGTTTCTTGCCTCATATTTAAGAGAGGCTGTTTGTCGTGGGAACCAAATATTGACACTAAAAAGATTCCGTTTCGTTCGACACAGCTTCCGTTACTGCTTTCGCCATTATTCAGTTGTAAAGACGGAAACAAGCAATGCTAATTGCGGGCCCATCCCCAGTAACAGTCGGTGGCAACACCGCAGAATTGTGCATTATTTTCATCCCCCCTCGAAACAAATCTTCAGAGGGTTTCGCCCAATTAAGTTTCTTAAAATGCTCGGATAGCGTTAATGGCGCCAAAATTGCAGCCACACAGTACGACACTCGAGTTAGATTCGCCTTCGTACTGAATGTGCTTCCAACTCCGTGCCTTAAACTATATCGGATCCCTTCTCACTGAATGCCAACCTAAAATTGGATTACAACTATTCGCCAGTTTTCTGATATTTTCGGAAACTGTGCTACACTGTATTTTCCTCAACCTGTTTCTCATAGACCCTGCCGACGTGGCGGTTCATCGTCCTTGTTTCTCAGCTATTTCTTTGCTACCTTTCACTTTATTAGATCTGTCTGCTGCTCGGTAAATAACTTCAACGTCTATTTATACACAGAAATAGAAATTAACTCTGGGAAAAAAAGACATTGGTGTTGTGGTAATCAAAGAATAGCGTCTATCAGTCATGTTTTACATTGTCTGCCATGTGAGACGCCACAGATAGAAGAATGCGCGTCTACAACAATACCTTTTATCGCTGCAGCGGCTGTTGTTCTTCCGTTGGGACAATGCGCAGGAAATCGCCGAATTATTTCAGCCTGGGGAAACAGTGACACAGACGTGGACACCTCGTGTAGCAGCACGACGGCAGTAAAATGGTCGCGAAAATTACGACGTACCCCTTCGTCTGAATTTTGGTTTGCTATTCGAATGCAGCGCCACAAGAATACAGTCGCTTTGGCGGCACTTCATAATTTTCGCCGCGTTTTGATCGTCGGTGTGCCTCTTGCAGTCTAATCGGAAATAACTGCAGTGAGGACATGTGTAATGACGATGTGTTAAGTTGGCGAAGTTAGCTGTCTAGGTGTCTGGTCAGTTAAAAATAAAATTGACACATACGTTGTTCCTGGAATCGGACGCACAAGACAGCGTTCTAACTCGAGTTCAAATTTGGTAAACCTGTCAATATCGATGAGATTGATAGCGGTACCTGTAGTATTACCTACTTTTGTAACTACTGAGAGTGAGACAATGTGATTGCTTACTGGCGACTTGCTCAGTAATAATGTCCGCCACTGTAAGTGGTCGGCAAACCGTTGATGCGACTAAAAGATCTGTGCAAAGCGAGCATCGCCTTGTTCCCATCTGTCACTCATACACGAAGAAAAAAACAAAATTTGATATAATTCTCAAATTACTGCTGTCTGCGTAAATTACGTTTTTACTCCAGTGTAAACGTCCATCACGACTCTGGCGTATTCAAAAGTCCTCGACACATATTTTGTAAGCTGTTGCCAGTTACGATCAGTACAGGAAACAGCCACACGGAAACTCAATATTGTCAATAATGAGCACGGTATTTTTAACTCTGCATTCAGCTTTCCAAGCGCTAACTAACAGACAACACCTATTGTTATTATTTCTTGGCCAAGTAATATCGTGAATCGATGTCTTCTATCGAAAGGAATCTGCGAATAAATAAACTGTCGTTTCCTTCCACAGGGCTTCGGTAAGAGCACACGTTTTCATGTGAAACAGGAAACAGTAATAGCGATTTCATTGTCAATCCTAAACACTATGGACTGTCATTGTCAACAACGTGAAAATTATGTCTTGCGAAATACGTAATTGCGACGATACTAAAAACTTATCTTTAGTTATTCGTGTATCCTACAGGAAAAAATTTTTGATTGTTTGCATCCAAAATTTTGTAGCTTGTTCTGTACGGGAAGTCTTTCTCACTTCCACTACCGAGGTTATGAGTACAAAACTGGCGATCACACGACTAAGTAACGTTCTGAATACTCGACATTTCCACGAAAACTCCAACTGAGTCAAAACTACATTCTTAATCCTGTACGTGAGATTAGCGACTATTCTGTCAATAACAAACGATTCTGTACGACCGCCTTAGGCACGAAAAGCTAGTGTGGCCGTAGCGATTCACAAATCATCGAGCCACGCATTGCACGGAATTATTAGCGACTAGTGGGTGCCTGGCATTTAGTGTGATACCAGCGTTTATGTCGGCCTATTCTTGCACGTCCAGCAACAATTTCTTCCCAGCGATGCACGATGTGTGGAGAAAAAGAATGCATTTATTTCCCGGATTTCTCTTGACGGTATACCATATTTTTTTAATACAACGAACAGAACAAATGATAACAAAGTTTACAGCATCACCTGTTTCGGGTCTATCCGGAAACCGAACGCAATGTGCCAAATAGTTTCACTCCCTGACAACATGGGCCGAAAAATTCCCTAGCACAGTGGGCAAAATGTAACAACTTTTCAGATTAAGGAAGAGAATGGTGGTCAAATGACGAAGCAGAAGCGAAATGTTTAAAAACACAATACTCGGCGTCATGCGTGAGAAATAAATTACGTTTACTATTACCTGTGCCACTATCAATGTCAACATCAACAGGCCGTTCCTTCTTCCGCCCAGAGAGACAGCGAAATAATTATTTTTACTTTTAACACTCCTCCATACTACAGCAACACTTATCTACGGAAAACTATAACAATACCCGCTCCTATTATTAAATAGAAGAGCCGCTGGCCTTTTACGTCGGTCCACATAGAAATTACTGTTTCGATTGCCACTCATTCGATCGACGCATCGCTTTCGCGAGTGACGTGCTGCCACCTGTCGGTGAAGGGCCGCACTACGTCCTCCGTAACGTGGATCGCAGTTGGCGTCTTTTAACACCAGAGTCGCCACAGGACTCGGTATGGCTTACGTACGCTAAATGAAAGATAATACATAATAACTTGGAAATCTGGCTTTTGTTGGTGGGCACGAAGCATAAAGACCAATGTCTTACGTAATTAAGGGTTACGACACATCCCAAAGGCAGTATGAATTTTTTAAACCTTTATTTTACCTTTTTTTTTTTAATTTTTTTATTTATTTTCTAGAAAGTGTTTCAAGACTTTGGATATTGCTAGGGGCCAGTTTATTTCAGAAATTTCTGTATTCAGAAATTCCGGTAACCATAGACACAGATAATCCGGCCAGTTATGTTTTAATTTTTCATTCATACTGGCATACGTCGAGGTCGTCCGATATATTTTCCTCCACTATTGCATTTTAAGGGACCCTGCGCTGCATATACACGTGTATGTATCCACACGTGTTTTCTGCGTGCATGCGGCGGCCATAAGACAACGACGTTCGGGAGAAGACAATGTCTTGATTAAAAATTTTGATGCATGCCAGTTGGAGCAAACCACCTAAGAAGTAACGCCTGCGAGACAGCAGGCCAAGGCAGCTGTACCGACAGGTTTCAGTATACGTGGCCAGCAGTTAGCCTCCATACGCGACGCGACAGCCATCTGTCGCCGCTACTACCAACTACGCCCGCGCCACTCTCGGCAACGACCGGCAGTTGCTGCCGCCACGCGGCACCTCCGTCAACTACATGGACTTCAGTCTCCACAAATACTGGCGTTCCATTCTCACGTCAGAGTCTAACTACGAACGAAATTTATTACTCACGACGTCATACGCCAAACTTCAGGAATTGTGAGGAAAAAGATAAACGCTTTACGACCCTGTGTGTTTACTCTGTGACACGGTTATTCCTTCTCTACAGGCTGTCTGTGCGTAAATTTTACGTTAAGGTTTTTACTTTCATTGTACCATTTGTAGGAGATTTGACATTTCATATACGTTACTTTGAAATCAGAGATACAAACTGCCACACCTGCCCTCTTAAAGTGGAACATGAAGCTGTTATGTGCCTCTCATCGGAAGGGAAACAAGGAAAGGTATATGAAAAAGACAGAACATGATGGCATTGCAGAAGAGTAAGATAGGTGCATACACTAAAGGGGAAGATTGCGCTGTTACATTTTTGCAACAATGAACATCAATGAACGTAATTTCACGCCTACGCGAAGTAAAATTATGGGAAAATACGATGGCTTCCTCATGCAGCTTCCCCATTCATTCATTCTTCCTTATATTTTCTTTCGAATTTCATACAATTCGGTACACTCATACGTGTTTGCCCCTCCCACAGATCATTACTACTAATGATGTGTATACCAACACATCTTATCGATAGCATACGCAACTTTTAATTTTCATTCACCCTGATTAGCCTATCAATTACGTTTTACGTTGTATAAATGCTCCTATGAGATTATAGAGCTGGGCCAAAATAACGATAACTGATAGAAATATCCGGTTATTTATGAATAACCGTGATTGTAATAACCGCTCATCAAATACTGGCAGTTATCGTAATAACTATGCGTACTGCGTAGCGCCATCTGTTCACAAAAGTTGATACTAATGAAACGATTCGACCACAGTATCGACCAGATGTCCTGTCCGAATACTGGTCAGTTCTATACTCCATGGAATTAACCGCGTAAGAATCATGGGTAATAACTGTTTAACGATTATCCATCTGTTGGTGAAAGTGTGTACTACGTTCTCGTGGGCATATTGTATCTAATAACATGGAGTGACCAATGCGAATTCGAGGTACTATGATAATGGTAGACGATTTCGGGAGTATTGAGAGTAGTAGAAATATCAGTGGCAGTTAATTTTCACTGGCAGTATCGTTATGAGTATTTGGCAAAGACCTATATACTTCTTTGGTATTTGGTTATTAACTGTAGCAGGTCATGATATTCCCAGAGAGGATACATATTTCGTTCGTAGAGTGCCGACTTTTAGAATTATGAAGAAATCCTCCAAAAATAAAAAAAAAAAAATAAAACTTAGTTTTGTAACCAATGCTGGTCAGTGAAAAGGATCATATTATTGTATGACAGGATTAATAAATTTTCTAAATAAAAGAATAAATATGCTCTAATCGTTATAATTAATATTTTATGCTATTACGAGGAAGAAAGTGCCTTGCTGCAAATACTTTGTAAACAAACTTACGTCAATTATTGCCATTTATTCGTTAAGGATTGAGGGGAAGGTAGAAAAACGGAAATCTTACATTTCTAATACATTTGTTAAACGGCGCATTTTCGTGAAAATATACATGTACCGGTTCAACATGTTTATTTCGAGGCGATTGTAACTTGCGGGGGGGGGGGGGGGGCTGTATTCCCCAAGTTACGAGAATAGTGCCGTCTAATCCAGGACATCCTGGCAAATTCAAAAATGTTTATTGTTTTTAATTACGACTTTTACCATATTCCACAAATATTTTAAATTTTAACTTAACAAAAATTTTAAACATTAATAGTAGGATGACTACAGTGAATGTCTTGTTAAGTATTTGCAAATTAAGGGCCTTAGTTACACATCAGCATCTCTTTCAAAAGTACAGTATTTATAAGAAGTCTGCAATTATTAGGTACTCTATTATACAATTGTATAGCAAGAGAAAACTGAATCAGTTGTAACTTTCTATGAACTAAATTTCAGACTGCAAGTTTCATGAAGAACAATTGTGCACTTAACTGAACTTTTTGTAGCAGAATGAAAGACACACTTTAATTTTCATCCAATATCCATAGTCAACTTAATATTTGCTTATGTTGATATGAAACCCATGTATCTGCAGGTCAAACCAGACCTGCAGAAAAACTGCTGATGGAGGTGATCCCACCAGTCACATGCAGTATGGAAGACGAGCAACATATTCCATCCACCTCAAGGCAGCAAGTTGTACAAAGTGCCATTACAGAATTTGTCCCCAAAACGATTGGAAAAATGAAAAGAAGAAGATAGATGGGCACCTCCTAAAATTAAATAAAAAGATAAACATAAATATTTGATGCCTGTGTTATTTGATGATTCCAGTGAACTGATCCCATCCTTGTCCAGACACAGTTTGTGCCCCATCTAATAGCATTTAACCATTTTTTTTCCTTTATTTGTGACACTGGTGTGTTTGAAATGCTCAATTTGATTTGGGAAAGGATTCAAGGTTCAACCCAACTGATGATCCCACATTATAAACACAGTTTGGATATTGATACATTTTTAAGTGCCTTAATTCCTCACAGGCAGTAAGTCTTCACTTGTTGCCTAGTCACATGTGTCTGTATTGAGGTGATATTGCTGTCTAATAAAAGCATGAGAGAAAATGGCAGTGCTGGTTTACATAGAACAGGATCACACAGTTCATTATTTGTATTAGTGCATGTTTGGGATGTTAAACATCATTCAGTATATTAAATATAAAGAAAAAACACTCAATCCTTCTCAAAAAGTGCTTACTGTGATATTTCTGTGAGAAAACATACACAGCACAGTTAACGAGTATGAATGTTATATTTTTGAACATTTTTCTCATGTTTAAATATCGCAGGGGGTGTAAAATATTAAAGCAAATCTGAACCATCTGCAAGTACTAGTATACCCTCTACCTCAACCTTAGTGGCTTCATTAATATTAGGTGCCAATGCTGCATCACAGACATCTCTAATAAAAAACACCTACCATACATCTTATTCATGTCAGCTTCAGAGTACAAATTACTTGGGTGGTTCGGTGAGACTTTTCTCTTAGGCATTATTGTGAGAATTGTGACAGTGACTAGCTTTCTCATATAGTATTCTTCAGTTACACATGTTAGTTTTTTATTTAATTATTTAGCATGAGACTTTGAAAAAACTTTCTACAGCACATTAAACATCAGTTTGCACAAAAATTATAAACAGAATATTCACATTTAGGAGACAAATGTCAAGTTAAGCACTTCATGGAGGAATGTTTTTAATGAAAACCTTTGTTGTAATAACTGGGTCACACATAGTTCTTGGTGGTACTTTATGAATTAATAGTAATTGTGCTGATACATAAAGAATTTCATCATACAGGGTGACACAGAAGAATTTTCTGCCAGGTGAGATTTTCTTTGAAACTTAACACTGTCATTTACAGTGGCTATCTATCATGTGTTGGTTGTTTTATTTGTTCACACAAGTCATTACTGAATTAAAAAAAAAAGAAGAAGAAAGAAAGAAAGAAAGAAATATGTAGCACCTGACAGATGGAACCTAATTCTGTCTGCAATACCGTTGAACATAAGAGAGAGTGCTTTCAAGACATTTAAAGTGTATGCTGCAAACTCGTTGTAGGCATATAGAATAATAGAATAAATTTTCATATTGACAGTTAAATAAATATTACTGTTCCTGCTTTGTTGTTGACTGGCTCTTATATGTAACCTTGTCCTGTCAGTAATTTCCCTTGTAAAGTGAAAATTTTGTTACCAACATGGCACACCATACCCTAAGTAAAATTTAACTGAATACCCTGTCAATAGCTGAAGATCTGAAGCATTTTCCAAAGCTCAAATAAAACATGCTTAAATTTTCTCAAATGAGATTTCTCTTACAATATACGTGAATATGTATGTATAGGCCTATTTTGGTGTTGACTGGAAGACACTTCCACAACACCATTACGTTTCTGATTTTATATATAGGCCTAGTAGGCCTATACCTTTAAATGCACATGTCAAATGTGAGACATGTCATTTTCTTTATGAAAATTACACTGTCATTTACAGTGGCTATCCATGCTGTGTTGGTTTTATTTGTTCACACAAGTCCTTACTGAATAAAACAAAGAAAAAAGCAAGAAACATGTAGCACCAGACAGGTGGAACCTAATTCTGTCTGCAATACTTTTGAACATGAGAGAGAGCACCATAAAGACATTGATAAGTCTATGCAACAAACAGTCATCCTCACACCCTAAAATGAAGAACTGTCATGGTAAAGGTTTTCTTACAGTATCACTAGAGTAACATGCTGATGTTAGCAATTTAACTGAATACCCTGTCAATAGCCGAAGATATCACGCATTTTCCAAAGCTCACATAAAACTTGCCTTAGTTTTCTGAAATGGGATTTCTCTTACAATATATGGAAATATGTAGGGCCTATGTCTAGTTTTGTGTTGAAGACACTTATTACAACACCATTAAGTTTCTGATTCCGCATGTAGTAGGCCTATACTTGTAAATGCACATTTGTAACAGTTTACTTTTGATAGTACTGGAGCAATGTTTGGCACACTTTACATTGCAGCTTTGAGGATTTGGTCTACGACCGATAACCTGTTTACAGTAGATTTAATATTTTAAAATACCGATAATTTCAGATACCAGTTACATGTACTGGGCACTATTGACTTGTTCAGTGTGGTCCATTCTGGAGCTAGTATATTCACTTTCACTACATACAGAAATGCCGAAATTCGGCCTGTTCACATTATTAAAGCAAAATGTTACACCCTAGTAGCAAGCTGTATTCCCAAATAAATTTTATGAACTTTTTCGTCAAATCCGACGGGTGGTATCCCAATCTTGAATTGACCTGTTACGGCATAATTGGAGAAATATACTTCGCAGTTATAATCATATTTACAAATCAGGATGCTGTCATGAACTAAAGAAAATTTTCCGCAAATCAAGCAGTTTTTCAAATTTAATATAGAACTTTATTAGGAATAAACAAAACGATCACATTACGTTTACGTTTATGTTGCATTTAAAGACGATCCACAAAACACTTATTGAAGCAACGTTATGTTTATAATTTTAACTGCAATATTCACTTCACACACGTTTAAGCACATATTTAATAATCCACTTTCACTTCATACACTGTTCATAGTAGCTTCGAAAATTACGGCTACATTTCCAGGGCACAGATTTCATGTAATAGCATATTAATACACAGGACATTTAGTTATGTGTGTTTATTGGACGATTCGGACGATAAGTTGCCATTACACAGCAATCACAATTTGAATCACACCAGATATACTATATACTGATAGATCGTTATTAGTATTGAGTAGAAATAACCATAACTGTCGGGTACTGGTATTTCTACGTAATATCAATAACTGTCCGTTCTCAGTAGTGGCTACTGAGTACTGGCTACTCAGTACTAATAACGATAACGATAACTGTAGAGTATCGCTACCTAGTAGAATTCACGGAATACTCATAACGATAACTGCCCGATAACTGCTCAGTAGCGCTACCTAGTAGCAGTATGAGTAAGCTGTAGCAACGTCATCTGGAAGTGCTCAGTAGCTGTATCAACTCCGTCTGGAAGTTGGTGGAAAAATACCGTGCAGTTATTTATAACCGTTAAAATTAACTGATAGATAAGAATAACGATACCCATTATAACTGATATCGGAGAATAACCGTTTTGCCCAGCTCTATGAGATTAGCTTCTCAGTAATAACCATCATGGCGTCCTCCTGGTCGTCCGACTTAGAAAGCGACTTTGCAAGCGACTCCGCTGCGCTCCGCTTGGTTACAACCGGTTTATAACCGCGGACTTTACACCAACCGACTGCGAGAGGCACGACTACTGGTACCGTGTGAGGTCCAGTGTTATAGTCCGGCCGCACAACACTAAGCAAGCAACAAACGCGATGCAACAGCCATCTGTCGCCGAAAATACGCACTGCTCCCGACCGCCGGGAGGTGCTGCCGCCAAGCGGCGTTTCCTACAACTACGTGTACAGCGCTCTATCTGGAGCCGAAATATCAGCCCCTGCTGCTTCCTTCCGTCCCTCCTTGCGTGTCTCACCTAAACACAACTTATTACATTGAAATTCACGTATGTCACAACCGGAAACACGTGCAAATATACAGGGTGAGTCACTTAGTATTACCGCTGGATATATTTCGTAAACCACATCAAATACTGACGAACCGATTCCACACACCGAACGTGAGGAGAGGGGCTAGTGTAATTCGTTAATACAAACCATAAAAAATGCACGCAAGCGGGAAAGAAACACAATTACAATTTTAAGCTCTCTAAGAAAAGATCTTAATTTTGAAGAAAATGAGTCAGGAGATTCAGGTGCTAAAAAGTCTTTAAAGAACGTAAAGTTCTAGTGTAACAGTTTTCTTTCAAAGAGTATTGAACAGTAATTTAATACCTTCACTTGTAAGATTGTAGGTAAAAACAATTCTTTTGCCGTTTTTATAACTGTTTTAATGCACACAAGAAACAAGTTTCAAAAAATATTTTTAAATAGGCCTACAACAAAATTTTTAAGAATAATGAAATTAACTGGGTTTACAAAATATTTCATAAAAAAAGTTATAAAGTCCCTAACTAAAAGAAAAGAAGAACATCAAATTTAAAGGTTACTGTCATTGCAAAAAACTTTTTTACTAACTCTTGGTCTCGATAGAGTTCAAAATCGGGCAGCTTCCTTCTTCTCTCTTTAGGAACTTCGCCGCGGATGGCGTTGGGTCGAAAAAGGCTGAGAGCACGTCAACACTTGGATATTGAGACAATTTTCTGTTGAAGGGGAAATTTTCAAAGATGTTTCAGCCGAAGTACAATCCTTCTGATTGCTCGAAGAAAGCTCATTCAAAATGGAATTTTAAAATTATGACCTTGGTACATTTTGGCGGAAAGCAGAATCCGAATATCCTGTTATAACTGACAGAGCTCTAAGAACGTTAAGACAGTTCGGTACCACTTATGGATATCAGAGTGGCTTCTCAAAGCTACTGACAACAAAAAATAAGACCACAAACCGCCTCAATGTGGAACATGACCTGAGATGCGCCTTAAAACAAAACCAAACATTAGAAAACTTGCGACTGGTAAACAGTACTCACTTTTTCATTGAATATAATCGTTTCATTGCTGCATCAAAAGTATAAAAGATATGTGTCTTATGCAGTGTATTATGGTTAACAAAGATTGGCAGTGTTTTCATGTATTGCTTTCTTTGATAATATTTTAATGGGTGATTTTTTTTTTTTTGGGGGGGGGGAAGGTGGGATGAGTTTCCCTAGTAGGTCTTAGGGGTAACAAGACTGAAAAGGTTGGGAACCTATGCTCTGAAAGATTTACAAGAGGTCATTTTTTAATTCCCGGTTCATTTGATATGCCAGTCAATAAAAATAAATTGCCGGCACTACCCACAGCCACTGGGCGACAAAAGCTCAGCACTGGGGGACACAAGTTAACATTTTATTTTATGCCCTGCCTGTATTCCCATTTCTTGGATCCAACTTACGTGTGTCGTTCAGCAGGAGTTGTGTCAACTTCCCCATACACGTTCGTCACAATATCTTCAGAATGTCTCATCTCGGCATGCTGGCGCTTGCTTCAACTCAGAACTGCCAAAAAATTTGCCAAATATGACGCGACAGCTTTGCGAACGGCGAAAACGACGGCGACGCCGTATCTGATGGATTTCGTATTTACATTTCCGTAATATGAGAGTTTGCAGGATAAACGAAACGGCGCATTAAAGACATTACCGAAACGCGTATTTAAAAATAAGGTTTAGTGCAGTAGAGTTTTCAGAAGTGCAATTTCGTTATATTAAACTCTAGAACGCTAGCAATTTTATCAAAATATTTTGATAATATTACCAAACGACTTTGAAATTAACTTTTTAAGTTATTAATTATTTAAAAGCAACAGACGTTTCGTTATAAGAATTGAAAACCACACAGCATTGCTAAAATAACAATTTATCTTCGCAATCCAAGCCCACCGAAACGAACGGATCGGCCTTCTCGAAACCTCAGCGACTTTCGGTGCAGCGCTCGAAATTTCGGTGCCCGTTTCGGGCGGCAGCAGGCTGCAGAAGCTTTCAAAATAACAATTTTCGCAATCGAACCGAAACTGACGTCACCACTGATGAAAACACACCGAACCTAACGGTACGAAAGATACGAACAGGGTCCCAGGACTTGTCCACGCGAGGCGTGTACTTGACGGGGAGCGCCTGCAAACCTGTGAGCGGCAACCCGCGAAGCGCGAGTACTGTGCGGGCAGCCGCGTGGCGCCTGCGTGGCCTTGGCAGTGGATGCAAACCAGGAGAGGGTGTCGCTAGTCGCTGGCGTTAAGCGAACGCTCCGCTGAAGGGTGACCGAGGGCGCTCGGCCGTCACAGGTACGTGGGGGACAAAACGCCAACTGCCAAACAGCGCCCCAGATGTGTGCGGCTGTAATCCTGCTTTCGTATGAAAATGGGTGTTGCGTACTAAAGTTGAGGTTGCGGACCGCAAATGAAATTTTACCAGGTAGTGAAATACTTTTAAATGAAAATACTCAGCAATTTTGACAAGTAAGGGACAATTTAAACAAAATTATTAGATTCGGCCATTAAATGGTAGCGGTCGTAATTTCGGTAGAAAATACAACACCAGAAAGCAACATTACAGAAGGAGTCGGCGGAATCTAAATTTTACCTTATTGAGAGCTGGTACAAACATTTCGGTCATGTTCTGTAGTGATTCTAGCTGAGATGACTGGCATATTACTTCGATAAATTGATGCTGGGATTGTGGGTTTCGGTTACTATTGTTGTATGACCGTGTTGAAAATTAATCAAGATAGTCGCCAAAAATTGCAAAATTATCGCATTTCATAAACATTACGGAGATTTTTCTGCGGGCATTAAAATGTAATAAACCATTCATAGACACGAAATAAATAAAAGTTGCACAGAGAATGTTCTAGTACAATCGCGAAACAAATCTCAACAATTACCCGAGCATCACTTTATGAAATACTGGATCTGCTGAAAATAAATAACTTTTCAAATGTTCAAATGTTTGTATAGTCTATGGGACTTAACTACGGGGTAATCAGTCCCTAAACTTACAAACTACTTATGAACTACTTACCAACTAGGACGGCACAAATATCCATGCCCGAGGGGGTATTCGAACCCCCGACCGTAGTGGCCGTGCAGACCGTGACTGGAGCGCCTCAGTCCCCTCGGCCACCGCGGCCGGCAAATGACTTTACAATTAGTGAGAATGGAGAAGGGATTGTAAGTAAGTAAGTAAGGTATTTCAAATTAACTGAGGGGTTTATTGAAATTAATAAACAACCTAAGCTCACACTTACATTAATTAGACAAAATCCTGGGACACGTCCTAGCGCATGAAGGAGAAGAAAGTAAGTGACGAACAGTTCCGCTCTCTCCCTTCAGCTTGTTCCAAAAAAATTTAACGTGAAAAATGTCAAATGTTTATCGATAAGCTGGCAGAGAGAGGGCGGAAGTCAGCGACAAGCATCGCACAAGTTATTTTAAAGAAATAAAAATATTCATTAATGTATTACTAGACGGCGACGCGGGGCTGTTCCCTGCAGGCGAAAGCTGGCACACGCCTGCTACTCGAAGACGGCTCCAGTATCTCTAACAGTTCTGCAAAATCCACTAATGGTAACAGTCAGTTGATATTTACCATTATTTAGAAATTTCTGTGGGATTGATACTACCTTTCTGATGCCATTGCTAGACGAGACCTAATGGTGAAAGATGTACGCTCTGTCTCTCCTATTGAAACACGAGCTAAGTTGAGCCTGTCACTTAAAAAAATTGCCACGTAAACTTGTTGTTGTGTCTTCAGTCCGGTTCGATGCTGCCCTGTCTTGTGCCAGCATCTTCGTCCCCTCATAAGAACGCATTCCTACCGCCATTTGGACGTGGTGACTGTAGTCGTCCCTCTGTTTTTATGCCACACGCTTCCCTTTAAACTCACGTCTTAGAATGTGTCCCAGCAATACATCCCTTCTTTTAGCCAAGGAATGTCAGGAATCTCTTTCCCCCAGATCTGCTCAGCACCTCCTCATCAGCTACACTCTTTACGCCTTTAAACCCAATATTTTCCTGTAGCACAAAAATTTCAAATGCTTCTGTCCTACCTCTGTCTGAATGTTCATCGCAACCGTTTCTCCTTCGTAGAATCATCAATTCCAGTCGCCTTCAGAAAAGACTTTCTAATATTTCGACTAATATGAGACGTCAACAAATTTCTTAGCTTTAAAAATGTTTGTCTTCGAAAAGCCATTCTGCATTCTATATCGTCTCTACTTCGGGCAAATAAAAAAAAACTCATCTACTATATTTATTGTCTGGTCACCAAATCAAATTCCTTTATCGTCGCCTAAAGCTATACAATGCATTGCATTCCCCTTCTTTTGGTCTTGTTAATGTTAATCGTATCCGTTTATTTCACAGCAGTGACCATTCCGTTCAGTTGCCTCTTCGACGTCCTTTGCTGTCCCTCGGGCATGGATATTTGTGCCGTCCTAGTTCGTAAGTAGTTCATAAGTAGTTTGTAAGTTTAGGGACTGATGGCCCCGTAGTTAAGACCCATAGACTCTACAAACATTATAACATGGTTCGCAGGAGAGCTTCTTTGAGGTTTGAGAAGTAGGAGGCGAGGCGAGGTACTGGCGGAAGTACAGTTGTGATGCGGCATCGTGAGTCGTGTTGGGATAGCTCAGTCGGTAGAGAGTTTGGCCGCGAAAGGCAAGGGTCCCAGGTTCGAGTCCCGGTTGCGGCACACAATGTCAATCTGCCAGGAGGTTTCATATCAGCGCACACTCCGCTGCAGAGTGAAAGTTTCATTGTGGACGTCACTATTTATTTGACCGTAATTTGCAGCAGTACCTGATGATATAACATAGGTCTCGAAACTTGGGTAGTACATACACATAAAAAAGTTCAAAATTACCAACTGTTGCGGATATCATTATTAAAAATGAAGTTATAGATGTCTCGAAGAAAGAAAATTGTGTTATTAATTTATCTTCTGTACTCCATTTTATGTATGTAATTGATTAAATTTTCTTTATATTTTCTCCTCTCGTGACTGGCACTGTATATCTCCTGTAGTACCGGAGGATTTTGTCCTACGTCACGTCCTTCTGTTTGTTCCTCGGCAGCCTCCAGTGAGAGGTGCCTGGTTGGGATTTTATTTATTTATTTATTTATTTACCCTTCTTGCGAACCAGCTGCCTTTGGGTATATAGCTGGTCGTGATTACAAAATCTATGTGATACATTTATGCGACTATGATACATTATTTTCTTTATACATTTACAGTAATTAGATAAATAATACAAAGAAAAGCGTAAAAACTTATCATAAGGAAAATAGAAAGGCAACTTAAAAACATCAACTATTTTAAGAAGAGAATAATAGAAGATAGGAAAGATTGCTTTGAGTGACAGTCTGAAGAATAAGAGAGGAAAGTCCAGGGTGGGAGGCCTCGGAATTTACTTCGAGCTCTGCCATCCTGGAGTTTTCTCATTTTGAGACTCTTATGATTGGCTATATCTGTAGGTTATATTTCGCAAGTATTTATACATCCTCTGTGTCGGGGCTGTCATCTGTGGTGTAATCTGTACTGTTTGTGCTTTCAGTGTCAGATTCATCGTAAGTGTTTTGTCTTCTGTTGTGGGCGTTTTGTGTTGCATTACGTCTTACGTTCTGTGTGTACTCGTGTTTTTTTTGTAGTGAGACTTCGTCCGTCAGCCTGTTCATTATGTCCCATCCGTTCTTATCTCGTATTAGTTCGTTTAGGTCTTTAGTCGTGTCAAACATAGTGTGAGTGTGTGTTTTGTAGAGCTGACAGTATATGACAGTGTGTTCTGGGGTCCCAATTTCTCCACACGTACAGCATGGATTGTCACTGAGACCCACACGTGTGAGGTGTGTGGGGTAGGGGCCGTGTCCCGTTAGGAAGTGGATCATACCCCGGCTGGGATTGATATGACCCATTCGAAGACGTTCCCTTATATTCGGGAAAAAGTCATAGACACGTCTTCCTTTCTCGCAGTTTTCCCATTCCCTTTGCCATGTGTCCGTTCTCCATTTAATTAGCTGCCTCCGTTCTGTTATCTCTTGTCCAACAAGTTCGTGGACCTTGTCGTATTTCCCCGCCTTCAGCCAGTACATAGCAGCTCTTAGTCGTATGGTAAGGTCTATTGGTGGTATCCCCAGTACCACGCAGAGTGCTTCGTCTGAGGTAGTGTTGAAGGCTCCAGTTAGCCTTAATAGGACACTTCTTTGACCTTTCCTAACAGTGGCAATGTTGGTCTGTAGTGCCAGACGCTGTGCCCATGAACTGGCCGCGAAGCAGATTACTGACTCGAAGAGGGCTATGTGGTATGTACGTAGTGTTTGTGTAGGTAGTCTGTACGTTGTGGTGTTTAGCCTGGCAAGTTTTTGAGTCATCTTGGTGGCCCTGTCGGTCGTCAGTCGTATATGTACATTAAAGGTCAAGCGTTCGTCCAATTGGACACCAAGATAACGTGTATTGTGTTTTCTGCGTATTTTGATGTTGTTGTGTTTTATTGTTGGGTCCCTGATTAGGGTTCCTTTTAGTAATATGTAGACTGTCTTATGTGCTGCCATCTGTAATTTGTTCTGTGTGCACCATTGTCCTATAGTTGCCAGGACATGTGTTGCCTTGTGTTCTAATTGCATTCTCGAGTCAGCTGTAACCAAAACAAGTAGGTCATCTGCATACGCGACAGTGCCTTTGACCAACTCCTGTTGTCCCAGTAGGTTCAGGAGTGGTTCAAAGGTTATGTCCCAGAAGACGGGTCCACAGATCGATCCCTGGGGGCACCCTTTGGTGATTTGCTTTACCACCTTTTGAGAGTCCTTACGCCATTCAACTGCCCTATTTTTGCAGTAGTCTAAAATACTGTTATAAAGGGCCTTAGGTACCCTTAGCTCCCGTAGTCTTGTGAACAGTGCCGGCCACCAAAGATTATCAAAGGCGCCAGCAATATCCACAAGAATGGCCAAAGCGTATTTGAGTGTTGTTGAGTGGACCATATCAGTTGCCGCATGTAGGGTGTCATCAATTGACTTGCCTCGTCTGAAACCATACTGCGTAGGATTAAGTCCTAGTAGCTCCCTGTGCGACTGTATACGTTCGCACAAGAGACGTTCCTGGATCTTAGCCAGATTGTTAATTAGGCAAATTGGCCTATAGGATTTGGGGTTCAGTGGGTCCTTGTCAGGTGCTTTTTTAATGATCACTGCATTTGCCAGTTTCCAGGGAGCAGGTACCCGTCCCAGCCGTAAGGCGTCATTTAATAAGTTGGTCATGAAGGGTATGATCTGTGGTGCGGCCATTTTGATGGTTTCCGAGTAAACTCCATCAGGGCCTGGTGCTTTCCTGTTTTTTAGTTTGGAGATTGCAATGGCAACCTCTTCCTGTGCAAAAGGAATGGTGACGGCATTGTTGTCATATTCAGTGTTGGTGTTGTGTCTGAGTGTTGTGTGGAACGCATCATCATCTGTGTTGGTGTCGTCAGGTAGGAGTTTGTTTAGCAGATATTCTGCTGAACTTCTCCATCCCTCGGTGTTTGTGCCGTCTTCACGTTTTAGTGTCGATAGAACAAAAGGTGTTTTGATGCGCTCCGTGCAAATTTTAAAAGGTTCTCCCCATATGTTTGTTTGTATCTGTTGTTTTATGTGTGTGTTCCAGTGTTGTTGTCTGGTCTGCAAGAGTTCGTCTTTGTAAGTCTTTTTGGCTGTCAAATAGAGTTGTTGCCAGTATCGTTTTTCTTGCTCGGTTTTAGCCCTTTGGTACCATGTTCTCTTACGTCTTGAGTCCTGTCTTAGTGCAGTTAGTCTGTTGTTCCAAGGGGATCTATTTTTGTTCAGTTTTGCAGTCGGTACGGAGGAATTTTGCGCTGTCTGTAATATGGTCGTCAGAGCATGAGCTCTTAGGTCCACCGATCCCATTAATTCATTTATATGAGCGTCCTCTATTATATGTTGTAATTTGCTTCTATCCGCTTTGTTAAAACACAGTCGTCGTTGTGTCTCGTCGATGTGTGTACGTATAGATGTTATGTGTATTATGATGGGATTGTGGTCGCTATGGATGGCACCGTCAAGTACCCGCCACCCCGTCACTAGTGGAAGGGTTTTGGAGTTGACAACTGTAATGTCTATACGACTACTAGTTCCACCTGGTCCTCTGTAAGTAGGCGGTTGGTTGGGTGAGTTAGCCACGAATAGGTTATTGAGGTCAAGGTGTTGGTTGACCATTTCCCCTTTGACATTAGTTGTGTTAGAGAACCAACGAGTGGACCAGGCGTTTATGTCCGTGGCAATGATTAAGTGCCTGTTATTAGTAATATTGGATAGGCAGTCTATGTAGTGTAGATAGGGCTCAATGTCGTGCGAATATTGCGCATACATTGAGGCAACTACCCACTTAGTGCTTCCTATGATTATTTCCACAGTGACAAGGTGCGTGGTACAGAGGTGAGATATCTGTGTGATGGTGTATTGCGGATTAGTGACGATTATGGCTGCCTTAGCGTCCGTATGGTGAATGGTTGTGTATTTGTGAGGCATTCCTGTAATTTTGCCGTTTCTTAGGTGTGGTTCCTGGAGGCACACAATGTCCACTTCCTGTTCCTCTATTAACCTGGTTAGTTCCATACAGGCGAGTGTACTACCTTGTGCATTTAGTTGTAGAATTTTCATGGGTAGTGGGTCCAAACCATGCATCTGGGATCCTCAAGTGTAGGATCTAGGTACACCCTCCCGTATGCCCTAGCCATGTCTCGGTAGGCTTCCTCCAGGTTGAAGCTTTCGCCTCTCCTGGAGCAAGCCTTTCTAAGGATGTCACAGAGTCCAAGTCCGTCTGTGGGGAGATTGAGTGCCTTCAAGACTAGTCTGTCAGTTTGTTCTGCTATTGGGTAGCAGACATTGGCTCCTTTAGGGTGCATTTGTCTTGTCACTTGTCTTAGGGCTGCCTGAAAGGTATGTGGATTTTCCAGTCTTGATAGTTTTGCATTTTCCTCCATTGTCCGGCAGTCAAGTTCATATTCAGCTCGTCGTCGTTTGTCAAGGTCTAATTCTATTACTAAGTTTGTAGGTTGTGTGGTATTAGAGTCAGATACAGTGGTGTCAACCTTCTCAGTATGGGTTATGTCGTTGTGAGTAATTTCTGTATTAGTTGTCGTTGTTGGTGCCTCCAGGTTTGGTTGTGTGTTGATGTATTGGTGTGTATTTGTGTTGTTTTGTGTAGGTGTATATTTACCATTTGAGTCAATGACACCCCCCGACACAAAGGCGATCGGTCTTATTTTGTGTTTACATTTGTCTACGTTATATATTTTTGGTGTGGAAGCGTTTAGAGTGAAGTTTTTTTTAGTGATTGTTATTTCTTTAGGGGTACTATTTATTTCATCCTCCTGTATGTTCTCATCTGTTATTTCTAGGCCTTCCTTTATTTCCACTACTCTTTTGGCTACTTTGTTTAGGTTGACTGCGAAAAGATCCTTTGTTTTTATGTAATCTATGTTACTGTCTGTGTGTGGTGTTGGTTCTGGTTTTTTGGTGTTGAGGCTTTTAGATTTTTCATCCTCCTTAATGTCTACTTCAAGGATCTCGATACCATTTTCTATTTCTTCTACTTGCTTAGCTAGGTTTTTTAGGTTAGCAGTGATCCTATCCTTAGGTATATTGTGACTTTGGGTGTTGTAAGTTATATTTGTTTGAGTTTCCATGTCGGCTGTTTGTTTATCCTCACGTGGTGTTAGTTCATTACTACCTAAATCTACATCTAGTTCATTATTAACAAAACCTATATCTACAGTGTTAGTAAGAGTTAGATCTATTTCTAATTCTTCTATTCTATACATTAGGTTAATTTGTGCAATCATACTATCAAGAAAGCATCTTTTGATTATTCTGGCGTCTTCGTGGTTTATGGCGCCGCGCCTACTCAGGTCCTCGACGTATTCTGCAGCGTACAGGAACTGCTGTTGTGCGACGTCTGAGGCGACCAGGGACGGGATGCAGCCGAGGTCCAGTTCACCGACCGGCGGTGGAATGAAGCCCATCTGCCGCCGCCACGCGATGGCGCGCTGCCATGAGCGTGCCCTGGTCGACGGTGACTTCTTCCTCTGTTGAGGGGGGTGGTGTTGTTGAGGTTGTGGGTTGTAGTGGCTTCCTGGTAACTCTTGTTGTTGGTTATAATCCATAATCGGTGTTATTTATTATCTTGTCCAAGAGGTGCTTATGTGTTACACAGTCTGGTCCTCCTTTGTGGCTACATGTTCGTTTGCGGTACATGCACGGAATGCATGGGACTTCGTCATTTTGACAGTCAGCTTTAACGTGCCCTGGTTTGGCACATCTGTAGCACACAGGTTCTTTTAACTTGCATTGCTTTGTTGAGTGGCCTAGATCTTGACATGTATAACATCTTGATACTCTAGCGAAGTCTTTAACTTTTAGGGATTCAAAATCAATATATACTCGTTCGGCCTTGATAAGAATGCACCATATTCTGGGGCTAACTTCAAGTACATTGTTGGCCTTATTGCTTGTTTTCCGTCCGGTTTTGAATTTAAGACATGCCTCTTTGTTAAATTCGTCCTTGGGGATGTGGTCTCTGAGATTTATTTCGTATAGTTGCTCCATAAATTCTTCATCCTTAAGGTATGTTGGAACCTGATGGATTATAACCATTGGTCTCCTCTTTCTAGTTTCCTCGCATTGTATGTTTCGAAGGGTGGCGGTCTTCTCAGCAACCTTAGCAGCGTCAGCCTTAGTAGCCGTTTCCACGATTACAGTGTTGGTAGTTGACCTGATTCCCTTGATTTTGACCCTGTCTTCTTTTGGATTGATTGTTCTGGTTATTTCGGCCATCACCTCTTTAGTCGATTTTTTATCTGTTGCCTTGAAAAACAGGACGTTTCCCTGTTTTTCTTTAGCCCTCTGTATTCTAGTTTCGATGGCCGACGACTGCCTCGGTGTTTGCGACGGGGCTGCTGCCATCATTGCATACGTGGGTGTCTGACTGGTCGTCCTGATTATCTTGTTTTCTTCTTTTAATATTCGTAGCTCTGCCTCCAGCTTGGCAACTTCTTCCTCTTCTGTGATTTTTCCTTGTAATTTTTGAATTTCGTCCTGTAGTTTTCCATTCTGAACTTTTAAACTGATAATGTCCAAATCCTTCGAATCCAGGTCGCCGATCAGTTTGTTGTTTTGCTCCTTCAGTATGTCGATTTGACCCTCCAGTCTGGCAAGTTGCAGGCTTTCGGCTGAGTCCAAATCGTGTCTTGATATTTGCACATTGGCGATTTCAAGGGCCTTATTGAGTCTTTTGTTCTCGTTTCTCAATTCAATGATTTGTCCTTCAAGTTTTGATTCACGGAGGGCAGCCTGTACAAGGTATTTTTTGATGTGTGGAATGACACTGGTGCTTAACTTTCTAATTTTTAGCTCCTCTGTTAGGTCTTTGATATAGGCGTCAACATCCGCAAGTTTGTCCTCGCACACGCTTGTTTCGCTTTTGACGGAATCAAAGGAGTCTCTTCTTGTACTAAGCCTTTTGGAGATTGGTGTCGACTCCATGTTGGACGTCATGTTGGACGCAAGACCGTAGCGCCTCCGGCGGCGTCGTCCGTCGCTGACCGCAGCCGGGCAGCGACTGAGGCGATAGGCCGCGCGGCGCCGCGCCTACCCCGCGATGACAGCACTGCAGTTGCGTAGCAACACGACACGCCCGTTCTCTGGCGGCTGAGCCGCGATGCCTCGCACCCAGCAACGACGCGCAGCGCACTGGCCCACTTAGCGGACTTAGCAGTTCTCAGTCTATTGCGTTACTGTAGTGTAACACCAAAAGTAATTGTTCGATATGTCCAAAGTCACTATGGAACGTAGCGTTCACTATGACCTTACAGTTAACCGTATTGGTTCATTTGTGCCACTTTCCAACTTTAGGAAAAGGCCTAACATATGGTTCATACACTAACACTATACCAATGTTTACTTGTTATTATCGGTTTTGTGCCCATGTAATGAAAACAGTTATGCCTAAAATACTCTGTTCTACCTCACTATGTGCTTCACACGCTATGTTTACTACAGAAATTATCCTTGTAATATATCACTGCTAATAAAGTATTATAGTACAGCTCTGGAGAAAGGTCACTTATTCCTATGTAAAACGTTATGGTTCACCTTAAAACGTCACACGAGTGACTTTCCTTTGGAATAAAAGCACAAGAAACCAGTTTTTAGCGGTAACATATGGTACAGCAGTCTGCAGCGGTCTGCCGCGTACCTGCGCCAAACACGTTTCACACGGTTTTACAGCTGGATTCCGAACCTTTCACCTTGAAATTCCACACACAGCACAAGGAGGTCTTTCCGAACACACACGCGTATTCGTACACTTTTACCCTTCGAAAGTGGCGAGAGTCGCGGAGCGCACGACAGCAACGTCCGACCAGCGCGAGCACATCACATAACTGGTTGGGATCCTGGTGACACTGTTAACCGTCACGAACTTCCCAGTGGTGAGCTTCTGTAGCAGGCAAGTGTCGGCGGAGGCTGGGAAAGCGACGCCCGGCATCCTGGTGGGCGTTCCCACCCCGCTGAAAGCTGAAAGGCGAGAGCCGGCACAGCTACCGGGCCCTCGCCTGGCAGTCACCCACATGCGTCGCCTGCGTTTCCGCTTGCAGTGGGAGGGACCTCTCTCTCTCTCTCTCTCTCTCTCCCCTCTTTCTCTTCCCCCCGTCCTCTGCTCCTCTACAGACTCACTTTCATTCACACCGCGCCACACAACACGTGCTTTGTGACGCTCGGTCTAGAAACTGACGCGGCGGTTAAAGCCCATTTCACGCGACAGAACTTACTCGGCAGTACGCAATACGGAAATAACTGCTACCACGAGTTTTATTGTTTCAGTTTCTGGATTCGTGGTGCGACGATTTATGGCTCACTTACTGTACTTTACTTTTGGCCCACTTCAGGATAAGGCAGTAACACTAAACGCGGGCCTTTGCGATCGTGTTTTGACACCTAGAAATTTAAATGAAAATAACTGACACGAAAATTGAATAACCTAATATGTAGAGGAGAAAATTCTCTAAAACTTTCATCTCTTTTTTTTTTAGTATCTCGTAGCGTTTCAAAGATATTTGCAAAAATAGCTGCGATTTTGAGATGTATATATATGTCTGTCTGTCTGTGTGTCGGATGTCCGTAACGTGTTCCCTGTTTTTAAGAGCCGGCCGCGGTGGCCGAAGGGACTGAGGCGCTCCAGTCACGGTGTGCACGGCCACTACGGTCGGGGGTTCGAATCCCCCCTCGGGTATGGATATTTGCGCCGTCCAAATTCGTAAGTAGTTCATAAGCAGTTTGTAAATTTAGGGGCTGATGACCCTGTAGTTAAGTCCCATAGACTATACAAAATTTTGTTTTGTTTGCAAGACGAACCATTCAACCGAGCAACACCAAATTTGTGCCGTCCTTTTCATGACGTGAGGTGGCGCCCTCTACGATCTGATATCGACTCAACCTCGGAAGATGTTCTCCGTAGTCGAGAACGAAACGTCAGGGAGAGGAAGTTTTATAGATCAACCATGGCAACTCAGCCCAGAAGTGTTTACTGATGAAGACGCCGGCCGTGAAAGCCTTCATGGGATGATTTGACAACATATTATCGTCATCGTCATCATCATCACCATCGACGTTGTAAATTGATTATTTCCTTCAGCGTTCAGTCTGGAGCACAGAACCTTTAATAAAATTCCTCCATGATCCCCTTTTCAATGGTAACATTGATGCCTCGTCTGATGTTATACCTTTTACTTCAAAATCATTCTGCACCGAATCTAAGTACTTTCTCCTTGGTCTACCTCGATTCCTCTTACCCTCCGCTGCCGAGCTCATGACTCTCTTAGGTAACCTTGCTTCTCCCATGCGTGTAACATGACCCCACCATCTCAGTCTGTTCGCTCTAACTGCATCATCTATGGTGTTCACTCCCAGTTTTTCTTTGATTTCCTCATTATGTACACCCTCCTGCCATTGTTCCCATCTATTAGTACCTGCAATCATTCTTGATACTTTCATATCTGTAACCTCTATCTTATTAATAAGGTAACCTGTATCCACCCAACTTTCACTTCTATACAACAAAGTTGGTCGAAAGATAGAGCGATGCACTGCTAAGTTAGTCTTTGTACTTACTTCATTCTTTCAGAAGAGAGTTGATCTCAGCTGCTTTGCTGCACCTTGATTCCAGTTCTTTCACTCTGTTTCCATCCTGTGAGAAGAAAATACACCGTAGGTACTTGAAACTGCCTACCTGTTCTAACTTTGTTCGTCCTATTTGGCACTCAATCTGTATCTCTCCCATAAACATTACTTTTTTTTAGAGATGCTGCTCATCATACAATAACCGTTATACCTCCGATCGAGGTCTGAAATATTAGATTGCAACTGTCATCAGCATATGCGAGACTGCTTAATTTGTTTTCACCTATTTTAATCCCGCCGTGCCAGTCTACTGTTTTCAACATATGATCCATGAATAGTATGAACAACAGTGGTGACAGGTTACAGCCTTGTCTTATCCCTGAAACTACCATCAACGATGAACTTACTATCAATGAAATTCTTATGGGTATGAAACCGCTTCGTCATTTTATAAATTCCACCGACGTATCAGCCACTGTTGAGGCGGCCTTCGTCAATAAATCAGTCAGACACAGCCCCTGATGAAGGCCGCCCGCAACAGTGGCCGAAACGTCGGTGGTATTTATAAAATGACGACGCGGTTTCATACCCATAAGAATTTTATTGATAGTGACTACAGCCGCGGAAGCCTACGTTGACGATGAACTTTATTTGCCATCTACTCTAACTACTGCCTGACAGTCTACGTAAGGACCTTTAAATCTGCCTCCTATTCCATAATCTTGTAGGTTGTAGCATTACATTACATATTTTATATCTGCGACTCTTGTCTCTTGCGTATCCGTTCTCACTTCAGTGGATATCTCTGTTTTGCGATTATCAATATTTTCAACCGGCCTGGAGAGAGAACGGAAGCACTCGTCGACTTCCTGTTCTGCAGTCTTCTACCGATCGGACAAAAATGTAAGTGTGAGCTTTATTTATTTATTCTTATTGAAACAAACCCCCCAGTTTGATTTCATATACTGTTTAATTCTTCTCATAGCCATTCTGCATTTTGTATCTTCTTTTTACTTCGGCCATCAGAAGTTATCTTGCTACCTAAATAACAAGATTCATCTACTACTTTTATTGTCTCCTTACCTAATCTAATTCCTTCAGTATCGGCTGATTTTCTGACAGTACCTACTACCTTTGTTTTACTGTTGTTAATGTTCATCTTATACTTTCCTTAATACAAATCTCTACAAGACCAAACCTAAAATTACGAAAGCAACACTAGAAGGTGAACAGCTTTTAAGATTACAGTACTCCTGCTCCCCGCTAATCGATAGCCAACGTAATTATTTTACTCCAATGTGTTAGAGAGTACTTGTAATTACTTGTGGTGTCGCACAAGTCCAAAGTGCGCGCCACCTACTTTTGCCGCGCGCCGCCATGCACGCACGGCGCGGCGTTCTTACGACGTCAGCCACGAGCGCCCTCTGCTACAACTCCGCTCGTGGCCACCACTGAACGACATCGTTCACTTGGGACTGAGAGAGGAACCAGTTAGGACCTTCGGAATCAGATAGGCACCAGTGAAGACTTGGCTATCGGACAGGCACTAGGCAGGACTCTAACTCAACTATGTATCAGCACTCTGCAGTACTGAATTGTGTAAAAGTTAAGTATTGTATAAATTCTGTGCAATATATATCTCGTTCTAATTTACTCTAGTGTTTCTAGTTTCTGGCTGCTCCCCTCCGTACCTGCACCAGCGTGCTATCTTTATTCCTGTGTCGGTCTCATTCCACTCGGCCACCGACACCTACGACGGAACGAGATACAAAAGCGGCGACGAGGCTGGGACACAAAATTACTACCTTCATTTATTTCTTCCTGCGAGGAAGTAAGACAAAAGCTTGTGTAATTTCACTTCTGTTTCCTACGCCACTCTGAGCACAGCTTGTTGTATTTTGCTCTGTTCATTATTATATTCCTTGTAGCCGATGTACCACTGGGATGTA